>OX291541.1:19501756-20805605 GCA_946406115.1 Apoda limacodes | reverse complement strand
GTTGAGCATTTTATATAAATAAAGCGTGAATTTGTGTATTCACTCATCACTTAGGAGGATTAACATTACTTTTTTTTATTTGTCCTGTGTATTGATAATAATCATGAAAATCTCATCAGGAAGCTACATCACTATGGTATTAGAGGCAAAGCTCTCGACCTTTTGACATCCTATATGAGTAGGAGAGTACAGAAAAAAGATGTCAACGGTGAAAGATCTCCGGGATCAGCAGTCACTATGGGAGTCCCTCAGGGCTCAATTTAAGGTCCTTTTCTATTTCTTATTTACATTAATGATCTCCCATATAATGTAAAAAACCATGATATTGTCTTATTTGCTGATGACACCTCTTTGCTTTTTAAAGTTAAGAGACGACAGACATATTATAATAAATTAAATAATGCCCTTTCCAAAATTGTAAATTGGTTGAACGCTAATAATTTGTTACTTAATGAAAAAAAAAAAATGTGTTAAATTTACATTACCAAATGTTAGTTAGAAACAGACATGTATTAATATTAATGGCGAGCAATTAGAACTTGTTAATTCAACAGTCTTTCTTGGCATAACGCTGGACTCCAAACTTCAATGGGGTCCTCATATTCATAACCTAGCCAAAAAACTTAGCTCTGCTGTGTATGCGATCAAGAAAATAAGACAATTAAGCGATGTCGACACTGCAAAAATAGTATATTTTAGCCTTTTGAAACATTTGTATACAGTCAACCATACTTGATAGCCGGGCAAGTAGCTGTGAGTGAACCTATAAAATGGGAGAAAAAGAAACATACTACAAACTATTTCATGAATTATATCCAATTTACTTAAATCTTTGCCTATTAGTTCTGATGTTAAGTTGGCAAGTCGCGGGACTTAGGGATCCCTACACCAAGTTGATTTTACGTACTTTTCAAACGTTTATCTCTATTTTTAGCTGTATCATTGAGAATAGATGAAACCTCTGTATTCAGTTTAGGAGCTTTAGCAAGCTGAAAGTTTTGCGGAATCAGTATTTTGGTTATCAAGGTACCTTTACTAGGCCGTCCATCAGGATTGTTTCCCAGAGTTCAGAGATTTGAGGTGTAATTTTCTTTCCAGGATTTTCTTGGGATTTCTTGGCTTCACCGAGTATGGCTAAAATTTCAAATGGGATTGTCTGTTCTTCGTTATGAGCGGCTGCCGCTTGTTCCTGGAGCCCAGGTCGGTCCAACTATCCAATCCAATCTACTCTAATATTATAAAGAGGTTAAGTTTGTGAGATTAGATGTAGGAAAAACAAAACTACTTATCCGATTTACAAAAAAAATAACAAATTTTTAGGATAGATTTTTAGGGTGGACTAAGGGGTTCATCTTGTTTTTAATGACATAGGTTTTAGTTCAAAATATCCATATTTGTAAGTAGAGTCGAAAAAAAATGCACTTTACACATATGTTTTCCCCGGGGCTCGTCTAGTGGAAGATAAAAGTGCAGTAATACATGGTTATAATACTGTAAATTTAGTGCTGTTATGTTGAATTAAATCCACACTGCATTAATTGCAATTGGCTTTTTATTTGAATGCTAAATATGTGCACGGAGCCAAATAAGTTTTACGTTAATATTTGCATGTTCAAGAGCTACATTTTCCTTCTTTATTTTTAATTTTGGTTTGGACATTATCATTAAAAGTTAACGTTTAAACGATATGGTCAGATTTGGCTGGCTGTATTATGAAATACAACCATTTCATGAAATTGTCGGCCACATCATGAAGTGATCAATTTTAAGATCTGACCACGACACATGTATCCAACGATCACCAAGGAACGTCAGTCAAGCAGTAAGCCGCTTTCGGTCTTTTTTTTTAAACTGAATTCAAATAACAAAAAAAATGTTTACTTTTTAATATTTTTTTAAGAAATTATTTGTAACAAGCTCTTGGCCTCGGCTGGGCCCGCACTTAATTCGGTTGTCGGCGGATTTTTACGGCTAGTCTTTAATTAAAGTTATAGTCAAAGTTTGCTATAGCAAGCTATAGTTAGAGTAAGTCCACGTTAAATTTAATTACCAGATATCATTATTCATGCGGGTACTTTGCCGGGATTAAATGAAGCCAATGTCCTTCTTCGTCCCCTCAATAATTTCTGTCCCAAAACACAGCTAATTAGTTGCTCTGAGGTGACGTCAAGAAATAACAAACAAAAAAATAAACAGATTTTGACAAATATCTTATACTAGCTGACCCGGCGAACGTTGTTTCTTTTTTTTAAAACAACTGCCGCACCAACCTATTGTATAAGGGTTGTACTAATTCAGAAACCTTCCCCGGCATGTGCATAACTACTAATCAAAATTTCATTAAAATCGATTTACCCTTATTGCGCGATTCCGATTCGCACTTGACCATTTTTTTCTTTCTCAGAAACCATCTCCGGCATGTGTATAACAACGTACCAAAATTTCATTACAATCGGTTTACTCATATTGCGCGAGTCTGACTCGGAAAATCCTTTCTTATCGGATGCCTACGTCATACAAAGAATACACCCTCCAAGTTTCAAGTATCTACGATCAGCGGTTTAGGCTGTCCGTTGATCCATCAGTCAGTCATTCAGGACAAAGCATTTTTTATGTATATACATAAAAAAAGAAAACTATGACTTCAAACACCTTAAAAGTGCATAACCTCTTTAAGCTCAGAAACCTTCAAATGAGGTACTAACATAGTACGGTGACTTTCGAGACATTCCAATTTTAAAGAGTATTTGCTTATGTTTTAAGTAAGTTCAACCTTTTTTGGATAAAATCGGATTGAGTTTTTCAAACATGTGTCAAAATATAATGTAATTTAAATCAAAAGCACTATGCAACTAACTTCGAAACAAATCAAACAAACAACCCCGTTAAGGGAAAAAAATTAATAAAATATGAAACACGTCTTCCGTTAATTCTGTTAAAAAAGGTTTATGCAAAATTTGAAGTAGATTAGACTAAGAAATCACGTTGTCCCATACAAACTTTGCCTCCCTTTTTCATTCCCTTAAGGGTAGAATTTCGGAAAATCCTTGGCTGTGCGTTAATCCGTCAGTCAGTCATGCAGGACAAAGCATTTTATATTTATTAATTACTTAGAATTAGAATTAGGATAGCATTGAAATGCTTACATCTTTGAAAATAGTCTTTTTGCCACCCAGGAACCTGCTTTAGTGCGCAACCAGATACGTATTTTTGGACCGCTTTCTAGGAGATAATGACTCATTTTAGGTGTGCTCCCCCCCCTTCCACTCTGTGCTATATTGACACACTTTTCGAGCATGAGAAGTGTACATGTTTTTTTTTAATATTTTACTGAGAGGTAGGGCACTGCAAGTATTCGCTCGAATAAGCTGCCCGAACAAATAAAGCGGGGCATAGCGAGTACTTGCTCGAATGAGCGGCCCGAACTGGGGAAGTACCTCCACCTTACAGAAAACCGCGGCCACAATAACACTAACATTGAGTAGTGTTGTGTTCCTGGCGGTGAGTAAGGTTGCCAGAGCTCTCTCTTTGAGGATTCGCTGCGCGGACAGCGGAGGACCGACGGTGCTTGTTGCTGTCATTGCTCGGCGTAGACGCGGCGTGCTGGTTCGGCGGTCAGGGAGACCTGATGAAACGGCTGACCGCTGGCCGCCCGCAGGTTGAACGGGTTCCCGAACCCAGGGATCACTTAATCTCCGCCCTGGGAGGCTGATCCGCCAACCTGTGTAAAGTCTCTGAAGTAGTAGTCGTGCCGGAGAAGGAGACCGGAGTGGACCCGGCTACTACAACAGAGGGGGATCAGGGGCCCTTCCGCCCGCCGTGCCAGCAACCGCATCATCTGTGTTGAGCTTCGGCAGTCTTAGTACCGCAACTTTTTGTCTTCTAAGCTGTCTGTGCAGTGAATCCTCGTCCGTAGTCTAAGTTACTTCAAACAAAATGGCCAGGAACAGAAAAAAGAAAAGAGTTTTGACAGCGGTTACTCCATCCACATATAATGTAGATTTTTGCAACATAAGGGGTATTCACGCAAATCTTAACGCAGTCCATCACCATCTCGAGACTGCGCAGCCAACCATTCTTTTTCTAACGGAGACGCAGATATCCTGCCCGGCCGACACATCATACCTTCGTTATCCCGGCTACAAACTCGAGCACAATTTTTTAAGTCGTGCCGGTGTATGTATGTTCGTCCGGGAGGATATCTGCTGTCGCCGACTTCATAGCCTTGAAGACAGGGACCTGTCGATATTGTGGGTGCGCGTAGATCATGGGGGCCACACTCGTATCTATGCGTGCCTATACAGGTCTCATAGCGGTGACACGGACGTAACTCGACTCTTCACGCACCTGAGTTTGACGACTGACAAAGTTCTAGAGCAATATCCTACAGCAGAAGTAGTTATTTTGGGAGACTTTAACGCCCACCATCGTGAGTGGCTCAGTTCTCGAACCAATAACTATGCAGGGATATCTGCTCATGAATTTGCTCTGACCTATGGATTCTCTCAGCTGGTACTTTCTCCAACGAGAATACCAGATATAGAGGACCATACAAGCTCCTTACTGGACCTTCTGCTGACTACACGTCCGGATGGATACTCCGTCTCAGTGGATGCGCCTCTTGGCTCCTCGGACCACTGTCTCATCCGGACTCGATTGTCATGCACACAACCCGATCCTTCTGGGCCAACTAATTGGCGTCGTGTGTGGCATTATAAGTCGGCAGACTGGGATGGATTGCGAGAATTTTATGCATCGTACCCGTGGAGGCAGATCTGCTATAGCTCAGAAGATCCTGACGTCTGCGCAGCCGCAGTCACTGAGACAATCCTCGCTGGTATGGAATGTTTCATTCCTAACCTGCGAGTAGCTGCCGGCGTCAAAAAACGACCGTGGTTTAATAGGCCTTGCAGAGAAGCTAAAATTCTTAAGCAAACTGCGTATGAGGCTTGGACCACGGCTCGTAAAAATAAGGATCCGAATATTTCTGAGTTAAAACGCAAATTAAATGCTGCCTCGAGGTTCAGTAAGAAAGCAACTGCCAGAGCAAAATTCCAATTCATCGGCAAAATAGGTGGGCGACTTGCGAGCTATCCTTCTGGGAGTCGTGCTTTCTGGTCGCTTGCTAAAGCTGCCGAGGGGAACTTCTGCCAGTCGTCATTACCACCACTGCGAAAGACCGATGGTGACTTGGCCCACAGTGCAAAAGAGAAAGCCGATCTATTGGGCAGTCTCTTTGCCTCTAACTCGAATGTGAACGACGAAGGCGCTGTACCACCTACTTTACCGTGGTGCGCGAGGTCCGGCGGGCGTTGCTTTCCCTAGACGTTCATAAGTCGAGTGGGCCAGACGGCATACCAGCAGTGGTGCTTAAGCAGTGTGCTCCTGAGTTATGTCCTGTACTCACGCGCCTCTTCACGCTTTCCTACCACACTAGGCAATTTCCGTCTTCATGAAAGACTGCAAATGTGCACCCGGTGCCCAAAAAGGGCGATAGATCAGATCCATCGAATTACAGGCCTATCGCTATAACCTCTCTCCTCTCCAAGGTGATGGAGCGTGTGATCAACACACAGCTTTTGAGATACCTAGAAAAACACGACCTGATCAGTGACCGTCAATATGGCTTTCGCCACGGTCGCTCAACTGGTGACCTTCTAGTGTATCTCACACACCGATGGGCACTAGCCATTGAGAGTCAGGGGGAGGCATTGGCATGTAGCCTAGACATAGCGAAGGCGTTCGATCGGGTCTGGCACCGGGGTCTTCTATCGAAGTTGCCTTCTTACGGAGTGCCCGAGGGTTTGTGCAAATGGGTGGCTAGCTTTTTGTCCGGCAGAAGCATACGAGCCGTAGTTGACGGTAGTTGCTCTGATAGCATGGACATTAATGCTGGTGTCCCGCAAGGCTCTGTGCTGTCTCCTACGCTGTTTCTACTGCACATCAATGATATGTTGGACATCAACAACATACATTGCTATGCAGATGACAGTACTGGAGACGCTTATTACACGGGCCGTGCAAGCATCCCACGTTCCGTTGTGGAGGAAAAGCGTGAAGAACTTGTGTCTCAAATCGAGATCGGTCTGTCCAAGGTCTCTGACTGGGGGCGGGAAAACTTGGTCCGATTCAACCCTTCAAAGACACAAGTCTGCGCGTTCACCGCTAAGAAAACCCCATTCACTGTAGTCCCACAATTCCAGAACACTCCCCTCTCCATCTCCAAGAGCATTGGGATCCTTGGTGTTGACATCTCCAGCGATGTTCAGTTCCGAGATCATTTGCTAGGCAAGGTAAAGCTGGCGTCCAAAAAACTTGGTGTACTCAACAGAGCGAAGCAGTACTTCACGTCGGGGCAAAGGTTGCTACTTTACAAGTCGCAAGTCCGGCCCCATATGGAGTACTGCTGCCATCTCTGGGCGGGTGCACCCGGATACCAGCTTGGCCCTTTTGACTCGGTTCAACGACGGGCTGTGAGAATTGTCGACGATCCCAAACTCACTTGCGGTATCGAACCCTTAAGTCTGAGGAGAGACTTTGCCTCCCTGTGTGTGTTCTACCGCTTGTACAATGGATTGTGTTCTGAGGAATTGTTCGAAATGATGCCCACGGCTACTTTCTACCATCGCACCGCTCGCCATCGACAGGGAATTCATTCTCACACTTTGGAACCAAAATGGTCGCGAACAGTGCGGTTTCAGAGAAACTTCCTCCCGCGAACCCTTGGGTTGTGGAATGAGCTCCCTGCCAAGGTTTTCTCTAAGGACTACAGTATGGGGTTCTTCAAAAAAGAAGTTATTAGATTTCTGAAGGGTCGGCAACGCGCGAGTGATGCCCCTGGTGTTGCAAGCGTCCATAGGCTACGGTGACCGCTTACCATCAGGCGGACCGTAGGCTTGTTTGCCACCTTAGTGGTATAAAAAAAAAAAAAAAAAACATACTAGGTAGGTGCTTACAGGAATAATAAAACTTTCTGTCTTTTTTCCATAATGCTAAATTATAAAAAAACACTTTAGCAATAAATTTAAGGTTATCAAAACAACATGAAAATACAAATAAATGTATCCTTAATTAGAAATTAGTTTCAGAAGTTCCTTGTCGCTAGTGGGTGTAAGTTCCTTGTCGCTAGTGGGTGTAAGTTCCTGTGAAAACAATCTTGTCCTGGTACAGTATCAGGAAGAGGAATGGATGATTTATTCTCAACTCCAGCGGTCTTGGTGGTTCGTAGTTAAGAGACTCTGGCACTAAAACCAACCCTGAAAAAATTTAAAAAATTAAATCTTTAACCCTTTCTTTGAGCACAAAGTAAAAAAGGAAAAGCACAAATAGAGAGAGATAGGTGGATATGGGATTTTGTATGTTTAATATTACTTTCTGAACTTTATAAGGTGACTGATGTGAAACATATTTTTTTTTTCAGATATAGGTATATGTTTTAATCGGCAATCGTACCTCTTAAATGTGAAAAGGAAAATTTTGTTTATCATAACGTCAGTCTAAAAGGTCATTCCTACGAATCAATTCTTTTGTTAATAATATCTAATACCATTAAACTAGAAATTTTATATACGAGCATATTTGCCTCTGGTCACTCCCCTTTAGGGATATAAACCGTGAAGATATACAAACATACATTACTTTATCGAATAAAAGTAAAAGTATTTCACAAACTCTTACCAGTAAACGCCCCGGCTGTAGCTCCTTCTTCGTCAACTTTAACAAAGGCTTTTTGAAAAGCTTTCGATACGAAAACACCTCGTTCTTTTACAATACCACTTGCAGGGTCAGTGAATATTCTAGAAACTCCCACCTAAAAATAACATATTGATTTAAAATGCTTGTATTTTTACGTAGCCGTTGTTTGTTGTTTGTTCTCTCACTACTTAAAAAAACGATTAGGCTAAATTTGATAGAATTAGGCGTTATTTTGCGGAAATTCATTTGTACAATAAGACGATATTATCTTGCATATCCACTAAAACAATTCAGTTTTACGTGCTTTTTTTTGGCTTGGTGAGGATTGGCAGACTATGTCGAAATAGTCGCCACTCGACTTTCAGAATTTTCAAGCCAGGATCGACAGTTTAACGTGCCTTCTGCAGCACAGGGGAGTTCAGAAAAATGTGCCACTAGCCAGACACCTACCCAATGACCAACCACGCTTGAGGTTAAGTTAACAAACATGTCTAATAACTAAGAATAAAACATACAATACTGTCAATATTATGTGAGTCAATTGAATTAAAAATCAAGAATAGAAAAGATAATAATAAAAAAATTATGTTAATTGAAATTATACCTGATTAATACAAAAGCCATAATTATCTATTATTTTAAATTAAGAAACTCGTCTTTACTACAAAACAGCGACAAGCCAGCGTCTTAGTTTTATTTTAAAGCAATTTGTGCTTTTTGCGTTGATCACGCTTTTTGGTAAATGATTGTACACCGTTGGACCAATCACCTGTGTTTGCTTTTTGGATTTCTTTAGACTGCAACGCACTGTTTAAAGCTTTTCACGGTTCTTGGTTCAGTAGTAATGTCTAGTGGTTGTTTATTTTCTCTTACATACATGGCAATAGTCAAAATGATTTAAAAGTTATTTACTTTGCATATCGTTTCCGATATATATTCCGAATAGGTCACGATCTTTTCCATAATATGTCATACTTTTTAATCACTTACCTTCGGCAGCAGTAGTTTTAAATCAAGACTGGTTTCAATATCGAATTTGGGCATATATAAATCCACGTCGACTCCAGAAGGTTCCAATGCAAACACATCAGTTAGCAGACCCTGGTTCGTTACTTTGTCTATCAGCGACGGTAGGCCGTCCACTTCATCTGGCAGAACGATTACCATACGGAAATGCATCTCTTTGTACGGAAGTTCCACCAACTGTTAAAACAATGGAAAATTAATGTACCTACATCTTTGGTGTGTCTTTCCTTATCTATATGGTGTATTTTATGATCATGAAAGGAACTATGTTGGTTTCACCATATCCTTTCGTCCGAATATTAAGGCCACAAAGCTGAAATTCATCACACCATTGAACTCTACATTATGGGTTTTTTTAATAGTGGAGTAATTATATTTTTAGGCTGGGTTGCACCAATTGTCAACAATTAACGTCCAAGTGACGTTAACCAGTCGCCAAACTGACAATGCAAATTTTCATACAATCTGCCATTTTCGGCGACTAGTTAACGTTAAAGTCAGATGGTGCAACTCAGCCTTAATATACGCCAACATACAAGTGGTACCAAAGAATAAATAATGACAATAATACCCCTGGTGTTTAAAGTATTGTAAGCATCACTGATTCATTAAGTTTCATTAAGTGATCTTATTAATATGAATTATTCAACGTTGACGTAATATTGTTTGTTAATTATTTGGGTTCCGTAGCCAAGGTACAAACGGAACCCTATTACTGAGACTTCGCTGTCCATCCATCCGTCTGTCACCAGGCTGTATCTTATGAACCGTGATTGTTAGACAGTTGAAATTTTCACAGAAGATGTATTTTTGTTGATGCTATAACAAAAAATACTAAAAAATCAGAATAAAATAAATATTTATACAACAAACGTGATTTTTTTGCTCGTTTTTGCTCGATATTGATAACGGCAACAGGTAGACGCTTTAAATATTCACAGAATATTAAGTTATATATTCACTTTAAAAATAAATTAAATAATTAAAATAAAACAAATATACTACAAACGTGATTTTTTTTTGCCATTTTTATAGATAATGGTACGAAAGCCTTCGAGCGCGAGTCAGACTCACACTTGGCCGATTTTTTTGCCGTTTTCATAGATAATGGTACAGACCCCTTCGTGCGCAAGTCCGAGCCACACTTAGCCAGTTTTTAACAATATTCTTTATTTAAAAGATATTTCATAATGTATATTAAAAGAAAATTAATAATATTAATTAGCTAAAACTCGACAAAAGTCGCACAAGCTTTAATTCTTATCTTAATAATAAGTGATATTTTTTTCTCTAAATATTTGTTATTGTTCAAGTTAAACTGGTCAAGCTGTGGTTCAAGTTTTGTATATGAGTGAATACGAATTCTCTCACCTTGCTGAAATGTTGACAAAATTATAATATCTTGTTAACTTTGTTAAGATGAACTTAATTCTACTTGTGTTAGGTTCAAATTTGAATAAGATGAAGCCTTAGAATAAAAATTTCCTTAACTTAGGACAGTCTATAAAGCACTCAATGTGTAAATAATAATAAAACATGGATTCAAATGCTCTAAGTGAAGTATTTTTTGTTACTGCTTACGTCGTCTTATTAAAGAGTACCATAGCCAAATGGGGGAGGTGCGAGGGGTAGGGAAATAATTCTAACAATTATATTACAAGTTAAACCACGCACTCCGCGACCGGTTTTTTGCTCTTTTTGCCATTGGATGCACGCAAGTACAGATCACAAGCCATACAGCCTAGTCTATAAACAAAACAACTATTATTTTAGGAGCAAAAAAAAACGAAAGCTATTTATGATAACCACTGAAATTAATTTTCTTCTATGGCTATCATAAATAGCTTTCGATTTTTGAAAATCCGGTAAATATGACTAATAGCAATAGTAAGTATTGTATAGAATTCTCCAAGTAAGATTTTCAGAAGTATTACTTAGGACATTACTTAGAAACGACTATTAATTCGGGTTTTAGAATAAATGAGTTTATAAGGGTTGACACAAAATAGAAAATAGAAAGTTTTATTGATTTAGTTTGTTAGAAATTATAAACATTTTTTAGCAAATTAAAATAAATATTCTGTGTGAGATTTTTTTTAAGGGTAATTGAACACTTCCAAAGTGTCAACTTTGATATTATCAATTTTCAGAAATTTACGACAATAAATTACAATTTTGTGAAAAGTCATAGGTATAAATAGTAGAAATACTTGAATGAAAACTATTTAATTCTTAATCTTATTTATAACTAAAGAATGTAATAATGAAATATATACATAAGTGGTATAAAATTATTTAAATTTTATATAAACTAAGGAAACTTAATGAAACGTAAAGTATTACTATTAAAATAACATAGTTTCATGAATTTTCCTAAATAGAAAAGATTAAAATTTGAGAAGTTTCACACGATTTAATTTACCCAGCCCTTAAATTTCGTCCACAAAACGCATAAAGGTTTAAATTTATGACATTTTAGACATACACGCTCTTTAACGCACACTTATAAACTTTTTGATAAGTGTGCGTTAAAGAGCGTTTTTGACCAAGTTGAGTAGATATTGCCCATAACGACAGCGGGGAGTGAAATTTTAGTTAGGAATCTGGACGAGAAGGTACGAATTATTTCTAGTTTTTCTTGCGTCTTTGTCGTCACCATTTCTTTATTCTTTATGGGTCATAAGATCTTGGAGTCTAGGATTTAAGATAAATCCTAAAAGTCTCAAATAGGGACTTTTCCCCTTTACATAGGTCATTCGAAGAAGCGAGAGAACTTCAGGTGCCTGAACTTTAATCCTTTTTATTTTAGCTCGGTAAGAGACAAACTACTTTATTTTTGCTACCATTCATAAATACTGTACTATAGAATGTTAGTAAAATTTTGTTGAAATTACTTTGTTTGATGTTTATTATGTATTTGTGTCCGTTGTCTGGTATCCATAACACAAGCTTTGCTTACTTTGGGGCCAGACGGCGCTGTGTGTAATGTCCAAATATATTTATATTTATATTGTGTGCGTTCCCCAGAAAACAAAGAAAAGATAACAACTGCCATATAATAATGTATTTATATAACAAATACATTATGTGTTCGTCGAGATAATACTATCCTTATTTATTCTTTAGATTGATAAGTCCTGGATTATTTATGACTGAAATTTATTAAAAGGTAACTTCTTATATTCTAAAGGTATATTTTTAAATTTCTTTTGAAGCACATAAATCTTAATATTATATAATAAGTAGTAGTATAATAATAAGTGAACATTATTTCTTTAAGCTTAATTTAATTAAAGAATCGATATATTATAAGTGAGTCTTTCCGATATTAAATAAATACCTAATAAATTAAATACCTAGACTATCTTTTTATTTCAAAAGTAATTTTTCATTATCATATACACTTAGTAAACTCAAACCATTTCTAGTATTCGGTAAGAGTCTAGAAGAACTAATTGGAGAATGCGGTGGTGCGATACTTTTTTTATGTTGGCGTAGAAGAGCTGGGATGTATGTATAAGAAGAACTGTTTATCACACAGGATTACTCACCTAGCTATCTTCAGCGTTATTTTTGAGTTTGTAACTTCAGGATATGATACATGAATGCTCTGGGAAATTCGTGGAGCAATTCATTTTAAAGGAATCTAGATTTTACTAGACTTTATGTAGTTGTTTCCTACGTGGTCATAAAATTGAAAATATCGTCACGAAAGTATGAAAATAGGAAAATACAAACACAAAATCTTAAACCAATAAATGTACCTAACAGTTGAAAACTGTTTTCAACATCGACTTCTTGAGATTAAAAAAAATTATGTCTTAAAAGTCTAGGATGTCTGCAGACTTTCAGGAGAGAAGTATGATTGTGAAAATAGGTTTTAGCTCAGGAGAAAAATGTAATTGTACGTCCTATACTCGTGTCCTGATGTTAACCTGTGTGATGGTCTGTAAATTTGATGGATGGTTTGGAAACATATAATTATTAAAACTAGACGGCGTAGTGCAGATAGGACGCTTTTGCTCTCAACTCAGCATCAGCTAGGGCGTATGCTCGTTTGCCTTGCGTTACGTATACTCACTTTTGCTCCTAGCTCCTTACTCTCATAGTAAAACAAGGACTGCTGAAGGTGCATGGTTGGTTTCTTAACAACTGTGCTTTTGTCGGCGTGGAAATCTTCGTCTTTAGTCTCGCTAGATTTAAACGGCACTGCCCAGTGTCCCTGTTGAATATAATGACATTAAATCGTTAGATTGATTTAAAATTAATTGCCTTTTAATTTTTTTAAATTAAATATACATATTTGTGTGTCTCAGATTAATTACTATAATAAATATATAAGTTTAGCTACTGTTAGAAAGCGCACAGTTTGCAATGTGAACAATATTACTATCGATCTTCACATTTGACGGTATACTGTTATAGCATAGCTAAGTACATATATATACTCTGTTCAATAAATGAACAATGATATTAACAATTATAGTGATTTTTTTTTGTTTTTTTTTTCCTTTAATTTCTGTGTCGTAATGATCTGTAATCTGCACTAGAATGATTCAAGTCCTTTATTTTATTATTTATATAGACATATTGATATTAATATAGATATATTGATATATTTAAAAATATACTCATCTAAAAATATGCTATAAATTTATTTACAATATTATACTTAATTTATTTTTAATAGATTTTCTATCTGTATATTAATCAAAACGAAATATTTATATCTTGTTCACGTCGGTGTTGCCCCTTAATAGACTAGTCTTTCATCCCTAATAAAGGTCTGCTGGAAGAAATCTCTGAATATAGATAAGCTTACTTATGTACATTTTTCTTTACTATTGCTGTGATATTTTTTGTAATTTTTACGTACAATAAACAATTTAATACAATAATTTATAAAATTAAAGAAAACACTACACAGGTACTACATTTATTGATATGCTACTATGGTGAATAGTTTCTTATAAATATATATTTAGAAGTGGTTGCTAACAATAACGAAGAATAAACTAATTAACTGGCTGATCCATCAACGACCTAACTACTAAGAGTTACCCCTAAAAAATTGTCTTCTTAGTTTCATAACAAGTATGTATGGTAGTTCATTAGACGCCATTCTTACGGCGTAATTATAAGTCTGTGACATACAGACAGAAGAACATGACAAAACTATAACCATTTGGCACTAAACCTGCATACGAAAAAAAGACTACAACCTCAGTGAGCGTTATCCTCTTAGATTATGGTCCAAATCGCCCTCGACCCAGGTGAGGGTAGGCCGTGCCCCAACGGTGGGGACAGAGCTGATAAGCATTTTCTATTATCGCATTGATATTAATTACAGCTGCGAATAATTACCTGGAAAAAGATGATATTGAAAAGAGCTGCTGCAGCTGTGGAATCTATCGCGCCTTCGGGAACCGGGTTCTTCAGATGACCATTAGTTTTTTGCTCGGCCTAAACACATGTTAAAATAGCTATATTTTGATGTAATTTACTACACTATAAGAGATTTCACTTTCTTTTTCTAAATTTAAAATCAAGTATAAACTGATGAAAAATCTTATTTATTTATCTACTTATATACAGTGTGCGTGTCAGGGGGGGAGCCCTGAACGCAAGGTTACTTACTGAGCAAACATAGTTTGCAGTCCTACAATAATTTTGAATCTAATACCTTTAAATGAGCAATTCTTGTATATATGTATATATATATATATATATATACATATATATATATATAGACATATAATCTGAATCTCAGAAACGGCTCGAACGATTTTCATGAAATTCAGTATGCAGTACTTATACAATAGTATACAATACTTGCCACTAGGTGTCAGGGCAAACGAGGATAAAACCTAGCTTGATCGATTATCGCCCTCGAAGCTCCCCGCATATTAAATTTTATGCAAAACGTTCGAGCCGTTTCCGAGATTCAGATTATATATCTATATATTCGTAAAGGTTCATTCAGATCACATATATATATACATATATACAAGAATTGCTCCTTTAAAGGTATAAGATAGATCATATCATTTTGCTATTCAACATTCATTTCGACTGACCTTGGCCTTACTTGGATGAATGGCTTGTAATGAAAATGATTTGTTACTGGAATGAGACTAAAACGGACGGCGAAGTCTTAGTAATTGGGTTCCGCTAATTACCTATTGGGTAAATACATCGTAATTTTTTTATTTTAATAATATAGTTAAAATCTTAATAGTAAAATTCGTCGTGAATATCTGAGTTTTTTTTCGTGTAATTTAATTTTATCACATTTATGAGAGTAGCCTTAGTTCTTGGTAGGTATTTCTAGATTTGCAGGTTTTTTAAAGCAAAATGAAGCTTAAACAAAACATTCTAAACATAAAAAGTAACTTTATGACATGAACTGTGCTTAAAGCTTCTGTATTGAGATATCTTAAATGTGCCTTATCTTATGACTCAGGTAGTATATCTGAGGCACTGGTATTTGAGCATTTGAGCAAATAAATAAATAATCAACCACCCGGGCCACCCCATGTGTTCTCTACTTAGAAGATCATTAATGTGCAGACATATATCTGAAGGGATTTTATGTACCGACAGTTAAACACAGTTCGACTTTTTAAGGGATAATACAGTACAAAAAAAAACATATTTTTTAATTACCTTAAGTAATTTAAGAGACGCTCGGTCAATGGCATCTCCAAGTGGTGTCCTGTTGAATTCATGGCCAGGATAGTGATCGTCTTGAGCACAAACCAAGCCTGCGATTACTGCTGGAAAGAGCAAGTATAATGATAAAATTTTAAACAACGTCTGTGGGCTTCTGATATTTGAAGTATTTCATAGTCCTTAATAAGGGACGTAAAAATTATTAAACTGGCATTGGGAAGTTAACAAATACGAGTACAGTAAGGAAATGCAATCTAGCGTGATTTAGACCAAGCCCCTTTCTCCCGAGATTAGAATTGTCAATCTCGTCTTTTACGCGATCTCGCAAAATATCTATATCTTACTACTTTTTATTAATAATTTTCATTATGATTACGTTTTCCAAAAAAATGCTTCAGAAATCAATAAAATGGCACATTTATTACATAAAATCTAAATTTTCTTACTTTTTTCCACATAAACATTTAAACAGAATCAACAAGGATTCAATCACAATTTAAGGGGTACTATAGAGGTCACTAGGAAAAAAATCAGCGACCTTTAATAATATCTTAGGAATTACCATTATATTCAAAACATCACACATAAATATTTGTATAGAAATCTACTACTTTAGTGAATCGTTTAATACGAGATCAGTTTTAGAGGAAATTGGTTCAGATTTTAATCAGTTACTTGAATAGTTATAAATATCTTACTAATTCCTACAAAATAGAAAACATAACACAATAAATCATGTGAAAATCAACAAATTAAGTGCTATTAAAAATATTTCTATTCCTGCCTACTTCAAACGCACACATGAAATGTGCAGGAGCTCAATATCGTTAATCTTGCGAGATCTCGGCCGTTTTACGAAAAAGGACGAGATCATGAACAAAAATGGAGAGATATGATCAAGAACGACATCTAGTAAGAACGAGATTACGTTTCCCAAATACAGTTGATTTCGTAGCCCAATTAATTTTATCTGCTTGTGAAGTCAGATTTCAGGGACAGTACAATTTTCCAAAGAAGGTATTCTATCACAACAGTTAAAGATAGTTATATTTAAAGTATGTTTAATTATCAAAGTAATTATAATTAATAAAATAGCTAGGTGACTGACTGACTGAAGTTAACGTACATACCTATTGTTTCAATGATTTCCGGGTGACACGACAGAACAAAGCTATAGATTATAATTATTTGACCATGATTTACTCTCCAAGTAATAAAAACTACTGATTGTCGGCTAAATTTAGTATATAGACGTCTGTAGTGTCATTGTATGAGGCCACGAGTAAACACCTACTCACACCACAGAATAAAGAATCTTACACTAGGTACTATGATTACCTATGTATGCTGATTGATCTATCTGCAACGAACAATCTACCTTCTTGTTGTTTATGTTTAAGGCCATTCCTGCGGTTCACTAGCGCTGCCACTAGATTTTTTTTTATTTGCCTTTAGTAAAAAGCGTATTTCAAAAATTTGATTGAACGAAGAATAAAACTAATCATAAGCTACTTTCAGAACGATTTGTTATGTTTCTAGACAAAATATGCAAGTTTTAGCTGACATATTTGCTATAAGTGGTCACTTTAATAAGATATGCTATCCACAACTCAGAGATATATTAAAAAAACAATACAAAACGGTCTAAAAATAGCTTATGACTAGTTTCATTGTTAGTTCCATCAAATTTATGAAATACGCTTTCTAATAAAAGTAAATAAAAAATATTCAGTGGCGGCGCTAGTGGACCACAGAGATGGCCCTAATGTAAGGCCAGATGAAGAAAACTAATTTTTTTACAGGTTAGTCTTTGACAAATTATAATATTGGTCTCCACTGCCCCGCGCGTCATTCGCCGTCGACTAAACTGTGTTATATATATATATATTTATTATATTAAGTAGCTATATTCGTAGACGTGTAATTGAAGATGCTATAAGCTTTAACAATTTTATTACCCTTTTTTGTTATAACTAAACACACATTATTAACACAAAAATAAATACAAACAAAAAAACATGGCACTCACTTGGTATAACATATAAGTACATACTTAGTAACAGTTATGTTTAAATAAAAACTCACTTAGTATAACTATTTATACATAGGTTTTAATAGAAACTCACTTAGTATCAGTTGATCAGATATGTTTTAATATATAGGTACTCACTTAGGAACAGATATGTTTTTGTCGCCATGCTTATTCTGTAAGTAGCGACCACTTAGATCTGACGCCAGTACCACACTGACTTAACTAAATATATGTACGTAAATAAAAATAAAACTGGCCGCTCACCTTTGACATTTAATATTCATTGTACTTGAATTTAGGTATCTCAATTATATAATATCGAACTGCCTAAAGCACATAAAATATTGGAATATACAGACATACCTACCTTTTTTATATAGGTATATTTAATGTTGTTAGTTAGCACTTTGTGTTTTGAAGTTTTTTGTGTGATTTGAAATATAGTATAACTAGTTTATTTGAATAATATAGTAAAAAAAGTCTGTGGCGAGCGTGCGGAGAGGTGAGGGGGGAGATAGCCGGGAATTATATAAAATAGGGCGAGATAGACCTATATAAATAGAAAAAACCTGGCTGCTCTACTACTCACTCTGGCTTTGCCTGCATACATACCTATTCTCAGTGCTTGCGATAAATTTACCGCATCATCCACGATTATTCCCTCCTGCCCAGACTTGTCAAAGGTTGTAACTCCAAAACCGCTAAAAAAAGCCAACAATACCAGGGAATGGGCTTCCTTAAACAAAACTGCAAAGCCGACGTGGAAAGAACAATACCAGATAATAAACAAAAAAAGATTCCATCAAAAACATTAAAATGTATAAAAATCTCGCATTTCATTCTCTACTCTGTAAAATGCAATTGCGGTATAATAAAATGCGAAGCTTACCATGTATTCTTTTAAGGTTAAGCTTTTTCGATGGGATTGTATTATCTAAAAGCGATTATTGTTTGTGCAAAATGAATATTTCAATTGGTTGTAATAAGTAGTAGGTAGATAATTAAGAATAATAATAATATCCCCCTATCCCACTATCCCGACTCTCAGCGCTGAATTTACACCAAAACACACAAACTGCAGCTCAACTACAAGAAAAACTCTAATTGGTCAAAGCCACTCATGCTCCACCTATTGGACGCTTTTGTAATTTACTGACGAACGGCACGACTCAAGTTTTCATCGCAGTTGGGTAATGCATAGAAGAACACGGGATTACGTTCTCCTTCCTATCCAATAGAAATTTATACACTCTCTTTTTAATCACTCAAGTGCAGCACCACCTATTGGATCCAAATTTTGTGATTAACTTTTTTGGCTCTAAACCAACACATATTGTGATCATGAGTTATTTTGCTCCATAAATACAATTTTACCTACCGATTCCAATTATTAATCCAAACATTGATCTGAACCACCTAGTAACCCACTTAAACACAGATAAAAAAACCGGCCAATTGCGAGTCAGACTCGCACACGCAGGGTTCCGTACAATTATCTATAAAAACAGCAAAAAAAAATCACGTTTGTTGTACGGGAGCCCCCCTTAAATATTTGTTTTATTTTAATTAAATTATTTATATTAAATTGCATATATAACTAAATATTCTGTGAATATTTAAAGCGTCTACCTGTTGCCGTAATCAATATCGAGCAAAAACGAGCAAAAAAAATCACGTTTTGTTGTATGGGAGCCCCCTTTAATATTTATTTTATTCTATTTTTTAGTATTTGTTGTTAAAGCGGCAACAGAAATACATCTTCTGTGAAAATGTCAACTGTCTAACTATCACGGTTTATGAAATACAGCCTGGTGATCGACGGACGGACGGACGGACAGACAGCGAAGTCTTAGTAATGGGGTTCCGCTAAATACCCTTTGGGTACGGAACCCTAAAAATCATCAAAATAATAGGGTCACCTCTAGGAATTCTAGCACGGTTGCCATCTCGAACAGGAATGCGGCCTGCCATGAAAGTATTGTGCGCTTTAATTAAAACTCTATGGTCAGGATATGGCTCGGTTTGCGGTCCTCGTCGGCGTTGAAGTTGATCCTGATACAGTATTGCTGCTTTACGGCCGTTGACCTCAT
Source organism: Apoda limacodes (assembly GCA_946406115.1). NCBI lineage: Eukaryota > Metazoa > Arthropoda > Insecta > Lepidoptera > Limacodidae > Apoda > Apoda limacodes. The sequence continues at coordinate 20,786,090 of OX291541.1, read as the reverse complement.
CAATGCCGAGATAAATAGGAAGATCACACAATGTGAGAACGACTGAGGTGCTCCCCGAAGGGTAACATTAGTCACCGTGACAGGCATTTCACTCTTATTTAGTCTATGGATTAAAAAAAGGGACATTGCATCATGAATGCGTAAGTACTACATTTACATACATACCTACGTACACATAGCCTAAATAAGATAAAAACGATGGAACCATGGTTGCTTGTCTTGTCAGGTATCCAGTTTTTATCCGAAAAGTTCAGTATTTCGGAGTATTATTCGGTATGACAAAAATATCCAAGAACCTTGACGCTTTGTAAATTAGTAATTTCTAAGAACATACCTCTACAAACCTCTAAAAACACCTAAAATAAAAACACATATTCGAAAATATTTTGTTTTATTTTATAGTTACCAAAAAGCTGTATATATATAATATTATATAAATATAATAAGCGTTACTTGAGATTAAGTAAGATTTAAGTAAGGGTAGACTTAAAAGTTTGTATGCATCCGTAAAACAGGTCTTCTTCGTGAAAAACTGTGTTGTTCGTGTTTACCAACCGAGATAAAATGGAATTTTGGACGTAATTAGTAAAATGTAACAATTTAGTTTGATTAATAAAACAAATCAAAATTTAGAAGAAAACAACACAAGTGCAATTTAAAAACTGGTGCTTATTTGTAAATACATTATTAATCACAGTTTTAACAAAAGAAAAAAAATACAATTTATATTTGTAGTTTTTGCTTTCCTTTTGCTTTGAAGGATAGATAGATTTCGAAAATAAACCCATGTTAGAGGTCAAAGTTAATCATAATTGTTGAGGTGAAGTCACACATTATGGTCATATTTACCACAAAAATTGTTTTACCACAAATGTCAAACAGAAAGAGAAAAAAAATTAAAACCGATGTTAGGTGAAAATTATAACAAAAAATCTATCTCCTAAACAACTAATAATGGCATGGTGGTGTTTCTGATACCCCTAAATATAGGGTGTGGCGAACTGGCCACAAGCATTTTAGAAATAAGGTTTAGTTTGTATAGTTTTTAACTGTCAGCGGAAAAATAATGACACTCAACGTCAGATTATTGAAAAATTGTACATTTTAGTTAAAAATGTAATAAATAATAAGTAACGGACATTTCAGTCTTTTTGTTCACTGGTCCTTTCGCCTACAGCCGAACCCACGCGGTTATTACAGTTCTTATTATTGGTCCTTCGATGTTTACTCGCTCAAAGGCAATCATGGAAGGAGAGGACAAAATGCCTTTAACATCCAATCTCAGTGTTAAATGTGAATCTCAAATATCGCGGAGTAATCTGTTAGATCGTCCGCGCTGTCAGTAGTTGCACGCACTGCCTCTGCACACGCGCGACACGCAAGACGGCTAGCAGACATCGACCGTCATGTTGCGCAAGCAGAGCTTGAAGCGGAGATCATCATTATAAGAGCTGAATCTGAGACATTGGGAGGAAACGCATCGAAAACTTGCGACGTTGACATTAATACTTGGTTAGACGAAGCGGAGAGAAACAACTTCAAAGTTTTGCCGTTGAACACATCGCCCTCACACACCAAAGTAAACATCAACGAATGCCTGCCTACTGCTGCAACTCGCGCCACGATTGCTAGCACACTTACTTCGCTAGCACCCGTGCCAATGCTGCTAGCAACGACAGAAGCATCATGCTTATGCTCACCAGGGATTGAGGCGACTGTTTCTATCATGTGTTGCACAGTTTCGATTCCGACGAACACTACCAAATCATGTACGACTGCCACTTTTTTAAATAATAATGGACAAACGGTAACTATGGTACATAATACTGTAAGTATGCCAATTATGACACCTTTTATCTGTAGTAATTCAAATTTAGTGCCAGGTATGTCAAACAAACCAAATTACTTAGCGAATTTTAGTAAAAATCCTAATACAAATTAATTAAACTATATAAAATGTGCACAACCTGTTGATCAACCAAAAAAATCAAAAGTTTTATGCGACCACCATGCTAGTCAAATACGTTTAGTGATATAGAGAAGTTAGCAAACGCTATAACCTTGTTATCAAAGAGGGAACCTTCTCAAATTATACGTCTGTCTTTGTTCAACGGGAAACCTGAAGAGTGGTTACAGTTTAAACGGAGCTTCGACGACACTAAAGATGCGTACACACCATTGAAGAACGTCACTGTGTTCTAGATTATTTAAAAGGTGAAGCATATGATGTTGTGTTTTCTTTACTGATTCCAGCTCAAGAACCGCAAGTTATTATCGATACTTTGCAACGACGTTTCGCTCGTCCGGAGCACATTATGATGTGTGAGTTAGCAACCTAAACTTACTACAGACGTAAGAGAATTAAATATATTTGCTTGCAAGGTACGTAACTGTATTTCTACAATTCGACTTCTTAAACAAACAACGTATCTCCATTCGCCTGAACTACAAAATAGTTTTTTGTTTAAGTTAAACCCTCGCTTGAAATCTGGATGGGTAGATTTTGCAGCATAACGTTACAACGTATGTCTTCCAAATAATATAAACTCGCTTTCATTACTCGAGCTCTTAGGTGATTTCTTGGAACAAGAAAGCGATCGTCAACTATTATATGGGCCTTCTTTTTCGTACCAAAGCTGTAATGCTTCAACATCTAAACAGGTTAATTATAGGGATAAAAATATAGTACGAGTTCAATCCACGTCAACAAATAGGTTCACAGATGTTAAGGCCCCGTCATGTGATTAGTGCCTGGGCGTTCATAGTGTTAAGGCTTTAATATTTTATTGTCTTTACCTGCAGAAGAGAGATAGAACTGGGTGCGACAGAATAAAGTCTGTAATAAGTGCCTCAGAGGTCGCAGTCACCAGTTGTCTAGGTGTAGAGCTAAGCCGTGCGGCATAAATGGATGCCGACGAAATCATCATAAAACGCATGTAAGCTGACAATTCGCCGCCAGTCAGTCAGTCAGTAAGTTCGACCACCTTACACGCTGCGACAGATGCAGTATACAGCTCGCCACCTACGACAAAACAGATCGAGCCTGGATCGAATGATACGAATTGCGACTCAACATACTCATGTAGCTCACCTATACATAGTCGCATTATATTGCAAATGGTAGCAGTGGTACTAACAGGTCCTACTGGTAATTTACATACATACGCCTTACTTGACAATGGTTCGACTGCTACTTTAATTGATTCAAAGGCCGCAAATGAAATTGGCACTAGGGGCCCAAAAGATTTAGTTTAGATTAGTCTAAATGGTGTAGGAGGCATGCAAAGAGATGACGTATCAGTACAATACGTTCAATTCAGTATTCGAGGTAAACATTGCTGCGAGTCTTTTACGATACGTAACGCTCGAGCCATTGAGTCGTTAAATATTCGATCACAAAGTATATGTAGTCAAGAGTTAGCATATCATTCACATCTAGCTAACTTAATTGAACTAGTAACTTATAAAAATGCAACACCACTAGTTTTGATAGGCGCAGAAGATTGGCCGTTAACCATAAGCAGAGAAGTTCGATCAGGGTCACGAACTCAACCTGTTGCTACATTAACTGCACTTGGTTGGGTCCTGCATGGCTGTGCGTCTAACAATTCTAAGCCTGTAGAATTTATACATCACTATAATGATAGTGATATTGAACTAAATAAGATAGTAAAAGAACATTACGAACTAGATTCTATAGGTATTGCGAAGTATAAAAAACAGAGTTTAGCTGATGAAAGGGCTTTAAGTATCTTAGAATCTACAACCAATCGACTACCGAGTGGTCGTTTTGAAGTCGGTTTGTTGTGGAAAGAAGACTGTCCAGTTGTACCTAATAGTTTCGGATTAGCAATGAATAGACTCAAAAGTTTGAAAAAGAAGTTGGCTAAAGACGTTTCTTTAGCTTCAGCTTAGTATAAAAACGTTCAAGTGTTTATAGATAAGGGGTATGCTGAGAAATGTTTTTCAGTGCCATCTATTGGTTTATTATGGTACTTGCCGCATTTTGGAGTAGTTCATCCCCTGAAAAAAGGGAGGTTATAATCGTCCACGATGCAGCTGCGAAGGTCCAGGGTGTCAGTCTGAACTTATTGCTGTTGACGGGTCCAGATTTGATACAACCCCTTTTAGCATTGCTGTTTAGGTTTAGAGAGGGGCGCATAGCTGTAACATCTGATATCCGTGAATTTTTCTAACAAATTAAAATAATTGAATAAGATCGGTATGCACTTCGTTTTCTATGGCACGAAGGAGGTCTGGATTCGCCAACAGTACAATACAGAATGACGTCTTTAATATTCGGTGCTGCATCATCATATCATCATATAATTTAAGACTTTTATGTAGATAACTATCTTGGAAGCTTTGATGACTCGATTTTGGCATCTCATACTGCATCGGAGATTATAAAGATTCTTGCTGAGGGAGGATTCGAAATAAGAGACTGGCCAGTAATGATCTAAATGCCTTGTCTCTTATTCCGGAACATCTTCACCTGCCTCAACTAGTCAATAAGAATTTAAACGAAAACGTGACATTAGACATACGTATTCTAGGTTTAGTTTGGAACCCAATCACAGACGCGTTTTCTTTTAAATTTAACATTGATCCAACAGTGGATCTGACTGTAAATGTACAAAACGAAACGTTTTAAGGAATCTCATGAAAGTGTATGATCCCCTTGGTTTGCTAGGTATTTTGATCATAAGAGGTCGTGTGATTTTTCAAAGTATCTGGCGAAGTAAAGTGGGCTGGGATAAGGAAATAACTCCTAAAGAGCGTACTGAGTGGGAACAATGGCTATTTGACTTGGCTTCAGTGGAAAGTCTGCAATTTCCTCGCTGGTATTCCATCAGCACAGACTACGTTGAGTTTGAACTTCACATATTAGCTGACGCAAGCGAACAAGCTTATGCCACGGTTGCTTACTGGAGATTTCTTTATTCTGATATGAGTGTGAAGGTCACACTAATAGGCAGTAAAACAAGAGTAGCGCCACTAAAGCCAACTTCTATCCCAAGGCTTGAGCTACAGGCGGCTCTTGTTGCTGCTCGGTTTGCCAACACTATCTGGAACAAAAAAAGACGGTTATAAATTAACTTCGTCAAAATATTGGATCCTGCCTTTAAGAAATACTGTGAGAAAAGTTGCATATAACTGTCAATTTTGTAAGTTACGACGTGCGAAGAGTGCCACCCCTCCAATGGGAGACCTCCCACATCAAAGATTACACCATGGTAAACGACCTTTCTCTTTTTGTGGATTAGATCACTTCGGGCCAATCAACGTCACTATCGGCCGAAGGCACGAAAAACGTTACGTGGCAATATTTACGTGTATGACAATTCGAGCTATTCACATAGAGATTGCTGCCTCTTTATCAGCTGATTCAACAATTATCTGCCTTCGCAGATTTTGTGCTAGAAGAGGTTGCCCTAATAAAATAATGTCTGACAATGGAACAGCTTTTGTGTGGGCTGCAAAACAACTTTTTTGACTAAAACAACGTTTGCTACCAACAGAGGAATAAGATGGTCTTTCATACCTCCCTCTGCGCCATTTATGGGTGGCTGTTGGGAACGAATGATACACTCTGTAAAAACTGTCCTATCTGTAACATTAAAGGAACAAGCTCCGCGTGAAGAAGTCTTACAAACACTTTTATTGGAAGCAGAAAATATAGTTAAGTTTCGTCGTCCAGTGATGATCCAGAATGCCTAACACCTAATCATTTACTTTTGGGTACATCTTCAACAACACCTGAGACTGTGACACTCGAATACAGAGACTTGAATAGCAGATAGATGTGGAGGAGGGCTGTGAGGCTGTCAGAACATTTCTGGAGGAGATGGGTTAAAGAATATCTCCCAACTTTAATGCCAAGACGTGGTCCAAATATAAGTGTGAAAAATGTTAAAGTCGGAGATCTAGTTTTTATTGCCGATGGTGATCTTCCACGAGGAGTTTGGCCGAGAGGTTTGTTTGTGGCTACCTTTCCTGGTAAAGACAATGTTGTAAGAGTAGTAGATGTCAAAACAACTGGAGGTACTTTTAGAAGACCTGTGAGAAAGGTAATTCGGCTTCCTATAGGATGATCTCTCAACCCTTGACCAGTCTGCTGTGCAACGGAGGGGAGGATGTGACGAACTGAATAAGGTTTAGTTTGTATAGTTTTTAACTATCAGCGGAAAAATAATGACCCTCAACGTCAGATTATTGAAAAATTGTACATTTCAGTTAAAAATTTAATAAATAATAAGTTACGGAGATTTCAGTATTTTTGTTCACTGGTCCTTTCGCCTACAGCCGAACCCACGCGGTTATTACAGTTCTTTTTATAGGGCATCTAAATTTTACCTTTGTTCGTCACTTCTCTGGCCACCCTATTTAAGGATCGGTTAACAATAACAACACACACACACACTTTCATAATAATAATAATATTCATAAAGTGAATAATTTTGTCAAAGTTATAAAATATGGTCAGTAGGTACTCATCTCATTTTTTTTTAATATTATTTAAATGCACCTCATTGACAGTTTTACACGCACAACAACGGTAAATTTAAATCAATTAACTTTTATTTAATAACATAGTTTTTTTATATGACTTCAAAAAAGGAGGAGATTCTATGTACGACGGGTATAGTTTTTGTTTTTTATGTATGTCCACCGATTTCTCCGTCAACTTTGCACCGATTTCAAAATTACTTTTTCAAAAGAGTATGCTCCTGAGGTGGTCCCATAATAATGAAGTAGACTTAAAACTTAAACTTTTGGCCAAAAAAATATTGATGTTAATTTGGATCTGGTGAAACACGCCTTTTATATTGATAATTTTATAAAATTTCATTACAAGTATGAATGTTCTTAGTGCAATAGTGTAAGACAAAAAAAGCAATTTGTCACTTAAAAGCATAAAATAAGAAAAACAACAGGCTCCAAAAAGATGCACTAAAAAGGTAAAAATAATAACTTATTGCCAAAAATCTGATCTGAATATTATGGTTTGAAGTTGGTGTTATGCAAGTGACGTATGTTATAAACTGTTAAGTACACATAGACAACAACTACAAACTGTAAAAGTAATTAATTTTACTTTTTAGTGCATCTTTTTGAAGCCGTTTTTTTTTGTCTTTTAAAATTTTTTTTTATGTCAACGAAGTGGCAGACAAGCTTGTAAGAATGATATTTAGTCCATGAAATTAGCAACACAAGTATACGCTAAAAAGCTCGCTGCACTGATAATGCATTGATTGATACATGGAAGTATAAATTGAGATAATTCCTAGATTTATATCTGTATAAGCATTATTATTAGTGTTATGTAGTTTAAGTACTAGTGCTACCAATAAAGTATACAAGAACAAAGTGTCTTTCCTTAACTAGAGACTGTAAGAAAAGTACCATTGAACACATTCTCAGATGTTAAATGTTATTTTATGAAACTAAGGGCGCGTTCGTTTTAAGATTAAGACATCCCACGATTGATACTTTTTACACTTTTGATAACGCCAGTTTTGCCACCGACACCTATAGTTCGTGTAGCTTTGAAACGTTACTCACAACATTTTTGGTTGCAAAACTTGCAAAAAGAACGGTTCATGTACACACACTACGATAAAACAAAACACATGCACCCACTACTATAAACAAAGAATATGTATAGGCAGTTTGACCGATTAACAAAAAAATTCCACCCCTAGACATGGGTCTAAAGTTTCATTTTTGGTGGCAAAAGTGACAAAAATAACAAAAATATTACACAGAGAGCGAGATATCTTACAGATGACACTAAAATTTAATATTTTTGACACCAATGCAAAACGAACGGATGAATGATGACAAAGTAAGCGTAAATAATGATTCTGCATCCCGAAACGAACGCGCCCTAAATTAAAGATAAATTACTCATTACCTTCCTGGCTAGATTGTAGTAAAGTTTGGATACAATATTTTAATTTTAAACTAGGTATACAAAAAAAAGATTCATTATCTGTACGCGTGTTATGCCGCACGCAAAAATATTCAATAATATTCCATTGTTTTCATTATAATCACGTGCGATTATTTAATTGTTCAATAACTTGAAGATCCAATAATATTATTTATCTAACTCTATTTATTTTAATAAGAAACGACTTCAATAAAACTACATCTCTTAAAAACCTTAAAAATATGAACATTACGTCACTTGGAAATTACGTAAACTTAGAATGCTTTACATCTGTAAAATATGCTTTATGGTGTAGCTGCTGACTTATATGCTGGAATGTAGTTATCTATTATTGACATTTACGTGGGTAGTTCATCGAAGTTAACGTGCGTAAAAGCATGTTATGTTGTTCAAAGGAAAAATCGTTTTGTATGTTTGTTTGATTATACGCCATATTTAAGTGCCATAAGTAAGTAAGTAAGTAAGTCAATTACCATGTAATCAAAGGATTGATTGCGCTCTATGCTGCTCAAATCGGCATATAACGCATTGGCTGCACATCCGAGTAAGTACAGTCACAGGCAAAAATGATTGCATAGCATAAGGGTCAGAACAGCATACAACCGATTCTGTGAATCACTCACGCACACATTTACATTACCATCTGTCAATAATGTTTGCCTTAGATCGACTCTCTGATTACTTTGCTTACTTGAATTTGGTTCTTATACTAGTATAGTATATAATCTGTGCACATGCTATGCTGCCTTTTAGTTTTTAGTATCTGAGTTACTCGAATTCACAGGAGCGATCCAAATTTGAACTATTTCAATGTTTAGGTACAGAAGCTCTTTCCGCTGAGCTAATGTTAACATATACATCTTTGTAAAATTATGGATACTATTCAGCTAAAGAGGATCGAGTGGTGCAGTGGTAGCGCGCGCGGATGCCATGTCAAAGGTCCCGGGTTCGATTTTCAGTTAAGTTAATGTGGTTGCCACCTCATTATTACAGTTTGATAATTGTTAAGTTGTCTCGACTCTGGTTTGTGCCCAGCACGGCGATAGGCTTACCAGCTATCACGTTTGTGGGACGGAATACGATTGGTGAAACGTGGATATTACGGGTATGCGTTCGCAACATCTTTAACAACTTCTTTGGGGATTACTGTCATTGATTTTATTTAATCAGCTCAATGTTTGCAAGATGAACGACTTTGATTATGTCTGAAAAAGTGTGAGTGAAATGGTGCCGGCTATGCAATGCAATCTGGTTTTCTTATTCCTTACGGATTTATGCATAGTACTGTACCTCTCGGCAAGTATCGGCCATCTTGTTTTTTAACATTCGGCCGGTTGTATTCTTAAACAGAAGACGTCCTCTGCTGTTTGTAGGACTTCCCGAAATCCACAGCGACCGATCCTGAGCCACTCGTGCCCTCTGGCAACGACATTCTGTTCATTACTATTCTTGTTGGCTGAAGAAAAAAAAGATGTGTACATTGCCTGAACATAACAGCTATAAAACAGCACGTAAGTCATTATGTCATTGATTTTTAAGTTATTTGCATTTGGCGTATTGTGTAGGTGTACAAGGAACTTTTGCAAAAACAAATTCATATTTTTCCTATCGTGATTGATTTCATAAAAAGAACGAATCATTTTCATATTTTTTCTTCTCTTCTTAGTATGTACCCGAAAAAATAATACCTTGCGTACGTCAATGGTCTTCCCGAGTCAATATTACGTGAGTATTTAATAGTATGTTAAGAAGCCATAAACAATTGAAGGCCAACACAGAATGAATAATTTTATAACAACAAATTCTCAACGTTACTTATGTTCGAGTCTAGTGCAGCAAACCGGCCGGGCTTTTAATATGGCCGCTGTAGTTTCGATTTTTAACCACCATCTCAAAAAAGTTTGCTGCACTGTAGGTATGTTAGTGCAACAAATAAGCTATGCATTTGGATATTTGGCTCATTAGTCGATTGTCGGCCGTAGCGTAAATACGTAGTTTTTGTTATTATTCCGTGAGGAGAGGACGCAACAAAATGGCGGCCAAACATTTCCTAATACTGGGTAAGTTCTGAAACTGAATTATATTTATTTAACAAGTCTTTTATTTCGCATAGGGATAGTTCAGAAACACATTAAATAGGCTATTTTATCCCATAAAATTCAAAAGTGCCCACATAAATAACTACAAAGTATTCCACGTGGACGAACCATTAGGACAAATATAGCATGATATAGTAACCTTTCTCACTATATATAGTATACTTTCTCTATAAATAGATAAAAGTTTTGCAGGAATAGCTATAACGGAATTCCACGTGGACGAACTATAGCTACAGCCTACAGCTGTAGATTGCTATAACAAACATCCTTACTATAATTTAGGAGTTGTGCTAGGAATGCCACGTGGACGATTTATAGCTGCAGCCTACAGCTGTAGATCGCTATAACAAATATCCTTACTATAATTTAGGAGTTGTGCTAGGAATGCCACGTGGACAAACTATAGCTACAGCCTACAGCTGCAGATTGCTATAATAAATATCCTTATTATAATTTAGGATTTGCGCTAGGAATGCCACGTGTTCGAACTATAGCTACAGCCTATAGCTACAGCCTACAGCTGAAGATTGCTATAACAAATATTATTACTGTAATTTAGGAGTCGCGCTAAGAATGCTACGTGGACGAACTATAGCTACAGCCTACAGCTTTAGATTGCTATAACAAATATCCTTACAATAATTTAGGAGTTGTGCTAGGAAGTCCATATGGACAAATTATAGCTATAGCCTACAGCTGTAGATTGCTATAACGAACATCCTTGCTATAATTTAGAAGTTGTGCTAGGAATGCCACGTGGACGAACTATAGCTACAGCCTACAGCTGTAGATTGCTATAACAAACATCTTTACTATAATTTAGAAGTTGTGCTAGGAATTCCACGTGGACGAACTATAGCTGTAGCCTACAGCTGTAGATTTTTTTAACAAATATTCTTACTATAATTTAGGAGTTGTGCTAGGAATTCTATATGAACAAATTATAGCTATAGCCTACAGCTGTAGATTGCTATAACAAACATCCTTGCTATAATTTAGAAGTTGTGCTAGGAATGCCACGTGGACGAACTATAGCTACAGCCTACAGCTGTAGATTGCCATAGAGGAAACAAATACTTGGTAGATTGCTATAACAAACATCTTTACTATTATTTAGAAGTTGTGCTAGGAATTCCACGTGGACGAACTACAGCTATAGCCTACAGCTATCAATTGCTATAACAAGCATCCTTACTATATTTAGGAGTTGTGCTAAAAAAATAGTCCGCCCACATGGAATTTGGTTATTTGCTATTTCTGCGGAAACTTTTTTAGATTAAAAAGTAACCAACTCATGCTCTTTTCCGTTCCTTCAACAATGTATGTGCATAAATTATATATTTTATCCTGAACAAGCTTTGTTGTTGCTCTGTATTGAAAGAATATTTAACAAAGAAACAGACTTTCACTAATATGTATAGGTTCGGATTAGGATATTAATCATAGATATCTTCTTTAGACTACCTCCCAATTTTAATATAATTAATTCAACTACCCTTTCCTCCCTTGTCGTATATCTGATCTAATCGTGATACAACTAAAAAAAACCGGCCAAGTGCGAGTCTTCCTCGCGCACCGAGGCTTCCGTACAAACTTATTATATGTAGATAGCTCTTACATCATGAGATCAAGTCTTCTTGGTCAACTGGAAGTACCCCACAGGTTTTGATTTATTTGTGTCACAATATGCGATAAAAATGTCCATATTTTGGGCATATTTTTAGTACATTGACTTAGAAGCTTTATTTTTTTACAACATAAAGTGCCCGTAGACTTAACTATTTGATATTAATTTCAACTTGATACCACCACGCATTCTTGAGTAAATGGTTCTTAACAGACAGACAAACCCTTTTTTTTTAAATGTGTTATAACTACAAATTAACAAAATTTGGAATTTTTACTATATTTGTGATGTGAGACCTTGTTTCTGTCAAATTTCACGATTCTAGGACAACGGAAACTATCCCTTAGGTTTTGATTTACTTTCGAATAACTGAATACCTAAATTTGCATTAAAAATGGCCGTATTTTTTATTGCGTTTACATAGAACATTGATTTTTTTTACACCTTTAAGGGACCATAGACTTTAGTATTTGGTTTTAATTTCAACTTGATACCTCCCACGCGTTTTTAAGTAAAAGAGGCTTAACAGACGGACAAACAATTTTTTTTTAAATGTGTTATAACTACAAATTAACAAATTATGGATTTTTTCCTATATTTGTGATATAAGGCCTTGCTTCATGTTAAATTTTATGATTCTAGAACAACGGAAGTATATATAGGTTTTGATTTGTTTGTGAATGCCAAAATATGCGGCAAAAATGGCCGTATTTCAGCCGTATTTTTTTACTGATTAGACTTAAAAACTTATTTTTTTTACAGCTTCAAGGGACCGTAGACCTTAGTATTGGATATTAATTTCAAAGTGATAACTTTTCGCGTTCCTGAGAAGAAGGGTCTTGACAGACAGACAGACGGACAACAAAGTGATCCTATAAGGGTTACTTTTCCTTTTGAGGTACGGAACCCTAAAAAAACACCTTTTAGATGACTACAATTCTACGGTTTCATTTCAAAAGTAAACAATATTATAAGTCAACATACATCCCGTAAAAAATAATAAAAAATTACAATAGTTCGTCGATTTCTATTATGCATTCTAATTCGGTGCATTAAGACTAGCCTGGACATAAACCTAATTACTAAGTAGCACGTTTTCCAGAATGTTTAGACTAGGCTTGCCAACTGTTCCGGATTTTCCGGACCGTCTTTTTGTAACGAATTTTATTACAACTGAATGTGATCATAGATTCTTTACATCACATTGTTATTTTGGAATAAGAAAGACAATTTACAAACCTTTAATGCAGGTTCCTCACCTCTAGGCTGGCCAATGTTTGTGCACACCTTGTGTGTATTCGGGACATTTGCAATCAAAATGCGGGACAGAATATAAAAGCATACTAAACTGGCTATTGCTTTTTTATATTAGGAAGATTTTTTATTCTGCTCGGTAAACTTTGCTGATTGCGACTTTATAACTTGATGGTATAATGCTCTTTAGTCCTACAAGAACCACTTGACTTGACCTCTCTACTACACTTCTGCTCGCAAGTTAAACCGACGCATAAAACTCGACAATTGCCTTCCCGCACACAACTTTACCGGGACGCATCGTCTGCGGCTCTAGAAACGGGACGTCCCGCCTCTCACGGGACGGTTGGCAACCCTACTATACCCACTACCCTGCTCTTCCCGCAGGATTTCTCTGTCTAAACTGCTTATTCGGCCTTCTGTATCTAATTATTACTGTGTGGTACCTACAGGGTTGAAGCAATAGTAAAATATTTCAAATGTTTGAAATCAGATGTGTGTACGTACAAAAGCGTGCGCTTAAGTACACATATCCTTATTATTATTATAAAATATCCTAAGAAGATATGTTTATTACAGTGGCTAGTGTATGTGCTTCTTCCGTGCAACCTTGGGATTTAGACGACCCTGGACGTAACTACGAAAGAACTGTTCTTGGAGACCACATAGACAAGGCATCATTGTTGATGCTTAAGGTAAATAAATAAATAAATCCTTATATTATTTTACTGCTGCAGCCGGTACAATACGTAGTTAATGAGTGTGCCGAGGCACACAAGAGTAAGTCTATCAATGCCAAATAGCGGCCAAGGCTTGTAATGCTTAAAATGCGCGTACAAATACTAAACAATTTTTTAATTTAGCGTGTCACAGAAGCACTTCTACCATCCTTTGTTAATCCCGCTGTCTATAGATTAATTTGTTATTTTATAGAATGGACGTATAAATGAATATATGGTCTGTAGTGTAGTAGTGTTCTATATAATAGTACCTAAAGCAATATAGAATTTTTGTAAGAGGTAATTAAAACATTTCTCAGGATTTTGGAAAACTACATACATAAATATTAGACTTTAGATTATGTCTACATGGTGTTTGATTAGAAAATTTTGGAAAATAGGGTCAAAACTACAAGGAGTCTCTTCTTAATAAGAGTGTATGCACAATTCAAATGTTTAACTTCTTCCAGGAATCGTATCTGGCGGCAGAAGACAAGAATGTGATAGCTTCACCACTCGGCGTACAGATTCTGCTGACTCTGTACGCATCCGGAGCGAGCGAAGCAATCAAGCACGAACTTGCTACTGCTTTAGGTGCCTCTAATTACGAAGAGGTCAGTATTTTTTTACTTTCGATAAAGACAGGTGAGCTGAGTAAACTCTGGAAATTTGTCTGAAGTTGATGCCACCCAACTTTAAGGATAACACGAAAGGTGGGTAGACAATGGAAGCCCACTTAAACAACTAAACAGTATTATTCCTTCATTCACTTAACAAAAAAAAACTCAGTATAAAATCATGATTTCTTTCATTATTTATCATAAGGGATAAAAATAAATAAATTGAAGCTGATTATCTGAATAACCATTGAGGTTTTCTAAACTCTTCCAAATGGCCTTTGAAGAAACATGAGTCCTTATAAGGTTAATCTAATAAATAATGATAATGTTAAAAAAACATTTGGCTGACTATCGAATCTACTCATCGAAGTCAAAGAAAATACAGGGGTCTGTTCCTTGCAAGGCCAAGATATACTAAGAAGCCAATAATAATGTGAAAGTCTATAAAAACCATTTTTCTTTAAATTTGACAATATCAATAGGGTTGCCATAATTATACGGAACTGATACGGGACATTTAAGGTGATATCTGTCGAGATCAGCAATAAGTTTTAAAAAACTAAATTTCGGTACCATTTTATATTTTTTTTTATTTAATTGACGATTAGCGACCTTCGTTTTGCTGCATACGCGAATTTTGATGGAAAACGGGACAAAAAAGCAATACGGGACAAGGTTGTTAAATATGGTGACAGTACCGTATATACAGGACGTATGGCAACCCTAAATATCAATTAAACATTTGTTTTCAATAAAACAATTAAGTACTTAAAAAAAAAATTTATTCATAATATAATTCCTTCATGTTCCCAGTAAATCCCTTGCCCTAACAAGGCCTGACGTCCATTTTATTATGGGCCGTACAAGGAGCTATTGGCTTTTCTAGGAACACAGAACAGAACTAAGAACAAAGTTATTAATGTTTTTTTTGGTACAGCAATTTTTTATTAAATATATATATATTTATAATTATTAAATATGACTGCGTAGTAAAATTCTAAAACACAATACCAATTACAGACAAGAAAATATGAGCGACAACGTTCTTTGTAACCGGTTTATTTACACAAATTGATTGAAATTTGACCAAAATATATAATCTATAATGAAAACAAAATAATATTGTGGAATTTACCTATCTACCTAATCATATTTAATTATTAGGATTTTTTTAAGAAACTAGAATATAGATTCCTTACTTTTGACCGCGATCGGTTTAAGTCAAAAAACAAAAAAGGTTTGCCGAATATAAATATATTACTTTAAAATTGTTTTTTACAGACAAAATAGTTTAGTGAAACAGGTTGCCTGTCGTTTGTCTGCAATAAGGGCGCCTTTTATGTCATGTTTGCAAATTACTGTATCTTTTTTCATTATTGGAATAAAGAATACTTATTTGGATAATTGATTGATAGTTCAACTGAAACAATATTTTCAGCTTTTCAAATCGTTCAGTCGACTTAACGATGGATTCTCGAGAATGGACGCGAGTTTCTTCACGATGGCGAACAAGATCTATGTGTCTGATAAATACTCCCTGCTGGACGAGTTCAGAGACTCAGCCGTCCAGTCGTTCCACGGCGGAGTGGAGAGCATCAGCTTTGCAGACCCTGCTGCAGCAACTGAGGTTATTAACCGTTGGGTAAGTAACCGAATGAACTTTCTGAGAATTTAGTTTTGAGCTTCTAAATAATCAATATATTTTTATTATAAATAAGTAAATTCTTAATTGCAAAAAAAAAGTAGTAAATACAGTTAATTGGTAGAGTTTAATTGAAGCTGTCTTATGGCTATTTGGCGATTTCTTCCAGACAACCTTTGGGTAGAGGAAATTCATTAGAATAAGATTTAAGAGTTGGTGCAACTTGGAACTAGAAAGTAATATAAATATAAATAAAAACAAACAAGTGTGTTTATAATAATAGATTAAATAAGACATAATACACGTTACTATATATTAAATATAGTATGAAAAAAATATTTACATATACTTACATAATACCTACTACGTAGACGTACTCAAAATAAATTAAATAAAATGTTTTTTTTGTAAAATAATAATTATTTAAATTTAAATTAAATAAATAATAATAATAAATTAAAAAATATTTTGGACATTACACACAGCGCCGTCTAGTCCCAAACCAGCAGATTGTGTTATGGATACCAGACAATGGATACAAATACTTTTAATTGTAAATATACATACCTACATATTATACATAGATAACACCACAAGACAAACACAAATAGTAAATTGTGCGGGAATCAAACCCACGCAACTCGATTCAGCAGTCATTACTTTGACTTGCTGCTTTGTAAAATAATGTATTCTATTCAGTAAATAAGCTCTCAGTTTCAAATGAGACCCCACATGCCAGAGTAAGAAAGAAATAGTTTTCAAGTTTAATTTTAGGACCGTATCTTTTTTTTTCGGAAAATCTTCTAGGAATCGGAGATTACTTTCCAATTGAATGAAGTTGCCAGCTTCTTGGTCGGTTCAGGTTCTTCGTCTGTTATCGAATACGCGAACGCGATAGCAAAGTTAAATCCACACACTGGATACACTGTTGTCAGTTGTTACTCATTTCTTCTGTCTTTAGCTTGGAATATATGAACCATGTATTAACATTCTTTCAGAATTGCAACACTGTCTCTAATTCCTCTGTTGTACATTAAAAGACCATTTTGGTTGAATTTTTTTTGATTCCGGTGAGACATAATAAATTTTAACGTTACACGACTCTAAAATATAGGTTTTAAAGAGTTAGAACCACTTTTGTGACTATGCTCAAATGTTGTGTAAATATAAATAATTTCCGTTGAGAAATATAAGATCTATTCAAAACTGGACCACAATGCCATTTACCAAGTCCAGATTTTGTGATTATCTTTTTTGGTACAAAACTTATTGTGAATATAAGTCATTTTGGTCTATAAATATGGAATAAATTAATATATAGTCTGCCAGTATATATCCTAATATTTTGCAGGCGGAAATGTATTGCGTAAATATCACTAGGTTACAATCGATATATTAAAATGCATGAAAATACTTTATTTGCGTCATCTTTGTTCTCCGGTCATTCTGGTATTTGTTGCCATATTATGAAATGGAGCTCTGATCATAAGCTTAATTTGAGATGTATTCCAATTCTGTTGACCTTAAGCCCATTTTGCTCATCATTCTTTCAGGTTTTTATAACTCATTTCGTTTCCAAGCTATATAGAGAGACTCGTAACATACTCGGACAGACAAACAGACCGTGGCACTAATAGCGCTGCGTTTTGCAATTTAGATACGGAACCCTAAAAATGATATGTATCTTAAAGCATCAACGGCAATTTTTTGAACTTGTAGCTAGATTTATATATTTTCAGGCCGAAGAAACTACCAAAGGTCACCTAAAGAACCCAGTTGATGGTGGAGTGCTAAACTCTGCAGTCGTGACCGCTCTCTTCGACATTATATATTTTCAGGTAAAGAGTGTACATATTGTTCTTCACAAACAACACAAAACATTTTAAGGAAAGTTATCTTAAAAAAATCGGCCAAGTGCGAGTCGGACTCGCGCACGAAAGGTACCGTACCATTATCTATAAAAACGGCAAAAAAATCACATTTGTTGTATGGGAGCCCTGGGATTAATTTTTTTTTATTTCAATTTAATTATTTCTTTCAAAAGTAAATATATAACTTAATATTCTGTGAATATTTCAAGAGTCTACCTGTTGCCGTTATCAATATCGAGCAAAAACAAGCGAAAAAAACAAGTTTGTAGTATGGGAGCCCCCTTAAATATTTATTTTATTTTGTTTTTAGTAATATTGTTATATTTTTTATTTGTTGTAATAGCGGCAACAGAAATACATCTTCTGTGAAAATTTCAACTGTCTTACTATCACGGTTCATGAGATACAGCCTGGTGACAGACGGACAGACAGGTAGACCGACGGCGGAGTTTTACTATGGGAGTCCCGTTTTTACACTTTGGGTACGGAACCCTGAAAACCAACAAGCGTAAAAATCTAAAAAGAAAAAGACAAGGTCTAGAATTATTTTTCTGATAGATAGGTAAATAAAATTAAAAAAGATAAAATTATGTACGGGTAAAGTTTGTAAGTTTGGATGTGGGAGGTAATCTCCTAAACTACTAATCTAATTTAAAAAATCTTTTACCAATATTTAGACCAGACCATATATACGATGGAGCGTTTTTAAGTTCGCGGAATGAGAGGGTTGGAGGAGTGATTAGGCTGATTAGGATCCTAACATGTTCAGTGACTCATAATTAGTATAAATACGAGGTTTCATTGTTATTAGACAATTAGTCTTTGAGCTATCGTCAATCAAGCAACAAAATCGGGAGTGAAAAATGAAATATGAAAAAAAACGAATATCGTGTCGTTATAAAGTTCCTTACCAAGCAAGGAAAATCATGCGACCAAAATGAATGAGATGTCATTGGTTTACGGTAACTCTCGTCCAGGAAAAACCATGGTGTACAAGTGGCACAGTTTATTTAAACAAGGAAGGGAATCCCTTGAAGACGACAGTTAGCTGGAAAACTCATGGCAACGGTCTTTTGGGACTCGGAAGGAATATTATTGATCGATTATAAAGATAAAGGTGTTTCTATAGCCGGAGCATAAAGCGATTAAAGCGACTAAAAGAAGCCATTAAAGAGAAAAGACGGGGAAAGAAATGACGAAAGGAGTGCTGTTTTTGCACGACAACGCGCCCGTCCACAAGAGCTGCGTTGCGTTGGCTTCCCTGCATAAGGTGGGCTTCGATATTTTGAATCACCCACCCTACAGCCCAGACCATGCCCCAAGTGATTATTACCTGTTTCCAAAAATGAAAAAAGAGCTACGGGGTAAAAAATTGACCACCGATGATGAAGTCAAGGAGGTAGTTTCGGCGTACTTTGAAGTTAAAAAGAAAACATTTTTTTATGAAGGTATAAATAAATTATTTGAAAGATCTGAAAAGTGTATCAGTCTTGCACGTGAATATAAAGTGAATTAAAAAGGAAAAATAATTTAGTTTTTTTTCCCCCCTTATTCCCCATTCCGCGGACACCCTCGTATACATAGGTATATAATAGACAGCCTAACCAAAAACGGCTCGGACGTAGCCAAGGGAAAATGTTACGTAATTTTATAAAACTTAATATAAAAACATCTTATGATCTTTAACGTAATAATTCAATTAAAGCAATTTTTTTTAACAAAAAGTGTTTTAAGGTAGGTTATGAAAATGTCAACTGCGAAAGGTGAAACCTGTAAGTTACCTCGTTATATTAAGTGTAAAATGTGAATATTTTTTGTCAATGAGAAGGATAATTTACTGAAATAAAATAAAATGTCCTTGTTATCTAAAACTGGGTAGGTAGAAGAATATTGTTTTTATACTTTGCTTGGCTTTAAAACCATATTATACCTATTCATTACATGAGCACAGAAATCCTTCTCTGAGCCAACAAACAGCAAACTACAATATTGCTTAGTCACTAATTTACCTTCATTATTATATTTAAAAAAATAGGTAAGTATATGGTTTTTTTTCCTCGAACCCCTTAAAATAAGTATGCCGCCGACTTTATATTTTACCCCTTTACAAAAGATAGTTTCCGACCAAAGGAATTTGCGTTAAAAGATAGCTGGCTCTTTCTGTACACACTTTAATTAAATAGGAACCATGTTGTTTACCTTAGCCTGTTTTACAAGTGCGAAAGCAAAGCCGAATGACTAAACTGAAATGGGGCTTGCTTATCATTGGAAAGGGCAAAACGAAAAGATCGATTATTTGCTATCTAATACCTTTAAAGGAGCAATTCTTGCATACATATATCTAATCTGAATCTCGAAAATGTCTTCAACGATTTTCATGAAATTCAGTTTGTAGGGTTTCATTTTTAAAAACGTCGTTTTATCCGTCTTTTCAGCCAATAATAATCTAAAAAATATGACTTTTCCTGACATATATTTGCGAGTAGTAATACTATTATTATTACCGACATAGCAGCACTAAAGCTACTTGACAATAGATGGCGTTGTTAAAAAAACGAGTGAAGCTCGGTCTTCCAGGAACTTACATATTAAAATACTAATTCATTCGATTAAAATCTAAAAAAACTTTTAAACAAAAAAAAACAACCGGCTTCAAAAAGATGCATAAAAAAGGTAAATAAGGGAGTTATGCCCGAACATACATGAAAAATGAAAAAAATACAAACATCCGGATTGTGAACCTCCTTCTTTTTTTGAGATCGGTTAAAAAAATATTTTCCAACCGCATTAGGTATTTAACTGTAATCATACATGTAATTAAATCGATTGGTGAGAAAATTTGGCCGTCGACAAAGCAAACAATAACGTGTGGTACGGTACAAATGAGAACGACGATATCGATTATCGATTATTTCAGCTGCATGTGGTAGCCCCATATGAGTATGACTATAGACTTAATCAATAAAATTACTCGCTAATCCTGTTTTTTACCTAAAGATATTAATACTACGAAAAACTTTAAACTATTCATTTCTGAATAAAGTGGAATGATTTTTAGATCTACTGTTTTTTTTAAATGTCCATGCCAAGCCAGATCTGAACAATGCTTTAATTTAAATCATATTTATTTAATCAAAGTATCTAAGTACATATCCTCGTCGTCTATTCATTTCTGCCATCTAATGGGAAAATTTAAACCATTCCGATTAAACTCTGGGGACCGGGACAACACAAGCTGTGTCAAGGCATTTTCTACTGCTTCCTGAGAAGAATATTTTTTCCGTAGAAAATATTCGTCCAAATCGCGGAAAAAGTAGTAGTCGGTTAGTGCAAGTATGCAGGATTACGGATGGTTTCTTTCTTCAGTTTCACAAACAGTGTGGTGCCTGGCGTTATATGCAGCAAGTTTTTTCAATATTACAGATTTACTGCAAATGAGTCAATATACTTAGTGGGTATGCTAGCGTCAAACCACGCCGCTAAGTCTTTGGTAGGTAGTTTGACAATGACACAGATTGGCACCAAACGGGAAACATTCTTCTGTACAAGCTTAGGCATTGAAGATGAACAAGGTCGCAATTCATTGGACCAGAATCGATTGTTCTGTGTCTGTCCTGATTCTAGTAGGTGAATAACTTTAGAAAGATAGTCTTCGTAAAATTGACGCATGCATGTTCGAAATTTTGGTCTATCTGTCTAAATAGTACGAATCAGTCGCTATGAATTTAGGACTTCTCGCTCGTCGCTGTGTAGTCAAAGTCAAAATGGTTTATTCAAATAAGGATTTTACAATCACTTTTGAATCGTTAGTAGTAAGTTATAAAATATTATTTTTTGAACCCTCCCACCTTCCCGCCGGTCTTAGTGACTAAGGTCTACGTATCATTGAGTCACGCACGATACATCTACAGCATCTACTATAAGTGTGACCTATTTTAATACTTTTAAGATTTTGAACTAAAGTATAATCGTATTGTTTTTTCATCTGATAACATACATAGTATCTTATTTCATTTGTTATCCTTTTTATGTTGATATCTACTATATTGAATAAAGAGCGTTACAATGGGGAGTAGAAACTTGGACTTGTATGAAGACCGTAACCTATCAGCTGTTTTAGAAATTGATGAAGAGCTTACCTGCGAGCACGACAGATGACGTGAAAGCGACATAGAAGAAACTATTATTATAGACGAGGAGAAGCGAACAGTATATGCATCGTGTAAAAAATGCAAAAAGTTATCAATATTAAAGATCAGAATATTGATATGTGCTGAACCTGTATCGAACTGATATTTTTACAACTATATGTATATATTATGGCTGATTTCCTCTTGGTGTCCACACGCGGGCCCAGTGCGGATTGTGGATTTCGCATACGTCTTTTTTTTTCTGACGTATGCAGGTTTTCTCACGATGTTTTCCTTCACCGAAATGCCAGTGGTGTAAATATTCAATAAAGACTCATTGGTACACGCCTCGATTACTCATTGGTCTCGAACCGTCGCCACTCAGGACGCAAAGTGAAACCGAAACCCCTCGGCCACCACCAACAATTAATTACAGAAAAGGTTAATTGTTTTTTTTTAAAGAAATAAATATGTAGGTATAAATACATACATTGTGGTTTTTATAATTACACCTATATGTCAACATAAAATAATTAATTAATTACAGACATTACAGCTAATTAAAACTTATGCGTCAATTTTACGCATGATTATCTTATACGTACATCACAATATGATATCTTTGTATGGTTTAGATTCTGTAAACTGTATTATTTTAGGGTTCTTAAGTTTTTTTGTCATAAAGAATACAATTCATACATAAACATAAAGTTTTATAAATATTATTTAAAAAAAATAGTTTTAGGACATACCGTTACGTTACAAAACTATTCTCTACTCCTTAAAGTCAATAAATCGTATATGTTCTACGCATAACCAGGAATTTTCGGACATAGATCTATTCATCTATAGCAAACAATCATTTAAAAGGCGAGTCTCAGTTAAACTTTATTATAATATTAAATATAGTAGTTCTGAGTAACACACACACACATACTGTGCACATAGATACATAGATCATTACACACACACAAACACACTCTCTCTCTCACACACACACACACACATTCAAACACATAAGTATATCTACACAACCTTATACCGACCAATACAAATAGGTAAATAGGTAATTTTTTTTTCTCTCTCAATATATTATTTTATTTATATATTCTAATAAAAAATTTATATATTCTACTTTTGTCTATCTCCACTATCTACGTTAAATATTATTTTATTATTTTTTAAAACTCTTTCATTGAAATGTATTATAACTCACTATATATTTTATTAAATGTAAGCAAAAAATCTAGAAAGTATTTTAACTGTAAATTTATCTCATATATATATATATAGATCACTGTAACCACTCTATATAATGTATAATTAATCTAGGGAAACCTTTGTTTTAAAAAAAAAATTTCAATATTTTATATTCATATGTAACAGCTGTTGGTTTCCTTAATAAAATAAAATAAAATAAAAAAAATTATATACAGCGCCATCAGCGGTCCCAAACTAAACAAAACTTGTACTACGGATACCAGACAACAGATACAAATACATACATATACTTTTTTTAAATACAAACTTTATATACACTAGGCTTGCAACGAATATTCGGTATTCGGATACGTTTATCCTTTTCTGTTGAATGCCTTATATCTAGAGGTACTATTCGGCCGAAAACCGAATACTAAAGATATTTTAGATGTAGTAGGATGATTGGCAAAATAAAAAGATTGTTTTTTTTATAATATTGTATTTTCTTGTAATCAATTAAGTAAATAATCATGTATTTTCAACTTCCGTACTATAGGCGAGTTATTTTTATAGACCATAATTGATAACTTTTTTATAAGGCTACCACAATTTCACTTTTTAAGTAAACCAATCAAAATGAAGAAAGCAAGAAAATGTTCGTATTTACTATGAGCCCCAAACTAAACATTTTATTTTATTTATTTTATTTTTATTTTCATTTATTTTGGTACATACAGTCATTACAAAAATTTTGCAATTCAAAAATAAAATATACATAAAAAAAAAGACAATGAGTCTTTGAGAAATTATCTAAATTTAATTCTATGCTATAGGAACTAATAATCTGGAAATAATGAGGAAAACAGGTTTTAAAGGAAAATAAGATGAATACTTAACTTGATAATATGGTTATTGAGATCAAAAATGTATAGGAGAAAAACAAGAGAAAATCAAATACAATAAGTTATAAGAGTCGGAATACCTACATTTTTGAAGACAGTATGTGTTTGAGTTTATTTTGGGAGTTATTGAAAAATTCGACATCATTCAACAATTCATATTTTTTTTAATAAATGTATTAATACAGCGATAGAAAAAAATATTTTGAGTGTAATTTTTTATGTAGCTGAGGTGGTACAAATGCATTTATTCGTCTTGAGGAGGGTACGGGTAACCTAGCTTTAGTAATAAAATTCAATTTGGATAATAATATAGGGGAATCAATTTTAAAATTTAATAGTTGATAATGCAAAATTAAATCAAATTGTGTGCGGCGTTTACTTAGTGTTATTAGATTAAGACGTTTGAGAGATAGTTGTGAACATGTCAAAACCCGCTACGCGGCGTAGGGGAGAGGTCACGCGCTGACCGAATACTTTTACCAAATATTCGGCTATTCGGCCAGGAAGCTCGAAGAATATTCGGTATTCGACGTGTGGCCGAATATACTATTCGTTGCAAGTCTAATATACATCTCTTATTTATTATTATATAGAACACGCCCAGTCTCAAAAAATACAACTGTTCATCACATAAATGTCTCTCTTGTGCGAAAATTTAACCTACAAACCTCTATTTAGCAGTCGGGTCATTACCCACTGAGCTACGGAGCCGTTCTAAGACTTTGGTTATTTTCAGGGTCATTGGAATGTTCCTTTTGAAGCGAGTGACACAAAGGATGAAGACTTCCACGTTGACAACTCCACAACAGTCAAAAAACCAACCATGAACTTGCTTAGAAGTCTTTTATACCGCGAGAATAAGGAGCTCGGCGCTAGGGTAAGAATTTTGTCTAAATTCAATCTAATTGAACATGTATTCTTTTTATTTAAATGACTCTTCTAATACTTGCAGAAAGTAAAGACAAGAAATAATTTACCCTACTTTAGAGAACTTATCGCTTTTCTCCGCGTTTTTTTTCTATTTCATCACTTAACTCTGTTTTTTTTTTAATATTACTTCAAACATGTCTGTATATAAATGTGATCTTCATATAGAAATTAGGTGTTTTTCGTTTAGTTTTCCTACTGTATATAACTTTATACGTTTAAACACTTTAAAGAATAAAATGCGTATCCATAAACTGTAATAAACTGCCAAAATAGAACTTGAGTATCTAATATTTTTTGTAGATGATTGAACTTCCTTACAAAGAAACCGGGTTCCGCATGATCGTGGTGTTACCCGACGAAGTGGATGGCCTACCTCAAGTGATAGAGAAGTCAGCGCAGCTTGGACTACTGAATGACGTATTCTCATTGAGTCCTTCTGGTGTTAACGTTGATCTCCATCTACCCAAATTCAGTATAGAAAGTTCCCTGGATTTGAACGAGATTTTACGTAAGGTAAGTTCTCCAATTTCTAACGTTTTTTTAATCTACCATTTACATAAAAACTAAGAAGTTTTCTCATGTTTTTGAAGCTGTTATAAATAACAATAATAATAACAAATATTTTTGGACATTACACACAGCGCCGTCCAGCCCCAAAATAAGCAGAGCTTGTGTTATGGATACCAGACAAAGGATACAAATACATATATATTACTTTTTTTTGTAAATACACAAATGTTGTATCACATAAATGATTGTCCAGTGTGGGAATCGAACCCACACCCACTGCACAGCAGCCGGCTGCACTACCAACTAGGCTGCGAGGGAGATTTTATAGTATCATGGAATCCATACTATAAGCTTTTATGTTTTGCTGGACATAATGATAGCCATCCATTCGCACAAATCTTGGGCACACTAAGATGACAATTCCAGCAGAAGAGCCAGAGCCTATACCTGACTGTGACTGTGACTATGTCTAGTCCAGATAAACTGTATCATAAGCAGTGTTTTGGCGATGGGCTCATCATCTATTATGGAAGAACAAGGCTGTCCCTTATAATATAAAGTAATTGTATATTCAGCAACTGCTTATCACCTTTTGGGGCTTAAAGCCCTGACGCTATACATAAATACAATTCATCATTAAGGTTATTTATCTTCTAATATTAAAAAACCCTGAAAAAATTTGGTTGTAAATTTCGTGAATGTAAATCTCCAAAAGAACAATTTTTGACCTAGGTGGGAATAAGCAAGATATTCTCGGATCCAGCACCAGGCATTGTAAAAGAGGTACCAGTGACTGTGAGCAAAGCGTTCCAGAAGGCATTCGTCAAAGTCGACGAGGAGGGAGCTACTGCCGGAGCTTTTAGTGGTTAGTTAAAACATATAATAGACTAACATATGCTATGCACTAAATAGGCGCAATTCTTTTTCCTCTCCCATCTTACCAGCTAAAACAAGCCCATTTTGTATGATGATAGATACAGAACTTCCTCGTATGGATCTGACTCAACATAATCTTTTTATATATAAATCTCACCTTACTTTATATTGATATGTTATAATCCATATCCATTTCCATACTAATATTATAAATGCGAAAGTAACTCTGCCTGCCTGCCTGTCTGTTACCTCGCTTAAACCGCTGTACCGATTAAGATGAAATTTGGCATGGAGATATTTTAAGTCCCGGGAAAGGATGTAGTAGGCTACTTGAAAACGTCAAGTGTTAGTCAGTTTTTTTTTATAATTTAGGAGTTGAAATGCTGCTGTGTATATCTATCATATATAAGATGATAGGTCTAATGCCAAATTCTAGGGAGAAAACAAAGGAATAAGTTATATACAGCGAAAAGCATTCTTATATTTCTTCCTAAGTTAATTTATTTTATTTTGGTTACCAGGGCTCGTAGCGCTGGGCTCATCAGCTACATGGTCTCCACCGCCACCCATACAGTTCCGAGTCGACCATCCATTCCTGTTTCTTATACTTCATGATGACAAGATTATATTCACTGGAACGTACACACATTAAGAAATTAAGCTGAGAAATATTCATCTTTAGTTCATATGTTATTTATTTATAGGAATTAAGCCTTAATTTAATTACTTAGTTATTTTTTATTAGTACTTGTACTTATTAGGTACTTAAGAGAATAAAAACAAATTAAAACAATCGATCTATTGTTCAATACTATGTAGAAATTATCAAGAAAGACAAACAGGATTGTTAATTTTGAGAAGATTTTGTTTATTAGTTTGATATCCGTGGATCTAAGAATATTATTGATAATTTAAATACTTTGCTGTTTTATTTATAAATTATACTTAATAACAAAATATTAATTAAAATCTTCGAAACTTATTTACATAAGTATTTGTTTCATTCAAATCTCAGTAAATTATTTAATACCTGTTTTGCTAGTAGGTAGGTACTTCAATTATATATAGTACTACTAGCTTCTGACCGCGACTTCATCCGCGTGAAGTTTTGAAAAATATAGCTTTTAACTTTTTACGGTTTTAACTGAAATGTCGACATACAAATGATAACATTACCATGGCACCAATGACGTAGCTAGGGGGGGCGGCAGGGGCCCGTGAATAACCACCGCGCCTAAATTCGAACGTAAATAATGTTATTAATATAGTAGTGTTAGTGTTTAGAATGTTATAATTTTATTTTTCTGTAATGTTACATGGTTCATAGTATTAAGTTTTAAAGCCTACTTAGCTATGATAGTTTTTCTTTAAATTTCGTTATATATTCTATTCCAATGATTTTTTTAAGCTAGCAAAAAAATTGCACTTTAAAGCTTAATATTCGCTAACACATGGCTGAATCGAAAAATAGTTTTCGTATACCCTTAATATTTTTAAACAAGCTATCCAACGACACCCTTTACTATGGAGTAAATGAGAAAAAAGTCATACCCACTTTACGTAAATATTTCTAATTTTATTTTACGACTTTATCGGCCTAATTAATATATATATACATGCCAAATTACAGCTTTCTAGTACTTATGGTCACTGAGCTAAGCCGCAGACAGACAGACAGAAAGACGGACATGGCGAAACAATGGTTCTTTGTTGACTATGGAACCCTAACAAAGGTAAGTGAAGCTTACGGAAAAAATAGAGTATGTTTATACTCCATTTCTGGTTAATTTGATCAAACTCTTAGGATAAAATTGGCACAATTTCCTAATAAAATAGACCTTACTTTTATACTTAATACAAAATTGACGAGTAATTTATAGTAAGGTAATTTTTACGAAAAAATTCTAAAATGTGATACCGCCTATTAGGTAAAGTTTATATTAGAGTAACTAAACAATATACTAGTTCGTAAAGTAACCATACTATCAAAATAAAATAAACAGTTTTTAAAAAGTAAATCAAATAAGTTAATGTTATATTATTAATTCGTTAAAATTCTCTTATATCTATAAAAATATTTGTAGTAATAATGATGAAAATAATAATAACAGCAATCATATCAATAATTATGGAAATATAAATCATAACGGATGTGTCCAACCTTTCGCACAAAATGTGACTTGTGTGACGCTGGGAAGGGCTCCTTAAACATAGCAAAGCATCTGTTAAAAGACTTTCGACAGCGCGTTGGGCGACTTAATATGCTGCAGTAAAAGTATTGGCTTAAATTTGATGGGATTATTTCTGCAGCGACGTGACCAACAAGCAAGTTTAGACACCAGAGGAGCTGCAAAAAACCCTGTGCTTGCTCTGTGCAATTTCTCATTTCTTTGCTCCATTTTCTATTGGAATGACGTGCTAAGGCAAGGCTGGCCAATAAATTTTTGACCAATTTTTTTAGACTGCGGTGGCACCGGGCCTCCAAAATAATAGGGAACTACTGCTACATGTAATAGATATTTTTATTTTTATTACAATAAAATTTATACAAAAACAATCATAAAATTGACTTCATCAAATGTATGAATGATGAACGAAATGACTTATTTGATTAAGTAGATACCTATTTTTTCATGTGATCTGTGAATAAATTTTTCAGATAGTAATTTGTTGATATTTGGGTTCAAATCTAATATTGAAAATAAATAGCTGTGAGAGACGTGCGGTATTTGTTTTTAACATATGAGAGCGTTGAAAACGTTTTTTCACAGAGGTAGGTGAAAGCCAATCTTCTTAAAATTTGCATAGCAAGATCACACAGAACCGGTAGCTCACTTATGACCAAAAAATTTCAATGTTTGTTATAAATTTGTTTTGGCAAGCGCGGAAGAGGCAACGGTGGCAAGCGCGGAAGAGGCAACGGTGGCGAGCGCAAGCGGCTGGGGCGCCGCTAATATAGTTAAGCTTGGGGGGCAAATTCAAATGTCTGCCTGCGTGCCTGAGTTTAGCCGGCCTTGTGATAAGGATGCTGAACAATGCTCAGATTGCATTACAAAGTCTTAAGTGTTGATCAAATAGCCATAAAACTATAAGGACTTCGTCTTTTCATTAAAAAGAAACGGACGCATCTTGCAGAAGAGGCAATAGATTTTGCTGTACATAAATCGGAAGAATACAACAATCCAATGAAACGACAAAAGTGGCGTTTTGTTGACCGTCATAATGTACATAATGCGGTAATCCTATGAACCAAGATTTGTACTGTGTTATACAGAATTTATGACTTTTAACTTGGCAGGATTATGACAATAAATGCATTGAAGCAGTCAACAAAACGCACCTAAACTCGTCGCAAGAAGCGCATGCCCGGTAAGTTAGCACCATCCACCTATGCTGGACTTACACTTAGAGCGCAACTTCAAAAGGACATGTTAGAACAAACTTCATTGTTTGAGGTTGTGCAGTCAAATACTTTGCATTTGGCAGACACTGAAGAGTTAAAATTTGCTATATCAAAATTTACTGGATTTTACGATGAGGTATCAGAAACAGAACTCCACCCTAGAGACATCAAGACTGAGAAGACATTTAAAAGCGGCCAATTTTACTGTTTCTAATTGGGTGACTTTGGACTATTTGAAGGTAAGTGTGGAATAGGATTTTATAGAATCCCTTCCGAATCTAACGGTTGGACTAAAGTTATTTATAACATTATGCATAAAAATTACTTGTGTGCTACAATGACTGAAACCAAATTAAACAATCTTGGCATTTTTAGAACATATTACTTCATATTTCATCAGATAAGATCAAAAATATTATTTCATAAGTTTGACGATTCAAAAGTGTTTGTAAAAACCTAATTCGAATAAAAAAAAATGACTTTTTTTGACTTTGAACATGAAGCAACACAAAATATAAAATTTGAGGATGTGTTCGAAGATTGCAAGAAAAAAGAAATTTTATTTTTTTACTAGCTAAATGTCTTTCACACATCATTGATTATTAAAAAATAAACATCATGTATAAAAAAATAATTTGTAATATTTTAATAAAACATAAACTATTATTACTGTTTTTTTTTTTTATTTAACAGTTTTAATTGATTTTTGAGATGACACCTCTCAATCAATATCAGTCGCTAATATGAGGTAATATTCGTACTTATCTACTAAGTCTCAAAAATCTCATTTCTTTCTCAAGCGTACAATATTATCATTAAAAATCCCGATTAGTAATTATGTCTTAATTATTTTATATACTACCTGCGTTACCTTGCGTAGGGCTGCCAAAAACTAATTCAGTATGGTGCCATCTCCTTGAAATTATACAAAATCGATAACAATTACCTATACAAAAAATACGAATCGAAAACAAGTGAAAAGTATTTTATCATGGTATAATTACTACAGTAGTATCAAGTCACAGTAAAAAGACATAGCAGTAGGTCTTTTAATTAGTTAATTAATAATTTTTTTTAGATGAATCAGAACCATAACCTGATTTTTTTTACTTTTTTAATTAATATTCTTGATACTTCCTCTCATTTCAATTTAGGCACTATATTTCCTTCCACATTATATATATGTAAATGTAGATTCTTCTTGTACTCATATCTTTATTTATTTGGGTTGGCTAACTAAAATGTATTTCTTCTTCTTCTTAATTTACGGCTGTATGTATACTTGACAAAAATATATGTAAAAAAGTGGTAGCCGATCGTTTAATGTTTTTTAAAAAAATGAAATGTAAACTACTTCGATGACTTTATTGCATGTATATGTCTGAATGATCAGAGACTAGGTTAATTGTTCCTCGGGAACTAAATGTCGACAAACAAAAACAACTATCAGCTATGCCGTATTGACAATCGTTATACCGAGTTAAGTGATTATAATCTGTAATCTTATTAAACCCTGAAAACCAAAGCAAGAAGCCGGAACAATTTAACATGTGGTTGGAGTGTTAACATACACTTACATAGTTCGAAACAGGTCAAAACGTTATTAATTTTGACTGACAAGAAATAAATGATCCAAAAAAAATTAGTTTAACTTTTTCACAAGAGAGCAAAATCGTGCAAATAGATAGAATTAAAAAATAAATATAAATAAATAAATATTTTTGGACATTACTCTCAGCGCCATCTGGCCCCAAAGTAAGCAGAGCTTGTGTTATGAGTACCAGACAACGGATACAAATACATATATATTACTTTTTTTTTGTAAATACATACATATCATACATAAATACACCCAGACTCAAGATAAACACAAATGTTTATCCAGTGCGGGAATCGAACCCACACCCTCTACACAGCAGTCGGCCACACTACCAAATAAGCTGCGAGCGAATCAAATCAAAAAATCACTCGCTACCGAGTAAAATATATATTTAACTCACTCCTCTTACAAGAAAGTAATAAAAACAAATTAGGTAAGTATCTAACTAATTTTATTTTAACGCTCAAATGCACTTGAATTAGGTATTGGGCACTTGAATTTCGAGAGTTCTTTCAAATCAATAAAAAAACCGGCTAATTGTGTGTCAGTTTAGGGTTCCGTAGTAACCGTAGTTACTGAAATTTCAATTAAAAAAAGGGTCAGTCAGTACCCATATTGAATTTAAAGTTTTTCAAACGATACTCAACTCAAATTAATCTGAAACTAAACCTATAAAGTGCAAATCGCAAACTTATCTAGGGAAGTATAGGTAGTTCGAGAGACACATCCGAACAGCATGCGCTTATGTGCGCAGCTGCTACTCACTGGATATTTTATTTCCAGTGAGTAGCAGCTGTCGCTAGGCCCCTGTACCCTATTAGTATTAGTATTAGTATTCAGAATGTTATGATTTTATTTTTCTATAATGTTACATGGTTCATAAACTTATATTTAATACCTGTTTTACACAAGTACCAACTTCGTCTAAGTACCTACCTTTTAATGAAATTTGCACGAAATATTTACTTTTCCGACTACATTTTTTAAGTTGTTCGACTATTAATACAAAGTTGTAAATCCTACTTAGCTATATTAGTTTTCCTTATAATTTCGTTAAATATGCAACTCCCATGATTTTTTTCACACACCCAAGAAAAGCCATTTAGCTGGCAAATGGTTTTCACTCACTTATATTTATAAACAAGCTATCCAACGAAGAAATATGCATCCCCACTTTACGCGTAGATGAGGTATCCTAAAAAAAGGTTTTTTTTTAATTTTATTTTACCGCTTCACAGCAAATCACAGCATTCTACTAACTTATGGTATCTGAGCTAAGCAACGGACAGACAGACAGATGCATGGACGGACATGGCAAAACTATAAGGGTTCCTTGTTGTCTACGGAACCCTAAAAACAATTGATTTCGACCCCTTAAAAGTATTCAATTCATGAAATCGTTGTAAGGTTTTAACGTTTTCTTTTGTTTTTTGAGAAAGATGTCGGAGGTCTACAAAGCACATTGATATTTTCTTTGTAATTATACATGTGTGTATTATAAGATGTATCCAATTATACAATCTGCCAAGCAACCCTAGACATGTATTGGTTATTGTTAATGACAAGCTATTTATTCGCCCGTTAGCCGGCTGTAGACGTAGTGTAATTCGTACGATCATTCTTGGCACAACATTGTTCAGTGACGCGACAAAATGGTGGTCAAATATTTGATTTTAATGGGTAAGTTTTCAATATAAGTGTGTGGCGTATGTTTTAATTAAATCAAATCTAGGAAAAGATTTCGATTTCAATAAGTATAAAAAATTATTTACAAAGTTGGTTAAATAATAGTAGTAATTAAATAGGTACCTAGAATTTTTTATCAAAATTTCACTTAAAATGAACATTAAAAAAGCACCCCCATAAAAAATTTAACATAGTTGTGTGTCTAGCTAACATTTTTTCCATCTTGAACAAAATAGCGGATGATAGATAGATAGTGGCACGTATGTTGAAAGAAAATGGCGGTCGTCTGCGCAGGTACAGTACGGCCAAATGTACTAACCAATGGTATAGCTCAATGGTACTAACGAACCGAAATGTGTTACTGCGCAGGTTTAACTTACGTGCCGGGATTTATACCTATCTCCTATAGGTGGTACCTCGTGTATGTAGTGAATGTCCCACGCGGGACAAACAGAATCTTGCTTTTTGGGGATTTTTCTACAGATAGGTAAATATATTTTGACAGTGTAGCGATTTGCCATTAATCATAGTGCGTGACCACGTTCCGGAAATAAATAAATAAAGTTTTGGTAAAAAAAACTTAACAATAGCTAATCAATACCTACGTACACTTAAAATAACGATAGTTTCTTAAATATTTTCTAGGTTTAATTGTTATTTCCTAACGCTAATTTTAAAATAACTTATTATTTAGTTTTTTTTTATTATGCCCCGCTTGAATCAAATGGATCCCACTTTTTTTACTTATAAAGTTTTAAATTCCCTCTTTGCCCGAAATAATCTGGCAACGCTGACAACAACTCGCTGAAGTTGCAATTTTTACGTTAATTTAACTAGGTTTTCAACTTTCTGACTTGACAAGGAAAAGTATATAATTGCGCAGTCAAGCTATAAATATAGGCAGGTAGGTACACAATATAGTTTGAATTTATTCGAAATGCGACTACCTACATAATTTTATCTAAGTATGTATATCAAATCTTCACGGTAACGTTGTAATTCTCAGAAGGGAATGTATAACCATAGACAAAAGTGATTATACCAAAAGGGGTGTTACACACTCGCATGAACGTGTGTGGGCTGGGCAGCTTTTTTTCATCAACAACTTAATTTTACTTTATATACTAGGTGAGCCAATGGCCGCAGAACTGCATATGATATAGTTTTACACAAACCCTAACTCCTTTACATGTTACAGTGGCAATTGTTTTCTCTGTACACGCATTGGGTTTAGATATCCCTGGACGAAACTACGAGAGGACTACACTTGGAGACATCATAGACAAGGCGTCTATGCGAATGTTAAAGGTACTAAACAATAGCAAATTCTACGCAATGTAATAGAAATAAAATACCTAATACGTACTCACATACATCATATCATATCGTCCTCAAATTACTACCTGCTAAAAGTTTTTAATCCAAACGTGGAAAATTATAAAATAAAGAAATAATAAATATTTATTTTGAACATTACACACAGCGCCATCTAGTACTAAACTAAGCAAAGCTTGTAATATGGCTACCAGACAATGGATACAATGCTTATACGTTTTTTTTGTTAATACATTCATATTATATATAGAAAACAACCAGTCTCAAGACGGACATAAATTGTCATCAAATCAATGCTTGTCTTGTGCGGTAATCGAACCCTCGCCCCTTGATTTAGCAGTCGGGTCATTACCCACTGAGTGTCATTTGTACCTTTTGAAACACAGACAAATTTAATCAATATATGTATGTATGGTAATATTATGTGTTGTGTAAAAACGAATAATATAAAAATAATTGATTATTTTTCAGGAAACCTACTTCACTGCAGAAGACACAAATGTAATAACGTCACCACTCGGAGTACAGATTCTATTGACTTTGTATGCTTCTGGAGCGAGTGAAGCAACCAAGCAAGAAGTAGTAACTGCTTTAGGTGCATCGGATTACGCAGAGGTTGGTTTTTTCATTCACTCTGTAGGCTTCTGGGACAAGCAAAGCAACCAAGCAAGAAGTTGTAACTGCTTTAGGTGCATCGCATTACGCAGAAGTTTGTTTTTTCATTCACTTTGTACGCTTTTGGAGCGAGCGAAGCAACCAAGCAAGAAGTTGTAACTGCTTTAGGTGCATCGAATTACGCAGAGGTTGTTTTTCGCTCACTTTGTACGCTTCTGGTGCGAGCAAAGTAACCAAGCAAGAAGTTGTAACTGCTTTATGTGCAGAGTTTGAACGATTGCCATAGATTTACCCATAGCTTGTTTAAATAGTGATAAGATGTACAGTCTGGGCCTCCGTCGCTTTGTAAGGCTATGGTGAGAATCGACTCAGATATGCATACCTAAAAGGGAGCGCAGTCTTTTTCCCTTGCACCTTCGGACGTGTCTTCCGCGATAGGTACCGTTTGGCCCACTTGACACTCGAAGTTTAAAACGATTCTCGGCCAGGCCGGACGAAGTGTCGAAAACCTCTACTGCACCTATTGTACCGAAGTGTAAATCCGAGCAGTGATTTATCTGAACGCCATATTTATTTTCATCCATCTGTTGGGCTGTTAATGTATGTCAGATCACAAACTGTAACGTTTTTAAGTATCTACCTATATAAAATACTATCTTATTCCCGCTACTTCGTCCGCGTGAACTTTTGAAAAAGAAAGCTTACAAACTTTCATTCCCTATTTTGCCCTCTAGGACTATTTCTACGCATATACGGAAAAATTGCGTATGTCCATACAAACTTCCAACCCCCATTTTATGAATTTTGCAAAATCCTGTCTTAGTGCTTGCCTTTATCATGACAGGGACTTAAGGGGAACAAAATTTTCAATGTCTAGACCAGTCCTGGCTGCGACCCGCTTCAATTTAAAGAATAGCTCACAGCTAATGGTCCTATCAGAAGAAAAGGGTTAAAATACGTCTACTACTGTTTCGTTTTCATACAGTTATATCGTTAATGTACTAAGAAAAAAAAAACAATAGATATACATATTACTTTTAAGAGCTTCGCGGCCCGCTGAATCCGCTGATGCAGAGTTTTTCCATTTGGCCCAATAATGATTTTAGGTTTGCCACACCTGCTCTAGACCCAGTAATTCAAGCTATAACGTTGATATATCAGTATGTCAGTTTACTCTTTGATAATTACCTGTTCGTTCCCTTCCAGCGTATTACAAGCAAGCGGGAACTAAAAAGTCGAATACTTAATTTATTATAATGATATTACACACATAAAAAAAGTTTGCGTTCACTTGGATAACTTAAGATATTTTATGGTTATGATAAAATATATAAAAAAAAGGATTTTAACAATCCCATACGTACCATACCAAAAACAAAAGAACTTTTACGTTTTTTTTTGTTTTAATGACATATTTTTAAACAAAGAACAAATTTTAATGTTTAAAAAATATAATTTAAAAAAATTCAATTTAAAAAGTATAATTTCAGTTTTTCTAAGGGAACGCGAACTTTGTGTAGGTATATGCAAAAAAGTATTTTAATCCAAACTAAAAATATTTTCAGCTTTTCAACTCGTTCAGTCGACTTAACGATGGATTCTCAAGAATGGACGCGAGTTTCTTCACGATGGCGAACAAGATCTATGTGTCTGATAAATACTCCTTACTGGACGAGTTCAGAGACTCGGCCGTCCGGTCGTTCCACGGCGGAGTGGAGAGCATCAGCTTTGCAGACCCTGTTGCAGCTACTGAGATTATTAACCGTTGGGTAAGTAACATGCCAAAATAAAATCGTAACTTCATAAAAACTCAACAGCAAAGTCATTCGCACCATAAACTTATACTCCTAGATTAAATTTAAACAGTCTAGTAAAAAAAAGAATAAGGTAACTTAAGGTCTAAACTGAAGTTCTTTGATTTTAAATGAAAATTGTTTGTCCTCAGGGTGAAAAAACTACTAAAGGTCATCTGAAGAAACCAGTTGATGATGGCGTACTCTCATCAACCATAGCGACTGCGCTCTTTGATGTTATCTTCTTTCAGGTATCGACACTTGAATCTTCTTAGCAAATATTTCAATAATTCTAATTTTTTTTTTTAATCTGAGGAATCAATTTTATGTATACATTCGAATCGACTTTTAGTAGATACGTAGTTTATATGTAAAGAATTTGGTAATATGTCATTAATATAATAATGCCCATTATATAATAAATTATTGTCAATTAACAACCACTATAATAATTTAACTATTAGGAAATTAGTAATAAAACAAACTAAAGTAGAAAACAAATTAAGATAAAAATGTTTTTTAATATCTTTAGCAATTTATATTTAATCTACTAATGTTTTAACTCCTGTAGTAAAAATATGTCGGATAGTTAAAAAAACTGTTTGTGGTCAATATTTAATTCTGGACCGGGCTGTTCTTGAATCCTTGCAGAGATTCCAAGCTGCAATGGCCATGCAAGTACAGGACCATGAAGTTCATCCAGTTGCGCAGAGGAGCATGAAAGGGAGATTTAATTACCCCGAAACTGTTAACCTGCGCACTGGATGTGTTAAAAGACCCTGAACTGGAAAAATCGCATCTCTGTAAACGGCGAGATAATTTCCAACCTTGACTGAAGGTGTGTGATAGACACATTGACTGGAGACCAGTGGCCGTGGGTAATTTCGAAATCGAAGCTCTTGTTGAGTATGTGTACCAAAGTCAGATAATTACACTGCAGTTAGAAACAACTTTAATAAGAAAGCAGACTGAAGAATTCAGTAAGGCTGGGCGAAATTTGGAAAGTTGCGTCAGGTCATCACGACCTCCATACCTGAATGCTTGAAGACGAAGGAATGTTTTAATCAATACGTCATGTTCTAAGGTCTTAGGTAGCTGTCATGACTTATGGTGCGGAAACGATTTTTATAGATAGTTGGCTAGGTGACTCAGCGATCTTATGGAAAGGACTATACTCAGAGTTTCTTTGAGGGATATTATAGATAATAAATAATGTGATCATATTGATCAGGCCATGTTTGTCGCAGAATCGATGGTCTCCATACAAGAAAGTCGGTGGTGCCCCAGGTTTCGATTTCACTTTGCGTTCTGAGTGGCAGAGGTTCGAGCCCGGCGTGTACAAATGAGTCTTTCTTAATGTCTCAAGTACATTGATTATTTATACCACTAGTTTTTCAGTGAAGGAAAATATCGTAAGAAAACCTGCATACATCAAAAAAAAGACGTTTGTAAAGTGCACTATGGCCCAAATCACCCTCGTTGAGGTTGGCCGTGCCCCAACAGTGGGGACATATGGGGCTGATAAGGATACAAGAAACATGTTTTATTCGTTTTTGCTCTATCGTAAACACAGTTATAGATAGGTACATACATAAAAGCTTCAAACTTGCCGTGATTATAGTATAAGCTCTAAACTTGAGTTAGAGTCTAATATATAACAAATATTAAAAACCAGCCAAGTGTTAGACAGACTCACGTCATTGCCTTTATAAATTATCATTTAAACGCTACCTAGCGAAAATAGGCCAAATTAGCATTCCGCATTTCAAGCAAGATTAGTGCGTATAGCAACAATTCTCACCCCGGGATTTGAAGTAAGTATGTACGTAGTTCTAGATTTAGTATTACTGTGTTTAAAGGTATACTTCCTAACTGTTGGAAAAGAACATTGACGAAAACCGATCGAAACCAAAGCTGAAGCGCGATCCCCAAATTGCCGAAAATACTGGGTATTTTGGTCAACCTTGATTAAGGTTATATATAAATTCCTCAATACCTGACTTCAGTTTATTACTTGTTCCTTCCCTATAGGTATAATTCTAGGCTTTCTAGCCTTAAAGTTATTATTAAAAAATACTTTATTAAACTATCGTGTAAACCCGAAAAATACAAAAATAAAGTTTTTTTAAAAATTTACAGGGTCATTGGGATGTTCCTTTCAAGGCAAGTGACACGAAAGATGAAGACTTCCATGTTGACAAATCTACAACAGTGAAGAAACCCACCATGCACTTGGTCAGCACACTATTTTACCAGGAAAACAAGCAGCTGGGCGCTAAAGTAAGCATTTATCCAGATATTTTTTATTACTTTTACGCTCGGATATTAACTTAGCTACTGAAAAACGAATATATATACTTTTTTGTAAATAGATACATATTATAGGTGCATATAATCGTAAAAAACGCCCAGACTCAAACCAAACACAAATATTTACATTAATGTTTGTCCTGTGCGGGAATCGAACTGGGCCATGAAGCCGTCAGATAGATTTTAGATTTTTAGATTGTTTAGTTTTAGATTTTCAGGCAAATAATTTTAGAAAAATCCCTGGTAAAAAACATATTTCTTATATTTACGCATTCTTAAGAAACAATCCAAGGTTCAATTCAACTTAAAACTAAAATCTGTTGCGTCAGAGGATACTTGTCTGCGTATTTTGCAATTGAAATTAATTTTGCACGACACGAAAATGCCTTTTTTGTTATAGTTGATAGAGCTGCCGTACAAAGAAAGCGGGTTCCGCATGGTTGTGGTGTTGCCCGATGAAGTAGACGGTCTGCCTCAGGTGATTGAGAAGTCTGCACAATTTGGTCTCCTGAAGGATGTTTTCTCGTTGGGTCCCGTTACAACAGTCCAGGTCCAGCTACCTAAGTTCAGCATAGAAAGTGCACTGGACCTTAAACAGATTTTACCTAAGGTAAATTATGTTTTGTTACTATAGCTTCAGACGAATTCATTTTCATTAATAGTCTTATTTCTGCTAAGGTATTGACTGCAAATTTTTGGGTACCTACAACGGGACCCTGTTACTGTCTGTCTGTCCGACCCTCAAGAGGCTATACTAGCTAAATTTTTTTTTTTTTTGCAAATTCGTTGAGCAGATCCGACTAAAATTTAATATCTGTGTTCTTTGGGATGTTGTTCCAACCCTGAAAAACGTGAAAATACGATTAATGAACTTTTGTTCGATAATAAAAAATCCTTAACTGGCCCCTTTTCACTGGTTTTTTAAAAAGTTTAGGCAAACAAATCTTTAAGTTATACGTGCTATTAGTTAAAACTTTGCTAAAACATAGCAGTGATAGTGCCGTAGACCCTGAGAAGCTTTTCTTAATAAGAGTGATATAAAAAAAACCATTAATTTATTTTATGTATTTAAATAACAATCTCAGTAAGTTGGTATCGCGTCATCCTTGTGTTTACTAGTAACTTAGGTTTCTGTCATGTAGTTCTGTCTCTTAAGGGCTATATCGTTTGATCCGTTATAATTATCAGTCTGAAATGTTCACAGATTAAATGAGGTATGTTATTACATACTTATACCCAAAAATTAAAAACTATTTTTGACCCAGGTGGGAATAAGCAAGTTATTCACTGATCTAGCACCCGGGATTGTAAAAGAGGTACCAGTGATTGTGAGCAAAGCGTTCCAGAAGGCATTCGTCAAAGTCGACGAGGAGGGAGCTACTGCTGGAGCTTTTACTGGTTAGTTACGAAATACAACCTATGCGCTACGTCATACCTATGAGCAATGACATTCGAGTAGTATAAGCTGCTAATGATTTGGCAAATGTATGAAAACCACATCAAACAGTTAACGGAGTAGCACTGAAAGTTATATAATTGGTGAAGTTTTAATCAATACCTGCTGGCGACCAATCAAAACGCTGCTGCAGTACAATGCAGCATTAAAATCTTAAAGCGATTAACTAGTGATGTACAAGAGGAAATATATGATGAGTATCGGTACATTTACAAGGCTATATAATATTCCGCTGTGACTTATACCTTTGTGTCTTATACCTACTTATAATATTTATCAGTTTTATGACAATATACACATAATTCAAAAGAATGAACAACCGGTTTTAAAAAGATGCACTAAAAAGGTAAAAATAGTTACTTATTGCCAAAAATCTGATCTGATTTACAGTTGGTACGAAAAAACAGAAACTGTAAGTAATTCAGATCAGATTTTTGGAAATAAGCAATTATTTTTACCTTTTTAGTGCATCAATTTGAAGCCGGTTGTTTTTTTGTCAATAAGTTTTTTGAATGGCTAGCGTAGGTATCAAAATTAAAACGCTGACTTTCTAAACATAAATTTTAGTAGAACATTAAACTCGGCTGTATATTATTATTCCTTAGCCCTGATAGGTAAACTAAAAAAACAATACCGTTTTATTGTATAGTAATATATACAAAGATGACCTATACGTATAAGTAATATTTTGTTCTTACAAGTGTATTTGTTGGTATAGTGTATGTTTGGTAAGGTTTTTATAGCCAGTTATTTGCGGCAAAAACTAAGTGAGTGGTGTCTTAATACGAGTATTCATAATTTCCTTCAGCTTCGGGGGTTCATAATAGCCCCCTATCTCGCTACTTCACCAACACTTGCAGGAAGAATGTTTACCGCAGTACAGAAATAGCAAGGGCTGCGCTGACCGCTTACCATCAGGCATGAAAATCAGAATCTCGGAATATCGAAATTCCGGAATCTCGGAACGTTAAGTCCGAAATTATAATTCCGATACTGAGTAGTCCAATATCGTAATATCGGAATTAGTCAAATATTCTGTTTAAATTTTAAAACAAGTCGGCTCCGTTGTGCGGGCGATTTGATGTTGTTTCACTACCTTCTTATTGAGCTGCTAAATAGTTACAGAATGCTATTACAGCTTTCGTACTTTCTTTCAAAGTCCTACAAACTGTCATACAGCACACAGTACACTATCCACGAACAGGCTCGTTGCTTAAAAAAAAACTAAGGGTCCCGAGTCCCTGAAATCATAGTAAAACTATAAAATATTAGAACTCAGCGCCGCAGACACTTAACATTTGGGGGCACGAGCACCCTCAGGCACCATAGAGTCGGCGCTACTGCTAACGAAGAGCAAGGACGAGAGTATTGAAAGGCAAACCTACACTTCTTACAACGTCGCCTCGCCTTGAACGACTTACGAACTTGGTCAGTTATTGTCCCCGAGTCGAAAGGAGGCAGTCTCTAGATTTTTTGACTGGTGTCGCGAATACTACATTAAATATAGTATATAGCAGGCACAATATTGATATTCGTGTTCAGTAAACTTGAGAAGCAAAACAAATTATCTTAAATCGTTTCTCGCTATTAACTTGCAAAGTCTAATACAAAAGATGACTATTAATAGCAGTAGTATTATTCCTACCTTTATAATTCTTATTCTTAAAGTCTTTGTTGGCTTCAAGAGGCGACAAATTTTTCAAACCAACGAGTAAAAACTACCCAACCACTACTATGACTTTTGACCAAGAATTATGGATAATCTGAAAAAATAGGAAGGCCTTGCCCTGTGGACACCAATTTTTACCTTTTTGAAATTATAATAGCTTATTAACTTGTATGTGACAAAATGCGAAAAGATCGTTTGTATTTTACATAAGTTTTGAACGTAAGCGTGTTTTTCGCAGGCTGGATATTTTTGATGCATTGTCCGAAGTTTGCTTTTGCTGAAATGCCAGAAGCCTTTCATTTATTGAGAATGCACTATTAAATTTGCATTTCTCTTAAAAACATATACATAATGTTAGTAAATAAGTAGTTTCGTTCCATTTGCTTCCATCGTATTTTAAAGATGATTTTGAGTTTTTTTATTTAATTAGTAGCAGAAGAGTAGCCGAGGAGTTTCTATGAATGCATTATGAAGAAAAGAGGTAGTTTTCTAAAAAAAAATAATATATAGTACAGAATTTGTACTTTTATTCCCTTGTTAATTTTTTTTCAATTTTTGATTAAGTATTTTAGTGAATTTATTTCAGAGGGTATTTTAAAATTAGATTTTGTTCGTAGGTTGTGCTATTTTAAAATATGTTTTATAGTTTAATCATCACAGAAGTTGTTTTATTTTTATGTTTTATTACAAAAAGAAATTAATTTAAAACATCTTGTATCTAATACAACTTTATGAAATATATGTTCAATTCCGATATTAGTATCGGAATTCCGATATTAAAATCTTATATCGGAAATCAATATCGGAATTGAAAACCTTCCGATATTACATGCCCTACCATCAGGCGACCGGAAGCTTGTATGCCAACTTAGGGGTATTAAAAAAGGCTTAAAATTAACAGGATGATACTGCTCCCTCTGGAAAGTGCTTCTGTTGTCTCTAACAACACCCTATCCTTGTTTTCAAGGATCCTGGTAAACCTTGGAAAGTGGCGAGATCACATTTGTCACGGAATGCAATTATCAGCTTTAGCATTGACTATACCAGTTAACTTTTAAGAGGATATATCCCAACCAGGCGAAAACAGAAATACTATACTATGCTATTAAAATATATTTTAAGTTACGCTAGTACCCGGGCCAAGATACCGATGTGCGATAGGGACAACTTAAGTGTAGCTTGGGCTGATTTAAGTAATAATCGTCAAATTCGGGGTATCGTATTCCCCACTTTTCCTGGAAATTGCCTGGAAACACGGATAAAACGACGATTATTTAAAATGAACCTATTTATCGCCCCTGAAACCCCCTGCTCACTAAATTTCATGAAAACCGTTGGAGCGGTTTGCGAGATATAGATTATGAATAATATACGTATATACAAGAATTGCTCGTCTAAAGGTATTATATTAGTTTATGTATTTGAACAGCCCAAGTGAAGATGTCTTGAAAAAAAGGCAATGTTTTGATTTTTCCAGTTATTATTAGGGATGGCACATCAAAAAATCAAAACATACACACATAGTGATAATGTATTTATTATATATATTATATAATTTATATTATAGCTCTAATGCCAAAATCCAGAGGGGTAACAGGAAAATGCGTTTGTATGAAATAAACAGCGGGATATCTCCTCTTAAACAACTTTAATCAATCTTTAAGCAAATTTAAATGTTTTATTTATTACCAGGGTTCATAGCACCACCAGGAGCATCACCTAATTCGTCTCCACCGGAGTTCCGAGCAGACCATCCGTTCCTATTCCTCATTTTACATGAAGACAAGATTATTTTCACTGGAACTTATACTCACTGAAAACGAAGTTTAACAATATAGCTACATTTATGTTTTTAAAAAATTCGATTTAATAAATAATATTTTTTTTTTACTCGCAAATAAAAATTGTGTAATTTAAATTTGGCACCCTAATAAAATTCTTTCAGAAAAATTTACGCTTTATTGGATCCACCAGTAATACCTACTAAGCGCATTTCGTCGTCAAATCGAATTTTAATTATTTTTTCAAAGTAGGTACCCAATTAAATGATGTTTTTTGATTATTTGTTTGTCACAGACTCAAAATTAGTTAAGTACTAACAGTCGTAAAGGAATTTAGAAAAACTAAAAGGCTTATCACGTCGATTTGTTTTTCTGATTGAAAAGATTTCAGTTTTTACTTTTTTGTCGTTAAAAGTAATGCCTGCAAAAATGCTATTAGAATAAGTAAACGGTATTTAAGTGTTTAATAACTATGTAGGTCCAAAGTTCTCTTTACGATAAATGAAATAAGTCCTTAAGGAGTTCCCATCATCAGGTTATCTATGGCTCCATTATGTCTTAGTGCCATTAAAACTAAATATACCTCCTAAATGCAAATTCA
Organism: Apoda limacodes; assembly: GCA_946406115.1. Lineage (NCBI taxonomy): Eukaryota > Metazoa > Arthropoda > Insecta > Lepidoptera > Limacodidae > Apoda > Apoda limacodes. The sequence goes on along the minus strand of OX291541.1, from coordinate 20,741,504 downwards.
CAAAAAAAGGTAATCATCCTGATTTTCTATACTTAAAGGTGTTTTTTTTTCTTTAAATTGAAATGGGACCAACTTAGAGGTTTTTATTATTTTATCAGCATACTTTTTATCGCAATGGAGTTTCAACGAGAATACATTTTCCGTGGGTGAAACGTCCTAACGGAACAACGTAATGATTAGGTTTTTGGCATTAGGGGGTGGAGTGGTGAACATAGAATTCTTTGTATCCCGATGGGAAGTTCCTGTAGAAAAACCACCGCAATAACCTAATTCAGCGCAGGCAAACGCCCCTCTATCAGCAGTCGGCTGATTACCTCCTGAGCTACAGAGCCGACTAACTAATGTGCATCATACTCGTTCAAACGAATTCCGTACTTACTTACTTTGTAATATTTGACGATTACTGATTCTTACCAGCCTCAAAGGTACGTCACAGTTATACGAGAGCGAATTGGGCGATAGTCCATACGCAGGCCAAGTGCATATTGTAGACTTCACATAGGTACGTCTTTTTATTTGATGTATACAGGTTTCCTCACGATGTTTTTCTTCACGGAAATGCCAGTGGTGTGAATAATCAATGTAACTAAAAAACTACTCAATGGTACACACCGGTCTCGAATCTCCGCCCCTCAGGCCGCAAGGTGAAAACGAAATCCCTAGGCCACAACCGACTTCTTTATAAAACGTTGAAGACATTGCCTCAAGCCGGTAAAGCTGCCTGTGATTTTCAAAAATCCTTTAAAATGTTTTCATGAACTTGAATCCTTTTTTCTCACAGGCACTAGAGAATTGTACATAACCTTGATCGATACCTTTATATTCGTGATAGCTACAGGACCCAGGTTTACAAGCTTAAAAGAAAACTAAGAGAATACAATTATTGGCCTATGAAAATTTAATGATTCCTCACAAGGAAGGTTGGATGTTTGGTAGGAAATAGGAAGCGATTTTTGGGCACCATTAATACAACGTTATATACGACTATATAGCGTAGTGACCGACCATTCTGACACACACGATTTTTCACAAGGATGGCTCTTAAAGGGACGGAAAATAACAGAAGGATACTTTATATCTCGATTGAGAGGTCCGACAGGAATAATTTTGGTAGCAAGTAATTTTTTCATGTAGTCTTAAGGAACCAGCCAATTGGCTTGATTATCACAGATACACTGAAAAAAAAGATTAGCCAACAATAACACAAATTTTATTTACTCGTAACACAACTGGGGGACTGCTAAACTAAATTGCTAATAGTAGATAAAGTGTTGAGTTATGTGCAGCAAATCAGTTGTTTAATTATAACAAAAGTTTGGTTATTCCTAAGTAAATTTCGAATAGCTAAACCAGTTTTGTTATCCTTTTTTTTTCAGTGTATGAATAGAGATAATAGCTGAGATGACGTTGACGGAATTAGGATACTTTTATCCTGCTGATCAAGAGCTCCCTCTGAAATAAATGTATCCTAGAGTAATGCCACCGCGCACTTATCGCACCGCAACGTAAAATCTACTTAATTGACTTTATTTTTGAGACATGGGTAGTTGGCGCCAGAAGGACGGATACTTTTTATTCTGATAGATATTTTTGTTTAGAAAAATCTTTCCTCTCGAAAATCCGCAGGGCGGTATTACTTCACGTCATTACGGTGCAATAGAGCAACCTATTTTGGTACGGCTTGGCTGTAGGTGCAGAGAATAACATAATATTATTTTTATTTACTTAATCAGACATTTAGCATAGGAATCCTACGACGATAACTGAACGAAGCAACGAGAAAAATAATTACAAATTTAATTTTAAAAATATATATTTAAAACACAAAGGCGACAAATTTTTTAAGGCTTGCTTTTTCCATCGAATAAACATTTAACTTCTTTACAAAAATTTGCAATAATTTATTGGTGAAACTCTTAATAGCTTACATTGAATTCTAACCGGAAACATAATTAAAGATAAAAACTATTTAATTTTGTTTCCCGTGTGCGCAAAAGGTACCCATTTCCATAGACATATAACGATGTAAAACCTTAGATCAGTCATAGAGGTTTGTAGTACCTACCTACTCATATAACTTATTTTTATAGATCCGATAGCAAGTATCAATAATAATAACGCATGGTAAACAGACATTTTACTGTACATTTTAAACTTCAGGTTAGACTAGACCACAGAACAGTTAAAGACAGCAAAGACAAATGTTTGATTTGCCCTTTATTCCAAAAGGCATCAACTTTAAAACGAAGTATAATTTATCTAAATACGTTTCGAATTAAGGTTAGCCTGTCTCCCATACTCAAAGAAATCGTCTCTCGTCACCTTCTAAACACACAGTATTTATACGCTTTGTATAAAGAAGAAATAAACAATACGCAAAGTACGCATGATAAAATTTTATACACGTAGAAACATAATATCAGTTATAATAAATAAAAAAAAACATGTGTGATCATCGATGCTCCTGAATAGTAGTACCGGATTTTCAAAGAACAATCCGGTACGCTAAGGGCGCGCAATAGAAGAGTTTCTTCTACTTACCGCACCTCACTGCTGATTAAAAGCTTCTTATCAACATGACGTGCTATTATCTTTAATGCGCTATTAGATTTTACTAAAAGTGATATAACTACGCAATTACTTTTGTAGCATTTGTTGACATAATCCACTAAGAAAACTACAGTAAAGCGATTCCTTTTTTTTTTGCAAAACCCTCAAAATGAGAAGTGAGAAAATTACCTAACAATGAAATTATTTATCCATCTGCGCCTCAAACACAGGCCACAGACTAAGAACTAATAAAGTCTAAGAAACTAGTGTATAATTCAATCTAAGAATAGTAATTCTTAAACTAAATTATGAAAAAAAAAACAGAATGCTACTTTTATGAAAGTACGAATCTCTTTATGAGAATATCTCTATAGATATTAAGATATAATATTAATATACGGCGGACTGAACGTCATTTTGCTCCTTAAGAATAGCAATTCTTTGACTAAGATATTTATAAAAAACTAGATGCTACTTTACTTAAAGTAGATACAATGCTTTTTATGGAAATATCTATAAATATAGAAACTACTCATTTATTTTATTAAGATCTTTCAAGAAACGTTCACGCATATCTTTAACTTTATCTGGATCAACACTTTCTAAAAGCGTTATTAACAAGTTCATCAACTTGTTCTTAACTGTAAACTCGAAAAGATCCCAAGCATTATCAGCAGTCATATTATTCACTAATCTGTCCACGCACTTCTGTTCCAAGTCCGGCATCATGTAACACGAGGCTAAGAGTAAAAGCTGTTCCAAACCGGAATCCGGTAAGGTGTGTAAATACATGTAATTCTTCAACTGTTGCAAAGTCGCCATGGATGTTCCTGGAACTTCGATGTGACCTTGTGACATTTCTCGCCAACTCCCCGAGAGCATCCTTTTTAATACTGGACTACATGCAGCCAAAACAGCTTTGTGTAAATGTACAGATCCATCTTCTCCCCGAAGTTCGAAGTCAGTCAAGTCGTTGTCCTCATATAGAGTTGGAAAGGCATGAACGCTTGGTACAATGTCCATACAAACGTTAAAGTCTGCAGACCACTCGCTCCAATCCTGCTTAGACTCTATATAATGCCAAGTACCATCGTCAGTCGCGAAAGTTTTCCCATCTATCTTTAAACCTTCGCTCGTAAGTTTTATCATGTAAGTAAAGTGGTCGTCTTCACGTAACTTAACGAATCTTACAAACACTGTATGTATAATATTACAATCGTTTTGACGATATGACTTAATTTGTATTTGGAATTCCGTGGAATTTCGGATCTGGTATTTTTTAGTTTCATATACGTTTAAACTTTTCTCACTGTATCCGCGATCGATTTTCAGCTTCAATTGTAAATTGTTTCCTCGCTGAACCAACACGGTCTCTTCTACTCTGTGACTGAAATATATATAAAACACTTACGATAACTGCAATAGCAAAAAACACATACAGTAAATTAAGTTGCTATACCCTGTTTTTCCGACTTTTACTTGTAAACTAAATATCAAGAAAACCATGATTTTGGCACAAAATATCAAAAAAACCAACAATTAAAAAAAAACAGTGATAAACTGCTTATATTCAATCTTGTGGTTTTTCATCATTTGAGCTCAAATCATAATTTTCTTAGTTTTGAGTTTACAGAATAATCCAAGTACAAAAAAACAGTGTATAAAAATGTAAGCAGCTACCTTAGCAACCTACATTAAGTTGGTCTAACTAAAGGATAATTTTATTGAAAATCGCACGTTTAAGAGTATACACTGCAGTTTTTTTTCATACAAAATGAGTTTTGGCATGATCACCGAAGTTTCCTAAATTTACTTTACATTCTGATTTCAAAAAAAGAACAAAAATTATAAGCTCGCTGTTTTTTGTTTCATAAGATTGTGATTAAGCCCATTTTTTTAATATTTTTGCAAAGGTGCCAGAATCTCTTGTATATTAAGGAGCAATTTAAAAAAAATATAAAAAAATAATGGCTTATCTTAATCTCATGAAACCAAAAACCGCAAGTTAATTTTTTGTCTTTTTTTAAATCAAAATACAAAGTGTAATTCATGGAACTTCTAAGAATATGGCAAATCAATTTTGTATGAAAAACAATCTACGGCGTTTTAAGCTGAAATTATATTATTCTTACCCCATTTCTTCGTTATCAGAATTGTACATAATTATCTAAATACATTTCAATTTACAATCTGAAACAAACAAAACTTATTTTTAACAAAAATACTTATATTACTTATATTTTACGTTTATGGCACAATATCCACTTACACACGACAAATGGCGCGATTTGTCAACTGTCGCTAGTAAGTTACGAAGAGTTTACTGGTGCTAACTTTTGCAATTTTGCGATCAACCGATCACTAGCAACCTCTAATCGCCAAATCGCGCCATTGAAAGTCGCTTGTGTGCAAATAATATCCTAAGGCAAACGAAAACGATGTTGATGCCATTTCATGCAATAGGAGTACAAAACTACTCAACACTATTGTACATTGAGTAGTGTTGTACCTACTCCTGGCGGTGAGAAAGGTTGCAAAAGCTCTTCAGGATTAGTTGCGCAGTTCAGGGTAGACGCGGCGTGCTGGTACGGCGCGGTCAGGGAGACCTGATGAAACAGCTGACCGCTGGCCGCCCGCAGATTGAACGGGTTCCCGAACCCAGGGATTACCTAATCTTCGTCCTTGGAGGCTGAACCGCTAACTTGTGTAAAGTATCTGGTGTAGTAGGATGATGTTCACCCCAACCTTAACGCGGTTCACCATCACCTAGAAACTGCGCAGCCGACCATTTTCTTTGTAACGGAGACGCAGATATCCTGCCCGGATACATCATACATACATTATACCGGCTAAAAACTCGAGCACAATTTTGTGAGTCGAGCTGGTGTATTTATGTTCGCCCCGGAGGATATCTGCTGTCGCCACCTTCATAGCCTTGAAGCCAGTGACCTGACGTTTGACGCGGTTCAGCGACGGGCTGTAAGACTCGTCGACGATCCCAAACTCACAAGCCGTATAGAACCTTTAAGTCTGAGGAGAGAGTCTGCCTCCCTGTGTTTTCTACTGCTGGTATAGTGGGATGTATTCTAAGAAATTGTATGAAATCATGCCTAGGGCTTCTTTTTACCATCGCACCGCTTGCCATTGATAGGGATTGATTCTCACACTTAAGAACCTAAATGGTCGCGTAGAGTGCGGTTACAGAGGAAACTTTCTTCCGCGAACGCTTGGGTTGTGAAATGAGCTGCCAAGGTTTTCTTTCAATACAGTCTTCAAATAAGTGCACAAATATATGTACAAAGGTTTGGTGCCGACTGAACAGGTAATAAGCCCATCACTGCAACACTGTGACTAGACTTGTCTTTTCAGGTATAATCTAACAATCAAGCATGAGTAGCCTTCTACGACACCTTGGACACTTTATACAAAATGTGCGTTGATCGTGACTACTAACACTACAAAAACAATGAAGTGTGTATACGCGCAAATGTGTGCGTGTTCCATACGAGCGGTAACAGGATTGTAATAGAGGGAGATGACTTCGATATGAACAAAACGATATGCCCGTTCCATACTGTCTCGGCAATGAAACGTGTTGAAATCAAAATAAGCTAGAAGGATTCGTTTTTAACCATTGACGAGAAGGACAACAATACAACGTAAGCTAAGTTAGAAAGAGAGCAATGTATTCTAAGGTAGTGACACAAAAATTCCGTCGCGGGTATATCTGATTGCTTATATAAATGGGAAGTGAGATCGACAATAGAGAGCGGCAGACAGTAAACATTCTGTATGAAGTGGTATTACCTACACTATGCTCCAGCAGTGGTAAAAAACCCCGTCCCTACACGTAAAACTACCAAATAAGAAGAATGACAGTAAGATGTTAGTAGGGGTGTTATTAAACAGCACAGAACAAGAAATAACAACTAAGCGTGTGTCTAATAATTTAATACAATTAACAAAATTATTAAAAGGTTACATTAAATGACACGTGACTATAAAAATATAGTAAACAATATTACCCTGGATGTTTTACATACATGTAGAAAACAAATTGTAACTATCACGATACAGTAAGATGGCCGCCATGAGCGACTAGTTATCACATCAATAGATGTTCTACATCCAATAAAACATAAATATCAGTTTTAAATTCATATTGGCTATGTCCCGCGGTTTCATGAACCCGAATCTTAAATGGCCTGATGTAGACCAGGAAAAAATCATAATGGTACGAAATTTATTTGGAGTAGACTGGAAATTCAATGGTGTAATTATAACCAAAGATAAATTAACAGGACCTTAAAAATGTTATTCTTGTTTCTGAACCAATTTTTTTTTTGTTTTTTTTACTGCTTTTCTTTAAAATCATGTTGGTTCACGTTTTAATTTTTAAGTATCAGTTATTTTTAAAGTAGGTATGTTTGTAGTTCCTAACATCTACATTTTTTTTATAAAAACATAAATAGGCACCTGCGCAAAAATCTACACAATTCTGAACACAATATTTGATCACATATTTCGGTTTTAAATAACATAACATACAATACAACAGATAACTAGATTGAACATAACTACATTTAGTATATTTTTTTTGAATATTTATTAAAATAACGTAAAAGAGAACTGTATCGAATATAATAATCAAGGAAGTACCTACAAATCATTACTGTCCATTTCGTAAAAAATAGTCTCTCATTTCATTTACCTTCACAGCACCATTTTGTACACATTCCAAAATTGCCAATAACAACCTGGTAACCTTATGTTTAGCAGCAAATTCCAGAAGATCGCAACCATTCTGTGCAGTCAAGCTATTCACCAGTTTATCAACACACTTCTGTTCCAAATCTGGAATCATATAGTACGATGCAAGCAGCAGTAGTTGCTCGAGACCAATATCTGGTAAAGTATGTAGGTAGAGGAAGTCTTTTAAATGTTGTAACGTCATTTTAGAAGTTCCTGTTACTTCTACGTGACCTTCCGTAGTCTCCCTCCATGTACCACCAAGCATTCTTCTTAAAACAGGACTGCATGCCGCTAAGACTGCCCTATGCATATGCACGGAGCCATCTTCGCCCCGAAGTTCAAAATCAGTCAATTCTGTATCAGTATGAAGTGTTGCAAAAGAACATACACTTGGCACAATATCCATATTAACTATTATGTCGAAAGAATACTGTTGTTTTTTATTTTCGTAAATCAGATGCCAAGTTCCGTCGTCGCTTGTTAAAATCTTATTATTTATGCCGAAGTCGTTGCTCGATAGTTTGATTGTGTACGTTAATTCGTCATTGTCACGCAGTTTGTAGAATCTGACAAGAATCAAATTGTTGTATACGTTAGAATGGCCGTTGCTAACTTGAGCAGCAATTACTTTTACTTGGAACACGGCTGCTCCACTTATTTGGTATTCGGGGCTGGTTTTAGAAGTATAAGGGTTATTGTAGTTGGTCACATTGAATCTACCTTGGAAAGTATTTCCTCTCTGAACTAAGTCTTTTGATTCCATTCTGTAATGAAACATGAATATTAAACGACTGCTAAATACCAGTTATTCCTAATTATGTAATCAGCTGTTAGATGTCTACTTGTGTAAAAACGAATCTGATGCTCTAGACGAGCGTGCACAATGGCGTAAGCGATCATAGAATATTAGAATGAACAGACCGACAGACGAACAACAAAGTGATCCTGAAAGGGTTCTGTTTTTTCCTTTTGAGGTACATAACCCTAAAGATTTTTTATTTTAATTTATGATTCAATTTAGGAAGACGATTTGTACATGCTTTGTGACTCCTTGATGATTTCTTGGTTTTTTTTAACCGACTTCAAAAAAAGGAGGTTCTCAGTTAGAAATGTATTTTATGATGACTAATAAAATAAGTTACACGACAAGCATAGGCAAGTAAGTGGCATAGTGATATACCTATGTTATGCATGCATCTAGATGCTTCGATGGGAACCAAAAAGCTCCCATTGTACTGTAAAACTTTGCTACTGTGTAGTACACGCGGGAGGATTTTGACAAAACAAGCACATCATCTTAGAACAACCGTTTTACAACTCTGAAGTAGCCAAAATTTTAAAAATTTTTCTCAAAACCTTTATCAAAAAAAACATTTTCCTGCTATGTTATCTTTAAATATTTGCAACTGTTACTCTTAAGAAGTGTGATTAAAATAGATATTTCTATCAATTTTATTGTAATAATATGTAGTTTACTACATCACATGACACTTTTGTAATTATTGGAATGGTCAGGTCTAAATGTAACTTTGGATCAGTGTTCACAATTTTTAACAATTTGATAATTGATTTTGAAGTTTGAATATTTTAAGTTTTTTAGTATCTGAGTATTAGAGTTATTGTTTTTATTTTAGTTATAGCCCTAAAAATCTTTTATGTTGCTTCAGTATTGTTATGTATGAAGTTTTCTTGTCAATTTATCCTGTCATGTCAATTGTCATTATATTTTGTCATCAAAGATTTTCGTCCAAGTTAGATTTAAAGAGCTAGTATAACTTATTAAAGTATAATTTGACAAAAAGGCTGCATACACTTTTTTCCATGATAATTATACAAAAAAAAATGATTAATTATCAATACTCTACTATTAGCAATACTGGGCCAGAAAGGGTTATGTTTAGTCGAGTGTATGCATGTATGTATATTTTGTGGCACGCTTTGTAGCCTAAACGACTTGATGGATGTTAGCTTGAGAGGCGTCGTTAGATGGTATCACAAGTTCTTAAAAAATCAAAATGGAGGATTTTATTCGCTTTATGTGTTATGTGCGGTCTAACAAATAAAGGGCTTTAATTTTATTTTTATTATTTATTACTATAATTCAGGTCACAATATGAAATTGTATGTGAATGCGCAACATAAAAATACACCAAATATAGTCAAGATTGTCAGAAGAGAAAATCTTATTAGCTATGGTGATTATTTTTTTACAATTTTTTAATATTTTTACAATATTACACAATTTTTACAATACTGGGTCATTCATGATTATTGATGATTGTGGGATCAACGATGTTTGATATCATCAAAAAATTCATTAATTGTATAGTAACTTTTGTTCAACAGAAAATGCTACTATTTGGACATAAATATACTTATACTTTAAATTGATTTAAATTCTTTCGGTAATTTATTATAAGCTATGACGCTTTGATGATACCTAGTACTGTAAAGGGTTACATTGAGTCTAGGGCGTAGTGTGATCTCTAACGCATTTTTTCTTGTTGCTTAACTTTTTTTGAGTTTGTCATTCTCCATTTTCTTTAAGCCTTTAAGCAGATAAATGAGAAGGACAAGTAAGTAAAAGCATGGAGTTGTCAAAATACCTAGTAAGCATGGTTCGTATTGCTCCGAGTCAAAAGGGCCAAGCTAATATCCAGGTGCACCCGCCCAGAGATGGCAGCAGTACTCTATATGAGGCCGAACTTACGACTTGTAAAGCAGCAACCTCTGCCCCCAAGGGGAAGTACTCGAGGCAGCATTTAATCTGCGTGTTAACTCTGTGCCTCATACGCAGTTTGCTTCAGAATTTAAGCTTCTCTGCAAGACCTATTAAACTACGATCGTTTTTTGACGCCGGCAGCTACTCGTGGGTTAGGAATAAAACATTCAATACCAGAGAGGATTGTCTCAGCGACTGCGGCTGCACAGACGTTAGGATCTTCTAAGCTAAAGCAGAACCGCATTTACGGGTACGATGCATAAAATTATCGCAATCCATCCCAGTCTGCCGACTTATAATGCCACACACGACGTTAATTAGTTGGCCCAGATGGATCGAGTTGTGTGCTTGACACTTGAGTCCAAACGAGACAGTGGCCCGAGGAGCCAAGAGGCGCATCCACTGAGACGGAATATCAGTACGGACGTGTATTCAGGAGATGGTCCAGTAAGGGGTTTATATGGTTCCCTCTATCTGGTATTCTCGTTGGAGAAAGTACCAGTTGAGAGAATCAATAGGTCATAGCAAATTCATGAGCAGATACCTGCGTAGTTATTGGTTCGATAACTGAGCCACTCACGATTGTGGGCGTTAAAGTCTCGCAAAATAACTAGTTCCGCTGTGGGATATTGCTCTAGAACTTTATCAGTCATCAAACTCAGGTGCGTTAAGAATCAAACTACGTCCGTGTTTCCTCTATGAGACCTGTATAGGCACGCATAGATTATTTACCTTACTGAACTTAAATTACGTTATAGGTTTATCACATACACTTATGATGCCTCCTAAAAAGAAAAAGTTATCCTAAGAGAAATTATTAGGAAAAAAAAGTGGCTGTGACATACAGACGGACAGACAGACAGACATGACGAATCTATAAGGGTTCCGTTTTTTTCCATTTGGCTACGGAACCCTAAAAAGAGAAACAGAGCGATAAGGATACCAACATAGAAAAAAAACCTTAAAAGTGTAAAGAGATAAAAGAAAAGGAGATGTTAAAAAAATATAAAAAAAAGAACAAGGTTTGGGGAAATAATTGTGAACACAGGGGCTGCCTTAAGGAAGTGGAAAGAACAGTACCGAATAATGCGTGAAAATACGCAATTATCAGATCCTGAAGTTACTCCCCCTTCAAGACACCTTTCTCTAATATTCAAGACTATTCCTTATGGCAGATAGTTGTTATAACTCTGTAATTAATGACATTGATGAAGATGAAAATGACTTACAGGTTACTTTTCTGAAGATTTGCGACAAAAATTGCAGACCTTCAAAGTAGATGATAGGGACATTTCAGACATATTGTGTAAGTTATCCAAAAGTAGGATATTTCTTACTTGTTTCTAAAGGGGAAGAGAATTATTATAAGTTTCCTACTTAAGTAGATTTGTCTGCGAGCACTAATATTTTTCAAATTTTATATTACTCTCATTGATATCATTTGTGTCTTATTTGATTAAGAAAAAAAAAATAGATTTATTTGCAGATTTCATTTGAAATAACATGTACCTATATTGAACTTTTTGTGAAGAAAGACTATTTTGTGATAATTTTATTACATAATAGTTTTTCATAAAAGACTATACAACATTTAGTAATTGACATTAATATAATAATTATACTCTAAGTTAATTATTTCTTGTTTTGTTTTTTCTGAAGCGACTTTTGGAATGAAATTGTTGTATGTTGATGCTTAAATATGGCATACAAATAATAATTGATTTATATTGATAATGTGACTTACTTCTATATTTTATATTTATATAGACAGTCCCTTGTTGCACCTAACCCATGATTTATCAGAAAATTACAAATAATTGAAAAATTTCAATAAATTCATTGGGCCCTCTTATGTAACAACATTAAATGTTATCTACTTTCCTACACAATACATAGTATTATATTTTTACAAAAATGCTAAAATAATATGCCAGGACAGAGTCTGTATGGGCCAATGCGAGTTTACAGAGAATTGCCCTTAAGTTGTTCTTGTTTTATTTGAGGTTGTTTTAAATAACATTATCATTGTTTTGTTTATATTCATAGCAAATTATTACTTGGGTAAAAATAAACAATATCCCCCGCGTATTTAAGGGTTAAAAGTGAGGGGGAGCGGAGGGGAGGAAGGGAGAGGTACCCCTGAAAAGGAGGGGGCACGGAACCCCCCCTTTTTTTAAATAATTTTTTTAAAATTTAATCTCAAAATGAAGGAACCAATTTGAATGGTAAATTATTATACAATTTCCCCTACATATTTAAGAGTTGATAATGAGGGGGGGGCTGGAGGAGGAAGGTATTCCCGAAAAGAATGGGGGCCTGGAACCTTCTATTTGTTACCAGGCTGTATCTCATGAACCATACAAGATGCAACAAATGTGGTTGTTTTGCTTGATAACGGCAACAGGTAGACGCTTGATATATTCACAGAATATTAAGTTATATATTCACTTTTAAAATAAGTTATTAAATTAAAATAAAACAAATATTTAAGGTGGGCACCCATACAAAAAACATTTCTTTTTGTCTTTTGAGTTTGTATATGTTAGTAAGTACGGAACCCTCAGTGCGCAAGTCCAACTTGCACTTGGCCAGTTTTTTTATATAAATACCTGTGCCTTTGATATGAAAAGGCACAGGGGCTGTTCTACTTCCGGCGCTTCCAGGCTCTAATAACCACTCTAGGGGTGAGGCAGACCAAGACCACAATATTTCGGCTTCGCTGCGCTCCTGCCTCCACTGTTGTTGGGGTGCCCTACGAGATTTCTGGGTAGAAATAAAAAAAAATAACCACAAACCTTAAGGCAGGAGCTTGCTTCGCTGCGCACCTTCCTTAACCTTCTATCCTAACTTGACTGTCATTGGGATGCCCTAACAAGAATTCTGGGTAGAAATAAAAAAAATAACGCATGTTATGTTAACTGATTGATGCGTTTAATGCGGTAATCGCGTAAAAAAACATGACTAAAAACTAGCGTCGCATCACTTATAAAAAGCAAAAGCAGAAATTTAACTCTAGCAAAATACCTATATAATTTCAATATGCATTTTTCAAAAAAATCAAACCTTATTTTGACGTATTAGCAAAAATAGCCATAGAGATTTCATACATTCGAATGATGTAATCAGTACAAAAAAAAATATTTTGCAATTTATTAACAATTTTCATGATATTATTTCAGACAAACTACATAATTCCAGGCTCTAAAACTTTGCACAGTTAAAAGTTATGTTTGCAAAGTTATTGCAAACTAGATCTATTAGCCAAAAAATTACCAACACCCAACTCAACGGGGGATATTGTATATTTTATCCATTTAATCATTTATATAAATAATGAAGAATATTTGTCTCAATTTATTACTTTGTGGAACGCCTTGTGTGATTTCTTTCATTTCAGATTTGGTTATTTAAAAGGAGATTATGAAAATATATAACACTTATTATAAAGGTATCTGCCTCATGATTTGTAGGGTGGAGGAGACTGGCATGTACCCATGAGTCTTTCTTAATTTTTCAAGTACATTATTTGTTCACACCACTGACTTTAAGGCGATGAAAGCCATCATGAAGAAACTTCGTGATGAACATTAAAAAATATAATAAAAAAATTAACACTTACTGCAGATGAGAAAGAAACAAAAATACAGACAAACCAAATGAGAGCTTAACTTTGAATGCATCTTAGGGAAGAACACAAAGATTGACCCTTATTTGTTTATATACTGTTTGTTTATTCACTATTTTTTTTTTGTTTTAAATGTTTTCCGCCGATTTGTGTATTTAATTTGTGTATAAGAAGATGCTTCTATAGCAATTAAAAAATTTTTAAGCGAAAGTAACTCATGCCCAAAAAGTAAATATTTACCTTACTTTAATAGACAGGTATATTTGGGTCAGAGAAATATACCGGTATTTTTTCTCAGTGCCACCTTTTGTACACCCTAACCATTTAGTACGATGTTTGAAAGCTTATATTATTTCTATTATTCATTTATAATAAATAATAAGTCTAGTTATTTATATAGGCTTACCTAAAATGAATGAAAACAGAAGTGAATATTATGTCAAGACAGCATTAATACTAAATATAATATAATAATAATAGTAAGAAAACGAACTTTTCAATTTTATTTAGTAAACAAAACAAACAAAAAACTTTTTTACATTTAATGTTTTTTTTTATTCCATTTGATTTGTCCAAAGAGTATTATAATTATACCAAAAGGAAGAGAACTGAACAGCGCATTTCCTAGCCAGATGTAAAAAAAATGTTGCAAAAGTGTAAAAGAGACGAAGCGAAACTGAGGTCTCTTGTCTCTTTCTAACTTGTTTTAATTCGATAGAAAGAGAATAGAAACCAAAGGTTTGTCAATTTTGTGAGGTTATTTCATAGTCCATCGGACAGATTACAGAATTTGGAGTCTATGATTTAGGACCCACAGTGTACAACCACTTACCAAAAGGCGTCATTAGCGCCCCAACTACAAGTGGTTTTAAAATAAGACTAAAGAGTTGGCTTGTCGACCAAGTGTTCTATAGCATAGACGAGTTTTTTGACTTAAAAATATAACTGACATGCAATTTTATTCCTAATTTATAATTAAATCGACACATATAATTTAAACAATCTTTTACAACTTAATTTAATTAAATTTATTTATATTTGATCTATTTATACTACTGACATGTTGGTTAAATATTATTGTATTCTGTATTGTTATTTTTGAAAATAATGGTAATGTTTTAGGTAAATACCTACCTATCTAATAATGTATATCGATAAGATCTTTTGTATATTGACGTGTAATACTAAATATTACCAATAAATGATGTCTATGTCTATGTCTTTTTTTTTTTTTTTTTTTTTTTTTTTTTTTATACCACTAAGGTGGCAAACAAGCTTACGGCCCGCCTGATGGTAAGCGGTCACCGTAGCCTATGGACGCTTGCAACACCAGGGGTATCACTTGCGCGTTGCCGACCCTTCAGAAATCTAATAACTTCTTTCTTGAAGAACTCCATACTGTAGTCCTTGCAGAAAACCTTGGCAGGGAGCTCATTCCACAACTTAAGCGTTCGCGGGAGGAAGTTTCTCTGAAACCGCACTGTACGCGACCATTTAGGTTCTAAAGTGTGAGAATGAATTCCCTGCCGATGGCGAGCGGTGCGATGGTAGAAAGTAGCCGTGGGCATCATTTCGAACAATTCCTCAGAACACAACCCATTGTACAAGCGGTAGAACACACACAGTGAGGCAAAGTCTCTCCTCAGACTTAAGGGCTCGATACCGCAAGTGAGTTTGGGATCGTCGACAATTCTCACAGCCCGTCGTTGAACCGAGTCAAAAGGGTCAAGCTGGTATCCGGGTGCACCTGCCCAGAGATGGCAGCAGTACTCCATATGGGGCCGAACTTGCGACTTGTAAAGTAACAACCTTTGCCCCGACGTGAAGTACTGCTTCGCTCTGTTGAGTACACCAAGTTTTTTGGACGCCAGCTTTACCTTATCTTGTAAATGATCTCGGAACTGAACATCGCTGGAGATGTCGACACCAAGGATCCCAATGCTCTTGGAGATGGAGAGGGGAGTGTTCTGGAATTGTGGGACCACAGTGAATGGAGTTTTCTTAGCGGTGAACGCGCACACTTGTGTCTTTGTAGGGTTGAATCGGACCAAGTTTACCCGTCCCCAGTCAGAGACCTGGGACAGTGTGGTCTCGATTTGAGACACAAGTTCTCCGCGGTTTTCCTCCACAAGGGAACGAGGGATGTTTGCACGACCCGTGTAAAAAGTGTCTTCAGTACTGTCATCTGCATAGCAATGTATGTTGTTGATGTCCAACATGTCATTGATATGCAGTAGAAACAGCGTAGGAGACAGCACAGAGCCTTGCGGGACACCAGCATTAATGTCCATGCTATCAGAGCAACTACCGTCAACTACAGTTCGTATGCGTCTGCCGGACAAAAAGCTAGCCACCCATTTGCACAAACCCTCGGGCACTCCGTAAGATGGCAACTTCGATAGAAGACCGCGGTGCCAGACCCGATCGAACGCCTTCGCTATGTCCAGGCTACATGCCAATGCCTCCCCCTGACTCTCAATGGCTAGTGCCCATCGGTGTGTGAGATACACTAGAAGGTCACCAGTCGAGCGACCGTGGCGAAAGCCATATTGACGGTCACTGACCAGATCGTGTACTTCTAGGTATCTTAGAAGCTGTGTGTTGATCACACGCTCCATCACCTTAGAGAGGAGAGAGGTAATAGCGATAGGCCTGTAATTCGATGGATCTGATCTATCGCCCTTTTTGGGCACCGGGTGCACATTTGCAGTCTTCCATGTAGACGGAAATTGCCTAGTGTGGTAGGAAAGCGCGAAGAGGCGCGTGAGTACAGGACATAACTCAGGAGCACACTGCTTAAGCACCACTGCTGGTATACCGTCTGGCCCACTCGACTTATGAACGTCTAGAGAAAGCAACGCCCGCCTGACCTCCCGCTGCGTTATGGAGATTTCCGGCATGGACTTACCGCACAACGGTATAGTAGGTGGTACAGCGCCTTCATCGTTCATATTCGAGTTCGAGGCAAAGAGACTGCCCAGTAGATCGGCTTTCTCTTTAGCACTATGGGCCAAGTCACCATCGGTCTTTCGCAGTGGTGGTAACGACGACTGGCAGAAGTTCCCTTCGGCAGCTTTGGCAAGCGACCAGAAAGCACGACTCCCAATAGGATAGCTCGCAAGTCGCCCACCTATTTTGCCGATGAATTGGAATTTTGCTCTGGCAGTTGCTTTCTTACTGAACCTCGAGGCAGCATTTAATTTGCGTTTTAACTCAGAAATATTCGGATCCTTATTATAACGATCTATGTCATCCCTAACCAAAAAAATGCAATGATTCCTGATACTATTTTGATTCGTGCTTGACAGACACAGCTCCTGGTTGGAGCGATAAGTGATCGGGCAAACAAATGGTATTGTTCTAAAATTTTGATGATTTTGAAGATTTAAAAACCGTTTTGCTTGGCGAGATACTCAAAAAAAACTAGGGTGGATAATATGAAATAATTACAGGTTACTGCTCAAGGATGTTTAGACTAGAATTCTGATTTCAACGAGGGATTCAAGTCCGCTCAAGGAGAGTGCTCCGCTTTTTACACCTGGGAGACAATAAAAAGCTTTTGGCGGGATTTACTTCGATTGGTGGACGCATGAGTGTTTGGCGCGGAAGCCGAACTGCTTGTCTATTAAAATGCCTCTGGAGACTATAGAGTTCCGTAGACGAGCGAGGAGGAGGCGGTCGTAAAGTTTACCAAGGGCCTTTATTAAACTTATAGGGCGGTAGGAGGACGGCTCGGTACGAGCTTTGCCTGGCTTATGGATTCCTATAACAATTGCGTCTTTACGTTGGGAAGGAAAGGTGCAATTTTCGATAGCAGCGTTGAAAATCGGTACTAGAAGGCAGAGAAGGGGAAGAGTGAGACGCTTTAGGATATCGTTAGAGATACCGTCCGCGCCGGGGGCTTTACAGGGGCGTAGGTCTTTGATGACCTGTTTGACTTCGTCGACAGTGACGGAGGGCAGGGGGTCCTGTGAGGGCGGAGAAGTTCTGCGCTCCACTTCGCCGTCTACCTCACGCACGTGATCGGGATCGAAAGGCTGTGACCTTAAGGCACATTGGGCTTGGAGGCTAGATGCAAGGCAATCCGCTTTTTCGTCGTTATCGAACGCGGGAACGTTGTTGGGACGAGTTAACGGAGGGAGAGAGTTGAAGGTGTCTGATTTTAAAACTCTGGCTAGTCGCCATTAAGCTTGATGAGAAGGAGAAATGTTTTCTATCAGATCACCGTAACGAAGCTCAGCTACAGCGGTTCTTACACGGTGGTGTAAGTCGTTGAAGCGAGCTTTGTTTTCGATAGTGGGAGCGCGATCGCCTCTGCGGCGGGCTGCGTTGCGCTGAGTCATTAGCGACCTGATGTGTTGAGGCAGGATTAGGTGGTGGTAAGCACCAACCGGCACTTGTCTTGAACACTCACCAACGCTGGCGGTCATATGACTAGTGTGTGAGTCGATAGCTACGTTTAAGTCGGTCGCGGGAGAGATTATATTGGGAACGCAATCTAGATGTGTCGAGCTGGGGTTTTCGAGCAATTGCCCGAATTTATCCCATTCCATCACGGTTCTAGTTTCGGGAAGAGTGTAGACATATTGTCGATGTGTATACGATACCAGGGCCTAGGCGGACGCGGCCAGGGTGCGGGAGCAATGCGGGGCGGGGCCCTCTGCACAGCGGTACACACACTATACGCGCCAATCCATCGTTCGATGTCCCTATCTATTGATGGCCACCAAACCCCACTGAGCGCGGCACTCTTGGTTTTAACTATTCCAAATGCCCTTTATGTAATTCGCTTAGGATTTGAGGCCTTAAAGATGGTGGAATAACTATTTTGTGACCCCTTAACAAGCACCCGTTGCTTAGTTCTAAATCGGTTTTGAATTATGTGTAATATAATTCATTACGGTTTTTAACAACTTATCGTTATCACTCCCTCGCTTAATAAGGTCAAACGAGACCGGAGTAATATCAGTGTCTAAAAAGAGAATTAAACGATTGTTGTCGTCTTCACCCTTCGTGATGTCAGCAGTCGCAGGAAACAGTGCTCGCGAAAAATAATCTGCTACGTTTTTTTTACTACCTACGTATTGCACTGTATAGTTGTACGCAGTGAGTAAAATCGCGTATATCTGTAAACGCAAGGCCGTCGTTATTTTATACTATATTATATTATATTATATTATATATTCCTTTATTATTACCAGATATTTACAAAAGTGGTCTGTGATTGGTGTGTTCTTCACGTCTATACAAATATTGGTGAAAATGTTTGAAACCAAATATTATTGCAGTCCTTTTGGATTTGACTGTAATTTTTTTCGCTCGCCTGTAACGACCTAGAAGCGAAGGCTATGGGTCGCTCGCGGCCGTCCCATCCGCCTCGCGATGTGCGCTTCGAAATGAGCTAGCACGTGATCGTCACTCAGCTCACGTTTGTGTTAAAAAGTTTACATTCCGTTCAGTGACTATGCTCCTAGTTTTGTGTATCAACGTTAACGTAATGTGTTTTCGACACACGATCACTGCGTTTCGCATCACACACTTTCTTTAAATGCCTTTTATCACCACATTTTAGACAACGATAGTTTTTGTACCGGCACTTGCGTCATGGTTTTTTAAACCGTACACGACGCCCCGTCAGCTGCGGCTGCGCTTCTCCTGGCACCGCGGTCGCCTGCGCTCATCTTGTACACCGGCTCTTCCTTCACTGCGTTCAAAAATTCCTGGGAAGCGCGAGCCGCTCTGGCACAGGCCGCCTGCTGAGCTACCTCCAACGCCTTTAAAAACGGTAACGATTTAAGGTCGTGCTCACACAGTCGATCCCGCTCGGGTCCCGGTCTTATGCCCAGCACGAAACGATCTCGCAGCAGGGTCTCCAGCTCAGCCGCGAAGTCACAATACACAGCCAGCCCCCTCAGGCGGGCTGCCCACTCTTTGACTCTCTCTCCGTCTTGTCTGGTGGCGTCATAAAATCTTGCTCTGTAAGCAAAAGTCGACCTTCTAGGTGTAAGATGTCCGTTGAGTACATCAACCAGCTCCTTAAGTGAGCGTTTTTCTATTTCTTTGTGATGCACGAGATTTCGGACCAAACGGTAGGTTTCGTCGGTTAGGTGCGTTAAAAATACCGCACTTTTATTTTCCTCCTTTATCTCATTTAACTTAATAAACTGTCTAAGTTTTCCACTAAATATCTGCCGTTCTTGACATTTATGGTCAAACACTTGTAAATTTGATAAAATGGCACTTATTTTGCACAAAAAAATTTGCGGGTTATAAAAACAATCCTCGTCACCACTGAGATGTCGGGTAGTAAATAATACGACCGAATAGTTCCGAAGCAGGTTTATTACTGGCGATGAGCTCGTACTTTACCTAAATACTACACCTTATCACTTATGGAGGCAGAATAGGTAACCTAATTTATTTATGCAGAGGTTGATGGCTCCTTCACAGCCAAAATCTAAAGGATCCAAAAAAAAATCTATCATAAATAATAACATAACCTAAAGTAAACCAAATCGCGTATTGAAACAGTTTTTGAAGCATATAAGCATTTGTGAATCAAATCTAATTTCTATTCTTATTTATGAAAAGAATGACTGCTCTTCGAAAATATATCGGTATGAGTTTAGATTACATTAAAAAAACAATTTGTCAGAGCAAACAGATACCTGCAGAAAGTATCCGCATAACATTGATATTTTTTTTAACCTTTACTCGCAATATGATTTGCATGACTTGTGCCAGACATTGGAATCAAAGATTTTACCTTAAAATTTGCATCAGGGTGGTTTCAGTTTTTGATGTTGCACTTCTTTGGTGACAAGCTTGAACAACAAGATTCTGACTAATCAGAGGTCAGGACAGGCAGTTCTGCGTGACAGTATGTAGGCCCATCGCCAGAACACTACTTCTGTTGCAGTTTATCTGGACTAAGGTGGCATTATTAATGTCTTATATGTCTCAAATTAATAACCAGCTTTAAAGTAATAAGCACTAAAATGAAAGATATGGGACAGAATAATAAACCACCATGGCCAGTTTTTGACAAACTATGATAGGTTATATATAAACTATGACAAGTAAGTCAAGATTGGGCAGGTGGCTCAAAAAGTGTTGAGAAAATCAAAACCTTTTTCAATCAGACTGACAATGTTACCATTTGTATTTAGGTTTACTTGTAAAATGTTTCTATTTTCAGATATAGGTGCCAATCTCACTGATGATACGTATCAAGGGATATACAATGGTTCAAAGAAACATGAACCAGATTTGAACAAAATCCTATGCCGAAGCTGGGCAGTTGGGTTGCAAAAAATAATAATAACTGGGGGAAGTTTAACTGATAGCAAAAAAGCTATAGACCTCTCATATTGTGACTGTATGTAATGGTTGTATTCATTTGTATATAAGGTCCAACCGTTCTAATGCTTATCCTTTTGCAAAGCGAATGTACCGCTGTTAAGTATGAATTCTTAGTAAGAAATAAGTAGCTATCATTAACTTAAAAAATACTAAAAAACAATTATATTCCATGTTGGTTATTCATTACATACACTAACGCAGGGGGGCGTGAGCTATAGCCGGTGTCACCCACTTGATAATGCCTTTTTGCCAATATTATCTTTTGTGCGCTGCAGTCGGTCGGGTAGCTATGAATCAATTTATAAAAATTCAATCCCTCACAGATGTGGAAATATCTTAATTCCATAGGTATCCGTAAATCTTCTACTCCTTGCGATGTATCTACAGATATTAATTTACTTAATCACCATTTTTCCACCTCTTCATGTACGATTAACCCAGATACTAAGAACGAAACTCTCTATAAGATCTCAGAATCTCCTGCTGCAGCCTCAGTGTGAACCATTTTGTTTCCATTAAGGGACACATTCTCTCGATTAAATCTTCTGCAAAAGGATATGACAATCTCTGTTCTTACATGCTTCATCTTGTTCTAATGGAGCTCTTACCAATTCTTACACTTATATTCAATCACTCTTTAAAAACTTGCAGATTCCCTACCGCTTGGAAAAAAGCTTACAACATACCACTACCAAAAACTCCCAATCCTAATTCTGTTTCTCAATACCGGCCTATATCTATTCTCCCTTTCCTGTCGAAAGTACTAGAACACATCGTTAATAGTTAAGATGACAGTACTGGAGACGCTTATTACACGGGTCGTGCAACCATCCCTCGTTCAGTTGTGGAGGAAAACCGTGGAGAACTTATGTCTCGAATCGAGGCCACAGTATCCAAAGTCTCTGACTGGGGATGGGTAAACTTGGTCCGATTCAACCCTACAAAGACACGAGTCTGCGCCTTCACTGCTAACAAAACCCCATTCACTGTAATCCCACAATTTTAGAACACCCCCTCTCCATCTCCAAGAGCATTGGGATCTTTGGTGTTGACATCGCCAGCGATGTTCAGCTCCGAGATCATTTGCAAGACATAGTGAAGCTGGCGTCCAAAATACTAGGTGTACTCAACAGAGCGAGGCAGTACTTCACTTCGGGGCAGAGGTTGCTGCTTTACAAGTCGCAAGTTCGGCCCCATACAGAGTACTGCTGCCATCTCTGGGCGGGTGCATCCGGATACCAGCTTTGCCCTTTTTAACTTGGTTTAACGACGGGCTGTGAGAATTGTCGACGATCCCAAACTCACTTGCAGTCTGAGGAGAGACTTTGCCTTTCTTTGTGTGTTCTACCGCTTGTACAATGGGATGTGTTCTGAGGAATTGTTCGAAATCATGCCCACGGCTACTTGCTACCATCGCACCACTGGCCATCGGCAGGGAATTCATTCTTACACTTTAGAACCGAAGTGGTTGCGCACAGTGCGGTTTCAGAGAAACTTCCTCCCGCGAACGCTTAAGTTGTGGAATGAGCTCCCTACCAAGGTTTTCTGCAAGGACTACAATATGGAGTTCTACAAGAAAGAAGTTATTAGATTTCTGAAGGGTCGGCAACGCGCAAGTAATACCGTGTTGCAAGCGTCCATAGGCGACGGTGACCGCTTCCCATCAGGCAGACCGTAAGCTTGTTTGCCACCTTAGTGGTATAAAAAATAAAAAAAATAAAAATGTATTTATAAGTAATATTATTTGTATTATTGAAAGTAGGTATATAAGTAATTATTATGTATTAGGATGAGTATATTTAAGTATATATAATTTATATATTTATTTTGTAATCTCAGTGCATATGTGTTACCCGCTCACTTTCTACAGCTCTCACTTTCTTGGGTCAGCTGTCAGAGATCTCAACTAGAGATAAGCTTGACCTATGTACATTGCTATTTTTGTATTTTATATGTTTTAAGTGTCCTATAATTGTGTACATGAAATAAATAAAATAAACATGCGTAACAAAAAAATTTGTCACGCAAAACCAAAAGTTGACTCCTTCAAATGATTTGCTTTGATATTTTATTTAATTAACCTGTGACACACTACGTTAATCACATACACTACGTTAATCAATCTATCAACGTAAGTTTAAGGTGGTGTTTTTCGGTGGTAAAAGTGACAAAAAATATCGTAAACAAAAGCTTGATTGGTAGTTTTAGGATAAATACACAAAGGCAATGTTTTAAACAATAGGTAGGTACCTACTTTGATATTTATGACTCCAATGCTAAATGAGGAATCAGGTGACAATATAAACGAAAATAATGATCTTTTATCCCAAAATCCCTACTTTACTCACTCTTGATGTGTAAAATGTATTACAAAAATACTAAATAACACGCTTTTGTCACCAACGCGTGTTAACCCAAACTAGGTACCTAATTGCACCCAAACTCGAGACGTTTACTGGTTACCATTAAAAAAGTTCCGGTATCCATGTCCAGGATACATCATCAGACCCTCGCTTGCGAAGTGTAATTAATGTATGGAAATCGTTAAAACAGAACTAATGAGCCCCTTGAAGGGTTTACTAGTAACTATTGAAGAGTTCCACTATCCACCTTCTGTATCAATCAATCAGCTCCATAGAACTGTTATCGGTATTAGTACATACGTACATTTGCAAAGTTTCAAATCAATACGGTAATAAAATTGAGTTGGTTGAATTGAACTTCCAATATTTGTAAACCGTATTAACAAAGGTCAATGCCCTCAACTGACCAATCTGTACCTACTGTGTATCATTTATTTTGCGGTATTATCTGGCAGTCTAATCCTTACGTCATTAACAATCTGTTAAGATAAAAAAGTGTCTACCTAGGTACTTTAATTGCATAAAAACACAAAACTTAAACTTTTGAATACACACATTAATAATAATAATTTTTAGATTAGTTTCAGTAGTTAAGTAATTCGTAATTTCAATCACATTTATTTAGTTTTTTAGGTTTAAATACCTAAGGTGTAATGGTCAATTGGTGTGTAGGTAGGCACTTCTTTTTGTCGCTGGGAAATACTTCGGGATAGGTATCCATCCATAAATACGTCACATTATTTAAGTACAATTATTTTAGATTAGTAAATGAGTTACTTTTATGAAAATACACATGATTGGAAACACTCCTTAACGTCTTACGATCACTTCGCATCACCAGATATTTGAACGTATTGCTTCTCCATTATTGCCGTCAGCCGTAAACTAAGTCTTTACACCACACCTGAAAATCTAGAGGCTTGGCAGAGGCCAAGCTATGGGACCTGCTCGACCAATCCAGCATTCACCGTGTAGCCATGGGGCGACGCCATATCTCTCCCGGTAGAGTCATCATTCGCGTAGGTACTGTAGCTTTGAAGTAATGACGGAAACTAAAATGCGCAGCGGGTGCGGTGAGGAGGGTGGGGTGCGGTACGTATAGACGCAGAAAAGCTGCGCATGATAATCTCAAATAAGTTTGATTGGTTGAATCGCAGAATACATGATTAAGGACTGTCAACGCAAGAGTGAACAAGTAACTTTTTTAGTTATCATTTTTATTATTTATTAAAATTATAAAAATAAATATTGAGACACAATATTTATTTTTATTGCAAATGAATACTAAACACCTAAACTATTGTGACACGAACGAATGCAGAAGCATTAGAACGGTTGGACCTTGTATGTATATGCTGGTTATTATTAATATTCTTAAATTTTACATGCTTATTCTGTTCCTGACACAAGGAGTGGTTCTAAAAACTTCATTCTTCTTAATACATACCGTACTCCTCTTTTAAATCCTTGAACTATGCAGGTTAAGCCTAAGTTGTTTTGTTAATAAAATGAATGTCTTGATCATCCATCTCGTAATGTTTTTTTTGGAGAAATCCATATATGGTTTTTAACAAGCAGGCCCCATTGTTTGCATAGATTTCTGTTATTATATTATTTTGTACCTACATGATCAAAGCCCTCAAACTCACAATAACTATATAGATATAATTTAAAGTTATTGTGATCAAAACATTGAGACTTTTAGAACCTAGTTTTTTTTTCATCTACGTCATCTACTTTTAGGATGATATCAATTATTTAGAACAAATATCACAGCTCCCCTGATTTGGGCAAAATGTATCTAGGCTTAGTAGCTATTTTAAAATTGTAATTTAAAAAAAAGACTGTAAAGGTAACATTACAAAGTCCAATACATAGTTAACTCCAATATATTTTTAGTTAAACAGCATGTAAATAATAGTATAAAATACAAAGTTAAGTACCTACATACTAACATTTTTGTGCTTTATGTTGGTGCATGGCAGGCAATAACTAAATAAACTTAATGTTTTCATTTATTCAGTTTTTATCCTTTTAAAATTATTTTGAATGAGCCTATAAAAATATTTCAGCACGCTTGTATTCAACTGTAGGATGCCACCCAACAAGATGTAATGAGTTTCAACAAGATCCTGATAAATACCTCCAGGGTCTTAGGGACTTGATAGCAGAGAATAAAGATAAAGTTGTGGCTATTGGAGAGTGTGGGCTAGATTATGAAAGATTGCACTTTTGTGAAAAGGATATTCAGCTCAAGTTAGTATGCATTTCTTGCTACAATTTTTTATTTATGGTTTTCATTTTATTTTTACAATTTTCAATTCAATCAATCAATCACCTAATTGATACATGTCACGTCACCAAGTACAACAGTATGAGCTTACTTCCGGATGATTTTTAGGCATAAATGACAATAGATTACCAAAACAAATAAAAATAAATAAAATATTAACAGTAAATAAAAATATCAAAAACCGAAAGTGAGTAGGGTGGCAAATTGATTAGCCGACAGAGATCTACTGCTAATCGTAGGCCTCCCACATATATTTGCACAATGACCGATCCTGAACCGCTTGCATCCGACTGTCGACGAGCTTGCCAACTATATTCATACCTTACTAAAAATCATCTCATTATGAGATATGTATTCTTCTTCAGGTGCCTCTCCATTACTGGAGGATAGCTGTAAGTTTTCTAGTCTTTCGCCAGAAAAAAAAAAATCTGCGCCAACCAATTCCGTCTATTCCCTTCTATTTCAGAGACAATACTTTCTTCTTTCCTAACACATTAATTGCTATCAGTTTTGCCTATCATAAAGAGTTGCAAAGTTGCCTAAGCCTGACTTACATCATACAGTTCGTCAGAAATTGGCAATAGGTTATATTGTTTTGTCCCAGGTCTTTTATTTTCATCATATCAGCCCATTGACGTCCACTGCTGGACATAGGCCTCACCTAACTTTCTCCACAGCGTGCCGCCTGTAACCAACGGCTCCCCGCTACCTTTACGAGGTCATCTGTCCATCTAGGGGGGGACCGTCCCACGCTGCGCTTTCCGGTTCGTGGTCGCCACTCGAGAACCTTCTTCCCCCATTGGCCATCGGTTCTTCGAGCTATGTGCCCTGCCCATTGCCACTTTAGCTTTGCGATTCGGTGAGCTATGACGGCGACTTTAGTTCTCCTACGGATTTCTCATTTCTGATTTGATCACATAGGGAAACTCCGAGCATAGCTCTTTCCATCACCCGCTTAGCGATCTTGAGCTATCATATAAGGCCCATAGTTAGCGGCCACGTCTTAGTGCCGTAAGTCATCACTGGCAACACACACTGGTTGAAGACTTTTGTCTTCATGCACTGGGGTGTTAAGGACGAGAAAATAGTACGCAGTTTTCCGAATGCTGCCTAACCGAGTTGAATTCGGCGATTAACCTCTTTCTCGAAATTGGAACTTCCTAATCGAACAGTTTGTCCCAGGTATATGTATTCGTCAACAACTTCGAGTGTAGAGTTCCCAACAGTTATTGGAGTGGGTGGTACATGGCTATTCAACATGATTTTCGTCTTGTCCATGTTCATCTTGAGGCCCACTCGTTAGGAAGCTCTACTGAGGCTTTCGAGCATTGTGCTAAGGTCCTCCATCGATTCTGCCATGAACACAATATCGTCGGTAAACCGAAGGTGGGTAATGTACTCGCCATTAACATTGATGCCCATTGATTGAAGCTTAAAGACATTTTCCAACGCATTTGTGAACAGTTCCGGAGATATGACATCTCCCTGTCTCACACCTCTCTGCAGTTGGATCGGTTTCGAGTTCTGATCCTGGAGACGGACTGACATGGTGGCGATATCGTACAAGCATTTTAGCACCTCGATATACCGATGATCAATACGGCATCTCTGTAGAGCTTGTAGCACTGCCCATGTTTCCACCGAATCGAAGGCTCCACTTCTCATAGTCCACAAACGCTAAGCAAAGGGGCCGATAATACTCTTCTAACTTCTATATAATCTGCCTTAGCGTATGTATGTAGTCTACGGTACTATAGCCTCTTCGGAAACCGGCTTGTTGAACTTGCGAGCGAGACGGTTCGTAATAACTCTTGAAAACAGCTTATAAACATGGCTCAGAAGCGTGATAGGTCTGTAATTCTTAAGAAGCATATTGTCACCTTTGTGGAAGAAAGATGGTTTTCGAGTATGGTGGTGTTAAAGAGCTTCTGAAGGACTTTTAGTACCGGTTTTCCACCCACTTTCAGAAGCTCAGTCGTAACTCCATTATCACCCGGTGCCTCATTGTTTTTAAACTGTTTGAGAGCCATAGTAATCTCGTACAAGCTGACGTCCGGGATGTCCTCGGTATAGTGTCGAGACAGTCTAGCTCTAGGGTATTTAGCTGGACTACCAACTGGTTTCGATGTTGACGTGTATAACTGTTCATAGAATTTCTCGATCTCCTCCAAGACCTCTGGTCCAGACGAAACAATGCTGCCGTCCTCCGTCTTTAGCCTTGCCAATCTTCGCTTCGCCCAATAGCCAGATCTCTCGCAAACACTTTGGAACCTTTGTTCCATTCTTATTTTATTTTTACCGCTTATTAATTTAAAGCTGGTAATTTACGAAAATCAAAATCTTTTATTCGTTATTATTGATAACTTAAGACCAGACTGTTACATATATTAATTTAAAGTATAAAAAAATCTCAAAAACAACTAGTACCCCAGTGTGGAATCCTTACCAGTGGCATATGTGTCTATAGTTGGGGTACGGCCTACCATCACTGAGGGCGATTTGGGCCATAGCCAAAGTCCATATGCTGGCCCAATGGAGCCTTTGGACTTCTTAGACGTCTTTTTATTCGACATGTGCAGGTTTCCTCACAATGTTTTCTTATCCGAAAACATATTGGAAAAAATAATAATTGTGCTTGAGATATTAAAAAAAAGACCTATTGGGAGCCTAAGGACGGGAGGCGAAATCGAAATTGCTATGACTCCACTGACTTAATATGGAGTACTACAACAAAAATATGAAAAATAAACTTAATTTTATATTAGACTAGCGGTCCCGGCGAACGTTGTTCCGCTGCCGTCGCTCTGTAACCCGGCGAAAGTTGGGTTTTACCTAAAGTGCCCGAGTCCGGCTCGCACTTAGCAGATCGAGATAAAAACTATCCTATCTTTTAAATTGGATCAAATAACTGATAGTAACGAAGTTTGATTAATATCGGTTCATTAGTTTAGGAGCTCATCGCGGACAAACAACGTAACACGTAATTTTTATATATATAAGGATATATAGGAACTTTAGTTAAATCTAAAAAGAATCTTAATTTACTTGCAAAAATCACTAGTCTAGGTTTATGTCGAGGTAACTCTGCACTAGCCTAATCACCATGTATGCGCAGGACCCGCTCATGAGGCATTTCATTGATTTGAGGAGAGCCTCGAGCCTGACGAAAAAAGACACCCTCACTGCGGGCACAACAGTAGACTCGCTCAAATGACAATTTGTATCCTGTTGCGAGCGGTATTCCATATTAGGGATACTATTCCACATTTGGTTACTTTCTTCTACATGCTTGTCAATTTTATGGTTTTTAGATATTTTGAGTTTCAACTAAAACTGAGCCGTGAATTTAATCTTCCTTTATTCATACACTGCCGTGCAGCTGCCGACGATCTAGTGGAAATCCTCAGTAGGAATAAAGACAATGTTATTGGTGGAGTGGTGCATTCATTTGATGGGCCGCAAGAAGCTTTAGACAAAATATTGTCATTGGGAATGTACATAGGAATCAATGGATGGTGAGCTATTCTTAATTTTAGTTGAACATCTTCTGCTACTATAAGCAAGCTTTAAAATAATTACTTCTTTAAATTATATATCATTTCTTTAAGTGATTTGAAAATTACAGATGTTATGTTGTTAACTTCCTTATCGAATTTTTTAGCCTATCAATTACACGCACATACTTATATTCGTCATAATTTATTTACCTACTAGCTTCTGCCCATGGCTTCCCCCGCACAAAATTCGGTTGTCACTGGGATTCCTACGGGAACTTGCGATAGGGTAAAGATCTCTTTATCCCAGGAGCGCCTCCTGCAAACCCCGTAAAGAAATTCATTTGATGGTCCGCTGTGGCTTAAAAGAAGAGTTTCCTGGGGAACCCGTACCCGTGAAATCTCTTGATCGGCATAAAAACCAGTACTTGAAAGACCAAGCTTTGCTCGTTTTTTTTTTGACCACGCTATCTATTGTCAAGTACCTTTAGTGTTGCTTAACAACGCCATCTATTGTCAAGTAGCTTTAGTGTTGCTGTGTCGGTAAAAATAATAGTATTACTACTCGCCAATAGATGTCAGGAAGTCATATTTTTCAGTTAATCATTGCCTGAAAACACGTATAAAACGACTTTTTCTAAATATTAAACCTAGCTAGATTGATTTATCGCCCCCGAAATAATACTAATAGTTCAATCAAATTAGAAAATTAAAAAACATTGATTAGTAGAGTTTTAAATTTTTGGTGTACATGTTTATTACAATTTCCCGTTAAGTATACCTACTAAAAGTCCCCCGATAACTATTGCACTCGCGCCGCCATCTTAAAAAAAAAGGTTTTTTAGTGTTTTAGTTTTTTGCTTATATCTCGGTATGTATCTCGGCAATAATTGTTAATACGGAAAAATCGCAGAAACAATAACTGTAGCTTATTTATGTTTATTTAATACTTTAGCGGTAATCGAACATTGAAAAGCAAACATTTTTATATATATGCTGTCGATAAACAGTTTTATTGTTTACTCCAAAATAGTTAAACTATATTTTCAACAACTTCTCCCGTGACACAACCTAGAGAAAGAAAGACCGACAGAGATGGTGCGATAGAGAGAAAGAGAAGGGTGAGAGAAAATGAAGGGGCAGATGCATTAATGCGACATGATGTGTATAGCAGGGCGGAACCTCTTTAGAGTCCACTTGGTGGGTAAAAATATTTAATATAAGCTTTTAAATATAGCCTTAGCCTAGCCTAGCCATTAACCGATTATCATCGCGACTAATTTCGATAAAGACTTAGACCACTTTTTCTGCGTTTGACAGACTAATAAACAAACTCAATTTTAACATTATGACTGCTACTATATAGGCTGGACATACTCGACATAGCGTTGGTTAACAGAACAACTCTATAGGTTTGCGCTTCGGTAAAGTGCTGGATGAACTTTGCTCTAACAATCTCTATTTAATATAAATCTAACAAATTAAAAACTGTTGTGTTAGTCTTAATTGAACGCTTTCGCTACGTCGAAAAATGGCACTTATCTAAGTATAGATCTGCTCCGTGATGCAGTGCCCCTGTTGCCCAAAAACCGAAATGACCTTGGTGAAGAGGTAGTTTCTATGAAATTACGAAACCGTGGTGGTAATAAACGTTAATAAAGCTTACCCAAAGCGTTTAGTAAACTGATTAATCTATATGACGAGGGCTCAGGACGTTTTTACACTAACTACGCCGCGAAAAAATGTAGATCAACATTACACCGTTAAAAATGCTCATTAATATAGCGATCAGGGTTAGCCTTAATTTAAGCCTGCGGAGTTCCGTTTACAATGACAGTCAATGTCTACCGTGATTGTCCCTGGTGTAGTGCTAAGCGCAAGCATTACGACTCTTAGGTTTTTCTAAGCATTCGTTGATTTAGAGGTTTGTCTTGGTGTCAACTTTAAGAGCTCCATTTAGCATGGAAGCCGGGCTAGATCCCTTTCCATCAGGTTTTCGCGACTGCTTTAACAAATTTCACCTGTAGTCTCCTTAACAGTTCTGAACAAGGAGTTATAACAGGCTCTGTCCTCGGCAGAGGAATAATTGTTAAGTTGTCGCCGTCGCCTATAAGCTTTTAAGGGCTCTTTTGAATTCGTCCAAGTTCACCACAAACTTTTCGCAGGGCCTTTGTTGGATGGGATTCACAGGGACGTAATAAGGGAAAGAAGGTCAAAGCAAAATCCGTCTAGAATTTCTACAGAAATTTAGGCTTACGTTCTGTTAAAGCGCTATGTAAAGTATGTTATGGCTGTCATTAACGCCTAAGGGAGTAGGTATATCATGTTAAAGTTTAGTATATCATGTGTTGCAGTACCTTCAACGGTGCTTGCTAACTATTTACATTTACATACAGTCACGTAACTCAGAATAAGTTTCTTAAGTCTTTATGGGAAGCGAGGCACACCTACGAGATGATGATCAGCTGATGGCTGGTTATAGCTATTTGGTATTATATTGATAGCCGGTAGGCGCTAGTTGGTGGCTCTTATACCCATCAAGTGAACCCAAAACACGTTCTGACCCAGCCATAATTGGTACACATAATGCATTTTTTCTCTTTCTCACCCTTTCATCTGTCTCTCTCCTCCTCGGTAGTTTCACGTAATAAGCCTAAATAAGTCAATTATTAAGTAAACAGAAAACAAACGATCTATCGACAGCAGAAAATAAATAATTTTCCTTGTTAACGTCGAATTTTAACAGTTAAAAATCTTACTTGAGATAGAATAATAATATATATGAGCTTTTTGTAGGATATTTAATAAGATATAGTTTTTACATATACGTGTTAGCAAAAATTGCTGAGATATAAGCAAAAAACTAAAAAATTGCACTTTTTTTCTAAGATGGCGGCACATGCGCAACAGCAACAATCGATGGGGACTTTTAGTATGTTTAACGGGAGGTCTTAATGAACATGTACACCAAAATTCAAAACTCTACCGATTAATGTTTTTTTTTTAGCCACAAATATATCTAATTTTTCTGTACCTTAAGGCTAGTTTAGTCGCCTCCTGCCCCTGACTTACCTCACAAATGCCCTGTCTAGACGGCTTTGTCGGACCTCTGTTACTAAAATAATCCTTAATCTCTGCCTATACGAAAAATCAGATCAGTTGAATGCTCCATTACTATGTGAAGGAATAACATATAGACTTTCGCTTTTATATATAAGTTAGGATTAAGAAAAATATTTATAAATTAAAACAATCGATTATATTTTGCTCTCATCTTTTAGTTCATTAAGGACACCAGCAAACTTAAAAGTAGCATCGAAGATTCCATCAGATAGACTGATGTTAGAGACAGACTGTCCGTGGTGCGAAGTGAAGCCAACACACCCTGGCTACAAACACGTGTTAACCAAGAGAACAGCTGAAAAGAAAGAGAAATATACCGTTGATAGTGTCCATCAAGTTAAAGGAAGAAACGAACCAGAAAATATTGTGTAAGTTCAGCATATCTAGGCATAGCCAGGATAATTGCCTAACACCAATGGAAATCATTTTTGAAGTTTAAAATTTTTAGTTTCAACACTTGTGCAAATTTTTAAATCGTGTATTTCATTTTATTGTAATGAAAGTTGATTATATAATTAGAATAGCTTGTTATCTATTGTTAACTATATTGATTCTAAGTAGCAAAAACTACAAAATGGTAAAAACGTAATTAAATCCCATACAAAAAAAAATAAGTTTCAAGGAATCATTATGGAACAATTTACTAAGGAAGTATATAACAAATATTTTTAATAGTAATGTATATGACATTGTGAACCTAATGATTTTTAGTACATTTACATACACAACGTAAGTATTACAGAAACTACCTTTCTGGCCTATATCGCCCTCTTAATAAATTTTACAAACATATATCTTTAAATTTTAGATTATTTTTTTTAGGATTTCGTTATTTACTATGGAATCCTTATAATTTCGTTATGTCCGTCTGTCACAAACGACCACAAAAATTCATCGTCTTACCCGTGGTACTAATCACCCGCAGAACTACCTTTAAATTGCACTATATTTGTCAATTTTGTTTCAGACAAGTTTTGGAGATTTTGGCTGCAAAAAGAAACGAAAATATTGATAAATTAGCAGAAACTATTTATAACAATACTGTCAAACTATTCTTCCCTAATAGTAAATAAGTGTTATTGGTTTTGCACATAGAAATATTTATACATAAGTAAAATCTATCTCGATTATATTATAGTTTTAATTTTTTCTATAGCGATATTCTCTGTTAAGATTGTGCAAATTTTTTACTAAACTATTGCATGTAAAAATTATATCTTATAAAATATCTCAAGAACTACAACAATGCAATCATTTTTTTTTTTAACACTGATATAATGCGTCTTGCTGGAAATAGTTAATCTTTTACAGCGTTAATCAACTTGTTACACGCAATCTTATAATTGCACTTCTCAAGCCCACATAATTACTGTGGGTGAATTTATATAACCTGTTTTTTTATAATAGCTTATTGAAAATTATGTATCTGATATATAGAGATTCAACCTAATTTATTCTATTTTTTCTATCTATTCTATTTTTCTATTTTTTCTGTCTATTTCAAATGGTATTTGACAATAAACTTGCTTTCCCAATCAAATTTGACGGACGAGTAAAGAAAAAATCAAGAAAAATTAATATTTACAAAACAATACAAAACAGCGTTGTGCGAGTCGGGGCAGTAAAATATATTCACAATTTTACCACTTGTGAATTTTCAACACCATTGAAGCGTCAATAAGATCACGGTATGTAGTTTATACTGCAAATAAGTAACACCCACTCTGATAATCAGCCATTATGCTGCATAATAGGTAGCACCCACTCTTATAATCAGCCAATGTTCAGCTCATGGGGTGACACTTACCCTCATTAATGCTCAAATTATTGGATATTGCAATTAGATACATTTACTCAGATAACAGCTGTTTAATTTTTGCCCAAATAAGAGTTATATTAGCTGAAACAGCGCTGCTAACGCTCTTATTCAGCAGGCTTGCCAGCTGAAGATTCTATTGTAGACGACAGCGAATCAGCTGATATACAGCGGTTCAGTGTTACTTGGGTTGTTTTAGTTTTTTATTTTATAAATGTGGCGCAGACGATGTTGCGCGGGTCGGTTAGTTATAACCTAAGTGTGCAAAAAACAGGAGCTAAATTCTGCTGCTCATACTGAACAACTTTGCCCAAGTAACGTGGGTCGAAATTTCAAAAAAAAAATTTATCACATTTATTCAAAAAAAGCAACCAGCAAGGAACCTCGTAAACAAGAATTAAAGTTGCACTTTGAAGATCTTGATGAAATCTATCACTTCCGTAAAGTAAAATTGACAAAGAAAAAGCGCGTAGGAGTAATGACACTTTACGAGCAAGAGTGATAAAAAACTATTAATTTTCTTGCTCCAGTCCTACTGGTAGAACTAAAGACAAAATCATTGCCCTTAGTACTAACAGTCGAATAACGCAGTAGGACCACGGGTAAAGAATGACAAATGGAGCTCATGGTCATTTTTATTTATTGTTACAAACTTAAATTTTCATTTAAGTAGACCCGAACTAAACACTTGTATTTTGTTCAATGGAACTAGTGTGACAGATATTCATCGATGGAGTAAATGAAAACACTATTTGTTGGTGGTGTAATGGGTACTAAAAATACCCTTGACACCACCAGTCATGCGAGCCGGTGGTGTCAAGGGCCCGAAAGGATAATATACCAGGCAAGCAAAATATGAAGTTCGGATAATTTATAGTAAAACAAATACAATAAATTCTAACAATATTTAATGCGACTCTCTTATAGTTATTTCATACAACACAACATCTAATCCAGAGGAATGACTTCATACAAAAACTATTTAAAATTACCAATCTGTAACCTTTGAGATACAATATCAATCACGTTAAAATAAGTTTTCAAACCTCACAGTACTTTTCTAAAAATCTCATTATTGACCTAAAATACAATTGTGCCATAAAACAGTAAATTAGTAAATTTAATTCATTCCCATTCAATTTTCTCGATCAAATTCAAAATATATAGTTTATAATAATTTAAAACAATCTTCCATAAAAAAAAACCACGCACACTACAAACCCTTATAAATATTTCTTTTTTTGGGAGTTTTAAATTATTTGGATGACAATTAAAGGTAACTACTATGTTATAAATGTATATAAAAAAAAACTCATTATTGCTATGAGAAACCAATTTTAAATGCATCAAAAGGAATGTCAAAGACATTTTATCGAATTTAAAAAATCTTATCTAATGTGTTCATTTTTATTAAATAAACCAATGAAACATTTATTTATAGTTGATTAAATAAACATATTTAATAAGATGATTCAAACTAAATTTTTAATTATAAAAAATAATAAAAAATCTCGTCATGGACATTATTCGGTTTTTTTTAAAATAATTTTAATGATATGATTAAATTATTGTATTCATGATGATTAAAAACAGGAAGGTGTTTGAAACCTGTTTATGTGATTAATTTTACATGTTGGTCAAACTCGTCAATTAAATGTATTTAGAGATACATATCGGCACTTTCTGAAGATATCAGGAAACATGTAAGAAAGAAACAATTACCTTAAAAGGTTGTAAAATTAAATAAGTTTGTTACACAATTGATATTAAATTATTAGTTTGTTAGTGCATTGGCATTTGTTAACATGTAAATTATTGTCTTTTATTCCACAAAATAGCAAACAAAAAATTATTTCGTTGTTTAAAAATAAATACATTTCTGCTAAAAAATTATAATTAACTAAGATTTTAATATACAAGTGAAGTGGAAAAGAAAAATCAAGTCGCAAAAGCTTAAAAAATAAAGAATGCAGAAGTAAGGAATTTTAATTTACAGATTTGCAAACTTAACTTTCTCAAAAGTACACAAAAAACGCATATATGTATCTACATTTTAAAGGTTTCGGGATACATGGTGACAAAGTATGAGAGGTATATATTAAGGTATTAAAATAAACTCCGGAAAAATAATAAAATAAAAAACAATAGGTACTTGTATTTACTTAGAAATTGTTTAAAATGGCCTACGAAAGTAAAAAACCAACCCAATCCACAGTCCACAATGTTGTTATGGCCCGCACCAGCAAAGAATTAAAATTAAAGAGGAGTTACTGAAATTTTGCTATTTCACTCTACCGCATACGAAACGAGACTGGAGAGTCAGATAGCATAATCTCTGTAACTAGTTTAAATCAATTCTTTATTAGCACTTGAAGATCGAACTATGTGGAACCTAGTATCTTACTTCAGGGTATCTTTGAATAGATATTGACTTGTTCTCTGAACCAATGGAAGTATGTTGATACTTGTGTTCTGGTTACGTTGAGAGCACTTTCCGTTTTGTTCTGTAATATTTCTGGAGCCCATTCTTCGCTGAAATTATGAAAACATAACTGTTAAAATCATAGAGTCAAGTAGGAATTACTCATTGTTGTAGAATGAGCGGCCATGGATTTAGTTTTTGAAGGTTCAGCAACGGGTCATTAATGCCCTTGGTATATAGGCTACAGTGACCGCTTAGCATTAGGCAGACCGTAAGGTTGTTTGTGGTATAAAAAAAAGGCATTAATAATCTCCAAAAAAAAAAATGGATCCAGTTTAAGTCATACTTATGGTACAATTTCGAACTTTTTGTAAGCTTTTTAGGCAGGAGCTAGCAACCAAGACTGCTTTTGACAACACATAATTTTGATTTAATTGTGATAGCTTTTAACACAATGTGGTGTCAAAACCAGCAAATCACACTAAGTACTTCGACATGGCTGGATCACACTACCAGTATTGTTAGGCCTCCCACCTTTAACAAGTAGTTACCGAAATCATATAAAGAGAGTTTATTTTTTTATACCATAGGTATTGAGAACTGGACAGCGAATCTCCTAGCAAACAGTGAAAAAATAAACCGCAAAAGTGTAACAGAGACAAAGCGAATAAATGAGAAGATACCACAGGTTAACATTATCTTTCTAAAGTAAAGTAGGTCAATTTCGTTAGCCAATTGTGCAGTCCATAGAACAAATTACAGAACTCGAAGTCTACATACATGGTAATGTACGAAAACACTTCACAAATAGGTGCATTATAAAAAAATCTTTCACTATTAGAAAGTTAAATTATTACAGATAGACATTGGCTACACATACATATATTATGTAGGTATTGTAAGAAGGACTATAGCGCAATAACGTTCGTCGGGTCAGCTAGTATTTCATATGAATTGATAATTACAATACTTACACAAAAACGTTAGTCTTCAAATAATCGGAGGAAACTTTATAGAAGTCAGTAGAATATTTCTTGACCGCAGTAACACCAGTTGATGCATACCCTTGCACATTATCAACTAATCCTGGTATGTAATGTTCTATTGTAGCAACCACTACTGGAGTCTTCTCTACAATGTAATCTTTCACATTTCCATACAAAACTCCAGCTTTCTTCGCACCAATGATGGCAAGATCTTTAGAAAGTTGTATGTATGGCGTGCATATTTCTACAGTTTGGGTGTAATAGACTGGAACATTGTTCTCAAGCCAGATGTAACCTCTAGCTGATGTTGATAGGGTCTTCTGCCAAGCGTGTTGACTGTGCTCGAGGATACCAAGGTCCTTGAACAGTTTACCAGTAGAACTCTCTGTGAAAGAAACATAAGAACATGTATACAATGTAAATCATCAACATAAAAGGCTGTTCGCCAGTTCCAAATTAAAATCAATATTTTTTTCCCCCAAAAGTTTAAGTTTTAAATTCACTACATTCATATAGGACCACCTGGGAAGTATCCCCTTCTAAATAAACAAAGACTTTTCTAGAATCGGTCCAGGCGTCTTATCGGGAAACATAATAAATAAGATTCCGACGAATTGATAACCTCCCCCTTTTTGAAGTCGGTTAAAAATAAATTATTGTTTATGTAAACCCACAACGTATTAGCAGGACACATTATATTATCATATTAGCTCGTATTTTGGTCCCTTGTTGGTAATGAAGGAGGCTTATAGGCGCTACTACCAGTCCCCCCTTTTTAGTCATAGGTCAGTAAAGGTTTCACCAAGTAATGCAGCAATAAAAGTTCAATTAGCCAATATAAACTTAATGAGTTGGCTAGACAAACTAAAATCTGTAAAGAAAATTTAGTATTTCTACAAAACCCTCAGTAGGTACCTAGCTATTGACATAGGGTTATATTTTCTTGTTTATATTGGTTTCCCAGCAAATTGCTTAGTTTATCAGCCTTTTCATTTCACATTATGTAACTTCATAATAAATTTTATATTAATTTGGAATCTTGTAGTAAGCAATATGTATTTTGTGCTCTGTTTACTATTTTTATATTTTTGAACTTGTTCAAAAAACGAACAACAAGAATAGAGAAAACAATAACGTGCAGCAAAATGTTGATAAGTCACTAAACACAAATTATTAATTAATAGCCTAATTACAATGAAACGCAATTATATACTCAAACAAATTAATTAACAGTGTTTGGGTCTTCTCATCATGTACCTACAGACTTGTATCTTTTGAATGTACCTACCTAAATAGATTTTGGCTCATGAAAAACACTAACGCATTTGATACTAAAATCCCAATTACAAACAAATTATTGTTCTGTTCATTATCTAAATAATATATATATATCCTATATATAGTCTATAATATTTTTCAACTTTACCTAGGAAATATTATATAGATTTGCGTATATCACACAACACTTATTTGATAATGCGCGACCTTTAAGGGGCTAACAGCGGCTTACTTCATGCAAAGCATATTTTGAAAATGTGTTTTGTAAAAATTGTTTACCTAGTCATAAGCTATTTTTAGAACGTTTCGTATTGTGTCTAGAATATGTCGAACGTAAAAGTGGCCGCTTTTAGCTAAAATTATATTGTAAACACACAACAAACGTGATTTTTTTGCTTGTTTTTGCTCGATATTGATAACGGCAACAGCTAGACGCTTGAAATATTCACAGAAAGTTTAATTATATATTCACTTCAAAACTTAATAATTACATTATAATAAGACAAATATTTAAGGGGGTGCTCCCATGCAACAAACGTGATTTTTTTGCCGTTTTTATAGATGATAGTACGGAACCCTTTGTGCGCAAAGCCGACTCGCACTTGGCCGATTTTATAAATCTTCTTTATAACACTCAAATATGTCACAAGACATGTCTTTGACATTGTCAAGAAATAATAATGTTTGTTTATTTACTTTTTTGACGTAGTATTTTTGACATCGCAATCTGTCATAGAATTAAAATTCCATATCCAACCTCCCTGTACTACTCATAATCGCGAATACTAAAAATAAAAATTATAATAGGCGTGGCATTACGGTTTCCGTCTTACGAATTTTCACGATTACGACACGTGACCTGACGCGAGTTTATAATTTTTTACCCATACCAAAAAAAGTGCACAACGCCGCTAAAGAAGTTTTCACTTCAAAAATTTCAAGTGGCTGTGCTAGTTCACCGCTAATAGCCCCTTAATAAATATACCCATACGTTACTTTACCCGTAAGTTACCTGGTAGAAATAGTTATAGCAATGAAATCCATAAGCGGGAGTTAAAATAATGTTATAATCATAAAGAAATCGGCCAAGTGAGAGTCAGACTCGCGCGAGAGGGAAATACATCTTCTGTGAAAATTTCAATTGTCTAACTATCGAGGTTCAAGAGATACAGCCTGGTGACAGACGAACGGACGGAAAGACAGCGGAGTCTTAGTAATAGGGTTTTGGGTACGGAACCCTAAAAACGCGGGTGGGGCCGCGCACGAAAAGGAGTGTTTTTAATTACTAACATCTAAAATTACAGACTCTTAAATAATAGTAGAAAACGCATTTAAATAGTTCTAAGTAGGTATATAGATCTGAAGCGCACATACTGACAGACTGACGTAGTTTTATTCATATAGTAAATTTTTATCTAGTGTGCAAAAAATTCATTAAATTACGATGGCCATAAAATCTAACTATAAACAACAATAAATATCTAACTATAGAATTTGCTGTCTTTATTTTAAATGTTTAGTCGAGGTATGTATGTACATAATTCAGCTGTTTTCTTATTTCATGTTGCATGTGTGCAAATTAAACTACACATCGGCTTGTTTAGCATAAATACGTACCTATATGTTATGTTGAATAAACACACCTAGCTTTATTTGTTGTTTTGAGGTTAAAATAATATCATTAGGAGTGCACTTATGCTGCGACGTAAGTAAAGAGTGCGCTATATGCTTGATGCCTAGTGTGGAATGACTACTAACAAGTAAAACTGTTTTGATTGAACTGAGAGAACGTTATAGCTATTCAATTTTCGCCTTTCGTTTTTGGAGAAAAAAGAACGATAGGTTCAACTATCATACAGCAAAAAATACCGTTTAGTTCAGTAAATTTTTTATAAGCGTAGTTTTTTTAAATGTTTAATTTTATACTTTTTAGTCTTTGTTAGAACTACGATTTTGTAAGCGAAATATCCATACAAAATTTTAGTTAGTTAAGGAATTTGATAACATCTGTCATACATATCAACACAACTTCCATAAATCAAATTTACATAGCTGCTATTAATCAATAACCAGGGGCAATAGGTTAACCATATTTACCCAGCTTGAACAACAATGTTCCTTATCACTTTACGAAAATAATAATATGTATCAATGTATGATTCTCTTTAAAACACTGATAAATCGAAATACTGTTACATTACATAATTTAAAGTACTTTTGTATATTTCTTATCATTACTTTATGTCAAATTATTGTTTTTTTAATCTCAAGTCCGACATTGCAAAGTTTTTGTAAACTATTATTGCATAGTGTAACTTGCTGTTTCTTGCCATGCCATAGAAAAATGTATTTGCTATCCTGCTGCAGTACTATTTAGTTCCTCCTAGTTCACTAAATTTGCACTGTGGAAAAGCCTATGTTTAATTGAATAAGTATTTTTCAATATAATAACAAATCCTAATTTTTGAACTATGCATCATACTTCTTCAAGATGTGTTATTATTCATGCTACCGCTAACATATGTATGTCACATTTATCTGTTTAAAGTTTACTGTTTTATGTACTTATCTTTACAGTGGCAAAGAGTATATTCTCTTACGAAAAGAAACAACATCGACACATGTGTGCTTGTAAAATTGCTTGTGACTATGTGTGTGTTACGGGAAAAGCGCAGAGGTTGTGCGATATTGCACCCATGCCGCCGAGTCGCACTTTTGAATTTTGCATAGACGCGGCCTTTGAACACCTTCGCACCTCAACCTCACACGTGTCCATATCACTGACTTATATGGTACATTAGAAAGGCAAATCAGCATCACTTGTAGGACGAATATTAGTGATTAAGGGTACTCTTTTTATTGAATAAGGGAGCTAGAATCTGTAATCTGTCAATACATGCATGTATATCAGCACTTGCCTTTTAACTCAATCATAAAACATTAGTGTTTTAAGATAACATTACTGATAAGTAATTTTTCGAACTGTTAATTTAAAAAATCCACTAACAATAATTTTAGAATAAAAACAAAGTAATTTTGAAAGTTGATAAATGATTTGCCAATGTGACAGTAGATGTTAAATAGTAATAAATAAAATATGTTCAGATAGAATTAAATTTTTTGATTTGAAGAATACAAAATGATGAAAAATGTACTTACTAGGGAAGTTACCACCAACTCTTGACACATCGTAGGTTACTAATCCAGCAATGCTGACTAGCAAGAAAAAGCTAGCCCAGAACCATGGGAATCTTCTAGTGTTGCTTGCCATCTTGCCTAGAATATCCTGAAAAAAAATGGATATTAGGAATCTGAAATAGCTATAATTATGTTTTCATTAAGTATTGAAAAATAAAATATACATGTATATTACCTATATCTGTAAAGCATATTTTACATACAAAGACACTAATCTAATCTTGCTATGTGGATATTGTAGATGTATTAAGTTAGAGTAATATAGTGTTAGTAATTGTGCATATCTGAAAAATTATCTGATAATTAAATCAAATTTTCAAAAAAGTCAATCAGTGTATTTATTCTTAAGATATCCAATCCTAAAAAGAATCCCCCCTCACATACATACTAAAATACTCTAAAACTAGTGGAAAAGGTCACAGGTCTCAAAATGTCAATAAAATACACAATTAGGAATTTTGAACACATTTAAGTTGCTCATCTCAAAGAGGAAAAAAAAACTGTCCCTCAATTCTATATGAAGCTGAGAACTACACTTAAATCCAGTCAGGCAGTTCAGACACCTTCCTGTAAAGTTTCATCAAAATGATGCAAAGATCACTATTTCACCATTTGCCAAAAGTGTATCTGGAGCATTTTTTTTATACCACTAAGGTGGCAAACAAGCTTTCAGCCTGATTGATGGTAAAAGGTCAATGGCATGGAGCTCATTCTACAACCTAAGCCTTCTGCAACTGCACTGTATGTAACCATTTAGGTTCCAAGGAGTGAGGGTGAATTCCCGAAACAGATGCCATTATACAAGCATTTTTGATACTAACTATACAGAGGCATGTTCAGTAGTCGTAGCTTATGATGATTCCTTACAACTTAATTTAAATGTTTTTATTTCATAAAATCAATATGTTTTTATCTGAAGGGGTAGACAAAGACCACTCCTGACTTCACCTTCCCTAGGAATGAACTCAATTTGAATGAGATATGTTTTACTAATTCTAACTAAGTAAACCCTTTTCAGTTTGTTCCTTTGTCAGATTGTGTGAGAATAGCAAATATAAATTTTTGGTCAGAGTAACTAAAAGGAGGCGCAAGGGAAATAAGTCTTTTTTCTCAGCGCCCCCTTTTTTACACCCCAACCAACAACAAATATGAATTCACTAACCCTAATGATGATGATGATGATGATGATTGAAGGAAATTCTCAAATATGAAAATTTACTAAGAAATATTGTGTTACTACTTAAACTTAGTACCTGTCGATAAAATATACACATACAACTAATTGGAATGCGATGCTAGGTAGAGTGGGTCAACTACTACGAATAACGGAATAAACCACTATAACATCAGTTTGACAAATACCTACGAAATTCATGGTTTCTATGATACCACGTCAGCTGGAATTAAATCAAAATAATTGTTGTTTTAACTTACGTTGTACTGTGCTATTTAAAAATAAATATCGTAGAAGATGCACTAACTAAATTTATAGGTCCGCCCCAAAGCTTATTTGAACAAGGAAATACGCGCACTTCAAATGAATAAGTTTTTATAATAACATTTGAATATATCAATTAACATAGGTCAATATTATTTATTTATTTACCTGAAACGTTTTATTTAATATAATATATAAAATATCAGAACAAAATTCTGACACAAACGCAACTTCCCGTGTTCGGTTTTTTTTTAATTATTACGAGTTTACGGCTATGCGCTATGGTTTCTCGTAAAGAGTACGTTCTTTTTGTTGATACTTTTTACACTTTTGATAAACTCCACATTTGCTTTTTTCATTCGGGTAGCATTACAAAACGAAAGTTAAACGTAACTATGGCTTTAAACTCTTACGACAGCGATATACTATTGTAGGTTCGTGACACTAGGGCGGCCATAGTTGCGATTGTGACACGTTAGATAAAACGTGCATTTTTTTTTCTGAATATCAACTACAGTTTGAGCCATTACTGCTGCACTGGGCTTTTGGGGCGAATCTGAAGGAGCTTTAACCCATAAAGCGACTAACGCTGATAGTTTGTGGATTGCACAATTAATCGGTTCGGGTGATTGGGCGTACGCTCGAA
Source organism: Apoda limacodes (assembly GCA_946406115.1). Taxonomy (NCBI): domain Eukaryota; kingdom Metazoa; phylum Arthropoda; class Insecta; order Lepidoptera; family Limacodidae; genus Apoda; species Apoda limacodes. Next base: position 20,697,436 of record OX291541.1, on the reverse strand, counting down.
AGCGCGGAAAGCGAATGGCCAGGTCCTTAAGTATTGGGGAATCGTGGGGAGCTCGAAATCCCTGCGGAGGTCCGCATGCCGGACGAACCAGGGGGCTACGGAGGCCGCTCTGAGGAAGCGGTTTTGGAGGGTCTGTCTATTGAGGTAACGTTTAGACAACGCATTGACGACAATAGCGTATGCTAGTATGGGGCAGATGCAAGTGGTGTAAAGAATCAGCTTATTTCTAAGCGACATCTTACTGGACTTGCCTATCATGGGATATAGACGACCGAGGACAAAAGCGACTCGGTCTATAACTATTTTGGTGTGATCACTGAAGTTTTGACGCCTATCCAGGGTCACACCAAGAGATTTGCCCAGGAATGGCACGGCCGAAGAGTGAGAGGGAAGATGGTCGCGGAGGGCAGCCAGTGGTGAAAAGGACGGCTGACCTTTTGTCGGGATTCACTTCGATTCTCCATTTCCGAAACCATTAGCCTGGGGCGGTGATTGCGGATTGGAGTCTCTAAGTAATTCGACTCACGGAGTTAATCTACATTAATAATTGACGTAGATTATTTAGGGCCATATCGGCAAATGTCTGGGGGTCGTTCAAAAACCGACTGAGTCGAGTAGACTTATGACTCGAACCGTTTAAAAACTAACTGAGTTCCAACCCGATGCCGTTTAAAATCGTTTAGAGTAGTTACCCTTAATCTATATAAACTTAAACTTTTTTATTCAAATAGACTTTTAAACAGCACTTTTAAACAGTCAGTTTAATTATTAATTAATAAAAATTACCAATTTGTGTAGTTACACTAGCGTTAACTCAAGTAAACCGTACTCGACGCGGGTTCGACGGAGTTGGCGGCCATATTTGATAAACAAAGGTCAAAACAATGTTTCGGAATTGCGAAAATTTTACATAATTATTGTATAATTAATAATTTTTGTATTATAATACTTTTCAATTACTTGTATTTGGAGTGATTTAAAGTTAAAAAATTAAACAAAATTTTTTAGTGTTTCCTCTGCACTATTAGGGTTTAGTTTTTCCTTACATTCCTAAGTAAATTATCCTAAATTCCTCAAAATTCACGGCGTAAAGTTTAGCTGATTAGAAACAAAAACCCTATTTATTATTTATTGTTCTGGCATAAAACCAGACAATAGAATTAAGATAAGAATAGCGTTAAGTGTTTAAAAATAGGGCACCCAATGAGAAAAACATTACAAATATGAATGTAATGAATAAATAAATAACAGAATGAATAAGTTTTATAAAAATAAAAAAATAAACCAGCAAGTACCTTATTTGTGAAAACTTAAGTGAAAAACCAAGATGGTGTTTGATATCTTGTTGTCTAGAAAAAACTAAATAGAAATATTGATTCAACTTGACAAATAGCTGTTCAAAAACTTTAGAGTTTAGTTAAGAACCCGATGACGTAATTTTTAACTCTTTTTTCTTTTTTCTCTAAAACTGTGCAGTTGTTGCAGCCATTGCTGCTTCACCGGGCTTTTTGGGGCGTGTCTCTGAAGGAGCCTCAGCCCATATAGCGCCCAACGTTCAAGGACTCCTCGCGGGGGGAGCCTCGGCTTGGGTTGTCGCTTTCGGAGGCGTCCCTTCGACCGGCGTGAGTCTCGAACCCAAAGGTGAGTCACCGCCAGGAGGGGAGTTCCCCGCCACGCGGGTGCGGTAGCGATTGAATGGGGGTTTAGTTAGGAACCCGATGACGTAATTTTTTACTCTTTTTTTCTTTTTTATTTTTTCTCTGACTGACTGTGCAGTTGTTGCAGCCATTACTGCTTTACCGGGCTTTTTGGGGCGTGTCTCTGAAGGAGCCTCAGCCCATATAGCGCCCAACGTTCAAGGACTCCCCGCGGGGGGAGCCTCGGCTTGGGTTGTCGCTTTCGGGGGCGTCCCTTCAACCGGCGTGAGTCTCGAACCCGAAGGTGAGTCACCGCCAGGAGGGGAGTTCCCCGCCACGCGGGTGCGTTAGTGATTGAATGGGGGCGAGAAGCGCCCCGGCACTCTTTGATACCTCGTGTATCCGTTCGGGCGCCGATGAACCCGGGGACGTCGGCGTCGAGAGAGGAGGGAGTCCCTATTCGGGGAGGTCGTAGAGACTTATCTCGTTATCCGAACAGCGAGATCGTCATCTGGGGCCGTTAGTACGTGCCGACGCCGCCTAACGATGGTATTACGATGGGGGGATGATACGTTGTGGATTGCACAATTAGTCGATTCGGGTGATTTTTAACTCAAGTTACTCATTTTTCAACGCAACCCTGGCGAAGCTTGGCGACCTATAGTAGCGGTGGTTTAGTTTTGTTTTTGGCCGCTTAAACTGACAGCAAGCGTATTTTGTGAGGTTATGTTCATCCATCCATGTAGTTTATACACGTAGACGGCTTTTCCGTAATAAATTCGAATGCCGCAATCTCGAACAAATCTCAACCGAATTAAACAAAACAAATTTCCCTGAAAGAAACTCATATTGATTATAAGTTACGATCTACATTTTGGCTAAAAATATATAAGGTAAATACACAGTTTGGCGGCATCTTAAAATTTTGTGGAAATTTCGGAAACTTTTAAACTGCAATAACTTTTATCAATTTTATTTTACAGAAATAGTTTTGGTAAAAATAACTACTTAGCCCCATTGTGAACCTTATTTTCAATTTCTGATTTTAACCAATTACTTCATCTTTATATATATCAATGTATAATACCAATCACGCAATCACAAAAACGACTTATCCTACAAAGCTGCAATTTGGCAGGAAGATTTTTTATAAGGTGTAGGCATCCCCTAAAAAAAACATTGTACGACGGATTAGGGGGCCAATATGTGGTTGACATTTTATATGAAACTTCTAAGTTTCAAATGTTAGTAGTGGCATGAAATTTGGTTTTGAGGTAACTATTGTAATATAAATAATACACATAATGTAATATAAACCATTTAAACGGTCAGCTAATTAAACAGGTTCTGGTCAGCTTGAAAATATATATTCTCAGCAAACAAAGGCAATTTAGCTGCTTCTCTACTACTTCAAAAATAACTAAATTAATCAGAAGGCAATGTGATATTGGGCAGCCTTAAAATTGTTATTGTTAGGAAACTAAATATATCTGCAGTAATATTAGCAACAGGGCAGCAAATCGTGATTCGGGCTTTATCAAATTTCGGCAAGCAGTAAAATTAATTATTTTTTTGCAATTGGATTCTGGCACTTGCCGGCTGCTGCCGCGGCACGCTTCGGGCCCTGTTAATAAAATACAACCTAACAGCTTGTCGCTCAGCTCCTCGTTACCTAACTTTATTTATACTCGCGATAACTGAAAATCCTGCTGACCAAATATCTTGCTATTTTCTAATAACAAGGATTTTTAATTGCTGACCAGATACTGCAGGTGGTTTTTTACGGCCGACATATTAATATTCATAAAACATATTATGCTGTCAAAATAACTTTCTAGCTGATTTTTCTTGCTGACTGAATATTTGAAAACAGTGCCATTTATTTACATGCCTAAATAATTAATGCCACATGATTTTTACGACAGCTACAGATTAAGGGGCCAAAAGATTGTTGAAAGTCTGTATAAAAGTCTTATTTTTTTGATGTTAGGGACATGAAATTTAGTACCGAGTTTAAAGATTTTATCAAAATATTACAAAAGAGACGAATTAAGGAGACCAAAAGGTGGTTGAAAGTTTATTTGAAAGTCCTATGTTTTTATTGACGTTAGTATATCCCTGCCGCAAAAAAATTATAATATTTATGTGTAAAAAACCATGTAACTATAATTACTAACATTCAACTGTTTACCTTAAAACCGAATTTCATGCCCAACACAAAGAAATATAGGACTTTCATATGAAATTTCGATTACCTTTTGGTCTCATTATTCTGTCCGTTTTGTAAAATAGTTTTTTAGTGGAGGACTACACTGGATAAGGAATCTTTCAGCCAAATTTCCGTTTGTCGTCGGTGGTACTTCAGCTTTTTTTTATTAAGTGGTTTCGAGATTTTGTGATTGGTATTTCGCATTTATATACGAGTACAAGTATAGGCACGAGGTAAATATCTACAAAAATGCCGAATGCTTAGTTTTTTGCTTATTAACAAATAATGACTAAGATAAGCGGTCATTGTGGTCTATGGACGCTTGCAACACCAGAGGTATCACTAGCGCGTTGCCGACCCTTCAAAAATCACACACACATACACCTACGGGTTGTATTAGTATAATGTCGTCTGTCGCTATTCAAAATGGCAGCCAAGATGGTGGCTTTTGACGCATTCCGGGGCTATTTTAGCCCATTCGTGTGAAATTGGTGTCAGGACTCAGGACTTACGTTTTAGCGATCAAAAGGAACACAACGGAGGACATGAACATTCAATCGGAAGTTGTGGAAGATGGCGTATGGCGGGCAAGGCTACGTTACTTCGCACCTAATACTCCAAATGGATATCTTTAAAATAGGAATATGGTCTACTTACGATGGGAAACATGTTTAGTAGCGCAAAGGCTGAGTTCGAAGTGAAGTATATATTATGAAGGCGACCAAGATATAAGCCAAGATAGTGGGTGAAATACGTTTCCTAACTTTAAACCTCATTCAATGAATTGAGAGATTTAATACGGTAAGTATGAGTTTTGGAGAAAGGGAATCATGGTTGGTGGCGCAACAACCTACTCGGAAGTGAGGAACCTAAGTTGGCAGCCCAACACAAGTTGTTCGAAATGTTGCTGAGAACTTAAAAAAAGGCTTGTAGTTTGACACCTAAAAAGATCTGCAAAATTATATTTTTAGATGACGAAAATTTTGTTTACATCTTAGTCAATTTATTTTTCATGCCATTTTTGTTTTAGAATTTTAACGGCACCCACAATCATGTCATTTGGTAACACTGCCTGTACATGACACCAGTTCCTGATGAGTTTAAGGCACCGAAGGGAGTGTCATTAAGACTGGCACATATCGTTATTTTACTATTTTTCAGCCGCATTTAGGACCTAGAAGGTCCGGCCTTGGTAAATGTGTATTTACCCAAACGCAGACCGAAAATAAAAGTAAAGCTATTGAAGTTTTACTCTCAACAGCGAAAGGACTCAATCTTTTTTTAAATATTTGATACTCGACGATTCTATACGAAGGTTACAATAAAAGAACTGAAATTAACTTCTAGATGATACCTCACTTACCTAGGTTCTTTAGACCGTGTTAAAGACCGCATAGCTGAGCTTCGGGGAATAGGGCATTTAACTGTGACATGAATAGTAAAGGAGAAGTATAGTCCGAGCGGTTCGTAAGTGACCTAGATTCCTTTTGCAATAGCTGGTATCCGGAACCATATTAACAAATATTACACTCGCAATATGCTTCTAATACTAAGCAAATTGTTGGTTAATTTCAAAGAAAGGGGGCTGTTCAATGAGGGGAAATTATTCTTACGTAAAGTGAGACATTGTGTTGGTTTTAGGTATAAAAAGTAATAAAAGAAACTCATAACATAGCGCCAAGCCACTGTCAATTTCCTAGGAAAAAAAAAAGGAGTGGAAATATGTGGTGTTTTTCGGTGAGTCGTGGCTAATAGAGCTTCTAATATCGGACAGCTTTCAATGCCGGAACTGAGTTATTGTACCGATATTGAAGTCCTAATACGAAGATATCTTGTCTCCAGAAAAAATATTCGCGAATAAGTTTACTGCTCTACTTAAAGTGATCACTTGTAATTTGTTATGCATAATACGTAAAAACTAATTGTGAAATTATTATATGAAGAACAACACCAAAAGTATACGTTAACAGCCTTCATACGCCTTTACTGTTGAGACACCGGAATACCCACGCTTTTGGCGAGGGCCATTTGGGTCATAGTAGTATTCGTGATATTCATTACTTGGTAATTAAAATAGTGAAAAATATGGAATGGATTTTGAAATCTTTCCTAGTGTGAAAGCTACATTAATTAAGTGGATTTTAATATCTTACATTACTATACTATACTACATTATTTAATTGTGATAGATATGAGCTGTAGAGTAGTATGTATTTTATTCTGTAAAGTTTAGGTGCTCTTAGGATATGGGAAGGAATGGTTAAGTTTTTGATGGAAAAAAAGCGCAGTGTAGTGCTAGTTTTGGCAATAAATTGAGATTAATCTATCGTTTAACTCTAACAATAATATTTTTATGAGAAACAGTTATTTTTGGTTATATTTATGTTTAAATGGTGCGTCTAACATTTTTGTCAGAGTATACATTTTATTTTAGTTAAAGGTTTTTCTATATTGACAAACCTTACATGTATTACAAATATAGATTTGTGGACAAATTCTTAAATAAACTTAATTCATTCCTGTTTCCCATGCCCAATCCTGACTTAGTACTTATAGTTCGTCTACAACTGGCAAAGGGAGTATATTATTATGTCCCTGGTCTTTCGTTTTACTACTTATAACGTCTGGAACAAATATGAAGCCACTTTAGTCCAGATATACTGCATCATAAGCAGTGATGCGGCGCTGGGCTCACCACCTGTCACCAGTTCCTACTTTTAATACTTCTCTATTTCTTTTTTACTTGCATACATTGCTTCAGACGAATTAATAAAAAGAAAGATATATATAAATGCATCGATAGGATGATATGATGCGCAAATGATGCCCCTGGAGATGCAAGCGTTAAGAGGCTACGGCGGCCGCTTACCATCAGGCGGACCGTAAGCTAGTTTAAAAAAAATGGTTAGCATAGAGCACAAATATTAGCTGCGACCACACTACACTTTCTTGTAAAACACAGCAGAATTTCCCAGCAGGTAAACCTAAAAATGAACATGGATAAAACCAAAGTCATGGTCCATAACCATGTCGCACCTCCTGTGGATATTGCTGAAAATGTTACTCTTGAAGTATTAGTTAAAAAGCCGAGAAAGAATTCAACTCGGCTGGGTAGCACCTTTAAGAGTATATAACTTTTTCATTACATTTGCGAGTTAATAAATAAAAATGTAAGGTGAATGAATAAATAAACTCATCAAAACACAATTGAAATAGCAGGAATAAAAGTTAAGAAAACAACGCCACCGCTAGATGGCAGTTTTGGCTGAAGTGAAAACTTGTAATTGCTTGCTTGGCGCGTAGTTCAAATTTTGAACAGGACAGCTTTTATACAAACTTGATAGAATAGGCAGTTAGTACATTTCGTCATTACCACCCGTGAGTTCTATGAACGCCTGCTTTGCCTTGAGGAAAGTAAAATTTACAAAGAAAAAGCCCGTGAGAGTGTTAAGGTCTCAGCACCCGCTTTACCTGCACGTAATAACACTGTTTACGAGTAAGTGTGATGAAAATAATATTACTAACTCTGGATCGTAAAAACTGGGCCATAACTAATTAGGTCACAAGTTAAAATTACAAGAACTTATGGTTTTATGTTGTCTATTTGTATAGGCCTACCGAACGGTCAATGTGTGTGTAACTGTGGTGTGTCGTGAATTGGGTACCGAATTTGGTGATTAATGAGATCCGTTGGTGGCCTATTCCTCTTCTCCAATGAATTCTTGACGACCCACAAAATGCCGTACTTAAGATCCACAACACCAAAAAACCATATAAGCACTCAGTTCTAAAATGACTTATCCACTTTATATATAATTAATTTCAATAACGTACGCCGCCGAGCGTCCCGAAGTATTATGAGTGACTAACTGACGGGCACGCGGACTGAGTAAGCTACGATCCGACCGCATATTTTTTACCGAACAAAACCCCCGCCCTAGCCAGATCGTGTCTGGATGAGGGTAAACCGAGCCAGAGCCATTAATCTACTGGCAATCGAGAAAGCGTCGCGACGGCACGCTTCAGCACTGAATCCCCTACCATGACCTCTGCGACCCGCGGGATACCGTCCGAACCGGGGAATAATTGCACGATGCGACCTAAACGCCATTGCAAAGGCGGTTAATTTGAGTCCTTTAAGAGGACGAGGTCTCAGACGCGTGGGGGGTTGGTTTTATCCGTCCACCGAACCCGTTGCTGTAACAAATGTAAATACTCCGAAGACCACCGACGGTGGAACAATTGCGTAATTTGTTGAAGCAACTGAAAACGCGATAACCTATTAACTGATACATCGATGAAGGGGTATTCAGGCAAGGAGGTTAAAGGACTACCGATCAAGAAATGGCCTGGAGTTAGCGCTTCCAGGTCATTAGGATCCGCCGAGATCGGACAAAGCGGTCTTGAGTTTAAGACGTTGCAAAATACCGTTTGTGATTCCTCAAACGTGAGGACCGTTTCACCAATCACACGACGGAGGTGAGTTTTGGCGACCTTGGCAACTGCTTCGAAAATACCGCCCCACGAAGGATAGCCGGGAGGATCAAAAATCCACGTCATGCCCCGCTTGGACAACTCCGAACCAATATACGTGTAATTGTCCGACAAAAACTGAAGGACTTCCTTCAGATAGCGCCCCCGTGAAATTGGTGCCACAGTCCGAGCGAATTAAATGAGGGAGACCACGCCGACTGACAAACCGCGACAGACATGCGACAAAGGCCTCCGTAGACAAGGCTGAAACGAGCTCCAGATACACAGCCTTGGAAAACAAACAGACGAAGACGCATAAATAGGCCTTAACCTGTCGGGCATTGCGAACACTTGACGTCTTCACCAAAAACGGACCCGCGAAATCCAACCCAACCTTAGCGAAAGGTCGAGCGGGCCGGACACGATCGGACGGCAAGTCACCCATTTGTGGCTGAGTCAAGGTTCCCTTTAACCTATAACAAGGGATACTTTTAAAAATGACGCTCCGAGCTGCTCGTCTGGCGGACAAAATCCAAAACTCTCGCTGCAGACAAGCCAGCAATGCGTTGAGACCGGCATGACAGTTCCTAATATGGCGGTCCCTGATCAGCAAATCAATAAAATTACCGCTCTTGGGCAACAAGAGAGGATGCCGAGCCCCATAGGGCAATTCTGAGTTACGAAGCCTACCACCCACTCGCAAAAACTGTGACTCGTCTAGGATCAAAGTAAGACGAGCAAGACTTCCCCGCAATTTCCCGTTCTCTGAACGGAGAAGACGAATTTCCTTCTCAACCGAATGGGCCTGTACCAATCGAACACAGGTGAGGAGCGCATCCGGACGCTCTTCAGGAGACAAGACGTCCTTGGCTGTTACGGTTATTTGGGAGACACGATTGGCCACGAAGGTCTCTAGGGCATGAAGGGACGCCTTAAGCCAAGACAACACGATTTGGCTGTCTGTCCATGCTGTGACGGAGTCAAATTGGACCCATTGACCCAAGGTGGAGAAGACATGGTTGAGGAGTCGAGTCAACAATGCAGCTCCTGATAACTCCAGCTTAGGGATCGTCAACTTGATCCGCAAAGGTGCAACCCTACTCTTTGCGACCACTAGACTGACGCGAAGATGACCATTGCTGTCAACGGTGCGGAGACAAACGACAGCCGCATAACCGAATTCCGACGCATCAGAGAAGCCTTGAAGACTGGCCCGATAACGACCTGGGGGTAAGATCGACCGAGGCACGGAGACATGTTGAAAGTCCGAAAGTGTCTCATAAAAACGTAGCCAAGCCAGAGCTCCTGTAGGAAACATTTGGCCCAAAAGACTACAGGAGCCACCAAACCATTAGGATCAAAGACACGCGCTACTGCGGACAGAACCAGCCTTTTAGTCCACCTCTTCATTGTGTCCGACGGTTCAACCAAGTACGTGAAGATATCCTGAACTGGCCGATATTGAACTCCGAGGACCGCGATGGAGTCAGGATTCTCAGGATTCTGGAAGAGGTGGGGCTCCTGCTGATGTTCTGACGGCAAGTCATCTAAGACGGCAGGTGAATTGGAAATCCATTTCCTCAATTCATAACCACCTGCCCGTAACAAGCCGATTAGCTCATCCCTCAGGACTAACGCCTCCCCCACAGACGAAGCACCCGTACAAATATCGTCTACGTAAGCGTCAGAAGGGAAGACAGCAGCTGCACGCAGGAAATTCAGACGCTCACGATCAGCCAAGTGTAGCAACGAGCGAATTGCTATAAACGGGCTCGACTTTAGCCCGTAAGTATTTGTGTTGAGCTCATAAAACACCAATGGAGAGGCCGGATCATCTCTCCACAAAATGAGCTGAAACCGCCTATCTTCTGGGTGTATCATGACCTGACGGAACATCATTTTAATGTCAGCCACAAATATAACCTGGTGGCGACTAAAACCAGTCAAGATGTCCGAAATGTCTACCTGAAGCTTAGGTCCCGACATCAGGCAGTCGTTCAAGGATATATCCGAAGATGTAGGCGCCGAACATCGAACACCACCCGTATCTTACCTTTTTTTAAGACGGCGTGATGTGGAACAAAATAATTAATAATTGCCTTCCAACTCGAACTGCGAAACCGACATGTGACCGAGAGATTCGTATTCGCGCATAAAATCCAAGTATTTTGTGCGGAATTCTTTTTCACGACGCATCCGGCGCTCCATGGATAATAACCTTTTTTCGGCTATTTTCCAGGAGTCACCCAGGCGCGGACGAGGGAAAAAGAAAGGCAGTCGAGTGAAAAACCGGCCAGAATTTAGACGACCCGTATTGGCGAAAATACGACTCGCACTCGTCGTCGACTGGTCGAGTCCGAAACGCCGGGGGGGAGGGCTCTTCGATTTCCCAAAAACGCTGAAGGGATTCAGCGAGCGAGAGTCCCACTTGCAGCGACGAATCCGTAGACGCCTGAGCAGCGAGAGAATGTGCTGGGCCCATTATAACAGATCCGAGATCAGTCAGAACAGCGACCAACCCACCTGGCTGAAGTAACATGGCCTTGTCCAGTCCGAGCAATCCAAGGACATCAGCGCCAAGCAGAAGCTCCACAGGACCTGGTAGGTGGAACCTTTCATCGACCAGCTGCAGACCAGACGAGACATCCAGCACGTCCGCAGGGGCACCTGAGGGTGATGACCTAAAATATCCCTCAGGATAACAGCTCCTAGATGATACTGCATGCTAGGATGGAGTAAGGAGGAAAAGGAAAACGAGACTGTACCCACGACGTTGTCCACCCGTAGACCCCCTACTCCAGAAATCCCATTACTCCGCGAACTTACCTGTAAGGGGAGACGCTTCACCAGCCACAGCGACATTATACACCCCTGAGCGCCCGAGTCCAAAATGGCGTGCGCAACTACACCAGGTCTGCGCAGAGAATGCACTAGAAACTGCGCGGTGGGCAAAACTGTTGTGACAGGTGGTGGAGAGACTGGTGAAGCGGCTGCCACGAGTCAACGGGCCGAGCGCCGTACTTGGCCCCGGGGCTCCTGTGGCTCATAATGCCCCACGCTTGAACCCGTATAAGCATACGGGTCCCACGCGGGCATAAGTGGCTGCTGAGACACACGTGCCATCGGCGGCCCGCGATAGCCACTGGATCCTGCCCTCAGCTCGCGACTAACGCGAGGACGCTCTGCAATACCTATTTGAGCGGAGGGGGCACGAGAGGGTGGTGACCGACGATCATCCCGTGGGCTCGCTCGCGGTGAGCGGGGCGGGGAAGGTTGATGTCGCACTGGGGACGGGGGCGATTGGGTTCGACTCAGCGGCGACGAACCCCCGCCCGTGCGATCCGTAGACACACCTGCATGAGTCATCCAAGGACATCTCTCGGATGGGCATACATAAGTCCGGGTGGTGACTCCTACCACACTTTAGACAAGGTTGCGGCTGTCGACAGTCCCTGGCTAGGTGCTCCCCTAAACAATAATAGCATAGCCCTAGCCTACGGGTCAAAAATCGTTTTCGGGCCACCCCAGATTTTCTAAACTGGTGGCAATCCAGAATGGTGTGTCCCACACACACCCCACACCGTTCAGTCCGTTCAACTGTCAAAATTCTGGGGTGCCGAAACGACCCGGTACCTCGCGATGTCCCGGAACGAGGTTGACGGGGTCCAGGCGGGGCCAAAAATCATGACGGTCCCGATTGTGGCTCGGCGGGTAAATTCTCCAGCTTCCTGCTCTGGTCCTCCAAAAACGACACTAAAGTGTCAAAAGTAGGTATGTGTGACGCTGAGTCACCTCCGTGCAACTGTTCGAAACGAGTCCTGACGTCATTGGGCAATTTGTTTAAAACAATGTGTAACAATAAAAATGACCACTCTGTTACAGGGAATTTTAGACCTTTTAACGCATTTGTCGCAGCTGGTTAACTGATGACAGTTGAGGAATCCCTAAAATGGCAGCCACATGAGTATCCGCAATGCGACGGTTAATTTGGTACCGCTTCACTAAGAACTCCCTGGCAATACTGTAGTTGACATCGGTGATGTCCAAATGTTATACTAAACAGAGAGGTGAGCCCTGACAGACGTTAAAAGGTAACTTAATTTTTGTGAGTCAGATAAGTCAGTCCGTCGGTGCACAATGCTATCAAAAAGTGTGATAAAATTAGTCCACTCATCCAATGATCCGCTAAAATGAGGAATATCCAAAGTTGGCAACCGTTCATTGCATTTTTGTTCCGAAATCTCCTTCCTACTGGCAAGTAGGACGTAGGCTGCGGGGTAGCCTCTAATTTCAACACAGCCTCGTTAACCTCGTCCACTACTGACATACAAAAATCATAGTCAGCCTTTAGGATAGTTTCGTCATCTGTTGACGATAAGATACCCTGGTATGCTTGTTCCAGTTCATTTACTCTTGTCGGAAACTGTTCTGCTCTTTGCCTTAATGCAAACACCCGATCCTCCCGTGTAACGAGCCCTAAACAACATGAAAACCATCTCACTAAATTCGTTATAATAGCCCTGAACTCCTTAACCGATGACGTCATTTTTTTATAACTAAATTAACACTAAAAAAAATCCAAATCAGACACACAAACAAACGACTCTGTTTGTTATATATACAGTTTGTTACATCAACCAAGTTACTATATAAACCCCAAAAAAAAAAACCCCAACTACAATTACACAAATAAATATGTTATCTAACAATCCGTAACAACAAATATAACACACAGTAGAATATCGAAGTCTATTTTTATTCCGATTTATTATACAACAACAAAATGAATAAAGGTAAGTTTCCTAATTAGCACACTGCGAATGTCCGACGAGCAATAATATGAGATAAAACCGGTAAACTATACGACGTCACGAATTTTAAATTGTAATACTGTAAATCCGACGAAAACAAACTAACCGTAAATCTCAATGATTAGTAATCTGACTAAATTGTGGTCCGAACCACGTCTGCCTACCAGAAACTGGATCGTAAAAACTGGGCCAACGTAGGCCTTAACTAATTAGGTCACAAGTTAAAATTACAAGAACTTACGGTTTTATGTTGTCTATTTGTATAGGCCTACCGAACGGTCAATGTATGTGTAACTGTGGTGTGTCGTGAATTGGGTACCGAATTTTGTGATGAATGAGATCCGTTGGTGGCCTATTCCTCTTCTCCGATGAATTCTTGACGACCCACAAAATGCCGTACTTAAGATCCACAACACCAAAAAACCATATAAGCACTCAGTTCTAAAAATGACTTATCCAATTTATATATAATTAATTTCAATAACATACGCCGCCGAGCGTCCCGAAATATTATGAGTGACTAACTGACGGGCACGCGGACAGAGTAAGCTACGATCCGACCGCATATTTTTTACCGAACAAACTCAATACTGAACACTACCTATTGTAAAATTTTCTAATTTTAGTTTATTTATTTTACAAACCATATTTTAAATGGCTTTTGTTTCCGACCCGTAAGATAATTTTCTTCTGCAGGATATAAATAGTAAGGAATATGTGAACTCACCTGGCATATTTTACTGGCTTTGACAACAGTCTCGTCTTTCTTTTTGCCTTTTAGTGCTTCTCCGCTGACCTCTTGGTATTGAAGAACAGATGTCTTCAAAGATTTCTTCTTTAACTTTGGACTGACTTCGGCCCAATTGCTATCTGAAAAGCAAATTGCAGTAATTTAAAATCAAACATATATACAATACCCTCAAAGAGAATGATAAATCATAAGTATCTAGCTGGCCCGGCAGACTTTGATATGCCTTTTGGTATGTTTCAAAATAAAAAAAGTTCTAATGAAATAATAACCCACATCTACGCCAGATTTTGCTATTTCACGGTTAGCAGCGAATGTTAAAACATAGAAGCCTATCTGTCCTTCCAACGTAGCGAAAATTTGGCCAAATATTACGTACTAGTTTTTGCCAGCGGCTCCACCCGACCTAAATTTGGTTATCGGCGTGGGATTCTTACGGCAACTACTTGATTACAATAAAGAACTTTGTTATAGCAAGCTATGGCTGCAGCTATGGATATAGCCAACACGACCACAGTGCCACCACACTTTGTAAATATCTTTTTTATACCTATTTAAAACAACATAAATATAGATTTTGTTAATAACTTTTCCTACAACTCCATTTATCGGACGTTTCCAATTTTTTTTTCCTTAAACCTTATTCAGACTATAACGAACATTACAATAATAATAATTAGCCAGAACGGTCTAGCCTTTCTCAAGTTATCGATTACCAACGTCAAGCATTTTATTTTTGATCATATATAGGTACCGGGTATAACAAACGCTGTCGTCCGAGTGCGTTTGCCAGTCGCCAGGATTCGAGTAGCGTCCAAGTAGTTATCCGAGCACTCGGTCCGAGCATAATCTGATCGTGCCACCGCGGTTTAATAAGAGCAGAAAACAAAAATGGTAGTCTCTTAAAATATAAATGTTAACTGAGTAATGAACCATTTGCTTTGTAGTACACAAAGTACGTTTGTATGATTTTCTTATCTATTATAATTTTTCAATTCTATCTTTAGCATATTTCCAAGAACGTCATACCTTTTAACAAAATGTCAGTTTACGTAATCCGAAATTACATTCTTGTAATATGATTAAAACGCGAGAACACTCTGATGTGTGTCAACCTCGATCAGTGCACTCTTATGACACTGACTCGCCCGAGTAAACTCTGAGAATGTACTGTGATCATATCAACGCGGCTACTTGCATTTGAACATCTTTTTTCTTAGTGTAGTTTAGTAGTATGACTACCATAATATCATGTCTAAAGCTAGGTACTTACCAATATAGTCAAGAAGCGTAGCAGACTGTTTAGTACACTTATGGAACAACTGTCGCCAAGTAGCATTGCACGAGTCGTCCTTAGAAAGACAGTCAACCAGGCTGTCTACAATAACCCTGTTATAGGAATCCAAACTGGAGTCACTTAAGTACTGATTGGGCAACTTCTTGATAAGTTGGTTGAAGGTGACTTGTAGTTTGCTACCGCTTTTATTGAAAAATATATCCTAAGAAAAAATATTGATTGATCATAAATTAAAATAAAAACAAAATAAAATAAATTCACATCCCAATTACAATTACACTAATAGTAATTTAGAGCACGCCGCGCCAAGTAACTGTATTGCCTTACGTACTGGCGACTGTTGTACGAAATTTTAATCCAAAATACGTTTAGGGCTGTCGACTGTTGTATCGTAGTGTTGATATAATAAAAACGCAAAAAAATAACTCGTTAAAAACGTGTATATTGACAAAACATAACGTCAACCAGTGACAATCTATTTTTAAATCATGGTTAGCTTCTCGCGGGTTTGTTTGCAGTGCCACGGGAAGCGTTACCTTGCTAACCGCGCCGCCTCACCACACTTTTGTCGTCTGTTTTTCACAAAGACTTCTTATATTCTAAATGTATTTACTATACTGCACATGAACTTACCTTATATTTACTTAATTGCTTGATAAGGTCACTTGACAAATCTTTGGATAGACTATTCTTTTTGTGATTCACCATATCAAACATGGCCAACAGTTGTTCTTGACTAATCTTTGTCGCCTCCATACTTGCGTGGGTATCCAATAAATTCGATAAATATGCTATAACATATTTAGAGTAATTTTTTAACTCCACAATGGGTAAGAATATTTCTTGCCAAGCTGAAAAGGAAAGATAAAATGGAGTTAACAATGACCTACAAACTACTAACCAGTGCTTTAGATTGGCTTATCTAAGCTAAAGGTGTAACAAATGACATTATTATCACTGCAGCGCTGTACAAAACTGAGATAAAAGAGCCAACATGATTTTGTACTTGACTTATTTACAAGTACGTATAACGCGTCTTCGAAATCTTAACATATCCTAAAATACACTTAAAATGTATTCAAGTGTGTAAGTACAGAGCAAAACTGACATTAAGTATATGTTAACAAACAACAAACTAAAAGAATATTACACAAACATACAAAACATTTTGCGAATAATTTGTATAAACCTATTATTTACCTTTTATACCCACAGCATAGTTAACAAGGCCACCTTGCCCTAACGCCCAAAGCAAAGATAAACCAATAGGAGGTCTGTTCTGGTAGGAATTCCTCAGGCTAACATTCTTTGACAGAGATGCAATGGTGAATTCTGGATTTGTTTGACCTAAAATCTGAAGAAGTATTCGGTGTCCATTTACATTTTGACCTGGAGACAAAAAAACCACATGCATTTAAATACATCTATACTAATATTATAAAGAGGTAAAATTTGTTTGTTTTTTTATGTAGGGGGTCTGCAACTGCTGAACCAATTGAAAAAAAACTTGCTATTACTGAGTAACATAGCCTATGTTACTGACGGATAAAATGTTTTGATTAGAATAAGTTTTTAGTTTGAAATATCAATTTTCATAAATCTAGTCGTAAATAAGAAGGCAGTATTCCTTCACGTTATAACGAAGCAAATAGGTGAACTGATTTTTGGCGCAGAGATAACCGGAGGTTTTTCAAAGGATGTAAAATATTTTTTATCCCAATCAACATTTTTTTATGGTGTACTACTCTCACTAAGAGGGCATATAATTGGCTTTATTTGTTGCACCCAGATAGGTTTAGGGACAGAGAAATACAAATATAATACTTTTATCCCTATCAAAGGTTCACCGCGTGAATAGATTTTTTGGCAGCTGAAACCGCGGGGTTCGACTAGGGATATATAAAAAAAACTTATTTCTTTAGGCAGCAGGGAAAAGTTACCGTTCTAACTTTTATAGATCTTGCTGCTCAAAGTATGAGGTATGTTTTATGACACTGTGATAAATAGGGTTAGAGAAATAATTAATACTACATATGGTGGCATTGATGGTTAGATAAATAAATACAAGTATATATGGTAGCATAGATATACTTAAATAGGTAAAATTTTTATAATTATTTAAAAAAAAATTACGATACTGGCTGTGTTGTCATATGACAACAGTCATTAAGCCAAGTGAGTTTGCAGCCTTGTGGGCGACTTGAAACCTTTGTTAATCGCGTGGCGTCTATGTGATGGACCTATAAGTCTTAAGGGCTATTTTCTCTAAGCAGAGGCCTCTCCTATAGTGAGGCCTACGACGGCTGAAGAACACTAGTAAGAACTTGTCAAACCTGTTCCCTATGTTTATTTCTTCCTTCCATAGTTCCAATGTGCAAAAATGAACACTACTATAGTACCTGTTAGACAAGTGCACATCGCCACGCCGATGATCGCCAAGGCCGACCCTATCACACTGCCGCTGTCTGGTTTAAAACTTCGGCAAAAGAACAGACGGCGTAGATTACTGGATAAATAAGACCTTACCCTATTCTTCGGCTCTAGCTTTTATGTACACTAGCCACTAGGATACCTGGTAAACGTGTTTTTTCAGTAGCTATTCACTAACTCTAAGAAAGAACTAAAATTTTATTCATCGTAAGTCTGTAGTCCTGTGAATGTTTTTTATCACAATTCACCAAAATTCTTAAAAAAATCTTTTTACCCATACGAAGAAAGCTCACGTGTCTAGTACCCACATTAAACAACAACTAAAGTCACAATGCACCCGTAACCCTATACAGAGCTATGAAAGGTACAAGATTGATTGGAGCACAGTGTATTTGTCTTACTCACATTTGCCACTTTGTCAATTAACAAAGAGCATCAGAGAATTATAGTGCTGCTACAATGGAAAATCCTAATTGGTTAATAGTTTGTGCTGCGTTAAGTTATGTTATGCCTTATGTTAAGTCCTTTGAACTGGTACTTACATTCTAAATAAGTAATATTTTATAACTTTGACGATTCAAAAGTGATTGTAAAATCCTGATTTGAATAAACCATTTTGACTTTGACTTTGACTTTGACTAAAGCCATATAGACTTTGTATTACTGTGTTATATAAAATTGTCTCCTTACAGACTTAATTACAGGTTCCGCCCCTCCTAACTGACCTTAACCTTGCTGTACCTATCGCCAACACTACTCTTAGGACTTTAAACCTTTTAGTATCATGGAATATGTAAATATACATTTTTATTTTAAAACACAACATAGTAGTTCAAATGTTTCGGCTTTATTTACTGTCATCAATGCGAAATAATATAATACAGAAATTAAAATTAAATAAATCATATAAAATTTAATCACTTACCTCTACTCATGTCATTAGCTAAGGCAGTGAGGGTGATATCATAAAATAACTGTGTATTTGCAGTCCCAGCATCATTAAACACGCTATCGAGAGATTTCCTGATATCTGCTGGCAATGCGGCCATAGGATATGTTGTTGGATGGTTGGAAAAAGTTGGATCTTCAACATCAATTTGCGTTTTGGAGTTCAAGAAATTGGCAATTTCTTTTAACCACACCAATGGTGCATTAGAGAATCGTATCTTGTTTGTCGTTATAATGTTTGCTAGTTCAATTGGGTCAATCTAAAAGAAAATGTGTAAATAGACAAAGGCAAAGCCTGTAATATTGTAAATCCTACATATTCTGTGGAAGAGAATGTAGTAGTTTTTCAATACATTTCTGTTTTCTGATAGAAGATAAATATGCCCTAAATGCAGAGTGGAAAAATTTCAACAGAATGCCCTATGTATGTATGCCAAATCACTTAGCACAGGTAAGAATAAGTTGGATATTAGTAATGTATAAAGAAAGCCTGCGAAAAACATTTAAGTCTTTAGGAACCATAGCTGAGCTGAATTCATTTAGATTAAAAACCAAGATTTATAGCAATTTAGTGTAGTCATTTATTTTCCTGTTAAATAGCATTTAGTTGTCTATTGCTCTATACTGGACTAATAAAATTACAAGAAAATATTGATTCTATTAACATAATCATCTCACAACATAAAATTTCAGATATTTAAATTAGATTTCCTAAACAGATTGAATGCCAAATTGCAACAACCAAAAACAGCATGTGTAAAATAACCACAGATGCCCATTTCTATTGTCACTACCACGAATTTTTATCCTTACATGGGTGATTTTTATTCCTACGTTTTTTTGTGTGAGTTGTAAGAATTGAATATATTTTTTAGGAAGATCAGTAAACTGTATATTGTTTTACTTAGCAAATTACCTCTATTATCATGTCTGAATATAATTTTTGTCATAAAATTATAAGATATAAAAAAGAATTGCACATAGAAAATGTCACGGGCCAAGTAGTGTAAGATTACCAGATTCAGAAATAAAATATTTTTTCCTGAAGACATATCATGTTATTTTGCGAAGACCTTTGTTCTATGAGACTGTTTAAAAAATATATATAAATAATAATGAAAAAAGGACAACCTTAACATTGTCACGTTATTGTTTGAAACATAATATATACCTCATAAAATGAGTTTAAGATAATTACTTATGACTTGTGAAATCATGGCTAGCCTTTAGGTTATATCACACATTTCAAATTGTCACGGCCATGGTATCAAAAGAATGCCACCGCCACGCATTTCACCAATGACGCGTAAGGCAGTCCACGTGGACTTCGATCAATTAACCAATGCTAGACTAATTACCGCCCCTACATCTTATTTGATTGGCAACTCGCAAGGCGTGTGCCCCCCCGCGCCCCGCGCGCTACGGTCGAAACATATAAAAAAATCAGTTTTCTGTAAGACGTCACCGGTGCGGTGCTCGGTGCATCACTGTTTACGATCCTTGTCGCTCGAAAGGATGGCGTCTCGAAATTACGCGTACTCTAACATGGAGTACCTAGATATGGTGCAATTAGGTCCCGGGATCTAGGTACAAAGCATTTACGACAGTCCTAAGCCCGTAAAAGTATGAAGGAAAATGTGCAATCATTGAATTTCTTCAAATGAACAAATTGACACCAGCTGAGCGAGTCAATGACCTGTACGACGTAGGCACACATAGGTAAGTAGGTAACTTACTCGTGGCGCTACTACTGTTTTCACGCACTTTGCGGATACTACAGTATCACTTCCTATCTTTTTTTTTAAGAGATATAACCCAGATTAAGTTGTTGATGTATAGTGCTTTGTAAAGTGAACCACCCATCCACGGCTTTAAAACGATTATTTAACGGTGTTTATTGCGTGGTCGTGACATTCTATTTCATTTTTATAATTTAGTGGCTTTTGTTGTTATACTAAATTATTTTGTTTAATATGCACTTTTTAGAAATAACCTTTTACTAAAGTTACAGACTTTTTGCTATTCTTATTCTGTAGATGCCACGAGAAAGCAAGATGTGAATATGAAAAAATCGGCCAAGTGCAAGTCGGACTCGCGCACGAAGGGTTCCGTACCATTATCTATAAAAACGGCTAAAAAACACGTTCGTTGTATGCCCCCCTTAAATATTTATTTTATTTTTTTTATTTAGTTTAATTATTTTTAAAGTGACTATATAACTAAATATTCTGTGAATATTTTAAGTGTGCCTGTTGCTGTTATAAATATCGAGCAAAATCAGGCAAAAATCACGTTTGTTGTATGGTAGCCCCCTAAAATATTTATTTTATTCTGTTTTTAAGTATTTGTTGTTATAGCGGCAACAGAAAGACATCTTCTGTGAAAATTTCAACTCTCTACCTATCATCATGAGACTGGTGACAGACGGACGGACAGCGAAGTCATAGTAATAGGATGAAGGATATTTGGTGTCGTAGCAAATTATTGGTAAGTTTTAAGAAAGTGAGGAAAATTTTATGATAAGTCCTAGGGTGAAATATACAATTACACGGCAGAAAATAAAATTACCGATAGTATGAAAAATCTACACAAAAAATACAATGCCATATCAGACGGAAGATTGCATGTATGTTATGCAAGTTTTTGCTGTTTGCGTCCATTCTGGATTGTAAAGGCAAAATTAACTGATCACAATACATGCTTGTGTGTGGTTCACAAAAATTTTAATATGATGCTAAACAGATTAAAAGCATTAAAAATCATACAAAACGGAGACACCGTAATAGAAAGTGTGGTATATGCTCTCAGTGTCTTAATAAAACTCCTAACTTAATGACATTCGAAAACAAAGGCATTTCTTACCATCAATAATATAAGTAAGCCAAAATGAAGAACGAGAAATAATATCAAATTGATCAGAAGAACAATTAAATGTAGGCTTACAACTGACAAAAAGATGCTAGTTAAAGCTTTTCTGGAAATTCTGCCAGGGTTTCAATATATGTAACCAAGAAACACATTCAATATATGTAACTAAAATTAAGCAATAAATCATATCAATACATTCAAGACCAATTTAGCTGCAGGGGAAATTTGATAGGGATTGATTTCTCTAAAAACCACACATGTAAATAATTCACAGAAGTTCAATCGGTACATTTTGGAGCATCCCGTGAGAAGAGAGAGAAGAACCGGGAAGAAACTCAGTAATTACTTTTTTATATCTTTTTTTGTCATTTTATAATACAATAGTCTTACATTTCACTTCAATAAAAAAACTACAAATGCACCAATATTAATACAAATTAATTAAGTTTTAATAATTCCAAACATATTTATCATTTATATATTGGTAAGCTTTGTAATATGTAGCTTTTAGAATTATATATTTACCTATTAAGCTATCTTTGACATATATTTCAAATTTATTTGGAGGTAAATTAAACACATATACCAAAATTCAATTTTAAAAATATATACAAGAATTGCAAAATTGATATGTGCCATTTGAAAAAGAGATTTTGAAACTGCCAATTTATCCTTATTCATTATTTATATCAACACTGAGTAGGTCACTATTTGTAGCAAATACTATTTGTAATGATATATATATATATACAACATACATTATACACATGCAGATATATTGGTATGAAACAGTTAAAATATCAATTACCCTAAATACTTTCCTAAGGGAATATCAAGGTCCCAATTTATAGATTGATCATACTGCTCTAGTTTGCAAAAAAGGGCTGTATCAATTTTAGCTGCATTAAAATGCTGTAAGACATAACGGGAAGGAAATAGGTAAAGTAGACCAATCAAGCAGTGTCAAAATCTACCTTCTAACCGATTTTTTGATAACTGCAGCTTTCCTGCAACAACTGAAATAATGAGGTTTCCATTGCAGACTATTGTAATACCTAGAAACACTTAAGTCCAATAGGTATATTTCTTTCTGTTAAGGATAATTTTGTAATTGTGTTTCTGACACATGGCATCATAAATTTTATATACTTAGTATTTTATGCATACATATCACAACATACAAATACTTTTATAAACAGTACAACAGGCCTTAACTTTTAGATTTTCAAGGCATGGTCACATAGGTACACCAATGTAAAGATTTGCAAAGAGTATTGATGCCTAAGTAAACACAATACTTTTTTTGCAATGCAATTTTTGTACTTAATACTTTAGTATATGATACTAACTAGGACTCACTACTTTTAACAGTACTTGATATTTTCTAGTCTTTACTACAAAAGTATTAATCATTTTTACTGTTTGATTAGGCTATATGAACAGAGCATGTCCCTGTCAATCATTAGAATCTTTCACACTTTGTATGATTCTATTGTGCTTTCATACTAGCAGCTAAAATCTCATATAAATAAAGATTTATATAGTTGCATGCATCAATTTCTACAATTATTTAACACTTTGAATACTTGCAGTCACACTGATATATTTAACCTAAATTTTTACCTACTTTTATAACACAGAATTGGTACAAAATAAAAACAGTGCTCATAGGCAGTACATTCTAAGGGAGGTTAATCAAAAAATATACATACCAATTGGATAGCATCTTCAAGTGTCTTAGGTTTAGGGGGTTCAAATTTTTTATCTAGCTTTTTTCCTTTTTTATCACCATCCTTCTTTTTATCCTTTGAATTCTTTTTTTCTCCATCCACTTCCATACCGGCATAAAAGGACTTTATCTGGGAATAAGGCACTAAAAGAATTTAAAAATGAAAGAAATGGTTTAGTATTGACACAGAATACTACAAATTAATCATAAGTCAAAGAAACTCACCAACATCTTCAAGTTTAGGACCGTTTTTCATGGATTTCTTTTCATCATCTTTGTTACTTTTCAACTTTCCATTCTGAGACTTTTTGCTCTTTCCGACAACCTCCCATTGACCAGTCGACATAGTGATATTTAGAAATGATTTCTATTTTACAAGATTTCTAGTCTCTGAAGCCTACTTAATAAAAATATTGGAAAACAAATACAAAAACACAATAAGGTTACACGTCAAACTTCACAAAACATAAAAAAAAGATTTTGTCAAATCCTTTAACGTGATTGGTTAACAAAATTTACACTTGGCAATACGTGGCAAATTCCTTCGTTCAGGGAACGTTCAGTTTAATGTATTAACCTGCGAATCTGTTTCTTATTTCTGTCACAGACGTAATTACACAACATATAACATTGACCCAAGTAGCATATAACATGGAAAGCAGGACGTGGCATTAAATTTACAGGTTTGGCCTAAATTTACTTATTTGAATATTTCATGGTTTTTTAGGATTTAAACTATAAAATATTACGTTAAACACGTTCCTTTTAACTTTTACAATATTGCAGAAACCTTAGATGTAATTCAATTACTTTCCAGCCTTTTAGTTATTATAATATTTATGCATAAGAACTTTACAATTTTTGGAAATGATTTTTTTAATATTAAGAAACTAAGAAAAAAAAACCATTCTAGTTTGACTAGACTGGCTTTATTTACTGAAGTATTTCGGCCAACTATTTTCCCAAGATCTTATGCAGAAATATTATAGAAACTAAAGCGCTAGAGACCAATTAAAAGACGTCTAAGGATTCTGCAATATTATATCGTGATATTTTACAGTAAAAAGCCTTACTTAACAAAAAAAACATGTAATATTCAAATGAGTAAACTGAGGCCAAACCTCGGAATTTGATGCCACGTCCTGCTTTCCATATACTTCTGCAACCACAAACTATGCAGCACTTTCCTTATTTTCTATATAATTCTGAAATTCACATAGAAATCTACAAGAAAATTTGTAATCGAAATAAAACAATAAACATCTGTCATTTGGACAGTTACAACGGTCGAGTTAGTATGACAATGAAAAAATTAAGTTATAGTTATTTGTAAGTTTAGGTTAATATATGCACCTTATGTAAAATGCTTATCGTCGCTATTAAATGATAAAGGTTCATGTACCTATATTTTTAGTTAATGAAAAGGAAAGAACAAACAATAACAAAAAATATAAAAATAAAACACAAATATAAAAATTTTAAACACATTTAAAATGTACAATAAGGCAAGAAAAGAAATTATCACTAAGTAATAAGCTTTATTTTCACCATTGAAGCTGCGGCCCAGGAGATAGCTCGAGTCTGTGAAAAACTCGGAGTAAAGTTGTAATCCTGGGTTTTAGTTTTACGCACACTTCCTTAATTTCGATTATATATTACACTTTGCACTTTTACGACCTAATTTTTATAACTATGTTCTTTTCTTTACGTATGTATGAAATGAAATGTATATGCAATGTAAATGTGTGTATAGAGTTGTTTCTATAAAATATATTGAATATAGGATATTTATTTAATTTTGAAATTTAAACAAATATACGACAAGAGAAAACAAAAGATACAATCTTCTTCCCGTAAATTTAGAATACCTTAACAACCTGTTGTATATTCCTGAAATCTTTTCAGATTTATTAAATTTTTATTATTATCTGAAAAGCTATTTTCTAAAAAAGTCCCAACGTAATGGGCTCCTAACTCGCCATTACTCATGAAACTTAAACTCAAACGCAAACTCAAATCAAACTTTATTCAAGTAGGTTTCCAAGAACACTTTTGAATCGTCAATACAATGTAAACAATGTTAACTTCTGCCAAAAAAGGCTGGCAAGAAGTTCGATTTAAAGTAGTAATACAATACTTTGATAATTAGCTAAAGATTATACAATATGTACCAATACAATAGGTAATAAAAATAAGTAAGTAAGCTACTAAAAACAAAGTCAAATATGTCAATTATTATTTTTTTGTTATTATGTAGCATAGGGGGCGCACCATGTGAAGCGTTAAATATCGTTAATCAAGTGAAGGAATTTAGATATTTAAGAGAATTCCGATATTTAATAGTACTAGGTGCATTAGCGCCATCATAATTATATTTTTGCACAATCATATGTACATACATATATTTAAAATTATCCATACTATCCTTGAATATAATATAATAATAAATATTATAAATGCGAAAGTAAATCTGTCTGTTACCTTTTCACGGTGAAACCACTGTTACGATCAAGTTGAAATTTGACATGCAGATAGTTTTGAGTCCCGGAAAAAGACATAAGCTACTTGAAAACTTCAAGTATTATTCGTTTAGTAATTGAGGAGTGGCCGTTGAAATCCTACACCGATGACCGAATACTAAGAATACAAAGAAGTTTGCAAGAGCAGACCAGCCTCCACAGCGGCACCTGTTCACAAGTATGACACATAAATCAGCCATCGCTTCGCTCAACCATGTTTTAGGGAACGTAACGACCCGACGTACATGCCACCACAGCAAAGACTTTGAGAGAGAATGACACACTCAAGCAACTCCAATAAAACTTCGATTGTACTAGTTACAATGTGTGTAATTAAGGAACAAAATATAAATCCGATTCATATTGAGATTTACACACGCAAGTTTACATTTAACATGACAGGGCTAACACACGTACTCTGAACTTAAAACTGATTTATATTAAAACAAGGTGTATCAAAAATTGATACTACTAGAAAAAATATACATATATATATAAACTTATATAGGTACAAGTATAATAATACAATAAATATAGTATAAATAACCCGCTGCAATCCACCATCGGCCGCCCAGGGCCAGAGAGGTTCCAAATGCAAGAGGGCGCATCACATAAACGTGCACACATACCCATATGCATACACATACTCACAGACGTTGTATATCATAAAGTAGCCCAGCTCCCACAAGACAGTCCGGAAACAAATGCACACCATTTAACGTACTGTCACTTCTGAAACAAGCCTAAGGGAAGAAGAAGTGACACGAAACTTCCCGGATGTACACCTGTTACCATCAATCACGCAGGAATCGGGCCAACCGAATACACAAAATCTATGCAAATATGTGTAAACACACATACATGTACACGTCTATGCGCCAAACCCACCCCCATCCAGAACCCCCCCAACACCAAGCAGCCAACGGTGGATGACTATCCATGGTGCATCCCCTGATCGTATTGTGTCATCAATTATCAACTACATAAGTCATAGATGGATGTCCAGTATTGGGCCTATACCTTTAATTCCAGACATTATTATCTTTATTGAATTCTTCCACAGTATAGTATCCCCTGTTAATAAGAACCTTTTTAATGTTAGTTTCAAAAGTATGTTCAGGTAGGTTAACAACCCCGCATGCAACTAGCCCTCAGAATCTTGGAAGAGTGGTGTCACCACCATGAACTGACGGTAAACCCCAACAAAACAGAATTAGTCCTTTTCACAAATAAAAGGAAAATTCAAATAACTACCATGCCAAAGCTATTTGACATTGAGCTTACCCTTTCAAGTGAAGTCAAATACCTTGGGGTAATTTTAGACAACAAACTAAATTGGAGTAAGCATCTAAGCACAAAAATAACCAGGGCATGTACAACCTTCTGGCAATGCAGAAGACTAATAGGCAAGAAATGGGGCCTTAAGCCATCCATAACCCTATGGCTCTATACAGCCATAATACGACCCATGATAACATATGGTGCAGTAGTTTGGTGGCCTCGAACTCAGTTAAGCACGGTAAAAAACAAACTACAAAGCCTGCAGCGTCTTGCCTGCCTAGCAACCACAGGCAGTATGAAAACGACTCCCACAACAGCATTAGAAGTCATCCTCAACCTCAGACCCCTTCATCTTGTTATACAACAAGAAGCTGCCGCTGCAGCCATACGACTTGAGAAAGTAGGGCTCTGGAAACGGGACGGCAGAATCACTCATGCACGGCTCAAGGAGGCGGTGGGAAACGAGCTTCCGATGATAGAGGCGACATGTGATATCATCCCAAAAACCTTTGTCTTTGACAAAAAATACCGTATCCAGCTTCATGAGGAAGAAAAAGATAGCTCCGGCATCCATGAAGTCAGGATCTACACCGATGGCTCCAAAACGGAATCAGGAACGGGCGCAGGAGTATTCTCCCATGACCTGAACATCAACATGTCAACGAGCTTGGGTGCACTCAACACCATCTTCCAAGCAGAATGTGTTGGGATTACCCGAGCTGCAACAGCGGTCTTGTCTAAAAGCATAAGTAATGCATCGATACGCATCATCTCCGACAGTGCCGCTGTGCTACAAGCTCTCAACAACAACCGCATCAACAGTGGACTAATCCTGGAGTGTCACTGTGAACTGCAAAAAATTGCATTGAAGAACCGGGTCACTCTTCAATGGATACGTGGTCATAGTGGGTCTCTAGGCAATGATGCGGCAGATGAATTGGCAAAGAGAGGATCGGGCACTAAAATAATGGGACCTGAACCAATTGTACCGATACCATTTATCCAACTCAAAACATGGTTACGTGACAGAACCTTACAACAACACAACAAACAGTGGGCAGAACAGACAGATTGCAAACAAACCAAGAATGTTCTTACATCCGTGGACGCTAATCTGTCGCACAAACTGTTAAAACTCAGCAGGAAAAACCTACGCTACATAGTTGGCATAATAACAGGTCACTGCCCTCTAAACAGGCACTTTTTCAATATCGGCGTTACTGACAGTCCTCTATGCAGGGGCTGTATGGAAGCCGAGGAGACACCGTCTCACGTGGTTCTTCATTGCAAAAGCGTGAGCGACCAACGGACAAAGCTCCTTAAGAATCCACAAACCATGAGAGAGGCACTGAATAACATCAGATGCCTCCTTAACTTTTGGACGGAGCTGGGATGGTATGGGTAACCAATGACAGGTATTGGTTACCTACGTACAATGGCCCTATTATGAGGCTAAGTGCGGAAAACATAAGTCCAACTAACTAACTAACTAGGTTAACAACGTTCTCAGGAATTGTATTAAAAAAGTAAATGCTCTGAATTATGAAAGAGCCACGCACCTTCTAAAGGCGACATTTTGGAATCGCAAGTTTATTTTAACATTGTGTACGTCACTATTTTTAACAAATAAACTTAGGTTTTTACGTACATACAGTAAGCACGCGTAAATATACTGAGAAGCTACAGTAAGTATATTAATTTTTTTAAAGAGGTCATGAAGAGAATCTCGACGTGATAAGTTATACATTGATCTTATTGCTCTTTTTTGAAGTATAAAAATAGTTTCTATATCGGCCGCCCTTCCCCAGAATAAAATACTATATGACAAAGGGAATGGCAATAACTAAAGTATACTAACCGAGCAGTTTCTATATTAGTAAATTGAGCAACTTTTCTGACAGCATAAGCGGCGGAGCTAAGTTCTAGAGCTAAGTCAGAAATCTTTAAAATCAAAAAAGTATCTAAAGTGATGCATACGAAGACTGTTGACTCAACTAGTTTGAGTGCTTCACCTTTTATAAATAATTGTGTTGGAGTGTCTTTGACATTTGGTAAAGAAAACTTTAAAAATTTTGTTTTTTGTGCATTCAGTAAACGATTATTGGATGTGAACCAACTAAGAACTTGCGAAAGTGTATGATTTATATCGTCATATGAATCTTTGTTTCTATCAACATTAAATATCAAAGACGTATCATCTGCAAACAATACAATTTTGCACTGATTTTCTACATAAAAAGGCAGATCGTTAATATACACTAAGAATAAAAAGGGACCTAGTATAGAACCCTGGGATACTCCCATCACAACAGGTGATCCAGAAGATTTCACTCCGTTGATTTCAACTTTCTGAGTTCTATCACTTAAATATGAAAAAATAAGTTTAAGAGCCGTATCTACAACACCATAATGAATTAGCTTTCGAATAAGAATTTTGTGTTCAATACAATCAAATGCCTTAGACAAGTCGTAGAAAATACCAATGGCATTCTGCGACCTTTTCAATGCGCCAAAAATATGATTTTACTAGGTCAACACCCGCGTCGGTAGTGGACCTACCTTTCGTAAATCCGAACTGTTGACTGTGTAGCACTTTATGGATGTTAAAATATCTAAGTAGTTGATTGAGCATGATTTTCTCAAAAATCTTGCTGATGAACCTTCTGAACTAGAACTTCGTTCAGCCTTCGAAACCAACCTAACGCCCTAATCCCGCTGGTTTCGAAGCTATGAGTTTCAAACCATCAAAACAGATTTCCAGATCATCTCATAGGTATGGGACTCAGACATAGGTTGTTCATTCTCCTCCTAAAATAATACCTATTACATAATCATACTTCTCTCCTCAAGTCTGCAGACAACCTAGACTTCTATGTCATGCTAGACTCCTAAGACACAGAATGTCTTAATATCAATATTGAAAAACAAATTTCATACATTGTCTGTATCTACCCAAGGGAGTCGCCAGCTTATGACTAAGGGGGAGGGGGGGCAATGGGGCAGTATTATGGAGGATAAAAAATATGAACGCCTGGTACAGTCGAAAGCATGAAGCGTTACACTTTGGAAGTCTTTGCCTCGATGACGATTGTAATAAGAACGGTTCTGATATCAATGTATATAACTTCACAAGCCCTGGACAACACAATAACTAAATCAAACTTTTAAACACAATAATAATTACTCTCTTAACTCTTCAATTATTGAAAGAAACCGACTTAAACTTGAAGTTTTTAAGTAGCCTATGCCCTTCCCGGCACTCAAATTAATACCATGCCAAATTTCATCTTAATCGGTACAGTGGTTTAAACGTTGAGAGATTACAAACAGACAAAGTTACTTCCGCATCTATATAGTATAAATAAAAATAAATCAGAAAATTTGTTGCTAAGCGCAAAACTCGAAGACGCCTGGACCAATACGGGTAATTTTTTTTTTGGGTTTGTTAGTGTTAGGGCAAGGTTTTTATGAAAGAAAAAAACGGTCAAGTGCGAGTCGGACTCGCGCACTAAGGAAAACTCGAAGACGGCTGGACTAATTCGGGTATTTTTTTTGTGTTTGCTAGTGTTAGAGCAAGGTTTTTATGAAAGAAAGAAATGGTCAAGTGCGAGTCGGACTCGCGCAAGAAGGGTGAACCGATTGTAATGAAATTTTGGTAAGTTGTTTTGCACATGCTGGGGAAGGTTTCTGAATCAGTACAACCCTTTCACAATAGGTTGGTGCGGCAGTTGTTTTAAAAAAAGAAACAACGATCGCCGGGTCAGCTAGTTTATAATAAAGCGGACCCGGCAGATGTTGTCGCCACGGAAGAGCAGCGCCATATTAACTATATTTTAAATTTTACATTTTTTAAATTTTGCGATTCCATAATAACTTCTAACGAATCTACCGTTGAGTCATCATTTTTGGATAGCTCAGTGTTTACTATGGCCTCTATGTCTAAGTTATTTAATTCTTCAATGTATTCCAAATCTTCTGTGGAGGAAGTAGGCTTACATATAAGAGTGTACACACTGCAATTGCTTTTCTTTGGCGAGAAAGGTGATAACTAATAAACAAATAAACTTATCCATAGCATGCTGTACAATATGCATAAACAAAAAATCTAATAAAACTAGTGCTGAAGCGTTTGAATCTATTTGTAAGTCATTGGGTCTAATAAGCGTTTCGTCCAACTCGCAGTTCGTCGTTTTAACCAATGGTCCACTACGCGATTTACAAATCGCGTTTTGTTCTTTCCACAGTTCGGGTGACACCTGTCAAATTATGAAGGGCTATATCTCTGTAACTTTTGATTGTGGACCAGAGGTTTTTTTTGCAGGAGAGACAGATCTCATCAAGATCCTTATTTCAGATGACACATGTTTATAGTTTTTCTTTACAGAAGTGATAGATCTCATCAAGATCTTCATTTCGAACAACAGCTATCAAACTAGAAAGGGCTCTATCCAAGGGCGTAGCCAGGTACGGGCAGGGGGGGCAGCTAACCACCCCTAGCCGGGCATGGGTTGGCTAAGGGGGGCAGCTAACCACCCCTAGCCGGGCATGGGTTGGCATATTTTCGGGATAATTTAGTCATTTAATAATATACCTATTCGGATCACCCGCATTTTTTACTACTACTACACTGCACCGTCTTCCAACAGTCGTTCGTTCAACCTTCTACATGCAGAGGCAGTTTGTAAGTGTTTTGATGTTGAGTCGTGTTGGCGCATCATTGCTTCAGTAGCGATTTTTTACGGTTACCACTACAGAATCGTCTAAAGATGCGTACAGATTATTTAGAACACAACATGCAATGCAACATTTCCTAAACATTTCATTGTGTTTGCGAACGCACTAAAATCAACTGCGCGCACGCTACGTGCATTCACAAGATTCGCGTTGGTTCCCGCCTAATGACGAGCGCTTTGAGTGCGCACAGTGTAATCGGGACGGCTAATTCGCGGCGCATCTGCCTACTGACAGCGATATTTAAATTGTCGATTCTAAAAAAAGACGGAGATGAGGACTGGGACTTTGTTTATACACTGGTGTAATAAAATAGTTGAAACACTAATATAGTCATGTATACTTGAAAATCAAACGGCTCCATAGCGTGCGCGCTGAACACTGTCAGGAATGGCCGTTGTTAATGCGTGCAGCCCATCCACATACATTCGTGTTGCATTGCATCTTGTGTTGCAAATAATCTGTAACCTCAGTCAACTGTTCGTCCAACCTTTCACGAGTAAAAAAGTAGTTGATACGCGATCGGTTTATTTATTATCTAATAACTTTTGCCCACGGTTCCGCCCGCCCGAACTTCGGTTATCGGTGTAGGATTTCACCGGCATCTTCTTAATTATAGAAAAAAAAAGACTCACACTTTACGTTTTCAAGTAGCCTATGTCAGACAAATAGACAGACAGACATTTCGCATTTATGATATTAGTATGGACTATTTTTCCCAGAAAGAGCAGGTCAGAACACAGCAGTATGGACGACGTAAAGACGTGACGAAGCTTCTAAATCCTGCCCACCCTAAATGGACCCTCCTAATCGGCTTCTTTTTCAAAATGATTTTTACAACTGCACTATTATATCATTGTCAGAAAATTGTAGGTGTGAGATTTATTCGCTGTTTACATTTACTTATGCCTTGTCCTTTTAAGTTATCAAGGCTTAAAGACATCAGTGCGATTTTAAAAAGTTTCGAGGAAATGACATCCTCCATTCACTTCTTTTTTGTAGCTGGATAGACATGTTTGACTGTTTTGTAAAACTGATTTCGTTTGTCAAATCACACAGACATCTCAAACACCTCGACGTATTGCCAGTCAAATTTCTCATAGTCCAAAGAGGCTTGACACATGGGCTGATGTCCGAGGACGTCTTCTGTATAGTCTTCCTCACTGTTGGTGTGGATGTGCTAGGGTGCCGTTAGTATTCAGGTGGTTGAAAATCGTTCAAGAAAGGCAAGAATATTTCCAATTTATTTGTGATAAATGTTTATCTCCCGTTTTGAAAAATAGGTTCAAAATGTCATGTATCAAAATCAAGAGCAGAAGTAGCTCTACGCCTATTACCATGTGAACATAATGGAGTAGAGTGCCTACAATGCCATTTTTGCCGTATGAAAACAACATTTTGTACCGAGGCTGCCGGTTAACTGGTGGTGCACATACACCTCGCCAGTCTACTGAAAACACTGATCGACTCCGGCAAGCTGCGCGCGCGCTTTTTAACCCGGCCATAATACCTAAATGTATCGTTGAAATCTTACATCGATAACTGAATTAGGAAAATCGATAAAACTGGTCTCTACTGAAATGGGTCCAAAACTCGAATTTGTTAAATATTGGTGTTTTCTTTACGTTTTGAGACGTGGAGAATTATTTGCAACTGTGTAAGTTGTGTGTCTATGCATCGGAAAAATGCGTGTTGGACGTAATTAGACTAAATACTATTTGGACGAATTGCGTATGTATTGGACCAACGATTAACAAATCTTTGTATCTCATACTATTTCCATTTCTTTATTTTCTCGATGACAGTTCTAATTTGATAATTGTAGTGTTGTGACCAAATAAGTAATGAAATCGATCGTATATATTTATTATGTTTTAAACAAAGACAAATACAACAAAAACTTTCAAATTTATTTTTTTAAGGTTCAAGGGAACACTCAATGTGACTCAATGGCCCACGCCATGTGGTGTTTTTTTTTTTTTCTATTTATTTAGGAAAACAAACAGCATTTACAATATATTTTAACAAATAATTACGTGTTTTTACTTGATTATATTATATATTCTTACTAATTATAATATATTTTCTTACTAATATTGAAACCTGAATAAAAAAAATAAAAATATAAACATACTAGTTTTATCCATAATAACAAGTTAAAAGTTAAAGTTAATAGTTAATAATAATAACAATAATTAACTAGATAGTAATATTGATAAGGTTATTTATTATTTCATGTGCAATAAAATTGCTCTATATTTATGTTATTATTATTATTTCCATCATTTATGCTATTCATCAACATTCATTGTTTCTTTGAGTGTTTTTGTGATATTATTAGTCAAAGTCAAAGTCAAAATGGTTTATTCAAATAAGGATTTTACAATCACTTTTTAATCGTCAAAGTTATAAAGTATTATTTTTTGAACCCTCCCACCTTCCTGCCGGTTCACAATGTTGTTGATTTCTACCGAGAAGAATCCGGCAAGAAACTCGATAGTTACTCTTTTAAAAACACTATCAATAATACAAATAAACTAAAATACAATTAATGATTTAAATAAAAAATGTTTAGTCGTACAATTTTATGTTATTTCCATTTTCATTTGGTTTACCTATGCATCCTGTAATTGAACATCATCAGTCCCAAGGAAATTTATCATTTACATAGTCTGAAATATTGTAGTATGCCTTTTTACAAAGTACCTGCTTGATAAAAGATTTAAATTTACTTTTTGATAGATTTTGAATTTTATTGGGAACTTTGTTGTAAAAGAGTATACATTGCCCCATAAAAGAGTGACTTATTTTGTGTAGACGTGTATCATGCACCAACAGCTTATTTTTACTTCTAGTATTTACTTTGTGAACGTCACTTTTCTTGCTGAAACTATTGATATTTTTATGTATATTCTTATATTTACCAATACTTAGGTGAAATATTTCTACCGAGTGAAAGTATTTGTTATAAGACTGTGTAAGACAGTACATGGGGGATCGCAATCCAGCGTTCGTTCTGACCTTAACTGCAGCAAAGGGATAGTGAGAATGTGCTTGTCTCATATGTGTTTTTGTAGGAACTTTGTAATTTATTTTATTATTTAACGAAATACAGTCATATTTATTATGACATAGATCATACATAAATATCGCACCCAATTGCGTGCGTCTAGTAGTCCTAGGTGTACGCAAAAAAAAACCGCAAATCGATGTAGAGTTTAGCTGTTTGGCACACAGGTAATTTAGGGCAAAACAATAATTTTGAGGCACAGTTTCTCAAAATATTATATTTCCCTGGGTTATGGTGTCATAAATTTTCTCTAATTTATACCTTAAATTATAGTTTATATCCTCATTTTTGATCCCCTGAAAGCAATTTGGAAAATATTAAAATTTAATATTTTTTTTGAATTATTTCCCTAAGGGAAAGCCGCAGCTCAAAATTATTGTTTTGCCCTAAAGTACCTGTGTGCCAAACGGCTAAACTCTACATCGATTTGCGGTTTTCGAGCGAAATTGCCGTTGTACACCTGCCACTATAGCGCTTAATTTTAATAGGTTGTACCTGTTTATTAGATGTGAATAGGACAAACGTGATCGGCAGCATTTAAAATGCAAGTATCTAAGAATTTTTTTTTGGATTGTTTTAATGTCATTGCTATACTTTTTATAGAAAGGATTCCAAATGGAAATGCCATATTCTAGTTGGGACCGAATAATTGTTTTATAAAGATAGATAAGTGTTCTAGGATTCTTAAAGCATCTACTACTTCGTATTACAAATCCTAACATTCTATATGCTTTATTGATTATATTACTAATATGTAGATTTAAATGCAATTTTTTGTCTAGTGTTATACCAAGATCGCGGATATTTTCCACTCTATTTAATATAGTACTACAAAGGGTATAGTTAGTTAGTTGGACTTATGTTTTCCGCACTTAGCCACATAATAGGGCCATTGTACGAAGGTAACCAATACCTGTCATTGGTTACTCATACCATCCCAGCTCCATCCAAAAGTTAAGGAGGCATCTGATGTTATTCAGCGCCTCTCTCATGGTTTGTGGATTCTTAAGGAGCTTTGTCCGTTTTGCAATAAAGAATCACGTGAGACGGTGTCTCCTCGGCTTCCATACAGCCCCTGCATAGAGGACTGTCAGTAACGCCGATATTGAAAAAGTGCCTGTTTAGCGGGCAGTGACCTGTTATTATGCCAACTATGTAGTGTAGGTTTTTCCTGCTAAGTTTTAACAGTTTGTGCGACAGATTTGCGTCCAAGGATGTAAGAACATTCTTGGTTTGTTTGCAGTCTGTCTGTTCTGCCCACTGTTTGTTGTGTTGTTGTAAGATTCTTTCACGTAACCATGTTTTGAGTTGGATGAATGGTATCGGTACAATTGGTTCAGGTCCCATTATTTTAGTGCCCGATCCTCTCTTTGCCAACTCATCTGCCGCATCATTGCCTAGAGACCCACTATGACCACGTATCCATTGAAGAGTAACCCGATTCTTCAATGCAATTTTTTGCAGTTCACAGTGACACTCCAGGATTAGTCCACTGTTAATGCGGTTGTTGTTGAGAGCTTGTAGCTCTGTCGGAGATGATGCGTATCGATGCATTGCTTATGCCTTTAGACAAGACCGCTGTTGCAGCTCGGGTAATCCCAACACATTCTGCTTGGAAGATGGTGTTGAGTGCACCCAAGCTCGTTGATATGTTGATGTTCAGGTCATGGGAGAATACTCCTGCGCCCGTTCCTGATTCCGTTTTGGAGCCATCGGTGTAGATCCTGACTTCATGGATGCCGGAGCTATCCTTTTCTTCCTCATGAAGCTGGATACGGTATTTTTTGTCAAAGACAAAGGTTTTTGGGATGACGTCACATGTCGCCTCTATCATCGGAAGCTCGTTTCCCACCGCCTCCTTGAGCCGTGCATGAGTTATTCTGCCGTCCCGTTTCCAGAGCCCTACTTTCTCAAGTCGTATGGCTGCAGCGGCAACTTCTTGTTGTATAACAAGATGAAGGGGTCTGAGGTTGAGAATGACTTCTAATGCTGTCGTGGGAGTCGTTTTCATACTGCCTGTGGTTGCTAGGCAGGCAAGACGCTGCAGGCTTTGTAGTTTGTTTTTTACTGTGCTTAACTGAGTTCGGGGCCATCAAACTACTGCACCATATGTTATCATGGGTCGTATTATGGCTGTATAAAGCCATAGGTTTATGGATGGCTTAAGGCCCCATTTCTTGCCTATTAGTCTTCTGCATTGCCAGAAGGTTGTACATGCCCTGGTTATTTTTGTGCTTAGATGCTTACTCCAATTTAGTTTGTTGTCTAAAATTACCCCAAGGTATTTGACTTTACTTGAAAGGGTAAGCTCAATGTCAAATAGTTTTGGCATGGTAGTTATTTGAATTTTCCTTTTATTTGTGAAAAGGACTAATTCTGTTTTGTTGGGGTTTACCGTCAGTTCATGGTGGTGACACCACTCTTCCATGATTCTGAGGGCTAGTTGCATGCGAGTGCAGATAATATTTTCTGAGTTGCCTTTGATCAGAATGGTAATGTCGTCCGCGTAACCTACTGTGTAGTAGCATCTATCGTTAAGACATTTCAGCAGATCGTCCACCACAATGTTCCAAAGGGTATATGAGTAATTACTTTTCTTTTTTTTTTAGTGAAGGATATTACTTTACATTTATCTAAACTTAGATGTAGGTTGTTTTTATCACAGTATGCGGTAAAACTGTCTAAATCTGATTGTAACTTAATTTGATCATCTTTGCCATTAATGACTTTTCTTTTCTTTTCAGATCGTCAGCATACAGTATGAAATTACTATGATAAAAACAATCACGTATATCATTTATGAATAATATGAATAGAAGGGGGCCCAGGATCGAGCCTTGTGGCACACCAGAAGTAACAGCAACCGAATTAGATTCATACCCATTAACGACCACTCTTTGGGTGCGATTGGTCAGATACGACTTAAACCACCGCCACAGGTTACCCTTTATTCCATTGTAGGCAATTTTTTGCAACAACATTAAATGGTCCACTCTGTCGAAGGCCTTCCGGAAGTCTGCATAAATACTATATGTCTGTTTGTTCATGTCAATATTTTCAAACAAATTGGACGTGTAAGTAATTAAATTAGTAATTGTTGATCTACGCTTTACAAAACCATGTTGTTCAGGAATATTATTATTGTGTAAATGTGGATATATTGCATTATGTACCAGTCTTTCAAAAACTTTAGCAAGAATGGGCAATATTGAGATAGGGCGATAGTTTTCGACGTCTTTATTGGTTTTACATTTGTATACTGGTACAATCCTAGCACATTTCCAGATCTTAGGGAAGACACCCTCTGCAAGACATTTATTATATAGCAGATGTAGCGGTTTACATAAACATTTAGCTAAAGATTTAATAAATATTGCAGGAATGTTGTCAGATCCTGGATCTTTTGTAGTATCAAGGTTTTTTAATTCCTTATATATTTCCTCCTCCGATATAGTAATGTCACTCATGTTAATGTCTTTGTTAGGATCTGGGTTACTATTTATTATAGACGCATCAGTATAGTCGTAATTATCTGGGGCCATGCTTATCTCGAAAACTGACTCAAAAAACTTTGAAAATAAATTACATACATCCTTTGGATTTTCACTCGTTTCTCCTTTATACACGACGGTATTCGGGATATCACTACAGTCTTTACGATTTGATATGTAGGTCCAAAAATATTTGACATTACAAGTAATACTAGTCTCAATGGATTGTATGTAGGAATCATAACATTTTTTAATTCTGATTTAAATTGTTTCCTATACAACGAGTACTGCTCATAGTTACTGTCCTTAATGTTTGGATCTATGTTACAAGTGTCGCTTTGATTTTTATTATTGCTGCTATAATTTTTCCATTTTATCCAAGCTTTATTTTTGTTCTTGTATAAATATATTAGAGCGGGGTAAAACCAGTTTGGAAATGAAGAATTCTTATTATTTTTAGTGGGGACATGATTTTTTATTATACCATAAAAAATTTCATAAAATATATTAGTTGCTCTTTCTGCCGACAGTCCTTGAAATAATTCATTCCAGTTACAGTTAAGTATTTCTCGAGAAATGCTTTCGTAGCCTGCAAGTTTATAACAAACTTTTTGACTGGGTTTGTGTTTAAAATTAGAAGTGTCACCCTGACAGGGCATAATCATATTAAAAGGAGGGTGGTGATAATCCTGTGGAACAAGTACTGTAGGCGACAAAAACGTTATACATTCAGATATGTTAGTTACACATAAGTCAAGATTTCTACTATTTTTATTTCTAAATTTGTTTATTTGATGACCACCTATTATATTCAAGAAATTTACAAGGGTCTATTTATTAATGACGATGATTCGTTAATTATGGGCTCCATCTTATTATCTGAATAAGATCTAACGATAAAGTTCCAGTCAAGACAGGATAAATTGAAGTCACAGTTTAATCTGTCACTCGCAACAAGACGGTCGTGCTATATAGTCACTACATTTCTGTTCGCTGAGTTTTTTCACATTGTATATAAGGACATAATTATATAAGGATAAGACATAAATATTATCTCACACATCATTGTACCAGAGTGTTAACCTTGTCGCTATCATTTTATATTAATACCACAGTCAATAATTTGGCTAAACAATCTGCTTTTATGGAGCAGTGTAATTATAGTAGTGTAATTGACATTTCAGCCAAGTATTTGGCTTTTTTTTTTTTTTTTTTTTTTTTTTATACCACTAAGGTGGCAAACAAGCCTACGGTCCGCCTGATGGTAAGCGGTCACCGTAGCCTATGGACGCTTGCAACACCAGGGGCATCACTCGCGCGTTGCCGACCCTTCAGAAATCTAATAACTTCTTTTTTGAAGAACCCCATACTGTAGTCCTTAGAGAAAACCTTGGCAGGGAGCTCATTCCACAACCCAAGGGTTCGCGGGAGGAAGTTTCTCTGAAACCGCACTGTTCGCGACCATTTTGGTTCCAAAGTGTGAGAATGAAACAGTGGCTAAACAACCGGCTTCTATTGAGCAGTGCAATTATAATAGTGTAATTGACATTTCAGCTAATCATTCAGCTAAACAACCTGCTTCTATTGAGCATTATAATAATTTGACATTCAATAATTTAAATTGAATTTTCAGAAAACAAAGTACCACTTTGGCATATTATATAATTTCAACATCAATAATGATTATATTATACAATCTATGTCTACTTAAGTTTTATGCAAACAGAAACAAAAAAATAAACTTTGTCATACTAAAAATAATATTCCATTAAACCTGTTGCATCAGAATATACAAGAAATGTCTCAGAAAGAACTAGAAATTAAATTGTTCGTAAACTGCGAAAAGATTGACATTTTATGTATCACTGAACACTGGTTACGCAGCCATCAGTTTATGTTCAATTTCACTAATAACCAGGTGGGAAGTTCGTTCAGCTGAGTAAATGCAATCCATGGTGGCTCTTTAATTGTAGTTAATAAACAGCTAAAGTTTAAGGAACGTAGAGACATTGTGAGCCTCTCAGTTGAGCGAACTGCCGAGCTGTCCTGTATAGAATTTGAGCTTCTCATTGTTGTGATTGTAACAAGCCGCTTGTGCAATGTACGATAATTTTAAATAAGTTATGGAAGAAGTGCTGAATAAAATCAGCAATTCCAATAAACAAATCATTGTTTGTTTAGACTTTAATATAAACATTTTAGAAAATAGCTCATTAAGCACCAGATTGCTTGCCTTATTTCGGTCTTTTAATTTACATAATTTGTTTTGTGAACCAACTAGAATTGCTGTATCTAGTGCCACTTGCATCGACAATATATTTACTGACATAAAACCAATTCAAAAATCAATTATAAGCAATCTAGAGTCAGATCATTGTGGACAGTTAGTGGTTTTAGAAAGAAAGAATGGTATTACTAAAAAGGAAAGAAAATTTATACCAATGACAACTGAACAGATTGAAACGTTTAAATCTAACTTATTGCATAAACTTCCAGATTTGTTTTATAATGGCAACCCAAATGATAATTACAGAACTGTTCTTGAGACTATTACTACAGGGTATAATAAAATATTTACTGCAAAAAAGAAACTTATTTCCAGTCGCTTTAGTTTTAGTGAATTTATTTATAAAAGTAGGCGTAAACTGTATGAATTATATAAAGAAAAAACATATAATAATAGCCAAATATTTGGGGAATATTTAAAAAAATACTCAAAAACCTTTAAAAAGGTCTGTCTTGTTGCAAAATCAAAAACTACATGGATAATAAATAATGAAACTGGTAAAGCTAGGATTTTTTTGTCAGGACTTTGAGTTGATTGTAGATGATACTAGTTTTAAAACAAATGAGGTTTGCAGTTGCCTTTGAACATTTTTTTAGCAATATTCCATTCAAAAAAACTGAACACCTAAACTCAAGTCCAATTTTTATAAAAACTAGTGTTCATGAATGTAAAGTTCCCTTTGTATTTAAACACATTAGTCCTACGGATATCATAAATACATTTAAAACATTAAAAACAAAAAACACTACGGACATTGGGGGGTTTTTCTGTAAAAACTATAAATTCAATAATTCATGTTATAGCACAACCCTTAGCCATAATTTTTAATCGTTGT
This sequence comes from Apoda limacodes, assembly GCA_946406115.1. Lineage (NCBI taxonomy): Eukaryota > Metazoa > Arthropoda > Insecta > Lepidoptera > Limacodidae > Apoda > Apoda limacodes. The sequence goes on along the minus strand of OX291541.1, from coordinate 20,656,072 downwards.
GTTGATAGTGGTGTGTTTTCTGATGAGATGAAACTTACCTTATTTCAATACTACATGTACTCAGTAAAGTTTTTGGAAAAATCATACTTTGTCAAATGTTAAGCCATATCTGTATTAATGACCTACTTAGTAGTAAACAGTTTGGCTTTATGAAAGGCCATAACCGATGCAAGAGTGGCACTATTAAAAAATATATTTAACGCCTGGTAGGATTCGCATGATGCTCTTGAAGTGTTTTGTGATTTATCTAAGGCATTTGACTGTGTTCAGCAAGAAAATCTCATCAGGAAGCTACATCACTATGGTATTAGAGACAAAGTTCTCAACCTTTTGACTTCCTATATGAGTAGGAGAGTACAGAAAATAGATGTCAATGGTGAAAGATCTCCGGAATCAGCAGTCACTATGGGAGTCCCTCAGGGCTGTTTTAGGTCCTTTTGTATTTCTTATTTACATTAATGATCTCCCATATCATGTTAAGAACGATGACGTTTTGACATGTTATAATGAATTAAATAATGCCCTTTCTAAAATTGTTAATTGGTTTAACGCTAATAATTTATTACTTAATAAAAAAAAAACCAAATGTGTTAAATTTACATTACCAAATGTTAATCAGATACAGACATGTATTAATATTAATGGCGAGCAATTACAACTTGTTAATTCAACAGTCTTTCTTGGCATAACGCTGGACTCCAAACTTCAATGGAGTCCTCATATTCATAACCTAGCCAAAAAACTTGGCTCTGCTGTGTATGCGATCAAAAAAATAAGACAATTGACCGATGTCGACACTGCAAAAATAGTATATTTTAGCTATTTCCCTAGTTTAATGACATATGGTATCCTATTGTGGGGCAGCGTTGATGATGTAAATACAATATTTTTGTTACAAAAAAGGGCAATTCGTGCTATTTATAAATTAGGATCTAGGATATCTCTGAGGGATAGGTTTAGGGAAGTTAAAATTTTAACTTTAGCGTCGCAGTACATATAGGAAAATCTTTTATAGAGAGAGAACTAGTGATCAAGGTTCGTAATTACTTTGAAGCAGAGTATCAAAATGGCGGCCCGCTATTACCACTGTCGCAAGTGCGTGAGCGTGTTGCGGCCGCATTAAGAATTAGCGGACAAGGGCGTAGCCAGCTTTTGGGCTAGGAGTGGGCTTTGTATGGGCAGACTTGGTACAAAATGTTGTTTTCATGCGGCAAAAATGGCATTGTAGGCACTTTACTCCATTTTTATTTATATGGTAATACTTCAAAGGCATGAAGCTACTTCAGCTCTCGATTTTGATACATTATATTTTGAACCTATTTTTCAATACGGTAGATAACACCCAGCTGCAAAAATTATTGCCAGATCTGGCCAAGCTTATAAGCTATTTCGAGGGTCATTATCACTAATAGATTGGAAATCTTCTTGCCTTTCTTGAAAGATCCTCTGTGGACTATAAAAAGGTTGACTGGCAATAAGTCGAGGTGTTTGAGATGTGTTTGTGAATCGACAACGAAATTAGATCTACAAAACCGTCAAAAATGACCTATCAAGCTACAAAAAGGAGTGCCACGGGGGATATCATGTCCTCGAAACAGCTTACAATCGCACTGATGTTTTTAGGTCTTGATAACTGGGAAGGACATGGCATAAGTAAATTTAAACAGTGAGTAAATCTCACACCTTCAGTTTTCTGACGATAATATTATAATGCAGTTGGGTAAAAATCATCCTTTAGGACGACTTCGTCCCCTGTGACGTAAGAAGCAGGCTCTCTGCTCGTACAATATGAAATAAATTATAGGTTAGTAAATGATTAAAGAATAAGAATAAAGTAACAGTAGTTAGTTTCAGTTTCCCTTCCATACCATGTAATATAGAAAAGAAATCGAATACAAATTAGTGCTGACATTTAAGTAGATCATACAAAAGTTTTAACAGTTAAGGCTGTAGGCAAAATAAATAATAAAATTAAAATGACCTAAGAAGATAAAATTAAAATCATACTTTTATTTCTTACAGTATTTCGGTTTCGTTATAACTCAGAATACAGAGCCAGTCAAACAGAGTCTTCTTAAATTGTCTTAGAGTATAATTTTTAACAAGTTTATGATCTTTCAACAGTTTATTATAAAGAATGGGGGAGATAAAGTTGAAATTTCTTGCAGCAAATGCAGGTCTGACACTTTGTAGAGGACATTTCTGTACTCTTTTAGATGATTGTGGTAGCAACGGAACATACTTAGTATGATACCTTTTTAAACATTGAAAAACAAAAAGTTGGCGCACAGTAAGCACCTTAGCATTTTCATAAAGTAATTTAGTTGGATACAAACGAGGTAAGCAGAGTAGTACTTTTAGTACTGCTCTTTGTGCCTTTTTTAACTTCATCAATGTACGTTTTACTTGCACAGCCCCAAACACATATACAGTATGATAGTAGGCACTGACAAGGGCTTTGTATGTGTTAATTAGTAGTTGTCTATCTGCTGCTTGTCTGAACTGTTTAAAAATGAATATTAGTTTTCTAGCTCTCATAGAAACACGACCTTTCATCATCAAAAACTGAGGAACTACATCTCTACTCGAGAAAAGTTGGACGAACAGTTGACTGTTAAGGTGGGTACAGATTATTTGCAACACAAGATGCAATGCAACAAGAATGTATGTGGATGGTCTGCGCGCACGCTGCGTGTGTCAACAACGCCCAATCCTGTCAGTGTTCAGCGCGCAAGGCATGGAGCCGTTTGATTTTGAAGTGTACATGACTATATTGGTGTTTCAATTATTTTATTACACCAGTGTATAAAGAAGTCCCAGTCGTCATCTCCATCCATTATTACAATTGACAATTCAAATATTGCGGGCACTAGGCAGGTCTGCCGCGAGTTAGCCGTCCAGATTACACTGCGTGCACTCAAAGCCTTTGTCGAAACCGACAATAGGCGGGAACCAACGTGCGCCCTGCGAATGCACGTAGTGCGCGCCCAGTTGATTCTAGTCCGTTCGCGAACACATTAAAATGTATAGGAAATGTTTTGTTGCAAATAATCTGTATTATATCGATCCTGTAGTGGCGACAATACAAAATCGCTACTGAAGCAATGGCGGGCCATCACGACTCAACGTCAAAACACTTACGAACTGCCTCTCTCTCTCTACATGTGAAAGGTTGTACGGACGGCCGTTGCAAGTCGGTGCAGTGTAGTAATAGTAAAAAATGCGGGCGATCCGAATAGGTACTTTTTAAATGACCTAATTATCCAGAAAATATGCCAACCCATGCCCGGCTAGGAGGGGGGCAGCTGCCTGCCTCTTTAAATGTTATTTAACGAAGTGTGAAGGTAATTAAAGTTTGTCATTATGGGAAAAAATGGAATATCAGGAGAATTTAGTTTGAGGTGAACGACTTATATAGTTAATTCATCATTCTTTAGTTATGGCTCGAAATACAAAAAAACATTAACACATTCATTTGGTAATATCTGTATTCAGGGAGAACAACACTATCTTTTGGCAAATTTAGCCTATACAGTTGAATAGAAAGCTACTTTTCGACACATTAGTAGTGAAATAATGGGTTTAAATAGTAAATTTTTTTATACCACTTTTGTTAACCGTAGTGGTAAGTTGGTGATTTTCGATTCAGTTGCTAGATTAACTCCAGTGGGCTGGTAAATAAACCAAGACAAACAAAACGTCCATAGCTTGATTCAATATATCTAGATGAGGTCTATACACACACAACCGAATTACGGTGTTATCACACCTGAGTCGTGAGCTACTACTTAATGGAAAAAGAAGAGAGCGCCGGTTTTGTTAACCTGCCCCCTATATGTCGCTCGGCTACAATTAGATGCGGTTTTATGCATCTTCTCCATGCATCTTTCAAATTTTCTTACTTCCGGCTTACCAAAAGCTAGGCATAGAAGTGCAGGTCATTCGCCGGCTTTGTCACAAATAGTGACAATCCCCCCCCCCTCCCCCTTAATGAAATCCTGTAGGGTTATATTAAGGAAAGACGATATAGACTATTTTATTACAGTTCACATTTCTGTCCTATACGTTTCGGTGCGATCATCATAGACGTTCCTCGTCCACAGTTGGCAAATACAAGTATGTATTATAAATATTAAGATTTTATACTTAAATAAAATCTCTATTCATGGAGAACAATATTATATGTTCTCCATGAATAGAGTAATGTAATGTAGCCAGAACAGTTCCATAGGATGCTATTTTTTTACTTTCTTGTACTTTGACATAAGGAAAACGCCTGCTTATGGCTTCGGGGCCGTGTTACACTATGGTACCTACTTATTAATAGTATTTTCTTTTCCCAATTGAACTGTTTCTTATATCCCCTTCCTAAGAGTAGTAAGTAGGTAAGTATATACCTATAGTACTTCTAATTTTGTAGTTATTACTGCAACTTTTGGTGTTTTTTCTCAACATAATGTATGGTAGATTTTCCTTACAATTTTTTGTAGAACTTTGAAAATTATTTCCATGCTATAGATTAAAGTCATGTATAAAACTAAAATCCATGTAATAAATAGGGTGTTCCATCAAACAACGTTTTAGCATAAATTGCTAGCGGTTTGCGTTTTAAACTTTTGGTAGCAAAATCATAGTAAAATCTAATGTTGACTTTTAACGTTTCGTTGAAGCGATTTTGCTACGAAATGTTGCTACCAAAAACCCTTGTCGGGAGGTAGGTATTTTGCGCTGCCTCTTTGACAGCTGTCAAATGTAAAAGTGAATCCTTTAAGAATAGTTTATTTTCACGTGATGAACTCTATATCTTTGTTATTAATTACAAAAAAAAAAAATATACTCAAACATATACAAAAACGATACTGTCAAAAAATTACGCGAAACGCGTTTCGTTTAAGCAATAATAGCACCTCTAAAATTATTAGATGCGCTTAGACGGAACGGGTAGTTGGTGCTAAAATGAGGTTTTACAATTCAATTGCAACGCGGCTCAGAAGGAACGTGATAGATGTGCTGAGCTCGCAAAAGGCAAAGTATAATATTTCCAGTATTCAAATATTAATCTATGGTATAATAAAACCTTACCATAGATAGATAGGATATAGATTTTTTGCAACACTGTGTTTAGTTGTTTATTGTCATTTATCGCGATTGGCAAAATTTGGTTGGCTCATAAACTTCTGAAAATTTGGAGAGCTTTTCATTGTGAAATTGGCCAAAATAATTGTTTATATAACTAGAAAGATTGCGCCTCGGCATCTGCTAGTTACTTGTGTTAATTTATTGAATGACTATCGACTTATTGAAGAAATATGGAGGATAAATTAATGCTGGACGATGTTTCTACCTCCTTGAAAGAAAGAGTTTTTTTTGCAGCCAGAGATGGAATGTCCTTAACCCTCTACGCTTTATTATACGAGAAGAATAAAGATGAAATAGATGATTTGTTAAATAACGTGAGTTTTACAGTTTTTCTTTTGGTAACGCCTTTTGTACCGATGCTACTTAGTCTGATAGAGGAGTCATGCTTTTTTCTATTTATATCGATTCTACGCACTATTAGTTATTACATATTCTAATTTTCTACTCACGGAATCCTATGCTTATCGCTCTGTTATTTGCTGAATCCCATGTGCTAAATGACATGTCAGTGAACTTGAAAACTGCACAAGGGAGCTATAAATAGGTTTATGTGAAGGTAAATATATGTCGGGGTCACTACTTTGTAAACATATGACTGAAATGATTGTATCTTTTGAATCAATCAATGAACTCATAATTACATTTAATCCCTGAATAAACAGTACATTTTCTGATGAATATTCTTTATAAAGAATATATCTATATATACACAAGTTTTAGTGTTACAGCTTTTGGTAAATATTTACTGCTATACACCTAGTTATTTTTGGGTAAAATAAATTTTGCACCCCCTTTTTCACAAATAACATAAAAAAGTCGGCGAAAAGAATAGGATTTGAAAATAAATAATATTCAAAATAAAAAACTCTATAGTGAAATACTAGGTTAGGTTATGTTTTTTTTCTCCGAGTGGAGAAAGGAAGCACACAGAGGGGTGTGTTTAGTACATACCCAGCAAAGTTTTTCAAAAAATACATACAAAAAAAAGTTTTAAAAAATCCATACAAAAAATAAAAAAAAAAAAATTTCTGTTTGCGTATAAGGGGATGCATCTTCATCCATAAAATCATTTTTATGCAAAAATGACATGGTGCAGATAAATAAAACATTACCTAGCTTTTAACTTGTACAGTCCCAAAGGATTTATGAAATAAAAGCAATAGGGAACATCAATAATAGTTTTACAATAATATTGACACATACACATAGGGTGGGTTATCATTTCAATATTTTTAAAGTCTTGATAAAAAACCTAAAATTTCAAAAAAAGTCCAGACATTATCACATCATCAAATCATTTATTCAATGTTTTAATTAGAAAATTAATTAACTATTTATTTTAAGTTTAAACTTTAAGTTCAGATGAATCATTATTGAGACTGATTAACTAATTGAATGTTATTCATTTGTACAAAGGCTGCAGACCAGACAAATGACAAGTAATATGGACGGATAGTAACCCTTAACCCGTCATGCGTCCAAGGTCCCACAGTGGGACTTAAGCGACTTGTGTGGTGGGGGAATTTTTTCAGGACGACTTTTATCAGACAGGCTAATTGTGAGTATTCAGAAGTGAACCCAATGGCCTGTCCTACGTTCTAGTATTTTTGGGTGGACAATATTTTGTGCCTTTAATATTTTTTTATCAGAAATTGTTTTGGTAATTTGATCCGGCCGCCATTTATATTGCGCCATTTTAAGTTGGATTTTGGATTTTATTAACAGTAGCTTAGAGTTCATTTTGACCCCTGGTAATGTCCTATATATAAAAAACTATGTATTTTTTTAGTAAATAAATTTATTATTACTTATTATATTTATCATAAACTTATTCTTATTACTTTTTTTTATACTGTATATATTAGGGAACATACCTAAAAATAAATAAAGAGGAATAAACATAATAAAGTTAGATGTATGTCCGTTTGTATGCGGCAAGGGCGGATAATTTCCTTAGTATGGGGACGCTTGACGGGTTAATAGACTGCACTCCAAATCTCTCTTTAACCCGTCACGCGTCCAAGGTCCCACAGTGGGACCTAAGCGACTTGTGTCGCGGGGGAATTTTTTCAGGACGACTTTTATCAGACAGGCTAATTGTAAGTATTCAGAAGTGAAGCCAATGGCCTGTCCTACGTTCTAGTATTATTGGGTGGACAATATTTTGTGCGTTTAATATTTTTTTATCAGAAATTGTTTTGGTAATTTGATCCGGCCGCCATTTATATTGCACCATTTTGAGTTGGATTTTGGATTTTATTAACAGTAGCTTAGAGTTCATTTTGACCCCTGGTAATGTGCTATATATAAAAAACTATGTAGTTTTTAGTAAATAAATTTATTATTACTTATTATATTTATCATAAACTTATTCTTATTACTTTTTTTTATACTGTATATATAAGGGAACATACCTAAAAATAAATAAAGAGGAATAAACATAATAAAGTTAGGTGTATGTCCATTTGTATGCGGCAAGGGTGGAAATTTCCTTAGTATGGGGACGCTTGACGGGTTAAGCTTACATTTTGACCCTTTTCCATCTCATCAGTTTATCACTGCCATTGTATAATTTTTATAGACATAAAGTTACTAAATATTTTGATAATAATATCTTAAAATTAAAAACTTGATAATAAATAGAACTTTACAAGTTAAAAGTTGTAAAAATACTTATTAATAATAATAACACTTGTATATATATATATATTTACATTTAAAACATTTCTGAAATTGCCTGAGCTGTACCCTACTTCACACTTGCTCTGACGCCTTTGATAAACAACTCTGTTAATAAAACGATTGTTAAGGTTGTGTTAGTACTATTCTTTATTATGTGCTCAAACTCTCTTTTTTTTATGACTTCAATGCACTCATATACATGTGTGGTCCATTACCAATTATCTTAAGCAGGTGTTTAAATGTAAAATTAAATGATACAGCGGCACACCCAATCTTAGCAGAGCCTTACCACGGTAAGGCCACTGACCCACCACTTTTTCCCAGATATGCACACATAATCTCAAAGTGATTTTACGAGCCCATATGTGTCAGTGCCACTTCTTCTGGTTAGGGTATACCGTTCTTTAATTCTGCCGAGGTTCTTGTTTTTATTCACATTTTGCTGCCCTGGGGCTTGATTCTCATCCTGATGGTTAACCGTCAATAAATATCACTAATTCTGACTGCTTTTACTCCACTATCCGTGCTACATCCCATGAAATATAAAGCCATGTATTCATGGAACATATCTTGAATTCGAGATTATTCCTATCAGCACGAAAATCAGGCCCCTGGTCTACTTTTAAAGTGCTATTTATCTAAAAAATGTAAGATTCATCACTAAAGTAGTTTTTACCATGCATTTTTAGCAGTACCAAAAGTCAAGAAATAATGTGTGTTTATAATTTTATTAGTGGGTTATGTAATTCAATAATAAATTTCTATAGTGTCTACTATTTACAGTGTTTTTTTGATTTGTCAACAGGATGTATGTTCTGATGGTGTCAAATGCACTCCGCTGATAGCAGCAGCCAGGCAAGGACGGGAGGGTGCTGTTAGAATACTGCTAGAGAAATTTCGCCCCCCTGTAAGATTAGAAACAGAGGGAACTGTGAAATTTGATGAATATGTTATCGAAGGTTAGTAGGTGTTAACACAATATAACTTTCTCATAAAAATTGTAATGTAATTTTCATTATTTAAAAAGGCACTACAAAGGCATAAACTTAGCTTTATGTATGTTTTATATGCAAATATTTTTAATAGGTTGAAAAAGTACAATTACAATTGCATGCAAGCTGTCGTGAAACGTCACCCCAATACTTGAGACTTACACAGATGGTTACTATTGTTGTCAGGTTAAGGTCAGGTCTTGGACCACACTGGCCAAGGTCTCTGACTGGGGACAGGTAAACTTGGTGCAATTTAACACTACAAATACACAAGTCTGTGTGTCCACACTAAGAAAACCCCATTCACTGTAGTCCCACATTTCCAGAACACTCCCCTCTCCATCTCCAAGAGCATTGGAATCCTTGGTGTTGACATCTCTAGCGATGTTCAGTTCATTCACATTACATTTACAAATCAAGATGAAGCTGGCATCCAAAAAACTAGGTGCACTCAACAGAGCGAGGCAGTACTTCACGTCGGGGCAGAGGTTGCTGCTTTACAAGTAGCAAGGCCCTATATGGAGTACTGCTGCCATCCCTGGGCGGATACCATACCAGCTTGGCCCTTTTGACTCAGTTCAACAACGGGCTGCGAGAATTATCAATGATCCCAAACTCACTTGCTGTATCGAACCCTTAAGTCTGAGGGGAGACTTTGCCTCCCTATGTGTGTTCTTTGCTTGTATGATCCCTATGTGTGTTCTGAGGAATTGTTTGAAATTATGCCCATGGCTACTGTATACCATCGCACTGTTCGCCATCAGCAGGGAATTTATTCTCACACTTTAGAGCGGAAATGGTTGCGTTCAGTGCGGTTTCAGAGAAACTTCCTTCTGCAAACGCTTAGGTTGTGGAATGAGCTCCCTGCCAAACGTTTTCTCTAAGGACTAGAGTATGGGGTTCTTCAAGAAAGACTTATTGGATTCTTGAAGGGTCGGAAACGCACGAGTGATACTCCTGGTGTTACAAGCGTGCATAAGCCACAGTGACCGCTTACCATCAGGCGGATCGTGTGCTTGTTTGCCACCTTAGTGGTATAAAAGAAAAAAAAAAGTTAACTTTGCCATGTAGTATAAGCAGCCACAATTGTAAACATTGACACGTAGTATAAGCATTTTTTATTTTTGTTTGTTCAAATGCCAGCAAATATCAACTTTACCATGTTAGCCACTTCCCTCGGCAATCACACTTATATAAGTTTTTTGCATATTAAGATACAAAAAGCTAAATTACTTTTGTCGTCATTTTTGATGCAATTTATATTCTGCAACGCAACAATATTCCGAGAAAAGTGACAAGAACAAAAAGTTTATTACCATACGAAATTTATATGAAGTTTTAGGCACCGGTATCACAGCCGAGTCTTGTGTCACAATTTTGTCGTGTTCTCGACCAATAAGTTGCATCCGCCACGCTTTCGTTGCGGATGCAACTTATTGGTCGAGAACACGGCAAAATTGTGACACCACAAGTTGTAACCTATGGACGCCCGTTCATCTTCCTGTTTGTTAATAGTCAAATGGAATGGAATTTGTTACACAGACAAAAATATTTTCTAATTCAGTTATGTCGTCGGTTAAAAAAATCTGAAATCTTATTTATCTTATGGACATCAGTGATACATTTTAACCCATATAAAATTTTTGATGGATGGCATGACTAGGAGAGGAGTTTTTGGACAAGTTACATTCATCTGTTGGAAACAAAATGTGAAGTTAAGCAACGTCTGACGTGGTCAGTCATTGGATGAGTGACCGCCGTGTGGGATATATTTCTGAGCTCCTCCAGTACCTAATGTATTTCATCAACGACGAAATTGGTTTTTCTTATAGCACTAAAGAGAAATGGGCATTAACAACATACAGTTACTAAATCGTTGGTTCTGACGAGTGTGAGTGTAGCACGATTGCAGCGGAACTGTTTTGCGACTGTAAGCCGCTTAGCTGTTAAGAACTTCCGTGATAGTGGCTAGCTTTAGCGATAACTAGCGACATTTAGTTGCCTAATCGCGCAATTGAAATTCGTTAGTGTGCGGTGGCTGTTAGTGCTGATGCAAGAGGTCTAATGCCACTTGTGTTATGGCATCTAGTATAACAAATACCGATGCGAGGCGTCTCGTATGATGCAATACAAACGAATTTTGCAATTACTTTTGACATATTCTAATGAAATTTTGTAGACGTCATATCTATGTCTGGTTTTCCAAATTTCAGACAAAAGGTTTCGTTAAGAATGAGAAAGAAGGAAAAGTAAAGAAAAAAAACGAAAAACGAAAAAGGTAAATGTACAGAAAATAAAAAACCGGCCAAGTGCGAGTCGGACTCGCGCAAGAAGGGTTCCGTAGCATCCTACTAATATTATAAATGTGAAAGTTTGTATGTCTGGATGGTGTTTGTTACTTAATCACGCTTCAACCACTGGACGGATCGGGATAAAACTTGGCATACATATAGGTTAGATTGGATTAGGTGCAAGTCGGTCCGTTGGTTAGGTACCACGATTTACGTAATTTATAAAATTAGCAAAAATGTCCCGCTCAGCGGTCACCCATCCAATTGCTGACCAAGCCCGACGTTGCTTAACTATGAATATCGTTTCCAACAAAAAAATGTGTCATCTTCCGTTTTAAATTACCGTTACACCGCCATCTAGCTTATTTTTAAGAGAAACAGTAACGTATTTGTTGGAAACAATATTCAAAGTTAAGCAACGTCGAGCTTGGTCAGTACTGAGATGCGTGACCGCTTAGCAGCACACATGTTCTTGTTTGCGTTTGTAAATTACGTAAATGGTGGTAGGTTCGGAACCCTCGGTGGGCGAGTCCAATTCGCACTTGGCCGGTTTTAAAGATACTTAACCAAATTGTTAAAAAAAAAGAACAGTTATGATAAATGGTGTTTATCTTCATTTCATTTAACAGCTGTTTTTCGCAGTAACTACAAATGATATGAGCTTGAAATTTGTTACAGTTGTAAAACTTGTTTGTCAGCATCGAAGGTCGCGAAGAAAAAAATGTTTAATCTTCAAAAAAAAAGAGCTGACTGTAATTTTATTAAAGATACTTAAAACTTTTTATCACTTTCATGCGGTTCCATATCCTGGAAAACATTAGGGTTCTTTTCATCACGATCGGGAGTTCCTACGGGAGTAGGTTTTGTCATGTGACTCCGTAGGACAGAACTAGTTGAAGGACAAAATGGAGAAATTAACTACAAACTTGTACTGTTATATCCTGACATGATCTACGAAGGACCCGCTGCTTCATACAATTGTGCGGTAAACAAACGTCATAGTAGCCATAAAACACGCGGCTTTTTTTTTGGAGTCACCAGGTTGTATGCTTACAAAGCGTTTATTTTTGGCCACTCAGTATATAAGTATATACGCGTATGTGTATCTAGGTCAAGTATTATTTGGATTCTTAATTTTTGTATAACTGCATATTAAGATAGTCAGCATCTTCGAATGCGTAGAAAACTATTTTATGTTTCTGCGGAAATACCTCGTTAAAAACCGTTCAAGAGCGTGTCGGGCAAGCTTAGTGCAAGGTTCCATTGTTCACAATTGTTTAATTTAAAAATGGACCTAAGAGCTAAATATTCTTATAAATAGGTTTTCGTAGCATCACACAAGTTGATATAGCAAACAACATCAATTTTTAATTTTTTGCGTTCCATTTTCTAAATTACAATAAAATATAACGGGATTTAACACGTCATTTTAAAATGGTACAATACCTTTTCTCGATGTTTCGTTATATATTATTGTAATTACGCTATTATTATATTATTATGGCTTTCTTCACAGACGGACAAACGACTGCATGACTCTATAAGAGTTCTGCCGTTTTATTCTAAAAACCTCTTTATTAGGGAAGGTTCCGTTTATCCTTTATCTGATTTACTATGCGTCAAAGTATAAATATGTTTTAGATATCTTTGTTTGTTGTGAGTATAATATCCGTCTACCAAATTCCAGCGCTGATTTCACACAAACGGACAAACATGCATAATGCGAAACGATAAACCTAGCCACCCGCTCAACTTGCAATTTTTTACTCCGCCGATATATTTGCTAGACACAAAAATCGGGCGGTGCGCGCGGTCTCATAAGTCGTAGCTCACTCATTATTAAATCGGCCAATCAAAATCGGGCGGTGTTCGACAATAGCTTAGGGTTCCTTTTTTGACTACGCAAACCTAAAAATAATATTCTTTAGTTGACTTGCAAATTGTGTGTACACGTAAACAAAGTCACTTTCGAATTTATATTATTGGAAGAAATTCTCGATATTATTATTGCAAAGTATTTACGTATGATACCAATTTTGTAAAGAGTAAATCGTGTTTAGTTTGAGAAAGTAGATGTTTATTTTCATTTAGGATCACGCCACTTTAATAGGAGTTCACGAAAAGGAATTGTTTTGACACATTTAAGCGTTTGGCATGCTTTCATATACGAAGACTTTCAACAATATTTACCTCAGTTCCTGTTAAAAAGTCTGTATTTATTTTTAACCACTCTTTTTGTCAGCTACTATATTGCCTATATTACTTCTCGTCGCAACGGTGCAAGGAGTAATGTAATGCCCGCATATTGGTCAGGAAAAAGCTGGTTGTTTATATTACAACTAGATTAAGAGGGAGTGTGACTTGGCAGTAAATTTGAATAGACAAGGACGTTGCGATATGCTACTCAGCGTCTGTGCGTCTTCAAGCTACATCTTAGCCCACTGATGTATTGAAATACTTGAACAAAATGATGCAAATTAATAGTTTACTATTACTTCAGTGCTATTAAAACTGCTTTTTGCAAGAATTTAAATAACTTTCACGATTAAATTGGCAAGTAATACTACGTAGATGGTAATACTGAAGATTTCTTTACCAAAACAGTTTGAAAAGGGGCAAAGAAGGTTTTTTTTTTATCAGATGTTTGGTTTTTATCATTAAATTTAGTCATAGATAACTGAGCAGATTCAAAGAATTCCTTGCCAAGAATTGTAACTTAGGTAGTATGGCCCCTTAATGGTTTGCCTGTTTGAGGGTGCCTTTTTTTATACTTCTAAATGGATAATTTGACAAGATCGGCTATTTTTGTTCAAATTTTATTTTATCACTTTTCCATTAATTTTAATTTGGGGAAGAAACCGATGGCAACACACACATTGACCCATTTGATATTAGGCTAATAAGTAAACAACTGTAAACGTACTTGTTTTGTCAATACAAGCATAAAATATTAAAAGCAGCGAAAAAATTTTTTTTAAGTGAAAACTTCTTTAGCGGCGTTGTGCACTTTTTTTGGTATGGGTTAAAAATGACTACCGCAGATTGATCGAAAAATCGTAAGACGGAAACCATAATACCACGCCATATTTTAGTATATGGCGATTATGAGTACTACATGGGATTTTAATTCTATGTCATATTGTGATGTCAAATATACTACGTCAAAATAGTAAACAAACAAACATTATTATTTGTAATAAATAAATGTGTATAAAAAGTGATGGGAAATAAATAGCTAGCATGTTTTTACTTCTGCCGGCAGTCCCGGAGTGCAACCCGTTTTTTTCTTTATACAGACTCTCTGATATAAATATAGATTGGAAGAATTGTAAATACTAAAAGGGTTTCTTTTTCAGTCATTCGAAAGAACATTGACTTTAATTTTACGTATTCGACTCCCTTGTTCGCGTGTCGTTATATTTAGAACGGTCCAATCTTTCCGCTTACTGCACAAAGGAGTTAGTCGATAAACGTTCCAATGGGCTAGTTTTTCCGTTTGGCTCCTTTCCAGGGTCTTCTTTGTTATAATCCGGTTTTATGATTTATTTTGTAAAGGTAATTTATTATTGTGACAGATGTTGAGTTTAATATCTACATTTGGTGTCTAAGATGCAGTATCGTCGACCGGGTGCGTGGTAATTTTATTATTCAGATTTCACGTTTAGCATTTGTATGTCTTGAGTAATGCTAGGAAGGAATCTAATGTGATTCATTTGATAATGTTGTCGTTTCATTTGTGCGCAATTCCTGTAATTTTATTTTGTCTTTCTATTGAAGTGGCGTGTTCTGAATTATTATTAGAATTCTTAAATTGTGACACTTGTTTACATTTTGTATGTGTTTGTCTATTTGTTTTTTTTACATGTCTGTTTATTTAGTTATTGAAACGTATAGATGTTGCTGTTGTTATGTTTTATCAGATGCAAAAGTTTATTAGACTTATAATCTGTGTCTATATTTTTTTTATGACAATACAGTTTATAATGAGGGCAAAGTTAAGGCAAAATAAGTCAAAACTTGTTTATTCCTTTTTTTCATATCTCAGCTTTTCTAGTTTAAAAAACATATAAATGTCTTAACACTGTTTTAAAAACCACATATTGAAAAGTACCATCTTGTTTTTCAAATACCTTCTTGATTTATCTTATTTTATTTGAAATTTTCTTGTCGTTCAGGTTTAATCTCTGTTTATAAATTTTGTAATGGGCTGATGTTTATAAAGGTATATAAATTGCTCTTGCAATCAGACGCAAAAGTAATTTTGCTCGAGTCACTGCGCACTCGTGGCCACGTGCGTCATTCTTCCGTGCGATTTTCAATGTTAATCGCATTATGGATCAAAATGAAAATCATCTTGCTTTTTCTTTGTCTTTCACTCCTAAGCTTTTACATTGTTTGCATCGGGATTCGCTAACACGAGGAATTAACTAAAGTAGCTTCTTGTGTTTACGCGTAGATTTTCTCATATGACATTCGTAACCTAGAAGAAGATCATGCCCATGATATGGTTTTTCATCTTAATGCGGCGATTTTAAGCAGACTGTCGGCCTTTGTTATAAAAACAATAGTCGACAACAACGACTTTTCGAAGCACAAGGAGCTCAAAATAGTTTACTTACTACTAGCAGTCTTCTATCAAAGCTGCGGCCTCATCCTTAGTACTAGTATAGTATTATATAATCTGTGCCCTTAGTAACTTCTTTCAATCAATCAGCTTTTAGTAGTCCATTTTAGACATAGGTCTTTCCAATAAACGTCGCTACACCCGGTTCTGCGGCTTTCTAACCCAACTACTTCCGGCTATCTTCTTTAGGTCATTATCGGTCCAGCTGGCTTACACCCCACTTTAGAACTCGTCTGACCCAGCGGGAATCCGTTCCGCGACAGTTATTGCTCCTTCAGCTTGTTTGTTTTGTAGACTATTTGACTTTGGTTCGTTTCCTATGGGCAAACGCAATTACGCTACTAGTTTCTTTCGGTCGAAATTGACGGATTTATTACCTTGTTATAAAAACGCTAACTTCAATTGGCTTTATATAAATAAAAAATTATACGTTCGACATATTTAATTTAACGTTAAATTAGTAATTTAAAATATTATTATTTAAAATATCCAATAATAAACGCACACGTTCACATATATTGCTCTGGCTCCAAACTAGAAAACCCTGTATTATCATGATCATAAGCTACGAGGTCACAAAAAACATCCACGTCCAACCTGGGATGCGAACCTAGGACCCCCCGGTATTTTGGAGCGAACATTCCTTAACAACTCCATCAATAGAGAGCTGATTGCAAAAAGTCGCGTGAGGAAAATTGGAAAGTAAAATTAAAGTACTAGCGCACATTTTACATTTCAATTTAAGTCCTTGGAGTACGCGAGTTTATTATATTACGTATGATCGCATCGAACCGTCTCTTCGCGTCGCGTGATCGTGTAAGACTAATTTTATCACTTATTATTTTAATGAAATGACAGACAGCAGCTGTGTAAGGTGTGTTAATATTAATAAACAGCACAATATTATGTTACTTCGTTGTCGTTGTTGTTGAAGTAGCCTACGGTTTTCTAGTTTGCCTCGCGTCCTGAGGGGCGGAGGTTCGGACTCAGTGTGAACCAATGAGTCTTTTTTTAATTTCTCAAGTATATTGATTGTTTACAACCTTTTTACCTACAAAGGTAACAAAAAAGGCTTATGTTTAGTCCACATTCTGCTCCACATTAATGTCGTGTTATTAAGAAGTGTTTGACGACATGTTCAATATATAAAGACGAGGATTTACTGGACCGTTCAACATGTGACTTTTGATTTTGTAAAGCTGTTGTGTGCATTAGCTAATATGCACAGTATGAGTGATAGCACTTCACGTAGTATGGTCTTAGTTCGCGGCTCTCTTGTGTCGACCTCCCTTATTAAGATCTTGGTACCGCTCGTAAAGAACACGCACACATTTGCGCGTATACACACTTAATTTATTTTTGTAGTTTTAGAGTGTGTTTGTTTTGTGACAAAAAGTTCCCATGTTTGATACTTTTTACAATTTTGGTAACGATAGTTTTGCCACCGAAACCTATCGTTCGCGTAACTTTGAAATGTTATTAACAAAATTATTTGTTGCAAGTCTACGATAATAATTAACACACACTACCATAAACAATGAATATGTATAGGCAGTTTGACAGATTAACACCAATAAAACCCTTCAGTCATGGGACTAAAGTTTAATTTTATTATAATATCGTAAACGAACGTTTGACAGTATGTTACAGATAATATAAAAATTTCGATATTTTTAATAAACTGATGACAATAAAATAAAAAAAAAAATTTTATTCAGCCCAAAACAAAAAACCTTTTGTAGTCACTAATCACGGGATTTTGTTTGAAGAGGCCAGTGTGTTTAATTGAATTCATGTTAATTTTAATTTAATAGTTATGTTAATTTCCTTTTGATAATTAATTCATATTCTTATATGCTTTAGCAAAAAAATTTACTCAATTTATATCTATATATTGTTAAACACTTATGCAAGTGAAAGCTTGTAGGTTTCAACCATTCTTAGGTAATGAAAATATGTGACTGTATTAGAATTTATTATCATGGGCATAACCTAATTGAAAGAAAAACGACCAATGTATCTATGAAATGGTAAAATCCTTGATTACTTACAAATACAGTTTCAAGGTGTAAACTTTAATGTAAATTCCTTTACCTGTAAAGTTGGAAGTTGGAACCAATACATCTCTCTTTCATCAAGCTTCCGCGATAAATGTTTACCGCTTAGCGTATAGTTCAGCGGTCGATGACGTATAAGTAGGCTATTGAAGCGGTAGGTATAAATATGCCAAAGTCGTCTGCGGCGGCAGTTAAAGTCGTAAGGTCTTAAGAGTATGCCAATTTATGACTGAGGAAACGAGATAAATAAATACAGAATCAAGCGCACTAGGAAGGGAAAAGTACAGTTACTATTTCCAAGTGAATGCGAAGATATCGAAAAATAATCGTTTAAAAATTAATAGCATAAGTTTTCAAAAATATCTCTGTCACGACCTTGGCTGATGTCTAAACTACGTGTTTCAATAATTTGGTGCTAATTTACTTCAATAGGTTTTTAAATAAAGCCTGCTGAAATAACTTTTTAGAGCACTTTAAGAAAAAAAAAATTATCGAGTGAAGTACCTATACACAATCATGTTTTGGGCTGTGTCGCGACCTCCAGTATATGCTCTATTTTATTCTGTTTTTTGGAGTGAAAACTTCTTTAGCGGCGTTGTGCACTTTTTTTGGTATGGGTAAAAAATGATAAATTCGCGCAGGCAGATCGAAAATGCATAAGACGGAAACCGTAATGCCACGCCATACTGATCGAAAATTCGAAAGACGGAAACCATAATGCCACGCCATATTTTAGTATATGGCGATTATGAGTACCTAGTACAGGGAGGTTGGATATGTGATTTTAATTCTATGACTGATTTAGATGTCAAATATACTACGTCAAAAAAGTAAATAAACAAACATTATTTAACATTAACTGCCGGCACTCCCGAAGTGCAACCCCTTTTTTTTTTTTAAGAAAATACAGGGTGGCGCAATATAATGTGCATACTGTTTTATCTTTTTTGCGGGGCAGAAATAGCGCGTTGGTACTAACACCTACTGTTGTTGGGTAGGCGGGCTGGAGTTTTAGTCACCACTAGTTATTTAGACGGGAAGCGTCGCGCATTTTACGAGAACTTTTGTTCATACATTGTTACAAGGCGACAATGTTGTTCTGAATATGGACTTCGACGAATTAGTGAAGCTCCGAGTGCTACTTTAATTAAATATGGGTTAAGCGTTTTGAAGGAACCGGTTCAACGTTTAGACCACAAGCAAAAGGTAATGAAATGCTTGATCGATTTTCCAATTTTGACAGTATCCTTTTCTCTGATGAGGCCCATTTCCATATCAATGGTTTCGTAAAGCGTCAAAATTGTCGTTACTGGAACAGTGAGAATCCTTAACTCAAACACAAGAAACTACTGCATAGTCCTATAAAGTGACAGCAGCGATCTCTGGCAGAGGAATAATTGGCCCTTTTTTCTTTGAAAATGCGCGGGGGCAAAACGTCACTATGTTGCGATACTACGAATGCTATGTTGCGATGTTAGAAAGTTTATTGGCTCCAGAACTTGCAATTCCAAGAAAAGTAAATTCTAGGACCTGGTTTCAACAAGACAGAGCTACCAGTCTAACATCAAATAACTCCATAGCGGTAGTAAAACAGATGTTCACAGGCAGACTGATTTCGAAAAGAGGTTATATCCCATGCCTCCTCGTAGTCCAGACTTGACGCCTCCTGACTTTATTTTTGTGGGGATACCTCATACACAAAGTCTACAGCAATAATCCGAGAAACATCGACTAGCTCAAGGAGAATATCGGTGGTGAAATGGCAGCAATTGTGTCAGCATAACTGAAGAAAGTTTTCAATTTCCCTTTAGGCATCATTTAGATTATTTTTTTTAAAAATAAACTTTATTACTTTCAAATTCCTCAGTTTTATTTTTAACTACACCTTTTGTATTTATTAATTAATCTATTTTTAAATATGCACGTTCAATTGCCACCCTGTAAATTCAGCAGTTTTAGAAAAATCCCTGCTAAAAAAAGTGATTTCTTGCATATATTTGCCTTCTTAAGACGTAAGTATAAATATTTAAAAGCGACAAAACATCTGTAAATAAATTTTATTTTTTTGCCACAGTGTTAAGCTTCTTTCTCTAAATGACTGGTTGGCTGAGCATTGACTCAAAGGAAATAAATGATTATATGTAGATCATCCTTATTATATATTTCCTTATATATTTCCTTTGTCAATTTTCCTGATGCAGTCCTACCAACTTTTTTGCTAAACTAAAAGGAAGCGCTGTAAAAGCATTTAACCTAACCAAATCTGACGGCGGTATGGCAAATTTAAAATGGCGTTAATAGCTTTTATTTTGTCACTTATATAGTGCAAATTTGTTTTATTTTTCCAGGTGCAACCGCTTTATGGTGCGCAGCGGGAGCCGGCCATCTTGGCATTGTGAAGCGCCTAGTGCGAGCGGGTGCTAACGTGAATCATGCTACCAAAACCCTCAGCACACCGCTCCGGGCCGCCTGCTTCGATGGCAGACTGGATATCGTCAAATATCTGGTGCGCCATGGAGCGGACATACACAAAGCCAACAAATATAACAATACGTGTTTGATGATTGCATCTTACAAGGGACATTTAGATGTGGTTAGTTGTGTCACAGAATATATAATAGTACCAACATACAAAACTGCTTTACTCCCCCTCTCCCTAACAGCGGATACCTCACTCACCGTACCCCGCATTTCATTGTACTGTTTGCTAGTGCTCATTAAGGGTTCGCACGCACGATGTCTGTGACAACGTTCCCCCCCTTTCGTCCAATTCGGCGAGGGTGTGTTTGCTGTGCGTGTGTGTGTGTGTGTGTGTGTGTGTGTGTGTGTGTGTGTGTACACTGTCTTGCTAATTGTAGTTATAACAATTACTGTTAACTTCTCTTTTAGATTAGTAGTTATGGTTAAAAAAAATTAAATGGTTGTATTTGTTTTCTTTACATTTTGAGACCTGGGAAATCTTTTCTTTTGATAGTATTTGAATATTCATAAGACATTAAATAAAATATATGTTAACTACATACAATCTTATATAGTCATTTATTCTTATAGGTGTGTATATGTGTTTGTTATGTCTATCTTTACGGTTTTTAACCCCAGAAGCGGGCTGTACATTGCACACTCACCCACATACCGACAACTTTAGTCCTACGTGACAGGGTGTGAGCCTATCGCCACCGCAACACTGCTTCAGGGGCAGTGTATTTGGACTAAGGTAGTTCATATACATCCCATATGTCGTAAATTACCAGTTTTGAAGTTAAAAGCGATAAAGTAAAAGAGCAGAGACAAAATAGTATTGCCAGTTCGTGGCGAACTACAAGAATTAACTCAGAATGGGCAGATGTATTTTTATAATAGTGGTAAAATAATGAAGTTAGGCAATACAAATGCTTATCACTATGTTGCGTTGTGTGGATACTATTGATATCTTTTATTGTGACTGTTACTACATTGGGTCAATAATTCTTGTTTATTTATATAAAGGCTCGATATTTTATCTTAAACGATATTGTTTGTGTTTTATATGATAACTCAACATTGTAAAAGATCAGTTGCTTCTGGTTTTTATTGCTTTTTAAATTGGTAAAATAGACCTGACTTTCAATGACGCCCTATTAAAGTTTATTGGCTAGGATTTCTTTGGATGTGCTGAGAATATCCAACTGTAATTAAACGATCGTGTTTTTTTTTTATATACCACTAAGGACTATTGACCTATCGTGTTCTACAGAATATAACTCAAAAACATGATTATTATACATAAAAATCAAACTATTACCACTTTCTACTACTTTTTAAAATATTTTGGCAAAGAAATCTTCAAAAACTGTGGTAAAACGTGATTGTGATGGTTATTTAAACCCTTACAAAAGTAAGTTAAAATGTAGCTGCACTACACACGCACGCTCAGTTACATATCGTGCCGTCGTTGTACCCGTACCCTTATTTGATGTCACGTACAACTGGCTCTTAAAGACAGTCTGGCTGAAACTGCAGGAATTTAGTAGATGCGCAGGTGGCTTAAGACCGGCCGTTGTGTAGACATAGTAGAGGCCTGCGTTCAGCAGTGAACGCCTTCCAGTAGCGACGACGGAGTCATGCCTAAAATTGTTGTTTGTGTCACCAGGTACAGTTCCTGTTAGACAGTGGAGCTCGTGTGGATGAGAGAGCGTTGTGTGGAGCGACCGCTCTGCACTTCGCGGCGGAATGTGGCCACGCGTCCGTCGTTTGTGCGTTGTTGGATCACCACGCGAAAATGCTCACCAACGAAAATGGTACTTAAACTTAATGCACTGTATCACACCCTGGACACCTCATACAAAAATATTATATGATAAAATTACTGTCAAGGTCGTAAAAATAAGTATTTGCTGGATGAGTAAAGTTAGAAGGACGAACAGAAAGTAAGGTCGTTAATAATACGAATCCAGACATCGTTTACTTTCACGTCGGCCGAGACTTGTACAGAGCTTGACTCAACTGCTCACAACTGCAAGGGAAAAAAAAAGACTTTATAGCTTGCTACTTGCTACTTGCTTTGCTACTTGCAAATCTCGAAACAGAAATTGAAAATCTTATGATATACCGTGTTTAATATTTCTTAATCCAGCGTCGTGTCGGCTGTAGAAGTAATTAAGAATTATTTACTATTAGACGAATAAGGATTGCGGCCTTTGTTTATGATAATTAAATGATTTTTAATTAAATGAATAAGTTTTTTAATTAAATGAATAACTATTAAATGAATAAGAATAACCGGCCATGCAAAGAAAATAGTATAGGATTTTACTGGAGTCTTTTCTGTTCAGAAATGTTTTTCTTTTTAATTTATAAGTATTCTACAATTGATGTTATGTGTTCTTTTTTTTTCCTAGCGTTTTTATACGTGCAAATGTGCGCGTGTTCTACGCGTGCGATCACCATTTAGGTCAAAGGGGGCCGTAATTACACTTATTCTTGTTTTTCTTGTATCTTGTATATATTTTTCTCGCTGTAGTGGGATGAAAAAATTGTGTGTCTCGCACGGCTAGATATTTTTTTGGGTTTCGTGCCTCAGAATCCTTCGCTTTGTAAAAGATTTAATTTTTGAACCTCTCACTTCGCTCGTGGGTTCAATCTGTTAATCCTTTTCTTGCTCAATATTCAATATAGGCACTCACGCCAAAAAGTAACTTTCCAGCCTAGCGTAACAAATAACTATTGTTGCGCAATAGCACAAAAGAAACCTAAAAAAATAAAGGACAAAAATAAAGGACATTTATAATTATTATTCGTTCAATTATAGCATTACGTTCGTTCGTTTCCAGGCATGACTCCATTGCAATGCGCTGCGGAAAGAACCAGGGTTTCTGTTGTGGAAACACTAGTCACGCAGCCAGAAGTTACTCGCTCACAAGCTATCGAGGCCTACGAGCTGCTTGGAGCTTCCTTCGCCAATGATAAAGAATATTATTGTCCCAGGGTACAGATATTCCTACGGATCTTTGGGTCTCTGGAGCCAGCTTCGAGATAAAAAAATATATTAACACAGCCATTACCAGACAACTGATACAAAAAAATGTATATATATACTTTCTTTTTGTAAAAGCTTACGTACCTACTTTACATAGACAACGTCCAGACACAAAAAAAAGTCAAATGTTCATTACATTTGTGTTTATCTTGAGTTAGTCCTGTGCGAGAATCGAAACCACGCACAGCAGGCAGCCCCTTTGCCAACTAAACCACAAGGGTGATGTGCGGCATGAATAAATTAAGGAGCAAGCGGGTTGAATTGACATGCGGAGGGTTAAAGCGCTATCTTCAGACACACAAAGATCCGTCGCAAGTATTGTAAGCACTATATCACAGAATCCAATATGTAAATATGTAAGTCTCTCTCTTTGCTTTGTTTAACGTCGAAACGGAGTCCCAAATTTAACTATATTTTAGCAAAGAGATTGTTGAAAGGACGAAAAAGAACATACGACTATTTTTATCCCCCTCAAAAATTTCTACGTAAATCGATTTTTACGCGAATGATACCTCGGGCACAGTTCCTTTACGTCGCAACGGAGACAGGGGGTAACCTGTTTTTTGGCACGTTCATAGCTACTATTACATTAAAGGACATAGGATACTTATCATCTCGATCGAGATCCCACGGGAATATATTTTCCACGCACCGTTCGTGACCCGATTATTGGCACTGGCATAGCTGAAAGGATAGAGAACGACATAGGTCACTTGTTTATCCAAATGGAGAGTTTCCATGGGTGAATGATAGTAGACAATAATTCTAGTTTTGTCATGACTTGCAAGAACTGAAACTTAAGTTAGGTTGGACCTTTTATACAAAATAGCTTGTTTTTTGTTATAGATGGCTTATCAGTATCTTCACAGAGCAATGGCGATGCGGTACGACACTCGATATGGTCTACTGCTGAAGAAACCCGCGGAACCGCTACCGGCATACGATAACTGGAGAGAGAGCACTACGTTAGAGGTAATTTAAATGTTTATAACTCTATTGTCAGGGGGTAATAATAAACCACATATTAAACTATATCTCGGCGTTACAAGCGCCCATAGGCTACGGTGGCAGCTTACTATCAGGCGGACCGTAAGCTTGTTTGTCACCTTAGTGGTATAAAAAAAAATACTTTAAAATTGAAGAAATGCTAGGAAATAAATAGAGCGCGTTAAAGTTCTGTATTGTTACACCTCTTTCTAAGATGTCAAAATCAACTATTTTAACACCGTTTGTTATTTCGATACTGCCAGCGGTATTGATATGAGAATTTTTACCATGAGATGTCAGCAAAGGTAATTAATGTCCCTTTCGACCCATTTTGAAATTTCTATTAATATTATAATTTAAACAACGAATAGAAAGAATCTTTTGATAAAGTGTTAAAAGATACTTAAATGTTGTAAATGTATAAATAAATAAAGACTCACGTGCTTAGTCAATTTAGATGAAATTTGGCAAAAAATATCCACTATATATCCTGGATTAACATTTACCTTACATATTTACATACCTATTTAATCTTTTGTCTCGGCCGAGGGTTCCTATTGGATTTGGTTTATTTCGGGTTGATATGTTTAACGCGGTACATAGCTTAGTAACCTTAAAGTTTAAATAAAAAAATCTGCATTATCTGTTACCATTCCTCAAAAAATAATGAATTCAGGAGTTGGAGCGTCTGCACGGTAACCTTCACGGCTTACACATGGAGGGTCTGACAGTGCGGGAGCGTGTACTGGGTCGGTCGTGCCCCGACCTGCCGCACCCGGTCGTGTTCCGAGGCGCTGTGTTCGCGGACGAGGCGAGGTTCGACCGGTGCCTTGCGCTCTGGAGGCACGCGCTACTCTTGCGACACCACAACAACGTAAGTCACATAACGAATCATGGATTTTAGAGTTTCGAGGTTATTTATTTATTATGCGCATGTACACTAAGTCAAATAAGTGTTCAAAATATGGTTCATATGTATGGTAATTATTTATTATTACAATTTTCAACACGTTTTTGACTCACGTGTACCTTTTTTTTGTTATTCCTAGTTTACAAAATTAAAACATTAAATTGCACCCTAATATTATAACAATGTAGCCTAGAAGGCTAATGGGCAAATTGTTTCTTACCTAGTTTTATAGTAGAGTATTTATATCTAAGAATGTGTCCAAAGGCACTTTTTTATAGTCTAGTTAAGGCGTAGTATCTACCTAACGAGCGCTGCCAAAAGTTATTCTTTATTTTCTCTATTTACAAAACACACTTTTAGCAAAACGCTATCTACAACTTACAGATATATTCTAGAAACGATGTCCTACTACTATGAACCTTCTAAAAATAGCTTATAACTAGTTTTAAATAATTAACATTTAACTGACTTCAAAAAAGGAGCAGGTTCTATGTTCAACAGGTATATTTTTTTTTATGTAAGTCCTCCGATTTCTCCGTAAATTGAACCCAATTTTAAAAATTCTTTTTTATTCGAAAGAGTATGTTCTTGAGGTGGTCTAATATTAATGAAGTAGATTTAAATCTGAAACTTGGAGAAAAAAAATAATTGAATTGGGGAAACGCGCCTTTTATGTTGATGATTGTATAAAGTTTTGTTACAAGTATTGATGTTTTTAGCGTAAAAGTAATAAAAGCAATTCGGTACTCAAAATCAAAAATTTAACAAAAAAACAACCGGCTTCAAAAAGATGCACTAAAAATAATAATAAGAATAATAATTTATTGCCAAAAATCTGATCTGAATTACCGTTTCAAGTTGGTGTCATGCAAGTGAAGTGTGTTATAAATTATAATAAACTGTTAGGTACATAGTCACCAACTCCAAACTGTGATTCAGATAAAATTTCCTGCAATAAGTAATTCTTACCTTTTTAGTGCATCTTTTTGAAACCGGTTGTTTTTATATGATAAAGAGTGTCTTTCGGTGGCTCTCGTTACGTAGGTTCTGCGCCTTAAGAGAAATATACTTTGTACTAGTGTTCTATAATGGTACTTTAGTTGTACTAGTTTTTCACTACGTTACACTCGATAACACTACACTAACTTAAAAGATTTAGTTTTTTAAGCTTTCTCACAGTGTCCATGTTGTCGAAGAGCTAGATTGCCACTTCTGTGAACTTCTGCATACTTTTTGATAATTATGTTGAGAAAAATTAAGGTCCTGGAGTAGATCATCGTTTCTTGTTTTTAATAAATACAGGACAGTAGTCATCTTTTTTGTCTGTGAAGTTTATATATATATCGATTATAATTCATTTAACTTAATTTTCAATTTTATTGTCCAGCCAATCAAGTTCACTTAGATGTTTACCAATTAGCCTATCCCGGTCTCCGGTTCGAATTGAAATCAATCGGTTAACCGCGAGCAACATGCGTGCTTGGTGAGAAAAAATTAGGTGATTGCGATCTGCGCAAATGACCTTGAAACCCCAAAATAAGTGGTTCTGTAAGCCATATGCGACGACATAGGCTAGTCGTGTGCGCTCGCCCCCCGTCTCGCCGCGCATCTTTCCCCAAGATTGCACTGTCTAGACGTCTGATTGGCGACTGCAAGAATGAAATGATTGTAAAGGCTGTGCTAGTGTATAGATATGTATTTTAATCAAAGCAATAAATGATTATGTGTTAATTTCACGAGTTTGTTCTAGATTGCTGTAGTAAAGGACTTGCTGAGATTCGCACAAGTTTTCTCACAGATGATACATATAGGAATTGAATTGCCGCTCGATCAGGTAAGTCTCACTTGTATTAAGTGAATTTCATGTAATTTTTGTTATATTTATATATAAATTTCACGTGGACAGGTCAAAAATTGCACAGTAGCGTTAAGTGAAATATTTTATGGCTTCTGCTCTGAGTGAATTAAATGTGAACTGAAAATTGTATGAACATGGCTGTCTAACTGACAGCAGTAGTTAAGCCAAGTTAGAGGCCTTATGGCTGGCTAAAATCTTAACCACGACCGCCATTCCGCACTAAGCTAGCGTGGTGGACTATAGCCTATGCCTCCTTCCTCGAAGGGGAGGCCTGTGCTCCTGTAGCGGGGACATAAAACAGTTGAGACAACGATAAAACAATGCTAATAGCTAAGTTTTAGTATATACTAAAACTTTGCCAAGAGACATATTGACATACCTACATTTCGTTTATGTAGAAAAATTATAAATGTTTCTCGAGATATTAATGCACTAAAACACCCAGACACAGAGACTGCATTTAAGAGGGAATATTACCTAAATAATTGTTTTTTGGTAAATGTATCTCCAGATACGCTCAGCAGATTCTACAAAAGTTTAGTAAATGTGTTCTTTCAAACCGTGTAAAATGTGCAAACACGATTAATAAACTTATTCGATAAAAAAATTCCTAAACCCATACATGGTTTTTTTCAAAGTTTAGGCAAACAAATCTTCAAAGTTCTAAGTGATATTAGTTTACAACTTTGCTAAAGCATAGCTATGATAGTGCTTTTAACCCTGAGCAAAGCTTTTTTTGATAACAATGATGTGTAATAAACTATAAATTTTTTTCATGTATTTTATTGAAAATCTCAGTGAGATGATAAGTAGCTGCACTACTCACGCACGCTTAGTTACATATCGCGTCATCTTTGTTATCACTCAACTTTTCTGTCACGTAGTACGCCTCTTAATAACACTTTAGGAAGTGTAATTTTTTTGTAATAAGCAAGAATTGTGTAAGCGTATTATAACTATTTTATCTATCAAAAAATATATTCATTGCATATATGTATGTTGGTATTTTGCAGGTTTGTTTTGTGCTTGAATCCTGCGCTGAAGAGCTTAGAAGGTGCAAGAACAGACTGGAGACTCCACAGAGTAATCACGATCCAGACACTTTACTAGTATGTTATGTTTTTTTAAATAACCTTAAAAATAATTGATTAGTCCCATCCCATTATGCCTAAAAAAATTATCCTAAAGATGTCCTAATGAAACTATATATTAAATTTTCTAGTAAGCAGAGAGTGACTAGATTTTTAGGCAATTTATGCCCTCGCTGTTAAAAGTATTCATAGGCAACTTTGACCGCTTAACTTCAGGCGAGCTGTTAGCACGTTTGCTACCTTTAAAATAGTGAACATAAAACTAAAATATACTCTAGAATTATTTATTAAATAAAACAAGTAATATGTTAAAGAAAGGGCTTGAAGTTAAGATGCTGTATCTTAACTTCAAGCCCTTTCAAAAAAAGATAGGTTTTTTTTAAGGGTGTCCTGGATAAAACAGACCATTGATTATTTATTTATTTTTTATTGCTGTACTTTGTTGCTTACAGTTTATATACTTAACGCAACAAGACATAGTTGTAAAATTATTAATTTACGTACAATTCAACTTATATACTATGTTATAATATAAAAATAAAATATTACAGAAATTGACTATCAGCAATGGGTAAAAACACGTCAAAGGCTGGTGATTAAGGAATAATTTTAAATTTTTCTAATTCTTAATATTTATTTCGAACAATTTCAATAATTTAAACATTAAAGTGTTATTTCACTAAATGGCGAAATTTGTTATTTAATTCTGGGTAATATAAATAACACTTTATGGAAAAACTAATTTTTCTTTTAACATGGTACAAAAAAAGTTCAATGATAAATACCTGATAGGTATGTGTTTCAAAATGTGTAATAAATATTTCTTACTTAAATGCAGAGTTTTCTATTCTCTGATTATTTTTGGCAACAGATAATGGAAAGAACTATTAGAATAACGATGAAATAATTTATTAAATCCAGTTCCAATACAATGAGGCATTTTGAACTAGGTAGCATCGATACAGTTACATAAAAGTTGTTTGTTTTTACCCAAACGACAAAGTTGTTATGTTTCTACTCGCAATGGCTGAACTTACTTGTATTAAACTTGGCACAGCGATATTATGGTCATTTTTTCTTTTCCAAAAATAAGAATTCAGATGAAATAAATTTTAAGAATGACGTGTTTAACTGTTTACGGAAAATCATCCAAGCAATGTATACTTATGTAATGTATGCTATAGGGGTACTTACTAGAAAGCCTTCATCTTAACAGAATTTAAGACAAAGGTTGTTATTTTTTGGAGAACATGAACCCAATAGCTGATTTCAGGGTTGTCACTTCTTTAATTAAAAAATAAAAAATGTTTTATTGGAATTTAAACACCCAATGTTAAATACTCTTGCATTTTCATAACATTTACTACTACTACTTACCCCCTTAGTACCCATATTTTGTTACACCCTGTATAAATAGGATGTTTATTTTCTTGTCTATCAATAAGTAGTTCCTATTGAATGATTGACGAGAAGAGCTTGGTTCTCGATTATATCACGCAGGAGGAATACGAGAGCAACGTGCGGACGGCGCTGTACCTAGTGGCTGTGGCTGCCAGGCTGCTGGAGAACGATGGCAACAATGAAGTTAGTGATACTTTACCACTCAACTTTCAACAACAACTACCACAGTGTTCACTTCATACGTAATTAGCATGGCCTCTAACACTATAAAAACAAATGACGTGCGTATACGCGCAAATGTGTGCGTGTTGTGTGTTATCGGTCACAGGATCGTAACAGACGGTCGGGTTCCACTCTAGACTAAAACTAAAATACTTATACTACAAGGACTACGTAAAGAGGTACAAAGGTACAAAGGTAGGTAAAAAGCCGTCAAATAGAGCAAAAGTGCGGTAAGGGCAGGACGGAGTGACCTCAACTGGCCTTACTTCGGGTGGTCCTCATAATACTGAGGCTAATTTGAGTTGCTCCCTGCGCCGCTCTTACCTTACGATTGCCCTGCCTAGACGCCTTTCGTCGAACCTTTGTACTTAATGCTTACTGTTTGCTTATACTGTGGCATACCTTGGACGCTTAATACAAAAATCGCTTTATTGGTGACTACTAAAACTACAAAAAGAAAATATTTGTGAACTGGCGCAAATGTGTGTGTATTCTATATGAGTGGTAAAAGGATGGTAAAGTGGGTGCGTAGATCGTAGCGATAACAGGGGTAGTGAGGTCGCTTTAAGAGAACGGCGGCCATTCTCGACGCTGCATAAAGTGCACTTATACTGTGACTGAGCTGCAACCAAGTAAAATTATTGCTCGTGTCTTAACAGCGTCCGTCCATCACAAAAAGAAATAGTATTATTCGGTGAACTCCTTTAGCTAAGTTGGTTAAAAGGTCCTGCAATAGGGTCCAAAGATTTTAACCATTATCTTTAATAAAACCTAATAGTAAATAGACTAATTTCTCTTAAAAAGGTCTTAAGAAACATGTACGCGTGCAAAGATCGTACGGTTTGCTAGTAATAACATGTGTGAGAAAGTATGTGTGCTTGTCCTGTCTTCACGAGCAGTCATTTGAGCTGAAATTAGGCACAGATATAGCTGAAGAGACAGAGAAGGACAGTTGCTACTTTTTATCCTGTAAAATTTATAGTTCCCATGGGAATAACTATAACCTAATTACATGTGGACGTAGTTCGTCTTTTTTATTTTATTTATAATCATGGAGTTGCAGTAGGAATGCTTTGTCGATAATCGATCAAATTTAGTGCGGCAAAAGCTAGTGTATAATAAATGAGTATTTCACTCTTGTTTAGGAAACTTGTGGAAGTATACGGCGAGCTATATTCAACTTGCGAAAGGTGAGACTTCGGAGTGGACAGACCCTGTTGCACCTCGCGGCGGACAGACGGACGCCAGTAGACGACTTCCACACCAGCGACGTGTGCCAGTAAGTGTTGAACTGGTAACTAGTTGTATAATTTCCCGCCTACATGCCACCGGTGACAATAGCAGACAGGTTCTTGGGCCACCTCTTAACATCGCTACGGTGCTCAGGGTGACTTGATTTTTGGCACAGGAGCAAGCTAGAGTGACGAGTCAAGCATAGCTTAGTGATGGCTTGGTTAACGATAACAGGTGAAAAGATTCTTTGAAATCTCAAAATAATGTAGGAAATATATCAATGGCAACATTGTTATTATCAACTTAACCTTACGCTAAGAATAAATACCTAAATCTATTGGAGTGTTCAGTGGTGGATCTGTACATAATCTTGTATCTCTACACCCTTATTGTTTCTTCAACTTATGTAAGAACATATATTTTTGCATGCTTAGGTGACTCGACAATTACTGATTTGATTAATGCACATCATGCTTTTTACTTAATAGAAGTTCTCGACAGGTTTTAGTGAAGTAGCCCTTGCAGATGGAGACCAGTGTTGTTTCGGGTATCCGTATTCGCGGATCTCGACTTTAATGATCGGTATCTGTATCCGTATCCGCGAATATGTATTTTTTACAACCCGGCACTTCTCTAGTGATGACCAGGATTTCGGATTAACTGTTATAATAATAGAGTGTCTGCGTATATTTTTCGGTTGGATATGTAGACTACATATTGCGAGGAACTCGTTGGTCTAGCTTTAAGTATATTAGCGGCGGGACGGGGGATGCCAGATACAGTTATCGATAGCGGACTGGCGTAGTACGGTAAGAAGGGTTTTATTCTTCGCTCCACCGCTAACATACCTAAGGTGCGACAAATAAGTATCGGGCTAGCTACAGCTAAAGGATTCTCATAAGAAGTTCAAATATCTTTGATTTTTGTCTGTATTTCTGTAAACTATATTGTGTTTCAGTTTTCCATGTATGAGAACTACGCGACTGTTGTTGGAATGCGGAGTAGAGATTGACGAGGCCGACGACTCGAAAAGAACACCATTACACGTAGCTCTTATATCCTATCAACTTATACCAGGTATTTATATTTCAGAAATATTTTTTGGAACATTATTTTTTTAATAATAATCTATTAGATTTGAATTTTTTGTCGCTAGATAGAATACTAC
Source organism: Apoda limacodes (assembly GCA_946406115.1). Taxonomy (NCBI): domain Eukaryota; kingdom Metazoa; phylum Arthropoda; class Insecta; order Lepidoptera; family Limacodidae; genus Apoda; species Apoda limacodes. The sequence goes on along the minus strand of OX291541.1, from coordinate 20,623,902 downwards.
GTCTTCTTAAGTAAACTTACGCCAAAGTGCTGAGGTTTGGTTACTAGAATTTTTCCCAATTTAGTTATTTATTATAACAATTGATTTCTCAAAGAAATGGTCTTAACGGTAAATGCAACCGAACTTGGGGGTTTAAGGTCATCTGTGCAGATTGAGTCTCTTATTCGTCTATTGGTATTGGCATATTATTAAATATATGAACTATATGTATCAAATGAGTTGGCCGTGATTGGCGCCACATTGTACCGTAATTGCGACGGTGTGCTTGGTGCTTAGTACTTTTACGACTTCGGTTACCAATATGGCGCCTCAACATCGACCAACGTATTTGAAACGCTTACTTCTACAGTTCGATTCAAGATTTTGGGGTTTTATGTTATATGAATACGCTTGTACACTGAGTCACATAAGTATTTAAAGTATAGTTTATTTTATATAATTTTCATGTTCATTACAGATGATTATAATTTTTTCAAAATTTTTACTCAAGTGTACTTAAAAAATCTTCATTTAGCCTATAAACTAATTGATGAACGCATGCATGAGCCGCGACGGACCAATGGCTTCGAAGCCTTAAGATCCGTGATAAGAATTGCACTAATTATGTGTTATAACTTAAGAATATAATTTTTTTTTGACCATTAGATGAGCGGGAACAGTGGGCAGAAGCGTTATGTGGAGTGGTTTGCGAGTTGTTGGGAGCCGGAGCCCACGTGGACGCCGTTGATGCTGACGGCATCACACCATTGGTTGCCGCTATTGGAGGTCGGTAAATAAAGATAACTGAGGGCTTAGCATGAGTTTACTATCGTTTACGTGCAATGACGACAAACAAGATTTTGTATGAAGTTACTACTTAGGTAATACCATCTGTAATGGCAGTTTTCGATGTTTTTATACAAATTTGTTTGCTTTTTTGTCGATCTTGTAACGATACGTAAACTTGCTAAACTCTTTAGACGACTTTATCTGTCGTTTGAGAGATACATTATCGAACGTGTCAAGAGGTCCAGAGATCCAGATACAAGCAAATAAGGTATATCGAATCTTTCCACGCAGTAACTCCAGAGGTCAATGAAACAAATAAGGAAAACAGTATCTTAAAAATGATCCGCATGTGTGGTCAGAGATATTGCAAATGTTTCTGCGTCACTTTTTGGTAAAAAGCTTATATTATGGCATTATGTGTGATCATTGCGATCACAGGTGTCTGTATAAGTATATCAGTTCAATAAAGATATTTGAATTGTGCACATATTTTTTTTTCGACAGGTCCAGCGGAGAGTCTAATCCGTGCGGCCATCAGTCCAAGGTTGTCTTGTCTAGCAGCCGCTGCCTTAGCTGTCCACGGAGCTAAGTACAGACCCTCACAAGTACCTCGGGACTTACACGCGTTCCTAACAATGCATGGAGTAGCATCTATGAAATAAAACTCACAAAATTGTTCAATTGAAATTTTTCGTTGAAAACAAATAGCAACGAATTTTAAAAAGTACCTATGTTAAGATCGACAAAAAGTCTGACTGACACAGTGGGATTCGAACCGACTATTCGACTCCTTGAGGCTTTGGAATAGTAAGTTGCATCGAAGAGTTTTTTTTATTATTTTATTTAAAGTTATGTCAGATGAAGCATAAAATTGTGCCATTTTATATTTTACGGTTTCAGTTTGCAATTGTGTATAAAACATGTATTTTGGTGAGAGTTTTTAATTGCGACGGCTTTTCCAAGAAAAATTATAACTATAATGTTATTTACTTATCAAGGAAAATGCATTTTTTAGTTGGTTTTTGAAAGAGTTTTAATTGAGGTAGCTACAATGGTGAAATATATAAATAATTAGAATAAAATAAATTCGTAGTATCATAATATTTTCTTCTTCGTGATTTTATTTCTGTTAAACGGGTATTAAGTGCAATAGTATGCACATATATAAATTATAAAATTCTGTTATAAAAAAATCAAGATATGGAAGTTTTAAATAATTGTGAAATCAAAATGTGACAATTATACCAAAATAATAATAGGAAGGGATGGATTTTGAGATTTCTCGACTTAACTTCATACGGTCTTCAGGTCAATTTTGACCCATTTTGGGACATAAATGCAATATCTCAGAAAATAAGTGTTTGAAGAGTTAGAAATTTTTTCTACTACCTGCAATAAAAAGTTCCAAAGTTCCATACATCGAAAATCGAACTAAGACTCCAGTCCGAAAAAACTCCCAGGTCAGTTCGAAAAACGGTACGAAATTGCATTTCATATTCGACGTGGCCAGAAATATGACGTCACCAGCAGGCGGCAGATAGACCGACGAGAATGATCGTGCCGCGCCGCATTTATTCTAATAAAATATAATTTTTTGGTTTTTTTTTTATAATAAATATCTCCCTATTTTTTACTATATTGGACTTTCAGGTAGTAGAAAAAGTAACGTTTGTCCTGAGAACAAAATGGGTTTCTTACCACATCAAAAGTAGCTCCTTCCCTCGAGTAAGAAAAAGTGTCATTTTGTACTCGGTACGAAATATACTATTATGACTTAATTCAATTCTTAAAATTCTTATTATTGAAATAACTTTGTCAAACACGTTTATAATATTCTATATATGAACTAATAAGTTATAAAATTAAGGGCCCTTCTGAAGGCGTGCGCTTAAATTTTTTATTTTATTTTACATATTAAATTTTTTTATGATATGAATGATTTTGAAATAATAAATGATACTGCTGCTTTACAACAGTTTTTAAAAAAAAATTAAAAAATAAAGTGCCTTTTAACTTATACTTGGCAGAATCGGGATATCGAACAAGTCTTCTTGCCTGAAAATAACCCCTCTTTAACCCCATGAAATTGAAAAAAAAAACCAAATGACGTACACCACAGCAAAGCTTACATATCTTTTTAAATAAAATACCACCTAATATGTATATATATATATACATATACGTGTATTTTTTTCAACAGTTCCTTGTTGCTTATAAATAATCAAATAATATATATATATATATAAAGTTATAGTATATTTTTGAAAATGGCTCAAAATTATGATGTTACGGAATCGTTATCGAACCAAATCGATTTCACGACTATAAAATGTGATAATAACTTAGTTTTAATATAGAATGTAAGTTTAGATCGAACTAGGATACTCCTCGAAGGCTTATATTATATATATAAAAAAATATATATTACTAAATAAAATCATATTCATCGAGAAAAAAAACGGTTAACGACCTACTAAAAAAACAAGACATGCGATGAATGTAGACAAAACAAGTCTAATTATAAATATTCTGAAAAACAGCGTAAAAATTATATAAACAATCATTTCATTCATATTATAGTCGGCCATCAGAGGCGTCTAGATTCTAGACCAATCGTGAGGTGCGGTGCACGGCGAGAGGGGAGCGGGGGCGCTCTCGACTAGCTTTTGCCAACAATCAATCAATTAATCAATATCATTTATTCAATTTAGGCTACAATAATTGAGCACTTATGAATGTCACTACGCTATCGGTTCGTAAGTCTATAGGGCGGGAGACCTAGTACTGAGAAACCGGCAAGCAACTCAGCAAGGGTATTTCTTTTCTCCTTTTCTCTTACAGCGTCCACTTAAAATATTGGAAAATCATAGATGGACACTTGCCATTACAAACATAAAAACATGAAATGTAAAGCACAAGCACAACTTCATCACTTAGAAATAATCAATGTCTTACAGTATTGATAAACAAAACAAAAAAGTAAGACTAAATACTAAGAATACAAAGAAGTTTGCAAGAGCAGACCAGTCTCCACAGGCGACACCCGTTCACGAGTACGACACATGATTCAGCCATCGCTTCGCTCAACCATGTTTTAGGGAACGTAACGACCTGACACACATGCCACCAACGCAGAGACACTTTAAGAGAGACACACTCTAGCAACTCCAATAAAACTTCGATTGTACTAGTTACCATACAAAAAAAACCCTAATTGCTAGTCGGGTGCTGTCGCGCGCCGTCACTGTTACGACGTTATCGGTTTTATCAAAGGCTATGATTGACTGTATGGATAAAATGAATGGTTAGGCTGTGGTTAAAATTTACTCTTACCTCCTATTATGATCGCATTTTGTAATATCTATATCTTATAGCTATTGCTAATAGGATGTTTAAAATTGTAGTTTGAATGTTAAATTTAGGAAAGATAGCGTAGATCCGTCCGTAAAAGCAAATTTGGGACTAGTTTTAGATGACTACGATACCTAAAGAATAAAGGTTACAATTCGCACAAATTTTGCAGACTCTTAATGTAGAGAGAAAAATGACATACTACAACATTCAATGCATTGCGCACAAATTCCGCAAAATTTAGTGTTATAAATTAGTATTTCTTCTAAAAACCTTTATTCATTTCTAGTTACTTGCATATGATGTGAAATATCGTTGTAGTATTCTAGCTATTAGCTAACAGAACACAACGCTGTAGATATATTGTGTTGTTAAGGTTAAATCTAGCAATCATGTTAAATATCGTCAGTCAAACATCCAGATCATTTTGCATGTTGAGAAAACACTTTTTATTAGATCTAAATATTGCATAGGGAACATTTATTAATTAGATTACTTAAATATTTCTTTGCAACTAGTCAATGGATAATATAGTAACTACGATTTTTAATATAGCTACTTTTGTATGTTACGCTTACGCTCTATGTGTGTGTGCACACCAGCAACTCGTTTGATTGGTTGTACATGTGTGTTCGTGTGTGTCAGCTTATGTGACACAGTACAAGTTAAGAAGTATTTCAATTAAAATAGTTGTGGAATTTGAAAACTTTTTTTTTTCGTTTTGTTCTTAATTTGCATCACATTAGGCTGCTGCAGTAGAGAAATTCAACGTGAAACTTAGCTGAAACTTTTATGGTCGTAGAAAAATATATATCATTTTCTATGCACCAATTAGGTTTTGTCAGTCAATAGAAATTCTTTTTAAAATTAGCTCTGAAAAGGTATTATGGTTATTTAGTCAAGCTTTTTAAAATAAGCTCTGAAAAGGTATTATGGTTATTTAGTCAATCTTTTCTATGTTATAATTTTTTATATTTTTTTTGTAAAATCAGGTTCAAGTAGTAGTAATATAATAAAACGAAAATGAGCTAGTGAGCAATTGAATTATAACTTAATAAAATAATTACGATTTTTGTTATATTAACTCTTTACAAACTATAAAATATACATATAAGATGACACACACATACGCACATATTAAAGACTAGAGTGTAACTGTTACTGCACAGAAAACAAGAACAGGAAAACGGTCATAAAAATTATCAGTGCATGGACTTAATGTAATAAAATTGTATAAATTGTTGTTGAAAGCATTTTTTTTTGTGTAAAAATTAATGGTACCAATTTATATCAGAAGCTATAACGCTTCTAGGTTTGTTACGACTTGTAAAGTCTTTTGTTTTTTAATTTTCAAGCTAGTCTTTGAATAGGTTCGTTATAGCTTTATTATTAATACGTTTATTGTAAATTGTAAACTAAATTTCTTTTGATAGCCTCATTTTTTTTTGTGACTAATTGTTTTACTTACACTATGTACCTGGATTGTGTACAATGAATTATAAAGATTTTATTTTTAAATTAAGTATTTAAAAAAAAATGTGCCAAAACTTGTTCTAATTTTGCTGTTAAAATATGTTATTTACGTTTTGGTTATAAATATTGTATATATTGGTTTTTGTATAACAATGCATGTTACTTTTTAGTCTTTGCAAAATTTTGGATTTTACATTTGAGGTTATTTAATTTAGTGTTCAATGAATTTGAAAAAAACTTAATTGTATCGAATTATTTTTTTGTTAATCTGCAAATTCAGGTTGCAAATAATAAAAAATAATATTCATAATTTTCAATGAATTCTTTATTTACCTGTGAGAGCTTGTGAAAAAATTTCTTTACTCAATTAAGTGTCTTTTTCACATTGTTTTTTTTTATAGTAGGCTTTGGACTGTATGTATCAACCTTGATATACCAACTTCGTCTCGTAATTTATAGCGCGTTATTAACAACTTTCAAGTAAGTCCAAAAAAAGGTAATAAAAATGCCAAAAAATTGTAAAAATAATTCTGTTGTCAATGTCAATAATGTTTTCTTTATTTTGCTTTTAAATCGAAATATAATTTGTATAATATTGTATATAAAATGGATTTATTCTCAGTATATTTAAATATATTTTTGTGAAAACAACAACAATAAAGTCTATTAAAAACTATTTTTTGGTAGTTTTAGTAGTCTCGCAGTCTTGGGGGTGAAATGTTTGAAAGTACATCTCATCTCTTCTCTTCTTCGAACCTTGTTTACTTAGTTTCCTTATTTTTTCTTTTAATTCCAAAAAAAACCGTTATCAAGTAATTATTGTGTTATTCGTGACTACTAACATTACAAAACAGAAAAGACGTGTGATACGCGCAAATGTGTGCTAGTTGCAAATGTGTGCTAGTTTTTCACTAGCAATAGGATCGTTATAGAGGGGAGGTGAGGTCAGACACTATAGAGCGAGTGGCAATTCTGCATAAAGTGCTATACATATACTTTGAAGTGTGCCCTGAGATATAGTATACCAACTGTATTTAACTACAGCACAGAAATAAATTTGGAAGATGCTTATCTGAAAAAGAAACAAGTTAAATAGACCTCGTCGTCACACCAACTTCTCATATGTTTTAAACGTGTAAGTTAATAGTAAGTTAGTCACGTGGACATACAAGTAATCAGGTGGACGTACAAGTAAGTAATATGTGACGTGGACTTACAAGTAAGAAGCAAGTGACGTGGACGTATAAGTAAGTAGTGAGTACAGGGACGTGGACATATAAGTAAGTTATAGTGACGTGGATGTATAAGTAAGTAGTGAGCACAGGGACGTGGACGTACAAGTAAGTAATAAGTGACGTGTATGTATAAGTAAGTAGTGAGTACAGGGACGTGGACGTACAAGTAAGTTATAAGTGACGTACAAGTAAAAGTAAGTAGTAAGTAAGTGACGTGGACGTAAAAATAAGTAGTAAGTGACGTAGATGTAAAAGGAAGTAGTAAGTAAGCGACGTGGAAGTAATGACATACGGGAAACTTATGGAAAGTGTTGGATTTTTAACAAATTACTTTTACATTTGTCTTAGATTACCTATAGCTAATAAACCTTAACTGATTAATTGTTCGAAATGATGATATTGTTCTCAATACATAGCTGGACTCGACGTTTCAATATTTAGTTTAGAATATTTTCCAAAGATCATTTTAAGTCCTCAATTGCATTATATTTGTCTTTGTAGATTTCGTTTCTTACATACACTTCCAGAATAAATAATCTAAAGGGGTAACATCCGGTGACCTCGCTGCTCTGCACACAGCGCCATCTATATTAATCGAAATAGTAACACATTTGTTTTTTGAAAACGATATTCAAAGTAAGGCAACGTCGGGCTTTTTCAGCAACTGGATGGGTGACCAATAATATTTGTTTGTGTTTGTAAATTACGTAAATGGTGGTCGGTACAGAACCCTTGGTGCGCGAGTCCGACTCGCACTTGGCCGTTTTTTTTTCTTTTACTGTGAAAAGATAATAGAAAATTTAAATAAGAACATAATGTTGTGAAGATGACTTCGATGCGTATGTGTGTTGAAAAAAATATTGTGCACCATTTCGAACCACAGGAATGTAGGTATTACGTTAAAGTATGAAGCAGTTTATTAAAATCCAACACTTTCCTTAAGTTTCCCGTATGTCATTACTTCCCAGAATTCGTCCCTTACAGCGACACTATCAAATGATGTAATAATAAGGTCTGTGTTTTTTTTTCAAATCAATGGGTTCGATTCCTGGCTAGGATTATTGATTTTCAAAAATCCAATAATGCAGTCTTAGTTTTCTTTAAAATCGGGCCCGTGACTCCTTTGAGTACTTTTCGCTATTCCTCATGGTTTAGGATTTGGCCATGCACTCCCACTTGGAAAATTTATCTTGTAGATAGGTGTGTGGTGGATATTATTGATACATGACCGCGATAAAAGTATGATGTACACTGGGTTCCGTAGCCAAATGCCAGAAAAGGGACCCTTATAAATTCGTCATGTCTCCGTCTCCGTTCGTATGTCATAGCCATATTATTCCGGCACCTTTAGGTAGATTCTAATAAAATTTTACAGATAAGTGGCTATTGGAAACCGCCATACGAATATCCATGTAATGAAAATTGAGAACAAAATTTATTTAGGTGTAGCCCTCCATACAGTGAACTGAGGGATAAAAACATTTTTTTGGATCTAAATGTTATCGGTAGGCAACTTTCAGATATCTTCGTTAAAAAATACAATTATTTCTGTCGTCAATTATAAATTGGTAAGTTAAACAGGGTCGCTGCGGACACAACGGATTGTTTAAAAAAACACTCACGAGTTTTCAGGATCAAAGGTGTTGCTATTTGGAATCTTTTTGTTAAGGTGTTTTTCGCAAATGAACAATTTTACTTTTACACTTAACACTAACTCTGGGATCAATAAAGCAAGTCCAAATCCAAATGTTTCGAAAAATACCGAAGGTGACAAGAAATCCACACGAAACACATGCGGTGGACTGTGGAGTGTTAAACTAACTTTCCAGTTTGGCTAATTATTGATTAGTACAAGTAGATTTGCGTCTCTTGGCCATATATATTTATACTAGTTGGTAATTTTAATGTAAAACGTGTTTGGAATTTTTAAATTTTTGGTTCACTAGTTGTTTAAAACAAACAAAAAAACCTTGCATTGTGGAGTGGGTAAAATTAACAGTTAAAATTACAGTTCTATATACATGTACATGACGAAAGACAAAATTATAAGAGTTCCAATTTAGCCGTTTTACTGTTTTGCAATTTTGTTTCTGAAACAAAAAATAATTGTATAACATTATTAAAAAATTATATGTAACAAAGATCTATAATGTTCTAATAATGTTTATTGTTAACAGCACTGCCAGCCGCAACACTAGTACAAAAAACGGCACTACCAGACGTTCAATTTTTTTTAGTACCTACAAATGTTAAATACTCTTCAAAACTACATGCTTATTAACTTCATAGTAGTCGCCAGGGGCACAGGCACTATGCTAAGTATATGAAATGGAGTGACATATATACCTTATAAAATTAGGCCAAGTCTGAATCGTACAAAGGTTTCCGTATTAATACAATATAAAGCCGGGTTTTCGTATTAATCCATACTAATAATATGAATGCGAAAGTAACTTTGTCTGTCTTTCTGTCTGTTTTACCTCTTCAAAATTAAACCGCTGAACCGCTAAAGATGAAATTTGGCATTTAGATATTTTGAGACCCGACAAAGGACATAGGATACTCGAAAACGTCAAGTGTGAGTCGGTTTTTTGAGGAGTTGCCATTGAAGGACATAGGCTTCTTGAAAACGTTAAGTTCGAGACGTTTTCTTCTATAATTGAGTAGTTGCTGTTGAAATCTTTAACCGATAACAGAATTTACTGCTGGTGAAACCACGGGCAAAAGCTGTACAATATAAAGCCGAACCCATACTGTAGTCCACGGTGACTCCGCAATCCAGAAAGCTTTGCTCCAAAAACTGTCTATACTGAAGACTTTCGTGTGAACCATTATTCTACACGGGGCTTATTATGAACAGTCTCGAGTAGGTAAGCCAGATTCTGGAATTCGTGAGAAACATAAATGCAAGTACTTTCACAGGTTTTAAGAGCTACTTGCATACAGGCCAGCGTTTTCGAGACAGTTCCCAATAAGCTCCGTGTACATTTTAGCAACTAGCTGTTCCCCGCAGTTTCACCCGCTGTTTATGCATACCGGAATGTATGAGCATGTGTAGACAAGTTTCAAGTCAATGCGATAAGCCACTCTTAATTTATAAAACGTTCAAAAATTATCAAACAAATTTTTCCTCTTTATAATATTACCCTAATTACAATATAATATAATATAATATATAAACCCTATTTATTATATTACCCTCTTTATGATGCTATGGAAATACTAACATACCTATTACAACATCTCGACTATATTATCTACTATACCTGATCTTATTCCATGTAATGATTTTTAATAAGTCTTCAAAGTCAAAATTGCTAAAAGACAAAAGTCAAAGCGCACGTCTAGACAGCGTAAACGTAATGTGTTACATTAGGTACTTCTTATGTGCTTTCATTACGTAGTACCTAGATACAAGTTATTAGTGAGCAATACCAAATACCTATCTACTCAAGCAAGTAGAACTTGTTTTTAAGCAACTGTAAAAGCAAATAACTATGTTTCAAATCATGCGTGAGAATTCGTGTTTGAACCTTTGCGTTTCCCGATGCTTATAATTTTGGTTACTTTAGAATTTAGAAGAAGCGTGAAGGAGGAGTAGGTGTAAAGATCGTATCCATTTAAGTTCTTTGTTTCAATAATTTAAGGTATTTATTACTTTGTTTTACGCCTTATACCTACGCCTACGACATTCTTTATGCGATAACAAGATAAACTAATTAATTGGTATCCTATAGTACTGAGCTCAACTTACTCTACCATTGTTTTCGTCGCGGAATACGAATTAACAAAAGAAAAAATAAAGATGCCATGTCATCCATGTCAAGGCATAACAAAAGCGACGGATACATGGTAATTGATGTACGGTTGTCATGAAAAGGGGATTAATAGTAGTCATCTGACATTACCCATTACATTACCTAACTCCGGTGGCGTGCCGTTAAGAAGGGGTAAGATTGAACTGCAGCCAACTTTCAGTTTCTACGGCTCGGCCGCGCGGCGTGGTAATCGCATGCCGAAACTTACGTAACGTTCGGATAACCCGCATTCACTTAGCATGACATACATTTTCGTAACATCGCAACGAATATCAATACAATTCTGTCTTTCTTTATGAGAAATATAACAATAATTATATTGATAGTTCAAAAGAGTTATGGATTGAGAAACTATAGTCAAACTTTTAATTTATTGCTGTCGCAATATTTTTCATAGAAATTCATAATCAATTTTTGATTATTCGCGCCATTTTTACGGTCAGTTTCGAAAACTTCGTGAGTTACGTAGTAAGTTTGTTTGAAAATATTATAGTTTTCTTTTTTTATAATAATGGTGCGAAGTAGACAGTGTTGTCGTTTTGTGCTGGTGAAATGCATTTATTTCGTGAAGTAATATTTTTGGAGGCACCATCTGTCGAAAAGTAAGTGCTTTACACTATTTTTTTTTTATCTCGTTTAGTAAGGTAACTTTTTAATATATATACAGTATATCATGTATCTATGTACCCACATAAAATGTGAATTTTTGTTCAAAAAACTTTCGTTGAGGGCATTTATATTGCTCTAGGTATAATCTTCTCTTTTAAGATTTTTAAAGCACGTGGTTTAAAAGTTGAAGGGGAGAGACACACACTTTATAACTTTGGAACTTTGGATGCCAATTAAGTACCTACCTACACGCAAAATCAAAACATACGTTTTAAAAAAAATACATAGTAACCTCAAATGCATTTTTAAAGCTTTATCGCAGACTTTTAATCCCAAAAATTTGTCACCTAAATTCAATGTAAGAAAAGCAACCCTGAATATTTTTTTCTTAGTTTTTAGGGTTCTGTACCCAAAGGGTTAAAAACGGGACCCTATTACTAAGACTCCGCTGTCCGTCCGTCCATATGTCACCAGGCTGTATCTCATGAACCGTGATAGACAGTTAAAATTTTCACAGATGTTGTATTTCTGTCAAAATAAAATAAATATTTAAGGGGGCTCCCATACAACAAACGTGATTTTTTTTCCGTTTTTATAGAAAATGGTACGGACCCCTTCATGCTCGAATTTTTTATAACAAACCTGTATAGCGGTTCATAAAGTACACATTTATAAAATTTTATTGCAAACACGGTGGATTTATAAGAATGTGTGACATACGGACGGGTATGATGAAACCCTTGAGGCAAACTTATAGTTCGGTTTCCGCCATTTGACTACGCAACCTAAAAATGATGAATGAAAATGATTAGTGACACAGCTTGAATAAATCTTTTCATATTTATCAAGCTTATTATGACATTTTAATCTATCTGCTGCTATTGCATTGAATTTAAATCATAATTAATTTGGATATTAAAATAAGACTCAGTTAAGAGTCACAGTACAATGGGTACCTATTATCATACAGGATTTTGTTTTCGTTGATCCATATAAAAGGTTTTGATACATATAGTCCTATAAAATCAACCCCCTCTCTCTAAAATAAACCTATGCCTATTATGGTACAGTATTATTTTAAGGTCACATTTTAGCACAAGTCCTTTCTTTACCGTTTATAGATATTTCGACGAGAGGTTTAGTCACAAACATATTACTTTACTTACTTTAATCTTGAGACTTTTAATATAAAATAAAACCGGCTAAGTGCGTGCCAGACTTCGAACATATAGGGTTCCGTACTAAATGAAAAATATAAGTCGTCCGAATGGCAAAATTATTCATAAGCAATAAATGAGTTGACCGCCAAAATCATGTTGGTTGTTATAGAAAAAATTAAGAAATTTCTAAGAAAAAATCTGATTTATCAATAATGGTAGGTACCATTATTACATAACAAAGATAGTAAGAAGTTGAAAATTTCTTCGAAACTAGATTTTGTAAGAGTAGCTGACTTACGTAGCTTCTCATTCTTTTGTTTTTAATATTTTTAAAACAAAAAATAGCAAGCATAAAATACAGTATTTATCTACTCATCAAGCTCTAAAAAACGATACCCTACTCGATAGGGTAGGCCACACATTTTTTTTGCGTACCTCTTTAGCTAGGCAATTTGTATGACTTTGTATCAACAAATTTGAAGACTGTAACTCAAATCGTTTGGCTGTAAAACCTGTGTGACAGACGACGGACGGACACGTGACTGACAGAAATAGGATTCCGTTTGGATCCTTCGGACATGGAAATCTAAAAAACACTGGTATATGTAGGTGCGTACCAATCGCGCCCTAAGAAGATATCCATACATACATAGTAAACCTTTGCGTATGCAATATTTCAGTGAAAATCCTTGCAATTAAAATTTTTCTTTAGGTACTTGTGCTAAAAGACCTTCCCTATGTCAAGTGATGGGTTCATCACCTGCATGGGCGTTTTATAGGGTGGGCCGGCCCGGCCCACCCTAGATAATACTAGAAAGCTATCCCTTACACTATGTGTGAGGGGCAGCTGCAAAATTTGTCTCCCCCTAGAAAAAAATCTTTGCTACGCCCTTGACCACCTGTCAATATCCAGCCACTGGATACCAACCCACATATCATTGTTTTTTTTAGTTAAAGCTAATTCAGTAGCTGGATACACACCCACATACGGGATGGGTATGTGGTAATCAGCCTCTTTTCACCAATTACTTCGTGCACTACAGTCGCCGCAACACTGCTTCTGGTGAACTTTGTATCTTACTATGGGAGTTTTATATGTGTCCCACACGTCGTAAATGGCCAACTTAATATATGTCCCACACGTCGTAAATGACCAACTTTATATATGTCCTACACCTCGTAAATGTTTATATATGTGTCACACGTGATGCATGACCAACTTTATATATGTCCCACACGTCCTAAATGTTTATATATGTCCCACACGTCGTAAATGACCAACTTTATATATATGTGCCACACGTCATAAATGACCAACTTTATATATGTGCCACACGTCGTAAATGACGAACTTTATAAATGTCCCACATGTCGTAAATGTTTATATATGTCCCACACGTCGTAAATGACGAACTTTATATATGTCCCACACGTCGTAAATGATCAACTTTATATATGTCCCACACCTCGTAAATGACCAACTTTAAAGTAATAAGAGCTAAAATAAAAGACCTGACACACTAATATATCCCTATCCCTATATTGCCCTCTGGGGAACTATGAAAAGTATGTAAGTCAGGATTGAGCAGGGGAACTCTTATTAAAAACCCTCTCAAGCATTTTTAATGGCATCCTACGCAAAATCAATTGTGTAAAAGAAAGCTTTATGAAACAATAACGCAATTCACATTAGATAATATATCAGATAATAGATCAGAGAAACTTCCTTCCGCGAACGCTTGGGTTGTAGAATGAGCTCACTGCCAAGGTTTTCTCTAAGGACCAGGTGCAGTCTGAGGTTCTTCAAGTGGCGGATTGTAAGCTTGTGTGCCACCTTAGTAATATAAACAAAAAACAATTTAAACTTGTGAAACTTTGCCATGTCTTTATCCATAATTTTCAAAAAATATTTTCATGTCACCCGAGAGTTCTTGCGGGAATACCTAGATGTTTAGGCACAGCTGGTATAATATAAATAGACATACCAAGATACTTTGACATTTCTCAACTCATACATATTGAAAATACCTTTATTTATTACTTCTGATTTGACAATTTTCAAGGTTAACCTTTCAAACCAAAGTTCAACTTCGATAATTTGTTGTTCTTTACGCTACAATGTCATTAGGAAACTACTTAACTTTGTGGCAAATTACAACTTTCTATGTACCCGACTGGTTAGCCGGTGAGCCAGATAGTATATTTTGTCAGTCATTTCCTCTCCAGCGATAACTCGTGAAATGCTTCAGAGAGTTGTATTATGCAGCATGGTGAACGTCAGCTGCCGCTCCATGGGTGGGTGGGGCAGCGGCAGCCTCTCAATCACGTAAAAAAATAATTGTTTTCAATCATTTCCTCCCGACTGCAAATTTGTTAAATGATAGTTAACGCTATTATTCGAAGATAAGAAAAAGTTAGCTGGCCGTACCGTGGTGGATTATACGTCAGCTGGTCACACGAACATGCAAAAAAAAATTTTCATTCAGTGATTTCCTCTCACTTGAAAATGTGTCGTATGATAGTTTACATGCAACTTTTAATAAATAAAAACGTCAGCTGGCTCTATGTTGGTGGAAAGGTCGTCAGCTGATGCAGTGAAAGGTGAAGCATGGGAGACAGTGAGCGCCGATTGCTAATTTAAAGTCAGCTGACGACAGCTCTTTGTTGGTGGAAAACCCATCAGCTGACGTATTTAAATAAGTGATCGGCGCTCACGGCTGGCTCCTCGCTCCACCTTTCACTGCATCAGCTGACGACCTTTCCACCAACAAAGAGCCAGCTGACGTTTTTATTTATTCAAAATAGCATGTAAACTATCATCTGACACATTTTCAAGTGAGAGGAAATCACTGAACGAAATTTTTTTTTGCATGTTCGTGTGACCAGCTGACGTATAATCCACTACGGTACGGTCAGCTGACTTTTTTTTATCTTTGAAGAATTGCGTTAACTATCATTTAACCAATTTTCAGTCGGGAGGAAATGATTGAAAATCTTTTTACGTGATTGAGAGGCTCCCGCTGCCTCACCCACCAACGGAGCGGCAGCTGACGTTCACCATGCTGCATAATACAACCATCTGAAGCATTTTACCAGTTATCGCTTGAGAGGAAATTGGTCAGGAAAACCTGTTGCTGGCTCACGGTCTAGGTGGACGCAGTTAATCTTTTATATATTTTTAACAACATTTATATTAAATTATACAAGCTAGTCTTACACCAGGCAATAACAAATTACACAATGTTTTAATTACAAAATATTACATTTCCCTCCCAATTCACTATATTTCTAATTTTTCAAACATTTTAATTATTATTGTATTCATCAACTTTGTAATAGTTTTTTTTATTTAAAATGTATAGTAGGGTAAGCTATCTTCAACCTTATCCTATTTTCTGTTCCTATTTACCATGTTGTTCTCTCAATAAGTTTTAAGGACGCAAAAAGATCATACTAATTCATAAGGTATTGAATTATCTATCTATTTAAATAATTTGTTTCACTATAACCATCCTATTAATATTGCAAATGTGGAAGTTTAGATTTTTCCACTGGACGAATATAGGTTAGGTGTAGGTTCTGGAATAGGACATAGGCTAATTTTTATCCCGAAAAATTTAAAAGTTCCCATGGGAATAACTATAACTGAGCTTAAACGAACTATAGCTATAGCTATAGCTTGCTATAGCAAACTTGATAGTATAATTATGGAGAGAGGAGAGAGTATAATTTAATATAAATGTTTTATATAAAGTTAAAAATATATAAAATATTAACTACTGGGTTTCTTGCCGACTCTTCTCGGTAGTAAAATCATTCCGAACCGATGTTAAAATCTATAAAATTAATAATTAAATTGACTATTCAAAAGTGTTATTTAAAAGTCTACTTGAATAAAAATTCTTTGTGTTTGAGTTTGATACAAAAAATACGTTAGTTACCTAGTTTATTTAGTACAGTAGGCGACACAGTTGTCTGGTAGTTATAGGAATGTAGGGGTGGGTAGGTTGATATGTCGCTTAGTGTTCAAAGTCAAACTCCAAATATTTTAATAAATTACATAGAATTACCACCACGAATGGAAATGTTGCATATACCTTCATACAAAATTGTTCGTTAATTGAGACTTCATAGTTTTATGAAGTACTTTGGAGACCCTCGGGCGTGCCAAGATTTCGTAGGCAGTCTATACCCAATTTTCATATTGTCAATCTTTAATAAAAAAAAAATTGTTCTTCCAGAATGATTGATTTATTAGGCAGTTAGTTTTGAATAAAGATGTTTTTAATTTTAATTAACGAGTTTATAAATGGCATACGGAACATAGGAACATAGGGCACGTCTTGACACGTTATGTAGGTATACAAATCACATACTGGAAATTCACATTCATTCAAATTATATATCGACAGCGATGTGCGAATATCTCCTATCTGACAAGATCACAATTTTACAGGAGGTGAAAAAAACGTTTAATTGTTTTAATAATTAAGTAACAAAAATGTATTTAATTATAATAAGTCTATAAACATTGTAGATTAAAGATGTTATTATTGATTTTAGCCTAAAATTATGGATAGCTGAGGTACTGTTAGTTAGGAGTTCTTGTTTCGAATTTTGTGAACATGTGATTGATTATAATGCAGACAGAAGGTATTAGCAAATAAAACAAAATAATAAAAAACGCAAATCTTTATATTTTAAATGAACTCTCTGCCTCCTTTATTCAAATTTAAATAAAAAAAACAAATTCTTTTCAAAATGTTACTTAGTTTTAGAAATAACTTCTTTACATAAAAAACGTTAAACTTACATAAATTATTAAATCAGAGCACCTTGTTTATGAAATTAAAGCTTAAAAGATTTTTTTGTAATGAAAGTATCAAAATGCTAATTATAGTTTAAACCAAAAATCAACTTAATTGTACTATTAGGAATTTACTTTTATATTGCAAAAACTTTCAAAAATAATTTTAATGATCAGTCTTTGGCATGATGTATCACAATTGAGGAGTTTTTTGGAAAAACAGCCAAAGTCAAAAAAAAATTAAAATAAGATTATGATGTCTGTGGTTAGATTCACACTTTTCCTACTATACATTCAATATTTCGTTTTTGATAAAACTACACCCAATTCACACAATTTTATAAAAAATACTCGTTGTAACATCAAACACACGTAAACCAAATTAGCCAGTGTTCTGCCGCTAACTTTTGGTTACTCATTCTCATCGCACAATCCGCCGCTATCTTCCGTTTGTTGCAGCGTTGGCAACTTAGTGGTTTCACCACTAGATCTGGTGGTTTGGGATTCCCTGCTGGTGGGCAAAATTTGTAACTGGTGGCTAGTGGTTCTTTTAGTGGGCAATGTTTAGGTTGATAGTTTTCAAATACAAAGAAAAATTTTGCCAAATAAAGACAATATTGCACTCGGTAAGTATAGTTACCTACTCATCACATATCCCTATAATAAATAAAAATCGGCCAAGAGCGAGTCGGACTCGCGCACGAAGGGTCCCGTACCATTATCTATAAAAACGGCAAAAAAATCACGTTTGTTGTATAGGGGCCCCCTTAAATATTTATTTTATTTTATTTTTTAGTATTTGTTGTTATAGCGGCATCTCACGGTTCATGAGATACAGCATGGTGACAGACGGACGGACGGTCAGACAGCAGAGTCTTAGTAATAGGGTCCGCTTATTACCTTTGGGTACGGAACCCTAAAAATTATATGTTTGTAACATTGATTTATATCTCCGTGAACCATAGATGTAGAAGTGCCGTGAACTCACTCCCGTAGCTCGCTAGATAAAGACTAGGACAACAAATTATTTGATTATACTGAATAGGACAGACTTCTAGGTAAGGAAGAGATTGCTTATAATAAAACGAACGAAACTTTGTTTTGTTTTGGGTTACTAATCAAGTTTCATTACCTGGTTGTAAAACTATTTTAACTTGTTATTTCGCAAATATTTTTATTTTATGAAAATATGCCGAACAGTACATGCAAAAGTTTCGGGAATCGAGGTGTCAAAATGCTTCCGGCTTCAAAAGCTGGTTTCAAGTAGTTTTTCTTGTTTTTACAAAATTTACTATCATTGAATATTGACTTAATTTATCTTTATTTTTCATTAAAAAATAGTTTTTTAATACAAATTCATAATTTTGTCATTTTTTAACACTGGTTTGTTACTTCTGCCTCAGTCAGGCGATAGCAGCGAGTGAGTAAACACGCGTTTAAATGCAGATAGGAGGTATTAGCAGCAAAGCAAGCAAATTTACAACATTGATACACTTAGGGGATATTACTTTAATCAGTATAAGAAGTTATTAGCAGCGACATGTTTCGTTAGTAAACATAGGAGCTATTTCTACAAACCCTATCTCAGCCAATTATGGTCTCAGCAATTAGAAGATTTTACCAGGCTATGCGAAATTGAATTTTAAGTCGAACGGTATAAGAAACTCAATTTTTGCTCAAAATGTCAGATAGGAGGTATTAGTACATCGCCGTCGATATGCATAATTAGGTATGTATATAATATGACAAAAAGTTTCGTATTTCTTTACTCTTTTCTTTTCAAACTGGATTTCTGATTAATGACGTTTTCACGTTAAAAGTAAAAGTGCATAAATAGTTTCTATACAGTACCTATCTAAGCAACAAAATTATTCACACAATTTAGTTTGGGAATTGCGATCGCATCGTTACAGCGTAGCGTCCGCGTGACGGCCATCAAATTGGAGAACTGATTCTTAACAAAGCATATAATTATTTGATTGTCGTGGATTACGAAGAGTTATACCTATTGTAACCTTACGTAATACATAAAATAATAATACGGACTATATATTACATTTCAATATAATTGTCTGCCTGTTTCATTAATTTATATGTCTATGGTCTAATGAGTTGGCGCTTAGGAGTTAACTAGATTATTTGATTTGAGTTAGATTTTAGGGTATAATATTAAACATGTATTTAGTGATAGCATTTAAATTTATTTTCTAGGTAATCAACACTTAAAACTTAATTCCTAAATAAGTATAGGTAGTTCGTCAGGAACTGGCATTTGGGGTATTTCATTCTGTAGGTACCTGGTCTTTCGTTTAACCACTTATTATTTTTAAAGCTGGTGTTTAATGACGTGGTTTTTTTTTGGCTCAACTGTTGTACGGTCCGGTTTTCTTAGAAAAGAAGTTTTAGGCCGAAGTCATTTATTTGGTAGACGTTTGTCGAACTAGTGTACCCTCCAAAGCGGAGGCGGTCCACTAGGCGGTCTCCTATCCAGGTACCGACCACGCCCTACGTTGCTTTACTTCGCTTATTTATTTTTTGAGACTAATGCAACTGGGCCATGATCTAGTTAAGTGTGTTACGAAAATAAATATCGTTATCTAGGTTTTTGTACAATTGTTTTACATTCTTACGTCAAATGAAGTTTAGTAATCTAGACAAGTGTTTTGCATTGTTTATACTGCTACAGTACCTAAACTTTACCATTTATATTTTGGCATAAGAAGCTTAAAGATTCGTGTGTTGCAGATTATTATGAGTACATATTTATCTCTATCGGTAATGCACAGTGTCAACTGTATACGGAATAAGTAGGTAACTTAATACAGAAGATAAATATTTTAGTATCCTAAGCCGGGGCTAAGCGTCAGCCTAAGTCCCTGTCATGAAATCTAACCGGGGTATAACGTGATAGGTATAACCAAGGCCAGATATTTTTTCTGTTGTGTTCGTTATTGATAGGGCAAGGTTCTTTTGAAAGAAATAAATGGTCAAGTGCGAGTTGGACTTGCGAACTAAGGGTAAACCAATTGTTAAATTATAAATAAAATAAGTCAAAATTGGGTAAATACAAGAGGTTTCTGGGGTTGCTAATCACGCTTATAAGCCCAATGGCGATGACCTACGAGCTCTAGGTCCTGGTCCCCAGTCTAGGTAGATACCTAAACTGGCATAATATTTGATATTCCTTAAAAACGATTGTTGGCAAATTAAAAAAAAACTCGTTTACTGTACTCTTATGTAACAATTAACAGTAAATTAAGTTTTTTTAACAGTTTTTAAGTAAGTAAATAAAAAAATCTTGTAAAACTAGTAACTAACTAGTTAGTTAGTTATAATAACATTTTGTTCGTAGCTACAGTTGTTAGTAATAATAGTTTCAACAAAGATCAAGTATCTGCCATGTTTAGGGTAACCCTAGACCAGAGTCTAAGTATCAAAACACCAGAGTCACCAGACCCGACACTGGAGACGCGTTGTTATGAAAACCAAACGTTTGTGGTTGTTGTAAAAGTACATTAAGTTTATATTAAGTAAGTAACTATTCGTGAGAATCGATATATATTAGTAATGATTACGGTACAAAATTGTGTTACACTCTATTTCGTAGATTACTTTAACAGACAAGTAAATTTCTGTTTACTACCTAAAGGAGTCTTAGCGTGCGTATTATTTCTTTATTATGCTTACACTGTCCTTTTGTTTAACTGGTTTATTACCGCGATTTCATCGGCGTGGAATTTCGAAATATAGAAAGAAAAAATCGGATTTGTCATACAAAATTTCATACCCTATTTTGCACACTAGGGGATAATTTTCCCAAAACAGAGAAACAGGTCAATCTTAATTTTCAACCTTAAGGCCAAATACCAGTTATTCGTTTGGCTTAAAAATGACGGATTGGCACTTGGCCAATTTTTTACCCTTTGGGTACGGAACCCTAAAAATCCTAGCCCGCGATTGCAGTGCCAGCTACCGGGTCTAATTATGAGTGATTTTTTTTCTATAAATAATGTACCTACCTAAGCTTGTTAATAATAATCTTACTGCAAACATTTCTTATCACCATAAACCTTTTTTTCATCACCGATAAAAATGAAGAGCGTTTTACCAAGCGCAATATTCTAGTTTTTTTCAGGCTTTTGCTTTATTTTTTGGATTTCGTTTTCGAGTAAGAATTCCCAAAAAATAATGTCTGTTTCATTAGCAAAAAAAACCGGTCAAGTGCGAGTCGGATTTGGTGGTTTTTTTTATCAAATTTCATGATTCTAGTTCAACGGGAAGTGCCCCATAGGTTTTGATTTATTTGTGTCACAATATGCGACAAAAATAACCGTATTTTGGGCATATTTAATTATCGCATTGACTTGCTTGATTTTCTTACAAGTTTAAGTGACCGTAGACCTTATTATTTGATATTTAATTTAATTTTTACCTAATAGGAAAACATATGTTATTATATATTATACATATTAAGATATTATATTAAATTATACAAACTATTAATTAATTATATAACCATAACTATATTAATTTCAACTTAATACTTCCACGCGTTCTTAAGTAAAAGGTTCTTGTCAGACAGACAGACAGACAATTTTGTTAATGTGTTATAACTACAAATTAACCAATTTCGGATTTTCTTCTATATTTGTGATACACCTGGCTTGGTGTAAAATTTCATGATTTTCTTTCCTATCGAGGTTAGGACAGCGGGAAGTACCTCAAAGGTTTTGGTTTATTTGTGATTTTTATTGCGTTGACTTAGAAGGTTGATTTTTGTAGAGCTCCAAAGGACCGAAGACCTTAGTATGTAATATTAATTTCAAATCTTCACGCGTATCTGACAAAAACGGTCTTGACAGACAGACGGACAACAATTTTCCTATTGAGGTTCGGAATGCATACATAGGCCACGGTGACCGCTTACAATTAGGCGGACCGTAGGCTTGTTTGCCACCTTAGTGGTGTAAAAAAAAAAAAAAAAACGAAACCCCTTAAAACGACAGCTATTGAATAACTAACGAATTTTTATAATAGAAATATCTGGTTTGCTTGTAACATCTAGGTGTATATATATATATATATCTGCAATTTTCATTTTAATGGAGAGGTACCTACTAAATTTTCGGCAAGTATTAATTACATAACAAAACCGCTTAGCCTCGTTATCGTGGTCACAAAAATAAAGTGTTTTTTTAATGCAAGAAAAAAAATATATTATGGTATTTGGTTATGTTTTTATGAGTTTTTTTTGTAAGAAGCCTTGATATATTGTTATAATACTTAATATGAGGGCATATCATAAAGCTAAAAAGATTTGTTGCTTAGAGACTGTAGACTGGTACCTATCTAATTGTGAAAAAATATTCTGTCGTAGACATTTGTAAAAACGCTCATCTTGTCAACAATCACTGGGTCATTTTCACTATGGAACACTTTTTACCGTAAAAATTTAAATGAGGCCAGTAATTAAAGGGTGTTATTATTACAATAAACATATTTTCTAAGTTATCATATCTTGTATTTGCTTTTATGAAATACTACCTTTTGCCCGCGGTTTTACCCACTCTACATTAGGTTATCGGTGTAGGATTTCAATTATTAAACTCCTTAATTATTAAAAAAAAAACCCGACTTACACTTGACGTTTTCAAGTAGCCTATGTCCTTTCCCGTAACTCGAACTATCTCCATACCAAATTTCATCTAAATCGGAACAGCGGTTTAAGCGTGAAGAGGTTACAGACAGACAGTCAGAGTTATACTTTTGAATTTATATTTATTTATTTCTACATTTATACCAAAGCATACATACTTCACGTTTAGCTACAATGTTTGATTGATTACCATTATTTGTTACATTGATTATCTTTATCTAAAAACTTATCTAATTTAAGGTCCCAGTAGAGGGCCAAATGTGGGACTTAATGATACCATTCATCTCACAATGACGTTGCATTCTCAAAATTATCAGATTTTGCCCTTTAATTGTACTTACTACTAATTTAACCTAAGTACCTATTTGCTATTGTTCCATATATAGAAGTCAAAGGTACTTGTTGTCCGTGGATTAAAAACTGCAATGGTCAAGAGCGATTCATACTTGTTCGTTGAGAGATAAATATCACGAACAATCATTGATTTTTTTTCAAATTTTTACTTTTCCCAACACTGTAATTTTTTATATTTAATTTTTAATTAACTTCACAAAAAATGGTCATTTTTAAACCGACTCCGATAAATGGGATTATAAACTCGACCCGTAGGTTTTTGGAATTTCCACAAAAAGTATGAGAGAATGGTTTACCCTTTGTACGCGAGTGCGACTCGCACTTGACCAGTTTATTCTTTTATACAAACCTTGTCTTGATAATTGCGAACAGTACAAAAAAAATCAGATTAAACTGTCTAGTCGTTCTCAAGTGATTCTCCGGCTCCGTCATAGCCCTCTGCTACACTATGCACATCGCTTTGTTCCTCGCGCTGCCGCGATGTCACACCCTCTGTCCACACACTGCTCTACTCACGCAATTAATCGCGACGCTCCGTACTAGGAGTACGGAGTCCTTTGAATCGCGCCCAAAAACCAACAAATCAGGGAGCGGTGGGCATGACGAGGAGCATGACGTGTGGCAAGACGAGTACCGTGGCCACACTAGGTCCCTGCCTCCTTTACTCGCTAATACAATGCTACTGGACGAGTGTGGGCCAGGGCTAATACATGTCATTGATTTTTTTTAAATGTTTATCACTGCGTACAAGTATTTTCAACATCTGAGGATAGTCTTATTTGCTATGTGTTTTGCCCTGTGGTTTTCCACCTCTTCGCAATGTGGCATTACGTGAGGCGTTTCTTCTGCTCCCATGGATGATCTACTGACAGGGCTATCGTTGGCATCTAGAAGAAATAAATATCGGTTAAGAGCGCAGTGGTCTGTTAGGATCCCCACCACCGTTTTTCAGGTTGTCCCTGTTCATCTGGATCACGGTCTTTGTTAGTATAGGATTGAGTCCCTGGCCTTTCAGCTAAAATGTAGTTATCTAAATAAACATTTATCTCAAAAAGAGATTATTTTATCTATATTCCATTTACCGATACCTACCTACAGAGAAAACAACCTTCTACACAATTAGGTGACCAAATAGAGTCGCCCAATGATGAAGTTACATTACGACATGACATAATCGAATTCTCCAACAAAACATCTCATTATCAAAGAGCTGTCATGTAATTTGAATAAATCCATTACACAACTGATTTCACGGTTGTTCTTTTAAATAGTTAAACTATGAATAAGCAAGAAATAGTGCCCCGTCATAAAAGTTGTGACCTGCGACTTCTCGGCTACAGAGAGCAGTGAGCTTTGTTATGAAATTGACCTGCTTAGGTTTAGTAAAGGGTCTAGCAGGTCAGGTCAGGTGTAATGTTGTGAGACCGAAAGATATTCCAAGCCAACTGCCAAGAAAAAGAAGATTCTTAAAAAGACGACCCGTGCAGTGACGTAAGCAAAGATTCGAGCGCTACTGTATAATTAGCACTTAAAATCGTGAACACGTTTGTTTCCAAAAAATTGTAAATTAAGGTATTGTTATTTTCTATCAGTTATTTAAAAAATGGGAAATAGCTTTTTAGAAAAAACGGAATCTCCGAAAGTCGGTTAAAAAAATATTAAAAAGGGTATTTTTTAAAATAAATAAATTTGGGTACCTATTTCAAGATTATTAATCTTGGACCGCGAAAGGGAAGCGTTACCTACCCAAGTGATTCTCAAGTGTTTTGTTTGTTCACCCCTGGCGCTGTGTGTAATGTCCAAAAATATTTACTATTTATAATTTTTATTACATATCACAAGTTATCTTACATTTTTTTACATAATGAATGTTAATATTTCTGTCGCAGCCTGTGCTTATTAAAATAGGTTTGCTTAGTAATAAGTTAACACTTTTCAAGTCATATTTATTAAGTTCCCTTGTAAGTCAGGTATCTGTATTTTGTTAGTTTTTATTTAATCGTGCTCTAAAGAGTATCTTCCTGCATAATTTGTGCGTACATATTAAAGAAGGCTTTACGAGCAACTGCATTTAAATTTTTTATGGAAAGAAAAAAGAAAACAATATTTATAATAAACAATATTATAATAAATAATAAACAATAATATAAATATAAATAAAAAATATAATATATAAATAAATAAAAACTGTGAGTTGTAGTTGGCATTTTTACTAAAAGTGGCCGTTTTAGCTGAAATGCCAACTACAACTCACAGATATTATTTAGAAACTATATAAAACCTTCTAAAAATAGCTTATGACTAGCTTTATATTTGCGACATTTGGATTTCAGAAATTCGTTTTCTACGAAGAGAAAATTGAGGATATCTAATGGCGGCGCTAGTTAGCTGCTATATGCGCCTTAAAACACTGCGATAAGTTGTGAAATGAGCTCCCTGCGAATGTTGTACACTATAGGGACTATAGTATGGGGTTCTTCAAGAAAGAAGTTTTTATATTTTTGAAGGGTTGGCAAAGCGCGAGTCACGCATCCGGTGTGTTGTCCATAGACTGAGGTGACCGCTTACCATCAGGTGTACTAAATAAGTATTTAGGAATCATAAATGGAAATTTTCTGCTCTGTTTTTTGCATTTCTTCCTGCCTAAATAAATAAATAAAAAATGTTAAACACCTAATAGTTGTCTCATTCCCATGTAGCACAAATAAAACTTAAGTATTGTAATATTTACTAAAGTTTTTATTTATTTTTTTGAATTTTACAATACATATAGTAACTACCTATTATTAGTAGTGTATTGTAGAGGCAACAATATGTGACAGCTATATACAGTTTACTCGTATTGTTTTTGCGTGTAACTAAGTAAGAAAACTACAACCCGCTATCTCATAACGATCTACGGAAGCTGCTTAACGGAAATAACTACGTGTTCTCAGATATTGTCTTACTAGAGAGGTGACGAGATGTACATTTATTTCATATAGTTAAAGTACCTTAACAATGTCGTCTATGTAAGTGCACCCGCGGTGTGTGAGCTAGTGCTTTTTATTATAACTCGTTTTCCGTTTTCACAACTTCCTGATTACTCGACTTTCTCAAGTAAATTGTAGCAGGAACTCCTGTTTTATTTCATTTATATAAAATTACCTGTAGATTTGTGGGTTTTATGTAAGCACAAGTTGCCTTACGACTAACCAACTCGTTTTTAGGCCAGAAAGCTAACTTAATTTTTTTAATTAAGTAGACTTTTGACAGTTTTTGAATAGTTTTTGAATAGTCAATTTAACTTTCATAATTCTAGTATAAATTCCGAACCACCGGTTCGGAATTGTTTCAATACCCAGAAGAAGATAAATTTAAGGAAATCAAGGTTTTAATCTTACCGTCTCAGTATAACCTACTTATAATATAAATGCAAAAGTTTGAATGTTTGGATGTTTGTCACTCAATGAAGCGTTTCAAACATTGGACGGATCGGGATGAAACTTGGTACACATATAGGTCTTGGAATAGGTCATAGGCTATTTGTCATCCCGAAAAAAATCAGAAGTTCCCGCGGGAATAATTGTAACGTTTGTTACTCAATCCTGCGGCAACGGAGCATCCAATTGAGCTGAAATTTTGCACAGAGATAGTTGAAGATACGGAGAAGGAATTTTAATGGTTCCCGCGGGAATAACTATAACCGAATTCTACGAACGAACTACAGCTGGTTATAACTAACTTAAGAAGCCCTAAGAAACCCACGCCGATAACAAAATTCAGGACGGGCGGAGCCGCTGGCAAAACCTGGTATAAGATAATTAATTTATGTTCATAATAATATTGATTGTTTTAAAAAGAAGAGCGATATTCATAATCTACTCAAAATAGACACATAATGCTCTGATCCAATTTCAAGGACAATGTATCCGTATTTAGGGTTCCGTACCGAAAGGGTAATTAGCGGAACCCTATTACTAAAGCTCCGCTGTCCGTCCGTCTGTCAACAGGCTGTATCTCATGAACCGTGATAGTTAGACAGTTGAAATTTTCACAACAGATGTATTTCTGTTGCCGCTATAACAACAAATACTAAAAATAAAATAAAAATTTAAGGCGGCTCCCATACAACAAACGTAATTTTTATGCCATTTTTATAGATAATGGTACGGAACCCTTCGTGCGCGAGTCCAACTCGTGCTTGGTCGATTTTTACAATAAAATCCATGCAGATGTATATAAAATAAACTTTGAAGAGTTCAAATTTTTTTTAAATTTACAAATTTTTATGATTAAAATGCATGGGATTAAATATATTTTTGTTATCATAATTGACTTGATAATTTGTATTGATTATAATTATTAAAATTTAAAAAAACGACTGTTGGAGAGTTTCTCTTGACGTTTCTTCTATAGCAGAACGCCATTTTGATTACTAAACGGTAGTAACAAGTAACTTGTAGTTTATTAACTTAAAAAAGTGATATAATATCCTATTTTTGAGAAATAAAGCATTTGAATTTGAATTTGAAAAGAGCCGGCTAGAAACTAGGTTGTTAATCTTTACCTTTTTTCATAAGTTTTTAATAAAAATAATAACTGCAATAAAGTCTTAAGCTGGTAGGTTTACATTATACATAATGTTTTAATTTGAAGATATTGCATTTGCCTCCAAATTAATTAAGTTCTAATGTTTCTTCTATCAAACATTTTTATCATTCAACAACTTTGCAATGTTTTTTTTTATCAAACAACTTGTGACATACCTACATTTTAAATTTATTTGGAAGTAAATTAACCAGTCGGTGGTGGCCTAGGGGTTTTGATTTTACTTTGCGTCCTGATTGGCGGAGATTCGTACCCGGCATGTACCAATAAGTTTTTTCTTCATTTCTCAAGTACATTGATTTCTTCACACCACTGGCTTTTCGGTGAAGGAAAATATCCTGAGAAAACTTGCATACGAAAAAGAAAAAAAAGACGTATGTGAAGTCCACGATCCGTAGCCATAGCCCACGTGTGGACAATGGCCTAAATCATCCTCAGTGAGGGTAGGGGGTAGACAACAAGTGGGGACGTATGAGGCTGATAGAGAAGAAAAATTAACCACTGCTCTGGAGTTTTTTGCAAAAATGTATACTTTGTATTGTAAAAGAGCCATGTAGCCTTTTGAAGACGACATTTTTGGG
This sequence comes from Apoda limacodes, assembly GCA_946406115.1. Classification (NCBI taxonomy): domain Eukaryota; kingdom Metazoa; phylum Arthropoda; class Insecta; order Lepidoptera; family Limacodidae; genus Apoda; species Apoda limacodes. The sequence goes on along the minus strand of OX291541.1, from coordinate 20,595,500 downwards.
CAACTAATTAATCTTTATTCATCGCATTAAAACTGTTTAGGTGTTTCGAGGTCCTAATTCAGAACTCCTCAGAACACATCCCATTATATACAAGCGGTAGAACGCACACAGGGAGGCATAGTCTCTTCTTTGACTTAAGGGTTCGATGTGAGAGTGTGAATTTGGGATCATCTACAAATCTCACACCCCGTCGTTGATCCGAGTCAAAATGGCCAATTATACAATTGAATGCAATATATGATTCAAAAAATGCACAGGTGTTGGAGCTATAATTATTTTCTTTTTTTTTGCACCAAATGGAAAGATACCACTGGTACACCGTTGTATGAATTTCAGGACCTGGGGGTGCCACGGGTCCAAATTCAAATTTCCGTGGCACCCTCAGGTGTGTCCTCCAGAGGTGCCATGGGTCCGGAATGAATAATTCAATGAGATAAAAATATATGATATTTTTTTTTTGTGTGTTTGTTTCGTATTTCGTTCCGATGCTATAGTTTTGCTATAACATCTGCACAATAAGCTAGTATAAGCTTACTTGTTTGCTTTGTAGTAACTGATTACTATAGTGTAGTAATAGTTCTTATAAAGTATATAGTAGTATGGTATTTAAGTGATCATTAAGCGGTAATACACTGAGAAAACGGGAGTCAGCGAGGTGGGTAATATAGAGCCTGCAATGTTTACTGCTTAAAACAGCAATCAAAATCTCCTGTAGCAATCAAGTAAATTAGAGTTAAGAATTCTAACTCGGAAAAATCAGCAAAGAAAATGTGTGCGTGGCAAACATTACTTACATATTATCAACCGCTTGACGTTCTCAAAGGTTTAAACACGTAGCTTATTGGGTAATAGCAACTTTATTCGGAGTATTTGACACATTTTATTTGCTATTTTTTCCGAGTTAGTATTTTGACACCATTTACTTGATTGCTACAGCAGATTTTGATGGTAAAATCCGTCAAACCGTTTAAATTACTAAGCATGCCAAAGTAATGACATAAATACGCTTTAAAAACACAACCATGCTTCAGCAGTAAATACAATAAATTTCAATTTAAAACTATGAAATTCACCATTAAGAACACATTTACATATCACAATACTAATGTAATATGAAACCACAGTATCCAAAGTCTCTATAGTAGAGGAAGCCTTTATAATACACTGTGTAAGGTAAAGAATGCGGTCAGTCGGTTTCAATGTCAATACACGCTGCTATACACTGTGCCGTAACTCCGTAACCGAGTGAAAAGTGCTGTAAGCTTGCGTCAGCGCTGGTCGTGTTCATGCAACACGGGGAAACACTTAATGCATTACAGAAAAATAAGCTATTAACCATACTTGTATTAAAAAAATCTTTTAGTGAGTCAACTAAACCTTTCGCAAAGCAATGATGAGGTGCGGTTAGAAGGCGATAAAGATTTACGTGCATGAATGTCAATGAAGAGAGATGACCGAATTAAACCATTAGTGTAGATCGTCATCATTTCGTAACTCATTCATTTAGTTATCTAAATTAACTATCCAAATAATTTCTATTGAAATTTGATTTTGATTTTGAGTGTTTTATATATTTTTATATATTTGAGTGTTTTATATATTTTTATATGTATACCTATCCTTAATAGTTTTGCGTGCAATAGGGCTTGCAATTCGAATATCCATTTATTCGTGATGAGAGTGATATACAGGCTCGTGTTCCTCAGTGATCAGTTTACTACGCAACGGTAGTTAACAAAGCTAAACACTGGCAAAATCGTTTCATACAAATGTGTATGAAACGATTTTGACATGTTTAACTGTGATCTCAACTCGTGATCTTGTCCTTATCACGGCGAAAAAACTTAAAATCAAATTAACTTATCAGCCAGATAACAATGGCCTTGAAACTGGCGGAAGCTGACAAAATAACATAGCTAATAGTTAGCAAGCTGAAGTCGAACCGATAGCCGATGAGGAAGAAGGGTTCTTAAATGGCAAACACGAATTTATTTTTATTCCACTTATGTGGCAAACAAGCCACGGTCCACCTAATGGTTAGCGTTCATCACAGCCTGCGGACTCTTGCTACACCAGAAGCATCACTCGCGCGTTGTAGTCCATTTAAAAATCTAATAACTTATTTCTTGAAAAATCCTATATTGTAGTCATTAGAATTAACCTTGGCAGGGAGTTAATTTCACAACCGAAGCGTTTGCGGAAGTCTATTCCTCTAAAACTATACTGTATGTGACCATTTGGGTTCTAAGGTGTAAGGATGAATTCCCTGACGATGGCAAGCAGTGCGATGGTAAAAAGTAGCCGTGGACATTAGTACGAACAATCCCTCACAACACATCCCATTATACAAGTGGTAGATCACACACAGGGAGGCAAACTCTCTTTCGGCTTATGAGTTTGGGATCGTCGGTGATTCTCTCAGCCCGTCGTTAAAGTGAGCCAAAAGGGCCAGGCTGGTACTCCCGGCCAGAAATGGCAACAGTAACGCATGTGGGGACGGATTGGAAGGCGCAGCATGTCCGTTGTGGAGACATATGGGGGAGGCCTACGACCAACAATGGGTGTCTACCGGGTAAGACACTGTCGACGATTTCGGACGATGGATCAAAGAAAGATTGATGTTTTGTGTGTGAATAAACCAAAGTGAACAGGATCGAAGGTTCGGTTATCGGTGTAGGATTTGAACGGAAACTCATCAATTACAGAAAAAAAGACTCACACTTGACGTTTTCAAGTATCCTGTGCGAAATTTCATCTTAGTTCGTGCACCGGTTTAAGCGTGAAGAGGACAGAACAGACAGACAGACAGAGTTACAGCATTTTTAATATAAGTATGAATGTGCAAGCAAGGTTCAGAAAAGGAATATTTATAGTACCAGCTTTTGCTAGTGGCTCCTCTTGCCCTTAAATTTATCAGCATGGGATTCATCCGACAATCTTCTTGATTATTAACTTATAATATTATTATACAAGCAAGCTTTATCTTTAGTTCATTTAAGTGGAGCTTTTAAATTTTCAGGAATAAAAAGCAGCCTTTGTCCTTCCACGTCTTTCCAACTATATCAATGCAAAATTTCAGCCTAGTTAGATGCTCCTCAGCGGCGTGATTGAATACCTTATACTATTGGAATATGAATTGTGTTTTGGGCATAGTAAGAGAATAAATGGAAGATGTACGAAACCCATTTATGAGGCTAAAGTTAATTATAAGGTCGATAGAGGTAGACCGAAAGAGCGTTATCGAAAAATTAGTCAGACTTGTGCCTCGATAGCTCAATGGTAGAGCGCTTACACGAATTGTAAGGGTTGCAGGTTCGAGTCCTAGCTCGAGGTTAATCTTTTGACTGCATCTTTGCTATGAAAGTATTTATTTATGTTGATGATATAGTATAGCCATAGATATGGCATATGTATAATATATTTTCTTCTAAGAATTTAACCTTCAGAAAGTCATAAACGAAGAAAGATTATGTCTATGAATGTGTATTATATTGTATTTCTTAATTCTATGAAGATTTTGTGTGTTTGTAAGATTTATGTACCTACTAGGAATTTATAAGTCACTAGAAGTTCTATTTGTAAATTAAGTATTTTATTTTCTTAAGATACGAGACTTCTTAAAAATAAATAAAAAAAATCAGAATAAACAATAAGAGAAAAGGAGCGCTATAGCTTCGAAAAAGTCAGCGTATTTTTGCTTTTAGGTAGGTATGTACTATAAGTTACTATAGCTTTAGTTATTTCGAGTAAAGCTTGTCTACATGTTGGATAAACCATCCTGTCTTGAACAGTGTCTGGACTGGGTTTACTCATATTGCCTGGCTGCGCACACAAACTTTCTCCGGTTCATTTGTGGGCGGCCGAAATATGTAAGTCCATATGTTGTGATCTGGTGAGTCGTGACGGTGAGGTAATCTGGAGACGCGTGGGTTATCTGATGTTCAGATTGATCATATAGGCATAATTTAACTATAAAAACTAAATATTCTATAAGAAGTAACACGTTTTGCAAAAATCTTTTAGTACATATTTTCTATGATTCGGTATAATCTGTGAAATATGAATCGAAACACAGGAGCGTTTTAGACGTCCACGAAGAGGATTACGCAACTATTAGCAATTAACTTGTATATTAAACAATCTGAAACAGCGTGGTAAGTAAAAGAGTACTTATCTGAAACCAAACGAAAAGCGACACTTTTATGTAAAGGTCAGTCTATCTCAAGTGGTAAGTGGTCAATTTTGTAAGGATCCGTCAATCAAAAATCTGTGAAAAACTGATGGCTCACTTCATGGCACAGATTACAGCTACTTATCTCTATGTATATAGTCAAAACGTAAGAAAGATTTAGAGTCATTTTGTATGTTTTTATGGAAGAAAGATGTTCAATGACCATTGCAATGGTTGTCAAAGTTATGGCTCTTAGAATCTCTTATATATAAAACATTATAAAATTGAGGTCATTGCATATTAACGCACACAAAACACGTACTAACTACAACGTCCATAAATCTATTGAGATTATGTGAAATTTTTAACAAATTATTGGCATGATTTTCTATATAATTTATACCATATTATATTTATACTTGTATAAATGTGTGACCAGTCAATACGAAATGTTAATAGCCAATATATATATATATATATATATATATATATATATATATATATATATATATATGAATAGTTCTCTCATTTAGTAACCGTATCTTTTATGTCTCAAGACTTCTATCTTCTATTGGATTTAAAACTGATTCCTGTGTTCATTAAAATTAGATAATTAAAGGGCAAAAAAAAGAAACTGGTTACCAGACATTTATAAAAGGACTAGGTGATAAACGTGTAACTTTCATATTTTTTTTGTCTGAGACTAAAAAACGGCCTATCTAGTTATTTACGTAACTTACGTAACTATATAGGGCGTTTTTGCTTCCTTAGGTACAGTTGGACTCATTAATACATAAATTGTGCAGTGGCTATAAAGGCATAGGCTATGCTATAGGTATTACTCGTAGGTAAGGTAGAAGGTGTTTTAGAATTATTCAAAAAACATTATTTTTGGAGCCATCGGTGCGTAAAATTTAGTGTAGGTAGGTAAAACTCCTAGGATACCTAGTAGGCAGAAGGTATTTCTTATTATTCTCAAAACATTATTTACAGACAATGTCGGTGATAGATAATTGACAAGTCACCAGAATTTCATAACCTTGAATGTCAAATCCATTTCGATTTAATAAACAAGCACAAAAATTAATATTCCTTTTAGGTATACCTACGTAAGTCAAAAAGTTAGGTCAAGGCATTTTCTAATATTTATTTGCTCACCTTGATGTCCATTTTGAAATATCCCAATTTAACATTTGCTTGTCGCAAATCCATCGATAATAAAAGAATTTATGTATCGATAGTGAATCTAGTCACGATTTGTAATCGATGTTTGTTATTCTTTTCGTAAATATTGTTTTTTTTAATCGACTATGCTCTTAATGACACATTGTTTTGCTATCAAAAACGAGCATGAGATTGTACAACACAATGTGTTGAGTTAAGGTGAAGCTATTGTGATGCTGTGTAGATAAAATAGAGTTAACCTTCTTAAAAATAACGATCGACATGCTGTTTACAGCAAATAAGGAGGATAGGTACTTAGGCAATAATGCCGATGTTTTAGTACCGTTTGTATTTCACCTCAACAAACTAGTTGTTTATATTTTACACTTATGAATGATGCGGAAATTTTTTTAATGGACCATACTGTCTTCACACCTAAGGTCAGCCAATCTTAGTTTGTGTTGTGTCGTAGGCTATAGTCGTAACGTAACACACATGTTTTTATCATAGAAATGAAATTAGCATACTGTCCCTGTACCTCGGATTCTTACCGACTAAAACCAACGGTGTTCATTCTCTGGCCTGTACAGCGTGGCCACGGGAACTCTTGAATTCGTCCCACGTTATTAGCCATTGGTTAGCAATTAGAGGCAAATTACTCGACCAATGCCCAGGGTAGACCGGCCAGCCAGAGAACCCGACTCACGAGGAGGTTACCTGGTGCGTACCCCACTGTCCCCACGTCCGTGCATCTCCCGAGATTCGGTCCGTTATGCCGAAAGGCAGGAAGGACCATGGGTTGGTGGAGGGAATGGCCCCACGTCTTAGGTCATCCTATCTTAGTTTATGTTATGTCGTAGGCTTAACTCGTAACGTAACACACATGTATTTATCATAGAAATGACATTAGCATACGGACGGTCAGTCATTGGAAAGGTGACTGTTTAGCGGCAGACTTTTGTTTTTTTTTGTGTTCGTAAATTTTGTGAATGGTGGCAAAGAACACAAGGTGCGCGAGTCCAACTCCGACCGATGTTTTTATTAAGGCGAGGCATTAAAAAGAGTATAGCACAGTGAAGTGCAAAAATCATCTTAACTTCTTTATACAGACGCAAGAAAATCATTGCCCACGAAGTTGCCAAAAACTGTAAATCACAAGCGAAAAATTGATCTAATTATTTCCGAATATCAAAATTCCCAGTTGCTGAAATTTGACTATTGTTGTTAACTACATTAATAAAGCTGTTTTGAAAGATATAAGCCTTACAAAAAAATTATTTTAATTATTATGTTTTTGAAAAGGTTGATTTCGAATAAGAAATCTAATGAGCCAAAATCTTCACATCATGTTTTTTTAGGGTTCCGTACCAGGAAAGAAAAAACAGAACCCTTATAGGATCACTTTGTTGTCCGTCCGTCTGTCAAGACCCTTTTTCTCAGTAATGCGTGGAGGTATCAAGCTAAAATTTATATCAAATACTCAGGTCTACTGTCCCTTGGAGGTGTGAAAAAATCAAACTTCTAAGCCAACGCAATCAAAATAATACAGCCGTTTATGGCACAAATTTTGGGAATGTTAATCTCGAAGTTGTTGATGACTATGCATACGTAGGGCAAGTATTGTAGTTAGACAAATCAAACTTTTAGAAAGAGTTAAATCAACGAACTCAGCCACAGCTGTGTATGGAAAACAGCCTAAAATGTTTTCGTACAAGTACAATGCTTAAAAACAACGACCCTGTATATAGTTATGATGTGGATATTCTATAATAGAGGGAACAAATACCTAGTACGATTATATAAGATTGCACATTTCAGCAAAAGCAAAGCACCCTTGTTATTGATCGCTCAAAGAAAGTAAAAATGTTATTTCTGGTGTAATCCGTTTTGTTTTTGAATGCACTATGATTGAATTGTTTATCTTAATTAGTAGTGGGTCACGCCCTAAGAAACCAAGGGTGAGTACAATCCTCGTTAGTTGTACCCACCTATATAAAAATTAAATGTAATTTTGACATTCAAGATTATCTCTTCACAAAATTGTTCCTGTAATTTGTGCAATTACGCAAAGGTTAATTAGACCCCTTAAGAGTTATTTCCCAATTTGTTTAGATGACCTCGGGCGTCGGGCTGCAGTCTCGAGCGTCGCACAATCACAATCACAAACGATGAGAACGTTCGGTTGTGCAACAATCACGGATTATTAAAATCGCCCTGTGTTTGTAGCATTTTGCATTCAGCATTTCTCAACTTCTGTTCATCACGGACCGCTTTGACTTAGTATTATTTTTGTGGATCTCTAAATCCCGTTAATATGTAATGGCGGTTATCTATTTCCGGGTTTCTTGTCTTTCATTTTATCACTTTTTACTTTTTTTGGTGGTGATTTACGACTTATGGGACATATAAAGTAATTTTAGTCCAGATAGATTTTTTTACACTCAGTGTTGCGGCAATGGGATTACTTACTGTCACGCCAGACTAAAAAGAAGTTGTCACTGCTCTCCTACATTATGATGCGGGTGTGTTCCCATTAAACAACTAGTTAGTTACCCCCTTCTGGGTATTAAAATAGTAAAGATACACATATATAAATACATATTTGCATGATTAGTGAAAAAATAGTTACTTTTCACTCGATTAACTTGTGCATCAACTGGGATGCCAGCAATTTTCAATTTGATTCGACTACTTTTCAAAGAAATTTATTTCTGTTAGTAACTAGTATCTATTCCGTTGTGTAACGGACGACTCCGGCGCTGCGCTGAAGCTGGCGCTTTTACCCTTCGTAACATACAAGCGTCATCTTCACTGCCCGTGGGTAGACACCTTTTTCCTTTTAGTCACTTACTCTAAACACTCTCCAGGCGTAAATCAGACAAGTCTTAGCTGAAAATGGGATGTACTGTCTCGGTTTCCAGTCAGATGATAATATGTTTGCTAGTTGTGCAAATGTCTTTCGGTCTTATTTGCACAAGTTCTGTTTGTTACGTAATCACGTAATTTGGCTACCTATAAGATTTTCCTTTTACCCATAAAGTTATGAAAAATCATACTAAGAATTAAACAGATTGTATTCGTGTTAACACCCAAGGTGTGAAGTTGATATTTGCTCAATACAGTAATTAATATATCTCACAGTGGAGCGTCGATCGTATTACTCGAGTGCAGTCACGCTCTAATTACATTATTGGGTCACGATTCGATTAATCGGACATCAATCGAAATTCGATTAGATAAAAAAAAAAATTCCAAATACAACATTTTAATATTTCAATCAATGTACATCATTAGATGGTACAGTAATTACGGTTGCACAATGTTAAGATGCCTTTTGTTATGCAAGTTCGAAAAATGTTGTAATTGAAATATTTAATAATTAATATTAAGCTTCAAAAAAATTAACCAAGTAAGTAACTATCTGCAGTGGTTAATAATTATTTTAATTTTAAGGTTATTTTTTGCTTCCTTTATATAACTATATTATAAATAAATGTAGAATCCAATTATGATAATGGGATACAATAGGAATAGGAATTGATTAGAAGAGCCATGAGAATAATTTAAAATTGTTTGGTTATTTCGTGATTATAGTAATTTACATGTATCACGTAATTGGTTACCCATGTCTTCGTAATCATAAATTATATCACTTTAGCACAGTGTAGGTAATGGAAGGTAGTTTGGCCACTGTCCGCCGCACTAGTGTCGCCCTCGCCTCCCCTCTGTTACGTCCCTGTTACCGCTCGTATGAAACACGCACACATTTTTTTATTGAGTGTTCAATGAGTAAATAGTCTATCCTACTTATTCTAGACTATACTTTGCCAGTGGCTCCGCCCGCACTAAATTCAGCTAGCGGCGTAGGATTATTACGAAAACCGCATCCAATTTTAGGAATTAGTTTTTGTGTGATGCGCGTAAAAACATACATACAAACAAATATTTTGGAGACAATTCTTTTGGCGACTGTTGCTCTTATAAAGAACCTACCCCACATGTATATCAAATATGTACAGACATCAGCCAGTTATAGTTTTATTATCAAAAATCTACCAAAGCACAGTCACCTGTCACAAACCTGTGGTGGAAAACTGCCGACCCTTCAGTCAGCGATTTAGGACATATAGTCCACACGCGGGCCCAGTGCGGAATATGGAACTCACATATGTCTTTTTTTACTTATGCAGGTTTCCTTACGATGTTTTCCTTTCACCGAAAAGCCAGTGCTGAGAATAATCAATAAACTCAAGAAATTAAGAAAGGCTCATCGGTACTAACTAAATAGTTTGACTACGAGAAAGAACCCGTACATGCAGGGCTCGATCCTCCACCACCGCTATACAACCTTGCAATATTCCTAAATATATAAATCCCAATGTCTGTCTGTTCGTAAATGTGGTTGTTACGCGAGAAAGAGTACCTGTTGGTTTTAATAATCCATAGATGTGTTCTGCCAGGTTTAAGTTATTATATTACCCAGCATCGCTACAATTGCGTATTAAATTACTTAGTACCAATTCTATGTGGCGCTGCTAGGGAGTATGATGTCCAATAGCGTCACAATCGCGTATTACATTACTTAGTACCAGTTCCAAGTGCTGCTAGGGAGTTTGCTTTACAGTAGCGCCAAAATCGCGTATTACATTACTTAATACCATTTCTAAGTGTTGGTACTCCCTAGTATGCTCCCAAGCAGCGAAACAATTAATGTTTATTATTTCGTTATGCAGAGCACGTACAGTTGTTTACACTAGACGCAACTTATGTACGTCTCACGTACATAATTTAATGATATATTCAATTGATAGGTTTGTGGTGGCGCTGCTGGCCATGCTAATTGAGAGGAGCTCGTGGCTCAGTCACATTCGTCTGAGGGAAAACTTATGCCCGAATTCTACTACCGCTACTTACACTACTGCAGTAGCAATTTAGTAGAAAATAAAAAACCAGTCACACCAAGGGTTCCGTACTTAAAAGGAATCCTAAAAGTTTCTTTAATTACTTCCTACTCAAAAACTGATAATTTTACAATATTCAGAGATTTACCATGCTTGTAGGTTTTCCTGTAATTTAGAAAAACTATTTAAGGCTCCGTTGTTTTGGAGATAAAGTAAGGGGCAGGGGGGAACGGTCAATTTTCATGTCTTTTCTTAATCAAATAACTCTTAACGTCTGTGTTTGTGGCCACAATAATTCATATGTTTTCAAAATTTAAACTTATTCGGGCCAGTAAAATCTACTATTGTAGACGCGTTCAGATATAGCTAGAGATAACTCACAGGTATATTCTAGAAAACGATGTATAACGTTCTTAAAATAGCTTATAAGTAGTTCCTAAAATTTGAAACATTTTTGAAATGTGTTTTGTACAAAAACGAAATAAAGAATATCTTTTGTTGGCGGTAACTAGGCATTCACTGCACCTTAAATAATAAATGACATAATTTTTATCAATTAAAATTGACATGATCTACTTATGAACAGGTATTTGTGTTGTTCCATTCAATTAATAGTTTAAACACATTGAGTGCCCTGATTCAATATTTGTTATGCCATTAAGTCGTCGCACTCGTTTATTTCGAAATGTCTTGCCTCAGCCTTTTTTTGTGCTCCGTACAGGCCCCTCCTTAGAGAAAGGAGGTTTAGGTCACAGACGCGCGCCTGAAATTGGCAAAGGCACCCTTACTTAAGTATCAAGAGAAACTTTGCCTGTGTGTAGGATTGCCAGGTTACAAAACCGAAAAGCCGGACATTTTTAATTTTTTTGTCAGTATAACACGATTTAAAAAAAAAAAGTAAAATAAGGTTTTTTTTATTATTTACCTGAAAACTTTAATTAAATAAAATTGAATGAATTAGTCTTTTAATTATTTATCATTCAATATTAATTACAATATTAAATTCAAAGATTGCAACAGTAGTAAGTGGTGAGGAGCAGAAACCAATACATGACAAATATAAAACAAAATTATCAAATTTAAAAAGCCTAACAAAAGCCGGACAGTCCTGATACCGACTATGCCCGGCTTTGTCCAGACGCCTGGCAACCCTACCTGTGTGTGATCTACCACTAGTATAATGGGCTGTTTTAGAAATGGCTCAAAAGGATTTTTTTACAATCGCACCGCTTATTATCGGCAGGGAATCCATCCACCTTTAAACCTGAATGGTGTCGTACAATGCGGTTTTAAGAAGAACTCTCTCCCGCGAATGCTTAGGCTATGAATAAGCTGCCAAGGTTTTTTAGTTAACTGATTTATTATTTATTATATACTAGCCTACTAATTTCAGTTATCGGCGTGGGATTTCTACGGAAACCTTGATTATAGTAAAACAACCGACTTACACTTATCATTTTTAAGTAGCCTATGTCCTTTCATAGATGCAAGCTTATATCTTGCTAAATTTCATTGCAATGGTTCAGCAGTTTAGCAGTGAAAAAGGTAACAAAAGGACAGAGAATGCCGCATTTACAATATTAAATATGGATATCTCACAGACTCTATAATAGTATGAAGGCAAAAGAATTGTATTTATATCATTAAAACTAAACGAATGCTTACACTTCCATGAACCCTATTTGTGTTCAGGAGCGCAGACTTCTTAAAAAAGAAGTAATGATAACACCCATAGATATAGGAAAAAATCCTAGGTCTGTGGATAACACCGTAAAATAACCCCCGACGCTGCTTACATTTCTTCAGGCCATATACCCTCCAACTCAGGGCAAAAGGTTGCTACTTTATAAGTCGCAATTCTGGCCTGGCCAAGAGTATTTACTGCCAAAGAATAATTGCCATCTCTGGATGGGTGCGCCCTGATTACAGCTTTGCCCCTTTGACTCAGTTCAAATAGTAACGCGAGAGTGATACTTCTGGTGTTGCGAGTTCATAGGCCACGGTGACCGCTTTCCATCAGGCGGACCGTGTGCTTGTTTGCCACCTTTGTGGTACAAAAAAAAAAAAGTTTGAAACGATGCCCGCAGCTGCTTTCTACCATCGCACCACTCACCATCGGCAGGAAATTTAGCCTAACACCTTAGAATCTATACGGTCATGCACAATACGGTTAAAGAGAAACTTCCTCTCGCAAATGATTATCTTAGGTACGGATTGAGCTCTTTGCCAAGGTTTTCTCTAAGAACCACAGTATGGGGTTTTTTAAGAAACACGTAATTAGATTATTAAAGGGTCGACAGCGTGCAAGAAATGACCCTGGTATTGCAAGCGTCCATAGGCTACGGTGACCGCTTACTATCAGGCGGACCGTAAGCTTGGTGGTATTAAAAAAATCGCATGAATAAGGCATTCTGTTCCATCAATAAAACAGAGTTAAAAAGTTTTATGTAAGGTCGGCAATTCCTACTTAATGTTTTTAGTCTGTCTGGAATTGGCAAATGGAACTACTATTCTGGCTCCGGTCTTCTGGTAACTAATGACGTATGGGATATATATGAAGCCACCTTAGTACAGATATACTGCATCAGAAGCAGTGTTGCTGTTATGGGCTCACCTCCTGTGCAGAAGAGCGAATTTGTGAAACCTAAAATGAACTTCGTAAAAAATAAAAAACTTTTATCTATGGATTTTAGGCTTCGTAAGCGATTTTTACTACACGTCAGAAATCAGCTCGGACTTTTTATTTTCCACTTACCTAATAGTGTTTATCTATTCAACTTGTATTATGTCATAAGTAAAAGCTATTTGTTATAATAAACTTTCTACTGCTAAATATGTAGCTGAGAAATATTAATATAAAGATAGCGGAAGCTTTTGTAAGCTTCTGTAAGCGTAGACCATGGTTACGATGTCAGATTTTGCCTTAAAACTAGTATGTCATCTAAGTAAATGGGTTCTAATCCGATATCGCCGGAATGTACATGTTCTTTCACTCCTTCATAACAATCATTCATAATAATCTGTACAGCTATATGATAATTTATTTTCCATACTTTACTGTCTAGGCGCCCATTGAACTGTCTTGTTTAACCAGACATAAATAAATAAACAGAAAATTAAAGTTAGTAAAAATAAAAAAAACAGTTACGTTATTTTATTATTCGTATTTAATAGGTCAGTTATGTAGCACAAGCTATTTTCTGCGTCTTATTTTTTTAGGATTGTATGTATCACGCTTAAAAACCTCTTTATTTTATTTCTTCGTTCATAAGTAACAGAAGTTCTTTCAATCGACGAAAGTGTTATCAAAAGGGTATATATTGTAGTGTTTGCATAGTCGACCCCGTTCATGATTTAAAATCTGGGCTAGTGTCTGTGCACTAAGGGTCTATCTAAGTAAACCTCTAAGTCCTGATTGTAAAATAGAAAGTGTAAGTAAAATAGATGCAAGAATTTGCAAAACAAGCAGTTTAAAAAAAAACCGTTTTTTGGAGATTTCTAGTAAAATTGTTGATTTTTATCATTTTCTGGCATGATTCAGGACAAAACTTAACATCTATAACATCTGGATTTTTACTCACTGTAGCTTACCTAAGTAAAGCTTACTAAACAATCATCCGTGTAAACAGATTTAGCCTTAGAAAACACAACATTTTCTAATTTACTTAACAAGTTTATCCCATTTCCTCCGACAAACACGCTGCATACCTCCCGTGTCTAACTTCAACTCCACTCCATTTACTTCTCTAAACATGAACTATACGTATTACTAAAGTGACCATACGTCCCGTTTTGAACGGGACTGTCCCTTTTTTTGGTTAACTGTCCCGTTGTCCCAAAACAAAGCCCCGGGACGCATAAAAGTCCCGTTTTCCAGAAAGTATGAAGCTCGCCGCCAGACGCGAGTGGTGGGAGGTCGTGTCGTCGACGATCGGCGATGCATAAATCAATTTTTTTTTATTAATTAAAAACATGTAAAAACTAGCCAAAAACGTACGTGCTCTATGCGTAAGCGCCATAAAACGTGACTTGCGAAGTTCAACCTTCCATAACAGCGGGCTTAAGATGGATTGTAGCTTTTTTTATACTTGACTTGCTAAACTGGCGTCTATCGTTCCCTTAATTATAACAAATTGTGAACGCGAATAACTAACTTTTTCTAAGTATTGAACATTAAAAAGTTGCTTTTTTTATTGTGAACTTACTTATTGACATAAATAAACCGATGTCCCGTTTTGAGTTAAAAAATAAATGGTCAGTTTACGTATTACTCAACCGTACACATAACGTATGAAGTTAAGTTACCATGCACAAGCAAGTGGGACGAGGGCGATATGGTTAGTTAAGTTCAGAATTACATGCCGTTATGGAAGACAAAAGCAATGTAATTCTATATGATAAAATTGTAATATCGTATGTAGTGTTTTGTATGCGACTGTACCGCATTTAGTAATTTATTTATTTACACTTTACGCAATAAGAGCTTGGCAGTACAGACTGTGTGTTAGCAAATGTTACTGATATAAACGATTTGTTTGTCTATTTGGCTAAAAAATTTATGTGGTTTGTTAAAGTTTGCTTTTGTGCAGTGGATACGCCAATTTACTCTTCTGACCACTGTCTTTTCCGGACTTAACCCATGTCTTGTCCCATACCCAGACCAAGACATTAGTGACGTTGTGCGGCATTATAGAAAGTCAGCCAAATGGGATGGATTGCATGACTTTTATGCATTGTACCCAATAAGGTAGCTCTGCTTGACCTTAGGACGTAGATATTTATACAGTCGAAGTCACAGAGACAATCCTCACGGGTGAAGATTTTTTTATTCTTGCTAGTAGTTACTGGCCGTGGTGTCGAACAGTCACATCCGGGAAAAAGTCACTACTCTACAGGTCGCAAGTCCAGTCCTACATCATTAGTATTGACTCGGTTCAGGGGTGAGCTGTCAAAATATCTTACGATCCCAAACACACCCAGTGGCATAAAAAAACATAAGTCTTAGGAAAGATTTTTCCTTCGTGTGTGTGTTCTGCCGCTTGTATAGTAGGTTGTGTTCTACTGCTGGCGGTAGTACTATTTAATTGTTCCCGTTGAAACTCTTCGGCCATTACTTTTCCGTAATGCATAATAAAATAATAATTAAACTGCGAAATAACTCAGTTATTCAAATGAGAGTTCGAAGATCGCCGGAAGCGATATGGCGAGGCGCAACCAACAAAGCCCGCTCTTGCTTGGTAGCTCTTGGCATGCCTTTGTCTGGGGTTATGTAAGGCATTGTTAATTGTACTACTCATCAAGATTTCGAGATAGAACTATGCTCCTTGAATTGCCTTAAATTTGCTTTAATTTTATCGTTTGTAAAAAAGACCTTCTGGCGAATTGTAGTCCACCAACGGAAATATGTTGTTGATTTTGTTAGATAAATGTTTGTAGAGGGAAATTATTTTACACTTGGCTTGTCGTAAGGGGTATACCTTGGTATTTGGCTGGAATTATTTGAAGTAAATTTTTAATTTTTTCGTTTTTATTTGTATATAAAATTGGTTTCATCATCTGAGGTCTTATGTACCATTTTTTACAATATAAAATACGTTCTTGTCAAACGATCCCAAACCTAAGAAATATACGCTTGTCAAATTAAAATTTTGTAGGTTTTGGAACTTTACATTCCACACAACAATTCATATTACTGACTAAACTAGTTTTTAACAAAAAAACCCAATTAAGAAACTTCCACCTTTTTTTAAGTCGGTTAAAAATTGGTTATCTGCAATCGTTTTCACTGTACGGAAATATAGGTAATTTAATGTGTGTATGCAACGTACTTTGCCTGTTTTTCTTTCTAAGTTTTAACTAAACGAAAGTAAAAACAAAAATATTTGAGAAAATAAATATCAAAGGGCGATTTTTTTTTACTTTAAATGACAGTTTGAGTGCCCGTGACAGTGCAATATAAAATACTAGCTTTTGGCCACCGTACCACCCGCCCTAAATTTGGTAATCGGTGCATGATTTCAACGGCAACTCCTCAAGTATAGAAAAAAATAACCGACTCACACTTGACGTTTTCAAGTAGCCTATGTCCTTTCTTAGGACTTAAACTATCTCCATGCCAAATTTCATCTTAATCGGTAAAGTGGTTTAAGCGTGAAATGGTAACAAAGAAACAGACAGACATAATTACTTTTGCATTTATAATATTAATATGGATATAATTGACCAACTTCATTTTAAAGAGCCCCCGGTATCGCTAAAGACGTCCCTGACAACTGGATATTTGCTGCCCCAAGCCGTGTTGGTAGTAGTTAATGCCTACCAATCCGAGAGGAGTGGGTTCGGTACACAGCAACATATTGATGCTGTAAATTATTTGTTTTTGTGGGTATTCCTTATGTATAGGTAATCTGAATGTTTTTATTTATTCTATTAAATTTCCGTTACCGAAAGTTACAAACTTTGCTAAGTTAGGAGGCAAATTAAGCGCATGACATAGCCCGTTTTCACGTAGTATATATTTTTGTTGTTACCAGGGTGGACGGCGAGGCGAGTGCGGTGAGGCGGGGGGCTGCAACTGGCCGGGTGCCCCTGTCGCCCCCGCGCCGCCCTCGCCGCCGCCTCTGCCGCCCCCGCCGCAACCCTTCCGAGCCCTCGATGATACTTCACCACCTCTACTTAGGTATGAATATACTATATATAAGTACAGTTCGATTTGCAACCAAAAGTTTTGTTAGTAGATACCGTTTTTAAAGCTACACAAAAGATAGGTGTCGGTGGCAAAACTGGCATTATCAAAAGTGTGAAAAGTATCAAACGTGGGAACTCTTTATCCCAAAACGAACGCGCTCTATATGTGGTTGTCGGAGTGGGAATTCTACGCCAACTCCATGCTTATACCAAAGAAGTTTGCTACAGGCGAAGCTAAAGACTTCGTTCAAGTAGAATTCGGTTATAGTTATTCCCGTGGGAACTTTTGCATTTTCCGTGATAAAAGGACAATCCCTGTGCCAAATTTCAGTTCAAGTGGATGCTCCGTTGCGACGTGCAACACACAAACTTACAAACTTGTGCAATTTTTCCGGAATAAAAAGTAGCCTATATGCTATTCCAGACCATACTCTATCTCTGCCAAATTTCATCTCAACCATTTCAACCGTTCAGCCGTTCTGGCATGATTGAGTTACAAACATCCAGCCATCCAAACTGTCACATCTATAATATTAGTATAGAGGTAACAAGCAGTGACAAAAAAATCATCACCCTAGTCGAATTTGGCTTATGAAACTTTTTTAAATTCAAATTCAAAGAAGAACTCAAGCCGAGTTCAATTCTGAGGTCGTACTTCTATATTTTTCTTTCTTCTTGTTTATAGCCGAATGGCAAAAACGGACCACTTGTAGTTTGGTCTTGTCCGTCCATATGTCACAGTCTCATACGTTACTTCCGTATCTAAATTAACTAATATAAAATAATAAAATATCAAAATTTTAATAATTATTAGAAAAAAGGACCTGGCTTCAGAATTTACCGTCTGTGCGGACAGACCCTACGATTATCTGTGGCACAAGGTTTTGCCCGTGACAAGAGTTTCTTCTGAGGCGCTTGAATAATAAGGAAAACGCGTATATGCACACAACAGACCGATTTTATTTTACTTATGCTTCTAACTTAAATTCTAACACATATTTACAAAAATTTTCAATTCTTAGCTTTCATAGCTAGTGACTTGTTCAAGTTTTCTTGAAGACTGAATACAAATACAAATTTTGTTTTATATTTATAATAAAAATAAAAACCCCATCAGAGGGAGAGGTTGTTCCATAGAACCTTCTAGATTTAGTGCTTAAGTCACTGAACTTACTGTGGTGACTAAAAATCTAGCCCGCACAAAAACTTAGTGAAAGACAACATATAGTAGTTGATATAGACATATATCGAAAGTGTAGGTATATCTACATAGCTATAAATCGCTACTGAGAGTTGGGGTCTCTATCGGCTATTGCCATCACAGTCACACGATTCGTGGCTAGACTATAAAATAACGTGGTTTTACATTTTTTGGTTTTATAGCCAAACGGTAGGAGCTATAATGACTATTAGGGTGTCCTAAGATAGAGCTTTCGGAGTCGGTTCCAACGACGCATAGTGGTATGTTCCATCGTCTACGATTAGGCCGTAGTGAGAGAAGAGCTGGATGAAACCCAGTTGCTTAGTTATAAGCTATTGTATTTCATAAGTTTACATGTTTGCGCTCTAAACATAACGGTATTGATACCTACGTATAGGGGCATAGGTGTGAATTTAACCTATGATACTTGTTTTAGGTATAGCCTAAGGACTTAATGACCCTAGCCATGTGAAGTTTCAGACAGTCTTTCCCTTTTTTACCCATAGACCCATCTCTTTTGTATCCCTATTTCAGTTTAATGTCATAGGAGTGAGGGAGAAAGAATGTACAATACTCAACACGCTAACTATTTTCACCTGTAACTTAGTAACCGTACATGCGGTCTATATATAACTTTACATAATAGTTCTGTTCATTTTTGCACAACATATGGATAGTCGTGCGTACAAAGTCGACAACATGTCGGTACTCACACAATATTAGTTTCGATATTAACAAATAGTAAAATTAAACAAACCTACTCTATTTTTACCTAACTTAATACAATTTTACACTTATGGTTATTACATTTTCTTAAATCTAAACTGGTCCCTATCAGGAAAATAGTTTTTTATTGTGTTATCTACTTAATATTAACGTGTTATTGCGAAACATTACATGGTAAATAAAAAATGTATTTATAGAGGCAATTCGTGTTGCATTCTTGCAGCGGTGATAACACCCTCCTTCGTGTTAAAATCTTACTTAAATTCCATACATTGCATTTATTTTACGCAAAAAAGATTGGTACTAACTAGTATATAAATAGATAGATAGAAGTAGTTACTGAAAGTAAAAAAAGAAACAAAAAATCAAATCAGTCAAGTGCTTGTCGAGTTTGTTCATTCCGAGCTGGTACGGAACTCTCAGTTTGCAAGTCCGACTCGTATTTGTCCGGTTTTTTTCTTAAGTAGGTATATCGTTCGTTCGCATTTATTAATCTTTCCAATTTCCAAACAAGGGCTTTCCAATTAATACGTCACGCAAATTCCCGTAATTTAAGACCTCCCTTTCCCCCCTTGTCACGCTTTTTGCCCAATTTTAATATGAAAAATTTACCTTTGTCAAAATTTGTATGACAATGAATGGCACCCTAGCGTTTCGGTGAAGGAAGTCATAATGAGGAAACCTGCATACTGACGTATGCAAGACGAAGTTAACAATTTGGCACTAGCCCCGCTACTCAGATCAAATAAAAAGGCTATAAATTATTTCCCAAATCGCCCTTACCCAAGACAGAGTGGCGGCGCAGGCCAGTGCCCTTCTACATATTAATATGAAAGCTGGTACTGCAGGAAAGGATGAAGACAAAAAACTGATGATTTCACGGCACTTGAAATACTATAGGGACTAGTTCTTTTTTTTTTTTTTTGACTGACTGTGCAGTTGCCTGTTGCAGCCATTACTGCTTCACCGGGCTTTTTGGGGCGAGACTCTGAAGGAGCCTCAGCCTATATAGCGCCCAACGCTCGGCTTGGGTTGTCGCTCTCGGGGGCGTCCCTTCGACCAGCGTGAGTCTCGAACCCGAAGGTGAGTCACCGCCATGAGGGGAGTTCCCCGTTATGTGGGTGCGGTTGCGATTGAGTGGGGGCGAGAAGCGCCCCGGCACTCTTTGATACCTCGTGTATCCTTGCGGGCACCGACGAACCCGGGGACGTCGGCGTCGTGTTCCGGCGTCGTAGAGACTAATCTTGCTATCCGGACAGCGAGATCATCTTCTGGGGCCGTTAGAACGTGCCGCCTAACGATAGTTTTACGACCATGCCGAGATCGGTCGGGGGGATGACTTTTTCTAAGCCCTCTCTCTGTACACAGATAGATTATTAATGAATTAAAAGTTGGAAGTATGAAATACGAGCAATATAAGACAAACAGAAATTTACAATTGTTTAAAAAAAATACAAAGTTATCTTGATTTGATGTCTTTTTTATATTTTTCACTATAATACAATATTTTATAGTTGCCAGCCAGTAGCTGGCAACATTTAAAAATGTGTGATAAATGATGATAGATGCAACACTAACAATCCATAAAAAGCTAAATGTCAAACAGGGGTTTGACATTTGACACTTTTGTCGTATGTGTTTGCTGTCGTAAACTATGATGTCACAGACGAGTTGTTCATCATTGTATGTTAAGGTATTTTGAATTTCGTTTATAATATTGTTTGTTCTTTTCAAAATATAAGTAACTCAAATACGTGGTTATTCAAAGATTTCGTAAAATAAATATAATTCCAAAGCAATAAAGATAGTTTAAAAAAGTGGCAAACGGATATTGATGTAAAAGTTCCTCAATAACTACCTACTTTAGTATAACTTCAGTCATAAACATAAAGGTCAACCTGTATTCAATTTATATGTGTTTTAGTAAATTTTCGACGTTTAGGATTTAGATTTAAATCATTGATTTTTTCTAAAAAAAAATACGTGATATAAATCACAAATAAAGTTATAATTTCACTTAACTCTGCTTACTAACATATGATCACGTTCGATACTCAAATGGTCTGCGACTCAAACGGTAAAAAGACAA
Organism: Apoda limacodes; assembly: GCA_946406115.1. Taxonomy (NCBI): domain Eukaryota; kingdom Metazoa; phylum Arthropoda; class Insecta; order Lepidoptera; family Limacodidae; genus Apoda; species Apoda limacodes. Next base: position 20,574,561 of record OX291541.1, on the reverse strand, counting down.
TATTTGCAAAACAATAACCAATTCTTAATACGGACGGTATGGCCAGGAAGTAAGGTGATTCATCTGTGACTCGTCGACCACAAACTAACTTTAAATCTTGGTTCCTTTTGTTTTTCCTTATTGCTGTTTGAACAAAGATAATTTTTCTTTGCCATTACCGCGTCTATAAGACGTTACATAACTGTTACGAGTTTAAGAGTAAGGTCATTGACTTAATAATGATTCCCGAAGTCAATTCGTATTCAATGCGTCTTTTTACATTTTTAATGGCATAAATACCTGTCGTGTGAAAAGGAAGTGAGTAATTCATTTCATTGCATTTCTTTTCACACTTTTTTGGACTTTAACTTAAATAATTTTCTCGGTCTAATACTTTTTACCTACCTAAAGGACCATCTTGATATAGTTCTGTAGGCTTGATATTTTAACACAAAAATAGCCGGTTGATAATAGTTATTTGTTATACAAGTGAGTAAAAGCGTTTTTTGGTAGAAGTACCGACTTTAAATACTGAGCATAGCGTGGGATTTAAAGGCACGAGACCGAAAAAATTTGCTGACGCGTCTAACATACAACTTTTCACCTGTACCAGCGAGAAAAATATTTCTTAATAGCTTTTGTCAGTGGCTTCACCCGCCCTCAATGCAGTCTTCCATGATTATAGTAAAACAATATTATTAATTAAATAAACAATCTTATGTTCAAAAAACTAGCTTGCCGCCAATTAACTTTGTTTTTTTTTTAATTGAGGTTGCATTTGGAATTGTACCTACTACAACCTCTGCCATTGCTATCAAATGTATGATATTTTTTGCTAGCTGTAACTTTTGATAATACTAATAATTTATAAAAACTCACCTAAAAACAAAAAACTGCTCTGTAGCTTTCTTCTTAATTAAAATGAACAAGGTTAAGTATTTGTCCCGAAATTTTTTCATCATTGGGTTAATTCCAAAAGTCAATGTTCGAACAGTGAATTACTTTGCCTCACTAGTGAGCAAAATTCTATTTTGCTCACTGAATTTGGACAGCAAAACTATCCTTTTCGTGCTGGTGAGGTGAAAAGGGTATTTTTTTACCCGGGTCAAGAGTTTCCACGAGAATGAATACCGTTTCGTTTCGCATCATCTAATTTACCTGCTTTGTAGAGTTTCGTAGTCAACAAGGAACATATATAGTTTCGCCACGTCCAGCGTCCGTCTGCCCGTCCGACCGTCTGTCAGCGGCTTAGCTTAGAGACCATTTGTACTAGAAAGCTGTAATTTGGCATTGGTATAATACATCTATCTAATACCTTTAAACAAGAATTTCTTGTATATATGTTTATATATTAATATATATAATCTGAATCTCGGAAACGGCTCCAACGATTTTCATGGAATTTTGTATGCAGGGGGTTTCGGGGGCGATAAATCGATCTAGGTAGGTTTCTTTTTTAGAAAACGACGTTTTATCCGAGTTTTTAGGCAATTATAAACTGAAAAGTATGACTCTTCCTGACATCTTTTCGCGAGTAGTAATACTATTATTTTTACAACTGTAAAACTGCTTGACAGCAGATGGCGTCGTTAAAAAAAACGAGCAAAGCTCGGTCTTCCAGGTACTATTTATTATTTAATGTAAAGTGGGGATATTTTTTTTTTCTCGTCTCCCCTATAGTGTGGATATTTGACAGATTGTTTAAAAATATTGAGGGTGTGTTGAAAACAATTTTTCGATTCAGTTGAGTTTGCAAAATATTAAGCCTAAAAGTGCAAATTTTTGTTAGAGCCCAGTGTCTCCACCGCCAGCTAAATGGCTGTTCTTGGGTTTGTGGAAAAAATCATGGGAATAGCATTTATAACGCAATTAAACGGAAAACTATCATAGCTCAGTAGGCTTCCAATTAAATGAGCCATGAGTCAACCAACCTAAAAAATTTAGTCGGAAAAGTAAAAATTTCATACAAATTCCACTAATAAGTACTTAGATGAAGTTGGTACTTGTGTGAAACAGACATCCAATATAAGTTTATTAACCATATACTCGTTATATTATAGAAAAATAAGTTTATGACATTCTGCTGAATTAATACTCACTAAGCTGCGTTCTGTTGACGGCATTGAGAGCTATGACATCGTATAGGCATTGAAATCGTTCTGTTCACCAAATGTAAACAAACAATATGGCCGTTCACTATTTGAAAGCGCATCCACTGCTCTACCTCCCGAGCATGTGCAGCCAATGCATTAAATGCGGTCCGGAAGTAACTCATAGCGCATTCATTTTTGGTCAACAGAACGTTCAAATGTGCGCATAGAGAGCATAGAGCACATGCAATGCGTATAATGCAGTAAGGGTAGGTACAAACTTATCATTTCGATGATCCTAAACCGATAACTGTTTAGAATCAATAAAAAACTTTATCTGGTGTATCCTACCATTGATATATGTTTTTTTGTTGTAGTTATAAATAAATAAATGATGTAATTTTATATGTTTTCTTAGGTCTAACCCGCTATACACTGAGGAGGAAGAACAAGAGGTAGTAATCGTGGTAGACTCTATAGAGGAGTCACTGGAGGGCGAAATAGCTATTGACGCACCACAAGCCCCTCGTCGTCTTCCCTCCACATCTTCAGGTTAGAATTGTTTTTTAAATATTCATTATCTTCTTTAATAAATAAAAAGGTAGAGTTTACAGCATACATTTTTACCCGACTGCCGTAGAAGAGATTTTTTTTCGAGCGAAGGTATATGCATATTGTTAATTTATTAGCACGCTCGAGAGTTTAAACGGTTTGACGGATTTTAGCTATATGGTGTCGTTAGAGTTGTTTTATTTACGAGAATGACATAGAGTATCATATTTAAATATGGGTATCAGCAACAATTATATTATCGTTCACGTCAACGTTTCAATTATTACTTATTTCTTATATACTTTTTTGGGCGTAACTCCGTCATTTATAAACGGATTTGCAAAATTCTTTTTTTATTTAAAAGGGTATACTTCCGATGGTCCCTTATTAATGTAGCATTTCAAACTTAATACTTTTGGTGAAAAAAATTAATTGGTGCGAATTTGAAACTGGTGAAACGCCTTTTATGTTGATAGACGCCTAGTATGCATGTATTCAGAGTACGAAAAAAGAAATTCGTCACTAAAAAGTAAAAAAAAGCTAAGTGTGCCAGCTCCGACACACGACTGGAGTATACTGTGTAGGGAGGGACCGCGCGTATGAGTTGAACACTTTATTTTTTATTAGTCTTTTGTTTAACTGTCATTTACAGGTTTTGAAAAAGTCTTGACTACGAAATATTTTTTTTAGATATGGATTAATACAAAGGTTATGGACGTCATGATCTAATTTTGGTCGGCATTTTTATTAACTTTTTAAATGTAAAAACTAAAGTCAATATTAACGGAGATATAGCCTATTATAGTTTGAAAATCATAAGCTTAAATGAAGATCTCTATATAGATCTAAAATAAAGATGAAATATCTTTTGATAGCCGTCGACGACGAAGCACCAAGACGGTCTTGTCTGACTGGACTTGTTTCCAGGGTACGGCAGCGGTGGTGGCAGCAACGGACGCGAGTCCCCCTCTTTACCAAAGAACACACAGTTTGACCCAGAAAAAGCACGGCTATCAGGCAAGAACGACTCCCAGAGCACGTCGGACTCCGACAGTAGTCCAGTTTGTACATTGTCGAGGAGCTTAAAGGAGGATATAAGAGGATGTCTAGGTGGATGCAGGTAAGAAATTTGTTGGTTTCAAAGCATTGGCAGATGTTTTTGGACTATATATAGTTATAGAAAAGTCAAGTACTAGCTAAAGATATTATAAGATACCTATGTACCTATATATACTCATTTATATACACCGAAGTGCGCAATGGTATATTTTGGTATGAAATTGTTATTAGTATTTATCTCTATGAGTACATTCTAGTAGCTGAATTCCATTATAGGAAAGCCGTTTGAGGAAATTACTACGAGAATTGACAGATTTCTGACTTCAAATGTAACATAAACTAAAAAAGTAGCATAATGATTAAACTGTTAATCAAATTGTTGAATAAATTTCTATGAAACGGATAAATGATGGATTTTTATATGCAGATGGGAAAAAGACATAGCCCATGTGGTAGAAGCGGCGGTTCGAGGCGCGGATGGGATCAGCGCTGCTCGGGCGAGGTTACACGCAGCTCTCCTGGCCCTACACGAGCCTCCTCGCATCCTTCACCGAGGCCCTACTCTGCCGTACTGCGGCCCTGGCGTCCGTCCAGGAGACGTTACTATGATGCCCAAAAATTCAGAGATGTCCTTTTTGGTAAGTCATATTTAAAATCATAAGATAGGCCACAGCGAAGACGGTTATATGGTGAGATACAAATTTGAAGTAGTACCTACGTATTTCACATATTACGTCAATCTACGGCCGTTAGAATGCACAGTTTATTGGAGTGGAAAATACACTGCATGCCCATTCTCGATGGTAGGACGACCTAGAAAAGGAATTGGAAAGTGGCTGTAATAGCTGAGGTCTTTCTTTAGTGGCAACATTCGTAAAAAGTATTGGTTCAGCAGTAGACAGGGATGGTCTAATGATAATTAAGTGATCATGGATTCCCCCAGGAACTATCATAGTCCTATTGGAAGAGCTTAACATAAGCTTTTAACCTGGATATGCATACACCTTAGAAAAGATAAAAAAAAACCAAAGCAGTTAAGCCATTGGATGGCCTATTATAACCAACAATTCAATAGGCCCATGGTTGTGTTTTAAAAATGTGGCCAACATTGGTTTGTAATTAAAAAAAATATTACACATAGGCTTCACATATCTTAGATTTCCAAACCTCGTACCAAGGCCATAATTGATCGATTGTTAATAATTGTAATTGTTAAAGTCTAAGTTTTGTTACATTTGATTGATGAAAGGGCACACTTTAACTATAATTACCCAGCCCTTTATTACCTGTACAAGTTTGGCCTTAAAGTTGGACAATTACAATTATGAATACCATGCTTAGTTATGTATAGTTTTGATTGGAACATGTAGACGTCAGATCAATATCTCATGAAATTGTTAATGTTGTCAATAACATTAATGATAATAACCTACTTGTTTTTATTAATTTAGTCTGGCATATACTTATGTCTTATTTTTTAATTCGAAAAGCACTACACTAAATTTTTTGTTTTTTTTTACTTTTCTGATATTTATAATCATGGTGAAACATCGGCGCACTATTCCTTCACGTGACATTGGAGGAACGAGGTAACAAGACTTTTAGTACCGGGATAACTACCTCGGGGTATAATTTTTGTTGATTGAGTTTTTCCACGTAAATACGTTTTTTTGCGGGTGATGTTGCGGGGCACTTTTGCTTCACATTGCACAAACAACGGGTGACCTTAATTAGGCACAGGGGCAGCTGTGCGCGAAGACAAAGGTAAAGGCTAGTATGCAGTGTTCCGAGCATATTTTGCGGGATTGTGATTTCGGCATAGGATAGGCAGGATTCAAGTGTTTCAAGTGTTTAAACGAGCAATTCTTGTATATATGTATTCCGTGTTTTCAGGCAATGATAAACTGAAAAATATGACTCATCCTGACATCTATTGGCGAGAGAACTTTTATTTTTACCGGCAACAACAAAGCTACAACATTAAAGCTACTCTACAATAGATGGTGTTGTTAAGCAACACTAAAGCTACTTGACAATAGATGGTGTTGTTAAAAAACGATAAAATCTCGGTCCCCAGGTACTAATTATAAATTAGCAATACTCCCGTATTCCGTATCATACATAGGGATGACGTCGCACGGATTGATCGATCTACCGTAGTTCAAATAGGGAATTGGGTCATATTCACACAGGGTTCTGTTTTCCGAACTAAGCAGAGAGCAAAGACTTTCACTTGCTATGATTCTGGCACAATTGTTTTGCTTTATCTACTAGCATCAATAATTTCGTATTGAGGACCTAGATGCTTAGGTGCGTTGGCAAAGACATATTCGATATTTGTGTTTTGACCGCTATTTTTCTGGGAACCACAATAAAGATGGACCGTCGTGGCTCCAGGATAAAATTATAGTAAAAATAATAAGGTATAGAACCTACTGATTTTGAGGGGAGTTACCCCCAGGGAATCCGTCACTAAGATGCACTCGATTTGATCGTTTAACGTTTGACGAAGTCTACCGACTATTTCATTTACTTTTCCCTTATTGTTTCGTGCATCTTCTTTTCAAAACTCCTCTGTCTTTTCCTCCAACATGACATAATGTAACATTCTGTAACAGTTTTATTCCTTTCAAAAATGATAGTTTTATCTTATTTACTCTAATGTTGATAGATTTCTTTTTTGCAGTTTTCGTTTACTCATAATTTTTACTACTTTTTGTGACTTCTCTTCTGCCCATGCAAGTATCAGCTGGTCATCGGTATAGAGGAGGCAGTTGAAATCATATTTAAACCTGATTATTTGTGTTTTAAACCCCTGTTGGCTGTGTTTGTTATATGGCAGCAGTCATTAAGACAAGTCAGACAGGGCCTTATGGGCGGCTCGAAAACTCTGACAGTCGACTGGCCACTAGATCAATAAATGTTGTCCAATCCACACTGGACAAGCGCCTGGTTGGCCTATAGCATAAGCCTCCTTCTCCAAGGTGTACAATGGCTGTGGCATCTTAACTAAAAAAGTGTTGTAATATTGTAAGTGATGGTTACTATTTTCGATGGATGAAAATTGTATGTGGGTCAAATTCTTACATGAATTCAATATTGAATGAATTTGACAATCCCATCACGTATTTTGTTAAATTTCACCGACATCGATACAGTCTGAAGCGAACTCGGTCATTGCTATGACACATACGTGACAATTATATATAAGTGTATAAGTGTCTGAATTACTTAACTACAACTACTATGCTAACTTATGCAGTCCTAGTACAACAATCTTACAAACACAGGAAACTTCAAAGAATTAAGAAATAAATTATAAATATACATCGAAATAATCTTACTTCGTTTAAGAAGGTTGGATGAAGTAAACATATCATATATGCAATGATAGTGTATGTATGTATATACTATATCGTGCCCTTTGGTACCTTAACGATTTTAAGTTGCATATAGGCATAGATATGGCATAGTTGGGTTTTTGACGTTTGTAGCAAGCGTATTTCTAGCGTAAACATGTAGTTGGGATTTGCATTGGCCAGACTTGTGCCTTTACAGTTTAATTGGTAGAGCATTGACACGGACTGTAAGGTTTGTTGCAGGTTTGAATCCTGGCTCAAGGTTAATCTTTTGACTGCACTTTTGCTATGTAAATATATATTTACATTGATGAATTACATACCTAACGATATATTTGTTGCATCTCAATCAATCTTAATACTCGATTAATATTAAAAATGTTGATTTATATCGATTACTAGCAAGGTAGGATTTGGTTATCGGCGAGGGATTTTTACGTCAACTCCTTAATTATACTAATACAGTTTGTTATAGCAAGCTATAGTTCGTTTAAGCTCGGTTATAATTAATCCTGCGGGAACTATTGCTTTTTTCTGGATAAAAACTATCATGTGTCTTTCCCCGGGACTCAAACTATTTCCATTCCAAATTTTATCTAAATCAGTTCAGCAGTTTAAGCGTGAAAAGGTAACAGACAGACAGAGTTACTTTCGCATTTACTATTTACTATATTAGTATGGATTGTTATGGTAACAGAAAAGCCCCTATATGAGAGTTTAAGTAATGTATGGACAGGCGTGGAATTTGGTGTGTTAAAATTAACTATAATTTTTACATAACCTTAGATAATAAATTTAGTTAATAATTAAGTGTCCGTATTAATTGAGTGTCCGTATTAATTGATCTATCGACTTAGCTGCAAATAATGATATATATTTGAATAGGGGAGAGTTACCTACGTTAGATCACTTCACAATTTTCTTATCTGCATTCAAGATCACATTTAATATATCTAGACATCCACAAAATGCAACGTTTTTTTCTTAGACATATAATTCAAGAACTACAGTAATAAGTAAAGTGCTTCTTCATAACAAACTTTACTTTTAATAAAACTGCATACGAGAAAGTTTGCACATGCGGGTGTTGTTCATAGACTTTGTAATCTGTTCATGGACTATTGCGCATAGCCTCTTAAAATTGACAAGTCTTTAGAATGTTTTTATTTCACTGCTGACTAGGATCCAGTCTTTATTTCTATGTGGTTTCTTTTTCGCTGATTAGTTTGTAATGTAATTGTAATAATGTGAAATGAAATCAACATCAGTAAGCAAAAATCTCATTCAATCTATCCAATCCTTTGCGTTTTTTTGGATATGTAGGTACAATTTATTAATTAAAATAATTATGTTGGTAGGCAAATTATTGTTTTTCCAAAAAAAAACGTTTTAAGTAGGTATTTTGTATTGGGCTGTGAGTAAAATATTTTATGCCACTGTACGAAACTATATTTTAACACACACTTGTGTTAAATCATTAACAGTTGTATCAACAACTCAGGCTTGTAGGTAGCTTATTTTTTATTATTGTATATTTGTTAGTCCAATAAAAACAAAAACCAAAATCGTCATACCTATTGTTTAGTATTTCGAGTAGAAATAGATCAAAACTTAACGTTGAATGTTGTCTTATACATTGTATATAAGTTTTAGTAAAAAAAAAACAATAATTTCCTTCAAACCCTGATTTTCAAATTTATTATTCAAAAAATTAGAGAAAGATAAAAATTGATTTAGAATATTTTGTTATATGTACAGATATTATTGAGATACGAAGGTGCAACATGTAAACTAATAAATTTTTTTTTTTATAAAAATAGAATATCAAATGTTTGTTATCCTTACTAATATTATAAATTCGAAAGTAACTTTGCCTTTCTGTCTGTCTGTTACCTCTTCACGCTTAAACCGCTGTACCGATTAAGATAAAATTTGGCATGGCGATAGTTTGAGTCTCGGAAAAGGACACAGGCTACATGTAAACGTTAAGTGTGAGTCGGTTTTTTTTCTATTATTGAGGAGTTACCGTTGAAATCCCACACCGATAACCGAATTCAGGGCGGGTGGAACTACGGGCAAAAGCTAGTCAACTTTAAACAAAATACATGGGAATCGTAACAGTTGTGTATACTTAAAGACACAGCGTACCCAATAAATTCTCTAGGCAAGTGAACATAAAAACACAATTTTATATATGTTTAGACATCGTCCACTCTCCTTTTTATTATAGGAAATTCGAAATGACTAATGTTAGCTGTACATGTGCCTTACTGACCAAAGTAATGATTACCTAACTTGTAAACAAGGTAAATTGAACAAGGTAAAAACAACATTTTTCGCAAATATTACTTTTTCGCAACTTTGCTTTCTGTGATATATTGTCTAATATCTATTAATGTTTTTACATATTTATATGTTTGATGCAAATTAATCTCGCATTAAAACAGTTATTAACAAAAACCTAATTTTTTTGTCTTTTAAAACATTAAAATCTATCTTTATAAGAGAACATACGAATAATTTTGAATATTGGCTTCTTTTTACCAGACTGCGGCAAAGCCCAAAAGGAGGGTTATGTGTGTGTGTATGTAGGACTCTATGTTCCCTCGTAACTACAAAACGGCTAAACTGATTTTAATAAATTATACGTGGCTTGATTCGTCTTAACCACTACAGAGTCATAGGTTATGTAAAAGTTATTGGAGATCAAAATGACGGATTTTTGGCGAAAAATTGCGTAACATGAAAAATCTTTTCTTTTCTAAACCTATCGAGTAGGGTTTCAAAATAAATAAGTTTAAAAGGTGATTTCAAGCAAAAATTAGAAAAAATATAACACTAAAAAGTTGTAAATAAAAAAAAATAAAATAAAAATAAAAATAACCCGACTGCGGAAACATAAAGAACTAAACAGAAATTAAAACTTAATTTAACTATAAGCAGGCGGGACTCATTCCAATGCAAGTTCGAATAGTCCACACAAGTTCGAATAGTCCACACACTCTAGTTAGTTACTTTAAAATAAGTTCCGTCCCTTATAGATAAATATTTAGTATGTTTTAAGTTATGTTCTTATGTTTCAGCAGTCAGGTGTTATTATTATTTTTTTTGACGTAGATCTTCTACGAAATACAATTTTTATGAAATTTATTCACTAAAAAAAGGATTATAAAAGTTTGCATGAAAATCCGTATTATTTTAAGTCAATTTGTGGAAATTGGTATTTTGCCTTTTTATTTGGGGTAAAATTAGTTTTTTATCTACCTGTTTGTGTCAAAATTATCTCCTTTTTCTTGACGTATGCAGGTTTCCCTACGATGCTTTCCATCACCAAAAAGCCAGTGTTGTAAATAAATAAATCAGTGTAATTGAGAAATTATGAAAAGACTCATTGCTACACGCCAACCTTGATGTGAAAAAACGATTTAATCAGCAATGTAGGCCAACCATCAACCGATTCTACACATTTTTAGATTAAAACGTAAATTAACGGACCATGGATGTTACAGCCATCTCGGAACCAGATGGTTTTTACTGACTTGAATAAGGGGGCTGATTCTCTGCAGCCACACGTCAACCTGCCCGCTTAGTAACATAAAGTGAAAAACATAATTTGTTGATTTGATATGCATGCATTGAGCTCATTGCGAGACCGCTCTTGAACCAAATTCCCTCGCAAATACAGTGGAAAAGTGCTGCCAAGAATTATGCAATCACATGCACTTAGCTCTAACGCAGCTTTATGTACGAACGATGGTAATTACTGGCTTTAAAAATGAAGTGATGAGTGTTAGTTTGACGTTTGATTTCTTCATTTGTACAAGGTTGTACCAGAAAGGGGAGGGACGTAGATACGTAAACGTTTGAAAACGTATGGATACGTTTAAAACCTTAAGCCCTACTGACATTTTTTAATATCATAATAAAAAACTCTATCAAAGAAGGAAGTAAGTAAAACTAATGGACAATGGAGCCATTTAAGCTACAAGGCATTATCTTCTAATCAACGACAAGAAGTGAATATAGAGAACATTCCCAATAACTACGAGAATACCTAATCATTTCTTTATACTAGGTGGCAATTGAGCATTCGGCCCACCCGATAACATCTTAGAACCAGCCGAATTTTCTATAATATTGTGTTGATAAAATAACTTTTCTATATACTATAATATAAAACGTTTTTGGGTAATCTGCTACTGCTCCGCCCCACCTTACTGGCGATGGAGATATATATTCTATCTATCTATCTAAACATATATGGGACATATATAAAGACACTTTATTTTAGATATACTACCTCAGAAGCAGTGGCCAGCCACTTAATACCTCTTCTAAAACTGTGATACGTTTACAAAACCTTGTAATAAGGTTGTAATAAAACCCACCATATTATTTTACTTAATTTACAAGAACCTTTTAACTTAATGCGCATGACTGGATTCGTATCTTCGTTTTGTAAAAGTTGTTTTTCTCACCGAATTGCACTGTTGAACTTTTGCAAAAAGATTTAAAGTAATAACAATGTAATCGATCATTTTAAATTATAGCTTTTCAATAAACATTACCGATATCGATGTATCGATATCGGTAATTATGTCTACTCGTGTTACACCAATAAACTCTTTCACGCGAATGAATTTCGATCCAATAGTAGGTTATTAAATGATATTTATCGTGTAGTCGTTGCCGCGTTGAGGCTTAGTTTTCATTAAAGGTTGTGAATGAAAAATGGGCCGTTTTTTTGGGCCAACCCCTCTTTTTGTCACCATATATAAAAAGTCAATAATCAAGCGCTTTTTTCGACTACTTAAAAATGAAAATTTGTGGTCTTTTGGAATGTCGTAAGTTATCCAGTAGGTAAGTAAATAACGTTTTTCAATTTTTTTACCGTATGTTAATGTTTTTTTGTAAGGTGGTGTCCAAAACCAGTATCTATGGGTTTCAATTTATTTTAATTTAGACTGTTTCCTGCCGTTTCACTCGTGCGATATATACCTACTGTTAGCAATCGGTAAAGTAGCACTACTAGCTATTTATACATGCAGTATGGTCACTCTCTCTGGATAAGACCCTATTGCCCCTCTGTTACCGAGTCTGTGACGTATTTGCCCGTATACACACGTAGTACCTAGAGGACCGAGCAAATGCTCGGTTTTTTTTAAACAGCGCCATCTATTGTGAAGTAGCTTAAGCGTTGCTTAATAAGCTACCTGTTGTCAATTAGCTTAAGTGTTGCTTAATAACGCCACCTATTGTCAAATAGCTTAAGTGTTGCTTAATACTACTCGCCAATAGATGTCAGGAAGAGTCATACTTTTCAGTTTATCACTGCCTTATAAACACGGATAAAACGACGTTTTCTAAAAATGAAAACTAGCTAGATCAATTCGATCCCGAAAACCCCTACATACTAAATTTCATAAAAATCGATGGAGCCGTTTCTGAGATTCAGATTATATATACACACCGGCACAATTAGCGGAACACAAAAAAAGGATTTGAACAAATGGCAGCAGGTTCTCTTTACTGATGAGTGCAGAGTTCTTTTAAAACAGATCGATGGGAGACAGCGAATATGGAGACGCAAAAGGAAACGCCACATACAGTCTAGTTTTGAACACACAGTGGCTTAAGGTGGCGGCTCGATTATGGTTTGGGGAGGGATATGTTTGGGAGCTCGCACGGAGTTAGTGATAGTCACAGGAGGGACCATGACAGCAGATCGATACATCAGAGACATTTTAGAAGAACATGTTGTACCATTTGCCCCATTTATTGGTGACGACTTTATTCTAATGCAAGATAAAGCTCGTGCTCATAGTGCACAATCGGTACAGGCATATCTGAGCCACGTAGGTATACCGGTGATGCAGTGGCCAGCAAATTCCCCCGATATGAATCCGATAGAGCATGTCTGGGACTTGCTAAAAAGAAGGGTTAAATCCAGAATGCCACCCCCCTCGATCTGAATGAACTTGGAAACGCATTACTTGAGGAGTGGGAGCGGTTGCCTCAAGAAATCATCGATAACATAATCTGTAGCATGCCCAGACGAATGGAAACCGTAATCAGAGCAAGAGGGGGAAACACTCGTTATTAATTTTGCTTTAATTTTATTGTTAAATCATTTAATGCTTACTTTTTTTTTATTTTTTGTGATGGTTCATAATCATCTAAAAATTTCACTTATTTCAAATTTCTTTATTTTTCAATAAAAAATAACGAAGACTTTTCAAAGTCGTTGTTAAAAGATGTTAATCAATTTGTTATTTTGTGTCTAATTACATTTTCGTCAAATATATGCGTTATTATCTCAGTCTCACTTTTTTTTCAGTTCCGCTAATTGTGCCGGTGTGTATATATATATATATACATATATACAAGAATTGCTCGTTTAAAAGTATTAGACAGATACAATTGTTTTTGTAGTATACTAGCAGCCACGAATCACGCAATTCTTGAGTTACAGGTGGTAAAAAAATTGTTTCTTTATAATAATTAACAGTAGTGTTATGTATGCTTATGACACAAATTTTATGTCTATGAACTTAGCAATGGAATAAATAGGCGATTTATAAGATACATACTGTATTACGTACTACTATAGTTAAACTAAATCTGTAGCATCGATAATATCGATTTATTTACATAACTGAACATAATGTCGAATTGAGTAATACACGCATAACACTTGTTTAACCAAGTAGCTTAGTTAACACGCTCCACGCGACATACGTCATCTTACAGATTATATCGTATAATATTTATCATGTTGCTGCTAGCTGTGAACCTTTGTACTTATTTTCAATGGATAAGTATAAATAAATTACTTTGTACTTTGGTTTCTCCTCTAAGCTCTTCTTTGTCGCACCTTTAGGACAAAACACGACACCGATACAACTCAAAGAAGCTACTTTTTAACCAACCAGTAAAAAATCCAAAAATGTTTTATTCACTCAGTGAGTAAAAGTGAGTTTTATCCACTGTTATCGATGAACAAGATGCCCTTTTTTGAGTGGCAATGGTAAAAAATATATTTAACTATTGAACCGAAAAAATAACAACAGATATTTAAGAGTTCGTCTTTTTAGTTTATTTAAGTAAAAATGCGGTCCTATAATTACAAAATTAAAATAACATGGTTTTTAAAGCCCAATGTTTTCTTTAAGTAATGTTTCAATAGAAAATAGAACATTCACAGACACAGAGTCGTCCTGCAAAATAAAAAACTCCATGGATGTTTTTTGTTAAATTATATGTTTTTAAGGTTGGAGATTCTAAAAACGACATCTATGACATCATATTATGTATAAGTTTTTAGTAGAATAATAACAATATTTAATAAAAATACTAAAATTATGATGAACTATAGATATAATATTTTTTCCAACTAATCAAAATCCTTTTCTTCTCTCTCTGAACTCGATTTCCACCTTCTCTGGTTTTTCTAATGAGCATCCAACAACAGTCACCTAACATATTAACTTCCCATTTTTCTTAGTAATCCCTCTAAAATACTTAAAATAAAAATGTATAAATGAAGTTGTCATAAAAATAGACAATAAGAGAGTGTAAAAAATTACGTTCGAAGCTAATCTTGTATCTTTGAGCTTTATAGCCGCCACATGGCGTTGTACAATAGTTTTGTAGTTAGGGGCCTACTAAGGCCCTTAAAAGTGCACTCATTCTTACCTCGTAACTTTTCTTTTTCCTTTTCTTCTATTGTTTTCAATAAGGGATTCTCATCTTGTAACTTTTTTTGCCTTTTCTTCCATTGTTTTCAAAAAGAGGAATATCAGATAAAGGTTTTCTTTAAAACAGTTTTCAGTGAAAAAAGTGCATTCCAAGTCTCTCAGAGTCAAATTATTGAGATATTTTTGGAGTATAAAAACACATAAGAAGGTAAAAGAAAATTGACATGTTAAAAACATAATGTATCTAAACCTCAAAAAAATCACTTAACTAAGTTTTATTTTTTACCTTTCATGCATTTAACACAGGCCAGTTACATTTATAAAGACTACGTGTTTTATAAGTTACATTATAAACCTTATAGCCGTGCAATAAGAGCAACTTTACATGCAATTGTATTGAATTTTTTTACGATTTTGATTACACAATTAAAAATCGTAAATATCAAAATTGCGAAATATGCCTTTCAAGAGATTGTAGAAACATTCCCCTAGCACTCCAGTGGCATAATTTCTGCAACCTATCAACAACGCTATGTTGATCAGCGGGTTTTCTGTCGCATGTCGTAAGCCAAAGCCGGCATTGCCCACGGCAAGGCAGCCGTCCGGTCACTGGCCACCAGAAGTTGGCACATATGAACATACACGAAAAACAATTAGTTGGTAAAAAAACTCAGCTATAAAAGACAGTACTTTTGTCCTAGTTACGAAGACTACTAGCGCCATTTTTTTTAACACATTTGTTTGTCGTACTCTAAATGCTTCTCGTCCGTTTGACAAACCAGATTGTGTGTAAATAGTGTATGCGTCAGTAAATAGGTAGGTGCATGGTTGTTGTAATCTATGTGTTAACTCATCTTTGACTAACTGACCGTTTATCCTTGGTTGCTTGGTTACTATACTTGGGTCCCTTTAAGTATTTAACCCAATAAGCCCATTCCACATCGCATAGAGCGGTCGATTCACTGTGTGACAAATTTTTTTTTTTGTGCTCTAACATTTAATGAAACGGCTATTTTTTATCAAAATAAACCTGCTGAACAGAAAAACTTAAATAGATTTTTTGTAACACGTATCATTTTAAAGTTATGATAAATTGATGTACTATAAATAAATAAAGACAGTATCAAAATTGTATATCATATTTTTTATTTAAATTATTAATTTTACACAAAAAAAATGTTATATATATTGACAAGTGACAACGAATCAAAATAGCTGAGGTTTAAGTGGTCAATATAAAAAATGAGCCAAATATTCCAAAAGAAAATGATGAAATATTAACTTTGCCTCTTGTGAAGAGTAGAATCCTCTTTCATTACAAACAAATGATTTAAACACTTGCGGTGGTTACTTTTCTTCATGACTTTCGAAAAAAATGTTATGATTACCCAAATAAACTGTTAGAATTATCTTAAGACCACTAAAACTTTTAATTTATAGTCGTACAGACTTCAGTATTAAAAGAAATCTGCAATTAACAACGTTTGATCTTTTGTTTTTTACGAGGGTACACGTAAATAGTATTGACACTATAACTTAGAAACGTGACGTGTTAGACAACCATATCAATTGACAATGTTTTCAACAATGGAATAAGGAATTCAAATCACGTAATCTTATTTATGTTAGAAAAATCGTGTCACACAGTGATTAATAAGATTAATATTTTTATTATATACAAGATTTTGCCAGCGGCTCCGTCCGCCCTGAATTCGGTTATTGTCGTGAGACTCCTTAATTATACTAATGAAGTTATATATAGTATATAACAAATAAGTATGTAAAAGAACCCTAGTGTTAGAGTAAAGCATTCTCAACACGAGCCGCTAGGCTTCTTTTACCAACTAATTTGGCGCCACTTACGATTGGTACCTTATAAGTGATCTGTGGATTTTTAGCCCCATTATCACTTTGAAGTTATACATTTATGTTTGAAAATCGGCCAAAGGCACTCGCGCCCTAAGGGTTCCGTTCCATTATCTATAAAAAAGGGAGCCCCCCTTAAATATTTGTTTTATTTTAATTAAATTATTTATTTTTAAAGTGAATATATATCTAAATATTCTGTGAATATTTCAAGCGTCTACCAATTGCCATTATCAATATCGAGCAAAAACGAGCAAAAAAACTCACGTTTGTTGTATAAAAATACGTATCAAAGAAGTATATTCCAAGTTTTTCATAGATAGATCTTTCGGCCGCGTAGAATTTTCAGAATCCTTTTTTTTTTATTTTTCATGCAATTTTCAAAATTTCTAGGATACCCGGGATACCTACTTCGGAGATTATCTTCAAACTGATATTTTATAATTAATAGATTTAAGATAAAAAATTATAGATTTGCATACTAACTTACATCTTATGTCCTTACATTGACACTAAGGTGACATTAATAGATTTAAGATAAAAAATTATAGATTTGCATACTAACTTACATCTTATGTCCTTACATTGACACTAAGGTGACATTACACTTGATAATTAAATATGCTACCCTAAACTTGTGGCCTACGCATACCTGCGAAATGGAGTAAATGGAAAAAAAGGGGTGGGGTAACTATTTAAGGGTAACTTTTAGGACCATTTTATTCTCACTACACTATATGTATTTCCGGCTCATCAATAAAGGTCAGTCATTACTGTCTCCTCGTACGATAGAAGAAAAATTGTTTTTGGAGTCTTAAAAGATTTTTGTTGTCATAACAAAACCGCTTTTTATTTATAATTGACTAGCTTTTGCCCGCTGTTCCACCTGCCCTTAATTCGATTATTATCAGTGTAGGATTTCAACGGCAACTTCTCAATTATAGAAAAAAACACGACTCACACTTGACGTTTTCATGTAATTCCCTGGAAATCTCCATGCCAGCGGTTTAAGCATGAACAAGTAACAGACTGACAGAGTTACTTTCCCATTTATAACACACTACTGTTTTTACAACTTAACAACGTGTAATCTTCGTTCACAACAAGTCTTTTAGAACGTATAGTGTAGTAAAGTTGTGAAATATGTAAATTGCGGTAGATGGCGGCAAATTGAGACAATCACACGAGTGTAGCGGATATGCGGCGCGGATGGTACGGACAGGCCAGCGGAGGAAGGACACACGGCTGCGACCGAGCGAAAGATTGTATCATTACTTTGGCAACTTAGTATTCATATTCAAGAATACATAACTTAATACAAAACATTAATATTTTCTTTGAATTTATTTACGAGGATTTTAAAATTTTAGATAATTAAACTCATGTTTGTAAAAAAAGTTTTTATTAATAAATAATTATTTATTGCCAAAAATCTGATCTGAATCACAGTTTTGGCAATGAATAATTATGTTTACCTTTTTAGTGCATCTTTTTGTAGCCGGTTGTCTTTTTTTGTTAAAAAGTTTTTATTTTTTGCTTTTGAGTGACGAATTGCTTTTTTCTCTAACACTATTATCAATATTACTCTAAAACATCTATACTTGTAACAAACTTTTAAACAATCATAAGCATCATAAAAAGCGTTTCACCAGTTCAAAATTAACATCAATATCTTGTTTTTCTCCAAAAGCTTAAATTTAAGTTTCTTTCAATTTTTTTTTTAATCAGTTCACAAGTGACGGACAAATCGGTGGACATACATAAAAAAATATACCCGTCAAACAAAGAACCTCCTCCCTTTTTGAAGTCGGTTAAAAATTGCCCCGACTTCAACAGCCTGCTAAAAAGTTCACTTTTTAGCGGGGTTTTTGAAATCGGTGTAATTTTTTTATAGTGTAAAGTATAAAATTTAGTGTTATGAATTTAAAAATTGTGGGATGACAGAGGCCTTAGCTAAGAGTGCAAAGAGCCGATTGCGCTGATGATACAGACGTTCCCACCCGTTCCGTTCCGTTCCAGTGTCTTAACAACCAGCGTTCAAGAAACGGGTCGCATAGAACAAAAACTGTACTGATGAATAATTTTTTTACGTAACCATATAAAATATCAAAATCAAGTCACGAGTGAAATGCTATTTACACCTTGACAAGGGTTAAAGATGATAGATGCTTCATGTACCAATCCAGTAACAATCTTTTTCAATTACTTGGGTTACCTCGATAAAAAGTAAAAATGTAATAAATTCATAGGAAAGAATATCTTGTATTAAGATATTAATGTTATTGAACGAGCTAGATGTTGGTCTTCAAGAAAATAGATTTATGAGCCTGTGATTTATTTCATGTATATTTTCAAACTTCCGACGTCTATTGAGTCTATTAAGTAAGTCATGCAGTAGCTATAAAATATTTAATTAAAAATGATCATAAAGAGCGATTATTTAGTTGTACGCGCTAACCAACAATAAAATTTAATAATACTGCACCAATATTGCCTTGTAATCATGTTTTATTTTAATTTAATAATATATTTTTAAAATGAATATATATTAAATATTCTGTAAATATTTTAAGCGTCTACCTGTTGCTGTTTTCAATATCGAGCAAAAATATCTCGTTTGTTGTATGGCAGCCCCCGTAAATATTTATTTTATTCTACGTTTTAGTATTTGTTGTTAAAGCGGCAACATTAAATTATTACTGATCACATAATATGTATTAGGTTAATAATAATGAACATCCTTTGCTCTCATAATTTTTTGTTCTTTTTATAACTGAATAGAGACCATTCAACACAATGTCCTTTTTAACCGACTTCAAAAAAGGAGGTTATTAATTCGATTCGATTCGATATGTATGTAATATTGTCAAAATATTTTGTATATGTTAGTCTATACCAGATTATAAACATGTGTGCCAAATTTCATAAGTTTAATTTCAAATTAAAAATCTTTTTATTTAGATGGGTTTCTAGGAACACTTTCGAATCGTCGAGTGAATTAACTACAACTAGCTTTACAAACCAATTACAATACTGTTTCATTCCGTTCGTCCAATAGGTAGGTTCTCTTTTTAAAATTTACAAACGAAAGATAATATTACAGTAAATCAGCTAATAAATACATATTTAGTATAAAAACACTGAATAAACAAGCTTTACAATTTAAATAGTTTGATTGAAAAAAAAACAAAATTCAAGTAATATTTCAATTACCTATTGTTCTTTAGATTGCATAGGGGGGCACCATGTGATAAGTTAAAAGACTTCAATTATTCTGTGACGGGATTTAAAGTAAATCCGGTGAAAAATATATTCATACATCATAAATCACTACACAGCAGACATACATATATACAGACATTATATTTACATTTTACAAACATGTAAATAAATAAATAGGTACAACATGTAAATAAATAAATAGGTAACGCGGCCAAGTGCGAGTCGGACTGGCGCACGAAAGGTTCCGCACTATTATCTTTAAATATTTATTTTATTTTAATTTAATTATATATTTCTAAAGTGAATATATAATTAAATATTCTGTAAATATTTCAAGCGTTTACCTGTTTCCGTTTTCAATATCGAGCAAAAACAAGCAAAAAACTCACCCCCTTAAATATTTATTTTATTCTGTGTTTTAGTATTTGTTGTAACAGAAATACATCATCTGTGAAAATTTCAACTGACTAACCATCGCGGTTCATGAGATACAGCCTGGTGACAGACGGACGGACGGACAGCGGAGTCTTAGTAATGTGGTCCCGTTTTTTACCCTAAGATTCTTCGAGGTTCCTCTAAGAAATGTTTTGGGCGCAAATAGCAGCTAACTGGAGCCCTCTTTAGATTTATTTATTTCTTTTTCGTATAAAGCATATTTCAAAAATATACTACAGAAAAGTTATAAAACTAGCCATAAGTTATTTTAAAAACTTTTTGTATGTATAATGCCTCATTTCTTTGGCATTTCTGTTAAAAGTGGCCAAATGTTAACTAAAGCTCACAGAATACAGATATATTTCAGAATATACAAAATGTCCGAATTACAGCTAATAACTTTAATAACAAATTTAATTTCTATGTAGTACATTATTGAAATTTGCTTTGTACAAAGAAGAAACAAAGAATATCTTATGGCGGGGCTAGTTAGCTGCACTGGGACCCTTAATGCATTCAATGTTATAATCGAGCCAAGTTATACATACATGCAGCTATACAAATCTTGGTTTATGACTATAGTTGGATTATTTACATTAAGTGCATGGTGTACTATATGTCGGCGAACAAAACACGATCCAAGTTTATAAGATCAAAAATCAGGCAATAACTAGAAGAGCAAGAGTGTCCAACGTGTATTACCAGCTTTTATAAATTGGCACTGTTTGGGCACGGGTCTACTCTCACCCTTAAATGTTTTTCCACCCTTCAGAACGCAAGGCAGATTATGAGACCACTCCACCCTATTACTGTCGAAGGCACCATGACTAACCTTCATGTCTCTGGATCTAAGCAGCTAACATTTGTTTATTTTAAAAATCTAAGCAGGTAGACTATATTACCCAATGACCACCAAAGGACGTCTAGCGTTTGACATGGCGTTGATGATCAAATGCGGGACCAGACGGATATGAATTTTATTCTATTTAATGGCTGATTTAAATTTTCCTAGGACATTTTATTGGTATGTGTGACATTAGCAGCAAAAATTCATGTAAACGAATTGTAATGGTTGCAACACGCAGTGATCTTGACATGGCGGCGCGGACGGTCGCGGCCGCTCTGTGCATACGTTTTCGCAACCGTTTAATTAATAACGCAGTGCATGCCTGCACGCGACGCTGCAACAAGCATATTTTGGTCAACCCCTATCTATCATAGGGCTGTCAGAATTTGACTCAATTTAATGTACTTTCAGATATTTGCTTAGTCTACTTAGTGACCTAGAGATCTCGGGGTTTGCCTCATATTCTGAGGCTCCGGCGTATACCAATGATGGCTATTTTTTATTATTTTCTCAAGTATATTGTTTCACACCTCCGGCTTACCTCGGTAAAGTAAAAGATTGAAAATTAGGGTAAATATGCTTTTTAAGCTAATTAAAAAACGTTGTGTTTAGTGGGTTTAAAAAATTCAGCCCCTAAGAGGAAAAGATGTAGCAATTTTTGTATGGAAAATAATATTTTTATCGTAAAGTCTACTTTAAATTAGGTGTAAATACTCTTTAACAAAATTGATGAAACGTAATGTATTTAATGGGCATTAAAACTTTAGCCCTAATGAGATGGTAAACATAGTGTGAAAAAATAGTAATATGTAATGCTGAAATTTACTTAATTCCGGCAATAATTCTATCCAACATAATTAATCAAACATGTCTTTCAGGGTTTTAAAAATTCTATCCTTAAAGGGACAAGGGCAGTATGCTTAAAAATAATGTAATGCAATTATGTAAAATCTAAAACTTGGTACAATGTATATGTTCTTCAACAAAAAAAGGGGGGCAGAGTTTGTGTGCAAAAAAACTAAGCGCTGACGGAATCATCATCACTAAATTGCTGACGATAAGAGAAATTTGGGAATTAGAGCATGGGTATGTTTGAGTTAGGGAGTCCTAAGAGCGTAAAAAGTGAGCAGCTGCGAAGCAATAATATAACTTTACGCTCAACGTTTACGAAAATTATGTAGGGAATTATGTCATACATTGATAGCGCATTTTCTAGCCAGCTGTAAAAAAAATGGTCGCCAAAGTGTTACAGAGACGAAGCAAACGTGTGGTGTCTTGTCTATGAGAAAAGAGACCACAGATTCATTTTGTCTCTGTCTGAAGTGTGGTCAATTTCGTGAGCCTATTGTACAGTCCATAGGACAGATTACAAATCTCGAAGAAGAAGATGGGGTTTTTTCAAAATTCAACTTCACGATTAAGATAAGAGACCTTTGCAATTAATTTAGCATTTTTTTATTGACTGTCATCGTTGCCTAGCTCAAATCACTAAGGATAATTAATATTAATAATAATTTAATAAATTATTAAAAATAAAGAAATTTCAGCATCGTTTTAAAGGGGAAAAAACTCTATCTTCATTATATATAAAAGAAAATGGTCTGCTGACTGGCTCATTAACGCTAAGCCAAAACTTCTGAATCTTGATAGGTACGTGACATTTTGGAAGTAGGTTTCTTCTATTACGAAGGGTTTCACTAAGAAAGAATTTTGTGAAATTCATCCCCAAAGGGGTGAAATTGGGATCAGAAGTTTTATATGAGTTTCCCTCCGTCTTTGTAAGTTAAATTCATGAGATTTCGCTAGACAAAACCATGAAAATTTGTATGTTAGTTGCAAATAAGGCATGACAATTTTTACAAAACATTATCCCCCAAGGGGGTACAATATTGTAAGAACCGTTCCACCGTTTCATGCGTCGACGCGTTGGGGAAAAGGTCATCGGGCATCAGCTATTCATTCTATGTGGACAGGGAAAGCAAAGTTAAACTTTTAAACATCCGCTGCTGAACTTAGGTCTCCGCCGAATGTTTCGATTCAAATACGGCTAGCCGTTGTTGTAGTTTGTAGCAAACTCTTTACGCTGCAAATCCAACTTTTCAATCAGTTTTCAATATTTTAAAGACTCAAATAGTGAGTAGCCAACTCCTAACATTGCACTTTGGATATTGAAATATGGAAAGTGCAGATTTGCAAAGTTGTGTAATAGGCCCCAGATCCTTATTCCTTGTCGTCAAACCAGTTGGACTAAGTAGTTTGAATACGAGGAACAACTGTCCACTTGTTAGTAAGGACTTGGTTTTTCCCAGCTCACGAGCCATGTCGTTTGTTCATTGCCAAACAAAGAAAACATAGCTAACCTATACTCCGTCTCAGTGGATGCGCCTCTTGGCTCCTCGGACTACTGTCTCGTTCGGACTCAAGTGTCATGCACACAACCCGATCCTTCTGGGCCAACTAATTGGCGTCGTGTGTGGCACTATAAGTCGGCAGACTGGGATGGATTGCGAGAATTTTACGCATCGTACCCGTGGAGGCAGATCTGCTTTAACTCAAAAGATCCTGACGTCTGCGCAGCCGCAGTCAGTGAGACAATCCTTGCTGGTATGGAATGCTATATTCCTAACCCGCGAGTAGCTGCCAGCGTCAAAAAACGACCGTGGTTTAATAGGTCTTGCAGAAAAGCTAAAATTCTTAAGCAAAATGCATATGAGGCTTGGACCACGGCTCGTAATAATAAGGATCCGAATATTTCTGAGTTAAAACGCAAATTAAATGCTGCCTCGAGGTTTAGTAAGAAAGCAACTACCAGAGCAAAATTCCAATTCATCGGCAAAATAGGTGGGCGACTTGCGAGCTATCCTTCTGGGAGTCGTGCTTTCTGGTCGCTTGCCAAAGCTGCCGAAGGGAACGTTTGTTAGTCGTCGTTACCACCACTGCGAAAGACTGATGGTGACTTGGCCCATAGTGCTAAAGAGAAAGCCGATCTACTGGGCAGTCTCTTTGCCTCGAACTCGAACATAAACGATGAAGGCGCTGTACCACCTACTATACCGTGGTGCGGTAAGATCATGCCGGAAATCTCCATAACGCAGCGGGAGGTCCGGCGGGCGTTGCTTTCTCTAGACGTTCATAAGTCGAGTGGGCCAGACGGCATACCAGCAGTGGTGCTTAAGCAGTGTGCTCCTGAGTTATGTCCTGTACTCACGCGCCTCTCCGCGATTAGGCAATTTCCGTCTTCATGGAAGACTGCAAATGTGCACCCGGTGCCCAAAAAGGGCGATAGACTGATGAGCTTCTCGTGTATCTCACACACCGATGGGCACTAGCCATTGAGAGTCAGGGGGAGGCATTGGCATGTAGCCTGGACATAGCGAAGGCGTTCGATCGGGTCTGGTACCGGGGTCTACTATCGAAGTTGCCATCTTACGGAGTGCCCGAGGGTATGTGCAAATGGGTGGCTAGCTTTTTGTCCGGCAGACGCATGCGAACCGTAGTTGACGGTAGTTGCTCTGATAGCATGGACATTAATGCTGGTGTCCCGCAAGGCTCTGTGCTGTCTCCTACGCTGTTTCTACTGCATATCAATGACATGTTGGACATCAACAACATACATTGCTATGCAGATGACAGTACTGGAGACGCTTTTTACACGGGTCGTGCAAACATCCCTCGTTCCGTTGTGGAGGAAAACCGCGGAAAACTTGTGTTTCAAATCGAGACCACACTGTCCCAGGTCTCTGACTGGGGACGGGTAAACTTGGTCCGATTCAACCCTACAAAGACACAAGTGTGCGCGTTCACCGCTAAGAAAACTCCATCCACTGTAGTCCCACAATTCCAGAACACTCCCCTCTCCATCTCCAAGAGCATTGGGATCCTTGGTGTCGACATCTCCAGCGATGTTCAGTTCCGAGATCATTTACAAGATAAGGTGAAGCTGGCGTCCAAAAAACTTGGTGTTCTCAACAGAGCGAAGCAGTACTTCACGTCGGGGCAAAGTTTGTTACTTTACAAGTCGCAAGTTCGGCCCCATATGGAGTACTGCTGCCATCTCTGGGCAGGTGCACCCGGATACCAGCTTGGCCCTGTTGACTCGGTTCAACGACGGGCTGTGAGAATTGTCGACGATTCCAAACTCACTTGCGGTATCGAGCCCTTAAGTCTGAGGAGAGACTTTGCCTCACTGTGTGTGTTCTACCGCTTGTACAATGGGTTGTGTTCTGAGGAATTGTTCGAAATGATGCCCACGGCTACTTTCTACCATCGCACCGCTCGCCATCGGCAGGAAATTCATTCTCACGCTTTAGAACCGAAATGGTCGCGTACAGTGCGGTTTCAGAGAAACTTCCTCCCGCGAACGCTTAGGTTGTGGAATGAGCTCCCTGCCAAGTTTTTCTGCAAGAACTACAGTATGGAGTTCTTCAAGAAAGAATTTATTAGATTTCTGAAGGGTCGGCAACGCGCAAGTGATACTCCTGGTGTTGCAAGCGTCCATAGGCTACGGTGACCGCTTACCATCAGGCGGACCGTAAGCTTGTTTGCCACCTTAGTGGTATAAAAAAAACACATGCACACAGCCAATGCATTTAAAGGGAATCTTCACATAAGTATGACTCATACAAAAATATTGTTATTTTTTTTTTTTTTCAATTATCCGGGCTTCTGAAGAAGCTCCGGAAGGCTGTTGGAAATTTCATCCATATATCCTAGCATAAATATATTATGACGCCAATAATGGCGCAAAAAATCTTCATTTGTCGGGAGCTTTAAGTGAAAATTTTCACAACTTTGCTCGCCGTTACTTGCTCATTGTTTTCAATTCGTCCTCCATAAGTCTCGGATGCATTATTCTTCACAGGTCTTCATAACACTGCTGAAATTTGTCGTCGAAACCTACTAGACTAATTTTAAAAAATAAACAAGCAAAAACACGTCTCCATTGTTTAAATTCGCAGTCATCCCTCAAAATATTGTTAAAGTGACGATGAAATTGAGGAGGCAAAACAAAAAAGAAATAAAAAAAAATGCATTTTTTTATCTGGCCACACACAATTGACTAATAAATTATACGAAAATTAATGCTGGCATTTGTGCCACAGACAGACAGACAATGTAGCTAGAGGCAATCTCTTCGTGACAGAGCATCGTTGCATTAAGTGCGTCCGTACATTAAACGTTTTATGTCCGTCCGTTTGTCATGCACGTTTCATATCGCTCACCTGACAGTCCGCAATGAGCGTTGACCTTTATATTATAAATTATCCGAGTCTGCGGATTAATGTTTATTCTTTAAGTTGAGATTCTTGCGTTTTGTTTCGCAGTTCTATATATATGATTGCACATATTAAATTTGTATTTAAGTATTCTAATCATTAAAAAAATTATTATGTTGGGATCTTTATAGACCGTACAAGTAGTGATGTCATAACTTGGACGTTTCTATACTTTATTCTGTGGTTTGGATTAAACCAAAAGAAAAGAAAAGAAAAGAAAAGAAATAATTTATTTAGCAGTAAGCGCAACACAAGTACATATTAAATACAAAAAAACTAATACCAAAGAGATACTATTTGTTGCGCCAAGCCAAAAAGGACCTCACTCAGTATAAAGCTGCAGCAGTAAGCCACTGCACTGATTTTCAGTGAGGACCTAGTGTTTGTCGTCGGAACTACGAAACAGTTTACAAATTAAGTACAAAAAATCCACTACAAAGACTAATATAAAGTACAAAAAACAATATAATATAATATAATATGGTATAATATAATAATATGGTAAGTACATTTTAGTTTAGAAATTAGAATTATGTTAGTATTACGGTTTTATAATGAAAACTACTGTTGCTATAATATGCTATTGGCTATACTATAATAAATTAAAACAATATTAAACAATAACAAATAAACGCGTCTAGGCTGTATGGACTAAGTCCTTTGCTGCTATTGTGGCAAATAAAAAAAAATAACATAGACTTACATCAACTTACATATTACATCTATGACCAACAAATACCTCAGACATATACTATTATCTGTGTAAAAGCATAATGTACCTACGCGATTGGAGTTCGTTTTTATCCAAATTAATATAGCATTGTGCGATAAACATTTCTGACCAGATGGTCACACGGTCTATTGCATAGAAAAATAACATACCTTATGCCAAATTGACACTATTTAGTAAGTACGTCACAAAAAAATGTACACAATAGTGTTTAGTATAAATAAAATATTTAGCCATAAAAAAGTCAAAAAAGGTGTCAAAAATACTAGCACAACGCTGATTGTTTTTGGCGTTTGCATATCGACGGCGAAGTGACAATACCTCCTTTCTAACATTTTGCGCGGCATTAACTGTTCTATGGTTTTGAATTTACTGTTCTATGGTTTTGAATTTACTGTTCTATGGTTTTGAATTTACTGTTCTATCGTTTGAATTTTAATGTTAAATTTGCATGTTTTAGTAAAACCTCTTTACTGAACTTCTTACTACAACATCATAAAAAAATCAAGATAAAGGCGTAGATATCTATCTAGCTAAACCAAACGTGTTTATGTCAAACAATTAAACTTTTTTTACGAAGTGTAAAATTCACCGTGATCAATAGTTGTTATATATGGGAGAACACTCTTCAACTACAGGGTTTAGTTTGCCCTTCAATCCGACTCTTTTGTAAAAAAAAGGTACGAAACCCTTGGCGTGCGAGTCAGAATGGCACTTGTCCTTTTTTCTTTATGAAAATTTGACCTTGTCACACCAAGCATGGGAAAAAGCCCAGGAACGGGCTCCAAAAGTGTACCCAAGTTAATAACTGAATGACCTCTAGATGCGCACTGTTATTTTGACCAGCATTTATGAGGACTAAAATAACAATTAAATACCGTGAGATTTGCTACGGTAATCATGATGTAATGTAACATTACAGTAACGGAAACAATTACTTTCTCTGTCACAAGCCGATTTCATCGATCAATACTATGACCCTTGACACGGGTGACGCATCTTTGTGAGTTACATCTGTCATTGGTTAGTGAGCTCCAAATAGTTCCCATCACGAGTTGCTGTTAATAACGGGTGGTTGGATTGGAACGTCGTAACGCGGGCATATGATTAATGAAGTTGCGTTTTTGTATGACAGGAGAGAGAAAGTTTAGATTTGTGGGATCGTAAACAAAGTTGGGTCATAAATTTTATTTTATTCTTTTGCTAGGTAGTCGTGACAGTTGGATTAAGGCTTTTATTGACAGGACAATGATTTGATTGCATCATTAAGATACTTGGCGAGGAGAACTGGCTTCTGTAATAAAAACCCCATCCGATTTATAGAAAAAGAAAACTATATAAATTTAAGGATCTCGAGATTAGTCTTTCAGAAATTAAAAATACTTTTTAAAATAAATTAATTATATATGTTGTTTATATTGTAGATGGCAACATAGTTGGCTCAGGTGCACACATACAGGCTAGGGTTTCTATACTATCATAAATAAGTATAAACAATAACTTGAGTTAACAATTACTATGGTACTTGTTTGCAGTGATTTTCTGACCTGGTGGTCAAAAACAAAAAAATTAAATTAAAAATGGCTAAAATGTATGGAAGTATGAGTGCATCTCACCTCCCGACCTTATCTAAGTATAAATGTCGCAGGCAAATCGTATAATTCGCCGTTTTACAAAATGCCTAGGCAGATCGTAAAGTATGGAATAGAAATTATCATATAACTGAACAGATTATTATATGAATCTTGGCTGGAGCGCTCCGCTCGCTTCGCTCGCTCCGCATCTATGTTTACAAAAGAGAATCTGAACCTAACATACAGACTTATACAGTACGATGTCTGTTCCTTTCGTTTCCATACCTAGATATCTTAGTATCTACTTTCTATGCCGTTGGTAATCACTGGGGAAACACACTGGTTTATATTGTTTATACCACGCGCCGAGCATTCGTCGTGCGCGAGTCCGACTCGCACTTGCCAATGTCGTTTATCTTCACTAGAAGAAAAAAAATAAAATAAACATGTAACTAAAACCAATGCCGGATATAGGTATTTTATCTAGCTTCAACACATAAAAGAAAGTAGACATTGGGACAATGTTTACACTCGATCAATCTTGCTATAGTACCAACGTTGGTGCCAACACATAAATCAATATCAGCACGTCAGTTGTGTATGGGTTCGTTGACAAATCACCTCATTACTCTTCAAAATTGTTTTAACATTTTGTCTAATTAGATGTAGTATAATATGTTGTTGCCATTATTATATAATGAATTGGCAAGTGTGGGAGTTATACAAATAAAGCTTGATTGTGTTAAGTATTTCAAAAAGTTGGTTGCTAATTGGTAGCGTTGTAATGAAAGCTTTACAAATATCGGTACTAGTTTAACCCTTAATTAGGCGCATTAAGAAAATTACACAATGAGTCGCATGGGGTCTTTAGTGACCCAAACAAAATAAAAATATGATATAATAAGAAATAAATAAAACATACTATTTATTATAAAATATATCCAGATAGACTAAAAAATAAATAAAAAAATTACAAAATAAATAAAATAAAAAAAAATATACTAAAAAAGAAAAAAAATCAAATCTGGTCGCGATTATTTTGCGAACCCCGCGGGAAGTTAGGAAGCTAGGCGGACCGCTGGCGCACTTCAACCAATCTATTTTTTTTCAATTTGAAATTGTGTTGACCCCATGCGCCTAATTAAGAGTTAAGTGAGGATGTCATACGTCCCCCATAACAAGAACATTTCACTGGTTTAAACCTGAAGTCCCAGTCCTCTCGGTTGTATTTCTGAATGATGCGTCATAACGTATTACATTAAAAATATAATAAATAAGGCAAAAGGCAATGCAGCGAAAGAGTTTAGATTGATGTAGGTCGGGTGGGTGAACTTAATCTTGTAAAAATTACGTCAGTGGTTAATGTACACATCTAGAGTTCGTTTGGTATTCAAAGAGGCTCAGAGACCGTCCCAGCAGACAGCAGCAGACCGTCAAGCAGCCCCAGCTAATTATCCATGCAAGTCTTTCTCTTAATTTTTTTTTTCGGAACTGACAATGCAGTTGGCTGTTGCAGCCATTACTGCTTCACCGGCCCTTTGGAGCCTCAGCCCCATACAGCGCCCAACGCTCAAGGGCTCCCCGCGGGGGGAGCCTCGGCTTGGGTTGTCGCTCTCGGGGGCGTCCCTTCAACCGGCGTGAGTCTCGAACCCGAAGGTGAGTCACCGCCAGGAGGGGAGTACCCCGTTACGCGGGTGCGGTTGCGATTGAGTCGTTAAAAATGGGTTAAATTAAGTAAAACATGCTCTTCTCTAAAATATGACGAAATCCTACACAATAATATTTATCCCGGTTATGTTACAAAGTAGCAAATCATGTATTTAAATATATTCAACGTAATAAAGCAAAGATAGATAATAGTAAAGATAAAACTGTATTTAAAATAAAAATACTCATTTTGAAAATTCTCACATGCGATTTGGAGATGCGGAAAGACAATTCTTACAAAATCTTACCAAGGGGAATTCGAAAAATCGCCTCACGTAATAAATGGACGTCCCTTCACCTAGTATAGATTTTATCACAATGTTACGCTTACATCCAGCGACATTCTTCAGATATCATCAGGTTGTCAGTTCAGCTATTCTCCACTTTACAATTTACTTTCCCTATCATTAAGGTTCTACGGGTAATCTGGGTCTAGCCTGTCCATAGCCACTTGGCTGTGGAAATCTTAGGAGTATAGCCATATTATACCCAGCAGTAGCCATCTTGCAGTTGAAATGGCGGAAAGATATTTTGCGATTAATTGATAATTCCTTGTTAACTGTTCCTAAAACTGGTTTTACGTCTTATAAGTGACATATAAGTGGGTAAATAAAATAAAATGATAAAATTTAACATATGACGACTTGTTGACTCCTCGTCAGCTTTAAGCACTGAACCATGGCCCAACCTAAATATATAGGGGTTTATACGATAGACTTTGAGTTCTTTAATCTGTCCTATGAACTGCGCAATAGCCTCACAAAATTGACCATTATTTAGAAAGAGACGAAGTGAACCTGTGGTTTTTTTCTCTTACTATCAACGCCCGCCACTTTTTTTGTTTATTTATCTATCTAATACCTTTAAACGAGCAATTCTTGTATCTATGTATTTATATTTACTATCTGAATCTCGGAAACGGCTACAACGATTTTCATGAAATTTAAGTATGCTGGTGCTTTCGGGGGCGAAAAATTGATCTACTTAGGTTTCATTTTTAGAAAACCACGTTTTACCCGTGTTTTTAGGCAATGATAAACTTATAAATATGACGCTTTCTGACATCGAGTAGTAGAAATACTAATTTTTTTACCGACATAACAACGCTAAAGCTACTTGACAATAGATGGCGTTGTTAAAAAAAGAGCAAAGTTCGGCCTTCCAGGTACTGTCTTTTGAAACAAGTTAGAAAGAGTCTCTGTCAAACTTTTGCGACCAATTTTTCACACATTTTGCCACAGCTGAAATGATCTATCCAGTTCTCTCTATGGTTTATATGAAACGCCATTATTCTGTGAATTCGCCTAGGTATACCGCATTTCGTAAAAAAAACAGCTTAATTTTTAAATCTACCACAACAGAGTCAGACTGCCCATTGTTTATTTTATGCATATGGCCCCGGCTAACTTAATAAAATAATATTACTGGTACATAAACAATACCTACATTACTGGGCAATACCATAAACATAGTTATTGCAAATTGTAACTCAGACTTGGATCCGTGACGAACGATAAGTATAAGGCTGGATTGAAGTGGCAATAACTTTATTTGCCTCGATCCTTCGATGTTCTTTCAGTAAATATGTACGCAATTTATTAAAATACGTATTTTGTTACCTTGTCCGAGGTTCTGGGTTCGATTCTCGGTATGGGCAACAAGAGTTACTATTTATGTAGGTATTGAAGAAGATTCACTTGAGTCTAGTTTGTACCAGGGTGCTGGTCACCTTACCCCCTATCACAGCAGTAAAATACTATATCTCTAACAGACGTTATGGTTTTTGTAGGGTACCATAGTGTTTAAAATAATTTCGTACTTATTTTTGACACTTACCATTCAAACGCCATAAAATGTTTATGGTGTGTTCTAGAAATTAATATTTAGGTGCAGTGTACCTATTTTCTACTAAATTATACAGTTTCAAAGTTATACTTACAGGATTTTATTTATTCATACAAATAGTTTTAAATAAGACTAAAAGTTAATAAAAAATCGGCCAAGTGCGAGTCGGTCTCGCGCACGAAGGGTTCCGTACTATTATCTATAAAAAGTAATGTTTTTTAGGGTTCCGTACCTGAAAGGTTATTAGGAACCCTATTACTAAGGCTTCGCTGTCCGTCCGTCCGTCTGTCACCAGGCTGTATCTCATAAACCGTTATAGTTCATGTATACCTATGTCGGTAACTTTGGTTCTCTTACGGATGTCCTCATTTCGGATTCGATCCCTTAGAGACACTCCGAGCACAGCTCGCTCCATTGCGCGCTGTGCGACCTTGAAGTTGTGGACCAGCCCTGCTGTAAGTGTCCACGTTTCGGCGGCGTAAGTCATGACTGATAGGACGCACTGGTCAAAGACTTTCGTCTTTAGACTTTGCGATATAGGCGACGTGAAGACTTGACGAAGTTTACCAAATGCTGCCCACCCTAGCTGGATCCTCCTGTCGGCTTCCTTCTCAAAATTTTTCCGGTCCAGTTGGATTTTTTGTCCAAGTGACACATAATCCTGGACAACTTCGAGTATGGTACCCGCGATGTATACTGGCATTAGCACGACGTGTTGTTTGAACATGACTTTTGTCTTATCCAAATTCATGCCAAGGCTCACTCGTCTAGGGAGTGCAACATTCCGCTCAGTTCTTCCAATGACTCTGCCATAATCCAATGACTCTGCCATAATGACGATGTCGTCGGCAAACCTTAGGTGTGTGATATATTCGGCGTTTATGTTTATGCCCCGCTCAGCCCAGTCCAAGGTTTTGAAGACATCTTCTAGCGCATTGGTGAACAGTTTCGGGGATATAACGTCCTCCTGTCTTACACCTCTACGCAGCGGGAAGGCACTTGTCTTATGGTTCTGGAACTGGACGGTCATCGTAGCAGCGTTGTAAAAACATCGCAGCACCTCAATATATCGCCAGTCTATACGACATCGCTGCAGAGAATCTAGCACAGCCCAGGTTTCGATGGAGTCAAAGGCTTTCTCGTAGTCCACAAACGCCATACACAGCGGCTGATTATACTCTTGAGTTTTTTGTATAATCTGCCGTACAGTATGAATGAGATCTACGGTACTGAAGCCTTTCCGAAACCCAGCCTGTTCTGGTGGATGAAACTCGTCAAGTCTTCCAGCGAGACGATTCGTGACGACTCTAGAGAACAGCTTATATACGTGGCTTAGAAGGGATATTGGTCGGTAGTTCTTAAGTAGAGTTTTATCTCCCTTTTTAAAGAATAATACCACCACGCTTCCGCGCCACGCCTCCGGTGTAGTCCCGTTATGGATGACAACATTAAAAAGCTTTGCTAACTCCTTAAGGACTGGAGTGCCGCAGACTTTTAGAAGCTCAGTCGTAATGCCGTCATCGCCCGGAGCTTTGTTGTTTCTAAGCTGTTCCAGAGCCACCCTAATCTCACTTTGGTCATCGTCCGGGGTTTACTCGGTGAAGTGTCGCGTCAGTTTGGCTCTTGGATCTTCGGTTATGAGGGATGTGGGCCTAGCCACATGTGACGTGTAGAGTTGTCCATAAAACAATTCGGCTTCTGCTGAGATCTCTGGTTTGGAGGTGACTAATTTACCATCTGCGTTTAGTCTCGTTAGATGGCTCTTTGCAAGCTGACGCGCAAAAACTTTCGACCCTTTATTCTGCTCAATCGCTAGCTCAATGCTGCGTGTGCTGGAGCGTCCGAGGTCACGCCTAGTCATCTTCGGTATCAGCCCGTTTAGAGATCTTGCATCTGACGAAGACCTTTGGGTAGATGGTATCTCTCGTCTTTTCCTCATAAGTTCCAGAGTCTCAGGCAAAAGTTTGGACTCTCTAGTTTTGTTCTGCTGTGGGTAAAATTTGCGTCCCATTTTTTACCGTCTTTACCAAGTTGTTGGTCATTATGTCAACATCGCCTGTGATTTCCAGCGAATCGAATCTATTTTGAAGTTCCAGATAATACTTGTCGGATCCTATCGTAGCTTGGGACTGTAAATGTCTAAGAGTAGAATTTATTAGGCGATTTGTTTCGGCTTTGATATTTATATTTATAGTGCCTCTTAGAAATCTGTGATCACTGCCGGTATTGAACCTATTGATCACTGAGACATCTCTAAATATGTTCCGTCTATCTGCCATAATAAAATCTATCTCATTCCTAGTCACAGCGTCGGGACTTCGGCAGGTCCACCTTCTATGGGAACTCTTCTTGTAGAACGAGTTCATCAAAAAGAGCAAATGGAAGGGCTTTTCGAGAAAGTTTACCAGCATTTGTCCCCTGTGATTTCGCTGACCCAAGCCATAAGGGCCGATTCTAGATTCGTCGCGTTTTTGTACTCCCACTTTGGTGTTAGCAACGTTGTAGTTAGCCTGGGTTGTGTTATAAAGGGCCTTGGTGATATCTTCATATGTGGTTTTGGCTTTTTTATCAGAGTGAGACGAAGTTGGCGCATACACCTGTTCCACCTTCAGAGAATATCTGTTGGTAAGCTTTAGGGCACGGTGTGCTGCCCGACTCGAAACACTACTGATTTCCACAACGTTGTTTATGAACGATTTGTTGACCAGAAAACCAACACCGCCTTGGGAAGGATCATCACCTTCTCGAAAGTAGAATAAGTTTTCTGACTCCAGGGTCAGCGTGACCTCACCCTGTCTACGGACTTCTGATAAACCCAGTACATGCCTGGAGATTCCTAGCACCCTCTACCCCACCGTTATACCGACCGCTACCGTAGCCGGGAACAGTGTGGCTGCCGGGAACTGAGGGCCGTTTTTTTCCTGCCTTCACCATATTGGGTTTTGCCCATAGTTACCACGCTGGGCAGACGGGTTGGTGACCGCAGTTAATTTAGACTACTACCGGATGTTGCTGCTGCCCAACATCAGTCTGTATTTGGGGTTGAGAAATAAGGCCTCTTTTACCTCTGAGGTCCAATTCTGTTTTGCCGGAACCACACGGCAATGAACCGTTATAGTTAGTCAGTTGAAATTTTCATAGAAGATATATTATATATAGACATGACGAATCCATAAGGGTTCTGTTTTTTGCCATTTGACTACGAAACCCTAAAAATGGATTTTGGAAACACAGTTTGAACATTAAATGTAAAAGTAATGTGAGAAATTTGTATGAAGCACGCTGCCAGGCGCCATTTCTTGTAATGCTACATTTACATTACATGACATGCCGTTGCAGTCAAATGGTGACATTTAATTAGGGTAATCTCGACATTTTACATATCACGTAGAATGTATAATTAATAGGCAAGTAGTTCTCTGAATTCGAAAAACTAAAATAATCATTATATTGAATACGACTTACTTTAACGATTTAATTAATTGATTCGTATCCGTAATTTTAATAATTATATTATCTTTGTGTATAGGCAAATTTAATTTAGAAGTTAATTAATAGAGTTAAGAAGTTAATCTATCATTATATTTTACTGAAGAACTTAATTTTTCAGATAATGAATAGATATTTTCATGGTTTCTACATAATTAAGGAAATAAGTAAATTTTTAACGCAGGTTAAATGTAGAAAGCTGTTTCGGAGTATCATGGGCTTCTATTAATTTTTACTTAATTAAGTTTTTAGTTCAAAATTTTAATATTGGTAAGTCAAGTCAAAAGTTATAATTACTATTTTTTCACGTTGCATACAACGAAGCATCGAGGTCACCTAATTTCCTTACGGTCTGTTGGTCCCACTGAGCAGATCCACTAGTGGGTCCAGTAGGATTTGTAAGTACTTTGAATTTATGCAGCTTAAAAAAAAATCTTTCTTTTTAATCTAATTAGCTTTCTTTAAAAATAATGGATGTCATTGTCATATATGTAAATAGTGAATAGGACTCAAACAATATATTTTAATTTAATAGTGAATATTTGCGAGGATGGAGAAACATTTACGTTATTTGGAGAGAAAAGGCGGAACAGTTTTAATTTATAATGGTTATCAATTTTATAGACGCAGGGTTTATGAAAATGCAAGGACTAGATGGATCGGCAGCCATAAAAAAAAAATGGAAATGTACTGGGTCTATAACATTATACGTAAGTACTTTAGGACTTATCCTTTTTTCGTTTTTTTCTTAAAATTTTTTGTTTTTTTCTTTTTCCCCATTTTTTTTATTTTTTCTTTTCGGAACACATCTGTCAAACCTTAAAGGGGCCATATCTCCGTAAATATCGTAGGCTCTCAGAAGTGACAGATCTCATAAAGACCTTCATTTCGGATGACAGCAGTCAAACGATAAAGGGCCATATCTCCGTAACTATTAATCGCAGGCTAGTATTTCCTCTACAGAAGTGATAGCTCTCGTGAAGACCTTCATTTCGGATGTCAGCTGTCAAAAGATAAAGGGCCATATCTCCGTGACTATTTATCGTAGGCTTATATAATAGTTCCTCAACAGAAGTGATAGATCTCATGGAGACCTTCGATTTGGATGACAGCTGACAAACTAGAAACGGCTTTATCTCTGTAACTTTTGATCGTAGACAAGTAGTTTCTGTACAGAAGTGATAGATTTCATGACGATCTTCAGTTCTTCAAATCAAAATTACACCTTAGCGCAAGGCACAGCCTTAAAACAATAAAAATGTTTTTTTATTTTATTAACTTGTAAAACTTTTTATATATGCAATGCACGGTAGGATGGGTAGGGTGACAGCTGTCATCCGAAATGAAGATCTTGATAAGATCTATCACTTCTGTACAGAAACTACTATTCTACGATGAAAAGTTACGCAGATCAATATGTTTCTAATTTGACAACTGTCATAAAAAATAAATATCTTGATGAGATCTATCACTTTCGTAAAGAAACTACTAGTCTCCGATCAAAAGTGTTGGAGATAAAGCCGTTACTAGTTTGACAGCTGTCATCCAAATAAAGATCTTGATGAGAGCTATCACTTCTGTAAAAGAACTACTAGTCTACAATTAATAGTTTCTAATTGAAGATTCCGAAATGAAGATTTGGATGAAATCTATCACTTCCGTAAAATAAAATTTACAAAGCAAAAACCCGTGGAAGTAATTACACTGTTTACGAGCAAGTGTGATAAAAAGTAGCAATTTTCTTGTTATAGTCCTAATTGTAGAACCAGGGATAAAAATCATTGCCCTTGGATACTACCAGTCGAACTACGCAGTTGGATCACGGGCAAAGAATGACAAATGGAGCTCATGACTTTTTTTTTATTACTAGTGTGACAGATATTTATCGATGGAGTATGTAATAACACTATGGTGGTGTCATGGGGACTAAAAAAATTCCCTTGACACCACCAGTGGTGCGAGCCGGCGGTGTCACGGGCCCAAAACGAACCCGAATACACGGGATTTACTCCTATTTATTTACTGTTGATGTGACAATGACATCCATTCATTTAAAAAAAAAAAATATGAGCTGCATATATTCAAAGTACGGCACGTATCTTTACAACAATATTGGAACCAACAGTATTCACAAATCCTACTGGACCCACTAGTGGAACTGCTCAGTGGAACCAACAGACCGTAAGGCCTAATTTGTGCAAAGACAGTTCTAGGAACATGAAGGATAAATAATAAAATACTTGCATAAGTTCTCATGTAATATAATTTTCATGCCATCTATTCGAAAAACATTAATTGGTTCGCCACTCATTAAATGAAAATTTAAAAAGTCCATCGATAAAAACACATTTCAA
Source organism: Apoda limacodes (assembly GCA_946406115.1). Taxonomy (NCBI): domain Eukaryota; kingdom Metazoa; phylum Arthropoda; class Insecta; order Lepidoptera; family Limacodidae; genus Apoda; species Apoda limacodes. Next base: position 20,536,480 of record OX291541.1, on the reverse strand, counting down.
AATAGTCAAATTTTAGAGGCGCCTTTGAGGTCATTATTTTTAGTTCTTTTTTATATCTTTTTGACATATGTTCAAAACGCGCTTTTTTTGACCGCCATGTTGGAAAAATTAAAAATAAATATAAAAAAGAAAAATTTTATAACGTTGATTTTATAAAACAAAAAAAAAATGATGGCAAAAAATCAGAAAGCATTCTCAATGTAGAAAATAATAGTTTAAGTCATCATACTATTATAAAACATAATTTAAAAAATATAAAATAAAACCTTTAATAATATAAAATGATTTTTAAAGTAAAATGTCTATATCCTCCTGAGTGTCGAGACGTAATTAGATAATTATGTGTACTGCCTTCGTCTCTATTCGATCCAGAAACTCAGTTATTGGGAAAAAGTTACACATCATGATTGGCTAGAACTTTGGATAACATAGCAACTATTTTAAACGACACGTTTTGAAGAAATCGTATGTTCTTGACTAAGGTGCACTGCTAAACAAGTTGCCAAGGCCAAAAACTGGAACATTTGGAGATATGTTACAACTATATAGCAATGATATTGCCAAGTAAAGCAAAAAAAGTCGTAACAATTGTGTTTGATGGCTATGCCACCTCCAGAACAAATTATGAAGAGCATCAGGTATGCACAAAACAATCATCGATAGCTGTGACATTTAATGAGAGCTCTCTACTTCTCATTGGCAAAGGACCTTTTCTTTCTAATAGTCTAAACAGTGCCTTATAACCATGCTTGGGAAACACTTCAAAGCGAATGGCCATATACAGTGATTCATGCTAGAGATGATGCTGACTGTGTAATAGTACGAACAGCGCTGACTTTGAAAGAAGAAAACATGGAACAGTTATTGCTGATGACACCGACAGTCTTGTGCTTTTGATTTATCATAAAACACGAAACATTTGTTTGCACTCATCTTTGTCAAGTGATAAAAAAACGTGATTAAATATAATTTAGGATGCAACAAGTGCGTGGCGAAAAGGTATACAAAATAATTTTCTTTTCACATGCTTTAACATGATGTGATACCACAAGCTCCTTTTTTGGTGAAAGTAAATTACCAGCATATCGAAATTTTTGTAAATGTGAAGAATTTAGTATTTGCGCCATTCTATTTGGATCAGAAAATGCACACAGATTGGTACTCATATACATTGGTGTCATTGTACGGTGGAAATGCAAAGACAGAGACTCTAAACCTTGCACTATAATCTATACTTGAAAAAAATTACTATACGGCAAAAAGTAAATTTTATATTGCAAGATTATCACCTACAGAAGATGTTGCTGTTCATCACCTTCTCCGCGTAAATTTGCAATGTCTTTGTTCAAATCTATGGACACCAATATTGCCAATCCTGAAGAGTAAGGTTGGTAAAAAGTAGAAGACCATCTACAGCCCATAACATGTGAATTGGACCCTGTACCAGAGTTATTATTAAACATTATTCGATATACTTGTTAAAGATGTAAGTACGTGTCAACGTTATGCTGTAGAATTTACTTACTGTTTGTGTGTATGAAATATGTTTTAACAGTTCTGGTAGAGATTGCACAAGTAGAAACTGACTTAGAAGATTATTAGATTTAGATTTTCTCTTGTGTACGTGTTGTAACATTAAATGTATGTAAAATGTAATACAAAACACAATTCACTTAAGTTATTAAAATTATAATTTTGAACACTGCACAAGCTTTTGGTTTTTCTACCACCATTTTGTTATTTATTTTTATTTTTCTAAAACCAACATCATAATATTTTTCAGCGAGTAATTTCATGTAATTAGATTCCACACACGATTATTTATGATTTTTTAAGATGGCGGTCAAAAAAACGCGTTTATGCGCACATGGATTTTTCTAGATTTTTAATATGCCAAAAAGAAACCAACAAGGAACTAGAAAATTCAAACCCCGTCTTTGTGGTAATAAGTATGACCTATTATTTTTTATATAACTCCAGTACCTTAAAACATTAATTATACTATTCTATTAACACATTTTTTTTTCATGATTTGTGTTTAAAAGCGCCTTTTATTTCTTTTTTAATAGAGCGGGATGAAAAGTAGAGTGTATCACTCGCTCACAAAATATTTTTATCTAGGGCGACGTATATTGAATCCTTTACTACACTCAAGATTCTACTTTAGAATCCTTCGCTACGTTCTTGATTCAAAATTGCGACCTCGTCATAAAGATACTAATTTGGTCCCTTGTAATACAATCTCCTTTTTCGGGGCATTATTTTTATGGTGCATGCAATTGACTTGATGTCCGGCTTTGAGATAGAGCCCTATGATACGGACAGACAGGGGCAAATATTTTTTTTTTCCCGATTGAGAGTTCCTACGGGTATATATACGGGTACGGGTAATACCGCTGGGCATTATTTCTTTACATTGCAGACGCAATTACTAGGTGACCTGATTTTTAAGGTAATATTGGCCAAATCCCATTTTCGATACCTACCTTAGTTCAGTTCTGATACACTGCATCTAAGGTATTATTATGTATGTGCAGCCGCCGGTTACTCAAGAAGATACCTATAGGTATACTGGAGCAGGCTACGTCCACTCTTATATCTAAATAGGTCATATTGAACATAGAATACAAATCGATCGTAAATAAGGTTTGATATTCGCGTAGGGACAACAATTAAGAGAAATAAAGTAATTTGAATTAAGATTTCGATAGAAGCATACACAGATGTTTCACATGCATTTTTGTTCAGTCTTCACTTGTTCGACGCCCTTGACAGATACTTGATTTGAGGTAGATCGTTTTGTTTTATAGTATGGGACGGCGTCAGGTATCGCGGGGCATGCTAATACTCCTTGGTGAGAGCGGAAAGATGGTGATCTTGCCTCAATCCAAACTGTTGCTGTGGATACGAGAGAAGAGGGTGTCGCACCATATTGCAACTACTATCACGCGGGATATATCTACTTTATTTTAATATGCAAAACGTTGATGCTTATATAGATTTTTCTTTAGTTGCCCATAATATAAAACAAAACGACCAATCTCGGATCAAGCATCTGACGAGGGTGTCGAACAAGTGAAGACTGAACAAAAATGCATGTGATGCATCTTTGTTTGCTTCTATCGAAATATTAATTCTAATTTTTTTTTTTATTTTTGTCCCTACGCGAATATCAAACCTTATTTACGATCGGTTTGTATTCTATTTCAATATGACCTATTTAGATATACGAGCGGACATGGCCTGCACCAGTACATACATACATATAATTATTTTCATTTTTTAAGCTGCTGAGAAACACAGTCGTAATATTGACACCGAACACACGTACGCATAAGCTGAAGTTACACCATGTAGGCTGTAAGAATTGCTAACATACGGTACCTTTATTGGTATATACGGTAGATTTACTGTTATATCACTTATTAACTTTTACTGCCCAGTTTCTTAACCATAATTTAAATATGATTTTAATGTACATTCGAAGAGGTAACCTGATACACACTGACATTATGTTTGTCAAACTCGATGTTCACCTTTAAAACGTAGCCGGCCCGCGTTCACCGTCACCCTTGACTGTCGGACTAAAATTTCTAATCTGAAACTTTTTGCCGTGATAAAATGTTCGATAATTCGTGAACTTTATAACTTACAGCAATAGATTATTCCACCTAATTTATTTTTATTTTTAAATGAAAAGATTTTATAAAAACTTAAATTTTGATTCAAATTACATTACCATACGATAAAAACAGAAAGCAGTTTAAAGTTCGCTTTTTTAGTGCGTGAGCAAAAACGCTAGCTCTTACGTAGTGCTAGCGGCGCGAACTAAAGTGACGTCACAGCGCTTGAGACCGCGCAAAGTTACACTGCAAACTGCTATTTTACAGAACGAGAGTTAATTAATATGCTTCTATTTAAGCAGAAGTCATATAATAAATATAAATATTGTGTTGTTCCAAAATGCAAGTCAACAACTTTACACCGGAATTATATTGAATTATAAAGGTGCAGTCAGTTTTTGGTATTCTTTGATAATTTAAAAAGTTTTATTTACATATATTTTTTTAATACCACTAAGGTGGCAAACAAGCTTACGGCCCGCCTGATGGTAAGCGGTCACCGTAGCCTATGGATACATAAGAATGCTGTCAAGGCAAATTAAGTGGATATGATATGATGAATAGTCTTAGTAAATACGGGTATTAAATTGTAGCGTAATAAATGTTCTACCCTTTTTTATAAAGATAATATACATATTACAATATTATATTACCTGGTAAATATAGTAGTTGATTGAAAAAACAAAATTCACTTTCACTGGCGTTAAAACACGTCCTATAAATTATAACTATTTCATTAATAATCACTTATGTGATTTCTAGTGGCCCATAAAGCTTGCCTGTCATATAATTATGATAACAAAATTCGGTAATATGGTCAATGATTGGGTATAAATCTAAAAGTTGAAATGCAGGAAAAAGGAAAGATAGATTCATAGATAAATGAAAAATTTGTATTAATATCCGAATTCACTTTAGTCTAGAAGGAATCACAATGTGTGATTTAAGTTCTTGGTTTACCTTTCTCCTTTAAATTTTTTCTCGCTACATTCATCACTGCATAGGGAACGCAGCAATAATATAAGTTCACGGAAAATAATTCCAATTATATTCGTTAACATTTTAGGTCGTGTGTTGCAGAGTTACAATTTGGTAATCAAGAACTATGTTAATTTTACTGCTTTATAATGTATTCAATTAAAAACTTTATTATTGCCAGGTGCTAAAAGCTTTGTACACAATACGGTATTTATATCCCATAATAAGAGGCTTTTTTTATAAGTACAGTTTATAGTGGTTCTTGAATTTTATTAAATTGGGCCAAACAGTGATGGCGGCCATGATATACTTTTTATTTTTTCTGTCTTTGAACAAATAATGTTATTGTGAGTCTCATCCGCAATAAACTCTCCCTAGTTTCCTTATTATTAAATATATGGTGGTTTATAATCAATGCCTAAAATATAAAAAACGAACCTCTCATTTGCTACTCAGGAAGTAGCAATGTTTTCCTTATTTGTCAGATTTGTATAAACTTCAACAAAGTAGGCTACGTCCAATTCACTTTTGAAACGGGTGCCGTACCTCCGAAAAAAAAAAAACGGCGAAACCCTTATAGGATTACTCGTGTGTCTGTCTGTCTGTCTGTCCATCTGTCATCCCCAAAGAGTTCTACTAGACCGATTAAGTTTAAATTTGGTAAACATAATATACTGACCAACACGGACGTGTATTTGACGTGATCTAATATTTTGGAAAAATACAGAATATAGTTCTGTACTTATAGATTACGGGGGATTAACCTATGAGAAGTCTATACCTATGAGGCAACTAGTTTCTGGGTATACACCCTAATCATAGTGTGGGGGACATCATTTTTTCACTAATCACTTTAGTCCCGTGTAACAGAGGATGGCCCTATTGCTGTCAAATGATCAGTTTTAAAATAATGAGCGGTAAAATAAAAGACCTGGGGCAAAAAATACCCCCACTGCCAATTCCTGATGAACTATTAGAAGTGTAAAAGTAATATAAACCGTGAATCTTTAAAACAATATAAGAAGTGAAAATTGAGCAGGGGGAAGGTATATTAATAAAGGTTAACTAAAGGTATATTCATTAAATTTAAATTTAATTTGCAGGCATCCAGTGCCTTATTTACAATGGATGGAGCGAGAGGAGAAGCGTTGGCGAGGCGCTTGGCGCGCGGAGAGCGTCGACGCAGACGGTGTCGGGTCGTGCTAGTGGTGCTGGCGCTGCTGCTGCTACTGGCTGCTATCGGAGCTGTCGAACTCCTAATGTCTCGAGGGCAGCGTGTGTTCGGAGCTGTACTGCGCTGATGTGTAAGGTGAAGGCTTATTTTTGATACATTGTTTATGGTCTGTTGCTGATCATAACTACAAAGCAGAGGGAACCTCACGCTCTGCAGTTGTTTGTCAAGCTGTCATTGTCTTATTAGTAGCGTCTTTTCGGAGCTGTACTTGCCTAAACTCACTAAAAGTTATACTTGCGTGACTCTTGCTGTCTCTGGGCTGCTGCTGGTAGTGTCTAACGTTAGTGGGTGGTGCTGAGTCCGCTACTGCTAGTATGGGTAGTAAATGATCGGAGCAGTGCTGATGATGTGTTGTAAGGAAAACTGATGCAAGCAATAATTGATCTGATGAATCTTTAACTAAATTATGCTGCCAATAGAGAAATATGGTTGTTGAACCTAGCATATCAATTAAAGCTAAGTCACTAAACTCTACAAGAAGTAAACTAACCCATTGAATAAATTATGTGTTACATTCTAGAAGGTCAATTGGTAACATTAAAGTATTTTCCTGGCTGCACTATAATTGTCCAAATTCGCAAAAGAAAAGAAAGTTCACTTAGATGAAATGTATACGAAATTTTTGTACATAAACGAAGTTTTAACAGATGACTGTTTACAATTTAACAGCTGCCATAAACCGATTAAACGCTCACCAATTAAGCTGGCCATAAAAAAATACTTCATCGTTAATTTCATATTAAGATGTTGGGTAACATTATAGGTTACAGAAATGTCATGACGTATAATTCCTAGTCATATACGTATATTTTTTACAAAGAGCGCTAACTTAACGCAAAATAAATTTTGCATACAACGCGAAATATGAACGTAGTATGGGCGAAAAGCATCAAATAATAATAACTATCGAATAAAAAATATTCTCGAATCACGGCTCCGTGGCTCAGTGGGTGATGACCTACTGTTGAATCAAGGGGCGTGGGTTTGATTTCCGCATAATACAAGCATTCATTATTTGTGTTTATCTTGAGACTGGGTGTTTTCTATGTGTAATATGTATATATTTACAAATAATTGTATTTCAATAGTGTAATTGTATTTGTATACGTTGTCCGGTATCCAACCAAAGCACAAGCTTTGCTTAGTTTGGGACCAGACAGGGCTGTGTGTAATGTCCAAAAATATTTCTTTATTTTTTACTTGCATTAAACATTACTTTGCTAACAACAGTCCTTATTTTTTATGAGACAATATTATATTGAAATGACAGATTCATTATATGTACATTGGAAAGAACTAGAAGTTAATCTTGATTACTCAAAACACAATAATTCTACTATGGGTAATTTACCTTTATACCCCCTCTTAAGTTGAATCCGAATTATATATATATTGCATAAACCTCGTTTTAATTGTAGTTATATTTTTATTATTAAAAACTACTTATTACATGATAAACTGGCATTTTATCATGAGTTTATATGACTTTAATAAAATATATGGTAATGACGCATTTTTCATAGCAAAATGTGTATGCATGCATGTTTATCTCGTCTCTTATCTATGCTAAACTTCGCAATTTTTTAGTTTAATTTATGTTTTAGTGAATTTACCTAGAATATACGAAATTTATATTAGGTATCCATTAAATAACAAATACCATTTGCATTTCAGAAAGCAGGGTTAATGTTCAAGACGAAAATAACGGGACTTCATTCTTCGACGAGGCTGATTGAATTTTTTTCCTGGAGAAATCGGCTTGGATTTGGTTTTATGTGGTCCTAGAAAAAGAGGGGTTGAATTGTGTTTGTAACAATGAATAATCCGGGATAATTTGGTGCATATAAAAGATCATACTAAATACAATTAATTATTGTAATGACGAATGGTTTGTACGTCTGTTTATCGTTTTATCACATTAAAATTGCTAATCAACGGATGTATTTTTTATATTAACAATAATAAAAGAATAAGTATTTTTGAAGGACGAAAGGATGGTTTTTAAATAGTAACTGTAATATATGTCGATAAATTGATTCTCTTTGTAAAAAAAAATAAATAACAAAATTGCAATTTTTGATTTTTTTGTATATAATATCCATAAACATTATTGATCATTAATTATAAGTTCCTAAAAATTGATTATTTAAATTCCTTAGATTATTTGCTTAAAAACAGATATGTTATAACTGTAAATTTTTCGTTCTATCAGCTATTGTTTTTTTTCAGAATCAGCCCCTGACCCGTTATAAAAAGGTTTTAGTTTTAGCTCGGGACTTAGTCACTGAACCAAATCTAGAATATACACAGGCCAAACATGAATCTATAAACAAAAACTGTTTCATCTAACACCAACTAAGGGTGTATACATATAACGAAAATGTTACGTACACAAACTGCTGCCGCATATAACTCATAATGTTATATACACCAGCTGCTGGTACATAATATCGATTGTTTGGTAACTTTACTTAAATAATCAGTGAAAGTTATGATAAGACTAGTAATATAAATACAGACGCGAGACGGAACATATAAATAATACAATTTTTAGGACTAGAATCCTTTTATTTGATTATATAAAAATGCATGTATATGTTATTTTTACTTGGTTTTTGTAGTTATTCGTCCTATAACAATCACCTATTATTTTTAGTGGTAATCGATACAAATTGTATTCTACTATCGAAACATTAGTTTCACGATAAGATGTATAAATTTTTAAGCATTATTCTAAGTAAGCACAATTTTAAGGGCTTTTTTACACTGAATGTATGCAATTTCGGCTCCAACTGCAAATAATTTCAATGCAGACTAATTTACTATCCTCTACTACCTTTTATACAGTGTAAAGAAGCCTTTTATACGTGAGGGCATATTATATTACATACACAATTACCTATTCTAGTAGAAAAAATACCTTTGATAGTGGGATGCAATATTTATTACTATTTTTTTTATATAAAAAAGGCAAGAGGTTATAAAACTTTTTATTAGATAAAGGTATACTAGTATTTTAGCAGTAGTTAAATATATTCTTAAGAGGATCGCTACACTTTGAAGATTTGCAGTTTTTATAATTAAACGGTTTTTTAAATAACAGGACAACTATAAATAGCTGCGTTTTGTTGACTGCATTGAGAGCTATGACATCGCATATAAGCACGGAAATCGTTCTGTTCACCAAGATGTTAACAAACAATATGGCCGTTCACAATTTTAATCCTTCCACTGCTCTATCTCCCGAGCATGTGCAGCTAATGCGTTGAACGCGGCCCGAAAGTGACGTGATATTCGGTGTATGGCATGGCATTACTGCACTAAATGCTTTTTATGGCGTGCGCATAAAAAGCATATAGTGCAGTAATGCTAGGCAACAAAACGCCTTTTATGTAAATCTAAATCACGTAACTATTCTTAAATTGTTACCGATACAGTGATTTTGTAAATTATATAAATAATTGAAAAAATATGCAAAAAGTTCGCGGTAACAATATTTTTAAAATTTAGTAACTAATAAAATGTACCTACTCTAATACTTTATAATTTTTGTCAAATATTTTTGTCATACTTCTAACATCCGAAACACAGTTACCCTGTGCCATATATAATCTTTAAATATGGCTTATTTCTAAATAAAAATAGTTTTATCATAAATAAATATAAACTTCAAATCTAGGTTAAAACATTTTATCGCGATATTAAAATCAAATATATTTTTAAGTTCTAAATAAATTATAATTATAATTTGTTCCTGTATTTGCTTCGTTAGTGTTTTTAGACTTTTTTGGAATTGGAAAATTGATAACTCATGGAATCATTTCCGTCCCCTTCTGTCTGTCCGTCTGTTACAGGTGTATAAAATAATGATCTAAAACCAATGAAAAGATACATTTAGGTAATAAGTAACTTAATAAGAATAACTGTGCAGTTGTTAAAACTGACAGCTAAAATTTTCATTTAAAACTGAATCCTTTAGTGGCATCATAAGTAAGTTACTAGGGTAAGTAAAAAAGAAAAGCCAGTCGCAGAATGAGTCTAATGATATTTACTGTGTATTAAATTCGTAACTAATAATTTTGTTAGTAATGTTTCAAAGCTACACGAACGATAGGTGTCGGTAGCAGAACAGGCATTATCAAAAGTTAGAAAAGTATCAAATGTGTTAAATTTTATCGCAAAACGCACACACTCGTAGATAAGTATCTATTTTTTGTTCTCTACTAGGAATCGAAAGCAGGACCTTCGACAGCGCAGTTTTACATATATACAGTAGCTGAGCCAATCGGTCGTTTTAGGTTACGTAAACATAAATATCCAAAACAACTGACGCAAGCTAGTTAATATGGTGGCATGTCAAAATTTTAGTACATTTTATATTATTTCATCTTGCCCTTGGCAGGTTTTTTTTAAACATTTACACCAATTTTATTACTGTTTAATTATAAATTTAGCGGTAATTGACACATGCTGTAGTAACTACCGACGAATATAATTATAAAATAAAAAATTTAAATTTGTGTAACAGTGATTTTATGTGATATGTATTGAATGTGATTTTTGTACCTTATTGTTAATATCAAATATTAATTGAGAATTTTTGTAAAGTTTGACATTAGGTATGTTTAATTGAATTATAATGAGTGACTTTATACTTTTGTATGTATATATAGTATATTATTATTACAGTACTTATTGGATGTTTTTTTTCTTATTGATTGTTCAAAGTTTATTTATGCACATTATATTTTGTAACAATGTTATAGATATTAGCTCTAGTTGCAAAATTTATGGAAGGTTTGCGTCCATAACGTGCGTATAGAACCGCTACGAATCCTCTACGGCTGGACAGAGCCGAATAATAACATGTTAGGCAATCAAACTTAAAAAACCGGTCAAGCGCGTGTCGGACTCACGCACCAAGGGTTCTGCAACACTTGAGAGAATATCACAAACTACATAGTGACAATTACTTTTTTATACTAACGCCATCTAAAACTAAACTTTAAATAACTTAATCGCAATTTTGACACCTTGGCATCTTAAACTAATTCTTACTTATTCAATTTTATTTCGTGTAATCAATCACCTTCCAGTAGTTTTAGAAATAATATAGCAATTTCTTTCAGCGGCTTTATATTAAAAATATTCATAACACCCCTATAATATACATAGTTTATATTGTAAGATTATTTTTAAAATTAAAAAATACTACAGTGTTGTACATATTACTAACTTTTGTCAGTGGTTTCGGCCGCCGTAAATTTAGACTTCAGCGTAGGATTCCCGACAGCAACTCCTTGATCATACTAAAGAAATTTGCTATAGCAAACTATAATCTTTATCATTTTCCAGAGTAAAAAGCCTATGTCCTTCTCCGGCTCTTCAACTATTACTCCGACTGATCAACGGAGCGTGAATAAATAACAAACAAAGGTACAAACTTTTACATTTATTAGGGTTCCGTACCTAAAGGGTAATTAGCGGAACTCTATTACTAAGACTCCGCTGTCCGTCCGTCCGTCCGTCTGTCACCAGGCTGTATCTCATGAACCATGATAGTAAGACAGTTAATTTTTTTTACAGAAGATGTATTTCTGTTGCCACAATAAATATTAAAACACAGAATAAAATAAATATATAATAGGATTTCCATACAACAAACGTGATTTTTCAATTTTGCTCGATATTGATAACGGCAACAGGTAGACGCTTAAAATATTCACAGAATATTTGGTTATATAGTCACTTTAAAAATAAATAATTACATTAAAATAAAACAAATATTTAAGTGGGGCTCCCATACAAAAAACGTGATTTTTGCAGTTTTCATAGATAATGGTACGGAACCCTTTGTGCGCGAGTCCCACTCGCACTTGGGCGATTTTGATATCAGTAGGACTAGTGGGATACACTAATATGTATCATAACGACGATCAAACTGCTGTGATGACTTCATCCACATGCTGATCAAGCTCGTTGACTGGAACGTCTTCAACTACTTGGCAAGAGAACGCCAGCGCCATCACCTGAAACGCAAAGTTAAAATAATGATTAGTAGAAAAATAAATTTGGGCCCTATGACACGGTGTAACCCACATATATCTGTAATCTGCCCTGTGGACTGTGCAATACCCTCACAAAAATTTACATAGAGAGATACATAGCAAACCTGTGGTCTCTTTTCTCTTTCTATTACCGTCCGCCATTTTAGTTGTTTATGTTTTTTAAAACAAATTAGAATGAGACAGTAAGAGACCACAGTTTCGCGACCATTTTTTTTCACAGCTGTCTAGTTCTCTTGTCGCCGTCAATGGTAACCGTGCAAATCTGCACTCTTCATTCTTCATTACATACAAAGTTCCCTCCTTTAAGACTCCCTCGCAGCCTAGTTGATGTGGGTTCGATTCCCTTATTGGATAAACATTTATGTGATAAAAAACATTTGTGTTTGTCTTGAGTCTGGGTGTATTTATGTATTATATGTATGTATTTACAAAAAAAAGTAATATATTTGTATCTGTATCCGTTGTCTGGTATCCATAACACAAGCTTTGCTTACTTTGGGGCCAGACAGCGCTATGTGTATTGTCAAAAATATTTATTATTATAATTACAGTGCAAAGTGATAACTGACTTTTACTATTTGAGTCTTTAAAAGATTGCTAGAACAGTAAACTAATTGAAGAGTGGGGTTTGCGGTGTAGAGTTTAACGCGAGCGATGTGCAAATTAGTTCTGGAATAGTCGCGAATGACTTCATACGTGTCCGCGCACTCCTATATCGCGACACCCCCGACCGTTAGCGCTATCAGGTAAGTGACAAAATTTAGTATACGGATTATTCAACATATATATATTTTTTATGTATGTTTAATCGAGTTTAATGTTCAAGTTTAATGATATGCAAAATTCTTTTTTTATTTAAAAGGGTATAACCTCAGAAGGGGTTCCATATTAATTTAGTGAAATTTAAACTTAAATTTTTAGTTAAAAAAAATAATTGGTGTTATTTGGAACTGGTAAAACGCCTTTTATGTTGATGATTGTATAAAATTTTTTAACGACTACGACGACAATTCGTTACGTAGTTGAAGTATGATATAAACTGTTAGGTACATAGACACAAACTTCAAACTGTAATTCAGATCAGATTTTTGGAAATAAGTAATTATTTTTACCTTTTTAGTGCATCTTTTTGAAGCCGGTCGTTTTTTTTTTGTTTAACATTTTTTTATTAAGTTAATTCATTAAGACTCATACAGTACGACAATCCATCAAGACGACAGCTTGATTATATTTTATTAGTTTGGGTTTAAATTTCTAATATGACCAATTTTTGGATTAAGTCGTCTATTTTTGCAAATTCTCAGGGGAAAATATTTGGAATATTTTATTTTTCTATTATTAGACATCCTAGAAACATAGAAAACCAAAAGCAAGACTTTTTCAACCTTGATTCGTTCAGTTTGCCCGTCAGCTAGCCAGGCCCAGGTACTTGGGTACCAGTCCTCAGACTTTTATGTCAATATGTATGTATATCTTCATGGTTTTCAACCCTAGAAGGGGGTAACCAGTGGCTGGAAGTGAAATTATCGTCGAAGAAATAAAAGCCCTAAAAACATTGGTTACAGACACAGCAGGCCCGATCCACACCACGATGGAGAATCTAAGAAAGGAAATTAAGGAAACAGAGACCACAGATTGCAATCCAACCTTCGCAGCTTCATTCCCACCAGCACCGGCACCACTCGCGAAACCAACTTATGCCTCAGTTGCAGCAAAGCCTAGATTTTCCCTCGTAGTTCAATCAATCGATCCAAGGCACACGAGTACCGAAGTAATGGAAAAAATCAAAACCGGGATCGATGTAGTGGAAATGGGCATCGGAGTTAATCAGCTAAGGAAATGCAGGAATCAAAAGGTGGTTATTAGCTGCGACAGTGAATCAGACTGCAAAGCACTGCAAACAGCACTAACAGAAAGCAACACTTCTCTCTCAGTCACACAACCGAAGCCAAAGTATCCGCTGATTCGCTTACTTGGAGTCACAAACGATATGGATAACGGCAAAATTGAACAGGCCATTGTAAACCAGAACGGAACTTTTTTGAAGGACATTCCAACGGAAAATAGACATACCAAGGTCATCCGAAGGACTAGAACAAGGAAACCGGAAACAAGCAATGTAATTGTTGAAGTCAGCCCACAAATCTGGAAAGCCGTAGTTGACCAGAAAATAAGAATCGGTTACAAACCGACTCAAGCTGTGGATCAGTCTCCTTTAACCCAGTGCTATAAATGCCTCAAATTTGGCCATCTAGCAAGGGAATGTAAGGAAGCACACACATGTGGATACTGCACTGGACACCATGATACCCGAGAATGCCCCAATAGAAACGAGCCAGCCAAATGCTCCAACTGCCACTCAGTAAAGAACCGCGCAGACATCGAACATCCTGCCTACAGCTCAACATGCCCAGAATGGGCAAAATGGGACAGGATATCGAGGTCTTCAATCAACTACTACTGCTAAGCTAAGGTTCTACAAAGCATAAAAATAGGACAGGTAAACCTAGGCCGAGGCTTCGCTGCAATGAAAGAAGCAGAAGCAGAGGCACTAGCTAAAAATATTTCAATCTTACTAGTACAAGAGCCCTATGTGGGAAACAAAGGATACGTCACGTCCAGTCATAAAGTTATACAGAGACCAAATGCAACCGCAGATAATCCAAATAAGGTCGCAGCCATAGTGTTTGACAGAAACCTTCTAGCTCTTGTCAATAATGATCTAATAAATGAAAATATTGTAGGCTTTAAGATCAAAACAAATAACCAGGCTATATCATTTATAAATGTCTACTTTGAAGGAAACGTAGAGATAGAACCTTATCTAACCAGAGTACAAGATATCGCGAGAGAGCTGCAGGAGGAGCACCTGGTAATTGCAGGAGACTTCAATGCCAAGAGTGTCTGGTGGGGTTGCGACGCAGAAGACATAAGAGGAATCGCAACCATGGAGTTTATTGCTCAAATGAATATGAATGTGGTAAACGATGGAACCACGCCTACCTTTCACACATACAGGGGGACAAATCTATACACCAGTATCGTGGATGTCACAATATGCTCATCAAGTTTGATATCCAAAATAAAAAACTGGCACGTAGACACTGAATCGGCACGACTATCAGACCATCGGCAAATTAACTTTGAAATAGCTATTGCAGGAGGAAAAGACTATTCACCGAAGCCCACAACTCGTAAATTTAACACGAAGAAAGCAGACTGGCAAGACTTCCACGTCGAATTCCGAAATGCACTGAGAACAAAGGGTATAACAAAGCAACAAATAAAACGAATGACGACTACAGAGCAATTAGAAGACGTCATCCGAGACCTGTGAATTAACTATACCTACCACTAAAACCACGCTTAAAACCAAACGTAGCAAATGGTGAACAAAAGAACTTACCATGGCAAAAAGGGCCATGATAAAGACCCGACGGAAAATTAGAAACGCCAATCCTAATAGACGCCCATATGTGATAGAACAATATTGCAAAGAAAAAGAAACCTATAAAAAGCTACTTGAAAAAACTATCACCGAAAGCTGGAAGCAATTTTGTTCTAGACAAGATAAAGAGACCATGTGGCAAAAAATCTTTAGAGTCATCAAAAACTGCAAAGCACGGGAAGATGACAAACTCCTGCGTTCTATAACCGATGGAAAAATAATGGGACCTGAAGCATCGGCGAATCTCCTTGCGGATACTTTCTACCCTCACGACGACCAATATTCGGACACAGCAGAACAATGCAAAACGAGGCTCGAAACCAAAGAAAAATTACAAAACTCTACACAGACCTCGCCAGACTTCACAGCTGAAGAAATACAAGCGGTCTTCGCTAGAATGAACCCCAATAAGTCCCCCGGCGAGGATGGATTCACCTCAGATATCTGCGAAGCAGCATATTGTTCCGAACCTGAAACCCTACTTGCCCTCTTTAATAAGTGTCTCCATCTAAGTTACTTTCCTAAGATTTGGAAAAAAGCAATTATTAAAATTATACCGAAACCTGGCAAAGGGGACTACACAGTACCCAAATCTTACAGACCAATAGGACTACTTGCGGTTATGGGGAAGGTCCTGGAAAAACTCTTCGTAAACAGATTAACTTGGCAGCTAGGGTCCGAAGAAAAACTAAGTGGAAGACAGTACGGATTCCTACCGCAAAGAAGCACCGAAGACGCCCTGTACGATGCGACAAAAATTATAAGGGACTCAATCGCGCAAAAAAAGATTGTCGTGGTGGTCTCCCTAGATATTGAGGGAGCATTCGACCATGCATGGTGGCCCGCGATTCTCTCCGAGCTACAGAAAAAGAAAATTGATGCATCCCTATACAACCTGATTGTAAGCTACCTATCCAACCGTAGCGTAGAAATCACCTATGCCGGAGCCAAGGTCAACAGGAACACAAATATGGGATGTATTCAAGGATCCACTTGTGGTCCTACGCTTTGGAACGTTTTACTGGACCCACTTCTGAGATTAGCAGAAGCACTTCCAGTCCATATTCAGGCGTTCGCAGACGACCTGCTCTTGATAGCAAGCGGGCACTGCGCCAAAGAACTGGAGGAAAAAATAAACCCGACGTTGTCCACAATCTCTAAATGGGGCACTGACTGCAAATTGAAATTTGCAGCCCATAAGACCCAGGCCATACTAAGTACTAAAAAACTAAAGTACGATAGTCCCCAGCTGTTAATGAACGGAGTAGCACTACCCTTTAACGAGAGCTTAAAAGTCTTGGGACTAACCATTGATAGAAAGCTGAACTTTATTACCCACATTGATGAAGTAAACAGGAAAGCGGTTAACATTTATAAATCTGTATCAAGGACAGCCAGAGCACAATGGGGCCTGAACCCGGACATTCTGAGATGCATTTATACAGCAGTAATTGAACCAATATTACTTTATGCTGCTAATGTCTGGGCTCAGGCTGCCGAAAGAAAACAGCTCCAAAATAGACTCGACAAAACAGTAAGGCTCTTTGGGATACTTATAACCAAGGCACATCGTTCCATATCCCTATCATCCAGCACGTTACTGTCTAGAATTTTACCGTTGGACCTCAGAGCAATGGAAATGAAAAGACTTTACGAAATCAAAAGAGGCAAACCACTACAACAGCTACCTGGAAGACAACTTGAAGCACGAACTAGCGCCTTTGCATTGCCCCATCCTGCTTATCGGGCCCCTATTTCATATAAGACTATCCGATCGAACGATGAAGTGGACTCCATCGGAAACGAATACGCCAGAATATTCACCGACGGAAGCAAAATAGAAGGCAAAGTTGGAGGTGCTGTATCCTTCTGGCAAAATAAAACAGAAAAAGGAAGTGCGAAGTTTCGACTGGAAAGTTACTGCAGTGTATTCCAAGCAGAAATGGCAGCAATCCTGCGTGCAGTAAAACTGATGCAAGAAAAACCGGCACTCAGAAGGGCTAATATCTTAAGTGACTCGCAATCAGCTCTTATGTGTTTAGCTGATGTAACCTCAACTAATCCCATCGCTAACAAAATACGCTCGGAGCTTAGAGTACTCGAAGACATGGGAGGGGAAGCGATATTTTACTGGGTCAAGGCACATGTAGGTATCGTAGGAAACGAAAGAGCTGACGAGTTAGCAAAGACAGCAGCTATAAAATGCAAGCAGAGCCCTGCATACGATGCATTTCCCTTGTCGCATGCAAAGCATTTACTTAGACAAGAGACAATTGCACTCTGGCAGCAGCGATACAACGAAGCCACAACTGGCGCAGTCACTAAAAGCTTCTTTCCCACAGTCACATCAGCTTATAAAATTTTGGAAAAGATGAAGTTGGACAACCGAACTACCCAAGTTCTAACAGGTCATGGTGGTATCAGAGAGCACCTACACAAGAAAGGCCTCATGAGTACTCCTTTATGTACTTGTGATAATACCACACAGGAGACCATTTTTCACATTCTATGTGACTGTCCCAAATACTGCATAGACAGATACGACACAGAGTGTAGATTGGGGATGAAAATCACCATGGAGAACTTTCCGGAGCTAATCGCAAGCAATGACTACCGGGAAGAATTCATTCAATATGCCAAGAGAATAATGAAAGTCACAGGAGAAGCAAATGGAGCAAAATTTTAAAATTATATACAAAATACTATAAAATGCAAAAGGAATAATAAACAATAATGAATAAATAATACAGAATACAATAATAAATATTATAGAATAAAATATATGACAACAAAACTTAAGAGAAAACCCTTAAGTTTTGGCACAATTAAATTAATTATTATAAATTGGAAAATAAAGGAATGACATATAAAGAATGACTCAAATGTTGTATAATCAATAACAACAAAACGAAGAAAGGCAGGAGGGGTTTTAGTTGGTGCAAGCCCAACACTACCCATGTTACCCAGACCATCCATGGGTGTCCGTAAGGGATTTCCCCTCCTGCATAAGATAATTAAAAAAAAAAAAAAAAAACCAGTGGCTGGATACATATATTATATATATATATATTATAATGTGGGAGACGGCTTCTTTTCGTCAACCACTTTTATCCTGAGTGACAGGAGGTAAGCCCGTCGCCGCAGCAAAATAGATTTACAACAGTAATCGATTTACAATGTAAGTTATTGTTGTACCTTAGGAGCAGTGTCGGGATTAGCTCGAAGTCCGGCAAGATATCGGTCGTAGTAGCCGCCGCCGTGCCCTAGCCTATAGCCCTTCCAGGAAAACGCTAGACCTGGGGCTATGATCAAGTCCAGACCTACTGAAACGAAATGCAGTAAAATTTAGTCAGAGTGCAGTTCAGTCAGCAATGAGATGCATTTGAGCTTGTTGCTGATTTTTAATACAGAATCCTAAATATGAATCTTCATATGAATGAAGGGCCAAATAAAAAAAGTGAAATACAGCATATGTTTCAGCATGAAAAGAAATCAGCCTGTTTATATTTAATTGATTTTCCTGCTGATGGCTCGTTAAAATAAAAAAAAAAAACCGTTTTCAGATTAAAGAAAAAAAAATACTGTCCAGAGCCGAAACGCTTTTAAATATAATTAGTGTCATTTGCCACTTACTAACTTACATATGATGTAAACTTAAAACTAACGTTCACCTTAATGGTGATGATAAAAATTTAAATAAAGAATAGGCTCTTATTTGAAAATGATTACAAATAAACTGGTATATAGCCTTGTACACAGGGGAACTTTAACTATAATTGTGAAATGTCAAATTAACCCCCAAACAGCAGGTGTCGGAAAGACGAACGGACTGACGAGCTATCTTCTAAATTTCATAACATATTCTTCCGTGTCATCCTCCTAATATAATAAATGTGAAAGTTTGTATGTCTGGATAGATGTTTGTTACTCAATAACGCTTCAACCACTAGACGGATCGGGATAAAACTTGGCATACATATAGGTTAGGTTCTGGAATAGCATATAGGCTACTAGGGTTCCGTAGACAAATGGGAAAAAACGGAACTCTTTAGAATTCGTCATGTATCTGTCTGTCTGTCCGTCCGTATGTCACAGCCACTTTTTTCCGAAACTATAAGAACTATACTGTTGAAACTTGGTAAGTAGATGTATTCTTTGAACCGCATTAAGATTTTCACACTAAAATAGAAAGAAAACAATAAATTTTGGGGGTTCCCTATACTTAGAATTGAAACTCAAACATTTTTTTTCATCAAACCCATACGTGTGGAGTATCTATGAATAGGTCTTTAAAAATGATATTGAGGTTTCTAATATCATTTTTTTCTAAACTGAATAGTTTGCGCGAGAGACACTTCAAAGTGGTACAATGTGTGTCTTCTGTTACTTCTTAAATAAGAGAAAAAATATTACCATGCAAACTTCCACCGAAAAGTGGTTTGAACGAGATCTAGTAAGTAGTTTTTTTTTAATACGTCATAAATCGTAAACCGCAATTTACGTTTCATTCAATCAACTCAAATATAAAAATATTTTTGTTTGTGTTTAAAAATAACGTAAATGGTGGTAGGTACGGAACCCTCGGTGCGCGAGTCTAACTCGCATTTGGCCGGTTTTTATCCCAAAAATTCAAAAGTTCCTGTGGGAATATAACATGGTGAAGCGAACTATTGCTGCACCTATAGCATGGTATAGCAGTTCATTGGTATAACTAATTAATTAATTAAGGAGTTCCACGCCGATAACCGAATTTAGGGCAGGCGGAACTGCTGGCAAAGTATAGTTAGCATTTTATATATAACACCAAATTTGCTTACCGTGGTCTAACGCATCTTCTCTCTCCTGCTCTTTCGAATGCTGAGCGATGCCATGCTTAGTCACCTCCATATCCTTTTCATCACCTGACTGCAACCTCAGCATTTTCATGTGACCTCCAGCGTATTGGGGTAAAAAAGCTGCTGCTCCTCGAGCCTTGATGTGTTCCAATAGAGGAGCAGTATCCACTTCCAACTCTGTGCTCATGTACACAGCTATCCTATTGGAGCACTTGTACCAGGGGTGATTGATCACCTAAAACATACAACCACTATATAAATATATAGTATTAAAATGAACGTTTTTGAAAGTCAATTTCAAGTAGGCCAGTTTTTATATTTCCTTCTCCTTTCCAGGCATTGACCACGGCCGACTTAATGATGCATTATTAAGATGACTAAAAATTAAAAAAAGAACATGACCAAAACTCACATAAAAATATAAGAAAAAAGGGGAATATTAAAAAAGGAACTCTTATAGTTGTTTAATGTTATGTTCGTCCTTCCGTTCGTCCGTATTTTACAGGCTTATAACTCCGCCGTCTTTTGCTGTAACCGACAAATAGTTTTGTAATAAAATTAAGATATTTTTTCAAGGGTAGCTACGTACATTAAACAAAGGAATAAAACAATTAAGCGGGGTGTCGATGGTAAAAATGTATGTAAGTTCTTAGGTGTATATGTTTTACTACGTATAAGTTATTGGCGAAAAATGTTTTTTAAAAATCGGTTCTTAAGTTTTTTAGTTATTCGCAGTAATTAACTTTTCTTTATAAATATGGATCGTTACGTGATTGCAACAATCTTCAGCGCCCCTTTAACGTTAACGTTTACCGTTTCTACATACATACCCGTAGCTTACAGAGTAAGTTACAGTGCAAAAAAACTTTTCTGACCTTGGGTGTTTGGCGCTAGTGTCGTTGTAAGTTCACACATTTCAATATGGCGACTGTAGTTTTGATTTATGACCACCAGATCAGAAAAGTTAGTTGTACTAGCGTAGCGTACCAGTCCTAGGTTTGTGGTTGCACTATAGCTGAAGTACGACTGTGTGGGTCACATAAGGTCGTAGAACTGGTGAACGATGGGTAAAAGAAAGTTTGAATTAGGAATCTTGAACCGGAAATTACAGTCTAGGTTGACTGAAGTCCTATTTATTGCTGCGAGGAGATGCTGAATACCTACGAGCTGCTCCGACCCGCAAGGCAATATTATAACTCTAATTTTTATAGTTTTTAAGTTGATTACTATTGCCGTACGTATATTGTGTACTGTGTAGAATAAAATACCTACACGCGCAGCGGCAGCAAAATAATTTTTGGTGTTTTCTGTCTATAATTCTGTGTATATAGGTATTATATTAGTTATTTTTCTTAATTGTCATGGGCATAGACTTGAAAATGATTATCATTGGATTCAGACAATCGTTCGATTGTATGAGTTATTTTTCTCAATGGAACTGTGTGTCGATTACGAAAAGTTTTTGCTAATAATTCTCGTTTGAAATCCATGGAAATAAGATATACATTGCGCATTTGAAATTTCGTATGAAATTCATCGATTGTCGCGAAACCGCAATGTACATCTTATTTCTATCGAGAATTGTCAGCAACAACTTACGTAATCGAGGCCCTGGTCATCGAATTGAAAACGATTACCATTAGATTTAGAGAATCATTCACCCTCCCGCTCGTGATGGAAACTTTAGTTCAAAGCAGGCAATTTTCCCTTAATTTACAAATGATATTAAAACTGGTGTCGATAAATATATCGATATTTTTATTGACATTAAAAAAACCTTGCATCTACTAATATTTTACTGGATTTTCCATAATGGATAATAAATAAATATTTTTGGACATTACACACAGCGCCGTCTGACCCCAAAGTAAGCAAAGCTTGGGTTATGGATACCAGACAACGGATACATATTTGTGTATTTATCGCCATCGGCAGGGAATTCATTCTCACTCTCTAGAACCGAAATGGCCGCGTACAGTGCGGTTTCAGTTTGAGATTTTTGAAGAGTCGGCAACGCGCGAGTGATAACCCTGGTGTTCCAAGGCCACGGTGACCGCTTACCATTAGGCGGACCGTGTACTTGTTTGCCACCTTGGTGCTATAAAAATAATAATAATACATAATTGCTTTTTTTTGTAAATATATACATATCATACATAAATACACCAAGACCCATGACAAACACAAATTTTTATCACATAAATGTTTGTCCAGTGCGGGAATCGAACTCACACCCTCTGCACAGCAGCCGGCCACACTACCAACTAGGCTGCGAGGGAGATAATTAAGGTAAATGTGATATAATTAATAATTAAAACACTGACCTTTTCATATATAATTTGTGATTGTCGTCGCTTTTCCTCAGTCGTCATTGCAGCGATACGGGATGAGATCTCGCTCCGAAGCAGCATCTTTGCAGGATGTGGTTTTAACGGACTCATTGTGATGATTTTTCTTAAAAAAAAATCGATAATAACAAATAAATATTAATAAGAAAGTAAGAGCTGAATAAATAGAAAAAACTAAGTTGTGCAATCTATTGTTGAAAGTAATAACAAAGTACGTGCCCAAGACATAAAATGTTTTTTTTTTGGAATAAGCATATTCTTCTCCGTAAGACAATAAATTTCTCATTGAAAACGAAAATGAAATAATGCATTAATGAAAAGGAAAAAAAAATTGTTCGTTTTCCACAACAACTACTAATTCCACTCGATTTTATTTTGCTGTATTGTATACTTATTTGTAGGTTATTTTTTGTCAAGTTAATAGAAGAAATATTTAATGTTAATGCAGAGAAAACAAAATATCTGGTCAGTGCTTTCTTTATGAACGATGGTTTATAAATAAAGGGCTTTGTGGCTAAGTGGGTAATGACCCAACTTCTGAATAAAGGGGCATGAGTTTTACAAACAAAAGTGCATATATGTATTTGTATCTGTTGTCTGGTATCCATAGTACAAGCTTTGCTTACTTTGAGATCAGATAGCGTGGTGTGTACTCTTAAAAATATTTATTTATTCAAATTAGCTTAGCTTAAATCACAGCCGGTAATTTTTGATCAACAGAACTATTTTTACAGTTAGTGAAAACGAGCATTAATATTATATTGAAAAACACCTACTGAAGAAAGCAGGTATCAAAATATTCCATAGGCAGTAGCGACACGCTCAACTGAATTTGTGTAGGCCTGTAGCAATGAAGAATTTAAAGTTTTTTTTTTTCTAATTTACTGAGCGTACAACTCTAAAAAAAGTTGCCCTTTTTCGTAGGGTTTGTGGATTAGGGACATCGTTTTGAGGTACGCACATGATGCAGACAAAATAAAAGAAGAGAAAAACAAAAAATGGCGCCAACAATGTTTTATTTATAAAAGTATGCACCAAATTATTTTTAAATTTAATTTGTTAAATTTAATGTTTACTAGTAAGGAGAAGATGATACATATTGTACCGAAAAAACTCTTTGATTTAATCTTGTAAGTCCATTAACAATATTATCTACAATTGTTTAGATACGGCTAACTATATAGATATACTAAGACATTTGTAATTTAATTTAGGGTACCATACCAAAAAGTTAACATAAGTATAGACATGTGCCAACAAAACAGCGGAACACTTACAGGATCACTCGTTTGCCTGTCTGTCCGTCTTTAAAAAATTTAAAAAAAAGTTTTGCAATCTGTACCGTGTGACACAGCTAATGATAAAGAAGTTCTAAGGGTCTATCTTTTATAAATTTTAAGTTATTGAAGAAAGTTAACTACCTTAAATTTAAAAAGGAATACAGAAAATAGTTCTTTACTTACAAATCTGGACAGGACAACCTATTAAGTCTATGGTTTTAAGAGAACCTTCTTTATGGGGGTTTAACTTTTTGTTTTATCGTAAAAACAGAAATGCATGGAAGCTTCAAACTTTGACTGAATGTAGTTTAAACACTAAAGTAAAACAAAAATATTTAAAAATTTGTCTACTGTAGTTGTTTTGCGCACCTCCATTTTGCTGTTGCATAACGATTGTTACTACTATGCGTTTATCAATTTTTGTTCCATAAACTAACATATTACTTTTGTGTGTTAGTACCTTAGAGCCCTTGTAGACGTCCGTTTTTCAATGGACGCCGGACAAATAAATCAGTAGTAAATTACGCGTAGTGATGAATTGGTTACAACGAGAACGTGTACACGAGCCGAATAACTGACCGCCAATATTACTCGGTCTTCACCGGTCCGTGTAGTCCAACTCGTACTTGACCGATTTTTAACATTATAGATCAAAACAAAAAAGAATTGAAAAAAAGGCTTGTATGAAGAAAATATTTACTTTTCATACTGTTTATCGATTGAGTCGGTGGTGTCCTAGGGGTTTGATTTCGCCACGCGTCCTGAGGTACCAATGAGTCTTAATTTCTCAAGTAGATTGATTATTTACTCCACTGGCTTTTCAGTTTAGGAAAAATATGTGAGGACATTTGCATACGTCAAAAAAAAGGCGTATGTGGAGTCCACAACCCGCACTCGACCTGCTTAATGGACTATGGTCCAAATCAACCTCTGTGAGGGTAGGCCCTGCCCCAACAGTCAGGACGTATGAGGCTGAAAACTGATACTTTTTATAATTCGTCATAACACATACCTATCCTGTGAAGATTTCAGTTAAGTACTATGGTTCAAAAGGGCAGCGACGTACTAGGGTAGATGTCCATCTTGGATATACTATATAGTAACTTTCTTTAATCTGTGGCTTAAATCTCAAATGGTTAAAACCTCAGTGAATATAGAGACAATGGATGTAAATAATTATCTACTAAAATTCGTCTTTTGGCGCAACTTCCCACATCGTGAGAGGGAATATTTGGGTTGGGTGTAAAGAAGGTAAGTACTTAGCACGAAATCACAAGAAGCAAATTTATTAGCATTCAGAAAATGATGATTATTTTCATGAGTGTTCGAATATCATTACATCAAAAACGACTGAGAAATATTATTTAAAAAAAAACAATGCCATCACGGTTCCTCTAAACACACGGTGAAAACGAAGTGATAACGGTAAGTTATCTTGAACACAAAATAAGTTATTGCAAATAAATTAAGATACAATAAATATGCATGAAGCTAAAAACAAAGAGTCAATACAAAACAATGCTTACAAAATATTTCCAAGCGAACGATATCTTCTTACATTTGTTGATAGTAGTACATTGATATGCGACATGTGCTTTTCGCGTGACAGTTTGAACTAAACATGGTGCGACTGTGTGAATGAGTGAATGATGAAGATGATAAACAAATTTACGTCACTATTTTTGCTTCACATGTTGCAAAATTCAGTAAAACAGAGCCATCTTGAGTTTTGTAATGAAACTAAAACGCATGCCTTAAAACAAAACAGTTTGTGAAGTGCCTCTTTAGTCTAATGCCAAGTATTTTCGTGTATCGTTTGGTAGATGGCAATTTTAGAAGCGAAACAGTTACCTAAAACTCCACAAAATGTTACAATTATACAATTGTAAAATTCTGTAAATTTAAGCCCATCACATCCGTAGCTATGCCTAAGTGTATATTAATATAACCATCTAGCAAGACATATAATATTAAGATATTCTTTAAATGATGTAGTCATGCAGTTGTAATGTATATATTCTTGTTTAGTATGCATATACTTTGACACTTTGATTTATATTATAGCTTCATGTGTAAAGGCCATTAGACGTGAATTAGAAGCCACTTTTTAGTGCAATTAGATTTTCACATAAATAGTCAGAAGCTTTCAAACTGTTATAAATTCAAGATATTAATAATGCCGTATTCATTGGAGACGTGCCTATGGCAGGAACTAAAAGTACATATTATTTATTTAAAATTTCTATCTACGCAGATACTGGCACCTAGCTGGCTTATCGTTTATTTTCGTAATAAATAAATATGGATTAATAAGACTAACCTTTTCATTGTTCAAACAGATTAGTGCGGTTCATTGACGTGTACTAAAGCTTCTGCTAAAAATGCGCAGAAATCAGGTAAAAATATTATCTTACATTTTATCTTTGATGTGATATTAAAAATTAATGAAATAATAAGAAACAAATTTGTAGAAGTTTTTTTAGTAAACTGAATTGTTTTACCAGGCAAACAAATATCGTTTCTTTATTTAATTATTTAACATAAGTAAAAGTAAATTAAAAATAATTAAAAAAATAACTTAGAAATAAACTAAAATAAAAATAATTCAGAAATAAATGAATGAAAATATATATTTTTATCTTGATCAAGTCTGATATTAATCTTATAAATATCTATAATTCCATTACAAAATTACAAACCGGATTCAACCGGAATCAATCTTTCAGCATCACAAGTGCTAAAAGTAGAAAATTAGCATTTCCCGTAAAAAAAAAAAAAATGTTGATATAGCAGTTAAGCAAATTAGGTCGCAACGTTTGTGTTGTGGGAATGTCGCATTATGATAATGCCGTCTAACAGCTCGCTGCTGAAGTGTTGTTATCTCACGGTTGCATTATTCATGGTAATAAGTTGACTAAATGACTTTGCCGATCGTTCTCGACAGAGGATGTGGATTAACAATAGCGTGTCAGCTTAGGATTTGTTCAACCTTGGTGATTTGTTTCGGCGGTATGTGTTATGGAAATGAAAAGAGTATTATTAGATGCTTTGTTTTCTGAAAATGTGACTGAAATCTGTTGTCTTTGTTTAAGATAATGGTTGTCATTTTTTATTTCTTTTCATGTATTCAATTGTGAATACATGCATATTGTAGTGCCAGTTTCTCTGGTTTGAAATTAAGGATAAAATATTAAAAACTAAGAACGAAAGTCCTTCTGTAGGTTTCTACATAAGTAGTTTTGAAGATATAAAACTACAACATAATCTAGTAGCATCTTTGTGAATCCCATTACCTACCTTATCTTTTATTAAATGACATGAAAGTTTCTGGAGATGTTTGGATATTTTACTCCAAAACGCATTAACGGCTGATATGATATTTTTTGATGTCTTAGATTAATTTATAAGATTATCTCGATTGAGAATTCTCACAGGAGTTGATCTAGGGAACTAATCATAAGAAGGCCAAATTACTAATCCTGTAAGATTTTAACAATTGGATATGATAGCTTAGAGTATCCAAAAAGCCCCAGGCTGTTTCGTATGATTTTTTTTTTCTGACTGACTATGCAGTTGGCTGTTGCAGCCATTACTACTTCACCAGGCTTTTTGAGGCGAGACTCTGAAGGAGCCCACTAGCAAAACTATTACAGACTAGACTTTGCCAGCGGCCCCGTCCACCCTGAATTCGTTTATCAGCGTGGAACTCCTTAATTATACTAATGAAGTTTGCAAGTTATGGCTACATCTATTGTTCTTTAAACTCTGTTATTCACGCGGGAACTATTGAATTTTTCGAGATAAAAAGTAGCCATATGGGCTATTTCAGGACCTAACCTATATGTATGACAATCCAATGGAATTTCATCCCGATGCGTCCAGTGGTTAAAGCTTGATTGAGTAACAAACATCCATCCAGACATAGAAACTTTCACAACTATAATATTAGTAAGATACTATTAAAATACATACATTATTTCACGCCTGCTTATCTTTATATTTATCAGATTTCCATTTGCTACTTATCATTCTTGGAGGAGGCACTTCATTTGTAAGTCATACGTTCTTACTTTCATCACATCTTTGGACTATTGTCGATAAGCAACCTTAGGTCCTAAGGGTAAACCTTCTGTCAAAAATAGTTTTGGGTGTTAAAATGTGAGGAAATTCACAAAAGCACCTGGAGTTTTACAAAAGATTATTCTAATTATACACGTGCAAACTAATGCAACCAAAGGGAGAGAGGGTAGTAAGTTCATAAGAGAACTCTTTGTCATAAAGTTGAAATCTTAGCTAAAGTTAAGCCATTTAAGTTAAATCCGACCTAGTTTACGTGTGCCAGCTGGTTTACGTAACACAATATTACTTTAAGGCTTCCTTCCTAGGAAAGAATGCAATCAAATACATTTACTAGTTTTGAAATTATAGTTAATGGACAAATAGTAACACTGGTATTATTTAATACTTTCTTATGTCCATAAAAGCTTTTGTGACAATCTTGTGCCTTAATCACAGATACAATACCTCTTTTGATTAAAATTAAAGTTAAAATGATTTCATAAGTTTTGTTTAAGAAAATAATAGATTGCTTAATAAAAAAAAGGCTACTCAAATTACAGGTGTGTTTAGATTTTAATCTTTTAGCATTAATTAAAATAAATATAGCTATTTCTATGTTACATGCTGAGTTAAGTATATACTTGAAGAAAACAATGAAATCAATTTTAGTCTTCAAAATAGTACTATGTATAAACAACTATAAATATGAATGAGGAAATACAGAAGGATAATTTACAGAAATAATGTGTTCTGGACAAAATAATATGTTAGAGTATGTAATTGGTTAAACACACACATATACTTTATACACCAAAGTAAGTTTGTCTGTCTTTTCTGTTTGTCTTTTTATTACGATACTTTAAAAAGATCTGTTAATGCAGCCATTAAGAAATAAAAACGCTCTCTTAAGGTCCCGTAAAGAAGAATAGGCTTATAGTAATAAAACATTTTGTGTGAGTTCCTTGTGATTTTCAAAGGTAAACGATGTAGCAATACTTATCCTCAATTCTGTTCTTATATCTATCATGCAAATAAAACTTTATAGTTTAGTTAGTACTATACTGCTTTACTAATATTAGTGGTAGAAATTATACAAAGATCTATATATATAAGGTCATTGTTATATGTAAAAGAAAAAACTGACTGACTGACTAATCAGTTCAGGGTAATTTCCAACTGTTAAGTTGAATTACTTACACTCTCATAGGTTAGGAATCACTCCTGTCGGTTTGAAAATTAACTTTCTAATCTAAACTGTCTAAAAATCAACTTTACCGGGCGATAATCATTTGGCAGAGTGTAAAAGTAAACTGAAACGTAGCCTTGAAGAAATTCCTTTGAGATTTGTTAATCCTCGTCGTAGATCTGATGATAATACATAATTTCATTTGTATATAATATAATACATGTCTATATGTGTATACACAAATTCATATAAAAATGTCAAGCAAGTCCCGGTAAAGAAAATGGGTCATATTTATACTAGTTTTTTAATAATTTTTTTCTTCCAAATTTCATAGCGATGAATTTTATGAATATAATCCGTTCTAGATCAAAAATTGGATGTAACAAAGAACTCTCTCATCCATCATCAAATTTGCGGTACTATAAAATTTACAATTTCGGCGTTAGGGACTCATTTATACAATTGTAGTTCTTTTGTTAAGTAGGGGATTTGGGTATAGAAATTTAGTTATGTGGGCCGAGAAAAATCAAAACCTTCAGGTTACACATTGAAATAAATATCTAAACATATATATTAACATGTAAACCGAGAAGCTTAATAAAATTCATTGTATACAATTGTTTTCGTATTATCGTCTGGATATAAACTTTTAATAGACTTAAGAGTTGGCATCAAAAAAAAAATAAGTAAGTGCTTTGTAACGATTAACAATCTGAGCATTCCATACCCAGATGAGTATTCTATTTATATAATATGCTGATATTTTATCAAAACCTCCTTAATAACGTTAGCCCGGAACATGCTGACATAATAAGCGCTATAAGTACTATATGCGTGAATAATATACACGTGTTTGTGTACACATTTAATGTGTCATAAAAAGTGTTATATAAATGATTTACATTATATGCACATCTGGCACAAAACGTTGAATGTAATATCAGCGTTATAAATTGACCAAATCGTGCGAATTATCACCAAATGGCTAAGTAAGGGAACTACAATTTCGATCAATATATGTATTTAGCAGTGTAGTTGATTTAATCTAAATCTGTTTGGCCATGGCCATGGCTTTTGTTGGCTAACTAAACAATGGTAGACTTCTTATCTCAATGAACTCTTTTTTGCTCAGGTGTCTGCTGACGGCATGAATGGTTTGACAAACTCGTCTGGTTCTTTGTTAGCGCCGCCAATTGAGCGCATGGGGCGCCTTTCTGCGTTTCAACCGGCCACATACATACATAACGTAAACTTCACTTCACTCGCCCCGCTCAGTCGACTTCAGTCGAGTTCTACCGAGGTTGGTTAACGCGCGCGTTCTATCGCCAAACTCGTGTCATCAAAACTTTCTTACGACAAATCAATGGATATAACCTAACACGTCCCGTATTTTAGAATCCATTGACTGAAATGTTAGCTTGTTTTGTGTGATTTTTATGATATGGGTTGCTAACGTGTCCTCGGTTAGTGTTACAGTGACGTGTTTGCTACAGCTTGCAGTGCCAATAATGTAAATTTTTGTGCATAGTGCCGTTTTAAATAAAAAAAGGAGCTATGAGTATCCAGAAGTGCCTATTGGATAATTCCAGCAGGATGATAAAGGCGATGTCGACTTCGAAGTCGGGGAACAACGAAGTAAAGACGGTAAGTAAAGTTTACAAAGTTATGTTTATTTCCGTACACATGTGTACAATACCTACGTTACGATGTAACTGATGAAACAAATGTTAAGAAATGATTAATGACCTTGTGCGTTCAATGTATGTTTGGAGGAAATAATTCTAACTTATAGGTTATGTGATAAAATTAATGCGAATGCTATGCGAAACGAACACTTGATGGCGCTTTATTATTGTATTGTATCATTATCATAACGTTACTAAGTAATAAAAAAATAGGAATACAAATAATCCGATAAATTATTAAATATAGGTATTTTTTACGAATAAAATTGTTATTGTCTAGGTCAAGTTGATTTCATATTCTTCTCTCGGTCTGATTCAACATTCAACGTTTTGATTTAAGAATGGTTTATTTACCCGTATCCATCATTTCTGATTTGCTCTGACGGGAAAATTACCAATCTTCACGTATTTTAAACGCTATTGAGTAATTATACCGCAGACAGCAGGTGATTGATTTTGTCAGTTACCGCGTTATGGCTTTGATCTATAGAGCTGTAAAATTACTTTACCCTCTATACACTAATGTAACTGACGGTTTTATAAGTATCTAAGTAAATGGTTTTAGTATTAGTTAAAATTGGTATAGTTTAAGATCTACGTAATTTCATATTTTGAAATTTTTAATAACTTTTACATATTTCGTACTGAATTCATGGGATTAAATTTAGTCAAGAATAATTTTTGATATCTACTTGTCATTTAGTTACTCTAAACGTACGAATAAATCTGATCAGATTATCGGTACGAGGACCTACGTATATTTAATTTTAAATAATTTACGTATATGTATAGGTGGGCATGAAACGGTAAAAAAAATCACAAAAGACCTACTTTATAACATTTAGGCAACAAACGGATCTACATTGTAAACTTTGTAATCATATCATGCATACTATAGGTTACAGTACCGAAAGTGCACTAATACAAAAACAATATTATAAATAACGGATTGGAAACAACAAAGTCGGAAAATAGAAAAAAAATCTATATAATATTATCCTGGGCTTTAAGTGCCTAGTAATTTTTTCATTTTTTTTTAACTTATCGCAAAGATTAAACAGAATCTTTTAACTAAGGCCAGTTTAAAGTATACAATTTAGTAACAGAAAAAAAAACAAAGAAATAAAGAAATATATTTTTTTTTGAATTTTGTTTCAGCTGAGGCTGAATTAAAGTATACTTGGCTCTTGAGGGACGAGAATGAATGCAAAGTCGGTTTGTTTGTTACTAAAACTTATACCAGTGTCATAACCGGGTTTTTTTTTATTATTTATTTAAGAATCCCCCGACATTATCAATCGGGGTCCTTTGGGTCACTGTGTTATTTATGAGAGAATCATAAATATTTTCGCTTTTATAACTAAACTTTCTTACTTAACTAAAAATTAACCTATTATACAAATTCTAATTACTATATTATTAAACAACAAAGGAGATAAACAATAGCCATTAATTTATAAAATGTAAATGGGACATTGACAAAACTTGAGATAAATAACATTATTTGTAAAAGTGTAAATAAAAGACAAAATTGGAACGAAACTGCAAAATCCGTAAAAATAGGACGCAGACAACTGTAGGAAAATAAATAAAAATAACACAAAATTCCAAAAATGCGACAAGACAATAATACAACGTTAGAAGTGGACATCAAAATAAATAAAAAGAAAAATGGGACAAAACAGCGAAATAACAATTTTCCTACATAAAAAACTAGCCAGGCCTCAACACCCTGTGGCGGAGTCTGGAGGTCGCTTGTTGGTCAGCGCAACTTTTTTCATGACGCTCACACAATATAGTCTGCTAATTTTAGTGCTGAAGAGGTTCCTGCTAAGAGGGAACTCCAGCATAATAGCAGTATAATACACCATCATACAGATTTATCCATTTCCATTCGCGTAACCTATTCTGTGGGTTCTTTTTAACTTTTCAAAAGTTGAAGATTTCGTGCCCTCTCCCCCTTACTTTTAAACCATGAGTTCTAAAATCTGAAAGAATTACAATAATTATTATGTAAATATCTATAATATTTGCCTACCTAACTCTAGAATAGAGCCGTGACTAAGTTAGTTTACTAATATTTCAAATTCTTGAATTAGGTAAGCGAGTAGTGTTTCACGATGTTATCACCTATTAGGTTACCAATTGTTCATTAAATACACACGCCTAGATTACTTTCCTATTTCTAATTCAAACCATGCACGAGACTAAACCTATCTAGGTATTTCTAATTTAAACCGCTCCACCGAAGCGGTTTGATTGGTTGATTCAATGAGTTGATTAGGCATTGTGAGAGTCACCGAGCCACGGTTAATTTCGTTATTATTTAGTTGTTGCTTTTCCATCTTCTTTTATTTAGTATAGTGTAAAAAAATATTGATGAACGGATAAGACATATTAAAAGAGTTCGGATTTTGATACAAAATAAGAAATCGTAAATAATCTTTTTTTTTAGTCTAAATACCTAGTAGTCGATCGTTTTATTCGATTTATTTTAATAATGTTTATGTTCTTTAATAAATTTTCGTTACTCATTCATTAATCATTCAATCAATTATTTTATGCTCTTAGTCACCTAATGTTACGATATCGATATTTTTGAGTCGGTATTATCGATTCACTAATAAATCGGTTTCAACCATAGACATATGATTTTTCACTATGTTCAAAAGACCAATAAAGCGTGTAAGCGAGAAATCAAATTAAGTGCATAGTGCCCATGAGAAAATGAGATAGAAGAAAATGACCGAAAATGTCAATAATTACATCAATAAGCGGTGATATGAGCAAGTCTATTTTATAGCGATCGGAATTTTCTGTTTCCCTCCTAGAATCCTTGATTTATATTTTAAAATATTTAAATTGTAAATTTGGTATCTTTTTTTGAGCCAATGTGACGTTACAAGTCGCAATAATTCGAATTAATACACGTTTTACCGGTAATTTATGATTTTTTAACTGCTTTGTTGTTAATTATATTTTATCGTATTTATCCGAAAAATTAACGTAAAAATCAATTTGAATTGTAGTTCACATATACCTACATACCATATTTCATTGCTAAAACAAGATTTGGGGGATATTTTGTGTAAAATATGTAATCATTTAGTTACAATAAAGATTGACTCAGCACTGACGTCATCCGTGTCGATATCGATAGTAAAGTCTAAGGAGTTCTTTTTGCGGCAAAGATGTATACGTATTACTACCGAAAGGAGTGGTGCAGGTTCGATCTCCCCCCAAGACAAAAAAAAAGACCAATAAAGCGTGGAAGCGAGCAATTCAAATTAAGTGCATAGAGCCCGAGACAAAATAAGACAAAAGAAAATAGGTGTCTATGTCAATGTCTCCCGCGATAAGATCCGGTAAGGTCGTCTTTTGTTTACTGCGACTGGAACTGGACTGTCTTCTAGTGTGAGCCAATGTTTATTTACAAGACGGAATAATCATTTACTGCAACGAAAAAAACCAATTGAATCGTAGTTTTCATGTTTTTCTATAGACTTGATACCATATTTCTTTGCTAAATCAAGATTTGGAGGATATTTTGTGTAAAATATGTAATCATTTAGTTACGATAGAGATTGACACAGCGCTGATGTCATGCGTAGGTATATATAAAAGTCTGTAAGAAGCTCTTACTGCGGCATAAATAGAAACACGTTAATTAAAATTATGATAAAAAAAGTATAAAATTATATGACCTCTTAAGGCGAATGGTTTTTTTTTAAATAATCCTGGATTAACAAACAAAATATTAATTTTGTAGGTAACTATGGTTTCTTGTTTTGTGAGTAAATGTAAAGACACAAGAGATAATAATCCAAATAAGTACACATTTCACAGGTAAATTACTGAGACAATCCTCGCTGGCATGGAATGTTACATTCCTAACCCTCAAGTAGCTGCCGATGACAAAAAGGTTTTAATAAGTCTTGTAAAGAAGCTTAAATTCTCAAGCAAACTCCATATGAGGCTTAGACCACGGCTCGAACATTAAGGATCTTAATACGTCTAAATTAAAACGCAAATTAAATGCTGACTCAAGGTTCAGTAAGAAAGTAACCGCCAGAGCTAAGTTCCAATTCATCGGCAAAATAGGTGGGCGCCCTGCAAGCTATCCCTCTGGGAGTCGTGCTTTCTGGGCGCTTGTTAAGCTGCCAAGGGAAACTGTTGTCCGTGGTCGTTTCCACTACAGCCGCTTCTTCCATAGTGCTAGAGAGAAAGCCGATTTACTGGGCAATGTCATTGCCTCAAACTCGAATATCAATAACGAAGGCGCTGTACCACCTACTTTACCGTGGTGCGGTAAGACTATGCCAGAAATCTCCATAACACAGCGGGAGGTCCGGCGGGCGTTAAGCGTTTCGGGTTTCAACCCAATAAAGACACAAGTCTGCGCGTTCACCGCTAAAAAAATCCCATTTACTGTGGTCCCACAACTCCAGAACACAGCACTTACCATCTTCAAGAGTATTGGGATCTTCGGTGTTGACATCTCCAGCTATATCCATTTTCGCGATCATTTAGAAGACAAGATGAAGCTGGCGTCCAAGAAACCAGGAGTACTCAACAGAGCGAAGCGATACTTCACCTCAGGTCAAAGGTTGTTGCTTTTCAAATCACAAGTCCGGCCCCATATGGATACCAACTTAGCCCTTTTGATTCGGTTCAACGACGGGCAGCAATAATTGTCGACGATCCCAAACTCACAAGTCGTATTGAACCTTTGAGTCTGAGGAGAGATTTTACCTCCCTGTGTGTGTTCTACCGCTTGTATAATGTGTTCTATGTTTTGAGGAATTGTTAGAAATAATTTCCACAGCTACTTTCTACCATCGCTCCGCTCGCCATCGACAGCGAATTCATTCTCAATCTTTGTAACCTAAATGCAATAATTTTGTGCAGGTAAAATTATTGATAGTGTTGTTTTACAACACAACACTATTCCACTCACACTTTGCATTTTTTTTTCTGTTTCGTTTTTCATTTCGCATCTTTGATCTTGTAAATTCAATATCTATGGTTACAACACTATAAAAAAATATGTTGGAGCTTTTTAATTTTCATCACTTATCAGCCATCACCGTCTTTGAACCGAAAAACGGACACACACTGCCCCACCCCTTAATATCTATCAACAGATATGTGGTTCGCTGGCTTGATATTAAGCTAGTAGATCATCATCAATTTCTCGAAACCTATGAGCTCTACACTACAAAGTTACTAAAAAGAATTTCTACAAAATAAGAAATAAAGCTCGCCAAAAAATACACAAGAAACCGATATGTGATCTGCTGGCTTGATATCAAGCTAGCAGATCACTCAATTGCCGAAAAATTATAGGCTCTACAAAATTAATTCTTTCACTATAAATTTACTACAAATTTCATACAAAATAAGAAATATAGCTTGTCGAAAATTACGCACGAAACAGATATGTGATAGCTTGATATCAAGCCAGCAGATCACTCGATTCCTGAAAATCTATTGGAACTACAAAATAAGAACTTATTATAGAGCCCATAAATTTACTACAAATTACTTACTAATTCTACTTCTATTTAGCATTCTGGTGGTCGTAGTGCTCCCCTACACTGCCAGAGAAAGTAACCCACAAAATTGTACGTCTGGTTAAAGCTGTGCTATGACTGTCAGTCTGTTAGTTCTTCAATCAGCAATAGGACGGTTTTATATCAGGCTTGCAACGAATATTCGACTACTATTCGGTATTCGGCCTACTCGGCTACTTTTTTCCTTTTCTGCCGAATTCGGCCCTCTGGGAACGGAACCCTAAAAACGACTTCTGTAGAATTTTATCTGAATTTAAAAAAAATCCTTCATATGTAGGTATATATTTATATGTATATGTATATATATATATATATATAGCGTCATTTATTTACACATGTACACATTCAAACGGTTTCAACTACCTACGTAGGTATTTATTTGCAAATCAAACAGATAGGTAGCGGAAATAAATATATGGCACATGATTCATTCTGTTTCAATTAAACACGCGCATACTTATTTTTCAACAAGTTTCTACGTCATCTTGATCGATTTTGAGAGTTACAAAAGCGGAAACGGGATGCAGTTTACTGTGACCCGGTTGACCTAGCGGGGGAGATGTAAATGGGAGCTGGCATGCATTTGTGGAGAACGGGGTGGAGCGGGGTCGACCGGGAAAAGCGGGAAATGAAAATTGCAAGCGTATGAATTCTCCAAGTTCTTGAATGAGAGTAAAGTTTTTAATTTATAATTGGAAAAACAATGTTGTATCACTATACCTCTGTGTCTGTGTCATCTACCCAAAGGTTGTCTTGAAGAGATAACGCTTATTAGCGTTAAGACCGTCAATTAGTTACCTTATTATAAAATGTGTTCTTTGTTTATGCGCAATAAAGTATATTATAATTATTATTATAATACCTAGACTTTTGAGTTCTAGTAATGACTACAAACTAAGAAAGAAAGACGGAAGATATTTTACCCATAGTCATCAAAAACCAATAAAAACGGAACAAGCTGCAAAACTTGACTATCGATTTTTTACGGAGATATTACATGATACTACAGAGATAATCATATGTTTTTTCTATAAATGTCGGTTCCGTGCCTCAGTGGGTTTTTACCCAACTCCTAAATCGAGGGGCGTGGGTTCGCTTCCCGCACTGGAGACTGGGTGTTTTCATGTATTATATTCATATATTTACAATATATATATATATACGTATTTATATCCGTTGTCTGGTATCTATAGCACAAGCTTTACTTAGTTTAGGACCTGTCGGCGCTGTGTGTAATGTCCAAAAAATATTTATTTTTAAATAAATTTTTTGATAATAATTAAATTTTTGAACCATTGTGCCGTGTTTTTTTATTTGGTCTCAAATTAGTGATCACGAGGAATGACTGAAACACAGTATATGTCCGTGGACTGAACAAAAATCAGCATGGCGTTTAAAGTTCATCAAAGTAAAAAATTGTGATTTTTTTACTAATAATTTTTCATGCAAAAACATAAAACGTTGAAAAAATGGAGAATTGAGAAAAGTCACTTTACTTGATTTGATATACATACATCTGTATTATACACACACACGCACACACACACACACACACAACGCCTATATATACCAAACTGAAAAAGAAGACTGAAACTGTTTAGAGTTGCTTAAAAAAGTAAGCAAGAAAACCCTCAAAAAACCTGGATAAAAAAATATTAAAGGAAATGGTGTGAAAAATATTAAAAGTAATGGTGAAGTCTGTGAAATTAGCACCCCAATTCGCAGCACCCCCGAACTTGGGGTGAGTTCTGGGTCCTTTTACAATAGTTCTAGAGTTCCCGACGGGGTGCAATGATAGTTCTGCCCTTGGGGGGACAGAATTTGAAAAAAAAATAATGGGGTGCTAACTTCATGCCGCACCCCTTTTTAAAAATAGTTCTGTATTTTTTTTAGGTCGTCCTACAATAGTTCTAGAGTTCCTGAAGCATTTCACGAATAGTTCTGCAAAAATTCAAAAGATATGATTTTTTTCGGAAAATAACATTTTTAAACGACCCAATCCACACACGGGCTAATATAACCGGTCTAATTGGTTAAAATCGACATCAATACCAAAAAACACTCGGTACAAATGTTGATCAATAAGAAATAAAGGTATGTTACGTGAGCGAATAGTGAGAGAAATAAATTATATTATTAAAAATCACCATTTGCCAATTTCACGGTTACATAAATTTCTTATATTATAGGTATCTTGAAATAATCATTACAAAACGAAAGTTGTGATCAGCACCCCGAGAGTTTTGCATTCCAATGCGATTCTTTACTTCTAAAAAACCAAAATACAGTATATATTTGCACAAAAACGTTGCGCTATTCGCGAAAACTGCACTGTGATAAGAATTGAAGTATCGCATTAGAGACAGTTCTGACATAGTTTTGATTAGCACCCCAAGAGATTTACATTTTATTACGTACCTTTGATTCAGAAAAACAAAGATACAAATAATATTTGCAAAAACGTTACATTTTTTGCGAAAACTGCATCTAGCTAAATGGGTAGAATTAGCGCTTCAGGGGCAACTCTGCCAGGGTTTTAAATAGCACCCCGAAATTTCTGCATCCTATTGTGATTCTTAGCTTCAGAGAAACCAAAAAACGTTGCACTATTCGCAAAAATTGCATCTAGTGATAAAAGTTAGAGTATCGCATCTAGAGGCAGTTCTGTCAGGGTTCTGATCAGCACCCCGAGAGTTCTGCACGCGAATGGCACTCGTGAATTCGAAAACAACAAAAATCAGAAA
Source organism: Apoda limacodes (assembly GCA_946406115.1). NCBI lineage: Eukaryota > Metazoa > Arthropoda > Insecta > Lepidoptera > Limacodidae > Apoda > Apoda limacodes. The sequence goes on along the minus strand of OX291541.1, from coordinate 20,497,419 downwards.
AATTGTTTGGTAATCTTTGCATTATGCAAAAAACTGCATCGAAGGAGGTAAATCTTAGTTTTGACTGAGAGGAAGAAAGTTTTTTTCAGAGTTCTGATCAGCACCCCGAGAGTTCTGCATGCGAATGGCACTCTTGAATTCGAAAACAACAAAAGTCAGAAAAATTGTTCGGTTAAATTTGCATTATGCAAAAAACTGCATCGAAGGAGGTAAATATTAGTTTTGACTGAGAGGAAGAAAGTTTTTTTCAGATTTCTGATCAGCACCCTGAGAGTTCTGCATCTTATTGCGATTATTTAGTCCAGGGAAACCAAAATACCAGATATATTTCCAAGAAAACGTTGCACTATTCGCGAAAACTGCATCTAGTGATAAAAGTTGGAGTATCACATCTAGAGGCAGTTCTGTCAGGGTTCTGATCAGCACCCCGAGAGTTCTGCACGCGAATGGTACTCTTGAATTCGAAAACAACAAAAATCAGAAAAATTGTTCGGTTAAATTTGCATTATGCAAAAAAACTGCAACGAAGGAGGTAAATCTTAATTTTGACTGAGAGGAAGAATATTTACGCCTCCTTCTAAAAGAAGGCTTAGGCCACAGTCCACCACAGTGTGAATGAAGTAAAAAGTAGCCAACCTTTTCCATCAACAGGTAATTTTAAGAGAGGAAAATATAGTTAATTTAGCCATGTTTCAGCAGGCTTTCGTAATTGGCCCACTCGAAAACCTTTCACCCATATTGGATCAGATAACAGTATCGGATTAATTTCAAATGTGGCCGGCATATTGACACTTCAGGTAGAATTACAAGCAAGTGTTGCTTATTCTTAGTGTTATGTTGTTATTATATTATATCGTAGAGTGCCGTACAGGTCCCCAACGGGAAATTTCAAAAATATCGAAACTGCTTATAACACATTTTTATGAATGGACAAATAAGTAGAATAAACTTGGGCTATTTCACGAGTAGGTACTCATACACTTTGGCTATTTCATGCGTTCTTTTGAGTTTTGATGCGCTCCACGTTCATTTTCTACGTTTTAGTCCATTTATAAAAACGTGGTAAGTCGGTGATGGCTTAGGGCTTTCGATTTTGCCTTTCGTCCTGAGTCGCGGCGAAGGTTTGAGCTCGGCGCGGGCGTGTACTAAGTATTTTGTTAATTACTTTTTTTTTCTAAGAATTTGATAAATTATTTTTTGATTATTCAGTCCGCTGGGTTTTCGGTGAAGGAAAACATCGCACGGAAACCTGCATACGTCAAAAATAAAAATACGTTTGCAAAGTCTGCAATAAGTGTGGACCGTAGACCATGGCCCAAATAGCCCTAGGTGAGGGTAGGCCGCGACCCAACAGTGGGGACTTAGGAGACTGATAAGTACTTATATAAAAAAAAAATTATTGATTTTTTTACTTTTTAATATTTTCAGTATTCATTTATTTATGAAATTTAAAAAATCTTAGCATAGTCATATGTATGTACAGCGACATTTAATTTAGATTTTTTTTAAGTTTGTTTTTAAATTCAATGACATTAATAAATATTGCATCATCATCACGTTATTTTATTAGCTATATTTACAGTTACGGAACACATGACCCTAACAGACGAGTACTGTGTACTAACCAGCAACGAGATGTGGAACTCTTTTGAACAATCCTGCAGAAGTACAGCAGAGAAGTATCTGGGAAGAACTAAAAACTAAGAAAGGCCCATTTAAAGATAGACAATGGTGGAAAGAGGCGGTAAAAAACGCGGTTGAAGTCAAGAAAGACGCCTTTAAGATCTGGCAAACCACACAAGAGCCATCACATCTCGAACAATACAAAGTAGTAAAGAAGGAAACTAAGAGAATAGTCGCAATTGAAAAAGCGAAAGCAAACAGTAAATTTTATGAACAGCTAGAAAGTGCCGATTCAGAAATAGATATATACAAAATTGCTAGAACTAGAAATAACAATTCAAAAGACTTTACATCTGTAAAATATATAAAAGACGCGAACAATAAACTTTTAACGAAAGATATAGAAATCCGAAATCGATGGGCTGAGTACTACCAACACCTGTTAAACGTTTCCCACCCACGTAGAGAGGATGGTGCCCTACCAGAACCAGTGCATGGCCCACTACCATCCGTTACACCAGATGAGATCCAAAAGGCCATACAGCAAATGAAGAATAATAAGGCGACTGGACCAGACGAAATACCTGTAGAGTTCTGGAAAAAGTTGGACGGTACAGGAATACAGTGGCTTTATGAACTCTTTAATAAACTAGTAATGGGCCAACCAATCCCAGACACGTGGCGAAACAGCTACCTGATACCGTTTTATAAGGGTAAAGGAGATGTAAGAGATTGCAATAACTACAGAGCAATTAAACTCATGTCCCACACATTCAAAATATGGGAAAGGATCCTAAACAACAGACTCAACGCTATCATAAATGTTACCCCAAATCAGTGTGGCTTTGTTGCGGAGAAAGGCACCTCGGATGCAATCCAAACTGTCCGAATACTGCTAGAAAAGGCCAAGACTAACAACAGCAATCTACACATAATATTCATAGATTTAGAAAAGGCATTCGATCATGTGCCCCGTGACCTGATCTGGGAAGCGCTTAGGAAGCAACTGGTACCTGAACATTACATCTCACTGATTCAGGATATGTATGACAACATAACCACCCAGACTGTAAGCCCAGCAGGAACAAGTGATAGGTTCAAACTAAATATAGGCATCCACCAGGGTTCGTCACTTAGCCCACTATTGTTCAACACCACACTTGACTACTTGACAAGAGAATGTCAACAGCCAGTCCCCTGGAACATCCTGTACGCGGACGACGTGGTCCTTATGTCTGACAATGCAAATGACTTACAGAACAACTTCAACCTGTGGATTAAAGAACTGGAAGAAAATGGGCTTCGGATTAGCCGGAAGAAAACTGAACACATGTCGTGCCTGTTTGATGGATCGATCGACCCACGCAGCATAAAATTTTACATAAACACCACACCAGTTCCCACAGTTGATCAGTTTAAATATCTAGGATCCGTAATAAGCAAAAATGGTAAAATCGACCCCGATGTAACACACAGAACAACCACCGGATGGATGAAATGGAGACAGCTCACAGGCGTAATGTGTGATCAGAAAATGCCACTCAAAGTGAAAGGCAAACTCTACAAGACAGCAGTAAGACCAACTTTACTCCATGGTGCGGAATGTTGGGCAACCAATAAACACCATCTCAATAAACACAACAGAAATGCGCATGCTACGCTGGTCAGCGGGCGTTACCATGTTGGATAGGGTTAGAAACGAATACATCCGGGGAAGTTTTTAAATCGCTCCCATAGTCGAGAAACTTAAAGAAAAGCGCCTACGCTGGTATGGACATATACTGAGACGTCCCGAAGATCATATCGTAAAAACAGCCATAAACATTCCCACGACAAAGCGAGGGCGGGGAAGACCCCCCGCCACTTGGTTTACGACGGTCCAAAAGGACCTGAAGGAGGCGAAAGTAGACGCCGAAACAGCGCAAAACCGTGCTCAATGGAGAAAGAGGACAAGGAGAGCCGACCCCGCCTAAAGCGGGACAAGGCTTAGGACAATGATGATGATATTTAAAGTTACAAGTAACAAGTCTGTAGCTCATCCAGAACTTAGTTACAAGTCTGTAGCTCATCGGGAAGTTATTTAAAAGTCGACTGCATAATTTGTAAAATACCATGAAATACATAGTAAGATCACAAAACACACAAAGTGTGTAGGTACCATTATTTGATCACGATAAAATTTAGAGTATCAGATTTACCCTTGGGCAAGTAGCATGACTTTCAATAGTCCACGAAGCAATAAAAATCAAATCAATATTCTAATGCAACAGAGTGTTTCCTTTATTACTCCGACGATTTTATTTATAGATGTATGTATGTGTGTACGTGCACCTACACTAGTAAAAATATCAATAGTGTTTTTGTACGTCATAATCTAGTTTATTTCTTTCTTATTTCCGTTCCGTTTTTAACCCTTTGCGTACGGAACCCTAAAAATTGCTTAGTTGGTGGTACTTTTTATGTAAAAAATGACACTATTTGCATGTGGTATTAACATCTGTAGGTATACCTAAGTATCAATATACAGTCTTTTCATCCATACTAATTATAATTTATATTATAAATGCGAAACTAAATGTTTGTCTTTCTGTCTGTCTGTTACCTCTTCAAGCTTAAGCCGCTGAACTGATTTAGAAGAAATTTCGTATGGAGATAGTTTCAGCCGCGGGATAGTTTTTATCCCAAAAAATTTAAAATTACCCGTAGGAATAACTATAACCGACCTTAAACGAACTATAGCTACAGCTATGACACGTACGCATTCGGTCGTTTCCTTACTTACTATAATTAGGAGGAATTATAAGTAACTAGCTTTTGCCTACGGTTTCACCCGCCCTTTATTTGGTTAGCCGTGTAGGATTTCAACGGCAACTCTCCGATGCCAAATTTCATCTTAATTGGTTTAGCGGTTTAAGCGTGAAGAGGTAACAGACAGACAGACTGAGTTATTTTCGCATTTATAATTTTAGTATGGATAACTCGTTAACTACACATGCATAAAACTAAAAGTTCGATTGATTTATTATAACAATCTTAAAATAGAATACCACCACTCAACTCTTCAGGGCAGGACATGGAATATCGATTTGTCATTACATGATAATTTGTGTTTCCATGTGCCAATTAGGGCCTTCGCTTCGAGGAAATATTACAGGCTTGGAGTGTTATATTCATACAAGGTGGTATTATTCAAATTTTTCAGTTATAAATTGACGATTTAATATCATTTTTACAACCACAGTTCGAACATCAACTTATTTGTATGTAGGTATGCGGTCTATGCCATCCAAAATCTACCTACACAGATAATGCCTTTGCGTTTCATTTCATATGACATCAACACCATTAAGTAGTACTTTCTGCGTATCAAGCCGCGGCACTATAGATCTCCAGGCACGCACTCTGAGCCGCTTACGCATGGGCCCTATCGGAGTGTTTATACGCAGTCGATAGGCTGCCGTAAATAAACGTGGGTGGCCCTAATGGATCCCCAGACAGATTGGTACCATTTAATGCATTATATTATCAAGGATTATTTACCAGATGTAATGTCGGTAGAATGTTTGTGTTGTTTTACACATACTTAGTACACGAATGTGTAACGTATATTATGCTGTAAGCTAAATGTTTGAATTTTTCAGTCAGTAAATAAATTTAATACCTATGCCATAAATTCAACAAGAATATTACTACTTTTTTGGAAATGGCTGTATTTAGATAATATTATAATTTCCAAGTTTTTAGATAGAATAGTAAATTGTTATTACAGAAACAATTATTTCAATATAAACAACTTTTTTTGAAAGTTTAAAGGCGTCGCCTAGCTAACTGCGAAGTCTTAAGTAGGCCTGATTCTTCGGGAGTAAAAATTATGCAAGTACTTTGACGGCTCTCGAGAGATAAGATCTACTTACATACGTTTTTCTCTGAAATTCCAAAGTCTAGCTAGAGTGCTCAAGATTTTTCGCAATATGTTTTTGCGAAAATTCAATTAGCCCATGCAGGGGCTGATTTGTATTTAGATTTTGGTTTTTTTTATAGCCTTAACATAAACAGTGAAATTATTTTTTATAGTAAAAGTAAAACATGGAAAAAAAATAAAAATTCCCCGCCCTGGAGTCGGATAGACACCCATGTAGGAATTTTCATGGCCGGTGCCTTTCCCATCATGAAGCGCTTTATATTATTTTGATGTTTGTTATTTAATTTGTCATGCAAAATAAATAAATTTCTTTGATACCAAAATCTTAGTATTAGTATGAGTGAAAATTTTGAAATTTGTCAATATCTAAACTGTAAAGATATCTGCCTAATTTTCACAAGCTAGACAGTTCCATGTGCATTAATAGCATTGTTCTTCTTCTTCTTTTGTTTTTATTCTACCCATCGTTTTTTGTGATTTTACTGATCATTTGAGAGGTTTCTTAAGTTGTTAAAACAAAAGTAAACAAGGAAACACGAAACCTTACGTAATTTTAGGAGCCTTGCACGCGATGTTTACACAAAGAAAAAGTTCCATTGCCAATGCCGACGCAGCACTGACACAGAATGTTATTCAGCAAGAATTATACACTTAGGATATTCTCACTACGTGAGAACCAACTCCGCTCCGAGGCGGGGCCGGCATCTTGTTCAAGTGATCGTTTCTAAGTAATCTCAAGAAGCAATCCTTTTAATTTGGCGTGGAAAAGAACTATAATATTAATTTAACTAAGACTCTATGAATTGATGTCTAAAACACATTTGTTTTTACTTTAATGCATTTATTTTCAACAGGGATTGCAACATGGCCTGAAAAGAATCGGGTTGGCGATGCTGTCTTTGTCGATGCCACTTGTCGACAACAAATCCAAAGTCAGTCGTTTGTGAGCTGCATGATATTGCATCTTCATTAGTGAATATGAGTAAAAGAGATGTGAAAATTTTACAGGCACACTTGTTACTGCTCGGCTGTGTACGCGTGAATGTTTAATATGGAATATGTACGTTAATTTTGTAAGAGATACCTAAATGTTCGTAAAGTCCGCATCAAAGTCAAGCTTCAGTGGATGTTTTATTTATTATATGAACAAACATCGCCAGTATGTGTAAGAAACATAAATAGGTTACACGAAATTGTGGTTGGAGATGTATATGTAGATATACCGCTGGGGACTGCCCCAAATACGTCTCTGCATTAACAGGTCAGACACTGAACCTGAACTTTTGGCTAGCTGCCCAAGAAATAATTGACAATATCTTCAATATTTTATTACATGTTACATTTTAGGGTCGGTAACTCAAAAAGAAAAAAGAACCCTTATCACTTAATTTGTTGTCCATCTGTCTGTCTGTCGAAACCCTTTTTCTCAGGTACGCGTGCAAGTATAAAGTTGAAATGAATACCAAATACTATGGGGTACTTCCCGTTAACCTACAATCATGAAATTTGGCAAGAAGCAAGATGTTGCATCACAAATATAGAATATAATCCAAAGACTGAAAATTAATGCGAGACTTGATCTCATGATGGAAAAACTGTCTATACATTATAATCAGGTATAGAACCCTCGGTGCGCGAGCCAGGTCCGCACTTGGCTGTTTTTTGTTTACTGTTTTACAAATATTACATGTTATCACGTAAAATTTACTTTGTTTAAAGAGTAAAGAGTTTTCTTGAATAAATTTTAATTTTTACGAAAATTTGTATTATACTCAGGTTTGTAGCTTTTGCGACGTTTTGTTTGATAACCGTACATTTCTGGAATAATTAAATTCAATCTCTGTCTTTGTTCCGCCTCGGGCCGTACAAGATGGTACAAGGAAGATGGATTTATAATTCATGCTAGTCCAATTACCTGTTGTTTTATGAATTCAAAAACAATGCAAAATTGCATTTAATAATAACATCATGTTAATGCATTGAAAAATATTTGTTGGTTATGTTTGTTTATACGTATTTACGTGTATGCACATAGAGGTAAATTATATGGGCACCTATTTACCTGTGTATAAATTTTGTCTTGCAATTATTTAACAATTCATTTGATTCAAGGTTGGCATTATTTGTAGATGAATAAAGTCAGGTTGTATAAATACATAAGTGACAAAAGTGCATCGTATTAATTTAAATGAATTACGTACATCCTTTTTTTTACTCGTTTTTTTTATCGTTGTTAACTATAAATCAAAAAACTACTTACCTATGGGCAATTGAAGTAATTTTTACAAAAACAACATATCTAACTTACATCTAATCTTTCAGGAAACAATAAAAACTCTATTCCTTTTATAATATTATTTTCTGTACCTTGATCTTTCTTATAAAGTGTAAATAAATGACTCTAGACTTACAATTTAATTAAATTATGGTGTTATTCTTCTGTATGTTGAGTTTTTTAATGTAATAAACTTTTCACATATGCAGTTTTTGCCAGAATGTTGTTAGACTGATTTTGTAAAAAAATAAATGGACTTATGTAATGTTATGTTGTTTTTGTCATAAAATAAAGTAAAAAAAGGACATTTTATTTCTTAACATGAAACACATTTCAATTAAAATGTATGACTATTTACTAGGATTTAATTATTTTTTTTTAGGGTTCCATACCCAAAGGGTAATTAGCGCAACCCTATTACTAAGATTCGCTGTCCGTCCGTCCGTCCGTCTGTCACCAGGCTGTATCTCATGAACCGTGATAGTTAAACAGTTGAAATTTTCATAGAATATGTATTTCTGTTGCCGCTATAACAACAAATACTAAAAAACAGAATAAAAAAAAATTTAAGGGGGCTCCCATACAACAAACGTGATTTTTTTGCTTGTTTTTGCTCGATATTGATAACGGCAACAGGCAGACGCTTAAAATATTCACAGAATATTTAGTTATATTGTCACTATAAAAATAAATAATCAAATTAAAATAATACAAATATTTAAGGGGGGGGTATTTAATTTACAATACAACAAACCTGATTTTTTTGCCGTTTTTATAGACAATGCGAGTCCGACTCGCACTTGGCCGATTTTTACTTAAATATTATTACTTATTAATCTTCTGCACCACTATTTTTGTCATCATTATCCACATCATTAGCCGATGAGGTAGTAGCTTCAGATGTATTAAACTATTCATAAATAAGCTGCCTAAGGGAATAATGGGATTGCATGGTTTTGAATGAATCAATGTAGAGACGGACTAAATAATTCAGAATCTCTTCAGGTGTTTTTTAGTACCTGTGAGTTTTGTGTGACCCATGTATATCTTTAGGTGATAGTACAATAGTAGATATAAGACCTTACAGCCTTCGAATGCCACCTTTTCTTATACAATGAATGTTGCAGAATGCTGTTAGGGAACTGATGTGTTCTATTTCTTTAATTTGATAACATTTTCCTTTTTCTCTCTACGTTTTTTACATCTGTTATTTCCGGAAACCCTTGATTCATTAAACGCTTGAAAAGTATAATTAAAATATCAAACGGCGACAATCGGAAACAAACTTTGACAAGTGACGTTTCTTTTTTTTTACAAAAACTACACAAAGCCAAAGAGTTATGCAGTTTTTGCCAAATCACAATGTAGATATATATATGTATGTAGTTCTTGTAAAAAGTGTGTTAGACCAATGAACAGTTTGTTCAAAGACAAACAAAATGGTGCAGTCATAAAAAATTACAAAAAAGTCGTTTGTGTAGTTTTTGTAAAAATTGCTTCAATTGGGGTCAATTTATAAAAAAGTAATACAGATAAAATAGAGGAATTAAACTTTATTTTGATTTTTAAAATAAGACAAGTAAGAGAAAATAGGATGAAAGTAAGTATGTATATTGATCGTTGTATCGATACGCCCTCATGTTTTCTTGTGGTGTGTGTTTTGCTTGCAGATTGAAACTTTTACATATTTATGACAATTTGTTGGTTTTATGTGAATTTTGAAATTTATTGAGTTACTGCTTTTTTTTTGGTGCGTATCATCATTTGTATGGTAATTCGTATAATTAGATACGCGTGTGCTCATAAAATATGCGTACGAAAATAGAAGATAGTTCGTGATCCAAACTAACACTCGATGCACCAAGAGACACTTTTCACACGGTGCAACAATCTACTATTATTTCTTATATGCAAACTTAACGGACATTCATGTACCTAGAAATACGAATTACTTACTCTTTCTAGATTTAAAATATTTAGGTGCACTGTCTACAAAAGTAACGTTCGTGGACGAGTTGAAAACTTCAAGTAAAAATCTGGTAAAATATACTTGACAGTTTTAAATATAAAATTGCTTATACATATAATATTGTTGTTGCATATACATGCATCAAATAATAGTTATTCGTTGTGTAAGACTGGAAAGTTGCTTTTCGGCGTGTGTGTCTGTATTGAATACTGAGCAAAGCGAGGAATTTTAAAGCACGGAACCCAAAAAAAATCAAGCCGTGCGAAACACACAATTTTTCATCTCACGACAGCGAGGAAAATATATACAAGATAAAAGAAAAACAATAATTGGTGTTAAATTACTTATGAATGGAATAATTATAATTGTATTAAATAGTTCAATTAAGTATTGATAACATGATAATAACATTATAATTCCCGAAATAGGTTGAGCGCCATTTCTATGTCAGCATGTAGTCAACAAATCGCACGCTCACAGGTTCTCAGTTTTACGTTACTGGTGGAGTTACACATGTTTTTTACGTTTATTTTAAGTTTATTTAGTAAAAGTAATATGTTTATAGTAAAAACAGCCAAAATGATGTATTTACTACGTAATTTCAAATAAATGTTTCTTTTCTTTTTTTTTAACTGCGTTCCGAATTTGCACCATGCCAATTTTAGAATTCTTAGAACAATAAGTATACTGAACACTAATTTACTCTTGTATTTAATAATTTACCAAACCACAAAAAATTATCTATTAAATAACATTCACAAAAACATTATCTTTAATGCAATATTAACAAAAATTAAACGGATCACTAATATATAAAGCAGTAACGACGAACCGCATTTCGGACGATTTCATTGTGTTTGTTTTAAAAAATACTTTTTCACGCAGATTTAATCAGATTTTAAACGACAAAGTAAGCCTTTCCGAGCCACTGAGATGAAAAGTGTAAGCTTTTATTTAGTTACACCTGTCCCGTATCTGTAATGAAATCTTGTAAGTTATAGTGACCCACTTCCCGGTGCTCAATTGAATTGAAATTTTGCATACTCACGTAAATCGGATGACGATGCAATATAATGATGGCATAGAGCTGGTCTGATGATGGAGCCGGAAGGTGGCAATAGGTCCACTGTAAGGAAACGACGCTTCCCCATCGAGTTTGGGTCAAATGATGAATCCTTTAATGTTGGTCAAACTTTTTTGTTATATTTTTAATAATATAAAATCTGGTTACTTACATTTTTTTACGTATATTACTTGTTACATGGTGGGTTTATTAAGTTAATACAAGTTCTTGATCTTCTGGAAATTCTATTAGGTACATATGCAGTGTAATCTTCCAAGAGTGGTGGAAAAGAATTAATATTTCTATTTATGTGCAAAATCGAAAATAAATCATAATTGGAATTGTAATGAATATTTGAAGTTCTAAATTGAGACACCAAGCAATGTACCCTAATTCGTAATTAAATCTGTTCAGTACTTCGGTTTGTAGATCTTTATTTTAGATTAGGAAATGAAGTCACTTACATGAGAATTCAAAATATATAACAAGTTTACATTAATAAAGTTTAGTAAAATTAACATTAAACATCTGTAGGTAGATACTGCTATAAATATTGATATATTTAAATCCCTTTCCATTAAATTTCTAAGCCGTATTCGAGTATGTCTACATAAACTTAAAATTAAGTTTACCAGAGTATCTCTAATCTTTCAGAATACGTACCTGGCATGAGAGGATCTTCATCCACATCGTATAGTTAGAAAGTTAAACATTACATGCACATATTCTTTCTGCCAGGCCACACTCCTGGGAAAAGAACGCCGGACTAATGTGAAAGTATTCGTAAGGCTTCTATTTGTAGTACTGGATTATTGTAGCCAGTTCCTTGTAAACACATCAAGGTTAAAATTAGTCTTTGAGTGATTTCCTGGCTGTTTATATTTTTTTCTCTTATACTAGTTATAACTACTATTTTATGAAAAACGAAAATCCTGTATAACTCTTAACCTATTATTATATATTTAAACAAGATATTCTTGTACATAAATATATTGCGTATCTCCGAAACAGCTTTAACGATTTGAATAAAATTTTGTATTTGAGTAGGGTTTTACTTTTTGAGTTTACGTTTGAAGTGTTTTTTTTGTAGCGATTTAAAAAAAATGTTTTATGTAATGTGATGTTAGAAATAAAGCCCTTGAACTTATACAATCATACTTTAGTAATAGAATTAAAAAAAGTGGTTACAAATGGTGCTAAATCTAAGGGATTTCTAGTTAAATTAGGTGTACCACAAGGTCAATATTAGGGCCTCACCTGTTTTTGGCATACATAAATAACCAACCCTTCATGGTGCAAAAGTTTACAGGAAAAACGATAGTTCGAACAACATAAATAGACACCTAACAAAAGTCTCAAACTAATGCACTGTTAATAATCCTCTACTCAAGCAAATAAAATAAAAAGTATTAAGTTTTTACTGCCTAATGTTGTCCAAATAAATAGAAATCTGGCATTAAATAATGAAAATTTAGATTTAGTTAATAAAACTGTCTTATATAATAGTCTTGTATAACTATAGAATCAAAATTGCAGTGGAGTCCACAAATTACGGTTCTAGCAAGTAAAATTAGTCCTGCTGATTCAACAGTGAAAAAATTCAGGAAATTGTCAGACATAACAGTGTCATGTCTTATGATATTTTACTATGGGGTTCTGATGGTAGCTGTACGAAGTATTTATAATAAGCTAGGTAGGTAGCCGAAATTCTCTTAGGTAATATTTTAAAAAATAAATATTCCAATTGTGCCTTGTCAATATATATATGAAAATATTATTTATGTTTATCCGTTAAAATATATCCCAATTTCCGAGGAACAGTATATTATAGTATATTATAAACTTGTTATGTCAAAGTTTAGGCTTATTAAAGCAAACAAATCATTTATGATTTTTTTTAACATTATGGATGAACAACGGCTAATTCTTAGCCACTTTGCAGATCCCTATCATCCTTGCATGTTACATTTAGCCGACATAGCCTTTTTTAAAAACTAGCTCCACGCCAAAATTTTTAACATTACGTATTACCAACGGATAAAAAACAGCAAATGCTGAACCACTTTGCAGGGCCGTATCACCCTTGCATGTTACATTTAGCCGACCATAGCCTTTTTTAAAAACTACCTCCACGCCAAAATTTTTAACATTACGTATGACCTACGGATAAAAAACAGCAAATGCTGAACCACTTTGTAGGTCCGTAATACCCTTGCATATATCACATTCTGCACCTGTCCTTTTTTATGGCTACGGTGACCGCTTACCATCAGGCGGACCGTAAGCTTGTTGGCCACCTTAGTGGTATAAAAAAATAAAAAAGCCGTGCCCCTGCAGTAGGCACTTACTAAGACTGAAATAAATAACTAAAGGAATATTTAAATTACTATCATTCTTGAATTTTTTTATTATTTTAGGTTTCGTAGATTCATTTTCCTGAACAATAAAATTGTGGCAATACCACAGTATACATCTGACAAGTCTGTAGGTCAGTGGGTAACGGAAACATTGACACTCAAGGGCAAATTAAATATCACATGGTACATATTTATTTACTCATGTTTGAGCACAAACAAGTCTCATTTAGCTAGCACATGTTAATATATAATAGGTGGATTGTAAAGATACAGACAGACCAATGATCATGCTCCTGCAATATACTCTACTAGCTTTTGCCCGCGCTAAATTCGGTTATAGGTGTAGGATTTCAACGGCAACTCCTCAATTACAGAAGCACCCATTCAATGCAGCGAATGTTGAAATCATTGTCGTACATTCAAAATCTTTGCCGTTGCGAAGACGATCAGTGACATACCAACTGCAGCGCCGCCTAGCGGGTCCATTTGTGATTACAAACCTTGCAGGGTCCCACTCGAACGTAGATATACAAAAAATATCATTAAATTTATCCTTGCCGTTAAGGAGAAGATCAGTGACACACCAACTGCAGCTTCATATACTGGGTCCATTTGTAAATTCAAACCTTGCAGGACCCTGTGGAATGTAAACAAAAAATATATTTAAAATCGTCCCTGCTGCTTAGGAGAAGATCAGTGACTAACCGACTGCAGCGACATCTACCGGGTCCAATTGTGTTTTTAAAATTTGTAGGGAGCCACTCGAACGCACACAAAAAATATCATCAGTCGTCCCTGTCGCTAAAGGGATCAGGGATTCACCGACTGTAGCGCTACCATTCGGGTCCATTTGTGACTTTAAACCTTGCTGGGACCCCTCATGCACGCACACAATAAATATCATTGACATCTTCCCTGCCGTAAAGGGGAAGATCAGTGTCACACCTACTGCTGCGCCATCTACCGGCTCCAATTGTGTTTGCAAACAATCCAGGAACCCATTGAAATAATCACACAATATTTTTGTCAAATCGTTCCAGCCGTACAAACACACTTTTTTTTTTTATTTTTTTATACCACTAAGGTGGCAAACAAGCTTACGGCCTGCCTGATGGTCAGCGGTCACCGTAGCCTATGGACGCTTGCAACACCAGGGGTATCACTTGCGCGTTGCCGACCCTTCAGAAATCTAATAACTTCTTTCTTGAAGAACTCCATACTGTAGTCCTTGCAGAAAACCTTGGCAGGGAGCTCATTCCACAACTTAAGCGTTCGTGGGAGGAAGTTTCTCTGAAACCGCACTGTACGCGACCATTTAGGTTCTAAAGTGTGAGAATGAATTCCCTGCCGATGGCGAGTGGTGCGATGGTAGAAAGTAGCCGTGGGTATCATTTCGAACAATTCCTCAGAACACAACCCATTGTACAAGCGGTAGAACACACACAGTGAGGCAAAGTCTCTCCTCAGACTTAAGGGCTCGATACCGCAAGTGAGTTTGGAATCGTCGACAATTCTCATAGCCCGTCGTTGAACCGAGTCAAAAGGGCCAAGCTGGTATCCGGGTGCACCTGCCCAGAGATGGCAGCAGTACTCCATATGGGGCCGAACTTGCGACTTGTAAAGTAACAACCTTTGCCCCGACGTGAAGCACTGCTTCGCTCTGTTGAGTACACCAAGTTTTTTGGACGCCAGCTTCACCTTATCTTGTAAATGATCTCGAAACTGAACAACACCAAGGATCCCAATGCTCTTGGAGATGGAGAGGGGAGTGTTCTGGAATTATGGGACCACAGTGAATGGAGTTTTCTTAGCGGTAAACGCGCACACTTGCGTCTTTGTAGGGTTGAATCGGACCAAGTTTACCCGTCCCCAGTCAGAGACCTGGGACAGTGTGGTCTCGATTTGAGACACAAGTTCTCCGCGGTTTTCCTCCACAACGGAACGAGGGATGTTTGCACGACCCGTGTAAAAAGCGTCTCCAGTACTGTCATCTGCATAGCAATGTATGTTGTTGATGTCCAACATGTCATTGATATGCAGTAGAAACAGCGTAGGAGACAGCACAGAGCCTTGCGGGACACCAGCATTAATGTCCATGCTATCAGAGCAACTACCGTCAACTACGGTTCGTATGCGTCTGCCGGACAAAAAGCTAGCCACCCATTTGCACAAACCCTCGGGTACTCCGTAAGATGGCAACTTCGATAAAAGACCGCGGTGCCAGACCCGATCGAACGCCTTCGCTATGTCCAGGCTACATGCCAATGCCTCCCCCTGACTCTCAATGGCTAGTGCCCATCGGTGTGTGAGATACACTAGAAGGTCACCAGTCGAGCGACCGTGGCGAAAGCCATATTGACGGTCACTGACCAGATCGTGTACTTCTAGGTATCTTAAAAGCTGTGTGTTGATCACACGCTCCATCACCTTAGAGAGGAGAGAGGTAATAGCGATAGGCCTGTAATTCGATGGATCTGATCTATCGCCCTTTTTGGGCACCGGGTGCACATTCGCAGTCTTCCATAAAGACGGAAATTGCCTAGTGTGGTAGGAAAGCGCGAAGAGGCGCGTGAGTACAGGACATAACTCAGGAGCACACTGCTTAAGCACCACTGCTGGTATACCGTCTGGCCCATTCGACTTATGAACGTCTAGAGAAAGCAACGCCCGCCTGACCTCCCGCTGCGTTATGGAGATTTCCGGCATGGTCTTACCACACCACGGTATAGTAGGTGGTACAGAGCCTTCATCGTTCATATTCGAGTTCGAGGCAAAGAGACTGCCCAGTAGATCGGCTTTCTCTTTAGCACTATGGGCCAAGTCACCATCGGTCTTTCGAAGTGGTGGTAACGACGACTGGCAGAAGTTCCCTTCGGCAGCTTTGGCAAGCGACCAGAAAGCACGACTCCCAGAAGGATAGCTCGCAAGTCGCCCACCTATTTTGCCGATGAATTGGAATTTTGCTCTGGCAGTTGTTTTCTTACTGAACCTCGAGGCAGCATTTAATTTGCGTTTTAACTCAGAAATATTCGGATCCTTATTAAAACGAGCCGTGGTCCAAGCCTCATATGCATTTTGCTTAAGAATTTTAGCTTTTCTGCAAGACCTATCAAACCACGGTCGTTTTTTGACGCCGGCAGCTACTCGCGGGTTAGGAATATAGCATTCCATACCAGCAAGGATTGTCTCAGTGACTGCGGCTGCGCAGACGTCAGGATCTTCTGAGTTAAAGCAGATCTGCCTCCACGGGTACGATGCGTAAAATTCTCGCAATCCATCCCAGTCTGCCGACTTATAGTGCCACACACGACGCCAGTTAGTTGGCCCAGAAGGATCAGGTTGTGTGCATGACACTTGAGTCCGAACGAGACAGTGGTCCGAGGAGCCAAGAGGCGCATCCACTGAGACGGAGTATCCGTCCGGACGAGTAGTCAGCTGAAGGTCCAGTAAGTAGCTCGTATGTTCCTCTATATCTGGTATTCTCGTTGGAGAAAGTACCAGCTGAGAGAATCCATAGTTCAGAGCAAATTCATGAGCAGATATCCCAGCATAGTTATTGGTTCGAGAACTGAGCCACTCGCGATGGTGGGCGTTAAAGTCTCCCAAAATAACTAGTTCTGCTGTGGGACATTGCTCTAGAACTTTGTCAGTCGTCAAACTCAGGTGCGTGAAGAGTCGAGTTACGTCCGTGTCACCGCTATGAGACCTGTATAGGCACGCATAGATACGAGTGTAGCCGCCGTAATCTACGCGCACCCACAATATCGACAGGTCCCTGTCTTCAAGGCTATGAAGGCGGCGACAGCAAATATCCTCCCGGACGAACATACATACACCGGCACGACTCATAAAATTGTGTTCGAGTTTGTAGCCGGGATAGTGAAGGTATGATGTGTCGGCCGGGCAGGATATCTGCGTCTCCGTTAGAAAAAGAATGGTCGGCTGCGCAGTTTCGAGTTGGTGGTGGACGGCGTTAAGATTGGCGTGAATACCCCTGATGTTGCAAAAATCCACATTATATGAGGATGGAGTAGCCGCTGTGCAAACTCTTTTCTTTTTCTTTCTTATGGCCATAATATATAAAAAAAGTTACTAAGACTAAGGATGAGGATTCACTGCACAGACAGCATAGAGGACAAAACGTGCGGTTCTAAGACTGCCGAAGCTCGCTACAGATGATACGGTTGCTGGCACGGCGGGCGGAAGGGCCTCTGATCCCCCTCTGTTGTAGTAGCCGGGTCCACTCCGGTCACCTTCTCCGGCACGACTACCACTTCAGATACTTTACACAGGCTGGCGAATCAGCCTCCCAGGGCGGAGATTAAGTGATCCCTGGGTTCGGGATCCCGTTCCACCTGCGGGCGGCCAGCGGTCAGCCGTTTCATCAGGTCTCCCTGACCGCCGAACCAGCACGCCGCGTCTACGCCGAGCATGACAGCAACAAGCACCGCCGGTCCTCCGCTGTCCGCGCAGCGAATCCTCAAAGAGCTCTGGCAACCTTACTCACCGCCAGGAACACACCACTACTCAATGTTAGTGTTATTATGGCCGCGGTTTTCTGTAAGGTGGAGGTACTTCCCTAGTTCGGGCCGCTCATTCGAGCAAGTACTCGCTATGCCCTGCTTTAGTTGTTCGGGTGGCTTATTCGAGCGAGTACTTGCAGTGCCCTACCTCTCTTAAAGAAGAATTATGCGTAGAAAAAAATCCGACTCTTACTTGACGTTTTCAAGTAGCCTATGTCTTTTCCCGGGACTCAAACTATCTCCATGCCAAATTTCATCTTAACAGCGGAGTTTTTTTAGTTTTTAATTCATAACTCCTTATAAACTAGTAGCGGGAATGTTAAGTAACTATAAAGCTAAGGAATTATTGCACAATTTCTACATTTTGTGTCATAAATATACAATTAATTAATTTCCACTTTATACGCTAAGCTGGTCGCCAATATGTAAGATATTTTTGTCACAACCAAGTTAATATTACAAAGTAATAACCAAACTTTTGTTTTAAATTACATAACTGATAAAAATATTACTTATATTTCATCTATACCATTGGCAATTACGTTTAGAAGTCCCCAAATTATGTAATCTTAATTTTTAGTCATTTTTAGCTCATCTTTTTTTCCCTCTTAAGGTGATGGCGTACCCAAACGTGTTAAGTTTGCAAGAATATGATTAATTTTGTGACAGTCCTGAATACACTTTTTGACGTGAAAAAAATATATTTCATAGTTCAAACCTTAAGTGGATTTGCTAATATTATAATAATTTGGCTATCAAAACAGTTAAAAAAAAACAGAAACTATTTTTGGGCTTTAATTCCAATTGTAAGGTAGACTAAGAGTGATATTCTCTTGATTCTTATTTCATATAATATATATTGATGTGAATAAGTGGATTTGCCAATTTCATGGTTATAATATTTGAATTCCATACCGACAAAAAAACCGAGAAAATCAAGATTTTCAACGTGCGGTCACGTGCTACCGCCTATCGTACGTGGAACTGTGTGTCTTTGTATGCTTTAATAGTGTCATATGTCTTTGTACATTGGTCGAAACGGCACGCTTTTGCTAAGGTATTCCATAACCTAGCATAGAAATATCACTATTTATATACATAGTTAAATACATGTATTTATAATTATAACACACATGAATTATAATATCGTACAATACCCGTGTATTGCATACAATATTATTTTACAATAGACCGATGTGAATTGCATCTGGCCACGAATAGTGACTTCTTTTGTTGCCGAGAGCAAATTAGTGACAGCTTGCGACTAGTGATAATAGTTTGAAGGTTAAATACATAAAATAATTGGATACGTGTAATACATTCATAATTGCCTCGTACAATAGTTGCATTTGTATTGAGCGTATCTATACGGCTACCTACACTAGTGATTTTCACACATCTAATACCTTTAAACGAGCAATCCTTGTATATACATACATATATAATCTAAATCTCCGAAAAGGCTCAAACAATTTTTTATGAAATTTAGTATGCGAGGGTTTCGGGGGCGTTAAATCGATCTAGCTAGCTTTTCGGGCAATGATTTTCCTGACATCTATTGGCGAGTAATAATACTTATTTTTACCGACACAGAAACACTAAAGCAACTTGACAATAGATGGCGTTGTTAAAGAACTAAAAATCTAATAAATATATATACAATAATATACAATGGATCATTTATGTTTTTTACGATAAAACCATTGCCTACGGTTAATACACCTCACTCACTCACTGTTTCTGGACTAAGACGGTCTTTCCTTTACAGCTAACATTATGTAGGGCATCGATAAATTTATAACATTTGAGGTCGAAAACGTGGCAACTGCGCCTTGGAGACTACAAGATGCAGCAGTATGATGAAAGATGCTCTTACACGACTCAAGGATGTAGCAAAACTAAAAAAAACTTGCGACATATGCCTGCTGTAGTCCTTTGTGACTGATTGCAATTGACTGTCCGACCCTGGATAAGGCCGCAACAGTATATTCCTGACCGAGATGATAAATAGTAGGTACTGTATGCAGTAAGTAGCATTCACACTGTTAATAAGAGCAAATAAATTAAACTTAGTAAGATAACTTTGAAGGTAACTCTTGGTACTTGGATCTTTGATTTTATTAACATGGATAAAATATTTGTCATTATAATACGCCTCATACAATATTTGCATTTGCACCGTATATAACAGCTGGTGTTGATCATGGCCGCAGTTGTTGTATAAAGGAAATAAGTAACAAGCTCAAGCAAGGTCATTTCGAGATAAAGTGCTACATGGATCTTTACGATAACCTGGGGAGATAGATTAAATCAAAACCTACTCCTGTTCTTGTTGACCTAGAATCACGTTTGGCAAGAAGCAAACAGCGCACGTGAAGGAAACTATCCGTGAATAGTTAATTGTATAAGTAGTTATATATAGTCTTTCTCTTCTCATGTAAGTACGCCTTTAGAAAAAAAAAATCAGGTACCTTGTTTAGCAGTTAGAGAATTGACTGTGACGTATATCGATGTAATGGAGGTCATTTTTAAAGTTTGCAAGCCTGGCTGTCTCTCCGAAGGATTTGAAGGGCTATATCTTTTGAAATTTAATAGCTCTTATAGGTGGATTTACACTCAAGCTTTAAACTTTGAGTGATTGTAGTAAACCCTAGAGTGAAACTTCAAAAAGGTCAACTACATATACTAGTTTCGTATTTATTACAAAAATATTTCTATATCATATTAATATAAATGAAGTTGTATCAAATAGTAACCTTTAGTGCTCGAGTCCAACCAGCACTTGACGATTTATTCATACTTATATTACTAATGTTACAAAGAAAAAATGGTAAATGATTAACCTAAGAATGGCTGATCCTTAACGTACATAGCTTATATTTTTCATAGAATTAAACTGCAGGGAACACTTAGTTTAGAAAAACGGAAGTACCACTATCACACTCCGTACCCAAGTACCTACACATTACCCGGACACAAGTTCCTACACACATCACCCGGACACAAGTACCTACACACATCTCACTCCGTACACTAGTCCCTACACACATACACACATCACACTCCGTACACAAGTCCTACACACATCCCACTCCGTAGACTAGTACCTACACACATCACATTTCGTACACAAGTATCTACTCACACCACACTCCGTACACAAGCCGTACTTGCACAAGTTTATTTTATGCGAGACAGAGAGTGGTCTTGTTGGTTAGTAAACATGTCCAATATTAACAGATGAATGATAGCAATGTTTGTTATCTTATCAGTCGACATTTATCTAAGAAAACATACGTGGACATAGTTTGGATATGCAATTATATTTATACTCATAGTATACAAGTAAATCGTGCAAAATATGAAGGTTATCACAGGTCTGAATGTGTAGGTGGAAACTCGATGTAGGTATCAAATATCGAGGAGTTTGTGGCCCAGTGGCATTAGTCTGTGGGAATGATAATGAGTGAGAATGGGTTAAAAACTGATAGTCTAGTAGCCACAAACACAACGTCTGTCAATCTGGATTTACCAAGGGTGGTAAACTATGGCCTCAGTCTCCTTTCTTAAGTAGAAGTACCAGTTCTAAGAATATGGTATTTTTACAGACCAGGAGATTGATAAATAAAAAATATAACGTGGTAACGAACATAAACAACATATTTGTTTTAGTTGAAAACTAAACAGCAAAATAATTGTAAAAGCGCTATACACAAAATGATTTGCACTTAAAATAAATCAGCAAAACAACGACACAATCTTAAGCACGACTTAACTGCATCAGCAAAACTCAACTAAAAAAAAAAAGAGTTGCACTCCCGGAGTGCCGGCAGAAGTGAAAACCTTTACACACGATTTGCGCTTAACACTCAAATATGTCACAAGACATGTCTTTGACATTGTCAAGAAATAATAATGTTTGTTTATTTACTTTTTTGACGTAGTATATTTGACATCGCAATCTGTCATAGAATTAAAATTCCATATCCAACCTCCCTGTACTACTCATAATCGCGAATACTAAAAATAAAAATTATAATAGGCGTGGCATTACGGTTTCCGTCTTACGAATTTCCACGATTAGGACACGTGACCTGACGCGAGTTTATCATTTTTTACCCATACCAAAAAAAGTGCACAACGCCGCTAAAGAAGTTTTCACTTCAAAAGTTTTCACTTCAATAAAAAAATAAAAATTATAATAGGCGTGGCATTACGGTTTCCGTCTTACGAATTTCCACGATTAGGACACGTGACCTTACGCGAGTTTATCATTTTTTACCCATACCAAAAAAAGTGCACAACGCCGCTAAAGAAGTTTTCACTTCAAAAAGTGTGCGACTTGCGATATGCGGCTTTGGACCGGCCGCTGGTGGAAGGGAGCGTGGCGGGGCGCTGCGGGCTGTACTAGGAGAATTCGTTAAGAGTGCTATTATAATTAGATTTAATTAAAAAAAAAGCCGGCCAAGTGCGAGTTGGACTTGCGCACCGAGGTTTCCGTACCTAGCACCATTTATGTAATCTACAAACACAAACAAAAATATTTTTATATTAGGTTTGATTGAATGACAGGTAAATTGCGGTTTACGATTTATGACGTATTAAACACATTTTACCACTTTGGAAGTTTCTCTCGCGCAAACTATTCAGTTTAGAAAAAAAATATATTAGAAACCTCAATAGCATTTTTGAAGACCTATCCATAGATAACCCACACGTATGGATTTGATAAAAAAAAAACCCCCAAAAAATTTATTGTTTTTGAAGTGAAAACTTCTTTAGCAGCGCTGTGCAATTTTTTTGTTTTGGGTAAAAACTGTTAAACTCGCGTCAGGTCACGTGTCCTGATCGAAAATTCGTAAGATGTCACTCGCGTTAGGACACGTATTTATTTACATTAGGTTAGTTTTCATTTTTAGTATATGGCGATTATGAGTAGTACAGGGAGGTTGGATATGGGATTTTAATTCTATGACAGATTGAGCTGTCAAATTTACAACGTCAAAAAAGTAAAAAAACAAAAGTTATTATTTTTAATAAATAAATATGGATAAGAAGTGATGGGAAGTAAATAGCGAGTATGTTTTCACTTCTGCCGGCACTCCCGGAGTGCAACCCGTTTTTTTTTCTATTTTTATGTGAAAAGCTTAATGCGGTTCACAGAATACATCGACTTACTTAGTATAGTTCTTATAGTTTCAGCAAAAAGTGGCTGTGACATACGGATGGACGGACAGACATGACGAATCTATAAGGGTTTCGTTTTTGCCATTTGGCTACGGAACCCTAAAAACCTTTTTTGTACTATTTTTGGGGCTTTATCATGTCCGCAAATATAAGTAATAAAAATTGGCCAAGTGCAAGTCAGACTCATGCAACAAAGGTTCCGTGCTACCTCCATTTACGTAATTTACAAACAAAAACAAAAAGTGTGCCGCTAAGCGGTCACCCATCCAATTTTTGACCAAGCCCGACGTTGCTTAACTTTGAATGTCGTTTGTAAGAAACAAATGTGTTACTGTTCCACTTAATAAAAGCTAGATGGCGCTGTAACGGTGATTTAAGATGGTAAAGGGCTCGGGCCCGTCTCACACTTGGCCGGTTTTGTTATTTGTTGTTATACTTTAACGCTCACACACAATATTGTAACTGCACTTACAATGTCTTTCTCTCTTAACGATAGAGCAACTATTATTAAGTTTGTACCCTGTACCGCCAAGCGCTGCGCCTGGAGTCGAACGTAAATATTGTTATTAATTTAATTAGTATTTATATTCAAAATGTCATAATTTTATATTAAATGTTTTAGAAAAATATCAACTTCATCTAATTTTGATAGGATTTGTACAATATTTTTACTTTGCCGACTACGTTTTTTGGAATACGAGGGGGGGTCTATCATCAAACCTAACCGAGGCGGAGGGGGCGAGGAGTCCAAATAACCAAAAAAATACCTTAACTTATTAGCCTGACTACGTTGTTTGTCCGATTTTTAGGCGTTTTTGGACTTGTAATAGGTAGAAGGCAGAAATTTTCTCAAGATATACTAGTGTTGTAAAAATATTATGGACTAGCTTCTGTCAGCGGCTTCGCCCGCCCTATATTTCGTTATCGGCGTAAGTTCTTACGGCAGCTCCTTAATTATAGAAAAAAAAACAAACAATCAAATCTTTCCTCCTTAATGGCATAATACATCCGTGTCTGTGAAACCATGGAAATACACATACAAAATTTTAAGAAGTTGACATACCGACAGCAGCGCCACTTACCGGGTCCAATTGTATTTTTAAATCATTTAGGAAATCATCGAATATAGAATTTCAACCCAATCGGTTTAGCCGTTTAGAAGTTATGTGAAAAAGATAACTACGGAATGATAATTTTTACTTCGTGTTGTCCTATTATTTTTTTCCTATAATTTTCCCGCGGTAAAAAGTAGCTTATGTTCATCAGGGATAATATCGGCTTCTAATGGTAAAAGAATTTTTCAAATTGGTCCAGTAGTTTTGAAGCCCATTCAATACAAACAAACAAACAATAAAATCTTTCCTCTATATAATATTAGTATAGATATAGAAGTATAGATTTCCTAACAAATAAAAACAACAGATGATGTGTCAGTAATCGAAAGGAACTGAGACTTTGTTATAGGTTACTTTCTTTTTATATATATACCACTAAGATGGCAAACAATCACACGGTCCGCCTGATGGTAAGCGGTCACCGTGGCCTATCGACGCTTGCTCTTGGAGATGGAGAGGGGAGTGTTCTGGAATTGTGGGATTACAGTGAATGGGGTTTTCTTAGTGGTGAACGCGCAGATTTGTGTCTTTGTAGGGTTGAATCGGACCAAGTTTACCCGTCCCCAGTCAGAGACCTTGGACATTGTAGTCTCGATTTGAGAAACAAGTTCTCTGCGGTTTTCCTCCACAACGGAACGAGGTTACTGAGAAGTAGTCAAAAACCCCAGCTATCGTTAATGACCCCGGCCTCTTCACCAATCCCCTTAATTATTGCTACTTTGCTTACATCTCCTAATTAAACAATATAGATTTATGAAACATGATGAAATTGATTGTAAAATGGTTTTTTTTTATTTAATTCTTTGTACAATACATAATAATTTTTTTTTAATGTCGTCAAAGAACGTATATATGTCTGACATTGGAGACTCGACATTAGAGTTGTTTTGACACGTTGAAGAAAAATATTTTTTAAAACAAAATTGTTGTAAAATACCTCTAGATATAACTTTGCTTACAAATATATTTAAAAGCCAAATGATACAAGGTTTTGTTGGAATAAAATATTTGGAATTTAGGTCGTTAACAAAGTTGTTTCCAAAAAGCTTTTAAACTTGTTTAAAGTAAATTAATTTTTCAGTAAAAATTTACTACTCTGTTACTAATGAAATCTTAGTAAGGCTAAAAGAATAATAAAGTAATTCTGAGTAGGCGATGAATAGTCACAAAGAGATTCTAGCATCTTCAAAATATTAAATAACGAATCCAGTTTTGTGTCGGTAATTAAAACTCAGCAGACGAAATATCTCTGGGAATTCAGCGCGAGATAAAGTAAAAAGACAGGAGTTCAGCGTTTTTGTTATAATGCTAAGTTATCTTAAAACTAAGAATATATCACGCACTGGCTGTCGTTTAAGGCCAGAAGCATAGCGGGGAGCAGGAGCGATCGGATATGCGTTTAAAAAATATTTATTACTTATTTGCTGTAGTTAGTTTAATACTGCAATTGGTTAGATCCAGGAAAAGGTAGTCTAATCACAAATAAAAGTTCTAAGCGCTATGGTTTCTTATCCAGGCACCTAGTATTTGTCTTTATTCTTTTCTGTGTAAATTGAATCTCGTCGCGTTGGAAAACTGATAATTGGCCGTTTCTTTACTACAAGAACTATGTATTGTAAAACAGAAAAGTAATGAACAGTGAATAGTATGAATAGAAAGGTTGTCTGGAAGAGATCGCTTTAAAGCGATAAGACCGCCTTTTGTTTATCTCTATTTGTAAATATGTTTTGTTTGTATTTTATGTTGATGCAATAAAGTATAATAATAATAATAATAATAATAAATTTTTAAATTTTACATGAAAATGTTTTTGGTGGGATTTCACTTCTTTTTGTAAGTTGCTTATGACAAAATTGTTTTGTCATATCAGAGGTGCCATTTTTCATAGCCCGCTCTCTATCTTTGTTTAATTTAAATATTAACACTTATTGTGTTTTTTGTTGTTTATAAAGGGTTACATTATAAAAAAACTATGTTTGCATAAAACGATTGGTTTAACTTATTACGATTTTTACATCAACCGGGGACTACATAATTGTGATTTTACATCACCAAAGAAATTTTATTCTATAAATACTTGTCACCACGTTTTTTAAGAAGAAGATAAGCATAGTATCTAATATTGTTCATATAAAATAAGTATAATAATGTAGTAATATTCTGAAATATGACGCAAGCCATATATACACTTTTATACCCTTATTTAAGGGGTTAAAAGTGTTTTCTTTAAAACCTGAAACATGTATTTTTTAATTTGACTGACTTATTACGATTAAAAATATACATTATGGCACACAGAGAGACGAACTGACAGACAGAATGTGTAAGTTTATTGTAATGTGTAGATTTCTATGGGCCTCATTAAGAGTTCCATACTGGCAGGGTGCTCCTCTGAGTATGGAACTCTCAATTTAATTTACTATGAGAAGAAAAATTCTGTTTTTAATAGCGAAAAGAGAATTTGTGGATTTATATTATCAGCCCTAAGTGCTAACTACAATTCCTCGCGTTTCATGAATAAGTTAGTGATCGTCGCTTATTTCGTGGCCCTCAGTATTTGGTGTAGAAAAGCAACGGGCAGGTGTCCTGTTACACCATGAGAATTGAACCGCGAATCGTTTGCGTCAGAAACCTGACTCCCTACGTAGGAGCAGCTCGTACGTTCATTGCGTACACAAATGTGCTTGATGCGTTTACATAAAGACTGGCGCCTTTAGAAATATGAAGTGGGGTAGGTAGTCCATACATCGATTAAAGATCAAACTGTGTAGAAGGTTAGTTTCGTTTGAGATATTTTTTTCCAGTTCTTCAAACTTCTCCAATTGTAATAAAACCACAGATGATAGTATATCATATACTATGTAGTTTAAAATTTTGCGCAAAGTTTATGTCACTAGGGTATTTTTAATAATAAAAATATCTGAAATCAAAAAGAAAACTAAGTTATATAATTCAAAAGAAAAATATTTATCTAAAAAAAATGATTACTTGCCGCAGGAATTTGCGTTTTTTTTAGGGTAAAGGTAATGTAAGATTTATATTCTAGCTAGGCGGTGCCTAGATGAATCCAGGATTAGGGTATGATATGAGATTGTTTCATTAAGGTTTATGGCAGGGTTGTTTTACCTACAAACCTTTCCTAGAGTGCATTTTATTTATTTTGTAATTCAGTGGAAGCTTATGTATCTTTATTATTGCTTAGATATTGCAGCAAGCAGAGGAGTCTGACACAAAATAATAACAAATACAAATACCTATAGAAACGTACTTGTAAAAATAATGTATGTAAAAATACGTACCTATGTCACTCAAATATAGGTAGGTACGTCGTAAAGATACCTATGTACACTGAATTAGTGAAAATAGGTGTATACACAAATATAGTTAGGTAATTATAATAGATGGAATGTCCATGTTATACTATACTAGGATTTGTCAGCGGTTCCGCCCGCGCTTAATTCGGTTATCGGTTACTTGATTCTAATAAGGAAGTTTGCTATAGTACGGTAACGTGAAAAATTTGGATGTAGTTGTTCTTGAGTGGAATTTAAAATTACGCCTACGGCTACTTCCAATAATAGCACTGCTCGCCATTGGCAGGGAAGTCATCCTCACACATTGGAACCTAAATGGCGTACGTACAAGCGCGGTTTTAAAAAAAAACCAAATTTTAATAAAAATTACTTCACCTTAATAATTTTTAAATGCAATAAATTATATCGTGCCTTTATGTTTTGTTTTCTTAAAAAAAAATCATATTTCTATAGCACACGTCTAAAGATGTCATAAAATAGAGGAATTTTTTTTGAACTTTTACAGGACCTGAGTTTTTCATAGGAATGGCATATCTAAAAAAGCAAAACATACAGACATAGTGATTGTGTATATCTATAATTTTCTGGCGCTGGCTCACCTTCGGGTTCGAGGCTCACGCTGGTCGAAGGGGCGACCCCAAGAGCGACAACCCAAGCCGAGGCGAGCCCTTGAGCGTCGGGCGCTATATGGGCTGAGACTCCTTCAAAGTCTAATAAAATGAAAGATTCCTTAGACGAACGCGGAATTAAAGGCTGCGACATGTGAACAGACAAATGGACGGACGGACATGACGAACTTATAACTTACAAATCAGTATGATCCAAAAAACGCAGCGACACAGCGAGTATGTACTGACACAGAATAAGGAATTAAATAGGTGTCGAGGTGACTTCGAAGTGCGTTCAGTATTTCCGTAACAAAACGAAAACGGAAGATTTGTTCATAGTCTTCGTTAAACCTCTCAAGTGTGTCAGTGTTCCCAAGACAATGGTGCTGGCAACAGCATCTAACTATATATCGTGAGCTCAAACCTTAAGTTAATCAGATTCAGAACCCCTTATATAAGTTTAAAATTAAACTTAAGAAAAAAAATATGACCAAACCAGACGAACAGACAGAGAACGGTTTTTATTGTGCGTTGTTACGTAAACCAAAAGCGCATCCAAAATTGCAGAACGACCCGATAATAGGAAATTGGTCAGATTAACATTCAAAGATTTGACTGTGACACAAGGACAGACAAAACATAAAAGCTTTGTATGTGTATTAACTACGTATAACTAGGTAAGATTTAATACCTTAAGCTGGATTTAAATGAGCAATTCCTGTACACGTATTTGTATATATTTACGTATCTCGGAAACGGCTCTAACGAAAGGATAAAGTTTTGTCTATGGAAAGGGTTTTGCGTTTTAAGTTTATCTATATATTTAGTTGTATTTTTTGTTAAAACGCGGTTGTTAAAAAGTCGTTAAATTTATAAGTACCTAGAAACAGAAAAAAACCAAAAATCATTAGAGGTTTGGATTTCGGTGAAGAGATTTTTTTATACCACTAAGGTGGCAAACAAGCTTAGGGTCCGCCTTATGGTAAGCGGTCACCGTAGCCTATGGACGCTTGCAACACCAGGGGTATCACTCGAGCGTTGCCGATTCTTGATTGATGTAATAAGTATTTAATGTACGTAGGTAAGTAAATATAAGTACATACAAATTTTAACTTGAAAAATAGGAAGAAAGTTTAAAGTTTTAAGCAGGTAGGTTCCTTCTGGTCTTATAAACGATGTCTGGGGTTAAAGGCTTACTCACTGTCACCTTTCAGACAAAGTACGATTGGATTAAATTTTCACAGCACCTGTAACTGTCATGAAGATTTCTTCTTTCTAAGTAAAATAGCAATGTCATTTACTTTTTAACAAAGAAAGTATTTTCTATCCAGGATTTTTTAACAATTTTTGTTTTATTTATTATTATTTTTTTTAAATATTACGGATATTTTTCGCCTATTCTGGCGTCTTCAGTCATAACAATAACAGTTATTGATTTGACTGTTGTTAAGAGGCAGTACTACGTAACAGAAAACTTGAGTAAAAACAAGGATGACGCGATATGTAACTGAGCGTGAGTGAGTAGTGCAGCTACATCTCTACTCTAGTTTAATTATGTACATTATTGTTATCGAAAAAATGCATTTTGTGAGGGTCTAAAGCACTATCACTGCTATGCTTTAGCGAAGCTGTTAACTAGTAGCACTTAGAACTTTGGAGATTTGTTTGCCAAATATTAAAAAAAAACAGTTAAAAGAGGTCAGTTTAGGATTTTTTTTATCGAAACAAAGATCATTAATGGCATCTTAACATGTCTGTGAAGTTAGCACCCCAATTCGCAGCACCCCCGAACTTAGGGTGAGTTCTGGGTCCTTTTACAATAGTTCTAAAGTTTCCGACGGGGTGCAATGATAGTTCTGCCCTTGGGGGGGCAGAATTAAAAAAAAAAAATGGGGTGCTAACTTCCGCTGGCACTTTTTAGGACGTCCTACAATAGTTCTATAGTTCCTGAAGCATTTCACGAATAGTTCTGCAAAAATAGAAAAGATATGATTTTTTTTCGGAAAATGACATTTTTAAACGACCCAATCCACACACGGGCTAATATAACCGGTCTAATTGGTTAAAATCGACATCAATACGAAAAGACACTCGGTACAAATGTTGAAAGGTATGTTACGTGAGCGAATAGTAAGAGAAATAAATAATATTATTAAAAATCACCATATGCCAATTTCACGGTTTCATAAATTTCTTAAATTATAGGTATCTTGAAAAAATCATAACAAAACGAAAGTTCTGATCAGCACCCCGAGAGTTTTGCATTCCAATGCGATTCTTTACTTCTTAAAAACCAAAATACAGTATATATTTGCACAATAACGTTGCGCTATTTGTGAAACCTGCTCTGTGATAAGAATTGAAGTATCGCATTAGAGACAGTTTTGACATAGTTTTGATTAGCACCCCGAGAGATTTATATTTTATTACGTACCTTTGACTCAGAAACACAAAGATACAAAAAGATATTTGCAAAAACGTTACATTTTTTGCGAAAACTGCATCTAGCTAAATGGGTAGAATTAGCGCTTCAGGGGCAATTCTGCCAGGGTTTTAAATAGCACCCCGAAATTTCTGCATCCTATTGTGATTCTTAGCTTCAGAGAAACCAAAATACCAGATATATTTCCAAAAAAACGTTGCACTATTCGCGAAAACTGCATGTGATAAAAGTTGGAGTATCGCATCTAGAGGCAGTTCTGTCAGAGTTCTGATCAGCACCCCGAGAGTTCTGCAAGCGAATGGCACTCGTGAATTCGAAAACAACAAAAGTCAGTAAAATAGTTCGGTTAAATTTGCATTGCATGCAAAAAACTGCATCGAAGGAGGTAAATCTTAGTTTTGACTGAGAGGAAGAGATGTTTTTTCAGAGTTCTGATCAGCACCCCGAGAGCTCTGCATCTTATTGCGATTCTTTACTCCAGAGAAACCAAAATACCAGATACATTTGCAAAAAAAGTTGCCATTTTCGTGAAAACTGCATCTAACTAAATGGGTAGGATTCTCGCTTTATGTGCATTTCTGCCAGTGTTCTAAATAGTACCGCGATAGTTTTGTACGCGAATGGCACTGTTGATTTTAAATAATAAAATAATCGATCCTCGAACCTATCCTACGTCATAAGTGTTACGCCTCTCCTTCGAAAAGAAGGCTTAGGTCATAGTCCACCACGCTGTTCCAATGCGCTGAATTAGTAGTGGGGAGGGGGACTAGGGTGGAGATTGAGTCATACCAGAAGCTAAAGCGTAGAACGACGCGTTCAATGGACTGATTGACCTATAGCTCGTTGGACCGATGAGATGACCACAAAATAGTAGTAGTAGCTGGATGTCTGTGAGAAGTGCCATTAAGGAGGCTTATATCTAGCAATGGACTAAAATTATCTGATATAATGATGATAGTGACAGTTATTATTTTATTAGTTAAGTACGGAACCGTCGGTGCGTGAGTCCAACTCGCGCTTGACTGGTTTTTTGCACATGAGGTTATAGAATACAAGTTCTTATTATTGCAAACAAGTGTAAGATTTTTCTAAAGAACTGAATCCTGTGAAAACGCCTAGATTTTCGCTTTTATTAGCAGTTTCTCGAGATTCCCGAATTGCCCTTCAAGATGTCAGTTTTGGCATAGCAAAGTTCATTTCATAAAATTCGGAACAAATACAAATTTTCGGAAAATAAAATGTAGGATGAAAAAAAACATATTCCATATCATAGAACAGGTTTTGTTTTGGCGATCTGTTTTGCGTTTTGAATCGTACTCCATGATTTCTGCGCCCGATTTTTTGTCACTAGTAAAAGTGGCATGTATGATTTTTATGTTTTCATATCGCACGAATAAACGATGGTTGAATATTTTTTTGCAAATTTAATGTTGTGTATCGCAAAACAACTTGATCCCGTTAAAAATTTCACGTTACGTTTTTTGGTAAATCAGTGTTGCATTTCTGCATAGCACTTAAACAGTTTCAAATGTCATTGCATTTTTTGCTTAAAAAAACTGAAATCAACTGTATGTTTTGCGAAAAAACAGCTGTTATTTGAAATTAATTTAGTCACGTAAAAAAAGTTAAACCGAAAAAATTTACTGACTTTCGTTGTTTTCGAATTCACGAGTGCCATTCGCGTGCAGAACTCTCGGGGTGCTGATCAGAACTCTGGCAGAACTGCTTCTAGATGCGATACTCCAACTTTTATCACTACATGCAGTTTTCGCGAATCGTGCAACGTTGTTTTTGCAAATATATCTGGTATTTTGGTTTCTCTGGTGTAAAGAACCGCAATTAGATGCGGAGCTCTCGGGGTGCTGATCAGAACTCTGAAAAAAACTTTATTCCTCTCAGTCAAAACTAAGATTTATCACCTTGGAAGCAGTTTTTTTGCATTCTGCAAATAAAACCGAAAAAATTTACTGACTTTTGTTGTTTTCGAATTCAAGAGTGCCGTTCGCGTGCAGAACTCTCGGGGTGCTGATCAGAACTCTGGCAGAACTGCTTCTAGATGCGATACTCCAACTTTTATCACTAGATGCAATTTTTGCGAATAGTGCAACATTTTTTTGTAAATATACCTGGTATTTTGTTTTCTCTGAAGCTAAGAATGACAATGGGATGCAGAAATTTCGGGGTGCTATTTAAAACCCTGGCAGAATTGCCCCTGAAGCGCTAATTCTACCCATTTAGCTAGATGCAGTTTTCGCTAAAAAATGTAACGTTTTTGCAAATATTTTATGTATCTTTGTGTTTCTCGTCAAAGGTACGTAATAAAATGTAAATCTCTCGGGGTGCTAATCAAAACTATGTCAAAACTGTCTCTAATGCGATACTTCAATTCTTATCACAGAGAAGTTTTCGCGAATAGCGCAACGTTTTTGTGCAAATATATACTGTATTTTGGTTTTTTAGAAGTAAAGAATCGCATTGGAATGCAAAACTCTCGGGGTGCTGATCAGAACTTTCGTTTTGTTATGATTATTTCAAGATACCTATAATTTAAGAAATTTATGTAACCGTGAATTTGGCAAATGGTGATTATTAATAATATTATTTATTTCTCTCACTTTTCGCTCACGTAACATACCTTTCAACATTTTTACCGAGTGTCTTTTCGTATTGAGGTCGATTTTAACCAATTAGACCGGTTATATTAGCCCGTGTGTGGATTGGGTCGTTTAAAAATGTTATTTTCCGAAAAAAAAATCATATCTTTTGTATTTTTGCAGAACTATTCGTGAAATGCTTCAGGAACTATAGAACTATTGTAAGACGACCTAAAAAAAATACACTAACTAACTATTTTTTGCAGAAAAAGGGGTGCGGCATTAAGTTAGCAACCCATTTTTTTTTTAAATTCTGCCCCCCCAAGGGCAGGACTATCATTGCACCCCGTCGGGAACTCTATAACTATTGTAAAAGGACCCAGAACTTACCCTAAGTGTGTGTGTACACGTGCCAACATTTTGTAGACTTTCTACGTAGGTAATTAGATTTTTACTAATATTTAATTTTCTATTTAACCTGTTAGCTGTTGCCCGCGGATTAACTCGTTCTAAATTAGGTTATCGGTGTCGGATTTTAAGGGCAACTCCTCAATTATAAAAAAATCGGAACTCAAACTATCTAAATATCATATTTGCCCGCGGTTCCACCCGCCCTGAATTTGGTTATCGCTGTAATATTTCAACGATAACTACTCAATTATAGAAGACAAATCGACTCACACTTGACGTTTTCAAGTAATCTATTTCCTTTTTCGGGATTCAAACTATCTGCATGCCAAATTTAATCTTAATCGGTACAGAGTAGTTTAAGCTAAAAGAGGTAATAGACAGACAAACAGATAGAGTCACTGTCACATTTATAATATTAATATGGATAGACATTGTGTTTAGTCATATACATAAAAATATGCCTAGCTCCCTCTGTTATCAGTTTAGTGACATTGCGTTGAGTGATAACGTCACGAGATGGCTTTATGCGTTAGGTTAGATTGATACATTACACTAATTGTGTATGATGTACCAGAAATTAGGCTTGGTGCATGTGTAATAAAATAAGACTCATCTTTTAAATTTCATTAAATTAATTTTTAAAATTACCTATAGACATTATATTCAAGAACGAAAAATATAAATAGTTGTATACTTATAATATTATACTAATTAAGTAAGATTTTTGTACTTAGGTAGGTACTTAGTATCACTTTCTTTTTTAATCAGTTTGTTTATAAATCACGTGTCCAAAATATGTTTTTCATACAGTTGCTCTAAATGTAATAGAATCCCTCATGGTTGCTGGAAATTGACGATTACACACTAGTCGTTTTGTGAGGAAAACTGACTACTTAGTTCTGTTTACTTTATAAAAGAAGAATTTATTTATTTCACTTTTTGGCAACAGTATCTCTAATCTCTCTCTCTCTGTAATATCTATTTTAAGTAGTCGTTCAATACACGCGCGGGACTGTCATTTCAAATCGTTCCGACTTTTGTCTTCTTTGGATAGATGGATAAACAATAACCGTAAACATCCTTTCTTAGACTCCTTCCAACGTCGACCTACAGTATAATGTGTAAGTCAAAAGGGAGAGTGAGTTATGTGTGTTACAAGTACTTATACCTACACTATTTATATTTTTACACTATGTATATAAGCTAATTATTCTGGATGAATCAAAATAAAGTTCTTCAAGAAAGGAAAACTAACGGAAGGAATTATAAAAAAGGAGGAAATACGGGAGTACAGAGGTGTTCAAGTAACCATACGCTACGATGACGCTCAAGCGGACCGTAAGCTTGTTTCCCACCTTAGGTGGTAAAAAAAAGTGGAATATTCGTCAGATACCAGGATGAAGTCACGTCGAAGTAGTAGTTTCATGTAAGTTACAAAAACCTGATGAAGCTTATCGAAGTAGGTACATCCTAAATACGGTAGAGTGCTTATGATTTTCCAGTTGAACTTTTTCCTTATCTAAAAATACGACCCTAATCTGACCTGACACCCTCACCCTTACTCACTGTTGCCAGATTATCATTTTGTCAAAAGGGACAAAATGGCGAAGAAGTGAAATAAGAGATTTAAGTGACAAAAAAGTGTTTTAAACATCAATTTTGACGAGTTCTTCCAACAATCATTTAATTTTGGTTTAAAGATGTAATTTATTTCTTCGAACCTTCACTGCTTTTCAATGAATAAACTTTTCAGATTTTTAGAAATACCTATAGGTTAATACTTCCTTTCCAAGACATACCACTTATTGCTAAAAAACTGGTCATATGGTTATATACCTATGACTGAAGGCCATATATAAAGCCATTTCAGTCCAAATAAGCTGCATCGGAAACAAGTGTGGACCTGTCACGCAAATCTGTGTGGGTGTGAAAAAGTGGGTGTTGAAAAAAAGGTATTGTCTCCATCTCATTATGATGTGGTTGTGTGTCCAGAAACTGATTACCGTAGTTTGGGAAGTAAGAATGTCGTAAAGTTATATATACAATAGTACCTACATCGTGTATTAAGGGTGGTAATTTCCCGTGTTACACACAATGTTTTTATCTCATTTTTAAATAAGTAAATAAACAAAAACACAAGGTGAATAAATAAATAGACTCACCAAAACACAATTGAAATGGTAGAAATAGTAGTAGAGAAAACAAAACCACCACCGATGTATCAAAAAGTTTTGGCTGAAGTTAAAACTTGCAATTGCTCGCTTGTAGTGTGCGCGTAGTTCTTATTTTAAACAGGACAGCTTTAATACATTCTTGATAGAATAGACATTAGTATTTTTATTAGACAGTACGTACGATACGTTATTACCGCCCGTGACTTCTATGAACGCCTGTTTTGATTTCAGAAAAGTAAAATTTACTAAGAAAAACCCCTGGGGTGTAATTAAGGTATGAGCGGATTTTTATTATCTTACAGTGAATTTATGAAATTTGTGATATCCCGGAAAAACGGGACGCGTGGCCACAACAAAAGGTATGTAAGTAGGTACTTAACGCATGGAAAGCTTTACTTAGCCTCGTGGAACTTACGCCATCGTCTATCAACGTCTCGACTACATATTAACACATTTCGAAACTTGTACAAAAAGTTCTGCTTTGTTTTCTACGAGGCTCAATATTTTTGTGGGAAAATGTATAACCAGCCCAATACGACTTACTTTTTGTAGTTAGCCAGACACTGAAAACGAAGGCACGGAGGTATATTATTCTCTCCTAGATCTTGAGGGAAGAGGAGATTGTTTTTTACCGCCGATTACTTTAAAGTAATCTTCGAAGTATGGGACGTATAAAAGCCACCTTAAACCAAAAAACTGCATCACAAGCAGGTTTGCGGCAATAGACTCACGCAGGACTAAAGTGATTGAGTAAAACAGGCTATTCACCACAATATGACAAGGGCGTGTATCCAGCCACTGGTTACCCCCTTCTGGGGATAACCGTTAAGTTATACATACGTATACATAAACATGGTCAAAATATCGCTTATTTCTTTTATTTTTTATACCAGTATAGTATTACATATTCTGTGACTAAGGTAACAAACACGTTTACGGTCCGCCTGATGGTAAGCGGTCACCGTAGCCTATGGACGCTTGCAACACCAGGGGTTATCACTCGCGCGTTGCCGACCCTTCAAGAATCTAATAACTTCTTTCTTGAAGTACCCCATACTATAGTCCTTAGAGAAAACTTTGGCAGGCAGCTCATTCCACAACCCAAGCGTAAAACCGCTTAAAACCTATTTGGTTTTTAGCATAGAGCCACCCCCAGCCCCCACCCCCATGTCAGGATTCCGTTTACTCTATGATTTTTAGGAATTAAAAGATTCTTTTTTAATGTATTGTAATATTGAACCGCTTCTATTTAAGAATGTATGAACCAGGATATTTACTACCTTTATATAGGAATCCATAGAAAGATTTGGCTAGGAAAATTATTCTCTAATGTAATCTAAGTCGGTGCCAAGTTCTATAAAATTTCCTTCAAGCTTGTAGTACCAATATGTAGGTAATCGAAAATTTGTTTAAAAAGAAAAAAAAAGTTACTAATTTTCAAATTGTTCAATTTTACTTGCTTCTTTAATCTTTACGCTTGCAAGTTTTCTAAATAGATAAACAATTTGTGTCCGATTTTTTTTAACGTATTTTTAAATTCATTCAGATTACACCTTAAATAATTAAGAAAACTTTTAAACACAGTTTTATCACTTAAATATTACTTAGAGATTTAGTTTCGCTTAAAAGTTCTGAAAGCTCGCTGAAGCTGAATTTTATCCCAATTTGTCCAGTCTTTACTTCATGATTAAGTAAGAAACATCCTAAAATTTTAACAAAGTTTTACATTAATCATATTAGTTGGATTTTAAATATAAATGTATATATATACATAATATGCACATCAGTATACAGGGTGGAAACGAAAAGTGATCTCACTCTATTATTTCTAAACCATACACGATATTGAAATACTAATGATTGCTCCTGAAAGTGCTTCATGAGCTGTATTTAATGGTTTATAATATATACTGGATCTATCCGAAAATATGATGTTTTCAGCTTCCATACATTTAGTATGGCGACATGGCACTCATCACATGCATACCTTAAGCCATGTGATTTTAAAAGACAGGCCTATAGTGCATGAGTCAACAACTTAGATGAACTACAAATTCATATAAGACTTTCTAGCGTTGATAGAGTTGCATAAAAAATGGAAACTATTAAGAAATGTAATTAAATAAAAATTATAAGCTCATAAATTGCATACTTGTTCAAAATTAATTACGGAAATAATTTATCTTTATTACATTTAAAACTTGCTAAGGTATTAGGTATCATGAGTGCTATATCGCTATACTAAATGTATGTAAGCTGAAAACATAAAATTTTCGGATAGATCCATTTTATTTTAGTAACCAATATTGATACCACTGGATAAACCTCGTGAAGCACTTTCAGGATCAATAATCAGTATTTCGATATAGTGTATGGTTTAGAAATAATTGGATGAGATCACTCATAGTTACCACCCTGTATATGTTCACAATAGTACATTGTGTATTAAGGGTGGTAAAGGTGGCAAACAAGCTTGCGGTCCGCGTGATGGTAAGCGGTCACCGCATTAAACATTACTAACGAGAGGTTATTTAGAAGCCTGAGACCGAAGGCCGACGGCTTAAATGACTCAAGTTTGTAATTTTCGTACCGGTACACGGAGTCACACACAATATTTTTCATCACATTGGCGAGTAAATAAATAAAATATAAGGTAAATCAATAAATAAATTCACCAAAACAATTGAAATGGCGGTAATAGAAGTAGACAAAACAACGCCACCGCTAGATGGCGGCGATGGATATATAGATGCCTAGAGAATTTTAGAATCAGAAAGTTTTGACTAAAGTTAAAAAAAGAAATTGCTAGCTTGGCGCGTAAGTAGTTAATATTCTGCAGCTTTTACATATAATTGATAGAATAACCGCGTCATTACCGACCGTGAGTTTTATGAACGCGCACTTTACCTTGAGGAAAGTAAAATTTACCAAAGAAAAAGTCTGTAGGAATAATAAGATTAAGGTCCAAGCACCTGCTTTGCCTGCACGGAATTAAACTGTTTACAAGTGAGTGTGATGAAAATATTTTTTTTGTGTAGGTATTCTGTCCCGGGTCTTTTATTTTACAGCTTTTCACTATAAAGCTGGTATTTACGACTTATGCGACTTATGTTAAACCACCTTAGTGCAGGTACATTGTTGAGTCGGAGGCACTGTTGCAGCGATCACACCTGTCCACACAGGACTAAAACGTGGTTGGTGAAACGAGGCGAACCACATTGTGGTGTGGGTATGTCCAGCCACTGGTTAACCCCTTCGGGCAATAGAAAACGTGACGTTTTGAATTATAAATATTCTTATATATTCTATAATATATTATATTATAATACAGTAATTGTTTATACCTAAACCTTGTCACGTCTGTCGTCGTCCTTTCCATATATAAAATAACTAGACAAATTTATCTATTCAGGTGTAAAATCGAAAAGCTTTGTAGATTCTATTTAAAATGTTCCCACAAAATCACTTTCTAGTTTCTTCTAAACGAATATTTGAGTTGGTCGGAGTGTAGTTACGACTGTAAACAGCTGTCGTACCTTGATTACACAAATTTGTCTGATTGTGAGCTCCTTATTTGCTCAAAACACTTGATAAGTTAATGCTGAGAGACGTATGACGTGATTTTGTAGCGTAGTCGAAGGAAGGAAATATTGTTTATTAAATATTTGAAGCTATTTTTTTTTTATTTGAATAAACGTTGTCACGTCAAAAAATTTTTTTTTGCTGACGTCAACTTCTTTCCTTAAACACAGTTTGTAACGATAAAAACCCGGCCAAGTGCGGGCTGTACAAACATTTAATTTTAGGATTCCGTAG
This sequence comes from Apoda limacodes, assembly GCA_946406115.1. Taxonomy (NCBI): domain Eukaryota; kingdom Metazoa; phylum Arthropoda; class Insecta; order Lepidoptera; family Limacodidae; genus Apoda; species Apoda limacodes. The sequence continues at coordinate 20,458,025 of OX291541.1, read as the reverse complement.
TAAGAGAATAATATATATGTAGATATATATTTTTGTTCGATATGCGATACCGATATACCACGGCTTATATCAGAGTCGTTTTCTGAATTGTTAGATTATACTACTGGCTTTTTTGTGTAGGTAAACATCATGAGGAAACCTGCATACGTCAAAATACGTATGTATGTCAGGTCTACGACACGCACTGGGCCTTCGTGATAGACTATGTATGTCCCCAATCACCATCGCCCAAGAAGAGGAAGGCCTCGCGTACAGAGGAGACGTATGGAAGCTGGGTCATCTAAGACACCAAAGTCTTATCATAAGGGTTCTTTTTTACTAACGGAACGCTAGAAAAGGGAGCCTCGGAGATGTCATTAAAATTCTACGAATAGACATAATGTTAGCTTTCAGTTTACGCAGACAGAGGCAGACTTTGTTATTAAGGTTAGGGTTAGGGTGAACCCTACTATGCCTTTGTTTAAATTATTAATAGTTTCGTTTATAACCTAAAACCTTGACCTTTGAATACACTGAAAGCGTTTATAAGGCCTGAGGTTATTTTCGTCAATTTGAACCGTTATGTAAGTCTGCGAGAACATTCAACGGCAAAAGATTGAAATGAAAATGAAAAATGAATTTATTTCAGTTTAACTAGTTACATGACACTTGTTACGCTACTTCTTACAATAGGTTACCCTGTGACGTAAGAAGCAGGCTCTCTGCTCGTACCATATGAAATAAATTATGCGGTTAGTAAATGATTAAAGAATAAAAAATAAAGTTACAGTAGTTAGTTTTAATTTTCCTTCCATACCATGTTATATAGAAAAGAAATCGAATACAAATTAGTGCTGACATTTAAGAAGATCATACAATAAAAGTTTTAGCAGTTAAGTCTGTAGCAAAATATATAATAAATTTTAAATGACCTAAGAAAATAAAATAAAAATTAAATTATGATCATACTTTTATTTCCAACAGTATTTCGGTTTCATTATAACTCAGAATACAGAGCCAGTCAAACAGAGTCACCTTATTATATATTATATCTTTTATACTGCCAAACTTCTCTCGGTTCCTTTTGGTAGTTTTAAAAATATTATATGTTCCAAAAGTTTACCCCTGCCACATTTGCCTTGTCTATATTTTTGGTTTCATAACCGGTTTTTTGTATTAAGCGAAATAAAATCAAAAATGTAAGACCTGTCCACTATTTCTAACTGTATATTGCACGAGATTTGTCATGAAAGTCTGTACTTATTAGGGTTCCGTAGCCAATGGTTGCCAACGGTACCCTACTTACTAAGTCTATAAGCTATGATGTCTGTCTGACCTTTTTGAAAGGCTCTACATTTTAGACCAAGTTAAGTAGCCTAAAATGTTCATAGAATAAGTGTTTTTATAGCGGATTAATCTTAAGCGCTGAAAAAGTAGCTAAGCTTAAAGCCAAGACAAGCAACGCGATGTGTCAATGGCATTGTGGTGTTCCAGGTTAAAATACAAGGTAAAAGAAAGTGGACAAGGCATTCCTTGTCATGTACTTGCGTGACAGCGCAAATGAGGTGTGTCTCTCACGTTTCATGATCCGGTGCAGTGGAAGCGACAGGTTATATCTATACAGGGCTGTACCTGTCCGGTGTTTTTCCTTTTGGATACTTACCCTACGGCCACAGGAGCGTGTCTTACAGGGTTGAAAAACTCCGTTTTCCAAATTTTAAAAACAAAGAGTTCAGAATGTTTTAAACAAGTATTTTTGTTTTTTTCTTTTTACTCATTTGTTTTTTACTAATGCTTTGTTTTTTACTATTACTTTTTACTAATTTTCTTTTAATATTATAATAGTTTTGTTAACTAAAAAAAAATAACCTGCTTAGTTAACTAAATCATAGGCATAGAGGCTTTGAAACATTACGAATACGACTGATCCAACTTATAAATTTGTTTAGAGCTATTTTATGTCTTAAATATTCATTATTGCCCACTTATATTCGCAATAAAAAGTTGTTTTAAACTATGTTTTCTTAATGTTACAAATATTGTTTTAATATTGGTTTTCAACTGCGGACAGAACGGACGGATTTGTAAGGATACAGTTTGACATATTGATATATATCATATAGTTAGGTGTGAAAAGGGCTTTAGTCCCGCGTGACAGTTGGTAAGTCCGTCGGTTACACGCTTACGCAGTGTATCTACAATGGACTATAAGGTAATTATAGTTTTCATTTGGATTTAAAATCATTTACCTCATATTAAATAAAAAATATATCATCACGACACTTCAACGTAGAGGTGGACAGAGATGCTACGGAAGTATGCCCGAAACATCCACATTTATATTATTCTGTCCCATTCCACAAATGTAATAGGTGAGCCTATTGCCGTACTTGGCACAAACCAAAGCCGAGAATTTACAATTGACAAATTGTACATTACTGTTCACCCATCGCCGGTAACCGAACCAGGGACTTTCGCAGCCGCACGTTCAACCATTGCGCCACTCGGCACATGGCAATATCGGCTACTATTAAAGAATAATATAACATACATGTTATTTATTAATATACATTATTTTTAATTGATAGAGACAAAAGGCGGAATATAGCTGATAGTTTATTGGTAAGGGAGCGGTGGCGGAATATTAGCCCTCCATTATTGGTGGAATTAAGACGAAGTTCACGTCGAGCTTTGTTACCTAGAGTCAAATAAAATAAAAAGCTCTGTGTAGTGTGGGTAATTTATCTGAACCGAAAGCTTTCAGCACTCGACGTTTCATTATTGTTTTGTGTTTATCTCCTTCTAAACAAAGACATATCTTGAAGCTTTATTTTGTTATACTTTACACGTGAAAGCTCTAGCGACATTTTAGTTGTTAGAAAAATCACTAACTAATTTAGATTTAAAATGTTCAGCGAAAATTAAAAAAATTAGTATTGTTATTGTCTTATTGCATTGATATATATAAAGATTGCTACTAGAGACAATAACTAAGATTGCAATGGTTTGATTATTTGAATATTAATTACGGAATATTATGTAACTAGCTTTTGCCCGCGGTTTTACCCGCCCTAAATTTAGTTATCGTTCGCGCTTGACGTTTTTAAGTAGCCTATGTTCTTTCTTGGGACTTAAACTATCTTCGTGCCAAATTTCATCTTAATCGGTATAGTGGTTTAAGCGTTAATAGACAGACAGAGTTACTTTCGCATTTATAATATTAGCATGGATTATGATATAATATCTAGCTTTTGCTAGGGGCTTCAACGGCACTAAATGTAGTAATCGGCGTGGGATTCCTACGCCAACTCCTTGAATATGCAAAAAGTTTGCCATGGCAAGCTATAGCCGTAGCTATTATAGTTACTCCCGCGAAAACTGTTGCATTCTCGGGGATAAAAAGTTGCCTATGTGATACTCCAGACTATGATCTATCTCTGTGCCACATTTCATCCTGATCCATTCGCCTGTTCTGGCGTGATTGATTAACAAACATCCATCTGTCCAAACCAAGTGCGAGTTGTGTACCTACCATCACTTGCGTAATTTACAAACACAAACAAAATCAAAAATTGTGTGCCGTTAAGCGGTCACCCATCCGAGTACCACCATCAAATCAAAACCATCCAAGACGTTTGGTAACATCCGACAAATATGTTACTGTTTCTCTTAAAAATAAACTCGAGCCGCCTCACACTTTGTCAGGTTTTATTATTTGTCGTTATACTCTAGAGTTCACACTATTTTTCACTGCAAGTATGAATTTTGTATGTATATTACTGTTTTATAACGATAGAGCAAAAACAACGAAAATGTGTTCAAATTCTTACTTTTTTAACTTTTTATTATTTGTTGGATAATCCCCCATTATAACACATATTGTGTGAAAATTTCTGGCTTCTAACTATTTCGATCTAAAACATAGAGCCCTTTAATGGTCAGACAGGGCTCCGTTGGCACCATTTGGGTACGGAACCCTAAAAAATTTAATTTTGACTGTCTACATGATCGGGCAGAACATTGACTCTGACCTACAATTTATTGCCGCATGAAATCTACAGTAGACAATACAGTGTCTTAGCCTTAAAAATAAATTGACGTCTTTACAAGGTTAGGTAGGGACACGTAGACAAGTCGGATGTGTTTATTTAAACGGTAGTAAACTCATAATCCTGTGTGTGCGCATGTGGGCGGTACAAACGCTCCGTATACGCCTTTGTGTGTTCTCGTGTTTCTGGCGCGTGTTTTTTTTTTAAATTCAAGTTTTTGCCTTTCTGTGCAGTCCATAGTCTATGGGTTTTCCCTTTAGAAATTCTAATGACAGTAAATTATATTTATTTTCTAATAATTCCGTTTTAATTTTATGGTTTTGCATAAAAGGGGTGGTTATATTGCTTTTCCTCGTTTGTAATTTAAGCCAGAGGAAAGTCGACGGGTGTTCGATTTGCAATTCAATTTAATGAATGTGACAGGTCACTGGTTCTGGCAAATTGGCACTTCGAAAAAAGTTAATCTACGGATATATGTAATAAAAGGGTTTCAAATTTTATTTTTTATTTTTTTATAAAGTGAAAGTGTGTTATGAAGTGAAAAAGGGGTTAAAGTGAAAGTGAGCAAGATGACTTCACTAGGAATCCCAACGGAAGCTCCCGTTCATACCATATTGTTTACTTCAGCTTATACTCAGAAACCTGTAAAGGTTGCTAAGAAAAAGGTATGTCACAAAAATTTCACTGACAGTTTAACTTAATGGACTCAACTATGACCAACCGAACGACACGCACAAAGCGTCACAAAAAAGCGTTAAAAATACTTTTTAATTGTAATTTAAAATGCGTAGGTACCTACCCTGCTTTTATAATATGAGCTTAACATTGTGACACTTTCTGGTAAGTGATCTACGAAATCCATATTTTTTTTGATACTTCTAAGGTGGCGGACAAGTACGGTCTACCTGATATTACGGTTACCGTGGCCTCGTAATACGCCATACTCTCGTGTTGCCGAATTTTCCAAATTATTTTGACTACCCTCTAAAGAAAACCCAAACTACAGTCCCTAGGAAAACCTCAGCAGGGGAGCTCATTCGACAACCTAAGCTGCTGTGAAACTGCACTGTGCGTGACTATTTAGCATCTAAAGTGTGAGGATTAAGAAGAAAGTGGCAGTGGGGTCGTAGAAAGTACCCTTTCAAATACAACCTTTTTCACAAATGGTAAGAACCCAGAGAGGCAAAGTCTTCCCTCAGACTGAGTTTTCAATCGTGAAAAATTTCTCACAGCTTTACACTTGTACTGAGTCAAAAGGGTAAATCTGGATAAACAACTAATATAGGGTAAACTGCACGTGTACTGTGTAGACTAGGTTTGTCACCACTATTATTCATATAAAGAGAGAGCGGTTACCCTATGAGATGAGGTGTAATGCGTCGTGTGCACCAACTAGGTACTTAACCTTTCGTTGACATAAATATTGGTTGCAACGAGATGATTTTTGACCCGTAATGTGATTCTTTTTGTTAGCAAAAAGTTTAAAACAATTATAGACACGTTTACATTAAACACTTCCCTTTGTACTTCAGTTAAGTTTAGAGTAGACAGAGATTAAATACATATTCCAAATAACTCATATGCTCAATTGGTTTAAAACTGTTACCTACTAGTCTAATAGCTAAGTGCAATTTGGCTTGCGTACGTTAAATATAAACAACAAAGGATTGCGAGTTCTTTTACTTCTGTCTATCTATCTACTATAGCAAAAAAAACAACAACGTACGTAAGCCGAATTCCAGCTTTATAGTCTCAGAATAAAATGGTTGTGACAAACGAACGGACGGACGGAGTTAACTATAAGGGTTCCTCGTTTGACTACAAAACCCTAAAAAGACTAGAACCTAAATTGGCCATCTACTTGGCTAATTACACTTCTTTGACCATCAGACAAACTTTTAGGTAGGTAGCTAAAAATAAAGAATTATTTCACGAACTGCAAACGAAATCATAAAAATTTCATTCTAAAACAGTCCAGTCCCACACGAGCTTCGTGAAAATAAATATTTAAATTTCATCCCTCAGTTGCATGTATTTTTAACATTACTACGCAATTTTAAGGCGGCGTTAGAATTGTGTAGCAAAAATTACAAGAAATACATAAGTATTAAACATAATGAGGGATGAAATATTTGTTTTCGTTTCCATAAAATTTATTTTAACCATAACTACTGACGGAAAAACTTGCCGAAGTTATAAGGGTTTCTATATCAAGATTTGGCTATATAAAAACTGGCCAAGTGCGAGTAGGACTGGCGCACTGAGTGTTTTTATTTTATTATACCACTAAGGTGACAAACAATCGTACGGTCCGCCTGATGGTAAGCGGTCACCGTAGTCTATGGACGCTTGCAACACCAGGGGTATCATAGGGGTGTTCCGTCCATCATAGAATTCACGATACCGACTCGCCCTTTTCGTTTTTATTATTTGTTGTTTTACTAAAGAGCTCGTGTAAGCACAATCGTTTCAAATTCAAACACATTTTTTTTTTATTCAAATGGGTTTCTAAGAACAACTTTTGAATCGTCAAGAGAAATAACTGGTTTATTGCTAGCATCCAATTGTAAACTTTTGGTAAAATTACAAACTACAAAAGTTTCAACTTATATGTATTACTGTCGTATGAAAACCCCTTTAATTTTTAGTTTTAATCATTTGTAAACAAAATATACCATATTAACACATACTCTGTGAATTTTTCAGGCTTCTACGTACTCTGATCTAAAACATAGAGCTCATCAAAGGTCGGATGGACAGACAGACTATGTTGGTATAGCAATAGGCACCCTTAGGGTATCTACGCAACCCAAAAAAGTGTGAAATCCTTTGGGCTAGGTAAATATCTATATAAATGAGTTGAGATATACTTTCGCTGTCTGTTGGGATGTGGGGTGTGGGACAGAAAAGGTTATTTAAGTAACACAGTCAGTACAACTATATAGTTCACAAGAATAACATGACAGCATGATAGTAGGGAAGGACTACGCTTTGGAGTTCGGAGTATAAGAAATAGAGTTATGTACTTCGATCAGGAGTGGAACATAAAGTAGTTTGTTACGTTTTTGTTATAGAATTACATTGCATTCAAATTTCAAATTCAAATTCAATATAATTTATTCAGTTTAGGCTACAATAATTGAGCACTTATGAATGTCACTACGCCATCGGTTCGTAAGTCTACAGGGCGGGAGACCTTGTACTGAGAAGAACCGGCAAGAAACTCAGCAAGGGGATTTCTTTTCTCCCTTTCTCTTACAGCGTCCAATTAAAATATTGGAAAATGCCCTCCCTATCATAAAAGGACACTTTCCATTACAAACATAAAAAAACATAAAATATAAAGCACAAGCACAACATAAAAAAGTATCTAATATAAACAAAAGACAGTTTATGTATTCATCACTAATAAATAATCAATGTCTTACAGTATTAATAAACAAAACAAAAAAGTACGACTAAATACTAAGAATACAAAGAAGTTTGCAAGAGCAGACCTGCCTCCACAGGCGGCACCCGTTCACGAGTATGACACATGAACCAGCTATCGCTTCGCTCAACCATGTTTTAGGGAACGTAACGACCCGGCACACACGCCACCACCGCAGAGACACTTTGAGAGAGCATGACACACTCAAGCAACTCCAATAAAACTTCGATTGTACTTTGTTCATTAGACAATTTGATTTTTAATTTGAGTTTAAACTAATGAAATTTGCCACACATGTTTAGAATTCGTTATAGACTATCATACACAAAAACTTTGCAATTTTGACAATATTACATACATACGGGTCGAATTAATAACTTCCTTTTTATTGTTGAATGGTCTCTATTCAGTTTTAAAGAAACTTACTTTATTAGCCCGTGTCCACTCGCAGATAAAAGCGAACAAAAGATAATGAGAGTAAAGGATGTTCATTATTATTAACCTAATACATATTATGTAATCAGTAATAATTAATTGTAAATAATAAATTGCTTTATTCGTAAAATATCAAAGCACGTCAACACATTACAAGGGCGGCCATTTGCATGCTTCACTCGTTCTTTAGACTAGGTTACGTCCGTCTTTTTTTCAGGTCCGTAACACACACATACACAGATACAGAGATAGAGTGTGTGAAAGAAAAAGAGATATCCAAAAATAGACGAAAACTGTTCTAAAGTTCTCAAAACGTAAAAAAAACAGAATTTTAGTTATTTCGATTTTAGTAGATACCTAGGATCGGAGAAATTATTAAACAAAAATATATTTCTAAAAAATGTCAAGTGTAATTAGACAAATTCGGTCAGTCAAATACATTTTATCAGTTTTTATATCAAAATTTTCATAAAAAATTTCTGTAAGTATCATCACTCTTTTTACTTCTTTTGTACAAACCTACAATTTTGTTTAGAAACTCTTTGGGTTAATACCATCTCGAGTTCTGTAATCTGTCCTATGAACTGCGCAGTGGCCTCATAAAATTGACTACTGTTTCGAAAAAGACAATGCGATACATCGCCAAGTACTTGCATACTGTCAAGACGCTTTGTCTCTCTCACTCACATCAGCCATATTATTTTACAGCTGGCTAGGAAATGCGCTGTCCAGTTTTCTATGTCTATGGTTAATACCTACGATGAATTAACAATGGGGTTAAAAATCCACAAATAACTTATTAGGTACCAATCGTAGGTAGCGCCAAATTAGTATGCAAAAGAACCCTAGTGGTAAAATAAAGGATTTTAAACTATCCGCTAGGGTTCTTTTACCAACTAATTTGGCGCCACTAACGATTGGTACCTGATTAGTGATCTGTGGATTTTTAACCCCATTCAGGCTTGTGAATTTGTAATAAAACTGTATTTAAGTAAGTAAGTATATAGTTTTAAATCAATAATATCAAAGGAAGAAAAAAACCGCCCTGCATTACTTACATCATAACATGCATGGCTGTGACGTAGCGGTGTCGCGGCGACACCTATCAGATACTTTTTATTTTGGCTCTCATTCGCCAAGCGTTTAAAGTGTAACGTGCCATAATAAACTTCTTTCTAATATATTTTTTTGTAAAATTTTCTTTTTGAGGAACTAGAATCAATTCTTGGTCGGTTTCGGAATGGAGATTCTAGCAACACTGGGTCTAATCCAGAATAAAGTAAAATAAAATAGCGTACCTAGAGGATAAGATTTATTTTTGGATGCGGTTGTAGGAACAATACCGCTCCAAGCAGAACTCCAGCAAATTGGATTTATATCAGAGCCGAGTAGTTAATAGGATAGTGGAATGGAATAAAACGCTAATGCAGACTTACAAAACTTTTTGCACCGCATATGGACTTATATAGAACAATTTTATCGCTAACAAGCTTATGTAAAGTCGACAAGGCGGCGTTTAAAGCTGTACCGTGATAAAAAAGTCTTTAATGCTAGCTATTATTATATTATTTTCCTTTAGCATCAATGTGGCAAAGTAGCTTACGGCCCGCATGTGACCAAGTGGTCACCGTACACTGAAAAAAAAAGGATAACTAAACTAGTTTAGATATTCGAAATTTATTTAGTAATAACCAAACTATTGTTATAATCAAATAACTGATTCGCTGCACAAAACTAATATTTAACCTACTGCAACTGAGTTTAACAGTCCCCAAATTATGTTACCAGTAGATAAAATTTGCGTTATTGTCAGCTAATCTTTTTTGTCAGTTTAGCCTATGCATGCTTGCAATACCAGAGTTATCACTTCATTGCATCCATCCATTTATCACTGCATTGCCAACTCCTTAAAAAACTAATTACCCTTATCATGAAAAACCCCATTCTTAAAGAAAACCTCAGAAGGGAGTATATTTCACAACCTAATCTTTTCAAAAGAACTTTGAAAGCGCAAATTTCGTGACCATTAAGGATGAATTCAGTGCAATTGCAGTGGAAAGTTTAGATTAATATTCTGGGGTTAGCATAGATTCGATAATCAGGCAGTTTCCCATTAGTAAGGTATACGAGGCTAAGGAAGCCATGTATATCAGTCACATAAGACACCTGAGAATCGATTGAATTAAAAGATGGTACAACGCAGAAATTCAAGAGATAGACGGCATGGTGAAGCTATAAGGATTCTGGATTTGCCTACGGAACCTAGATGAAGTACCAAATTGTGGAGAATTTTTACAAACGAGTATTTAAATATCGTAGGAATATAATTAATCCTCGAAAGTGTGGTCAGAGATATTACATGTAACATCAACTTTTGCTGCTACGTTACCTCTAAATTTTACCAATACACAAAAATGAAATACCATTTCGGTCCCACAAACTTGATAGAAGAAGCCATTTGCGGCACCGAGAACAAACTAAGTCGAGCTTTACAACTGACAGATTGTAACAGTCTTTGTTTCTACCTGGAATCCATCCCAGTTCCTTTGTCATAGCAGTCTAACGTACTACAACGCTAAAACTCATGCCACTCTGTCACAGAACATATAAGTCACGTTTTAAACCGTTCGCAGACTATAAAGTTCTGGAACTAGGATTAACGCGGCATATAGGTACGTACGAGGGAACGACGGTTTAAAGCGCTTAGTGTAGAGCGAGCTTTCTGCTATATTTAGGGCGTTCCATTTAACTACTTCGTAGTAGAATTCTTAACGGTTTGCGTTTAATTAGCTTTGTATATATTTTGTATATATTATATAATGTTGACTTTTTTGCTAAAGCGGTATTACTACCAAGAACCCATGTTGGGAGGTGGGTATTTTGAGCTACTTTTTGACAGCTGTCAAACGTGTTTCGTTTAAACATTAATAGCGGCACTGGCACGGGTATTTTGTGTGGAAATGCGGTTTTGCTATTAAATTGCAAAGCCGCTCGGGAGGAACGCGCCTATTCTGTGACTCGGTTGTCTGAAACACGTGAAAAAAGTAAAGATTTATGATATTTATCGCTTCCTTCTGTAGGTAATGTAATACCACATAATTAAATGTTATTTACGGTGAAGTCTGTAATATTTGCTGATCGAATCTTTGTTTAATTTTCTAGATCGTTTGGCCACGCTTCTAGATAAGAAAAGCATTAAGGTCTTTTGACGCTTGACGTTGGTAGTGACGTAGGTGAAACTATTCGTATTGTTTTGTTACTAAAGCGTTTATAAGCTGTTAATAGCTATTATTAATGGTTTAAAATAACGAAAGAAAAATATAAAATTAGGAATAACTTATGTGGTAGGTACTAAGCGGTTAAAAAACAACCGAAATCACCTGGACGGAGAAAGATAAGGAGCCAAGCTTTCTTGGCTTTGGAAAATGTTGAAGGAATTCTAACCCGAACAGGAACCTTAACCGAGTACGCTCAAAAATTTAAATGTAATGTATAACAATAATATTATTATTATTTTGTCATAAAATTAAAGAAAGAAGTTATTGGATTTTTGAAGGATCGGCAACGCGCGGGTGATACTTCTGGTGTTGCAAGCGTCCATAGGCCACTGTGACCGCTTTCCATCAGGCGGACCGTGTGCTTGTTTGCACCTTAGTGGTAAAAAAAAAATCTCACGCCAAATTATTTTGTTCACCTGTATCAGAGTTTGAATATTTTGGTTGGTATCTGTAGATGCAACTATTGCGATATCAAAAAACTGGGCATTCAGGTAATTGAGCAGCAGTATTATTAATATAATTTATTTATTATTAATGTGGTCTGTCGGTATTTCGGTTAATGTTGTAGTTTTTTTTATTGATAGGTGGGTACGTAGGTATCTTTGTATAAAAGTGGTACGTTATTGTTTCCGCTATAGGCTTTCTTTACACAACTTAGGTGGCAAACAAGCTAGCGGTCCGCTTGATGGTAAGCGCCGCGGTTACCGCAGCCTAAAGACGCTTTCAACACCTGGGGCTTCACTTGGGAGTTGCCAACCCTTCAAAAATCTAATAACTTCTTCCTTGAAGAACTACATACCAAATCCTTAGGGAGCTCATTCCACTACCTAAGCGTTCGCGGGAAGAAGTTTCTCTGAAACCGCACTGTACGTGACCATTTAGGTTCTAAGGTGTGAGGATGAATTGCCTGTTGTGGGCGATTGGTGCGATGGCAAAAAGTCACCGTGGGCATAATTGTGTCACGTTATAATTTAAAAACTGGCCAAGTGCGAGTCTGGCTCGCGCACCGAGGGTTCTTATCGAGAGGAAACTTATGCAATATGCCTTTTTTGCCGAGTATGATTTAAGTTAATGAGACCCTGAAAAGTATAACTAAAACATTGGTAGGTACCAATATTTTTATGTGTTATAACTACAAATTAACGGATTCCTTCCTATATTTGGGATGTAAGGACCTTGCTTCGTGTCAAAAAAGATCTTGGCAAACATACGTACAGACGAACAACAAAGTGATCCTATAAGGCTTACTTTTTCCTTTTAAGGTACGGAACCCTAATAAGATAAAAAAAACCGTTTTTAAAATTTATCCTTTTTCGTGCTGTGCTATATCATCCCTTTTTTTAAGTCGAATTGCATGATTGTAGATCAACATGAAGTATTTGGTATACAATAGAAATAGAGTAATAGTGACAAACGGACAGCTAACTAAATCTTTTTAGTAGGGTTATTATGTGAAAAGTATTCAGAGAATCGCTTCGTGCTTGAAATTGATTGATTCGTTTGATTACAGAAATTATTATAACTATCGCGTGACAACTATTTTTAAAACACGCTAATGGAAATGTAGTGCATGGAACAGACTCGTCCCACTAGCATACTAAACTTGGTTGGTTTCGATATAACTAATAGGTTATAAAGGTAAAGTATAACGGTTATAAAATCGATTTAAATAATGACAAAGCTTTGACTTTGACTCGGGATTTTACTTTTCCTTTACCTTTCCAAAAGGCCAGTAAAATCTTGTTGATTCGGTTTGCCCAAGCCGAGATCCGCCCCAACTTTTCGCAGCAGAGTGCAAGCAGCATTGCCGCAAAGTTAGTCTGCGGCCAACAACAGTAAATGGTAAATAAACAACCTTATGATGACATGCACAGTGCAGCAAATTTTTCTGATCATGTGGTAAAAACTGGAAGCTACAGTCGCCATATAAGAATGCAGTAAACTTACAGGCCACTAGCGACCGCCACCGGCTCAGAAAAGTTAACGTTGTCGCGATGACATATTTTTCTTTATTAGCGGAAGTTGTCTTCTAGAAACCGTTTTAATTTTTCCATTTCTATATATTTTTACACCCCTTTTAAAGAATAAGCATACCTTTTACTAAAATCCAGAAAGAAGAAAACGCTACTTGTATAAAATAAATGTATTTTATAAGATTACTTCCTGTCAAGTCAAATTTCTATACCATGAGGTTTGGGCTGTGCGATTATTACAAATAATAGGATTCCCACACAAACTTACATCCCCTATTTTACTTATTTCTATTTACGTATATTTTGGTCCATACTAAAGAGAGAGAATAACTCTTACGGTTAGACTTCGGTGACAGTTCGTCTGTCCGGAATGCTCAGGCCTCTATTTATTTAAGGTAAAAAATAATTAACTAAAAATAAAGTTACTTAGTTATTTGAAGTGGGTTATGAAATAAGCGGCCGAAATCTGAAAGTTAGGTTTCTACATGAAGTGGGGTGTCAGGTATATAAAAGTTTTTTTGTTCATTTCAAAACTATTTCACTCACTTAGTTTTTGACTTATGGTGAAAATATTACACTCCTTGCTTTGTATATAGTTTTCTGCCATGTCAATTTCTATAGAAAACGTAGAAAATAAATCTACAGTACAATATGCGAGGTAAAAACTGCCTACTTAAAAATTTATGAGGCCGCCTTCTGACATATGTCAATTAGCAGCCAAGTTTGTGAACTAGGCCGTCTCAGGTAAACTCACAAGTCAATTGACGTTAATGATGTATGTATGTATGAATATTTCACGGTTTCAATCCCCAGCCATCTGAGGTAACCAGTGTCAGAAAACACATTTTCATCGAAATATGGGGAACTGTTCTGTTAAAAAATAAGTCTCACTTAAGTTAGTGAGTTTTTTATTTATTTCTAGGCCCATATACCTCTATTTTTAGGCCACGTATTAAACTGAAAGTATAATCTTCTTAAAAATTATATTAACAGGCATAAGTAATCCGTCTATAAAGTTCTTATAACATTTCACACATTATATATTTGGCAACTGTTGAAGCGTCTGTCTGTCCGTGTGTTTGTGTGTGTGTGTACGTGACCGTAGCAACTAGACGAATGATTCAAATTCAATAATGCGAATTTTTGTTTGATGGCCGAATAGCTCGAGACTGTTTCCAGGACAGTCTGCAGAATATGTAACTCCTAAACAGCTTAATAACATACATACAGCTGATATATCGTGTTATGAGCTCATTGTGTGAAGTTGTGATGTTTATTTACATTAAATCAATAGAATTTTGGGACAAAAGCATCATATTATCGACTTCGAAGGTGGTCATTGAAACTCCTCAATTTTCACTTTGTGGGGTTTGCGGTTTTTTTTAAATTTTTACTCGTGTTTCTATTCATCTCATTGGCCAAATATACACGAACTCACCCCTCAAAGTTTCTTCGTGAAAGTGACAATTGATCAATGCGAATACTGAATATGATGCTGATATTTAAAATACCGCTAGATTTCTGCTTTTGATAATACTGAGATTCACAACAACCCTGATATAAAATATCCTTTGGATATTACTTTTCCGTATTTGTGGAGGATTTTCTAAGGCTTGTGTGGTAATTACATCGTTGGGTCGAGCTTCCGGAAATTACATTTGACGATCCATTCCAGAGCTTCCTAAGTATAGGTATTATCTTATATTTACGACTGTGGACAGTTCGTGACAGAGAACTCGGTTTTATGATGGTATTTAGCTTACATTTGGTCGCCATATAAAACTGGCTGCACGAATTAACTTTTTCAAGGAAATTTGGTTTTCTATAATTATAATTTTTTTGTTTATTAGGCATATATGATTTTACATTTTATTTTATTTTAATTACTTGGAAGTACAGAAGTATCTATAGAAGCGCAGCGATATCTGAGGAAAATAATTAAATACATCTATAACTGTAGTAATATATAGTGTAGTAAAAGTAACAGTAATAGATCTATTCAATTATTCTTATGGTTGGTTTTAAGAATTCATTCGCTATTAAAGTCGTAATTGGAGAGTTAACTATAATTAACATCATTTTTATACGTCAAGAACTAACAAAAATATGAGCCAAGTATAAACTCAGTAGAAACAACGTCAAATAGCTAGCAACTTACTGAGATGCGACGGATGCTTATGCCGTAAGCCAATCCTAGCGAAAACTGATTGTTTATTGCTGCCAAATGCCGAAAACGGAACCTTTATGGTTCATCATGGGTCGTCAGAACGTTCGTCCGTACCTACGTATTGAACCGAGTGGTATGAACAAAAAATGTTTGGCACACCCCATTCTGTGGGGTGTTTTTGGATAGATCATTCAATTCAATTCAATGAGTTAATGTAACTAACTATCTGACCTGGCGAACGTTGTTTCGCTAGATATTTTCCTTCTCCTTTATGCACATAGAATATTGCCTATGTACATTTGAAATAGTTGCTATGGTTCTGGAGACTACCCTTCACATGAAAACACACTTACAAAATCAATTCTCTCTGTATATAAGTATAGGTAAAGATAAATAAGCACGAAAAACTTCCATTACTCGTGCAAACATCGTCGGGTAAAACGCTATGTGCTATTATTTAATTTAAATATAAATCTGTGTCAGCATTTCAGGCGTGTCTCATTAAATAGAAGATAAGGCTAGCTGTTCACGGTAATTGGTTATGATTATACGTCATACGTGTCACGCGATGTAAAGAGACGATAAATACGTAGTGAGTAGGCAATAGTGAGTTAAAATAATTAAAACCAACATCCAAGAAGGGTAAAGTTTTTCAGGTTTATATATTTACTTTTTACTGTTTACCTCTTACCATCAGGCGGACCGTAAGCTTGTTTGCCACCTTAGTAGTATTAAAAAAAATACTTATGTAAAAAGTAATTATGTTCGATTCTCTCCGCCATAGGATACGCCAGGATCTGCCTTAGTTATTAATACACCCCACTGCAAGGGAATAGTCCACCGCGCTACCCCACTGCGAATTGGCGGATATTTGTCGATTCCATAAGGCCTCTGACTTGACTTAACGACTGCTATCATTTGTGACAATAGCCAGCATGACGTAGCCTAAATGGTAATATGAATTTTTAGGAAAAGAGATGTCGTAAGAGTCGTCTTTATAGTAAAAGAGCTGTAGAAAGAAAATTATTACATATAAAATCCGCCATTTTGTTATAAGTTCTTATGTTTTTTATCGTTACCTTGTGTGATCTTCAATTAGTAATTTTTATTAATCAATTATGTAATATTATTCATATTTGTTTCTCAGATTACTAAATTACACTCGATGTTACAGAAATCGCAACTCTTGAAATTCCCTTTAAAATATCTTTAAACTCTATTTCATTACTGGTAAGGGTATGACTATAACTTATCCAGGTTTTAAAATAAAATATTATTCCGTTTATTATTTTTGCTCACGATATAAAACCGTTTTTTATTCATTCTCATTTTGTTTTGTATAAACTGGTAATATTTACAAAAAAATTATTCAGATTTCAGGACATTTTTTCCTGTGTGACGTCAAATAAACAATATCCAAAGATTTTGATTGTGAAAAAAACAAACAATACAATTCCCAAGTTCTGTGTGTGTAAAATTTACAAAGATAGTCTTTTGTGATGTGGGAATTGACATAAAAAAAGCAAATCATAACATCACGTGGCGCTATGAAAAATAATCAAATAAGCATATTACAATTAAAAATTAGTGTCGGACAACCGTCCGGAATCGTGACAACTTGTGCCTTTCACTTTTTATGTCTGTCTCTCTCGCTCTTAGGCGGGCTAACCATGCCGCGTGCCTCTCACTCGCTCTCATTGTGAGCGCATAACGTGAGCGGAGCGTAACGCAGTTTCTTGAAGTGTCACCCGGCAAACCAATTTATAAGACGTTGTCACGTCAAAATAAAAATAACCCACCGCGTAGAAAAGAAAGCTTAATAAAATGGTGAAAACATGTCATTATTTAGGTTAACATAGTAAGTAATAAATACAATGATTAGAATAATTTTATGATAAGTCCTTCCACAGACTTCTTATTTTCATAATACAACCTATCCCAAAAACTTATGCCCTGTTTCAACCAATCCAAAGATATCTTAGTAATCGAAATCCATTTAGCCGTTTGGATGATACGAGGGAATAAACAACACCCCATACATACATGACAAGTGTAACTTTATTGGTTTCCGCACTGTACGCACAATATTTTGTGATTATTTTAAGACATAGGTTTTCCTGAAATCTGTAAGTTAAAAATTATTTGCTGTATTTTTGCAAAATTTTAGGCTCAGTAAGATAAAGAGGGAATGGTCGTGAGGGGTTTTTTAATGTATTTTTTTTATATTTATAAAAAGTATATAGTTTATACCCTACCAACAAACCCTTTTATTTGATATATGTAACACGGTAAAGGCTATAAAACGCAAGTTTTAATGTTTTTATTTTGCTCACAAGAGTGACCCTATATTTAAAATTTATTTACATTCACGTCCGTGTTTGGGTCACAGAAATTCATATGTGTACCAAATTTCGACAGCAATTTTATTTTCGAAATCAGCTGTGATTCTGTGATGTTACATATAGATAGGGAAAAAATAATAAGGAATTCGCTTTTACTTTCGAACGTATCACGTCGGACTCACTATTTTAGCACTTCGTATGTGATTCTGAAGAAGGATGAGGGAGTAATAAACTTTGCATGGTAAATGAATTGATAGTTTATTACATGACTCGTAAATAACAACTAAGCTTAATAGCTAGGCTCTTGTACCTAGGGCGGAGGCGCGGCAGTGACTGGCATCCCGGATTAAATTATAAATGCGAGCAAGGTTTCTAAACGTGGTGTCAGTGGAAGTTGCCACGGAACCCTAATAAAACATCACTTTTGCAGTTAGGTAATGAGTATATGATCCACTTTTAAGTAAGTCAGTCGGTTACTAAAATAGTTTGATATCATTTTTATGAGCAGTGTTACTTTTTACGCATGTATCATTTGCTTGGCGCCAATTTTGCTATAAAAAATATTAAAGGGCAAGAGTTCGTCTGTCTATGGAGCAATGTTACAGGATTAGCGGAAAGAACAATCATTTCTCCTTTCTTTATAGAGTTACGTATTAAAAAAATATAGCTCGTGAAAATATCAGATAATCGTAAACTAATTAGTCATTGCTTTAGTGAAAGCGCATTTGAAAAAAAGGACAAAAGAAACCAAACCAAATTTAAAATCTAGTTCTTACAAAATGTCGTACCGTATCGCAAGACTCCCACTGGCTGGCCTAACTTACAAGTTTTAGTTACCGAGCATAAAAATTTAAAATTTTCTGAAAAATAATATTTAGACTGTAACACATCAAGGTTTTGACAACCTAACTAACAACTACCTAGTATTTCTATATAAGCTATTTTAAGAAGTAAATTATATTCCATTTAATTCAGCATGGTGCGTAGCAGTTTGTTTTTTTTTCTGATAAGAATAAACTACTATAATGTTATTATATAATTTATGAATAATAAAGATATCAACATGTCTACACATATATTATAAAGAGGAAAGATTTGTATTTTTGTATATTTATATTTTTGTATGTTTGTAACAAATAAACTCAAAAACTACTGGACGGATTTAAAAAATCTTTCACCATTAAAATGCTACATTATCCCTGAGTGACTAAATAGGCTATATTTATTACTAGGAAAAATTAGAACCCTACTAAAACTTCAATAATGTAACCCAAGGTGTAAAAAAAAATTACGAAGAAAGCAATTCGTCATTCAAAAGTAGAAAATAAAACCTTTTTAACAAAAAAAAAACCACCGGCTTTAAAAAGATGCACTAAAAAGGTAAAATTAATTACGTATTTCCAAAATTCTTATCTGGATTACACTTTGAAGTTTGTCTGTACCTGACAGGTTGTTGTTGAATTATTCCATTCAAAAGATATTACTAATTTATAAATGTCAATCTTAACGAAATACCAATAGACAACCGCGCTGCGACGTAATCGGCTCATAGGCGCGGTCGGCTCCCTGCTACCCCTACGCAGCGGACGCAACCGATATTAAGTATTTTGACTTTTTTCAAGGAAAAAAAACTGAGAATAAAAATAGGTTTATAATCATAATATCAAATATAAATGGTAATTTGAAAAAAAAAAAACTACTTATGCTATGCATAAACATACATTTACTCTAAGATTATCCCAAAATAAAAGTCCACCGCCGCCAAACCGCTAGTAATTTACATCTTCAAAACTATATAGTCAATAATTTCATTGTTGTCACCAGGGACTGCAATTCTGCAATTCTGTTCTGAATTTCCAATCTATTCTTTTACCTAATCCATTAATTTAAATTAAAAAGTCGTGATGATTAGGATAGGTTGTGGTTGGGATATATTCGACTTTGTTTGGTTTTACCTAAAAATAAAATCCCATATCTTTAGTTCGGGTTAATTAAGGGTCACGAGCAAACAGCGGTAATGATTTATGGGCTGGTTTACACGATGGTAATCAGTGAACACACCAACACCTATTAATTTTTGTTATGTCACTGGGTAAGATCAATATACCTAAATATTATAAATGCGAAAGTAACTCTGTCTGTTACCTCTTCACGTTTAAACCGCTGTACCGATTAAGATGAAATTTGGCATGGAGATAGTTTGAGTCCCGGGGAAGGACATAGGCTACTTGAAAACGTCAAGTGTGAGTCAAATTTTTTCTATAATTGAGAACCTGTCATTGAAATCCTACACTGATAATCGAATTAAGGGTGGGCAAAAGGTAGTATGTTCATAAAATACATATTTAATACTAGAATGATTGACTGCATGCAGTAACATTTTTTTATTAGATTATTAACTACCGAAAATCGTGAAACTGGGTCCACTTACTGGCATGGCGGTAACCGGCCATTAGTTTTTCTCTTCAGATCTCGTGACTTGTGCCGTGCGCACAAGATCCAATGAGGTACAAGTACAAGGTCGTCTGTCTATTCCTGACTCTGAGATAAAAGTAAAATGTTTGGTGCACTCACCTTTTTTACCTCACGATTTATTTCGCACACAAATCCACGAGCGATACTCCAAATAGCTTCTCTTTACTTATTTATTTTATCTTTGTAGAACTACTGGCTTTATAGCCTCTTTGACCCAAGGTGTGTTTTCTTTAGTTTTATCTTTTTCACCTATTATCTGCCGATGCTCAGGGATTTTATTAACTCAAGTTTGTTCATGGTTAACGTATGATATTAAAAGATAGACCAAAACAATTCAATATATTAGGGTACCTATCCCAAACAAATTTAAGTAAATTTTTTTTCACTGATTATGTGCAGGTAAAGCCTTATTTACTCCCACGGGCTTTTTCTTTCTAAATTTTACTTTCTTCAAGGCAAAGCGCGCGTTCATAGAACTTACGGGTCGTAATGACGCGCCTATTATATCAAGTATAAGAGCTGGCTGTTCGAAATATGAACTAGGCGCACATTACAAGCAAGCAATTACAACTTTTTAATTTATAAATTCATTACATATTTAGCGGCATTTGCCGGTAGCGTTGTTTTATCTACTTCTATTCCCGCCATTTCAAATATGTTTTGGTGAGTTGAATCATTTGTTCACCTTATATTTTTATTAATTTACTCGCAAATGTGATAAAAAACATTGTGTGTTGCGCGGGCGTAAAGAAAACGTAATGCGCAATTTAAAATGTCGAGCAAGGATGACGTTTGCCTTTACATCGTGACCACCTACCATGGGTGCTATGTAGCAGAAAAAGAACCTAACCAGGACTTGTGTTTTTTAAAATCGATAAAGGCCTTTTTATGCCTTAATTAACGTATTTTGGGCATATTTTTTTATTATTGCATTGACTCAGAATCTTGATTTTTTTACAACTTTAAGTGTCCGTAACCTTACTATATTATTTGATATTAATTCCAGCTTGATAATTCTACGCGTACTTGAATGAAAGGTTCTTGACAGACAAACTTTTTTTTAATATGTTATATCTACAAATTAACAAATTTCGGATATTTTCTTATATTTGTGATGTAACCTTGCTTCGTGTCAATTTTATGATTCTAGGACATTGGGAAATACTGCAAAGGGGTTTGATTTATTTGTGTCACAATGTGCGACAAAAATTACCATATTTTGGGCATATTTTTAGTTTTGTAGACTCAGAATCTTGATTTTTTTACAATTTTAAGTGACTGTAGACTTTACTATACTATTTGATATTAATTTTAACTTCATATTTCTACGCTTTTTTGAATGAAAGAGTCTGGACAGACAAACTTTTTTTTACTATATTACAACTACAAATTAACAAATTTCGGATTTCTTCTTATATTTGTGATGTAAAACCTTACTTTGTGTCAAATTTTATGATTCAAGGACAATGGGAAGTATCCTATTTTGTTTTTTTTTTCTAAATCCCAAAATATGCGACAAAAATGGCCATATTTCGGCAGATTTTTTTGCTTGATTTTTTTACAGCTTCAAGGTATCGTAGACCTTAGTATTTGATATTCATTTCAATTTGATACCTTGACGCGTTCTTAAGAAAAAGGGGCTTGACAGATAGACAGACAGACGGACAAGAAAGTGATCATATAATAGTTCCTTTTTTTCTTTTGAGGTACAGAACACTAAAACAATACTG
Source organism: Apoda limacodes (assembly GCA_946406115.1). Taxonomy (NCBI): domain Eukaryota; kingdom Metazoa; phylum Arthropoda; class Insecta; order Lepidoptera; family Limacodidae; genus Apoda; species Apoda limacodes. Next base: position 20,436,167 of record OX291541.1, on the reverse strand, counting down.
TTTGCCTTGTTAAAATGCTAGTTACCCTTGAAAAGTTTTATTATTACTATATTTTATTTATTATTATAAATTTCAGTTTTTAAATAAAAATAATAAGAAAATCAAGAAAATACCTACATAACCTTATATAATTTCTAATTTAATACAAATAACACAAAAAAATGTCTATTGATAATAATGCCTTGCTTACGACTTCTTTTCATCCTTAACTGGCTTATATTAGGATAAAAGAAGGCCCTATCTCTATCCACCGAAACGAGTTAATAGGGGAAAAATGAACTGGCATGTGATTGGTCGAACAATGACGTTAAGGCTGTGTTCACAGCGCGAGTTTTTTTAGTTTGTTCGTGCGACTCGTACTGTTCAGACGTGCTCACTGTGCTAGTGCAATCTATTATTTTATTTTTTGACTCGGCTTGTTATTTGGACTCTGGATAATTTTGTTACGTGTGACCCGGCTTTGTGATTGATTGCATTCCTAAAGACTTGGCGCTTGTATAACGGACTTTTTGAGTTTACTGTCGATTTGCCTAAGTGAGATGGCCGACAGTTTACATGGAGGTAACTCTGTGGAAAAAAGGCGACGACGAGCCTTTTCCTCGACTGAAAAAACAATGATATGGAACATGTATCAATCTATGAGGAGTTCCATGGAATCCCCTTCAAACAATGACGTCATGAAAGCTGTTGCATCATCTATGGGTGTTCATTGGATGTCCATCTATAGAATTCTGAAAGAGAAAGAAACTAAAAATGTTTTAAATTCACCCAAAAAAACAAGAAAACGTACTTTCATTGTAGACACAATCGACGACTTAACTAAATGTGCTATAAGAAGAAAAGTTCACGATTTATTTTCCCGAAATGAGATACCGACATTGGACAAAATAATGAATTCAATAAATGAAGATGGTACTTTGGGGACATTCAAAAGATCAACACTTCATAAAATCCTTAAAATGATTGGATTTAGGTACATTAAAAGATGCAGGAACAGCTTATTGATTGATCGTGACGACATATTTTTTTGGCGGAGGAATTATTTGCGGACAATGAAAATGGCAAGAGAAGAAAAGAAAAAAATATATTATTTGGATGAGACTTGGCTCAATGAAGGCCATACTACTACAAACGTATGGACTGATACAAATGTGAAAAATAAACGCGACGCATTCCTTGATGGCCTGACAACTGGATTAAAAAATCCTTCCGGTAAGTTCTTTAACATAATTCCATTGTTAAAACTGTCTTTGTCATTAATGCAATTCTTTGAAAAGGTTTGAATGTACCTGAGCGATCCTTAATTGGCGGCACTTATTGTTTGTTATGTTATCTTAAACTGTGTGAGCGTTAACTTTGTATCAGATCATTCAATACAATTTTTTATTGTTCCAGGAAAAGGAAAAAGGTTAATAATTACTCATATTGGAAGTGATGATGGATTTGTAGAAGGGGGCTTACACGTGTTCGAGTCAAAAAAGCAAGGAGATTACCATCAAGATATGAATGCCGAAGTGTTTGAGAATTGGTTCAAAAATATTCTTGAAAAGTTACATGATAATTGTATTATTGTAATGGACAACGCTTCGTACCACTCAAGAAAAGTAGAGCAAATTCCGACTGAAAAAAATAAAAAACAAGAGATAATTAATTGGTTGAAAGAAAAACAAATCCCCTTTCAGGATGATTTATTAAAACGAGAGCTACTGAATATCGTAAAAAATCATAAGGAGCAGTACGAGGCGCGTGTCGTAGACGAAATGGCGAAAGCTAAAAATAAAACTGTGGTACGACTTCCGCCGTATCACTGCGAATTAAATCCGATAGAGTTGATCTGGGCTCAAGTTAAAGGACATGTCGCATCCCGCAACAAAACATACAAGATGGCAGAATTAAAAATGTTATTAAACAACTCAATTCAAAATATTGACGCTGCAAAATGGAAAAAATGCATAAAACATGTCGAAGAGATAGTAGAACCGAAAATGAATGCCATGGACAGAAATGTGGAAACAATGACCGAAACATTCATAATAAACGTGGGAAGTGACAGCGACAGTAGTGATACGTCGGAATAATTTAATTAATTGTATATGTTAAACTATTTAAATATACATAATTTTATTTTAAAACATTGTCTTAATATTTTTCTTTCTTTCTCTAAGTTCAATACAAAATACTTAAGTGGTTTTAGTGCTTACTATTGAGCGCACAAAATCATCGCATATGAACACACCTTAACTTTTTATCAGTATAGTTGACGCCCACTCACCTTTTTGTGTCCTTATCTTTTGTAAGGGATTGTGCGACAGAGACAATGCTCTATTAACTCGTTTCGGTGGATAGAGCCGATATTAGAAAAAAATTCCCTACAAAACTTTAAACGCTTATTATTCTTGATTACTTAATTGAAGACGTTGATAATGTCTAAAAACATATAGTGTAAATGTGAAATAGCCCGACAGATCAAATTCATCGGTGAATAACTTCATAGTTCGGGCGTGGTTCAAACTGATAGTTGTATTTTGTAAACCATTTGAATTTTCAAAATGTCTTACCTAGTAATTCCAACACTACCAAAAGAAGCTTTCCTGAAAATGACACGTCTCGTATCCACCTTTCGATTGTGAGTCAGTTAATCGATCAATTAGCGACATGACGAGTAAGTACACAAAGAAAAAAAAACATTTATAGTTGTACCTATCTAAACGTAACAATTAATTTGTGTAATTTAATATCTCTTCTCAATAATTTAGATAAATCTAGACGCGCCCTATTTATTCTAAGTTTCATTGTTACTTGAAGTTATCTATTCAGTTTCTTATGAATAGATAACGCTTTCCATTATTACGTTTTCGTGGAATCCAATTTGTAATTACCTAGAATTTCTTTTAAAGAAAGATAATTTATCTGGGATTGTCGTCTACAATCTTCAATATATTTGTTTAGTGTAATTTCCGAGGACCAGAAAATTAGGTGCGTGGATGTTTCTGAGAATTTAAGGTTATTTAGCTGTTCAGTTTGGATATTAGGTTGAATTTTTTGTTTTTTATTGCTACCTACACCTACCTACTCTATGTATACTCCAGACGAAAAGTAATTACTTATTGAGTCAATCCTAAATGTAATTTTATTTCTGTGTCAAGTAGATATTATTCAAATGGTTGAATCAATCAAATGGGATTTTGTCGGCTATATATACATACCTACTAGCTATTGCCCGCGGCTTCGTCCGTGCTTAACAAGGTAATCGAACTCCCTAATTGTAGTAAAACTATCTAGTCACACTTGACGTTTTTTAAGTAGCTTATAACCGTCTCCAGAGTCCCATTTCTTTTTATACCAAAATTCATCACCTGGTTAAGGCGTCAAAGCGTAACAAACAACGAAACAAAAAAACTCGCTTTCGCATTTATAATATTAGTCAGGATGGTTAATGACGCCACCAAGATAGTCAGAGCATCATAATCAGTTAGGTGCCTAGGGACATGTAGGAGATAAATTGTTCTTAAATTCTGAAACACCTGTGATTTGATTACAGTAATTGTTTTTTCCTCGGGTTTATACTCTATCAACTTAACAAAGTTATTTTAGACTTCAGACCTAACTTTGTCGTTTTTATTTTCACTATAACAATTTCCCGAAAACACACATCAATCAATCAAGCGAGACATTTTCTTGCGAATGTTTTTTTCATTTTGCTAAAATTTTTAAGACCTTTATTGTTTTCCTTATTTCTCTTTCAACGAATAAACTTTGACATTCATTTCTTTGTTCTACCTCCTTTACATATATTTTCGTTTTCCTTATTCTCTTACACAAGCGGCCTGTAAGAAATAGAATTACCCACAAACATAGGTTAGAGATTTCACATATTTTCAAAGGTTTATAATATATTATTATTATATGTTATTTTGGAATTAGAAAATCGGTAACCTAAAAACAAATAAACATAATGGCATGCAAATTAAAAAAAAAATCAAAATTTCGGATTTTTTGGATAGTCGTTTTTAATTTTTTTCAACCAAACCTATCGAGCAGAGTATCAACTAGGAAATTAAAGTAGATTACAAAAATATATGTAAGTATAAAAATATGTATACGAATGTATATATTTCAATTTAATAAGGAATAATAAATTGGCAATCAATGCATTCAAAAGGTTGTATTTATGCTTTTTGATAGCTTAAAGTGTGTGTCGGGCCTCGTATTACGTATTTTTACCCGTATTATCATCTTATGCCGCTGCCGGATTGCACCCCAGAATAAAAAAGTCAAGTGCGAGTCGAAAAAAACGAAAACAAAAAAGTAATAAATAAAAATAAATAAGTGTTCCTAAAAAATACTTGTATCAAACTAAGCAAGCGGGACTCATTCCAATGCAAGTATTTCGAGAAAAATTCAAAAGTTCCCGCGGGAATAATTATAACAGAGTTTAAAGAACAATACATGTAGCTATAGCAAACTTCATTAGTATAATTTAGGAGTTCCACACCGAAAACCGAATTCAAGGCGGGCGGAGCCGCTGGCAAAGTATAGTTATTAATAAATTCTTAGTGAACTACTTTTCACATTTTAGTCGATCATTAGTGTCAATATAAAGAAACTAAGAACTATATTTTCTAGCATTTTAAATCTTCGGAAACCTACAACCTTCTGATTTCTTGCTAGCTAGCTATCTTATCGCCACATTTGAAATAGGTATCATTGAGAACTTCAGGTGACTATCTGTGGTCTTCTTCAGTTCCATTTCACACAAAATATAATACTTTATCGATGCAAATGCTTGATTTCCTACTAAAAAAATATCGATATCGCTATTCTATCTATTTGAGAAAAAGAAAATGTATTAAACTGGATTCTCGATATTTGGATGTAACGACTGGATTTTAATAAAAACGGGGCTAATCTGGAAGTATATCCATATTCTAAATAATGAAAATAATTTTCCAAAACGGTTTATAAATGATGGAGTTCTACAGAATTAAACATTAAAAATAATACAACCAAATTGACAACTTACTCCTTGTTCTGTACCGTTGCTATCGGGGCCGCGCTTTACGCCCGAAACGCCGGGTTCCGAACGCAACCTGTTTTGTTTCTGGCAACACTATTTTAATTTGTGATAAATATTTTAATTTTTTCATTACAGTAGTAATAATTACTCATTTTGGTGTATAAAAAGTTGTACGTGAAGGGCTGTTGGAGAAACTTGTGGACCATGGTAGTTAATTAACATTTCTACTTTTAATTTCCGTTTTATGTCTTGTCCCCGTTTTATGTCTTGTCCCCGTTCTATGTCCTCTAAAGTTTAAATCATTGTAATTTCAGACTCCCTTAGGTCCTCTTAGAAGATATAAGACAGACAGACTTTGTCCATACCTATAGGTGCTACTAAAGCACAACTTGAGGCATATCAGTAAAAAAAAAATAAAGATAATAATTTGACACAACAAACACATTTAAAATTGGCAAATTCTTGCAAATTTCTTGGTTAAACGCTAGACGAAAATTTAAATTGGACATTAAATACAGATCAACTTTGTAAGAGATTGGCGTCTATTTGTTTCTGTATAAAATCGTTAAGTTATTTTGAAAATCCATCATTACTAACGACAGCACACTGGGGACATTTCTACCCAACCATGACAAATGGTTTAGAATTTTGGGGATCACTATCGCTAGCAAACAAAATATTTAAATTAAAGAAACTAGTAGTCAGGATAATATGTAGAGAAGCCATAGATGCACATTGTTCACCACTGTTTAAAAAATTAAATATTTTTACAATATATGACATTTATGTCTACAAGCTAACTGTATTTGTCAAAAAAAACTTAAAATTGTTTCAACATCATGGGCAAAATTACAATTGTAGGGATAAAAAAAAAATTAAAAATAAATAAACACAAAACGACACATTTCAAAAGAAACATATACTATAACGCAATTAATATATATAATAAACTGCCCGATGATATTCTATCAGAAATTAAAATTAATAACTTTGTTGAAAAATTACGTAAATGGTTGAAAGAAAAATGTGTTTATAATCTGTCAGAATTTAAATGCATAGAATAAATTATTATTGCTCATCAATGGACAAGAAAAATTGTAACATATTTTTCAATAATTAAATACAATACAATATCGCTTTGTAGTAATTTGGGTAAGATTGTACCTCTCATAATTGACGAAACACTCCTTTTTTGAATTTGGTTAATAAAGCAAATTATTACGACGTCGTTATATTATATTTAACAGTTGAAAGGGATAAAAATGTCACACTTACATCATAAATGTTATCAACCTATGTTATATTTTTATAAATTACCCAATTTGTTGTCAGAATGCTGTTTTAGACAGTGTGGCGATAACAAAACTTCCAATACGAAAAACATTTTTGTTAGAATATCAGTTTATCTGGAACAAGAATAAATAAAATCTTATAAAGAGTTATATCCGGTTTATTTCAATACTACAATACTGGCCTAGGGCATATTTTTATACCACAATGGTGGCAAACAAGCTTACGGTCTGTCTAATGGTAAGCGGCAGTGTTGTCAGATCAAGATCATGGTCATTTACAGTGGTTTTAGTACAAAAACAGAGTAGATTACAGTATATTCTGAACTAAAATACAGCGAATAAAAAAAAACTTCAATGAAAATTGAAGAAGTAAAATGTTTTTGTGTCATTTAAAAGGAGCTTACTTCTTTTCATTATATTTCCAATCATTACAGAATTTTTGCTTCAAAACACACGTCTTTTTGAGGCGTATACGGCCCTTCATTATCACTAACAAGCCAACATTATATCTACGGTAATATTTTCTACGAACGGAATCTACAAATACAAACATCAAATTGATAATATTATTTTAGGTAAAAATTAATTCACTAGAAGGTATTAAAAATTAACCCACTAACAGAGAATAATCTATACAGTTTTATGACGAAGAAAAAACAACATTCCAAGTCCATTAATCGACGCAGGACGCAGACGAATGAACAATAGTTTAAAGACACTGCATTCCTTCAGTCCTATCGAAACCGTTCTTGTCTATTGACCGATAGTAATTTGCGGGGGATTTCCCGAACAATCCTATTGTTGGTATAGCCAACAACCAGACATAGTGCACAGTGGAACCATAAATTGATTCTATGATATGTTTATAAAAGATTTTCTAACGCTTCGCACTACGATAATTTTTTAACAACTCTAATTATATTGTTATTCATACACTGTATTCTCGCATTACAGTGTACAGTAAATGCAATAGAATAACAGTGATTCTACTATAATTACAGTGCTATCATCTGGCATCATTGATAAGCGCCTAAGCGGTCACCTGGAGCGTAACCGACCCTTCAAAAATCTAATAACTTCTTTCTTGAAGAACCCCATACTGTAGTGCTGTGAAGGGTTCCGTAGCGTTTACTACATATACCTTATTGTTACCTTTCGTAGACGTTACGATATCGTTGTTTGTGTTCGAAATTAAGTTTCATTTCATCAGCTAGGATTTGCAAAGTATTTAATAATACGTTTTATCTCTATAGAGAGTGCCCACGGGTCTTTTTTTGTGGTATATTTTCTCATGTCGTAACAGTGCACACAATTGGCTTTCTTTGTGGCGACGAGATAGGTTTAGGAACAGAGAAGGACAAAGATAATACTTTTACATCGTTTGAAGGCTTTTTTTGCGGACGAAATCGCGAGGTTCGACTAGCACATTATATTTTTATTTTTATGTTAACTTACTTTAGCATTTTCTTTAGCAAAAAATATATTAGATTCAGAAAGCCTTTCTCTATCATTTATTTATCATCATTATTGTATAATTTGTACAGCTAGTAGGTATCCGTATTTTGTATCATTTAACTTCTATTAGAACTGAAAACCAAATATGTATTCTCCAGTCCATAAAATTTGTTTTTGTTGTTTTATCACGAAGCTCTATAAGAGTTCGATGCCAGAGCAAATACGAGCGAGTTGAAGCAAATAAGATATTATTGATGCGAGAAGGAAATCGCATTAGCATAATAAGAAAATCCCTCGATACTCGCAAAATAGATAGGTTTATGATTTGAACTTTAGATTTAGCTTCGTCCGCTAGCTAACCTGGAAGAAAATTTTATGTGTTATAGAAGATAATATTTGGAAAAAAATGTGCAAGTCGCACTTAATGTATCAGAGTTACATAGAAATTACCTTGGCAATCCTAACGAGAAACTTGTAAAGTAACTGTTAAGAAGCCGGCAAGACTAATCCAACGGTAACCTACGACAGTAAAGGTGGGCGAGATATGATTTTTCGCCTCTCTAGCACCAAAAGAGTGGTTTTGTTGTTCAAAACAGTGGGCAAAATCGTTTTTGCTGCGAGCGTGAGACAAAGTGAGAAAAAACAACGCAATGATTTGTTTAAAAACAAATTTATTTTAATGAAAAGCATTACTACATTGTATTTTTTCATTGTTGACGTACTTAATATTTATAATTAATAATACCTATTAATAATTAATAGCGGTAATTAAAAACAAATATGCTTTGTTTTCGATAAAAGTGTCATAGAGTAAATTTCTCAACGCACGTCAAAAAAAAAAAAGCGAAATGGCGCGAAACGAATTAGTTATTATAACCTTAGATTGTTTATCTACGTATATATTGTATTTTTTATGAAAAAGGGGTGACTCGAGTTACGAAGTTATTTCTTTAACACCAAAAGAGCCAGGACAACAAGTGTCTAATGCTGAACTAAGCTTTTCACCACATAAGTCACGTGAAAAATATCTTAAAACATACCTACGAATAGTTCAATAATTGTCGACTTTCAAAAGGTGCTAATTTTAAAAAGAATAGGTAGTCCCTACCTAATGATTATTTTTTGATAGGAGCAGAGTACAGTAGGTAGTATTCGTAAATTAGAATAGACTTTCTTAATAGGTTTTCTCGCACTGGTAAAGGTGAAAAGTTGTATGTTTCACACGAGAGCAAATTATTTAAGGTCTCGTGCCTTTAAATCCCGATCTAGCGAAGTAGTCTAGAATTGAATCACGAGCGTTACGAGTGATTCTTATATAGACTACTGAGCAAAGCGAGGCACCCTTCACAAAAATCAATTTTGCCCACTTGATGAACAAATAACTTTTTCATCTTTAGATCTATGTAGGTACGAAGGCTGACCCACAATATTTTCTCCTTTTATTACAAAACGATAGGATTAATTTATTGGTCATAACAACTGTTATACAAAATATAATTGTCAGTTGACGGATAAACGTAATAGGATAAACTGTGCTACAGTTATGAGCGTCTTCCACTCTGGTCGCTTATTTAATACAAAACAAAAATTGTTAATTACAGTTTTTTTTAACTATATAAAAGATAAAGTTAAGTGAGACTTACAAACCAGAATAATAATTATAAAAATTACATTTTTTATTGAAACCATATGGTGGTTTACAATAATATTATCTTTATGTACCTCAAATTTGTTTGGAATCGATAGCAAGATAAAGCGGGCGGACGGACAGACGGACTTGACGAAACTATAATAATAAAGTTGCCGAGAATATTTAATAAATAAATATTTAAACTGTATTAATAATAAAGTAAAAGTAGTATAAATATTATTTATGTACAATGCGCTATTTTTTTATCTGTGACTGTGTTTCAACTAAAAAGCTTATTCCATATATGTATATGAATGATACCCCTGGTGTTACAAGCGTCCATAGGCTACGGTGAACGCTGACCATCGGGTGCACTGTTAGTTTGTTTGCCACCTTAGTGGTATAAAAAATAATAAAAAAAAATTAAGCTTCTTGTTTTCAACCTTAAAAACTTTACATTTATACACCTCACCCAATGAAGTGGAAATTCTAAACTCAGTCAAAATGTAAGTATATAATTTTCTATTCCATATCTATGACCCACTAACACAACAACAATAGCTAGAAGCTGGAATGCAAACAGATTTATGTTAGTGCGCATAGAGTAAGATAAATGTGTTTCAAATCCTATGCAAAGCGGGAAATCGATTGTAGGTGTACAGTTGATATGATTTATTACAATTCACACTTCACCATTATATTTTCATGTTTGATTCACGTCGGCAAAAGCCGGTATTCACCGTAATATCACATACCCCAACTAGCACAAAATAGTTGCCTAAAAGCTATATAGAGTAAACATTTTTAGTTAGATACTGCAAGAGTTAACTATGCAACCGTTCTGCAGCTGCTAGCTCTAAGGGGGTTCCTTATAGACCCTATTTAATAGATCCAGTGGAGCTGCATAATAGTACTTGTAACGTCTTACAAAAGCTATTTTCACTTATTAAGCACTCTTTACTGTAATTTTTATTTCTTAAGCACCTTTAAGAAGTAAAAACAGCTTTTGAAAGCAAATATTGGCGCTAATTGAAACAATAAAAAGTCACACGTCTCTCATTATTTCATTCGCTCCGATTCGTAAACTGCATCTACTTCAAACGCTATATTTATCTTGTGGTTGTGGTGATTTTAATGTAAGATTCTTGAAACTCGTATGAAGTCTTTAGATAATGAATGCCAATTTCACCAACGACCTCTAGTGCTAAGGTAACCTTTATATAGTTTTAAAGGGTCCATTCTTTCTTTTTCGCCAACATTTACTCATAAATTTGCGGCCACAAAAGGCGACCCCCTAGACGACCCTTTTTCTAAGTAACAGTTGATTTTAAATGTTGTTGATCTTCGTTTGTATTATTTTTATAATGGATTTGATTTTATACACAACTACCGGTTACCCCGGAAATTATATTCTCGCAATTTTCAGGAAGTGCACCTGAAGGTGGACATTAGGGTGAAATGTGAAAAATTAAGTGGAAATTTAATTACTAATTTATATTGAACGTAATATCGTTCTCCAAGTTCTCATCGCTCAACTAATGATACTTGGGCAATAAACTATAAAAAATCAATTAAATTATCACTAAAAAGTAAAAAAAGATTTTTTTTAGAACTTGCTTCTCTTAAAACATATAAAAATTCAATCTAACCGAGAATTGAACTAAAAAGTAAAAAATATATTTTTTTTCGTTAAAAAGTTTTTTATCATAAATATAAGTTGGTTTAAAATATCTGTCGTCGGTTTGGTATTTGTTTATAATTAAATTTTAGCGCCATCTGTTGGATATTAACGTAACCATTAAGCGTCGTATCGAAATCGAATATGACAATATTGTGTGAATATAACCGGTTCGAACCATAGATATGAAAAAATCGGCCAAGTACGAGTCGGACTCGCGCACGAAGGGTTCCGTACCATTATCTATAAAAATGGCAAATAAATCCCCCTTCAATATTTGTTTTATTTTAATTTAATTATTGATTTTTAAAGTGACTATATAACTAAATATTCTGTGCATATTTTAACCCCTCGCACACGCAAGATCCCATTACGGGGTTTAGGCGTATGAAGCACCTAATTTACTTAATAACCGGAGCGTCTACTTGTTGCCGCTAGCAATATCGAGCATAATCGAGCACAAAAATTACGATTGTTGTATGGGAGCCCCCTTAAATATTTATTTTATTCTATTTTTTATTATTTGTTGTTATAGAGGCAACAGAAATACATCTTCTGTAAAAATTTCAACTGTCTAACTATCACGGTTCATGAGATACAGCCTGGTGACAGACGGACGGATGGAATGACAGCGGAGCCTTAGTAATAGGGTTCCTTATTACCCTTCGGGTACGGAACCCTAAAAAGTAGAACAGATGTACTATCGTATTAACATTCAGTTACAATCAAAGGCTAATTACCATGAAATAACGTAAGTTAAAATACGGCAAACTAGACCTAGGAGTCTGTTTCACTGGGGAAAATGAATTTAAGTAAAGGGAACACTTAATGAAGGGTCTACGGGTCGATTTCGGGGACTTTGTTGAAAACGGGCATATAAAGCTCTGGCATCTGTAGTGAGATGATATAATAATAATAATAAATATTTTGGGCATAACACAAAGCACCAACTGGCCTTATAGTAAGCAGAGCTTGTGTTATGGATACCAGTCAACGGATATAAATAAATAAATATTACTTTTTTTTGTAAATACATACATATTAATATTAATCTAAAATACACCCAGACTCAAGACAAACACAAATGATTATATTATGACATAAATGTTTGGTCCAGGGCGGGCATCGAACCCACACCCTCTGCACAGCAGCTGGCTACATTACCAACTAGGCTACGAGGTAGTCCAAATATAACGGCGGAATATGAGTTATGCGGCTTGTTCAGGTGAAAATCACTGGCAAATTTCAATTACTGTGAAACTGTGATGTGTTTTTTTTTAGCTTGTATGCCTATTAATAGGGTAAAGTTGACACCCCTTTGGTAGGAACGGATACCCTTCAAAACTATGCCGAAATGAAAATGGTTTCTTACTGAATAGTTATATCGCCTCGAGTTTGATCTGGAACATAAATTACGATTATTTCAGCTGATACAAACGGTTCCCATTTATAACCCGACCCCTAACATTCTTTGCTCCTAACTCTTGAAATGGCCCCTCATTTAGGTCAGCAAAAAACGTTTGCATCAGAAATTATTATAAAACACATGGCTCGTTCGTTTTATGTTTCTAATGATAAATTACTAGACCGAAGCATACGATGTTGCAGATAGCGGAGGGGATTAAGGGGATCGAACCCCAAAAGTCCATCAACTTTTATCAATCAGACTTTATAAGAAAATTTATAGAAAATCGTCATATCGCAAAAAGTTAATTACGCCACTGTGGATAAGAAATGACTGATATTGCAAACGTTTTAAGGGTTCCGTACCTGAAAGGTAATTAGGAACCCTATCACTTAGGCTTCGCTGTCCGTCCGTCCGTCTGTCACGAGGCTGTATCTCATGAACCGTGACAGTTAGACAGTTGAAATTTTCACAGAAGATGTATTTCTGTTGCCGCTATAACAAAAAATACCTACTAAAAAACAGAAAAAATTAAATATTTAAGGGGGCTCCCATACGACGTACGTGTTTTTTTTTGCTCGTTTTTGTAGATAATGGTTCCCCTTCGTGCGCGAGTCTGACTCGCACTTGGCCGATTTTTTTTTTAACACTTGCTTATGAAGAAGCCGTTGCTGCACCGTTTCCAGTATTTATATGATAGTGGAAATTATCGCATTAGTGCCTTCTACTCTACAGCCTTTTTTAATTTCTAGCAGAGATTATATTATGCCTATGACTTAAGTTCTTATTTTTGGAAAACTAATCCAACGTTTTCGTTAAAAAAAATGTGAAATCCATTTAATAATTACTTTTTACAACAATTTCTCACTAATTAAAGTATTTACGGACAGTAATCAAGCGTGTTGAAAACAGTCGTATGACACTCATAGTCTCTGCTCAATACACTCAATAGCCTTGTTATATATCTATATCATTATGTACTATGAATCCTTTAAAGGAATATTACTTATTTTTTTTAATTTGTATTATCGTTTTTGTTTCAGGTAATGAGTAAACTGAATATAGACTTCTGTTAGAGAATTAACTCGGCAAGTAGCATAACTAGATTTTTCTTGCATTTTTATACCTTACTAAAAATGTCTGTAATATTTGGATCAAAACAATAATACAAATATGGCTTAGAACAACACAGGTAAGTGATCAAATTAATGAATATCAACTCCTCAACCTATAACATATATCCATCCGCTTTCAGAAGCTCTTTTATTTTGAGCTATTACAGGGCCATTTTTATATTCTACATGCTTACATCCGGGATATCCTGGGTAAATTTAAGTACCTACCTACTGTTAACTTAAATATATTTTAAGGGACGCTAGGTTACATAAAGTTGTGTATCTTATTTAAATTGTTTAGTATTTACTTGGTTATTCTAATACGTCTGTGATCACCAATAAGGCCCCTAATAGTTTAGTTTAAAACTTACCTACTTCTGGGTATCTCAAGGAGCAATACTCAACCCGATTGTTTTCCAGTTTTATTTACCGCACCTTGCTATATGATTGTAATTGATTTTCTGTTTGTACTTAGAAGAAAATGATTGTTGAATCAACCCTTTTAGAGTTAATGTGGATCCTATTAAGTTAGGTCTTGGTAACTACACAAAACAGTTGAGATTTTCATTAATTACCTTAGATTAAGTTTTATTCACGTTACATTGAAACGCAACTTTTACATCTGACTTATTGTCAACACAATATGTGAATTCAACACTTCTTCTTTGCTTAAAGTGGGGGTAAAGTAAAATTCACTCCTTTTTTCATTAAAATGGGGATAACGTAAAATCTATTGAACGTATCAAGGTATCTTCTATAACTTGTAAGTTTCTCATGAAATTTATACTTCGTTTTTCATATTTTCATTATAAATTATATGTATACTTTTCTTTTAAGTACATTTTAATGTTTAAAACTGCGATTATGTACTTGGGAGTTATAGTAAGTACCTATAGTTAGTATAATTAAATCAGAGTTTACATACCTATTAACAAAGTACTTAGAGCGCCTTATATCAAGAGATAACTAAAAATCCAGTCTACTATAGGTTTTTTTTTTATTTTATTCGTTATATTCCGTATCTAACTTAGCCTTTTTATGGAAGTCTTTCGTCTTTTGTCTTGAAGTAATCCAGTATAGCAAATAAAGCGACTGCCTCCCCTGTGGGCAACAGGGGTGTGGGCTTTTGTAAATAAATAAAAGAAACGAGTTAACGACTTTGAAAAGTTATTTACTTTAACCCTTTTTCGGTGTTCTTTGAAACATTTCACTTAAGTAATTACTTGACACCAGACATTTTTTAAAAAAACATTTCACTTAAGTAATTACTTACTTGGCAGTTGACAGCTAATTTTGTCAACGAAGTCATTATGAAGTTTTTTTGCAGTTTGTTTTTATAATATCGTCGGAGATATAAGGGATCCATAACAAAATAATTTTTTTTTTCTAATCACTCATATTGCTGAAGTTAAAATCTTAAACCGTAACTGTTATTAGAACGCAAATTTCGAAAAAAAGTTGAAGTAATGATATGTTTCAAGTAATTGTCAAGAAAAAAATTTCTTCTTTAAAGATTACCTACTTAAACGATTTGGCTTTTATGCCATATTTTTTTAAGTCCTAGGATTGTCGAAAAAGGCTCTCAAATAAGTTTACTTGTCGTAGATCACGATATTTTGTAAGGGTAAAGGGTACGCCTTGTGTCGCGCTTTCCTACCACACTAGTCCATTTCCGTCTTCATGGAAGACTAGCACCCAAAAAGGGCGATAGATCAGATCCATCGAATTACAGGCCTGTCGCTATTACCTCTCTCCCCTCCAAGGTGATGGAGCGTGTGATCAACATACAGCTTCTAAGATACCTAGAAGAACACGACCTGGTCAGTGATCGTCAATATGGCTCTCGCCACGGTCGCTCGACTGGTGACCTTCTAGTGTATCTCACACACCGATGGGCACTAGCCATTGAGAGTCAGGGGGAGGCATTGGCATGTAGCTTGGACATAGCGAAGGCGTTCGATCGGGTCTGGCACCGGGGTCTTATATCGAAGTTGCCATCTTACGGAGTGCCCGAGGGATTGTGCAAATGGGTGGCTAGCTTTTTTTCCGGCAGACGCATACGAACCGCAGTTGACGGTAGTTGATCTGATAGCATGGACATTAATGTTGGTGTCCCGCAAGGCTCTGCGCTGTCTCCTACGCTCTTTCTACTGCATATCAATGACATGTTGGACATCAACAACATGCATTGCTATGCAGATGACAGTACTGGAGACGCTTATTACACGGGTCGTACAAACATCACTCGTTCCGTTGTGGAGGAAAACCACAGGGAACTTGTATTTCAAATTGAGACCACACTGTCCAAGGTCTCTGACTGGGGACTGGTAAACTTGGTCCGATTCAACCCTACAAAGACACAAGTCTGCGCGTTCACCGCTAAAAAAACCCCATTCACTGTGGTCCCAAAATTCTAGAACAATCCGCTCTCTATATCCAAAAGCATTGGGACCCTTGGTGTTGACATCTCCAGCAATGTTCAGTTCCAAGATCATTTGCATGACAAGGTGAATGTGGCGTCTAAAAAATTTGGTGTACTCAACAGAGCGAGGCAGTACTACACGTCGGGGCAGAGGTTGCTGCTTTACAAGTCGCAAGTTCGGCCCCATATGGAGTACTGCTGTCATCTCTGGGCAGGTGCACCCGGATACTAGCTTGGACCTTTTGACTCGGTTGCCCAAACTCACTTGCCATATCGACCCCTTAAGTCTGAGGAGGGACTTTGCCTCCCTGTGTGTTCTACCGCTTGTACGATGTGTTCTGAGGAATTGTTCGAAATGATGCCCGCGGCTTTTTTCTACCATCGCACCGCTCGCCATTGGCAGGGAATTCATTCTCACACGTGGTCACGTACAGTGCGGTTTCAGAGAAACTTCCTCCCGCGAACGCTTGGGTTGTGGAATGAGCTCCCTGCCAAGGTTTTCTCTAAGGACTACAGTATGGGGTTCTTCAGAAAGAAGTTATTGGATTTTTAAGGGTCGGCAACGCGTGAGTGATACTCCTGATATTCCAAGCGTCCATTGGCTACGGTGACCGCTTACTATCAGGCGGACCGCAAGCTTGTTTGCCACCTTAGTGGTATTAAAAAAATCTCATAGTAATAAAATCAGCAAGGCACCTATCCCGTATGGTGGGTATTTTTCCCCAAGTCAGTACTGCTAAAAATAATTTATTTTTCGCTTTTAGATAAATGCTTTTAATCGTAATGAAGGTAAAAAGAATGGTTTTCATTATAAATAATAGCTTGTTTATACTTTGACTGTTTGGCAATAATGAGCCAATTTGAAAATGTGGGGCAACTATCCCGCTTTTACCCTAATAAGAATGAATATTGTTTAACAATGGGTAACAAACGTAACAAAAATTTGCTACAGGATATGGTTTTTAGGGTTGTATCGATATTTCAGATAAATAAAACAAGACAGAAACTAAAATCCTAGGACTTAAGGAATTACTACAACTCCTTGATTAGTGAAGTGCTATCACAATTCAAGTAATATAAATATTTATGTTTGTATTGAGTCTGGGTGTATTTATGTATGATGTGTATGTAATAACAAAAAAAGTTATATATATGTAATTATATCCGTTGTCTGGTATCCATAACACAAGCTTCGCTTACTTTGGGGCCAGACGGTACTGTGTGTATCGTTAAAAATATTTTTATTTATTAAAAAAAATAATTTACGATTATTCACATGAGTCACATTTACTAAGTCTAATTTAACCGACTTATTGCGAAATCAACAAAATAATCCCAAATTCGAGAGGCCATTAAAGAGTTCCAATATCCACTTTTATGATGCATCATCAGACCTGGTAAAATAAAATAATCAGTAAGTGTAATGTATTCTAATCGTTTAAATGAACCAATTGAGTCCAAACTCGAGGGATTTACTAGAAGTTATTGAAAAATTCCACTATCAATCTCCTGGTTTCATCATTAATGTCACCATACAATTGCAAAGTTTTAATTCGATACGACAATTTAGAATATAGTTACATTCGACTTCCAAGATCTGTTTACATACCTACATACCTAGTTACAGGTGAAGCTAAGTGAAATTGTGTCCTATATTTTTTTATTAATAAGTGCAGGTAAACAAAAGACAATCTTTTGTATGTCGAATAACTTTTCTCGTAAAGCATAAACACAAATCTTTTATCGAAAAAGTTACTAAAAAGTATAAATTTTAATAACTTTCACAAAGTCGCTCATACTCCTCGGGGGACGTATTCTTAATGACGTCTCGTGCTCAGGTTCAGCACTTTGCGGGCTGAACTCCAGCGTGCAACTGAAATCTATTAATATGTCCTTCGTCCTCCCTCCCCAGTGGGATAGAAGCAAAAACTTTTTTGTAAAACGAAAACTTTTTGTAAAAATTAAGGAATGTTTGAAAAGTCTGAGCAATTGGTACCCACCTAAGTTGACAAATTGAGTATTTAGCACTTTAATTATCTAAACGAGGAGATTTTATTATTTAAACGAGGACATTATTTTTCTCAGGAAGTGGTAAAGATATATAAAGTTCATTTTAATATCAAATATATATCAGGTCTATGGCCTCTTGGAGGTGTGAAATATTGAAGCTAATTTAATGCAATCAAACTGAAAAATAAGCTGCCATATTGTGCTGCAGTTTCGTATACACTTGAGGGCCACAGCACACACGATACTTTCAAAGTCGACTACCGACGCCTAGTTGCTTTTTGGAACCTCCATGCAGCGACTGAGCGATTTTGACACCTCGTACAAATGCAGTGAGTCGCCAAACGGCGATGCAGCATCATAGAAGTCACTAAAACGTGCGATTTTGATGCCACGATCAAACGCAACAACTCGACAAAACGCGATGCAACATTTATGCAGTCGTAAAATCCCCGGTCCCCGGTGCTAAAAGTTTCGTGTCTGCATAGGCCCTTAGATCCTTTGTCCACGTGTAAGTGCAATATAAAAACTTTGTATATTTGTTGATCTATCCTAAATTTTTGAAGTCGTTTTCACTGTTTTTTGAAGTGAAAACTTCTTTAGCGGCGTTGTGCACATTTTTTTGGTATGGGTAAAAAATGTTAAACTCGCGTCAGATCACGTGTCCTGACCTAAAATTCATATAAAATTCGTAAGACGGAACTCGCGTCAGATTTATTAACATTAGGTTAGTTTTTGTGATGGGTAAAAAATGATATCCTCGCGTCAGACTGATTGTCAGACGGAAACCATAATGCCACGCCATAAAAATTCGCAAGACGGAAACCATAATGCCACGCCAATTTTTATTTTTAGTATATGGCGATTATGAGTAGTACAGGGAGGTTGGATATGGGATTTTAATTCTATGAAAGATTGGGATGTCAAATATGTAGTATATTTGACATCCCAATCAAAGTCAAAAAAGTAAAGAAACAAACATTATTATTTCTTGACAATGTCTAGGACATTTCTTGTGACATATTTGAGTGTTAAGCGCGAATCGTGTGTAAAGGACATTGGTTCTGTACAATTAAATATGACGTATGAGTTGTCTTGTAACATATTTGAATGTTAAGCGTGAATCGTGTGTAAAGGTTTTCACTTCTGCCGGCACTCCCGGAGTGCAACTCGTTTTTTTTGTTTAAGATGCATACATTACACCGGACGTTGTTTATAAAACGTTCAATTGTATAAGATTCAATTCTTGTTAAAGTTTATATCTTAAGATAAAAGACAGAAATTGCACAATGTCTTAACACAGTGTTTAGACAGATCTAATGGGGTGTTTCCATTACTTTAAAGCCATTAGACGTCTGCCTGTCTAGACAAATGTAATATAACTAACTGAATTCTTGGCAAATTAACCAGAGAAGCAAAATGTATAAACAGGTGTTGTTATTAATTTCCATTCTAAGTATTTACATAAATCTAACACTTTCTTTTTATAATTAACATTGAGTCTAGGTGTTTCCTATTAAATTTTGAAAATCCGTCTATATATGAACGGAGTTATATGCCCGAACATATATAAAAATACAAACATCTAAATTGAGAACCTCCTCCTTGTTTGATGTCAGTTAAAAAAGAAATAATATTTTTTTAAAACCAGGACAAACTGCATTTACTATGATACCTCATAATCATACCCGTACGATGATAAAATAGTGTTAAAAGTATTTTAAAAGATTTCTGTAATGCCGAGTATTTAGGTATTTGTATCTCTTGTCGGGTAGATACTTTTTTCTACATCCAAGCTTTGCTTCGTTTGGAAGTTTTAGGACCAGATGGCGCTGATGTATATGATTATATGATTATTTTGATTGCATTGACTTAGCTTCAACATTTCACACCTCCAAGAGGCCATAGACCTGATATACATAGTTCATTTTAATATCAAATATCGAGCTGAACTGATGAACCTGAACCAGGAGCTGGATAATCGAAATTATTTTATGGCTTCCAGAAAACTCGTCAAGTTTGCTATCATTTGGTTGGGTTTAACGTGTTAAATACATCACACTCGGTGAAAGTAAGAACCTAATAAGATCCTACTCATATGAATAATCACGTTCAGTCTATATTATTTGCTAGACGTTGTTTTTTTTTTAATTTTATATAATTTTTAACAATGATACTTTTGGTGGGACTATAAGCCCATTAAAATATATTTTATCTAATAATATAAACTTTAGCAAGATATGCCTTATATGTTCTATAATAAACTTTAAGTTACAATATACGTAGCTATTTATATATTTTATTTTTGTATGGATATATTTTGCATGATAATATATATTATAGCTCCGTATGATGGGTCTTGGCATGGCTTGGGCAGTGTACATTTAGGACAACATGCATACATGCAGTGTACTTAGAACTAAGTCAGACTTTACATAGGTAGATGTTAAACAACGCAAATTATTTTTACTTTTGCGTTCAAATTTATAAATGAGTGAAGGTTTTAAAAGCTTTTCATTTCGAGATAACTTAAGATTTGAGTTTGTGATAAAAATTCAAACTCAAAGAAGCTGCAAAATGTAAATCAGTCCCCATAGGCTATTTAATTCGAAATCGACCCCTAGATTAAAGAAAGTTTAAAGTAAACTTATTGTAAGATTTGCCGAGATAACTTTCACATAAATTCATCGTCTTAAGATTGACGTAATAATATTTTAGAGTTAATATATTTGAGCATTATAAATCTAATGTCTTTCAAACTTACAACTTATTAAAACTTTAAATTATTCGGTATCTTCTTAGAATGTATATTTTTTGTAACTTTAAGTACCAAGTTTAATTTTTTTTAAATAAAAAAAGTCAGTCACTGACATGAAAACGAAACTTAAATATAATGTTATTACCAAAGATGAGTTATTACATTGCAGTTACACTAACTTACAAGGTTAACTAAAACATCTCAAAGGAAAACCATGATTCACTTTACTAAAAATCCATATAGGTACACTTTTATTACGAGGCTATACTACCTAATTTTTTTTGGCAAGTATTTCTCCAGCTCACCTAAGTAATACTGACTGAAATTGATGACTGTGTTCTTTGGGATATGTTACAAACTCTGACAAACGTGATTAATGACTTTTGTTCGATAAAAAAATCTAAACTGAGCCCTTTTTACTCCTTTTTAAAACGCGTTGGCAAAGAAATTTTCAAAGTTTTAAGTACTATTAATTTATAACTTTGGTAAGGCGTGGCCGTGATAGCGCTTTAAACCCTTACAACAAGCATTTTTCGATAACACTGATGAATAATAAATTAATTATTTATTTATTGTATTTATGGGAAATTCTTAATGAGTTGAGATGAGCTGCTCTACTTACGAACGCTTAGTTACAAATCGATTGTTTTTAGGGTTTTCCGTACACAAAGGGAAATTAGCGGAACCCTATTACTAAGACTCCGCTGTCCGTCCGTTCGTCTGTCATCAGGCATGAACCATATCTCATGAACCGTGATAGTTAGACAGTTTAAATATTCACAGAAGATGTATTTCTGTTACCGCTATAACAAAAAAATACTAAAAAACAGAATAAAATAAATATTTAAGGGGGCTCCCATCCAACAAACATGATTTTTTTGCTCGGTTTTGCTCGATATTGATAACGGTAACAGGTAGACGCATTTGTCCGATTTTTACTCAAGTTTTCTGTCACGTAGTAGGTACTGCCTCTATAGGCCGAGACTCTCATTCAGACACATGTAGTAACGATCTATAAGACTACGGTGAGTCCATTTTTATTTCGAGGTTTAGTGTTGCCATTTGGCGGGTAATTACTGAATATGCGGGAAGTAAAGAAAGGAGTAGGCTCTTGAGAGTATGAATAACACAAGTCGGGGAATTCTGGTTAATGCGACAAATCCGGATTAACAAAATTGCACTATACAGTAGGTACTCACTTTATAAATATGGTAAAAGAAAAATAAGGACCTATAATGAGCAGTTGACGACTTTCTACAGTCGCAGCGAGATTGCACATCGTTAACTGCACTGAAGTAAGTATAAGTACCTTGTTTTTACTTGACTGTGGAGGATTATGTATATGATGTTGGCAATCTATGTAATATATCCTTCATTACATAACTCCTAAGTTACGCATCGTAAAATCAGTGCATACGCATATTGTAACGATGCCGCACTAAATCCAAAATGGCAGATTTTGAAAAAACGTAATTTATAAATGTATAAATGTGTTTAGTATCAAATAAAAGTTCCTGATATTGGATATATTGGATAACCATATTAATAAAACGTCGAAAATGATTTTTTTTCTTTTGAAATTGTGCTTTTAGGAGTCTGTATTGGAAGGGTCCAAACGGAGCCCTATTGCTGTCACTTAAGTGACCGCCTGTCCATCGTCTGTCACATAGGTTTTACAGCCAAACAGTTGGAGAAACATTCTTCAAATTTTCACAGTAAAAGCTTCTTGTTGACTGGCGGGGTGCCATACAGACAAAATGGGGTTCGAAAAATTGTTTACCTTTCCCATAGAGTGGGCAGATAAATACAGTAGTTCTTGTTTACAAAAATATTGGAAAACAAACAAATGAGAAGCCACCAAAATCAGTTCTTTTTATCACATTTTGTTCCGAAGAATTTTTTAACCAGAGCTACCAGATCGTATGTTTGTACACAAAATCGGTATATTGTGGTCGTCTTTTGTATACTTTCTGTATAGCAGGTGGTTTTGGTGTACTCAACGGAGCTGAAGGTTGCTACATTACAAGTCGCAAGTTCGGACCCATATGGAATACTGCTGCCATCTCTGGTCGGGTCAGCTTGGCCCATTTGACTCGGTTCAACGACGGGCTGTGAGAATTGTCGACGATCCCAAACTCACTTGCCGTATTGAACCCTTTTATGTATGAGAAGAGATTTTGCCTCCCTGTGTGTGTTCTATCGCTTGTACAATGGGACGTGTACTGAGAAATTGTTCGAAATAAACTCTTAACCATCGCACCGCTTGCCATCGGCAGGGAATTCATTCTCACACTTTAGAACCGAAATGGTCGCGTATAGTGCGGTTTCAGAGAAACTTCCTTCAGCGAACGTTTGGGTTGTCGAATGAGCTCCCTTCCAAGGTTTTCTCTGAGGAAAACAGTATGGGGTTCTTCAAGAAAGTAGGTATTAGATTCTCGAAGGGTCGGCAACACGCAAGCGATACCCTGGTGTTGCAAGCGTCCATAGGCTACGGTGACCGCATACCATCAGGCGGACCGTAAACTTGTTTGCCACCTTAGTGTTATAAAAAAAAAAAAAAAAAAAAGTACGCTTACAAAGAATAAAAAATCAAATAAAGTAATCTTGACTAGAATTGAAACATACACATAACACCTGTGTATATTTGGTAAAAAATACTTGATTAATTATAACTCTCGACAGTTTTGTGGTTTTGTATATTAAACATTGTATAATATAACACATATAGATTTATATTTGTATAATTTCAAAGAACCAGCGGTATAGAACAAGTTGTCTTTACTGGCAGCACTGGTTGTAACTTCCCATTGACCTATGAACTTTAAATTTGGTGATAAATACCATTATATTAAAAAATCAGATTTTTGTTTTAACTAGATTTCGCGGTCAAGTGCGTAGCACAGAAGGGATTCACTTTTACCTACAGCTTAAGAATAATTATACCATTCGGACGGCTTATATTCTATTCTACATTTGGTACGGAACCCTAAATGTGCTAAGTCCGACACGCACTTGGTCGGTTTTTTGGAAATACTTACATAATTACTTACATACCATCCGAAAAGGAAATCTTGTTGGAATTAGTTTATAAGAAAATAAGGACAGCTTTAAAATTAGGTAATGGAGCACTCGCTGTCTTCTAAAATGATATCTCTATCTGAAAACTCGTCTCCCCCAAAGTCCCTTGCTCAAAATATTTTTAGATATTATTAATAAAATGTAACAAGTTTAGCTTAATTTACTAACTAAGCTAGAGTTACTTCGTTTCAAAATTTTCGTTGAAAATATAATTAAATCTTTTAAATTATTAAACAATATTGGGTTCGTTTATTAATAATATACTTACAATTATTTTTATTTGCTTTGGACTCACTCGTATGAGTAGTCAATCAATGTTTCTGTTGACACAACCACCCTAAGAAGCGCCCTAAATAAAGGTGCAAACACGGCTAATTTCATAAAAAAACAATATTTATATTATACTAGACTTTGCCAGCGGCTCCGCCCGCCCTAAATTCGGTTATCGGCGTGGAACTCCTTCATTAACTCCAATTAATTAATTGATTAGTAATTCCAATAATAAATAAAATAAATAATAAATATTTTTGGACATTAAACACAGCACCGCCTGGCCGAAGTAAGCAAAGCTTGTGTTATGGGTACCAGACAACGGATACAAATACATACATATTTTTTTTTGTAAATACATACATAAATACACCCAGACTCAAGACAAACACAAATGTTTGCCCAGTGCGGGAATCGAACCCACACCCTCTGCACAGCAGTCAGCCACACTACCAACTAGGCTGCAAGGGAATGAATTGCTATAGCATGCTATAGGTGCAGCAAGTTATTCCCGCAGGAATTTTTGAATTATTAGGAATAAAAAGTAGCCTTTATGCTATTACAGGACCTAACCTATATGCATGCCAAGTTTTATTCCGATCCGTCCAGTGGTTGAAGCGTGATTGAGTAATAATACTAATTATCGCAAAGAAGAGGTTCGAATTTTTTAGTTCTTTGTTGGTATCCTCTTGATATATTCAAAATCTAGAAAAATCTTAGTAGGCAAAACTAGTTTTTAAAAATATAAAAAAAACGGCAAGCGTGAGTAGGACTCGCGCACCGAGGGTTCCGTAAAAGGTAAACTGTACCAAGGAACAAACTTAATTTTGCCTTTGGACAACTGTTGTCCCAATACATCGACATAGGTCGCGGTTAGTTTACTAACTGCAAATAAGTTTATAATCGCAAATGAAATGTTATATTATAATATAATAAAAAATATAACGGTATTCAGATTTTTTCCTATATGTGTGCTACATGCCGCATTACTCTTTGCCAAATTTCATGATTCTAGTTCAACGGTAAGTACCCTATAGGTTTTGATTTATTTGTGTCACAATATGCGACAAAAATAACTGTTTTGGGTATATTTTTTATTGCATTTACTTAGAAGCTTGATATTTTACAACTTCAAGTGTCCATAGACTTTAGCATTTGATATTCATTTCAGGTTCATATCTCCACACGTTCTTGAGTACAGGGGTCTTGACAGACAGTCAGACAAACTTTTTATTTTTATTGATCTTTAAAGTAAAACTTCTATATCTTCCTAAATGTATAATTAATTTATGTTTGCTGCCGTCCATCTTTATTTGATCCTGAAACTCAGTAATTTAGAAATAGTGACAAATTAAAGAAAAGCATAAACAGTTGTTGCTGTTGACACCGACATTTTTATACTTTTGATTTATCATAAAACACGAAATATTTGTACGCACTCTACATATATCTATGTCCATTGATATAAAACGTGATATTAAATCGATGCAACAAGTGACTGGCGAAAAGAGATGCAAAATAATTTTCTTTTCACATGTTTCAACAAATCAAATTAAACATTTTTTACTCAAATAGGTTTCTGAGAACACTTTTGAATCATCAAAACAATGTAAACAATGTTATTTTTTCTGCCAAAAAGAGCTAGCAAGAAGTTCTATTTAAAGTTATAATACAATACTTTGATAATCAGCTAAAGAGTATACAATATGTACCGAAACATTTAGTAGGTAATAAAAATAAGTTAGTAAATACATGCGAAAGTAACTCTGTTTGTTACATATACACGCTCAAACCGCTGTACTGATGAAGATGAAATTTGGCATGCAGATAGTTTGAGTACCGAAAAAGGACATAAGCTACTTGAAAACGTCAAGTATTTTCCGTTTTTTTTTCCATAATTGAGGAGTTGCCGTTAAAATTACCGTTGATCGAATTTAGGGAGGGTGGAACCGCGGGCCAAATCTAGTATATTATAAATGCGATAGTATGTCTGTTTGTTTGTCCCTACATCACGTCACGGACGTATTCCGTAAAAAATAGAAGCTTATGCAGGAATGACCAAATTCCACGTGCATGAACTATAGCCACAGGAAGATCTTGCTATTGCAACTTTCTTACTACAATTCGGGAGTGTTCGTAGTAATCCTACGTCAATCCAGCGCAAGCGGTGCCGTTGGCAACAACTAGTAAATATAAAAATAAATAAACAAAGACACACATAAATATACATAAAACACAAACAGTATATCAAAAATTGATACTACTAAAAAAATATACATATATGTTTAAACTTACATAGGTACCAGTATAATCTATACATATAATAAAATGGTAGGAAAGTCAAAACTGTACATTAAATATTTTTTAAAAGAATACTTGGGGTGTGATCTACAATCGATACCGTAGCCAAAAATATAGTTTTTAGAATTTTTATCTGTTTGTCTGTTTGTCTGTATGTATGTTCGGGATAAACTCAAAAAGTACTACATGGATTTACTTCAAATTTGGCACGAATATTATTAAGAAGTCGGGTCAACATATAGGCTACATATTATCACGCTATCCCCTACGGCCCTATGGCGTTGGCGTCAAATTAGATCGCGCTATGGTTTTGTTCACAAGAAGTGTTATAGTATAGCGTTCACGCAGACGACGTCGCGGGCAGCAGTTAGTAATATAATAAATATAGTATTAATAACCCACTGCAGTCCGCCATCGGCCGCCCGACGCCAGAATCTCCTAAAGCGAGAGGGCGCATCACACATACCTATATGCATACACATACTGACAGACGTTGTGTATCACGAAGAAGCCCAGCTCCCACTACACAGTCCGGCTAACATACTGTCACTTCGGAAACAAGCCTCAGGGAACAAGTGACAAGAAACTTTCGAGTGTACACCTGTTTCCATCACTCACGCAGGAACCAGACCACCAAATACACAAAATCTATGCAAATAGTGTTAACACACACATGTACACGTCTATGTGTGTCACCCACCCCCATCCAGAACAACCCCAACACCAAGCACCCAACGGTGGACGACTATCCATGGTGCATCCCCTGATCGTTATGTGTGATGCGATACCACAAGCTCCTTTTCTCGTGAAAGTAAATTACATAACAAAAGTACATTTTTGTAAATGTGAAGAATTTAGCATTTTATACAGCATCTATTAGGATCAGAAAATGCACAGAGAAATGAACCTATAGATATTGAAACCAAATCATTGGTATCATTTTACGATGGTAATCCAAACACAGACACTCTGAACCTTGCGCTATAATCTATACTTGAAAAAAATTATTACAGCCAAAAGTAAATTTAATATTGCAACATTGCCACCTACACAAGATGCTGCTGTTTATCTTCAATATTGCCTATTCTGAAGAGTGGGGTTGGTAAAAAGTAGGAGACCATCTACAGCCTATAACATAAAAACTGACTGCACCACAGTTATCATTAAACATGATCCGATGTACCTGCAAAATGGATACAAATCAGCCATGTGGTAGTGGCAGATGTACGTGTCGACGTTATGGTGTGGAATGTACTAGAATATGTTTTAACTGTTCTGGTAGAGATTTTTTATTTTTTAAATAGAGACAGAGGCAGCATACATAATTAGATATAGAGATATATCAGGAGGAAATAGAATAGAAAAGTAAAATATAGAATTATAAAGAAAAGTAAAACTGTTAAAATTATTAAAGGATTTATTAATCGCACAGTAAGCATGTATATTTTATAATATAATGAAAAATATTCACGGAATAAATATGCTTTTGTATTATAAAACGTATTTTGATGACTAAAACTATTATTTATACATTGCACAAATGCTTACAGTTTTTCTGCCACCATTTTGTTGTTCATTTTTATTTTATAAAATAAACGTCATAACATTTTTCAGCGTGTAATTTCCCGTAATTTGATACCATACACGATTTTTACGGTTTTTTTATTTTTTCATGATGGTGGTCAAAAAAATGCGTTTTGCACACTTACATTTTCCTAGACTTTTAGTATGTCAAAGAACTTAAAAAATTAAACCTCGACTTTGTTGGAATTACTATGCTATATCTCCTAATATAAGAAGAGAGAGAGAGAGAGAGAGAGAGAGAGAGAAAGCTATTAAAATACCTGTTTTAGACACTTTCGTCTATACCAGGTATTTTAATACCATTATATGCACGATCTTAATTTGAAACATCGTCAGTTCAATATTAGCTAAGTACCTTTATGATAAAAGATAGGTAAAACTAAAGAAATAAAAATAGCAACACTCGAGATCCGAGTACCTCCTGACACTATAGTGAGAAACAAAGTATAGCCGTATATTTCCTTGGAGTGCTCCACTAGAGACTAATGTACAGCACTTTATGTTGCTTCTCTACATGAGGACTTGCACTTGCCTTGCACACAGGATATCTATAGGATATCTATACGAATAAATAGTGTCAAGCTAGAGTAAGAAGTTTGAAGTTATCAAGGGGTTGCATAGGAAACGTAAGTTTGTATAAAAATACGTAGTTTTTAAAGTTAAAACATAAAAAATGGTATTTACCTAATAAGTAGGTAACTAAGAAGGACGTGATTAGGTTATGGGTTTGCCCATAAAAGGAAGCAGTGATGTTTGTTTGTCACATACAGTACATTATTTTTTTTTTAAATATAGTAATAGTTGAATATAGTCCTATTTCGTAGCGACCTGCCATATTTACTATGCTTTTCACTTTTGAAGTTGAATATTATCATCTACCAATAATTTTCAATTAAAAAGTCTAATTAGGTTAAAATGCAGTAGAGGAATTAATAAAGCTAGCAATCAAGATGAAAAGATAGATCAGTAGGTAGGTACCTAGGTACTGTAATTGGTAGATAAGTTTATGTATTCAAAGCAAATGAACCTCAAATGACAGATAAAACAACCTATTTCGGTATATTCGACGGAGTTCACGACGTTTTTCCACAAGAAACTGATTTTCCGGTTTCACGAATACATTATGATAGAGGATAAACGATATACATCCCTATTGCACTTGAAATAAAACTGAAAATGACCAATTTTATTATAAAATGTGTGTATAATATCTTTCTAGAAGATTTACGCAAATAAATTTGCCCCGAAGGGCACCATGACATCTGCTCACATCTGCTAGATATTCGACTTACGGAATATCCAAGGGTAAAGCTTCTTATATACAAAAGTTGAGTTCCGTGTAAAGCCATGATTTGCAAAATATATATCATATGTGACACGGTATTTTGTTTTTAATTTTCTCAGTCATAAAGTAGAAAATTGAGTTTAACTTTATGTGCCTAAAGAAACATGCGTCAAAATCTGGATGATTTGAGAAGTGTGAAAGAATAATAATGTGTTTTTGAAGACGACCCCAAAAATTTTATTTTCTTTTCTTTGTGACGGCAACTGAGAAAGTTGTATTATTCTTAGAAAATATTAATTACTAGACTTTGCCAGCGGCTCCGCCCGCCCTAGATTCGGTTATCAGCGTGGGACTCCTTATTTAATCACAGTATTACTACTGTGATTTACTCCTTTTACACTAATGAAGTTTGCTATATCAAACTGTAGCTAAAGTTATAGTTCGTTTAAGCTCGGTTATAGTTATGCTCGCGGGAACTTTTGAATTTTTCGGGATAAAGAGTAGCTTATATGGCATTCCAGGACCTAACTTATATGTATGCCAAGTTTCATCCCGATCCGTCCAGTGGTTGAAGCGTGATTGAGTAACAAACATCCATTCATGCAGACAAACAAATTATCACATTTATAATATTAGTAGGATATTGGAACTTTTTTAATGAAAAAAATATTATGACTGGTTCCTGCATTATTTTGGTTTCTTACCTAGTAGGAGTTTTATTGATTAGTCATTTGTGTTGATATTAAGGAGTTTTCCGGATCATACCAATATGGTAATCCTAAATTAAACCTGAAAGCTACCATACAAATTTTCATTCCCAGCTTACCCTTCCTCAGGTATAATTTTCAGTGAAAAATGTGAAGTTTCAACTTAAAGACCATAATCTTTAAAAATGACGAATGCCCATACAAACTTTGAAACCCCATTTATCTCCCTTAGGGGATGAATTAAGTTTTGAGTTGAAACACTTAAGAAACAAGCTTTGCAATGTTAATATTTTGATTTAAAAAAAAAACAAAATTCAGATAACATTTCAATTGGCTTTTGTTTTTCAGATTGCATATTCACCATGTAATACCACCATGTAAAAGTCCTCACAATTATTCTGTGACGGGATTTAAAGTAACTCCACACAGCAGACGTACTTATACATATATATTTACATTTTATAAACATGTAAATAAATAAATAGGTATTCATAATATACATACATATTAAAGATATAATAGAATACAAATACATGCACATATTCTTATATACAAACACAGACATATAGTAATCAAATATATAAATAAATATATATAATTTTATTATATTAATACTTATATATATATATATATATATATATATATATATCTATATATATATATATATAGAAATACATATAAAAGATATATAAAATAAAACTATACGTTAATTAACTTAGATAGGTCCTATCTGATGCAATCCTGCAAGCGGGTGCATCACAGAAAAATGCACATAAACATATATACACACACACCACACACACATTCAAACAGATATCGCACGCCCGAAAGTGGCCCAGCCCCCACACAACAGGCAAGCAACAAATACACATCATTTAAACTACCATAACTTAGGAAAATAGCCTTAGGATGATGCAGTGACAAGGAACTCCTGAATGTACACCTGTTAACAATCAGCCATGCAGGAACCAAGCCATCACGTACACAACATCTATCCAAAGATGGATATACACACATACACGTACGTACTCGTGCGCCACACCCCCACACATCCTAAACCCCACAAATACCAGACAATCAAAGGCGGATTGCACATGGTGCATCCCCTGGTAGCTCGCCACCGACCATTGTAAAGTTAATAACAAAGTCACAACATTAATACTTTTAGCTCAGTCTTTAGGGTACCACTTTAACTTATCAGACGTAAATTACTTCAGTTTGAATACAAAATCTAACATTAATTTTATGTGATACTAGGCCATACAATTTTGTCATTCAAATAATCATGTAAATTATAATATTCTTTTCACCTCACCAGCACGAAAAGGATAGTCCAAATTCAGTCAGCAAAATGGAACTTTGCTCACTAGTGAGGCAAAGTAATTCACTGTTCGAACATTGACTTTTGGAATTAACCCGATGATGAAAAAAAAAACAATACAATGACTGGTCAGAAACAAATTTCGGGACAAATACTTAACCTTGTTCATTTTAATTAAGAATATAACTTCATAGCATTTTTTCGTTTTGAAGTGAATTTTTAAAAATTATTAGTATTATTAAAAGTTTATACAGCTAACTTAAAAAATATCATACGTTGTTTTGATAGCAATGGCAGAGGTTGTAGTAGGTACAATTCCGAACGCAACCTCAATTTAAAAAAAAAACAAAGTAAAATGGCGGCAAGCTAGTTTTTTGAACATTATATTGTTTATTTAATTAATAATCTGTTTTGTTTGAAAAATGAGCGATAGAAGCTACGAAGATATTTCTCTGACACCAGAAGAATTAAGACCAGAAGACTTTTTACCAGAAAAGTCACGTGAAAATATTTTTCACGCTGTAAGAGGTGAAAAGTTGTATGTTGGAAGCGTGAGCACATTTTTTCAGTTTCGTGCCTTTAAATCCCTTGCTATGCTCAGTAGTCTATATTTAATTCTAGGATCTCAGGATTTAAAGTCGGCAGTTCTACCAAAAAACGCTTTTACTCACTTTATAACAAATAACTATTCTTGCATAACATAAAATTGATTGTTAAACATAAAATTGAAACTGTTTGTCACCTAAGTTGAGAATTTCTACAGAAAACCTCTTATAAAATCTTACACCGCTTCCCATAAATGATTTGTTAGCTTTAGTTAGCCTAAACTTTCGCATAGCAAGTTTATGTTTATTTCTAGTATTGAAGTTGTGCTTATCACTGTTCCTCGGATACTGGGTTTTTTTTTTTTTTTTACACCACTAAGGTGCCTACGGTCCGCCTGATGGTAAGCGGTCACCGTAGCCTATGGACGCTTGCAACACTCGGGGCATCACCCGCGCGTTGCCGACCCCTCAGAAATCTAATAACTTCTTTTTTGAAGAACCCCATACTGTAGTCCTTAGAGAAAACCTTGGCAGGGAGCTCATTCCACAACCCAAGGGCTCGCGGGAGGAAGTTTCTCTGAAACCGCACTGTACGCGACCATTTTGGTTCCAAAGTGTGAGAATGAATTCCCTGTCGATGGCGAGCGGTGCGATGGTAGAAAGTAGCCGTGGGCATCATTTCGAACAATTCCTCAGAACAAAATCCATTGTACAAGCGGTAGAACACACACAGGGAGGCAAAGTCTCTCCTCAGACTTAAGGGCTCGATACCGCAAGTGAGTTTGGGATCGTCGACCATTCTCACAGCCCGTCGTTGAACCGAGTCAAAAGGGCCAAGCTGGTATCCGGGTGCACCCGCCCAGAGATGGCAGCAGTACTCCATATGGGGCCGGACTTGCGACTTGTAAAGTAGCAACCTTTGCCCCGACGTGAAGTACTGCTTCGCTCTGTTGAGTTTTTCTTTAAAAACATCTCTGAGAGAATCTCGGCTACATAACTTATTATAAATACTTCATTCAGCCACTTTTTTATATTATAAATATGGTTTCAATATCAGCAGCAGAACCCCATACCAAATTCCATAAGACATTACACTGTAAGAATAAGCAAAGTAAACAAGTCTTGCTGTGGTTGTTATGTCAGTCAATTGCCTGATTGATCTCACCGCAAAAGGTCCACAACAAAGTTTACCTGCTAGAACTGCATTTTGTGGACCCGACTGCAATTTTGAGTCACTAGTTATACCTAAAAAGACAATTTTTTTTCATTTCAATTTTTCATTATTTAATACTAGATTTCTATTAATTTGGATTACATTAGGCAGTGAAAACTTAATGCATTTTGTTTTATTTGCATTAAGTACAAGATTATTTAAAGTAAACCAGTTTGAAATTTTTGTAAGATGTCTATTTATGTCGTTCAAATTGTCGTGTTTCCTGTTCACTTTAAACAATATTGAAGTGTCATCCGCAAATAACATTCAACATTTTCATTGGCCGACTACATTTAACCGTTCCTACGTTTTATAGTATAAAATTTTGTGACAATAAAATAATAATAATTTACAAAATTTTTATCCTAAGTAAAGTACAAATTGGCACAAGAATAAAAGAGCAGCAATACTGATTACATTCTTAGCTGAAGATACAGAAACTGGAGTATTGCTGTATTTGTCATAGATATCGTTCCAGAACGTCATGCGTTGCGTGTGGGGATTTATTCTGGGCTCTGTGAAGGTGCCTGGGGTCACACCTTCGCCTCCGTAGTACAAATAGTTGAAGGTGGTATTGGTGATCACCAACCAGTCCAGACTCGCTGGAACCCTGAAATGCCCGCACAGGATAAACATTTATGCTATGAACATTTGTGTTTGTCTTAAAAGTGGGTGTTTTCTATGTATAATATGTATGTATCTACAAAAAAGCATGTATATGTTTACGCCGCGCCGTCTGGTATCCTATTGCAAACCTTGCTTAGTTTGGGACCCGACAGCGATATGTAATTTGTTGATAAATTTGTTATTACTATAATATCTCTTATCAGACTTAGTCGTGATGGTATATTTTATTATATTGCCTCAGCTGTTGTTTTGTCCACTATAAAGAAAAACAGGCCTTTCCTCAGAGAAAGGAAGCTTAATATTACCAATATTATTATTTATACAATAAAATGCACCGTTTCAGATATTTTCTAATAAAAACAATTTTTAATAGACGAATTTAGACTAGGTTTCCACTGTATATGGGATTTTGGTAGTAAATTATTACACGAGTGACAGACAAATGACTAAAGATAGTTAAATACAATACAAAAATAACAATAGACAGACAAAAGATAGTTAAAAAGCATTGTTGTGTGGGTGACGTGGGACAGCAAATTTTAAATTAGTAAAAAACTAAAATCTTAGGCAACAAAATTGATAAACTTTTCACCATGTTGTTTCTAAACCATAGTGCTCTTAAAGGTTTTCCCCTAATCAATAAGTAAAATCTATTTTTTGTGTTTATTTACGGCTCAGCAGTTTTAATGAATGATGAAATTTTCATCTGTTTTCTAAAATAACTTTTCAAAATTATAAAAAAAATTGACACAACAACCATGACCTTCTCTTTCATTGGATATCTCACACAGATTGCGGAACTTTTTTTTAAAAATTTCCCCTTAAAGCGACCCTTCTAGTATTGAAAATTCATTCATATAATTACACGTATTTGAATTGTTATCGTATTTGGGTCACAGAAATTTCTTTGTGTACCAAATTTCAACTGAATCGGTCATTAGATTTGGAGCAAACTGGCCATGCCAGAAGGGCAAACAGACAGAAACACGAGTGATACTATAAGGAATCTTTTTTCATTCTGACATACGAAACTCTGAAAAACATAGTAAGCTGCGGCAAAGCGCTATTGTGCATGATCTTTAGCAAAAGCTTTCTTTGCCCAATCGCCTGAACAATACTAACCCAGTAGTAGCAAAAGACGCGACGTTCCTTACTAGTGACCACATCACCGGCTCATCAGTTGGCAGCAGAAAAAAATCAAAAAAATAGTGCAATATACCACCGTATCTCACACCCGTCACTGGAATCAGAGTGTATAGCATGTCAGTATGTCTCGTGCCCTTGTACGCGAACTCGAATAATCTCACATCAGCTCTAGACGTCAGCGCTCGTTCTCTTGTACCTCTTATTACTGACACAAGTATCAAAGTATCACCTTGATAATCCAAATAATCTTCAATAGTCTCCATATTTATTGTCCTTTGATCGAAGTAGTAATTACGAATAGCCTGTGTGGTTGATGTTTTACTTTCTTCATTTGCAAAATTTAAGTCAACTTGAATAAAGTCAGTGAAATTAGCCTGCATTTTATCTAACCATTGATCAAATGCTGCTTGTGGAGCTCTAAGAGTTCCTTCTCTGTTTGAGTAGCCCGCTATGTATGGTATATGATTATAATGTCCGGAACGAAGAATGTTTATCGGAGTATCTGTCAGGAAAGCGTCATTTGGATTCAAATTTACATCTTCGATACAAGGAGCGAACAAAGGCGTATTATTTGCAAACTGAAAGTCATGCAAAGCGTTAGCTAAAGTAGATAAATCAGTTGAAACAAGATGATTAGCTAAGTCTGAATTATTTTTTCCACCATAGCCTAATTTTTCTCCTAATAATTGAGCGTAACCGACAGGGTCATACGCTATTGCCCAAGGTGCCAGAGCTGAACCACTTTGAACAATCGCCTTGTGTACTAAATTTACAGCCAAGGGTGACATAGTTACAAGATCCACCACAGCTGCTCCAGATCCATGTCCAAACAACACCACATTATTAGGATTACCACCGAAACCAGCTATATTCTCTTTAATCCATTTTAGTCCTTGGACAACATCTTTTAAGCCAGCATTTCCCGGCGCTTCAGGTACTCCTAGACAGAGGAATCCGAAGATTGAGAGACGATAATTTAGTGAGACAACCACTATTCCTTCTTCGACGAATCTTGTGAACGAATATGATGTGCTTTCAGTGGTTGTGTACTCTTCACCTTGGAGCCAAACAAGTACTGGCTTATATGTAATTAAGTTGTTGGTAAAAATGTTCAGTGTAAGACAATCCTCG
The DNA here is from genome assembly GCA_946406115.1 of Apoda limacodes. Classification (NCBI taxonomy): domain Eukaryota; kingdom Metazoa; phylum Arthropoda; class Insecta; order Lepidoptera; family Limacodidae; genus Apoda; species Apoda limacodes. The sequence continues at coordinate 20,400,180 of OX291541.1, read as the reverse complement.
GTTCCTTTTAAACCTCTGTCACTTGGTTGGGCGCAGGTTATAGATCTGGCTGTTGCATGAAATTCTCCTATGTAAGCAGCAGGCGGCGTTGGTGCCTGAAAATAAAATATGTAGTTAATAATTTAAAGTACCGGAGACGCCTCCAATACTGACATTCATCTGCGTAGCAATTTATGTCTTCGATAGACAACAATGTACGAGTAGCATCGATATGCAGTAGACCAGCGTTAGAGAAAATATACATTCTTGTGGTATACCGGTTTTTTTTCTGAACCGTCTACTGCAACAGATGCAGCCATTACTGCTTCACCGGACTTTTGGGGCGAGACTCTGATAGAGCCGCGGCTTTGTCGCTATTGGGGTAATCCCCTCGACCCTTCGTGAGCCTCGAGCCTTTAGTCAGCGCCAGGAGTGGAGTTTCCCGTTATCCGTGCGTTCGCCGACGAACCAGGGGACGTCGACGTCGTATGAGGGGGGGGGGGGGGGGGCTATTAGGTGAGGTCTTTGAGACTAGTCTCGCTATCCGGATAGCGAGAACGTCGTCTGGGTCGTTAGTAAGTGCCGAGGCCACCTAAAAATAGTTTTTCGACCGTACCGTGGTCGGTCGGGGGGATGGTAGCTGACAGCAGTATATCATGGAATGCGAAGATAAAAGTTTTCGTAAACAAGAAGGTCTATTTCCGCCAAGGCATTCAAAAAGGTACGTTTCTTATCTAAGTACATCGTTATCATCAATCACGTTTAAAGTTTTTGCAAATAAGTTTCTAACAATTATCTAAAATGTATAGGTTTAATCAACTAAACTTATACGAAGAAATGTTGCCGCGATACGATAAGATAGCGCTAAACCAGTTTGGTTCAGATATACAACACTGAGTGAAGGAATGGAAAATGATTTTTTTGCAAAGCGTTGTAAATAAAATAGGGCCCGGCACATCAAGACAGAGAGTCTTCCGTTAATGACTGTCATGGATATACATATTAATTAGGCCCACAAAGTGGTGAAATAAAATCTTGAAAAAACACTACTTTTCCTGCACGTAAAGTGGGGATATTTTTTTTTATCGTCTATCCCAAAGTGTGGGGTAACGTTGAATAGGTCGTTCCAAAACATTGAGGACGTTGGAAAACTATTTTCCGATTCAGGGAAGCGTTAAAGTGCCAATTTTTGTTAGAGTCAAGTCCCCCTCCTAACAGTCATATGGTTGTTTTCGGATATGAGAAGGAAAACAATGCCGGCTAAGTAAGCCTTACAAGTTAGCGAGTGATATTCGACCAACTTATAGAATGTACTTAGAAAGTAGAAAATTCGTACACATTCGATTAAAAAATAATTAAATGAAGATGTTAATTGAGTAAAACAGGTAGTAAAGGTAAGTTTATGAATCATGTAAAATTATAGAAAAAATAAATTTTATTTTTAATAAAATTAATTCCTGAATTACTCGTAATAACTTTATACAAGTACTTGACTGGTGACACCATTTCTCTTTCACACTTTTGATCCACCTTTACAAATTTAGTTACCAGAAACGATAAAATATCTATCCACTTTAACTGGACAAATGTAATAACGGCTTATGACATTGAAGCTATTATTAGATTGATAGTACAATTTATAACTGCCCAGTATTTTATGAATCATGGGTTCCGAATAAAGAAAAATAATTCCTCCCTCGTATCTATACTCTTTCGTAACTGTAGGTTTCGTATATACAAATATAATTCTTTGTTCGAAACTAGTTTCGTACCAAGAAAATTTTTTCCTCCTTCTCAACTGGATACGAACTATCGGTTTCGATGGCAGCTTTTAACCAACTGTAGGTACGATTCATGATTTATATTTCGTTGTAAAGACAATAATTATGCTGGATGCCCGTTAGGTTTATATTAGCAGTTTAGCATTTCCTTCTGAGACGGCGATAATTTAAGAATCCGTATTGCTATATATTGACGTGACAACGTCTTATAAATTGGTTTGCCGGGTGACACTTCAAGAAACTGCGTTACGCTCCGCTCACGTTATGCGCTCACAATGAGAGCGAGTGAGAGGCACGCGCCCGCCTAAGAGCGAGAGAGACAGACATAAAATCATTGTCACGTAAAACTTTCGCCCGTATACCGACTTTACAGGCAACCAGTTTTTTTTACATTGCCTTTATTTGCGTTAGTAACATAAATTATTGTCAGAATTTTAGTTTATCCTTTGAAATTCAGTTAAGTATTTTTTTTTTTGTATTAAATTTAAAGTTCAAGTTTTTCTGTAGAACGCCTAATCAATTAATTCAATATTAGAACCATGTTTTCAGACCTCTTGTTTCCTTTATTAAGTTCTCACGAGGGTGGGATGAGAATTTTATGAAACTGTTGCATAATAAGGGGTTTTAAACACAAGTGTGTGTTTAAAAACCGAGCCGCAATTTAAGTCGAGGTTTTTTATAGTGTCACACGAGTATTTTTAAACCTAGTAATGTGCAGTTTCATGAACTACTTTATCTATACATTGGGATTCAAGTAAAAGATCAAAGAGTAAGAAATAGTTTCCGAAAAAGATGTAGTCTTTTTTTCCACGCCATAAAGTGGTGATATCATTTATCATATATTTTTTTCGACTTTCCTGGTAATAGATTATGAGTCATTTCCGTCGCTACATCTAACATATAGGGCCGAGTCAAATTTTCTACACATTCACTACTATTGGATATTTGTTAGCAAAAGTAAGAAAACAACAAACGGAATTCAGAACAACAAAACGTATGAGTGTTACCAAAACCCTGCACATCACCGCGCATTTAGGATTAGAATATTAAAATTAGTATATAGAAGTATACCATGTACGCAATGGGCCCAAAAATTTATGACAAAATCCCTCAGGACATAAAAAATATCACATCTGACACAATCTTCTTTTCTGGATAAAAAAAAATGGCTTATAAAAACGCAATTTATAACATTAGAGAATTTATTTAAATAACAATTAAAATGTAATAATGATAACTTATAATAATGAAATATTTGTAACATTTGACATATAATTTTATTATGAATAAATAAATGAGTATGAGTATGAGTAATATAGATAAAACTAAAATAAATTAACTATCTACAATAATTGATAGTTACCTAATTATAGCTTTCTGTTATTAAAGCAAATTTAGTTGATATAACATTAAAATCATTTCAGAATCGGCGCAGATATCGCGTAACATGCACACATAAATTATACAGCCGATATTCATAAACTTTTTGAAAGTTGATTAAATAATAGATTTTATTTTTTACTAGGTAGGTAGGTACAAAAAGAGGGTTTTAGTGATTTTAAGTCTTTAAATGATTCGCATTGCCTCCGATTATCCATTGAGTACTTTTTATCATACAGTTACGACGTCGGCATAAGATGTTACTAAAGTAACAAAACCGGGTTGAACTAGGGTTGCCAACTTTTTTTACTAGAAATAAAGCATATTCAGGTCTATGAAGAATATTAAACAGTATTTTAGAAAAATGAACAGTATTTTATTTATTTATTGTTTTTAATACATATTTTTTAGAGCTTCTCGCACAACTTACTAATTTACAATCTTCTTTAAAAACTTCATACGCCTCATCACAATTATAACTGACATTAAAATAAATGAGGATCACATTTTTTATTAAATTCATAGACGCAGGAACAGAAAGTAGATATGAGACAATTTTAGTTATGTTTTTAAATTCTTCTGAAGTGTTTACTAATAAATGGCTCCACTTTTGACCAGTTCTCATTTCAAGAACAAGGGACTAAACTTTTTCGGTGGCAAAAGTGACAAAAATAACAAAAATATTGTAAACGAACGCATGACAGATTGCCACAGATGACACTTAAATTTTGATATTTTTGATACCAATGCTAAACGAACGGATGACAGGTAATGAAAATAATGATTCTGCATCCCAAAACGAACGCGCCCTTGAATATTTGACATTGACACATTCGTTCAGAAACTCAGTGTGATTTGTTTGTGGTTGCGCTGCACTGAGCAGTGAACGCCCTCTGAATAAATAAATGTAAACAGTATTTTGTATACTTTATTTTTTTTCAACAGTATAAAGTATAATTTACTGAAAAACAGTATAATACTGTTCAAAACAGTATAGTTGGCAACCCTAGGTTGCACTCCGGGAGCGCCGGCAGAAGTGAAAACATACAACCTGGATATAACATTTTAACATGTGTGATCCGAACTTCCATCTTTTCATCAACCCAATTTCCTCTTACTTTTTATTCGTCCTATAGAGTTTAACATTTTTTACCCATCACAAAAAAGTGCACAACGCCGCTAAAGACGTTTTCACTTCAAAATTATAATAGGCGTGGCATTATGGTTTCCGTCTTACGAATTTTCGATCAGCCTGCGCGAGTTTATCATTTTTTACCCATTACAAAAAAAGTGCACAGCGCTGCTAAAGAAGTTTTTACTTCAAAAACCCGATAGTTTTATTGATTTTCTATTTATTCTATATAATATCTATTTTATATTTTGTAAATAAATACATATCGTATATAAATACACCCAGATCAAGACAAACACAAATGTTTATAATATGACATAAATGTTAGTTCAGTGCGGGAATCGAACCTACACCCTCTGCACAGCAGCTGGCCACACTATCAACTACGCTGCGAGGGAGTAAAAAGAAAGAGAAGTAAAAAGGGATTGTAAATATAAACCTAGTTTTTTAACTCTGCAATACAATACCTACCGAGATAATTTATCTATTTGATGAAGTGGTTATGAATTGCATACTACGAAAAATACATACTTTGAACCTGTTTTCACCTGCTGTCGATCCACCATAATGTAGACCATAAAATGCAAAATAATTCCCATCTGTTGCATTAGTACCTATCACCACTCCTTGCGCCGTATTCACTGATAGATTCTGCGCTTGTGTATATGACACCAACGCACACAAAAACACGTACAGCAACATTGTTAACTTTGTAAATTTATATAAACACCTTATTATTATTGCTGAAGTATTGCTTCTTACAAGTAAGGTACGTGCTACATGCGTATGTCTTTACAAATGAAGAGTGAAAACGAGCACGGCCAGATATCGGTATATCGCACAATCTACGCGTATCAGTCAATGTATCAGTCGTTACAAATAGCACAGTGTCACGTCTTTCCGTTTTAGACTAGGCCGATGCGCAAGGGTGCGGAATTAATCTAGTATAGAATTATCCGTTGGAATACAATTTTTGGATGAACAGTTATATGATCTAAGCTGCAATGGACTTATTGTATACTAGTCGAACTCCGCGGTTTTACTTGCGGAAGAACCTATTTTCAATCGGGATCAAAGTATTGTATTTGTCTTTCTCTGTTACTAAACCTATCTCGGAGCCATAAATGAAGGCAATTGTATTCACTGTTACAACGTAAACAAAAGTACATCACAAAAAAACGGGTAGCACTCCGGGAGTGCCGGCAGAAGTGAAAACATACTATCAATTTACTTCCCATCATTTCGTATACAAATTTATTTATTATAAATAATAATGTTTGTTTTTTTTTACTTTTTTGACGAAGTATATTTGACATCTCAATCTGGCATAGAATTAAATCCCATATCCAACCTCCCTGTACTACTCATAATCGCCATTACTAATGTAAATCACGTACTACTCATAATCGCCATTACATCAATGTCACGTGTCCTGACGCGAGTTCCGTCTTACGATTTTTTTATGAATTTTGATCACGTCACGTGACCTGACGCGAGTTTAACATTTTTTACCCATCACAAAAAAGTGCACAACGCCGCTAAAGAAGTTTTCACTCCAAAAAAAATCTATAGAAACTCCTTCGAAAATTTCGAAATCCCTCCAGCTATCCCTGCGCCAAAAGTCATTTTACCTCATTGCTTCGTTATACCGCAAAGAAATAGTGCCTTTTTTTAGAACTAAAAACTTATTCTACATATATACATTTTCATAGCCTGTGTTACTCAAGGATAGTGTAGCTTTCTATAAGTAAACTAGCTGACCCGGCGATGTTTCTTTTTTTTAAAACAACTGCCACACCAAACTATTGTGAAAGGGTTATACGAATTCAGAAACCTTTCCCGGCGTGTGCATAACAAGTTACCAAAATTTCATTACAATCGGTTTACCCTTATTGCGCGAGTCTGACTCGCACTTGACTGTTTTTCTTTCTCAGAAAAAATCCTCGGCGTGTGCATAAAAATTTGTCAAAATTTCATTACAATCGGTTTATCATTATTGTGCGAGTCCGACTCGCACTTGACCCTTTTTTCACTTTCACTTTCAACACCTAGTATGGGAAGAATAATGAACATAATGAATGGGAATTTAGATTTTTCATTTACTTTTACTATAAACTAGCATTTTCCTATATCTTTCAAAAATGATTTTTTCTAAGGGATGAACATTTCTTTATAAACCTAAACAAAAGGAGGAGAACAAATCTTTATCGTCAGGATTACAAGACAATACCACTGACGATGTCGAATCGCTCAAAGAAAGTGAACAGGATCCAAAGGTCGATATAACTTATTGTTGCAAATTAGATTATTTTCATCAATTGAAGTTTAAATTTTTTTATCAATTCAATTATGTAAATGTCGCAGCCATGTGGTTAAATTAGCCAGTTAATTGGACGCCTAGGCAGATCGTCAAGTATGGTAAATAAATAGCACTGTATAAGTTATGTATGTTGGGTTAGGTTCAGTTTGTCTTTTGTAAACGAAGATCCAGCCAAGTTTCATATAATCATCTGTTTAGTTATATAATAATTTCTTTTCCTTTTATTTAAATTACCTGATTGGGTTAAAAGATAAAAGATCGACCCTCAACAAGGAAACAAATTAGGTAAACAATGATATTAACAACACATTTTATTTTAACATCAATCACATACTTACAATCTTTTTGTGCGTCAGTAAAAATAATTAAACCTAAAATAATTTAAAATATTCTAATGTCAGTGAAATGTAACTTGACACAAGAATAAAACAGCATAAAAAAATAATTTCTCAGCTAAATAAATATTTAATAAAATTTTCAAATACTGAAGCATTGCAAACATACAGACGGACAGACATAAAGTATTATTTTCAACATTTATTTATATAACTACCTTTATTCTTTACAATGAAAATCATTTATCATTCATATAATATTTTCGAAATTAGTTTCTTAAGGGAAGTATAAATTGGCACAAAAATAGAACAGCAGTAATACTAATTACGTTCTCCTCTGAAGATAAAGAGCATTGGAATCATACCGTCAGGCTAAATTCAACATTCGTAATATTCTTTTGGATACAGATGTAGAAGAAATAAAACATAACAAGAGTCGTCGTGGTAAAGTAAACTACACATTCAAAATACAATAGGAAGTATATAATAATAGTTTATGACACTGTTGCATAATTATGCACGAGTGTGTGTTTAAAAACCAAGCCGCAAGGCGAAGTTTTTTCATAGTGCCACACAAGTATTTTAAAACCTAATTATGTGTAGTTTCATACACTACTTTATCTACTCTCATACATTGGAATTCAAATAAAAGATCAAAGAGAAAGAAATAGTTTTCGGAAATGATTTAGCCTTTTTTGCATTTTTCATGCTATAAAGTCGTGATAGCATTTATCATATATTTTGTCGATTTTCCTGCTAAAAGATTATGACTTGTGAGTCATTTCCGTCGCCACATCTAAAATATCGGGCGGAGTCAAAGTTTTTACAAATTCACTTCTATCGGTATTTTTTTTAGTAAAAATAAAAAAAAATGGCGCCAAAACACATCCGCGCATGCGCTTTAAGCCTTTAGCCCATAAAAAATTATGGAATCTGATTGGTTGGATTTTTGTCTTGTATCGTATTGATTGTATTACAACATTATTTTGTTAAAGAAATTGTGTTATAATATGATTGTATTTTTAAATTTTTGTATTGTGTTTATAAAGTCTGTCAAAATAAAATTGTTTTGAATTTTAAAATTCGAATTTTACGATATGAGAGTAGATAAAAATATTAAAATCAACATTTATTTCATTAATAATAAACTATCTACATACAAAATTTTATAACAGTAAAATTGTATGCGTCAAAACATTATAAAATTAATTAACATATATTTCTATCTTACGTAAAGAACAAATTGGCACAAAAATACAAGAGCAGCGATACTGATTACATTCTTAGCCGAAGATACAGAAACTGGAGTATTGTAGTATTTGTCATAGAGATCATTCCAGAACGTCATGCGTTGCGTGTGGGGATTTGCTCTGGGCTCTGTGAAGGTACCTGGGGTCACACCTTCGCCTCCGTAGTACAAATAGTTGAAGGTGGTATTGGTGATCGGCAACCAATCCAGTGTTGTGTTAGCAGCTGGAACTCTGAAACACAACGCATAAAATTGTATTACTGATCACGTTTTATAATAATTAGGGTTCTTTAAAGAAGAATTGATTCGATTTTTAAATTAATAGCATTGCGCGGGTAGTATCCTTAGTAGTGACAGCTTATTATCAGGCGGACTGTTTGCTGATTTGCTTAGTAGTATAAAAAGACTTTTCACTAAAAAACTAATCAAATTGGTTTACATTGAATATTAAAAAAAATATACTGAGCACTCTTTGCAAAGAATGATCCGAGTCAACATTCGTGTGATAGACAGAATGCAGGACGTACAGAAAAATACTGAGGTGATTCTCGAAACTATCTTTATTTTACCTTTTGGGTAGAACCACTGAAAATCCCCTTTCACAACATTATGATGAGTAATTACGATTACATATATTGTGAGTCCAGTCGTTTACCAATCTGTACAGTGACCATAGGCCGTAGGTATAAAACAATATCATATTATATTATTTAATGACAAATATTTAAAAATAGCCGATAACTTGGTTTTTATTGATTGTTTGTACATTTTCGATGATTCCCGTGGGAAATGTAAATAACGCTAAAGTACATAACAGCAAAAGTATTTCAATGATACGAGAGACAACAACAAAAAAGTAAATGAACTGAGTTGCTATAATATAGGTCAGTGAAATCTGGCGTGAGAGCGTTTTCAAAAATGTCAATAAAAACCGAACTGTATGTGTTCTGAGGAATTGTTCGAAATGATGCCCACGGCTACTTTCGTACCGCTCGCCATCGCCATTCATCCTTACACCTTAGAACCTAAATGGTTACGTACAGTGCGGTTAAAGAGAAACTTTCTCTCGCGAACGCTTGGCGTAAGGAGTAATGCTCCAGGTTTTGCCACCTTAGTGGTATTAAATTGACATAGTTAGCATAAACATTGGTTATTTGGGATGAAAATGAAGAACTATATAGATGGTAATAAGGATGTAATAAAATAAAGCCGTTGGTATTTTGATAATAATTTAAGAGAGTTAGAGACCGAATCAAACAAAACGCTTAAACCTATATTTGATTAATTTTCATCATTAAAATAAATTAAAAAAACGTTTGACTTCTTCAGGACTTTTGCAGATTTTTGATAAATACTACAATTCTAGGGTAAGTTTGTTATTATGTAGGTACTACCAATAGCGTCCTGCGATTTTACCCGCAAACAAACTATTCCCGCGGGAACTTTAGATAGGGATAAAAAGTATCCTGCCTATATGTCAATTCAGGTCACGAACCACCGTATATGTATATCCAAACATGTCGCAAACTATTGCATAGTAATATAATAATAATGAGTACTTATCATCTTTATTAATTTAAAATCTTATTAAGTTATAGCTTTATGACATGCATATAGAGTTTTGTCGCAGTTGGAAGCTAAACGCAATTAAACGAAGCAATCTATCTTCAATTTCTGTTTCAAACTCTTACCTTAAATTCCATTTCACTAACTTCAAATACAACATAAATTAAAATACATAAATTGGTGCTTGTAATTTGTATTTGTACCTACACTGTGGATATTGAATTCATGCTCGGTTTATTATTCTATTACAGCGTTTTGAAAATATTTACCTACGAAAATCTATATCTGCAATTTATTTTCAGAGTTTAGTAATAGGTAAATGTGTATGTAACATGTTTTCACTTTTACATAATATAGTAGTATATAAATATATATATTTATATATATATAAATATTTATCGTCATCACGGTTTTTATTCCAAGACGGGGGACACCCACATCATAGTGTGGAGGTCTTTAGAACCTAAAAGGTAAGGTACTTACTTCCTCCCGCGAACGCTTGGGTTGTGGAAGGAGCTCCCTGCCAAGGTTTTCTCTTAGGACTACAGTATGAAGTTTTTCAAGAAAGAAGTTATTAGATATTTGAAGGGTCGGCAACGCGCGCGAGTGATACCCCTGATGTTGCAAGGGTCCATAGACTACGGTGACCGCTTATCATCAGGCGGACTATTCTTTTGTTTGCCACCTTAGTGGTATAAAAAAATGGTTAACAGGGGGTGAGCCCGTCACCGCAACAGTGCTTGTGATGTTGTGTATATGGACTAAAGTGGCTTCATACTTGCCCCATACTTCGTTACCAGCTTTAAAATAAAAACTAGTAAAATAAAAGACCTGGGACCGAATAATATATGTAATTCTGGCATAAAATTGGTTTTTCATATTATCATACTATTAACTAGCCTTAAATCTCCTCAAACGCCGTTTTTGTGTCAATTTTGTGGCAAAACTAGAGTATTCAAAGGATTATAAAAAATTCATGTTATAAAACTTGATTCTGTCTAGTGCATTACTTTACTAAGTGATTTTTACTTGTTGTATTAAATGCTGAAACAAATCTGGAAGTGATCATTGTAACACTTATGCAAAGTTTTAAAGCGCGTGTTGCATTTGGTTAAAATGAAAGTCAGTTAAATTGTAGCAAAAAGTGAAAATATGTGACTTCAAAACGGTAAAAACGCAAAAAAATTAAAAAAAAAAAACTTGAATTTTTTTGTGAATTCCTTATAAAAAATTACAAGTTTCAAGGCTTCATAATGGTATTAATTACTCAAGAAGTATATAACAAATATATCTCATAGTAATGTACATGACATTGTGTAATCATTTTAAGTTTATTAACATCTACATCAATAGTGTCACTGAAATTAGCTTTTTGGCCTGTATCTGTGACTTATGAACGGTCTGATATAACGAACCTTTGCCTAACATTTTGTCGTTTGGCTACAAAACCTTCAAAAGCAAAAAAAAAGACGTGTGGCACTCGGGGACTGCCGCGGTAAAGCTATTGCATAGCATTTTGTATCAACTTATGCAATTATAATTTTATTTATTTATTTCATTCATGCAGTATTTCTTTTTCTTTGATATAACTTGAACAAGTACAGCTATTCACTGTTGTACATAAATACCTATATACTTTCTCATAAACAGCTGCTTATGTATTCGTCCGATTTCGGAGCAGCTCGTCTCGATTCGTGCGAGTTTCGTAGAGTCGTACAATACGTCTAATCGCACACAACGCCGTGTCGAAGACTGCCGAACTGAAACGTCGTTAGACGATGCACGGCCTTCAAGCCACACCTCCTTGCCCGTCGGAGTGGGGAGCGTGAGGTTTTTTCGTTACGGAATTTCTGGATTCGGTCCCCGCGCTCAAGGCCCGCGATAGAAGCTATGCAATAGCTTAATAAAGAAAAATATAGGTAAGTCACCAAGTATATAAAAATATTATCGTTGTCAGATAAAGTACCAATTTGAAAATCATAAAAACACTTTTACGATATCTATATGACTAAGCAGTAAAATGATACGAAGTGTCGACAACATAATGATTGTGTAAGCATAGTTTTGTTTATTGCCCAGTTTGCATTAAGCTAGCAACTTTGCGGAAGGTGTGATAGGCTATATTAGGTTCCATAAACGACTATGACATAGCCATACTGCTTGTAGGAAGTGGTGATCACAATACTAGATAGTATTAAATATTTAACTTGAAGCGACCAAAATAAGGCGTTATACTGTCGCCGGTTCGATTCCCGGTAGGTGCAACAAAAGATAAAATTGTTTCAAGCCTGGTTTGTGTCCAATAAGTACAGGTTATCACGTTTGTTTAGGAATAAAGGTAGCTAGTTAGTCGCTAAGCTACCGAGCTATAGCACGGACGCTAAGCAGGAAGAATGTCGTTCAATGACCGGACACTATTTGTCTCTGTTAAACGCGCATAATTATTTGCCGTCACGCTCGCACGAATGCAATGACCGACCGCTGTCATCAGAAATTACTACTATTTTGACAACTGACACAGGCTAAAAAGTGAAAGGTACGAAATTCTTCCTGCTTAGCGTCCGTGCTATAGTCATCATGGGCATGGTAAAGCAAATTTAATTGTTAGCTGCCGGCGGCGCTAGGATAGATGTAAGATTATGAATGAGCTTTTCTTTTCTGCGATAGGCCAACACAAACAACTGACTTACCCGATTGTAGCAAAAGACACGACGCGCCTGACTAGTGACAACATCACTGGCTCATCTGTTGGTAGCAAATCAAAATCAAACACATAGTTCAATACACCTCCGTGTTTGACACCCGTTAGTGGTATCTGAGGGTAGGCCCAATCAGTATTTCCCGTCCCCCTGTACGCGAACTCGAATAATCTCACATCAGCTGTAGAAGTCAGCGCTCGTAGTCCAGCTCCTCTTATTACTGACACAAGAATCAATGTATCTCCGTGATAATCCAAATAATCTTCAATCGTCTCCATTGCTATTGCTCTTTGATCGAAGTAGTAGTTTCGAATAGCCTGTGTGGTTAAAGTTTTGTTTTCTTCATTTGCAAATTTTAAATCAACTTGAATAAAGACAGTGAAGTTAGCTTGCATTTTTTCTAACCATTGATTTAATGCTGCTTCTGAAGCCCTCAGAGTTCCTTCTCTATTCGTGTAGCCAGTAATGTATGGTATATGACTATAATTTCCAGAACGTAGAATGTTTATCGGGGCATCTGCCAGGAAAGTATCATTTGGATTCAAATTTACATCTTCGATACAAGGGGCGAATAAAGGCGTATTATTCGTAAACTTAAATTCTTGTAAAGCATTAGCTAAAATAGATAAATCAGTTGAAACGAGATGTTTAGCTAAGTCTGCCTTATTTTTTCCACCATAGCCTAATTTTTCTCCTAATAATTGAGCGTAACCGACAGGGTCATACGCTATTGCCCAAGGTGCCAGAGCTGAACCACTTTGAACAATCACCTTGTGTACTAAATTTACGGCCAAAGGCGACATAGTTACGAGATCCACCATAGCTGCTCCAGATCCATGTCCAAACAACATCACATTATTAGGATTACCACCGAAACCAGCGATATTATCCCTAATCCATTTTAATCCTTGGACAACATCTTTTAAGCCAGCATTACCTGGTGCTTCAGGTACTCCTAGACAGAGAAATCCGAAGATTGAGAGACGATAATTCAATGAGACCACTACTATTCCTTCATCGACGTATCTTTTGAACGAATATATTCTGCTATCTGTGGTTGTGTACTCTTCACCTTGGAGCCAAACCAGTACTGGTTTAGGTGTGACTAAGTTATTGGTAAAAACGTTAAGTGTGAGGCAATCTTCGGTTCCTATTAAACCTCTTTGACTTGGTTGCGCACATATTATAGAGCTGTCAACAGCGTGATATTCTCCAGGGTAAGCAACAGGCGGCGTTGGTGCCTGAAAAACAAATAATTAATATCAATGATAAAGAAGTACTAAAAAGATTTGTGATTGATTTAAAAGAGTGGAAGATAAAATTTGGGAATGTAAATAAGTTGAACGTAGATATCAGTACTAAAGAAATGTTACAAAGATAAGATTGTGCTGTATCTACCGAGGGATATGATGCACCGATATGCGAAAGTATGATAATGTGTGTTTCTTACAATTAACATTGTAGGTATGTATACTACAATGTTAAGCCTGCCATAGCCTGACGTCATTGTCAAAAAATCTTTGGCAAACTACTGATATCTCTGAGGATTAAAGCCTGAATCTTAAAACTAACATGTTTGTTATATTACTTAACTTGCTTTTTATTTCCTTACCTAATAAACTGTATGTTTAATGTAGGTATTATTTAAAAATAGATCTGTTTGTAAAACAATATAATGTAGGTACATTTTATGAGGCACGAAATCTATATTTAATATTGGCTTTAAAAACACAAAAGAATGTGTGTAAGTATTTGTTATTTTACGTAATCTAAGGCCAGTGCTTGACATGGCTTCAAACATGTGAACACATGTTTGAGTACCTACTGTTATTTGAGCATTTGTTCATTTGTACAAATGTTTAAATACCCGTGCTGCATATATGTTAAATATTTGTTCAGATATTTCTGATGTCCATGTCAAACGCCGGGTTTCCTTAGAGCACGGCAAACACAATAAAAGTTTTTAACAGAGGCATGGCACCACAACAAATACAAGTCGAAATTCATTTCATGAAAAACAAAATTACATATGTACCTTGAACCTGTTTTCACCTGCTGTCGATCCACCATAATGCAGACCATAAAATGCAAAATAATTCCCATCTGTTGCATTAGTACCTATCACCACTCCTTGCGCCGTATTCACTGATAGATTCTGCGCTTGTGTATATGACACCAACGCACACAAAAACACGTACAGCAACATTGTTTACTTTTTAATTTAAGCACACTGTAAAATTATTTCTTCACACAATTAAGGTGCGCATAGCGACGACGTGTGTGTTCTTCAGCGGTCCGTTCACGAATGAAGAATTTTACAAATATCAGTGTTCGTACACCGCACAATTTTCACGACTCACGAGTTATCAGGCGACAAATATAGGATATCAATGAGGTCATATAGTTAAAACGGACACGATGGGATTCATTAACGTGTCTTTAAATTATGTGTCACATGAAAATCATAAGGTTCCATGCAATTTTACTTAACTGACTGAGTTACTCGTAGTCAACAATAATGAATACTATAACTAAGTTTGTAAGTTTCGGTGTAGGAGGTAATATTCAAAACTACTCATTAGATTTCAAAATTTCTTTAAGGGTACATAGGCTATATTTTTTTTTTAAACAACCAAAATTTTATAAGTAATTTACTTCTGTTAATGTATACGATACGGCTTAAAATAAATAAATAACTAAACTATTAACAAAGGCTCTGGATGTTGCTGCCAGGTGATAAAGTGGCCAGAAGACTAGCAGCGTTGCCACGTTTTTTATTAGGTATTTACGTGAGTTTTTGTTCGAAATTTTTTATATTTTAAACCGACTTTAAAAAAAAGGAGGTTTTCAGTATGTATGTATGTTTTTCCGCGATTATCTCGCGTTTGGCTGAACCGATTTTGATGCGGTTTTCAGAAAAGTTTTTGTTACATTCTGGACAAGGTTTTGATATACAATAAATGAAAACCCCGCGACGTCATCCGCACGGATCCGCTATTAATTAAGCGATATATTTTACTACAATACAACTTACCGTTTTTTGTTGATGCCGTTTTTTTTTGTCGACAATATTTTAGTACACTTACGACCAAAACTAACTAGTCACTTTCATAAACGACGATTTTTCATAAACTAATAAAAGTACAACAAAACAGGGAACAGAAAGTAGGAATGTCTTTTTGGGAGAAATTAACATTGATTACCTTGTATTGACGATTCAAAACTGTTCTTAGAAACCTATTTGAATAAAGTTTGATTTGATTGATTGATTGTATACTAAAAATAGTCCGATTCTACTCATCTAATTATACCTTTAAATGAGAAATTCTTGTATATATATATGTATATATATATATATTTATAATCTGAATCTCGGAAACGGCTCCAACGATTTTCATGAAATTTATTGTGCAAGGAGTTTCGAGGGCGATTAATCGATCTAGCTAGGTTTCATTTTTAGAAACCGTCGGTTTACCCGAGTTTTCAGGCAATGATAAACTGAAAAATATCACTCTTCCTGACATCTATTGGCGAGTAGTAATACTATCATTTTTACCGACACAGCACCACTAAAGCTACTTGACAATAGATGGCGTTGTTAAAAAAATAAGCCGAGCTCGGCCTGCCAGGTGCTAAATAATTAAATACACTTTAATGTTCCTTTGACTTCACATCACAAAGCTATCATGAGTTGTTTAGGAAATATTGTCGTCTATTTAAGTAACTAGTAATTAGCAGCCTTAAAAAAAGGAGGAGGTTTTCAATTCTTCTGAATCTTTTTTTATACATTTTCTCGATTACTTGAAGACGCCTTGACCGATTCGGAAAATTCATTTTTTGTTTGAAGGGGTATACTTCCTAGGTGGTCATGGTCATCAGGTCAGTATACCTATAATGATGGGATCCTGGAGAAATTAAGGGAACTCTTTAAATTTTTATAGGCACACTTAAAGCGATTTGGGTATTTTTATAGTGTCCGAGAAAATTAGCCAATGGGTCTTATTACAAATACAGAATATTATCGTAGATCTAAATTACAGTTTGAATTGGTGTCTATCTCTCTAGCAGTTTGAAACACACTTCATATGGCAAAAAGGGTATGAAACCGACTTCAAACTTGGGAATAAAGTAATGATATCTATCAGTTTAATTTATAGTACGTATACTTAACCATGATGTTGAAAATAATAGCTTAACACTACGACCAACTTAATGCATCACCACACGCGATACTTAAATATTCATGCATGAATTATTATGACACACGCTACTTTCCGTTGTAGCAATCACACAAGCTTGAAAGCTGTGTGTAGTTAGTTGTTTGCTGTAGCTAGTAGTAGAGTAGTAGTTTACTGTAGGGACATAGGGCTCCCTGTGAATAAGAAGCAAGATCACGTAAATATGGAAATTTGTTTCGCTTTGTTTTGTTCTGGGAAAGTATTGCATTAGATAGATTAGAAAATCTATTACACTAGTTACACGTCTTTTCTTCTGTGTTATTAAATTCGACAGGGGGACGAATTAGCGTTTGTTTGGTTCATGTGTGTTATAAGTAAACGCCCTCGGTGAGGATAGGCCGGGCCCCAACAGTGGCGATGTTATTTAGCAACGATGAGGCTGTTAAGAGCGCTTAGAGTATGTCTTTAAACATACATTTAAAGATTCGTTTTTATTTAATAAATATATGGGTAACCAGAACACGTTTTAAAACTATAGTAAATAAACATTTAAAATAATACATTTTAGTTATTGCTTTCCATCATAAAATCATAAAATTAAATTGTTTAAAAAATTCCAATTAATTAAAAGTTTCAACAAAAAAGATCACAAATATCTAACATGAATAACGTCTAGATTTATTCATGTTAGATATTTGTGATCTTTTTTGTTTAAACCAGAACAGATTTTTATATTTGTAACAAAAATTAAAAAAAAAAATTTTAAACCAATTTTCTTATTAAAATTGTGTCACTGCAAATGCTGCAAATAGAAGCTTCAATGCGCGACGCGCTTATAGCATGAGAGTTCACGCACGCCATACGTGTCGGCTCCGTCTCGCGCTACACATAAACCTATAATGGCAGTTCAGCTTAGGCTGGCCGTTTGTGTGGCTTGAACGCAGAGACAACGTAAACATGTCACGCTAAAAAATGTTTAAGCATGTTATTAGTTCAAGGATAAGTAACGGTCATATTAACTTTTTGAAATTTAGTAGGCGAGTAGATTAAACAGATACATCATGCGTAGAATCATCTATAGGGTTATCGAGATAAAAGGGGGTCGAAATTATGCCCAAACCGGGAAATGGGAGCTCTTAGTTTGCTTAAGTTTAGGGTTCATAGTTAGTTATTTTCATTTAAGAAGCTAAAAATATTTGAAAATGACTAAAGCTTGTATTGTGATTATAATGAAAGTCAGTAGTTTGTAGTGGGTAGGTAGTTAGTGTTCAGTAGGTATACCGCTGTTTAGTAACCAGGGGACCGATCTTTGCTTGTTTTTTAACTACGCCATCTATTGTCAAGTAGCTTTAAAAATAATTGTAATAATTGGTAAAAATTGTAATACTACTTGCCAAAAGATGTCAGGAAAAGTCATATTTTTCAGTTTATCATTGCCTGCAAACACGGATAAAAAAAAAAGATTTATAAAAATTAAACCTAGGTAGATTGATTTATCGCCCCCGAAACCCCCAGTATGCTAAATTTTTTGAAAATAATTGGAGCCATTTTAGAGATTTAGATTATATACATACAAGAATTGCTCGTTTAAAGGTATTAGATTTTATAGCCTTCATTTCCCTGCGTATAATTTTATTAGTTTTGGTGGGTATAATGTATTTTTTTATATGTTGTCTATGCGTACATTCGATCGTTCTTTTGACCAAAAATGAATGTGCTCTGACCTCACTTCCGCACCGCATTTAACGTATTGGCTGCATATGCTCCGGAGGTATAGAGCAGTGGATGCGCTGTCAAATAGTGAACGGCCATATTGTATGTTTACATTTGGTGAATAGAACGATTTCAATGCCTATGAGATGTCATACCTTTCAATGCCGTCAACAGAACGCACCTTAATCTATACCAGTGAAAGTTTTTATAAAACCATGCAATTCTATATTTACTCCGAAAATAAACTAGGACTAGTTAAACATTATAACTAAGGTCGTAGTAACTATAGTATCGTTACTTTTTGGATTAAGGCCTACACTGGAATTCAGTGGCTTCTACCAACATAAAAATGTACACTAATTTCATGGGTTTACAAAGGAGTTTTTTAGACTACTGCTCCGCACGGACTTTTGTGCTGTTTCTTAACTTTCTGTAGCATATCTATTCACTACCCCTGTCATTGCTTCACGATTAGAGATTGCAATTCGGTATGATATTCAATAATTTATTTCATTTTCAATTTTTTTATCTGGCCCTTCCAGGAATTGTACCCAGGAATTTCCATTGTACTTATCTTCTGGGCCGCGTACAAGAACTCTCTCTATCAAGGTAGAGTTTGTTGCGGCCTCTTCCTGTACTGTAGAGAAATTGTTTTTTACATTATATTTACATAGACGATAAGGAACGCGCTACTGATCATTGACTTTATGTTTTATTCCCAGCGTCCAATAGAAGCTTAAAGTTTGAAGATTATATGTAGGTATAACAGTTTTTTTTAAGTTTTAAGTTGTAATTGATAAAATTAAAACAGCAATAACATGTTTCTAGTTTGGGACCCCTTTTAATGTTTAGTTTTTGCTTTAATGATTATTGGTTAAGTAATTGTTCTGAAACAATTTTGATAAAAAAAATTCAATCCATTCAGTAGTTTCTGAGAAATTCTTTAACATACTTACTTATATATATGCTTACAAACATGGGTACATATATATTCACACTAGTTGGTGAGAAGGCCTAGTATATCACATGTGAATATTATTCAATTCCATCAATATCATATATACAACACACTATCTTTAGTAAAGGGCAGACTATTGTGCCCGGAGCGACTAAATAGCTAGATCGGGTCCTGCCTACGTGATTCACACAATAACAGGTTCTATAGTCGGAAGCCTACTTAGTTCCCTAAACTCACATATACAGAATTCAGGTGACTGTTATGCCGACTTATATGATACGATGATAATCAAAACTTAGTTTTAATTATTGTGCCTATATGGTACCTAAGTATGTTATTGTATTTGTAGGTACTGTTGTTAAATTGTAAATATAAAGATGTATATTTAGAATTTTACAACGCTGCATACCGTTAATAATATTAAAATTTATTTACCAATGTTATTTTGACTACAGTATGGGGTTATTCAAGAAAGAAGTTATTAGATTTCTGAAGGGTCGGCAACGCGCAGGTGATGCCCTTGATGTTGCAAGCGTCCATAGGCTGCGGTGACCGCTAACTAGGCTTGTTTAAAAAAGGTAAAATTACGCTGCGTACCAACTTCAAATGCTTTGAACACTAAGTTGCGGCAAGTTTAGACCTGGCAGACGTTTTGATCCATTATTATTAGGAGCATCTTGGTTATTATTTAGCGTAGGTCCCATCGGGATACTCGATGAGGTAGGTATAGGGTGTCAGAAGGGCATACTTTTGGGGTCTGGCAGGGGGCGCAATGGCAGACTCACTTTTTTTAACATAACTAATCAATAGATATCTGTTGCCAGCAGTTCAAAATATACGTCAAAAAATTATCGTCATCACAAAGATTGGGTCTCTGGCAGACCTGATCTTTTTTACGTGTTGGTTAACGATCCAAACATAGCCCATGGGGGGTACCCGATCGGGATCGGCTCTCCTACTAAAAGAAGAACGTTTTTATATCGATGAGAACGACCCATGTATAAGTGTTTTTCGTTCACATTTAACATACCATGAGTCAAAAATAAATAAAAAGAAGAAGTTTTAAAAACTCCTAAAATGTATGTAGGTACATTTAATTGACTGTCTTTAAATTATAACTAAAACTTTAAAAATAAATCAAAATAAACCTTAAATTTACCACTTTCACTATTTTCCAAATTGAACATTCGGAAAATAGTGTCAATCTCTTTCTCTCTCTCAATCAATCTCAAATAGTCAATGTAACAACACCACTTCACCTTAAAGTAATTAAGTGTAGGTATTTGAATACCTTACTACTTAGTCTTTGTTTCAGAAATATAAAACAAATTGCTTTATGTTATAGGTCAAAAAGTTATTAAAAAAAACGAGAAAGGGACCGTTTATCCAAGACTAAGCTAAATATTACGCCATGATGGAGTAAAATGTTATATATCACGTTTAAACTAGAATTAACGTAATCGGTCGTTACTATGTGTATAATTAATATACGAATTTAAAGCTAAACCTCCGCTAACCGAAGGTGTAGATTTACTTCAACGTTACACCATGTTTATTAATGATACCATTACAGTTTTGTTTGCTTCACCTTCAATATTCAATTGCTTATGAATTGAATATGATTTGCATTGCTACTTTAAGATGATAGTTTAAATATCCTTGATAACGTGAACCCCCCCGTATGCGAAAATGTAGGTACTTAAAACTGGATGATCTCTCTTAATTCGAGTAAAGAGATCGGCCGCTAAATCGATTTCAATGAAATTTGGCATGGATATAGTTTGAGTCCCGGGAAAGGACATAATATGCTACTTGAATACTTCAAGTGTAAGTCGGTTTTCTTTCTATAATTGAGAAGTTGCCGTTAAAATCCTACACCAATAACCAAATTTAGAGCGGATGGAATCGCGGGTAAATTTAGAATTTAGTTTGAGTCCCGGAGAAGGACATAGGCTCCTTGAAAACGTCAAGTGTGAGTCGTTTTTTTTCTATAATTGAGGAGTTGCCGATGAAATCCTACACAACAATACCGGACTTAGGGCGGGTGGAACCGCGGACAAAAGTTAGTACTTTATATATTGATGTAAACAATGCGTAGGCAGTTAACCGACTATGTTATAACAAAAGCAAACAAACGGCTTCAAAAAAATGCACGAAAAAGGTAAAAATATAATTACTTATTGCCAAAAAATTTACCTGAATTACAGTTTAAAGTGTCTATGTACCTAACAGTTTATAACACACTTCACTTGCATGAAACCAACTTCAAACTGTAATTCAGATCAGATTTTTGGCAATAAGTAATTATTTTTACCTTTGTGTATCTTTTTGAAGCCAGTTGTTTTTGTTGTTAAGAAGTTTTCTTTTTTTGCTTTTGAGTAACGAATTACTTTTCTTTCTCGTGCACTAAAAGCATCCATAATTTTAACAAAATTTTATTCAATCATCAACATGCGTGTTTCACCAGTTCCAAATTTACATCAATTATTTTTTTTCTCCAAAAGTTGAGGTTTTAATTCTACTTTATTAATATGGGTCCACCTCAGGAGCATATCCTTTCGAATAATTAAATAACTGCAAATTAGTTTCTTACATACATAAGTTTTAAGAAGAACGTTCGCAAACTTATATCTTATCGGTAAAAGCGTGGCGTGACGTAGTCGCTGCAAACTTTTTATAAAAAAAACAGCTTTTGAGTGTTTCCTGTTTAACTTATTTACAATAATTTCGGAATTTTCACACAAATTTTCATCCCCTAAAAGGCAAAGATTTTCCAAAAAGGGTGAAAGCAACCGTAACAACCGTAATTTAAATACCAATTTTTCAAATTCCATTACTTCTTTAAAACTTTAAATCCAACTCTCATTTTAAGGGATGAATTTTGGAAAATCCTTTCTTATTGCTCGACTACGTTGTAACAAATTGGCACGTTTACTACGTTTGGCAATATTATTTATATTTATCTTTTATAAATTGCATATAAAAGGTGCTCAGCGTAGTACGTTATGAGGACATAACTAAGAAGGCGAGGACTGTGAGAAGTGGCGCACCATTTATATTTAGAAGTAAAATGATATAGTCCTACCTAGGTGTACGCAAAAAAAACCGCAAATCGATGTAGAGTTTAGCCGTTTGGCACACAGGTACTTTAAGGCAAAACAATAATCTTGAGCCGCAGTTCCTCAAAATATGTCCCTTGGGGGGGGGGGGAGATAAGGTGTCATCAATTTTTTGTATCAAATGAAAGGGTTAAATTCAAAAATTCAAAAAAAATATTAAATTTTAATGTTTTCGAAATTGCTTTCAGGGGGTTAAAAATGAGGATATAAACTATCATTTAAGGTATATATTCGAGAAAAATACTGAGCCGTCTTCTACTTGGAGGGGCCCAAACTTGGTATGTTTTGAAAATACTTATGGCTAAACTCTACATCGATTTGCGGTTTTCGAGCGAAATTGCCGTTGTACACCTGCCACTAATATGTTCGGTAAAGATAAGCGTGCTAAGTCACTCACTGGCTGTGACATTGATCTTGGTCTAGGCTCGCTAGAACGCACGTCGGTATTGCGAATATTCTAGTTCATAAGGATGCGCGGTCGGCGTTCGACGCACACACACGGTTGCGCGGCTCGCGATTTGGCACGCAGAATACCTATTTACGGACTGCTGTGATAGGTGTTAATTAAACTATATGAAACATCTCGACCATGGGGACACTAGTTTTCTGAAGTGATAGGACTGTGCATCAGGTGCATACTTTTCGGACATTGAATTTGTATTGGCTCAGCTTCTACACCGCGCCGGAATTGACCGGTTTGATTCGGATTTTGCTACTACACGTCGTGCATAGTAACAGCGGCTGGCGGTGACGTCACGGTGACTACAACATAACGTTTTGGTTAATTCCTTACCTATCCCCCATTTGTATTGATATGTCTTAAAGTAAAATTTCCTCTTAAACTAGCCTCCTACTGACGATAGGACACACGGACTGACACCCCTATGTTGAGACGGCTATCACATAAGGTCAGTATCGAACAGATATGATGAAAATAGTTCTGTTAATGAATGTATTAATTAATCGTATAGCCGCATAAGTCCCCACGGCTGGGACATGGCCTACTGTAACCGAGAGCGATTTGGGTCGTACCTAGTTCACACGCGCGCCTAGTATGACAACCAAACTACTCCGTTGTCGTGTGGAAGAATAAAGCAGTTATACTGTTATACCAGAAATGCTTTTGTTACTCCTTGTCTTTGTCCATAGTTGATATTTTGGTGTTTTTTTTTGTATATACCTCATAATATGAGGTATATAATAAGAACTTATATTTTTTATATACGAACTATTACTTTTTAGACCTAGGTAAAAAAAAAAACTTAGAAATTTAAATTCTTTCGTTTCACGCTATTATATTTTAAGTTCGTGCTAGTATAAAACTCATTTAAATATATTTGCATACTACCAACTACATTATTATTACTGGTTACATACATTTATCTGTGTAAGTCCTTGGGCCGTAAATTACCCTCGACCTTTTAAGTGCCAAGGTTTCAGTTGGGTGTTAGAAACTAAGCGTGCAATTTCCACATGTATGTTGTACCAGTTTTGAATTAAAAATAAAATGGAACTTAGTTTTTTTAAGAGTTTGGGCTTCGAAAATACTGAAACAAATACACCTAGGTATACAGTCAGTTAAATGAGTATAACGTTTTTACAGTATAACTTAAGACAGTGTGGAAAACTCGTTACCAACTCATACTGAACTAATTAAATTTGTTCAAGAATAATATAAATGCCTGTTAATTTTAGAAGGGAAAATGTTTTCTCTTTTGTTATTAGAAAAAATATAGTAAGTAAGTTCTTGAACACGATGTTTTATGACTGAAATAATGAATGACACTGCTTTTATTCAAAATATCTTTTTTTATTTTTTTTTATACCACTAAGGTGGCAAAGAAGCATACGTTCCGCCTGATGGTTAGCGGTCACCGTAGCCTATGGACGCATGTAACACCAGGGGCATTACTCGCGCGTTGCCGACCCTTCAAAAATCCAATAACTACTTTCTTGAAGAACCCCATACTGTAGTCCTTAGAGAAAACCTTGATTCATTTCATTTTATTCCACAACCCAAGCGTTCGCGTGAGGAAGTTTATCTGAAACTGCACTGTACGCGACCATGTCGGTTCTGAAATGTAGAATGAATTCCCTGCCAATGGCGAGCGGTGTGATGTTAGAAAGTAGCTGTGGGTATCATTTCGAACAATTCCTCAGAACACATCTATATTATTATCTACAGGTGTTTGGGGTATCTTATCTTCATACTTATTACCGCTGGGCAGACGTTTAGATTTTTGATGTTAAACATCTGTTGGCGCGCCTTGGCAGTAAAGTTCGGACTGTATGCCGTGACGGCAAATTTCATAACGCTCTTTGTTGCCGTCATGCCCCCTCTACGCCGCCGCTCTGCCTCCTTTGCGTCTGTATGAGGTGTTTGCTATATCTATCCGACTATAGTATACTCGACAATGTTTTACATCTACCGGGCGACCGTGACAGCCAACTATATTTTTTAGGTACATAGTTGGTTTGCTTTTTTTTTATTTTGGATCAGTTTTCTTCCTATGAAAGTTTATAAGGTTCGAATATACATTATCTAAATACAGACTGACTGTCGAAATCCTAGGCCTTCCTAGGGGCTACACTTTGGGGTTCTTTGAGAAAGGAGCGATTCGATTTGTAAATTTTTGGCAACACGTGAGTAACTAAAGGTGCAGGCTACGGTAATCGCTTGACATTAAGCGGACCGTATGCTTGTTTGCCACTTAAGTGGTATAAAAGAAAAAGAAGAAAAAAAATAATAATAAATCGTCTTATGATAGGTAACACATTAACAACACTAATTTGCATATTTTTTTTAGTTTTTCATTAGTTTACTCGTAGAGTTATCCATACAAGTTCTTATCATCCAATAACTCATAATAACATTAACAGAAACACTTTTTCTACACATGTTCAAAAAAAAAATGACGGTAAATTACGGTTTCATACATCAAGGTCGCGATAATGCATGTTGACGGTAGATGTTTAACCCGATTACGGTGTTTTCACTGTAAATCGTAACAGCCAGTGTGGTTACAAAGTGGGAAGGATTATGTTGAGAAGTGGACGTCCTCGCATTCAGTTATTGTTCCCTTAAGTAGTTATCGTTTTTTTTATAGAGTCTATTGCTGTAGTACCCTCATTTTAACTGCAGAAAGAATAATTATTTAATCTACATTATTATTCGATTGTACATGCAGTTCTCGAAGATATAGAAAACTAAAACTTTTAGGGCACGCGCAAGCCGAAAAAAAAATAAAGGCAATTTTTGAATTATCTATGGTATTTATTATTCGGAGGACCGATGGCCGATAGCGCAGACGTGTCCAAGAGTGGAAAAAACCGCGTATGGGAAGGCGAACCTTGGCACGCCCTCCAGCCCGGTGGACCGACAATCTTAAAAGGGTGGCCGGATGCGGAAGGCAGAGGACCGAGAGAAATGGCACTTTAAGGGATTTCATGTATGAATAATGAAGGTATAACGCATAAAAACCTGCTCGCTGTGTTGTCCATACGATGAGGAACGAGGCCAAATTGTTTTGCATGCGGACTTTTTTTTATTATTATTATTATACCACTAAATTGGCAAACAAGCACACGGTCCGCCTGATGGTAAGCGGTCACCGTGGCCTATGGACGCTTGCAACATCAGGGGCATCACTCGCGCGTTGCCGACCCTTGAAAAATCCAATAACTTCTTTCTTGAAGAACCCCATATTGTAGTCCTTAGAGAAAATCTTGGCAGGGAGCTCATTCCGCAACCCAAGCGTTCGCGGGAGAAAGTTCTGAAACCGCACTGTACGCGACCATCTCGGTTCTAAAGTGTGAGAATGAATTCCCTGCCGATGGCGAGCGGTGCGATGGTAGAAAGTAGCCGTGGGCATCATTTCAAACAATTTCTGAGAACACATCCCATTGTACAAGCGGTAGAACAGACACAGGGAGGCAAAATCTCTCCTCAGACTTAAGGATTCGATACGGCAAGAGAGTTTGGGATCGTCGACAATTATCACAGCCCGTCGTTGAACCGAGTCAAAAGGTCCGAGCTGGTATTCCACTGTATGGGGCACACACAGGCTTCTCCTAGGACCTTAGTCCAGACTCTTCGGGCAATCGACGATCAGAATTCTCAAGCCGCCTGCTGTGATCGACGGTTTGATGTGTCTTCCAAAGCACGAAAGAGCTTAGAAAGTGCCACTAGGTGGCTAGCTACCCATGAAATGACTGACCCCGGCCGACGTCCTTTAACTTTCACATCTTTTCCCATAGACGAATGCTACTGGGCCATGAGCTTCTACTGTGGAAAAACTATTAATTAGTTTGTGCTGCGATGTGCGGGCGCACTTGTAATATACCTTGATAAAAAGTTTATTTTGGTGGAAATAAGTTCTTATAAAGTCTCTCATGTGAAACGTACGTAAACTCGTTAGGAGATGTGTAGTTTCAGGTAAGCCATTAGTTTTACTGCTCAAGTTTTCGAGCAGAAACTTACCTACATAGGTCTGAGAATTTACAATTCTTAAGAGCGCTTCGAAAAATTCCGATGTTTTGCAATAACTAATATAACTTATGCATTTATTTAAAGACTAGTCTTTATTCTAGACGGTTAGTAGTACACATTATTAAAAATTGGTTATTAACATTAAAAATAATACATTTAGTTATTCCTCACCGCCATAAAAACAAATTGAATATTATTTGTACATATGTATTTTATTCGAAACACATCTTCTGTAGCGCCCCCTGTTGGCATATATTCGCAAAATATGACTCAGAACCTGCTCTAAGGTATGTCTTTAATGTATGTATGTCGTCATGCATACAAAAATGGTAACATTTATTATTATTACACAAACAAAACTTTCATCCTAAACGCCGAAATGTTTCAATTCAATTCAATCCTGTTAACGCAAAATAAACGCGCGGAATAGTACATTGTGTATTAAAGGGTGGTATAGAGAAAATTACTAACGAGAGGCTATTTAGAAACCTAAGGCTCGAAGGCCAAAGGCTTTAATTACTCGAGTTTGTAATTTCCGTACCGCCCGTATTACACACAATATTTTTCATCACATTTGCGAGTTAATAAAATAAAGATATGAGGTAGTAAATAAACTCACTTAAACATAATTGAAATGGTGGAAATAGAAGTAGAAAAAACAATACCACCGTTAGATATCTAGAAAATTCATGAATAAAAAAGTTTTGACTTAAGTTAAAACTTATAATTGTTCGCTTATAATGTGCGCGTATGACATATTATGAACAGACAGCTTTATAGAAGTCTTGATAGAGGTCATTACCGCCCTCGGATTCTATGAATGTGCGCATTTCTGTATGAAAAGTAAAATTAACAAAACAAAAGCCCGTGGGTGTAATTAAGGTCTTAACGAGTAAGTGTGATAAAAAATATTATATGCAAGATCTCCTTTGAAAATTTTATTGAAAAGAATATTTTACAATTTCACTTAAACCTGGGATTTTCGTTTCATATGGTTGATTTGACAAAATGTTTAAAGGAGAAGCTTACAAAGCATATTCTTTGAAGCTTTCGCATTCATGAGTTATTGAAATTCGCCATTGATGTAGAAGTAGATATTTTAAAGGTCTGTTAAATTATAAGAGTTAAAAATTAAATTCGGCATTTTTGTTTAAGATATAATAATTCTGGTGTTGGTATATTTATAGACTTAATTCAATAAGGTTAAACTCAATTTTATAAATTCGCAATATAAGGTTTCTAATTTTTTGCCTAAATTTGATACTTCACTAGTTTTAAAAAACCAAATTTGACTATTACTTAACAAGATATTAAGTATTTGAATTTTTTGTAAAGTAAAGATGTTTTTTTTTAACTCCACTCCAATGAATATAGGTGTATTGTCAAACAGGTCCCATGAAATTATAAAAAAAAATCATAATCTATTTTTGTTATTAAATACTTTATAATATATAAAGTACAAGTACTCCCTAGAGCGGCGAGCGTCCCTTGCCCCACTTGATTCACTTCCGCCCGTAACAGTCTCTGAGGTACAAAAGATCATCAAAGACTTAAAAGCCAAAAAGGCCCCGGGTTCCGATGGGATCTCGAATAGGCTTCTAAAAATCTTCAATGCGGCCATGGCAAATTGCAGCTTTCCTGATTCTTGGAAAGACGCTGGCGTTATAGGCATCTCTAAGCCGGGAAAACCAAGTTACGTAGCAACGTCTTATAAACCCATTAGTCTTTTAAAGATCTTGGGAGATCTCTCTGATTTTTTATGAATTAAAATTATAAATATGAAAAAGAGTTTGTTTGTGTAAGGACAAAGTTCACATACCAACGGAGGATCCAACTGAGCCGAAGTTCGGCACAGAGATGATGCCATGATGATGATGATGAGTTCAATAAATGAAAAAAGACAAAGGCTACTTTCATCCCGTAAAATTAAAAAATCCCACACTAATAACCTTAATCAAATTGCACTTGGATGAACAATAGCGACAGCTACAGCGAACTTTCTTATTAAAATCCCACGAGCGCCGCTTACCGAATTTAGCGCAGGCAAAGCCGCGGGTAAAAATTAGAAAAATTATAATACTAAGTATTACTGTTTTATTTTAAAGATTCACGGTTAATGTCACTATTAAACATAATGTGGTACGGGGTTCTTACCGTGATTAGCCAAGGATGTGAGCTCCCAATATTTCGGTGCTATTGCAAGCAATCATGGTGCTTAACCATTGTGTTTAACTATTACTGTGCTTACTTAGTAAATATCTGTGTTTTTGTGCCTGGCCCGACGCGCTCTTGGTCGGTTTTCAGGGTCTCATAGGTAGCGAAAGGGAACCAACATTGTAAAAACACAAGCTTTAAACTTTGAGTGATTACCCTTAATTAACCCTAAAGCAAAACTACAAAGAGGTCAACTGTACTGGTTTCGTTAGTAAAATTGATCCTGCGACCTTACAATTCCCGAGTCACACTTAACCAGTTTTTTTATAAGTGAAATATATATAATTTAAAACACCAACGTTTAAAGTAGATTTAATATTGATGATTATCCGAGTTAAAAGAAAACAATAGACTTTTTAAATTGAAGTTGCAGCTAAATTACCGAATTTAATTTTGTTCCAACTTGCGTATAAAATTACGATATATCTGCTATTGGATTGCAGAGATACTTTCTGCGGCAACTTAAGTTGTTATTTCTACGTGACTTGACATCTGAATTGGAATTTCTTTTAGCAATTTGGAATGTGGTAGAGATAAAAGAATGGTTGATAAGTAAAGTAGAAAAGCTTATTTAAAACTCTAAAAATAAAAGCACACCTTAGACACTTCTTAGAAAATCGGCCAAGTTATAGGTCAGTACTGTTTCTCTTAATAATCGCTAGTTTTTTTTTAATGTTTTTGTACCGCTAAGGTGGCAAACAAGCCTACGGCCCGCCTGATGGCAAGCGGTCACCGTAGCCTATGGACGCTTGCAACACCAGGGGGGGGGGCAAAGCAAAATCCTACCTACAGCAGACCGACGAAAGAAAAAAAAATATATACAGTCGAATTGAGGACCTCCTCCTTTTTCTAAAGTCGGTTAAAAAAGGAGAATGTTTTTATTCACAAATCGTGTAGAAGATAAGTAATTTTAAATTTCTAAAAATAAAATTTTTAATTTCCTGTTTTTTCTTGTTCCAGGTAATTTTTCGTGTATTTAACAGAGACCCACGCCCCACAAGGTTCTTCGGATGGTTTAAGAAAAACCTTACGTGATTTATTATTATACTAACCTATTTTAGAAATAATTTATGTTTATATTATTTTCGAAAGCGTTTTCAGTTTCTTTGTAGACCAAAAACAATGAAGGTATATTGGTTAAGTTGTTAAAAGAATGTTTACTACCTATGTGTCAAAATAATTCTATTATACACGTCTGAATATACGTATATCAACCAATGAAATGTAAACCTAACCTACAAATAACCATCAACCAACTCTGCACAATATTCATATATTTCTTATAAGCAAGTAACGTGAGTGTGTTTAATATATTGACGCACGAATGGCCGTAAGCCAATTTGTATTACGGTTAAGAAATAACACAAGCATTGTTAATTATTTTGTGTTGGATGTAGCCATAGTCTTTAAAATTTAAAATTCTATAAACACATTTAACGGCGTTTTATTGATTGAATTATTCAATTGAAACTTTATTCATAAACACTTCTTTTTAGGGTTCCGTCCTGAAAGGTAATTAGGAACCCTATTACTAAGGCTTCGCTGTCCGTCCGTCTGTCAGTCCGTCCGTCCGTCCGTCTGTCACCAGGCTGTATCTCATGAACCGTGATAGTAAGACAGTTGAAATTTTCACAGAAGATGTATTTCTATTGCCGCTATAACAACAAATACTAAAAAACAGAAAAAATAAATATTTAAGGGGGCTTCCATACAACATACGTGATGTTTTTGCTCGTTTTTGTAGATAATGGTACGGAACCCTTCGTGCGCTAGTCTGATTCGCACTTGGCCGTTTTTTTTTTAGTTCTTCTGCGACAAATCTGAGAAAATAATTGTTGCATTTAACCTTTATAAATGTTAATTTAGTTATATCACATAAATTTAGTGCTGATTACAAAACAAAACAGTAGAAATAACTTTAAATCTTGTTGTGTTAACGTTTTTATTAGTTTATATTTATTTTACAATTTTTTTATATTCGACCTGTACATAGGCTAAGTTAATTCTAGCATACTTTTTAGGGTTCCGTACCCAAAGGGTAATTAGCGGAACCCTATTACTAAGACTCCGCTGTCCATCCGTCCGACCGTCTGTCTGTCAGTCTCATGAACCGTGATAGTTAAACAGCTGAAATTTTCACAGAGGCTATTGCGCAGTCCATAGGACAGATCACGCAACTAGAAGTCTATGGTGACAATACTATTTTGTTATTTGTTAGTAGTGTCCACCAGTGGTACAAGCCGGTGTCTACGGTCTAAAACGGGCTTTTTGCGCCAAATTGTTAAAGAGCCGCCATTAGATAATATCTGAGAGTTGTAATTGGGATTTTTACCAGAAATGCCAACTACCTACAACTGACAGATATTATTAAGAAACTATATAAAACGTTCTAAAAATAGCTTATGACTAGTTTTATATTTCCAACAATTAATTTTTAGAAATTCGCTTTCTACGAAGAGATAATTGAGGATATCTAATGGCGGCGCTAGTGAGCGGTAAGAGGACCCTCAAAATTATTTTTTACAAAGCATAAAAGCTTTTGTTTAAAAAATAATTTGCTGATACTTGTTCATTCTAGTTACAGTTTCATACAGTCGAAGCGGATTTTAATTCCGGTTGTCACACTTTTAAAACAACTGGATCCAATCCGAGAAAGCAAATATTAAATAGTGACGCGGAACCGAGCGCACCGTTATTGGACTGGGAACTGGGACCACTGTTGGGAAGTTATTTTTATTTAAGTTAAGGATTGAAGTAAAGTATTTTTGCATATTTTTTTTATTGTGTTTCTAGCCTACAAGTAGGCTTGAGGAACAAGTACCGATGCAGATACAGAAGTAAATAAAATATGCTACTTTGTAAATGGAATCAATAAAACCTTATCGAGATGCTGAAAAGATTTTTAACATACAAAATTTGTTTTTCACCTCACCAGCACGAAAAGAATAGTTTTGCTATCCAAATTCAGTGAGCAAAATCGAACTTTCCTCACTAGTGAGGCAAAGTAATTCACTGTTAGAACATTGACTTTTGGAATTAACCCGATGATGAAAAAAAAAAATAATACAATGACTGATCAGAAACAAATTTTGGATCAAATACTTAACCTTGTTCATTTTAATTAAGAATATAACTACATAGCATTTTTTCGTTTTAAAGTGAGTTTTTATAAATTATTAGTATTATTAAAAGTTTATACAGCTAACTTAAAAAATATCATACGTTGTTTTGATAGCAATGGCAGAGGTTGTAGTAGGTACAATTCCGAACGCAACCTCAATTTAAAAAAAAAAACAAAGTAAAATGGCGGCAAGCTAGTTTTTTGACCATAAGATTATTTATTTAATTAATAATTCTGTTTTGTTTGAAGAACGAGCGATACAAGCTATGAAGATATTTCTCTGCGGTAATTTTTTACTTCTCTGCAACACAACAATCTTACATGAAAAAAATTGTAATGGACAGGGAAAAATCCCTTTATACACAGATGATATTCAGAAATTGATGCAAAACGTTAATTTTAACTTAAAAAAAATATTTAACGTAATATTTTACACCATACAAATACACCATTACAGAACGTAAACAAAAGATTTAGACCAATACAGACAAATGAATAACAGGAAACAACATTTTTTTTTATGAAAATATTGCCAGCCTAATAAAAGTACTCCCAAATACTGACGCTAGATTGAGTTCCGAATATTTTTGTGGTTACCTATTTCAATGCGCGACCGCACAATTTTAGGGATGTAAAATGAGAAGGAGAGAGCATTGATATTTTTCCCTCCCCGAAGTAATAAATAGTTAATATAAAATACTAATTTAAAATTTGGATTTACAACTTAAGCATTTTTATAGATGTACATAAAACCATAAGGCATAAATACGTCCAAAACCTGTCAAAGTTAATAACCGTTCGTAAATAAAGTCATAAAAAACACTAATTTTAATGTGCTCCGCTTCGTTTTACGCGCCAGTTTTCAAGTTTACAAGTGGGACGCCCTGACTACATAAAATAAGTACAAGTTCTTTCTGGCGCTCGCCGGCCGCTACCGCGGCACGCTCCGCTCGGCTTCGCGCGCTAACTTTTTTGTGCTCCGCTTCGTTATACGCGCCAGTTTTCAAGTTTACAAGTTGAACGCCCTGACTACATAAAATAAGTACAAGTTCTTTCTGGCGCTCGCCGGCCGCTGCCGCGGCACGCTCCGCTCGGCTTCGCGCGCTAACTTTCATGTGCTCCGCTTCGTTTTACGCGCCAGTTTTCAAGTTTACAAGTGGGACGCCCTGACTTCATAAAATAAGTACAAGTTCTTTCTGGCGCTCGCCGGCCGCTGTCGCGGCTTTGCACACTTACTTCCATGTTTTACCATAAGCTCTATTTCAGTCTATATAACAAGACTCTGTATAATAAAACGTAAGTTGTATTTATGTTATTTTCTATATTATGTAGTACATAATGTAATCTAATTGTCTTATCGGTTATTTGGGAGTTTTTTTTTGAGGCTGGTAGCATTGCAATTTAAAAAAAGTGTTCGTGTTTCCTTTTTCTTAATCCGTTTACAATATTTTAAAAAGTGTAATTACATGGTTTTTAAGTGTAAATTGTGTTTTTGTCAGCCTATTCTTTAATTTTATCAGTGTGTAAAGTATGATTTGGATAGCTACAAGAAATCTGAACTGCTATAATGCCGAGCAAGTGAATTTTATATGTTATATCGACCATTTGGCGGGAAAAAAAAAATCTGGTAGTAAATAATTTTTTTATTGAAAAGTATTATTTGGCACCGACTTTCATATATCATTTCTATATCATGGAGTGCTGCTCTATCGAATAAGATTTTTTTCAGGTTAAAATGTCGTGTTGCAGAGAAGTAAATATTTACCAAATATTTTTCTCGCTGGTAGAGGTGAATAGTTGTATGTTGGACACGTGAGCAAATTTTTTCCGTCTCGTGCCTTTAAATCCCTCGCTATGCTCAGTAGTCTATATTTAAATCACTCGCTACACTCGTGGTTTAATTATAGC
This sequence comes from Apoda limacodes, assembly GCA_946406115.1. NCBI lineage: Eukaryota > Metazoa > Arthropoda > Insecta > Lepidoptera > Limacodidae > Apoda > Apoda limacodes. Next base: position 20,366,039 of record OX291541.1, on the reverse strand, counting down.
CTACTTCGCTTGGTCAGGATTTAAAGTCGGCACTTCTACCAAAAAAACGCTTTTACTCACTTGTAAAACAAATAACTATTGTACAATATATAAATAAGCTGTAGAATAAAAATATTCATATATTTACATTGCTTCTTGATATAAAACTATGTGCTGAATTTATAGAAGACTAGTATTTTCCCCAGCCTTCGTGCTTGTCGACTTTAAAAATAAGAAAGCTTTCAATTCTCATACATATTTTAAACCAACACGTCAATTTTAATTTTTAACCGAAAGGCCATAGCTTCAATATTGACGGGTTATTATACAAAATTCTAATTACCATTTTTCCTCTATACGAGATAAATTTTCTAAATCCCTTCCCTAGTCTTCCCTAGTGTAGCCCAAGTACGGATCCCACAAGGCAAAGTTAAATTTTCTTGACCCAGTGGTTTAGACTATGCATTGATAGGTCAATGAACCACTCAGTCATGCATACAAAATATTCAAAGTTACTCCCAGTTAAATACAATAAATACATACAATATGTAAGGTACCTACTTCCATTACTTTTTTACTTAAGTAACAGAGCTGTGAGCTGATTCTGAGTACCTACCTGACTTTATGATAAAAAAAATGAACGAAGGGTTCAGTACCATTATCTATAAAAACGGCAAAAAAATCACGTTCGTTGTATGGGAGCCCTTAAATATTTGTTTTATTTTAATTTAATTATTTTTAAAGTGACTATATATTTAAATATTGTGTGAATATTTTAAGCGTGTTGCCGTTATCAATATCGAGCAAAAAAATCCCCCTTAAATATTCTTTTTATTCTGTTTTTTAGTATTTGTTGTTATAGCGGCAACAGAAATACATCTTTTGTGAAAATTTCAATTGTCTAACCAACACGACAAACAGACGGACAGCGGAGACTAAGTAATAGGGTCCCGCTAATTTACCTTTGGGCACGGAACCCTAAAAATGAGTATTGTACAAATTATACAAAGTAATAGAAAAGGACTTTACAACTTGGTTAAGCTGAAAGTGGATTTTATATTTTCAACTTTTGTCTCAAATTAGAAAACATTCCGATATTGGATAGTGTAAGAGCAGTCTGTGCCAACATTACTTATCATTCTACGTGTCTTGGAAGCCAAGCTGACGTTCTAAACTTCGAAATATGTTTAACATAAGGACCCGTATACATATCTGCACAAAAAACAAAAAAAAAAATAGTGGATTTGTTTATTTAGGAAAAATAGAAGGAAAGATAGAAATGTTAATTACTGATTCTATATATCTAAAAACTTTTTATAAATAGTACATAGCGGCCTTAGATTATTGTTTTTGTACTTGCCTATTATAGGATTTATGCAAAGGTTGATAGCTAATAGCCATAACCTAAAAAAATAATTTAAGATCATATTATTGAATTATTAATTTGTAAATCAAAAATTTCTTATATAAATATTCTACACTCCACTACGCTCCACCAGAAACTATTAAAAAAAAATACAGCAAGACTGAGTTTTAGGTAATATATTGGATGAATAGGAAGTAGAAACAGGAAGTATAAATATGATAAAATACCTGATTTCCTATATTGTTTTTGTATGTTCTAGCAGAACATGCAATTCTGAGCTTTTAAAATAGCAATTATTAACGTTACATACATGTTATGACAGTACTACTTTATTTGGTATATGTTCGTTCATCTTAGCAGTATCTAAGGAATATAAAAACATAGTTTTTTCTATTTATATTGCCAAAAAAAGAAAATATGTAACAAGCTAGTTGGTATATTAGTAGAAAGCTTAAATTAAATAACAATATGAAAAAAAAATATACGGGAAAAATATATTCTGGACCAGGTTCTCTAATATGGTGTCAGTCCCTTATATACGGGATGTATGGCAACCTAACATATATGGAATGTACAATGCAAATCGTAAATTCAACTATATTCTGGTTATACATACGATGTGTATTGTTAAATTAAAAAAAAACTAAAAACTACTAAAACTATTACAATCTAGTAACACTCAGTTAACTTGACAAATATACCGGAATATTTTCCCGTCAAGGAACCTGAATTATAGCGTATATCCACATTACAAATGCTATTAAATAGAAAAATGTTAGATAGCTAGGATAATGTTTGTTTCTTAAGACTCGGCTTAAGGCTCGGCAACTTCGGAATTGAATTCAATCCAAATCCGGCGCATCTTGAAACCGCTTCACGTCGCGTCGCGTCTCGTTGCTCGTAGTGACACGATATTTTTCTTAGGAACCCGCGATTGGGATGAAAATCCTTTCTCATTATTTGTATCTAGTTCTAGCTATTGCTGAGCCAAAAATCAAATTAATGAAATGCTCCGTTACGAAGAGTAAACACTTATTAGTACAAGCGTTAGTATTGCGTCTCCTTAATTACAGTGATGTGTGTTTTCCGGACTTAACCTCTGATCTTTTAAATAAACTGGACCGACTCATTAACAGCTGTATCCTACCATATCTCTAATTTTCGCAAACAGCTTAAATGGTTGCCAGTTCGCCAACGCAGGAGTGTTAGGATTCTCTGTGTCCTTTACTCTATTCTACATGATCATAGCTATCCAGACTACTTCAAATCACGATTTCATTTTCTCGGCAATAAACATGAGCTCGCACTTCGTTCTTCTCACAACCTTCTTCTTTCTACTCCACGACACCGCTCTGCCTTTGTAGCTAATTCTCTTACACTTCAAGCTACAAGACTCTGGAACGCACTTCCTAAAGACATCCGCAATGCGCAAAGTAAACATACTTTTAAAATAAAGGTAAAGGAATACTTTCTCAAGCAGATGGCAGACTGAAATTTCATCCTCTCTGTTATTTTTATCTATATTGTGACAAATTGTGTATATATGTATTATGTATGTATTTATATATGTATGTATGTATATATATATATATATATATATATATATATATATATATATATATATATATAATTATCATGTACATATTAGTATTTTTGTTCTTTAGTATGTTATAAGTTAATGTAACATTATTTTACTTCTACTTACCGCCACTAATTTATCTGCTTGGCTCTATGGTTGACTCGTAGAGAATGCCGTGTTGCATTAAGTCCACCATTGTACACTAGTTTGTGCAGTAAGTTTAAATAAATAAATAAATAAATAGGTACATAAGTAAGGATTAATATAGAATGACAGATCTTCCGTTTCGGAAATTTTTCGGGCAATCTATAATTCTCAATTAGGTAGGTATGCTTCCACGAAAAACAACCGAGAAAATCCTCTTCGTCATCATCAAAATTATAAACATCTTCAGCTAATTAAGATTAAGCATATTATTATGTCTAATCCAATAATTACTTAATTACTGTTACTTTTATGTACTACTAGCTGTTCCCGCCGCTCTTCTCACGCTAAATTCGATTATCGCCGTGGGTTTCATTCATTTAATTTATTCATTCATTCTTAATTCTAAACAGCTTCTGTTCGGTTCAGTTGTTGTGGCGTGAAGAAATAAAAGACATACTAACTCACAAACTTTCGTATTTATTATATATAAGTAAGATTACGTGTTGCTTCTGTATTGTATTTTAAAATTCTGTAAATAAATATTTTTGGACATTAAATACATCATGTCTTAAAATAAGCATAGCTTGTACTATGGATACCAGACAACGGATATAAACGCATAATATATATGTATATACTTTTTGTAAATACATACATATTATACATAGAATACACCTAGACTCAAGGCAAACACAAATGTCCATCATCACATAAATATTTGTCTTATGCAGGAATCGAACCCACGCCCTTTGATGGAATCAAGTTGATTCAGCAGTCGAGTTATTCATAGGTACCCACTAAGCTACAGGAAAGCCAACAAAATAGTATGTGGATTGGGTGTCGTTTGAATACTCAGCGGCAGCAAACGTTGTACATTTCTTTTATCGATTTGAACGCTACTAAATCAAAGTTCGATAACATTTGATAGAGGGTCAGGGCCGCTAAAGCCGCCGCCGTTACCATAATTCAGAATGTCTGACCCCATGCAGGGTTGTTGACTGCTATAGCATTGGCGACCCTAAAAGATGCCCTGTGCAAATTTTGGTTATTTTTGATTTTTGAAGAACCGAATTCAAACCATTGTCCAATGAGGTGTTTATTATTTATTTACTAGCTTTTGCTTGCGGTTCTGACCGCCCTAACTTCGGTTATCGATGTAGGGTTTTGGCCGTTGGCAACTTTTCAATTATAGAAAATAACCGACCCACCCATGGCGTTTTCAAGTAACTTATGTCCTTTTCCGACACTCAAAGTATCTCCATGGCTAATTTCATCTTTATAGGTACAATTGTTTAAGCGTGAAGAAGTTGCAGACAGACAGAGTAACTTCCGCATTCCTAAAATTAGTATTGCTTGTTTTCCCTTAATATGATAAATTAATATTATTTTTGGACATTACACACAACGCCATCTGATCCCAAACTAAGCAAAACTTATAGGTACAATCGATAGCAAACAACGGATACATTTTTTTTGTAAATACATACATATTATACATAGAAACACCCAGTCTCATGACGAACACAAATGTTTGTCTAGTGCAGAAATGGGACCCACGCCCGTCCATTCAGCAGCCGGATCATTACCCAGTGAGCCATGGAACCGATAGCTAGCCTTTATTATAACTACTTGCAACTGAAGCTTCAACTATTTAATCATTCCTTTCATCTTAACTTTAACACAAATGTTCTAAAGAGAGAATAAAAGAAAACAAAGAAATGAAACAAGCTATAAGAAACAACATCATTTTTAATCTGTCCATTGAGATAAGTTAATCCCTTGCAACATTTCACTAAGGTACACCTTTTGGACATTTTCTGGCACCTAGTCATCAGTTTTGATACAGCACTCATAAAGAGGTCGCACTGCGCGCATGGACCGATCCATTTCTTTCCTAATGCCTAGGCGTTTCGTATAATCTAGTGAAAATCCGAAACATTTAGATTTCGGCCTAAAATTTCAACTTTGGCCTGGCCCAATGTATTATAGGTACATTGGGCCAGGCCAAAATACATATATATTTATGTATCCTCAGAGCCGCTAATCTACATCGATCTACGAATAAGAAAAATAAACACCTTAATTTAATTATATTAAAGAGAACCGGTTCCTTGCATTCTTTGCATACCTAAAACCAGTCCAATCACATCTTGCTTTTTAAATAGTCTTTATCATAATAATCGTTGCAAAAAAGATAGGTAGGTATAATGTGTTAGACCAGAATTACGACGTGGTGTTTACAAAAAATCAGCATTATCTTTGTTAAAACGAGAAAGATACATGGAGACGATTGCGGCAGCTGCAAAGTGTAGTTTGTAGTGCGTTATACAAAACAGTCGAACGGTCTCAGTAAAGTGATTCACTGGTTACCAGACAGACATGCGTTTTATGCGTGAGTGATGTAACTTACTGTGATAATGAAGTAATTGGAAGTGGCACAAAACATAGTTATTCTATTTTATTTGTAAATTATTTTCGTATTTATTTCACAATCACATTATTGTTGTATGTTTAGTTGGTAAATAGTTTAGGTAGTAATCGGCTTTTTTTTCAAAGTGTATGGATCTTGTGGTTCTAACAATGACATTTCATTATATGTGAATGTTTCCTTTAGTATTGGGTTATAATTGTGGAGATAAGTATAGTTATTTTGGTTTAGTCAACATGTGCGCAGCAGAAGTTATTAAATTTATCAAGGTTAGTTCTGGAATGTTAGGGACCGGTTCGTTTTGTTTACTAACAAAAGGTGCGTTTTGTTTACTCTTTCAATGCGTTTAATGTCAAAATCTAGCCAAGTTAAAAAGACAATTTCTGTATGACACGGTACAAATCTTGACTCATTCGCTTTAGTAGCATTAATAACACTTAGCGCATAATGTACCTACATTATGTCAATGAACGAAACGCAAAGAAACGTAGAATTATGCGGCTCTGGGATCTTACTCACTAGTCTTATTTGTTCATAGGGTTGCCAGGCGTCCGGATAAAGCCGGTCAGTCAGGCTTTTTGGTTGCGTATGCGGTCAAATTAGACGGTTTCTGTGCTGTCCGGGTATTGTTAGGCTTTTTAAGTTTGATATTTTTTTTACATTTGTCATGTACTGGTTTCCGTTCCGCCCGCCACACCTTGTAACGCTAATGCGCTCCTCCCCGCGCCCTGAACATTGAAATGATTATTGAATGATTAATAACAAAGAAGACAGATTCATTCAATTTTATTGTTATTTCATAAAAAATTAAGAAAAATCTATGGTAAATGATAAAACATACTTTAACAAAAATTGTCTCGTTATACTAAGACTAAATAATTTAAGATGTTAGGCCGTATTACCCAAATGTCCGGGTAAGCTGACTGGTTTGTCCGGCTTTTCGGTTTTAAGACCTGGCAACCCTATTTGCTCACGCTGTCTGTTAGACTAGACGAAGTGTCTACTGATACTTAATATATTGGTTGTGTCTACGAAAAGTATCTGTTTACTGTTTACGAGTTGCCTGCCTAATAAACTGATGAGAAAAGTAGGTATTTATACACCGTTGAACACATACTATTATCTGCTCCGGTATTCATTATAATAGCACATTTTTACCATAGCCTAAACACACATTTTATTTACAGAAATAAATAAATTCATTTGCAAAGGTTTCAATATTTGACTATAATTTATCCTGTAGGTATTTTTATTGAGATATTTGTGGACATATTCACGTAGGCTTTAAGACGCATTGATGACAGAAAATACTATTTGTAAGGACGGCTATTCTGTTCTTGTAGTTGTGTGTAGTAGTAGCACAGAACAGAATCAGTAGTTCTGTAACCTCCATTGATGCACTAACTTGGTTATGCTTTAGCAAAATTGTAAACTAATAGCACTTAGAACTTGAAAGATTTATTTGCCAAAACATTTGAAAAAATCGGCCAAGTGCGAGTCGGACTCACGCACGAAGGCTGCCGTACCATTGTCTATAAAAACGGCAAAAAAATTAGTTGTATAGGCACCCCCCTTAAGTATTTGTTATATTTTAATTGAATTATTTATCTTTAAAGTGAATACTATTTAACTTAATATTCTGTGACTATTTCAAGCGTCTTCCTGTTGCCGTTATCAATATCGAGCAAAAACGAGTAAAGAAAATCACTTTTGTTGTATGAGAGCCCCCTTAAATATTTAATTTATTCTGTTTTTCTAGTATTTGTTGTTATAGCGGCAACAGAAATATATCTGTAAAAATTTCAACTGTCTAACTATCACGGTTTATGAGATACAGCCTGGTGACAGACAGATGGTCGGCCAGCGGAGTCTTAGTAATAGGGTCCCATTTTTTACCCTTTGGGTACGGAACTCTAAAAAAAGTAAAAAGGGGTCAGCTCAGGATTATTTTATTGAACAAAGTTCATTAATTGTGTTTTCACGTTTGTCCGGACCATTCCAAAGTACACGACCATTGAATTGTTGTCATCATCAGCGGATCCGGAGAAATATAGCCAAAAAATTGCTAGGGACTATAATAATATGAGGCAGAAGTTATTAGATTTTGAGCAATCCGGTGTTGCTGGCGTCTATAGGTTACGGTGACTGTTCAGATCAGGCGAAGCGTAAGATAATAAACAATCTGGGTGGAATAAAAAAATACGTGAAATATTATGTACCATTATTTTCCCAATTCATGTTTTTACAATATGAAATACGCTTACATATCAATATGTACAATTATGCATGTCATTAAAATCTGATACCCTATTTGCTTGCGTACATGTAACGAGTATTCTGCCAGATATCGTTATTGAGATTTATTGACTCAAATTAACTGAGCACGCGGCTGGTAATAAATTAATATTGAGTGGGTCAGTAACATTGTACACGATATTACTGCTGTAACGGATAAAATCAGTCAGTCAATGGTCAATACTCTCTGTGACTAGGGTTACTAGATAACAGAAATTTTCCTTACATGTACGGAATTTCAGCCATCTGTCAGGGAAACAGAGAAAATATGAAATGATCGAGAATTTTTAGTAAATTAAGATAAATATAAGAAATAAAAATTAAAATATTTATTCTATTTAATCACAAAAATTAGTAACAAAAGAATTAAATCTTAACAATTACATTGTTTTAATCATCTCTAGTCTGGCTCGTATCTAATTCTTACAGGCGGATATTGCTAACAGCAACTGCTGGTCTTTCATAACAATTTTATGAAAGTCATCGCATGATGTTAAACAAACGGAACAGAGAAAAAGCTTCAAAATAGCGGGCAAAATTTACCTATGTATGCTACATTCCCGATTCGACTCTCGTGATGTGCGGTCGTGTTTTCGAGCGTCAAGTGCTCTTAGTGTGCTCTGTGCAGTGGTGACTCAGCTGGTGCGCATTCCTGTGTGGTGTTTTGCCTCAGCGCTGACGACCTCGAATTGTTGTTTGGATCATTGCCCGCAATTCCTGGAAAATCGGCCTGAGTGTTGAAGCGCTGCTCGGCAGTGTGTATTGGCTGGGAAATACTTCTCGGCCCGCTCTGAGTGTGTTTGTGCGTTCTTCAACGCGCCCATAACCGAGTGTTTATCGAAGCGATACTGTGCGTTTTTGTGCGTGAGTGTGTGTTCTCGTAGTCGCGGAACTACTACGCATAGCGGTGACCCTCGCTTGCCTCTTTGACTGTTACCGGTTCGCCCGGTCTGAGTCCGGCTTTGTGTTAAATCGCTAGCGTAGTATTTCCGCTTCAGCGGTTCGCCGCTCCGTGCATTCTCGCGTTTTAAGTGTCGATTGCGTTTTAGTTTGTAGAAATCCAGTTCCGAGTGCTCAAGGGCTGGTGGGTGAGATCGTATAGCTCTTTTCAGAGTTGCGGTCTACCTAAAAGTTTCTCGTTCATAAACGTCTCGTTGCTGGGGGGAAACCTAACGGTGACAACGTAACCCCGGCCGTAGGAGTAGGAGTTAGGTACACACCAGGCAATACGTAGCACTGCGGGGCGCCTGGCCACATTTAGGTATTCTTGCTCCTCGCCAGCAATGGTGGGGAGTCACTAGGTACTCACAAGCGACACCTCGGCTACTCCCGCGCGATGGCCGAATTACTCACCGTCATGTCCCGGGACCAGATAGGGGCGTTCATAAGGGCATGCCTTCGTGAACACTCAGACCTGGTCCAATCCTGCATTTCAGAGGATGTGGCTGCCCACATTGCGTACGACAAATCGATACCCTCCCTGTTGTCGCCGCGTACCGCGTTTCGCTCGCTCTCTCGCTCGCGCTCTCGCTCGCGCACTCGTACGCGCTCTCTCTCCCGCGAACCCCGCCATCGCGACCCGCGTGTCGCTCGCCGCGCTCTTCGGGCCCCTGTGCCCAATCGCCCCCCCACTCCGGTAGCCGATGAGACCCTTTCTCGGTCTCTCGCTACCCCACCCCCCGCAACCTCCGAAACCGCACCCCGGTCTCCAGCAGCCGTAATGTCCGCTGAGTCGGCGTTGTCCGAGGACGACGAAGGCTTCAAAGTGGTTGGCCTGGGAACCAAAAAGGGTAAAAAGCGGAAGAAGTCCGCCAAGTCTAAAAAGGCTTCGGCGGCATCCGCTCTGGAGTCTTCTACTCCTCCTCCCTCCGATTCCGAGGCTAAGCGCCTCAAAGCGCCTAGCGCTTCCGCGTCCCCGTCCCCGTCCACCTCGGCGGCCAGCCCTGAGCTAGCCGCCATGGACACAACCCCCCCCGCCGCCACCTCTTCGCAGTCCGACTGTCCCACTTCGGGACGGAAGGATAAATCTCCGCCGCCCATTGTCATTAAAGACAAAGGGGCCTGGCCGAACATTGCTAACGCTATGAAGGCCAAGCGTATCAATTATACGCACGCCCGCAATGATTCCGAGCGCGGCATCAAAGTGCAGGTCCCGACACCGTCAGATTTCCGAAATCTGACGGCCTTCCTCACGGCTCAAAAATATGAGTACCACACGTACTCATTGGCCGAGGAACGCGTTTTAAGGGCAGTCATAAGGGCAGTCCCTAGGGAATTCTCCACCAAGACTGTCCAGGACGACTTAATCGTCCAAGGCCTCCCCGTACGGGAAGTACATCGTATGTACAATGGCCGAAATAAGTCAGAGTGCTACGACATGGTGCTCGTAGTACTAGACCTGATAAAAGAAGGCAAAGCCATCTTTAATATTAAAGATGTTTGCAGCCTCAAAGGCATCAGGGTCGAGACTCCGCACAAGCGGTCGAACCCGAGTCAATGCCACCGATGCCAGCTATATGGCCACGCGCAGCGCAACTCCGCCATCAATCACGCCACTCCGGACTGTGATCGCGATCGCTCTAACGCATCCGACCCGGTCGCTTGCGTACTCTGTGGGCAAACAGAGCTCGCGTAAACCCAAACAGGGTAAATCGCGTCCCCCCGCCCCCCGCCAACAGGCTCCGCTCGTGCCTGCACCCCTCCCCGCTGTCAACGCCTGGAGACGTCCTCCAGCGCTAGTCGTCGCGTCCAAATCGAAGGAGACAGACAAACTTTTGTCTACTCTCCCCGGGCCCGTCTCAGTTACGGGTATTCCCTACCCCGCCCCTCTCATGTCTCGGGACATTCCGCGTCCAGCGCCTATGAGAAGTGCTCCCGCACCTCTCGCGCATACGCGCCTTGCCCCCCCTCGCCCCTCTTTCGCACTGCCCTGCAACGCCGTTCACACGGCCGAGCAGCAGCAGCACCTCGGCATTCTCGCCGAGATTTCTTGGGCCTTCGACGCGGCCATTTTAGAGATTGTGTACGCCGAATACGTACAGATCACCGATTTCACTCAAATGCTCAGCTTCATGGCTAAGCATCGCGATTTCTTCGCCACCCTGCGCAGGGTAACTCCAAAACCTTAAAACCAAAATGGATTGCACAACCGCGCGCGAAAAACCCCGGTCCGTCTCCATAGGCTATTTTAACGCCAACGGTCTCCGCAACCAAAGAGAGGAATTATCGCAATTCCTCTCGTCCCAAAAACCGGACGTCTTCCTCATCCAGGAAACGTTCCTAAAGCCCGCTGTCCGTACCCCTTCGATCGCGAACTATCGCACCGTCCGTAATGATAGAACTGCCTCCAATCTCGGAGGCACTCTCATCTATTACAGGCGCTCCCTGCATTGCTCCCCTATCGACCCTCCACCGCTTACGAATTTAGAAGCATCCGTCTGCCGCCTAGCGATGACCGGCCATCAGCCGATCATCATTGCATCGGTTTATCTCTCTCCCCTAAAAGACTTGCTCGAGAGCGACCTTCAGTCGCTCTTAAGTTTAGGCGACGCCGTCATTCTTGCCGGCGACCTAAATTGCAAGCATCGCCGCTGGAACTCTTCTGTAACTTCACGGAGAGGCAGACTCCTTGACGATTTAGTTGACAGACTAAACTTTGACATTATCGCTCCCATGACGCCCATTTTATTTCCCCACAATACTAGGAACAACCCCGACGTACTGGACATAGCACTTCTAAAGAATGTAAGGCTAAGCTTTCGTTCTATAGAGGTGCTTGACGAACTTGACTCGGACCACCGCCCTGTCATCCTCCGATTAGGTTTCCCTTCGGACTCTCCTCCCGACACTAGAACCGTGACGGACTGGGATAAATTTGGGCAATTGCTCGAAAATCCCAGCTCGCCACATCTAGACCGCGTTCCCAACGTAATCTCTTCCGCGACCGATCTTAACGTAGCTATCGACTCACTCACTAGCCACCTGACCGCCACCGTTGGCGAGGCTCACGACAGGTGCCGGTTGGTGATTATCACCACCTAATCCTGCCTCAGCACATCAGGTCGCTAATGACTGAGCGTAACGCGGCCCGCCGCGCTCGCGATCGCGCTCCCACTATCGATAATAAAGCTCGCTTCAACGACTTACACCGCCGTGTAAGAACCGCTGTAGCTGAGCTTCGCGCCCAACGTTTCGGTGATCTTATGGAGAACATTTCTCCTTCTCACCAAGCTTATTGGCACTTAGCCAGAGCTCTAAAATCCGAAACCGCAAACTCTCTCCCTCCGTTATCTCGTCCCAACAACGTTCCCGCGTTCAACGACGACGAAAAAGCGGATTGCCTAGCGTCTAGCCTCCAAGCCCAATGTGCCTTAAGCACACAGCCCTTCGATCCCGACCACGTGCGCGAGGTAGACGGCGAAGTGGAGCGCAGAACTTCTCTGCCTCCACAAGACCCCCTGCCCCCTGTCACTGTCGACGAAGTCGTACAGGTCATCAAAGACCTACGCCCCCGTAAGTCCCCCGCTGCGGACGGTATCTCTAACGATATCCTAAAGCGCCTCACTCTGCCCCTTGTCTGCCTCCTAGTAGCGATCTTTAACGCTGCTATGGAACATTGCATCTTTCCATCTCAATGGAAAGATGCAATTGTTATAGGCATCCATAAGCCAGGTAAAGCTCGTACCGAGCCGTCCTCCTATCGCCCCATAAGTTTACCAAAGGCCCTTGGTAAACTCTATGAACGCCTCCTTCTCGCCCGCCTACGGAACGCTATAGTCTCCAGAGGCATTTTAATAGACGAGCAGTTCGGCTTCCGTGCAAAACACTCATGCGTCCATCAAGTCCTCCGCATAACGGAACATATCCTCACTGGCTTTCAGCCAGCGTTAGGTAAGACCCGTCACACGGGCGCTGTCTTCTTCGATGTAGCGAAAGCTTTCGACAAAGTCTGGCACAACGGTTTAATTTTTAAACTGTACAACTTTCAGTTGCCAGATCGTCTCGTGCTCATCATACGAGACTATTTGTCGAATCGTAGCTTTCGCTACAAAGTCGAAGGCACTCTCTCTTCCCCCCGCCCCATTGAAGCAGGAGTCCCACAAGGGTCCGTGCTCGCCCCCATCTTGTACCTTCTGTACACAAACGATATCCCTAAAACGATAGGTACCAATCTAGCCCTCTTTGCGGACGATACCGCTCTCTATACCACAGATAGGCAAGTGAGTCGAATCACTGAGAGACTCCAACCCGCTATCACCGCCCTAGGCGAGTGGTTTCGGAAATGGAGAATCGAGGTGAATCCCGACAAAAGCTCTGCCGTTTTACCCTAGGCCGCCCTCCGCGGCCTTCTCCCCTTTCTCTTTTCGGTCGTGCCATTCCCTGGCAAAATAAGACCAAATATCTCGGTGTGACCATGGATAGTCGTTTGAACTTCCAAGCTCACACCAAAATAGTCAGAGACCGAGCCGCTTTTGTCCTCGGCCGTCTCTATCCCATGATAGGCAAGTATAGTAAGATGTCGCTTAGAAATAAGCTAAATCTTTACACAACTTGTATCCGCCCCATACTAGCTTATGCTAGCGTAGTCTTTCTCTCTCTCCACAAACTCCAGACCCTCCAAAACCGCTTTCTCAGAGCGGCCTCTGGAGCCTCTTGGTACCATCGCAACGCGGACCTACACAGAGACTTCGAACTTCCCACGATTCCCCAATACTTTAAAGACTTGGCAGTCCGCTTTTTCGAGCGTACGCAAAATCACCCGAATCGTTTAATTGTGCAATCCACAACGTATCGTCCCCCCGATCGACCCGGTCACGGTCGTAAAACTATTGTTAGGCGGCCTCGGCACGTACTAACGTCCCCAGATGACGATCTCGCTGTCCGGATAGCGAGATTAGTCTCTACGACCTCCCCGAATAGGGCCTCCCTCCAAACACGACGCCGACGTCCCCGGGTTCGTCGGCGCCCACAAGGATACACTAGGTATCAAAGAGTGCCGGGGCGCTTCTCGCCCCCACTCAATCGCAACCGCACCCGCGTAACGGGGAACTCCCCTCCTGGCGGTGACTCACCTTCGGGTTCGAGACTCACGCCGGTCGAAGGGACGCCCCCGAGAGCGACAACCCAAGCCGAGGCTTCCCCCGCGGGGAGCCCTTGAGCGTTGGGCGCTATATGGGCTGAGGCTCCTTCAGAGTCTCGCCCCAAAAGTCCGGTGAAGCAGTAATGGCTGCAACAGCCAACTGCATAGTCAGCTCAGAAAAAAAAAAAAAAAAAAAACTATGTATAGCAACAAAAATTCAGGAAATTTATTGCAGTCAGGAAAACTCATTTTTGGATCTGGTAACCCTATCTCTGACTATCTAGACTTTAGACTCGAAAAAGCAAAATGACTGAATAGGTTCAATTACATACTGCTTCTGCGATATTCTGTGTCAGGTCGCGTTCAGTGACATGAGCAATATGATCTAAATTCACCAGCAAACGATAAAAACCATTAAGAGGCTATACTACCAAAAAAATTTTTTTTAACAAAGATTATTTAATGACTGTGTTTTTCGGGATGTGGTTCAAAATAGTTTCCCTAAAAACGTGCCGCAATACAACTTTGCTAAAGCATTAGTCGTGCGTGATAGTGCTTTAAGCTCTGAGAAAAAGCATTTTTTGATAACTATGATGTATAATAAACAATTATTTTTTCATGTAGTTTATTGAAAACTCTGTTGTTTTGATTTTTGACCACTGGGTCAGAAAAGTTTGTTTAACTTTGCCATATAAATTCAAAGGAATGGGTATACTCGAAGCACAGCCGAAACATTAATTTCATTCATACATTCAGTCATTGTCTTTGACAAATCCGACAGCGTCGAGACAGTCATGGCGCCGCGACAGCGGTTGGCCAATACCCTATAAGCCAAAATTGTGTGACGACAATATAACAGTAGGTTTGCCTTCGATTGCCTTGTCCAGATGCTATCGATAGCGGAATGTATGAATGACCATCTGTGCATAAATAACATTTGTGTTCAATTGAAGTCGGATGCCAATTAACAATTTTCTTCAATATTTTTTAGAAAATTTTCTATTTTTTTGTCTGACCTATACAATTTTTTTACATATAACATATACATAAGTATATCTTTCATTATTTACACATACTATTTCATTTAGAAGGAAAATATAGTCAGTCAGACTGGTTATAGGGCAACAAACTTTTCCGACCCTGAGCGGTGGTCAAAAATCAAAACTACAGTCGCTATATTAAAATGTGTGAACTTACAACGACACTAGCGACCAAACAGCGACCTTGGGTCTGAAGGTCAGCAAAGTTTTTTGTGCTGTAAGTATCATTAAGTAGGTACTATATTTTACCAGCGGCTCCAAATTCGGTTATCAGCGTGAAATTTCTACTTTTACTCCTAATTATATTAAAGAAATTTGCTAAAGCAAGCTAACTGTAGTTATAGTTCGTTTAAGCTCGGTCTTTCGCATTAAAAATTAGCCTATGTCCTATTGCAGGACTAAATATATGTCAAGCTTCATCCAATTATGTATAGTGGTTAAAGCGACCAACAAAGCTCCAAACTTTCAAATTTATAATATTAATAGGTTGCCATTTGGAGAAGTACCTAATTGTTTTCAAAGAGAAAAGGTTCAAACAATTTTTCTGCTTGAAATATTACTCTCATAGAAATTTTCATCATAGAAGTTAAGAAATCAGTATTTATATTTTAACGGTCTTAGTAAAAAGTTAATTACAGTCAATGCAGAGATTAATTATTTGTAGCATTTTCCTTTCCATTTAGACATTTAATTTCAAGAAAAAAGGTAAGCACTGTTCATAAGAGGGCACGTAATTATTTCTCGAGGGCTATTTGAAGGTAGCCATCAAGGGACCTGAAGCAGTCTGACTGAACTGTAATTGAAATGTAAGAAATTGTCCTTTGAGAACTGTGTAATTATGAGTTTTTTACGAATATCTGGACTGGTATTTACATGTAAGTATACTGACTAATGTTAATGGCTCTGCTTACACCGTGGCAGATATACACTGAAATAGTACATTGTGTATGACGGGTGCAGGCGTACCGCCAGTGTTACACACAATGATTTTCATCACATTTGCAAGTAAATTAATAAATAAACTTACTAAAACATAATTGAAACGGCGGGAATAGAAGTTAAGTAACATCACCACCGCTTGATGGCGCTGGATATCTAGAGAATTTATGATTTAAAAAGTTTTGGCTGAAGTAAAATCTTGTAATTACTCTCTTGAAGTGTGCGCGTAAGTCATGTTTAGAACAACAATACAGACACATACATACTTGATAAAAAAGGCGCTCCATTGCCGCCCGTGAGTTCTTTGAACGCGCGCTTTGCTTGGAGAAATTAAAATTTACAAAGAAAAAGCCCGTGGGAGTAATTAAGGTGGGTGCTACGACCTTAATTACTCCCACTACAAAACTAACCACCGTGACAGTTTATACCACAGACCTAGGATTTTTACGCTATCCTATATCTATGGTTTAAACGATAATTGTACTTATCACTAAACACTGGCACATATCATATGTAGTTACTACATAAACATATTGTGTGAGAATTTCAGTCTTCTACCTACTTGGTCTAAAAGACAGGTCGGGCAGACACTTTACTACGGTGAATTCCGTTGGCACCGTGTCAACTATTTTAGCATGAAAATTTATACCTTCTTTAATATGAACGCCTGTTATGACAATCTTTTTAGCAAAACTGGAATCCTTATAAATCCGTCTTCCGTCCGTCTGTATGTCACATCGATTTCTATAAAATTAACGTAGAGATGTCTATGTGAACTGCCATAGGGATTTCTTATGAAAGCTGAGATTTTTTTAAGGGTAGCTCTCTATACATTGAATTGAGGGATGCAAAAAATGTGTGTGTTTGTTTATCCAGCGATACTCACAACACAAGCAACGGTACTCCACACGATGGGTGTGTGAGGTACCGATAAATATAGAATTTTAAAAATGCATTTGAGGTTTCTCAGTATTATTTTCTCTTAGATCTATGCCTTGTGAGTTATTGGCTTCCAAAGTTCAAAAAATTATATCCTTTAACTTTTGAACTGCCTGTTTTAAAAAATCTAAAATAAATCAAGATAATAGATCTTCAAAAATACTTATAATGAAATCTACACAAAATCTGTTCAAATTTGTTTTAATATATTCGCAATATATTATTTCTGATTCTACGGAACCCTTACTTAATGCGTGTACGACACTCACTTATGCAGTTTTTAATTTTTAAACCAAACATACACTGTTTGGTTTAAAAATTCTTATAATGATTCTTATAATATTGCTACTTTTTATTTCACAAATTTATTCATTCGTGACAGCCTAAGACAAACTAAATTTTACATACAAAAACTACTTAATATTTGATTTAACTAGCATGGAAGTCCTTAGCGAAACATTTAATTTGTTTGTTGAAAAGACATAATTATTTCTAAGTTTAACTTCGATATTATGTTACAGTTTTCAACGTCAAAGCAACTGCAGATAGATCTCTTCTGGATGAGGCACTTGCTTTGTTATTAATCCTTCAATGGGCGAGACAAAATTAATGTTTGTTTAGAGATCGGATCCCTCTTCAACATTATTGTTTTTCTTCTGCCGTTGTTTTTATAAGATTAGTACAAAGTTTCCTGGTTTTGGGTCAGGATAATGTTTGCATGTGTTTTTTATAATTATTTAGATTGTTTGTTGTCCAAGTGAAGCAGCAAGTTCATATGCCATTTTATCGTTCAGTACCCATAGGGCGCCATTGGGACCCTAGTTGCTGAGCTGATGCTGTTGTAATTACGATTTTCACACGTTAAAATCTTTGTAAATAAAAAACCTCTGAATGTACCACCACCCAGGTATCCGTAATGGGAAACAATAAAAAATCAACAAGTCAAACCCAAGTGAGGTCCAAGTGTGATTGAGAGTCAGGGGGAGGCATTGTTATGTAGCCTGGACAGAGCAAAGGCGTTCGATCGGGTCTAGAAACTGGGTCTTCTATCGATGTTGCCATCTTACGGAGTGTCCGGGGGGTTGTGCAAATGGGTAGCTAGCTTTCTGATCCGGCAGACGCATACGTGCCGTAGTTGACGGTAGTTGCTCTGATAGCATGGACATTAATTCTGTGTCGGCCCCATATGGAGTACTGCTGCTATCTCGGGGCGGGTGCACCCGGATACCAGCTTACCCCTTTTGACTCAGTTCAACTACGGGCTGTGAGAATTGTTGACGATCCCAAACTCACTTGCCGTATCCAGCCCTTAAGTCTGAGGAGAGACTTGGCCACCCTATACGTGTGTGTTCTACCGCTTATATAATGGGATGTGTTCCGAGGAAATGTTTGAAATGATGCCTACGCCTACATTCTACCATCGCACCTCTCGCCATCGGCAGAGAATTCATTCTCACACTTTAGAACCAAAAGGAGAAAGTTTCGAAAAACCCTCCTCCCGCCAAAACTTTGTAGAATGAGCTACCTGCCAAGGTTTTCTCTAAGGACTACAGTATGGGGTTCTTCAAGAAAGAAGTTATTAGATTTTTGAAGGGTCGGCAGCGCGCGAGTGATACCCCTGGTGTTGCAAGCGTCCATAGGCTACGGTGACCGCTTACCATCAGGCGGACCGCAAGCTTATTTGCCACCTTAAATAAGGTAAACAACCTAATTTTCAGCCTGATGGTAAGCGATCGCCGCAGCCTATGGATGATTGCAACACCACTTTGACGATGAAACAAGAAATTGGTGTAAGAAATTGTGTACAGTGCATATTATAGATACATAAATTGTGGATAAATTAGGATAATTCTTTGCTAAATAAGTTTTAGCAAAGAAAGGAAAAAGAAAGTTAACAAGTAACATATGACAATTTGACAAATATTCTTTAAAAGTTTACGTATAGGTATATATATATATATATATAAGAAGAATCTTACATAGAGTGGAAATTGTTTCAAATCTTTGATCCCTTTAAATAATTGCACGCCGAGAGATATATTTTACATATTCAATGCTTGAAAAGCTTTTTAAACGTATTGTATTACCTCAAAACGTTAAATTGCCTAGAATTTCCTGTCTTTGATGAAAAGCTACACTTATACCTATATGTGAATTTATGTCTTTCAGCAACATATTCCGTACAAGTTAAATTATTTACAATTGGATCATAAAATAGTTCAGTTTAATTTTACCAAGTAATTAATTCAGCCCAATTACGATTCAGAATCCCAAACGACTCATTATATTAAAACTATTGCTATTGTCCACATACTGCATGCAAAAAACCAAATTACATGGGGATAACAGTTGGAAATATTCTTTATTTTAAATACGAAAGTGAGTTTGTTGTTTTTTTGTCCTATTTTCACGTTGTAATGGTCGCACAGTGATAGTTAAAAGAAAAGATAAGGACGCTGTAATTCTTTTTTCCGGGAAAATTCAAAGGTTCCCAAATTTGTACAATTCTCTATTATAAAATTCTTTAATTTTCTAATTTACAGCAATTTCGCATTTTTTAACAATGTAAAAAGAGCTGGTTGGTTCCTTGTAAACAGGGATTATAGTTGCACTATAATCCCTAGGAACGCAAAGTGATTTTAATTTGAAATGTGGATACTGCAATATCTACATTCCAAATTAAAATCAGTTAGTATATGTTCCAATCGCCAAAGAGATCGATCAAGAACATTGTATGAACAAGTAACTAGATATGCTAGCCGCGGGCGAATCAAAATTTAAAAAAAGTTTGTGTAAAGTAAAAACCGCGTGAAATTGTTGCCTTTGTAATAACTTACTCGAATTCTTATTTATGATGATACTTTTATTTAAATAATGTGAGTTTTGTCTAAGTAGTGATAATAAAATTCTCAGGGTAATAAAGAGTAAAGTATATCACTCAGTCGCAAAATTACTTTACCTCGTGTGCCGTCCTTTCGCCCCTCGCTGCGCTCCGGATTCTACCTGAAAATCCCTCACTTAGTTCGGGGTTGTACCCTAGAATCGTTCGCTCCACTCCGGCATAACAGCGCACTCGCTGTAAAAATATTATTTTGATCCCTTGTGTGACTACCCCTTTAGTGCAGTCATTGAAGCGAAAAATACGGTCTTACCTCAGATTTTTTTTACTGTGAACCGAATTGCATGAAATTTTGGAATTAGGCTCATCTTACCCTTAACTTCAAAAGTGAAAATGATCTGAACTCCGCCTATTATTTTTAAGGGGTGCAAACAACCCCTTAATGGAAAAATTGACATTGAGCCATTTTATCGCTAGAAAACATGTCTAATAGTAAGTGGTGAAATTGGCAAGTATTTTCTAACATAATTACCTCATATTAAAATCATTTTCAACCCTTTGAAAATCTTACAACCCTTGCAAACAACCCCTAAATTGAAAAAATCACAAAAAAAATACTTTGGTATGACATAAAAAGATGTAAGTATAGAGTAAGTAATATTTTATATTCTCTATAAAAATTATCAAATTTTTAACCCCCTTTCAACCCTTGAAAACTACCCCTTGATAAAAAATTGTTAAAAATTTTTTTTTGATAAAATGAAAAGGATTTAAATATTATTCCACACTCTCGAAAATGATTATCATATTCTTAAGCTTTTCTACCCTTAAAACTACCCCTAAATTAAAACAGTAAATATATATGATTACATATTTAAAAATAATTTAATTTAGAGTAAAAAATTGCCATTTATTGAATAAAATATTTACAAATTATATAAAATTGTACTATTATTATTCATGACTCAATGTCGGAGTTGCTGTCACATTCAAAATCTTCTGGCTGAATTGGAGGGCTATTTTGGCAGTTATCTCCACTGCACGTTCCACATGTACTATTACAAAACAGACCAACTTTTCTGCATCCGCAAGACGCTCCACATCCTTTTTTGCAGTTGCAAAAAATCATTTTCAGCAGTTCTTGTGGTGCGGGTGGATCTACAGACTTAAGTGGATTTAATAAACCGTCATTCATGATCCACCCCCAATTCGTGAGCAATGAGCCATATTATGTATATATATACACATTACAATAGTTGTGGGTCTCTATTATACTGCGTACTTTCACATTGCTCCAAATATTCACATTCCGAAATTTTCAGTTATCTATTAAGTAAAAAAAAAATATGATAAGTTTTTGGACCATAACTCCTTCAATTTTCATGCTATCACAATTTACAAAAAACCATTGTTAAGGTAATGAAGAGGGCTACAACATCCTTCATTGCAATATATAGTAAAAAAACCTTTTTTCGAAAACGGTGAAGGGTTAAAGGGCTTAAGAGAGGCTGTGATTGAGCTGCTACACGCTCTTTAAACAATCATATCTCTGTCAATTTTTGTTTGACAGAAAAAACAAAAAGAACAAAATTGTTTGTCAGAAAAATACCTAAATTTTTAATCCGTACACTTTTATACGTATCTGTCGTCATTTTTGAGATATTATGAAAAAAAAGTAGGTTTTTTAAAAATATGAAATTTTGTTTTTTTTTTTAATCGTGACTTTTTTGAAAAATATGTGTCCTGAAGCAGCCAAACTGATACTATCTATCAAACTCTTCATAATAAAGTTAATTCTAGGCGGAATACGATTAATTTTAATTTTGGTGGAAATGGCACTTATGAAACCCATTGATTTAAAAGAAAAAAAATTAGATGCTCCCCTTATTTGCAATACAGCTCACTTATTTTACGTGCAAAAGACTTTTAATAGTGCTTAGTTTTAAAGCTTATTTCAAGCACTACAAAACCCTTTTGTATTAGAATGCATAAAATGCATCTGCTCGCCGCTAGATGGCATTGACCATATCGATTAAATTTCAGACAAAATAAAAAACGGCTTTGATCTTAAATATCTAGCTTAATATTGCACTTAGAATACTTAATGAAAAACCAAATTGTTCATTGTTTTACCTGCTACAATTTTGTTCTTCATAAAATTTTCGATAAAACGTATATTTTTGGAGATATTTGCAAAAAACCGATGAAAGACGTGAAAAAATTGCGAATTTTCAATTGCCAATAACTTGAAAAGTATTGGATTTTTTGAAAAACTTTATGGATGATTTTTTGCTTAAAATTAGGCCCTCTATCGATATCCGAGGTTATTTTGAAAAAAAAAAAATCCACCCCCGAGAAGGGGTGGCAACCACCCCCAGGGTGGTTGCGGAGTTCAAATCATTTTCACTTTTGAAGTTAAGGGTAAGATGAACCTAATTCCAGAATTGTATGCAATTCGGTTCACAGTAAAAAAAATCTGAGCAAAAATGCTTCAATGACTGCACTACTTAACTTAAACATATTGTAACACATGTATAACTTTTATTGAAAACGGTAAAACTAAATGACCCTGTAAATACCGCATAAACACCTAAAAATAAAGGGCAATTAAATTTATAGTATTGCATATATAAGTATATTCTTATAAACATAAAGTACCATATAAATAGGTAGGTATCAATATATAAAACTTATTGTTAATTTTTTATCCTAGCTTGTTTAGTTTAGTAAAGCAAATTTTATTTTTCTATAGAACCAGCGCAACTAAATTTCAAGCTTTCTAAACAAATTCAAAATCCGCGTAAATTAAACAGAAATCAACTTCTTGGATTTAAATATTGTCGTAAACAATGGCATAAACAAAAAAACAAAAGAGCCCTTTTTTTAGTAAATGAGTCACGCTATCTTTCTTACTTCAAATTTTTTTTGATATCTGCTATTAAAAAGGTTATCATCAAAATAGGGATTTTTCGGATTTTTTGAAACCCGGACAAAAAAAAAATCGGCGATATGAGAGTCAGATCATTATCTGTAAAAACGGCAAAAAAATAACGCTTGTTGTATAGGAAATTATTTATTTTTAAAATGAATATATAAATAAATATTCTGTGCATATTTCAAGCGTCTACCTGTTGCCGTTACGTCACGTTTGTTGTATGGCAGCCCCTTTAAATATTTATTTTATTCTGTTTTTTTTAGTATTTTAAATGTACGCGTTCCATTTCTAACGTTCATGAGGCACTTAAGAGAAAAAGATTACAAAACGAGTAGAAGAAGTTCAGTTCGCCGTAACACACGTACGAAGAATCCAGGGGCCAGAAAGCCAGCGTTCATGCCCATGTATCAAAGGAGTAACGGATAAAATTGGATCGCTTTTTAACAAATTCTCCATTAAGACTGTATATGTTCCGTTCTCCAAAATTGAACAGCAGAAGCGCACGCCAAAGGACGTATTCCCGTACCAAACACCAGGTGTCTACAAAATTGACTGCAGCTGCGGCAGTTCTTACATTGGCCAGACCAAACGCACAATTGCGGACAGGGTCAAACAACATATTGCTGCTGTAAAGAATTGCCAGACGACAAAATCTATAGCAGAACATCTGACTAACTCAAATTCCAACCACTGGATTGAGCTCCACCAGTCTAAGGTTTTGCCCACCGATCGCCAATTACCGTTGATTAGTACGCGAAGCGATTGGAATAAAAAAGATAAGAACTTCAACTGTGAGGATGGATACAAACTGTCGCGTGCATGGAATCCAGTCATAGGAAAATACTGCTCTCGAGTTTCACCAACGAACGCAACCGAGGACACCGTTATTGTTGTGTGTGGTGATTATGACAAATATAAAGATAAAGTGAGTTAGGTAGTTCAACAGGACGCCTCCACTCGAAGCCGACGACACCGCGCACCGCCAGTCTACCCGTGACCAAGGCTGGTGTAACCCAGCCGAAACGTCTCGGGAAAAAGGTATTTTGCCAAATAACAACGCGTTTAATCCCGTTTTACTATTTTAAATTTTTTTAGTATATCATGTTATAGCAGCAATAGAAATACATCTTCTGTGAAAATTTCAACTGTCTAACTATCACGGTTCATGAGATACAGCCTGGTGACAGACGGATGGATGGACAGCGGAGTCTTAGTTCCCGTTTTTTACCCTTTGGGTACGGAACCCTAACAAAGAAGCCAATAAAACATTTAATGCCACATACAAAAGCAAGCACAATTTCTGTTAAAAATGTATATATATGCCACTTAAGTAGGGGAGGAGCTGATAACTTAATTTCAAAACTTGCTATAGGCAACTGCAAGGAAAAGATGTCTTTATCTTTTTTATATGAATTCACGGAAAATCTTTTGAAGCTTCAAATAAGTAAAGATTCTCTTTTGCAGCAAAAATATTCATATTATCATATTTTCAGGTAGAATCCTGATCACAGAATATGGAATGTGATATTTATAATATTTCCACTTTGTGATTCTCTTTATATTTCTAAATTTTATATTTATATTGAAAATAATATTTTCTCAAATGATGTTGTAAATCTAATAACAAATATATTATCTACTGTTAATGTTATCTACTTTTAAAAAAAAAATAATAAAAATCAAAAAATGATAATTTTTATTTATAATTAAATTTTAATAATAATAAATTAAAGGCTAACCTTTGTAAAGGATGAACCTTATTCAACATTTTTTTAAACCAATGAATAACCCGATAAGAGTAAATATTATTGTTTTTTGTGTTTTAAATTCTAAATGAAACTTCAACAAAAACGGAACGCGTAAAGTAATCTATTTTTTGGAGTTTACTCCTTAAGAATCGATTTGTATATATAAGGAGCCCGGTATGAGAAAAATGTGAGGAGTAAAATCTATCGATGAATGACCTCGTTACGTTTTTGGTGCGCATCCTATGTCGCGCAACTTTCTAATTTGGTTGTGAGTGTAGGGTATAGGGACATGTGCATAGGGTATACTGCAAAGCGACTATACCTATATGTTATTGGGTTTGTTTATTTCTATCAGTGTCGACATTTTTATATTGCTGTTTTTATTATAAATATCAATAATTAATATTGTTATTGTGAAGTTTTAATCGTTATCATTGTGTTCCGCAAAAGTGAACTGAAGGTATTTTCAAATAACTATGGCAGAAAGAGGTGTAGATGATATTGCCGGAACATCTAAAAAACACATGGCTTCAAGGTACGTTGCAATTCATGTATTATATGTATGAGCATGTGCAATTTGTATTTATTAAATATTTTAATAATTATCGAGCGCATCCACATAAAATAGAAAATTTCTAATCTAACCAAAAATTAATTTTTTTGTCGATGTCTATAAATTCTTCCACGTTATTATGATTTATTTTATATATAATTTTTGAATATTAACAATTGTAGTCAATAATTCGATAATATCAGAAAAATCGACAATATTTTTTCATTATAATAATGTTTTTATAAAATTTTCTTTTGAAAGGTTATTTTTTAGCTTATTTAAATAATTTTCATGTTCTATTTATTATTGTACGTAATAGATTTAGTGACATAATTATCTTTTTATAACCATTTTTGTTAATTATTGAGATAATATTATATTTTAAATAAAAAATTAATTATAATAATTTTAAAAAAATGTTTATGAAAACCTTTTTTTATCAATTATCTTTTTAAAGTTAATTAAAATTTTTATAATTATGCATTTATAAATTTTCTAATTTTTTTTTATATTTTTTTGAAACAGCGAGCTTACCGATTAAAAAAAAAATTAATGAAGGAAGCCCAAAATATTCTGGCAATCAACCAACCCTCAGGGTCCGTCGCACCCGTGCACATCTGAAATTGACTATTGTAAAAAGTTTAATGTAAAATATTTCGTCGATTAGTTATAATAAATGTATATGAAATGAATAAATATATATTTATATATGTATAGTAAACTCCAGTGGTGCGTCGGAGCTGACACACACAATTTTTTTATTTAACTCGTTGAAATAAAGGAGTACAAAACAACTTACGAATGGGTAGAAAAACACGTGCCAAAAGGCGGTTCCCTACATGAAAAAAGACTCTTTATTAATCTAAAAAATCCAAAATGGGGGTTTTCTAAATTGTCATTTTAGACCTATTTCGTTACGAACGGTATAGCAAAAAAGAAACTAGTTAAAATCTGAAATTTAGGTATCATTATAATATACTTACCACATTTTACTAAACTAAAACTAAATACGGAAAACGCCAATTCTAACTAGTATATATTCGTAAAAGTATATTTGTTTGTCTGTTTTTGCACTGATTTTTAGCACAGACAAGTTTTAGGTGACGGAAAAAGACATACTTATGCTACTTTTATCCCGGAACATTTAAAAGTTCATACGGGAATATATACGATATCAGCAACTATAGCTTACTTTGGCACACTTTCTTAATTACTCAAGGACTTGCCAAAGATAATTTACGCCGATAGCGCAAGCTATTTACTCTTAAAGTTTATTTACAAGCTATATACCTTACAAACTTTCAAAAGTCCTAAGACTAGCACTTGACCGAATTTTTACTACTTTCTTTTGATAAATAGACATACGTAGCTTAGATGGACTCCCAAAAACCTGTGCAAAAAATTGCCCAATTTCTTCTTCCTCGACACATTACGTGAGTGTTACCAATCTATTACACCAAAGCAATTCCAGAGGTCGTAACGAAGCATTACCACGTAATGTGGGCACAAAGCTATTGTTTCGAGTTTAGTGAGGCGTTTGGGATTCCGATGTCAATAGTAAATCGAAAAACATAAAAAATAATATAGCTAATTTATGGTGAAACTACAATGTGCGAAGTACGTTTGTGAAACTAGAAAATATACTTTTACTCTCCAGGTTTTTATTCGGTTCCATAAGTTACAGGAAGAATTATGCCAAATACTTAAGAATAATATAAAATCAAACTAAACAAGTAAATAATATTACTTACTATTAAATGCTTTTAAAACACATAACAGTCGAAATATGGAGGTGAAACTCGATTCCCCCAAAGTTATTATACCAATATCAAAGGGATCGGGTACTGAGTAGGGTTGAAATGGCGTAAATCCTTTCGTTTCAAGGACTTAGCATAAAGTTAAAGATTTATGTCACATTCTTTGGTATCTATCTATATACTTAAATAGAATTACAACACTATTTTGTAGGAATTGAGTAATGGAACAAATCGAGCTGCATGAATGCGTGATGAAATGGAAAGGAAGCAATCGCTTTGACTTTAAGCTGGCTTTGAAAAGTGAGTACGAAAAAACTCTCATAAACGGAAATAAAAGTGTGTTAAGAATGTCTTGTGTGAATTTCTTTATGTAGTTAACTATGACTTTACTTTTCAATTTAATTTTCCTTTTCAACTTGTTTTCAGTGTGCAAGTAGACTGATAACTATAAAAGAACCAAAATACAAGTACTATTTTTATATTCCGTGTCAAAATGGTTTTTTTAAAAAAACCGATCATAATGTTGAAAATCTATATTTTAGAAAATTCACCTTCATTTACACTTTAAATACACTTAATATTGTTTTATAAATACGTGTTAAAGAAGAGAGTAATGAATGAAATGGCTAACATTTGGATGGACATGGCGATACCATTCCTTGCTTGACCTCGGAACCCTAAAAATATGGCAAAATACGTTTGTTAATTGATTCATTTATAGTAGAGTTTGTTAATTTATTCAAATAAAGGTAATATGAAAATGTTAGAGTTATTTAATTCAAAAGTTTTAATATAAATCTTTTTAGTCATTCAAATGTAACAATGTTATGATTTCATATATTTAATTTTATTTAAAAAGTACCTAACTTAAGATTATAATCTACGCAATCAAAACTATATAATATTAATCTAATTAATTTAATAAACCGTTGCCAGTTGCCATCGTTCCCAAAATGCTGGCCTGTAGGTAATTAGTTTTTATTACATATAAATGGTAATAGTAGAAATATACACTAGGCACTCCGTAGCTACTGCACTCCTTAGAGTAAACCTTGCCAGGAAGCTCATTTCACAACCTAAGCGTTCGCGAGAGGAAGTTTCTTTCAAAACGGAAAATTTAAATTTAAGGTGCGTTCTGTTGACGGCATTGAGAGCTATGACATCGCATAGGCATTGAAATCGTTCTGTTCACCAAATGTAAACAAACAATATGGCCGTTCACTATTTGTCAGCGCATCCACTACTCTACCTCCCGAGCATGTGCAGCCAATGCATTGAATGCGGTCCGGAAGTAACTTCAAAGCGCATTCATTGGTCAACAGAACGATCGACCACATAGACAGCATTGTGCTCACCTCACCTCACCTTAATGGTTCCTTGGTTATACATTTAATTAGTACGGAACCTTAAAAGCAGGCTTATGCGAATAGCAGCGTAACAATTAAGTTAATTTACTGTTTATTTCAAATGGATACTGTGAGAGTAGCGTTTAGGGCTTTTACTTGATTTTACTGTTCCATTTAAAATGTCAAGCAACTTGTCAGACAAAGGGATAAAAGGACGTGTTTTATTATTATTATAATTAATTTACTGTTCTTACTTCAATATTTTAAGTTAAGGCTAATCCGACCAACATTTTTGGATACAAACTGCGTTACACTTAATATCTATTGTTTTTTAAATATTTTTTACTAAAAACGTGTTATTTGTAATACAGCGCTTTACCATAGTCGCAAAACGCATATTTATTTACGAAAATCTAGCAATAGCTATTTGTTATACAAGTGAGAAAAAGCGTTTTTTGGTAGAAGTGCCGACTTTAAATCTCAGGATTTAAAGTCGGCACTTCTACCAAAAAACGCTTTTAACATACAACTTTTCACCTCTACTAGCGAGAAAAATATTTCCACGTGACTTTTCTGGAAAAAAGTTAAGTTAGACATTGGAGACTTGTTGTCTTAATTCTTCTGGTGTCAGAGAAATATCTTCGTAGCTTGTATCGCTCATTTTTCAAAAAAAACAGAATAATTAATTGAATAAACAATCTTATGTTCAAAAAACTAGCTTGCCGCACTTTTTACTTTTTTTAAAAAAATTGAGGTTGCGTTCGGATTGTACCTACTACAACCTCTGCCATTGCTATCAAAACAAATTATGATATTTTTTAAGTTAGCTGTATAAACTTTTAATAATACTAATAATTCATCAAAACTCACTTAAAACAAAAAAATGCTATGTAGTTATATTCTTAATTAAAATAAACAAGGTTATGTATTTGTCCCGAAATTTGTTTCTGGCCAGTCATTGTATTGGGTTTTTTTATCATCGGGTTAATTGCAAAAGTCAATGTTCGAACAGTGAATTACTTTGCCTCAAAAGTGAACAAAGTTCGATTTTGCTGACTGAATTAGGAAAGCAAAACTATCCTTTTCGTGCTGGTGAGGTGAAAAATATTTTATTGAGTTAATTATTATATGTATGAAATCAATAGGCGCGCGGTAATTCGTTTTACACTGTGATTTTTTGAGTAGATGCTGTTAGGGTGCGTTATATAAAACCACTTCAGTATATATACTGTTGCTTACTAATATGCCAGATAGGTACTTGCCACAGAATCCTATTGTCTGTACATAGAATTAAGATATATAAGAGTAATGGACTATGTCTATGTTTGTCCTTTTAAGATTCAATGTAGTTTCGAATTCATTCATCCGTTGCAGACCCTTAAAATATTTTCTACAAGCTTTAAATGTACAGTACGTTTAGGCCGAAACGTCGTAGGGAGCCAAATTGTTCATGTGTTGTTCAGACAAGAAAAATACATTATCTGCGTAAGTTCGACTATAGGTACTACTCGGCCGACGTTTGTTTCTTTCAGAGCGTCTATATACAAAGGCCTTAGCTGTGTGCAAGCTACAATGCCCCCCCCCCCCCCAGTGTACCGTCTAGACGAGACGCTTTCTGCAACCATTCAGATTGTATTCTCACGTGATTGGAAATTCAACTGATGCTGTAGATTAACAAGATTGTAGATAAGACGAAATAGTACTTTTTATTAAAACAAGACAGTACGTTGGCAGAGCTGTAAGCATAAGTGTTTACTTTTTCCCTATTTGTGTCGATATTAAAATATCATATGAATAGTTGTATACGCAAAAAAATGTGTGTTAACTTATTAACTCGAAACAAA
This sequence comes from Apoda limacodes, assembly GCA_946406115.1. Classification (NCBI taxonomy): domain Eukaryota; kingdom Metazoa; phylum Arthropoda; class Insecta; order Lepidoptera; family Limacodidae; genus Apoda; species Apoda limacodes. Next base: position 20,336,226 of record OX291541.1, on the reverse strand, counting down.
AGCTAGTGTATTGTATCTTATACTTTTTTGGAATATTAACCCTCTAAAGAGGAGAAAAAGACAAATCAAAGCACGAGCAATAATTTGTGAGTTATTGTTGTAGGTCGTTCGTGGATGTATCTGAAGGCCAAAGTTGGAATATTTTATTATAAAACATTTTAGAATGAACACTGTCTCCACAAAAATGTCGGAGAATCGGAGGAGGATTGCAGACGGTTGCAGTAACGGTGGATGTGTCGGTATGATGTTGACGGAAAAGGTTTTCCTGTCCTCGGGATGAAGGGCTCGTCTGCAGTGACGTCCTCCTTTTATATATGGATGGCTTCTGTAAATTAGTCCATAAAAAGGGCGGATTAAGTAGTATTTTATTTAATATGGCGGCTGTACAATAGTTATAGGTCTTATTATTATTGTCTATATTAAAATACGCGCGGAGCGGATTCGGTTGTTGCGTCGGAATGGTGGATCGCGCTGCACTCTCTTTGTGACGAGCGTGGTCTTCATCGGGCGTATTGGCTTGTTGGTGTATGCAATGGGCAGCGTGTCGGCGCTAAGTCTAAGTCTAAAGCCTTTCCTTTGAAGGTGTCTTCAGCAGGGTCATTAGCTAGCGGGTCCCGTATAATTATGTCAGTTATTACGTACAGCCGGTAGCCGGGTGTAGGAAATTTATTTATTTATATATAAGATTTATGTGAGCAAATTCGAGGGGCGAATTTTAGCGAACGAACATCTTACAAAATATGTAGGAAATTTGCACAAAAAACACATTTTTACGCATATGAGCAAGCAGTGAATAAGTCAGAGTACACCAAATGTGTGGAGTTGACAAAACTTTCTGATATTCCAATGTTCTGTATTATTTTTGTGCTTATTTATTTTGTGATACACCTTACAGATGGCGCAGAGTGTTTGTTTCAGTTATTTACGACAGTAATATTAAATTTACGAATTCATTTCGCCCGCACGCATTTAACGTATTACCTGAAGACATATGAATACATTTTATGCTAAAAATAGAACTCTGTTTTATTTGCACGTTTGTAATTTAAGAGAACAATTATATTTTTTACAAAAACTTTTTCATGTTAAATGGGATTCGGAATGAGAATTGCTTATTAAAATCGTGCATGATTTGTTTTTCGGCACTTAAGATTGCGATATAGGCTAGATCACGTAACTACGCCGTTTTTGTGCAAAGTATATTATTATTTATATTATTTTATTATATTAGTTTCATTTATTGTATTGAATGCAATAAAAATTGGAAGTGACCATTGTTTCAACTCTCGTAAGTCTTTGGTTAATATGGTGTTAAGTATAGTTTTATAATTAATTCACCTGCCTAATATTCATCTATCTAATCTTACAATCCCTTGAAAAGTATAGAATTGGAATTAATAAATAATTATAAATACAAAAGTAACTCTGTCGGTCTGTTACCTCTTCACGCTTAAACAGCTGCACCAATTAAGATGAAATTTTAGCATCGAGATAGTTTGCCTTAAGGTAGGACAAGGCTGCTTTAAAATGTCACGTGTCAGTCGATTTTTTTTCTATAATTGAGGAGTTGCCGTTGAAATCCTTCACCGATAACCGAATTCATGGCGGGTACAACCGCGGGCAAAAACTAGTTCTTCATAACGATGCTCAAACTCTGTATGTGTGTGTGTCAGTTTCAATTAGCTCTTTAATTGAAGTCGAAAAGTTATTATGAACTACGAGTACTACATAGCTTGTTTGTGTAAAAGTTATAAATTTTTACACTAGTGATATTAAAAATATAAATATATCATTTAAATTTTTTTTTTTTTAAATATTTCATTGCGTGAGACATATTTCGCATCTGTCGATGTATGTTTATATTTGTAACAGTTGTTTCTTCTCATCACGTTCTCTATAGTAAAATCAACCTACAAATTATCTGTTATGATCGATAGAAAATAAAAAATATGATCATGTAAAAAATTAAGTCTCAGAAAGATCTATTTCTCTAGATAAGATCTATTTTTTATTAGATAGATAGATAGCATTATGATTAGTTTCTTTAATGGCGAACCTAACTTAAAAATCGTGAAAGTTAAAAAAATGGGTTTTTGCTAATAAAAAAGAAAATTGAGCTCTAAACGATAAAAATAAAAATCATAAACTTGTAAACATTAGAATTACATTTCATTTTATGTATTAAAAGTTATAGGTTAGTACACAAGCTTTACAGAAAAAAGACACACTTTTTACAACAAAATTTGCGTTTGATAAAAATAGACTCTTACAAAATAAAAACGAAGTTATTTTTCAGAAGTTTTAGTTTTAGTTGATAGGATGCCATACAGTGTATTTAGCACAAGTATTTAGTTATTTATTTTTTATACAAATAATGGAAGGAAGGACATTACATTAATTTATTTTAAAGATTTCTTGTTTTACAATGGACCCTTAAAATTGCAAATACCACAAATACAGTACCTACATTAATAATGAAAGTAACCTAAGGTCAAATAAGAGGATCGAGAACGATAAGTATCTGAATCCTACTTAAAGAGGTCTTATCGCTAAGTTGCTGAACACACTTAAGTTCAACTTAACCCGCATTGTTACATACATGATTAGTTAGAATTCAGTATTACATCAAAGTTCTCCGACTGTTTGTTCCATTAAATTGACTGACTAAGCGTACGCAACAAACTCAATTGTTTAAGAAACAGCGATATTTTACTAATTACCTACGGCCTTAATTCAATTTTATCTCATTTGGTAAGGAAGTAGAGTTATTCTACGGAACCGTACTTTTCAGCCAACTCTTGCTAAACTCTTACTAAACCTCGAGTAACGCTTATTATCTATGTAGGTAGAAGTATATATAATTACTTTCGATGTGTATTATTTATATTATTATGTATATTTATAGTATGTTTTTGTATTTGAATAAAGTTAAGTTAAGTTAACCCCTTAAGAGAAGTTAAAATATAAAAAAAAAATAAGCAAATCTTAAAGCCATTTATTCCTATTAAGAGTATACGATTCGCGGCGCTTCGCAGCGTGTTTCATACAAACAACTTTCCTACTTGTTTTGGACATTTACTGATCAATTACTGTAAATTTTTTTAGGCATGAGCTCAAGCTATCTATGCAGTCTATGGTTTTCCAAAATCCTAGTAAAAGTTTTTATTAACATTTATTCTTATTCGAGATCATTTGTATGAAAAACTAGAATCCTGCATAGCTGTTTAACTTTTTAATTTATTAAAAAACTAGGACACTTTGTAGGTGTCGAAAAAAAGTAGAATTTTTTTATTAAAATTTATTCTTAAGAGGTTATGAGATTTTTTTTTATTACAATAGGTAGAAAATCAAAATCGCTAAATTTGCGTTTTCTTTACGTTTTGAGACCTGGAGAATCGTTTGCCATCATCTTTAGAGTGATGTATATATTCGTAGAGTTTAGATTATTTTAATTATATTTCTTTTATATAGTTTTAAAATGCAGTAATGTATGTATGTTTATAAAAACTAGTGGGTAGAAACACACCTACCATACGGAAGACATCCACTTTTTAACAAACACTTCAGTCCTGCGTGACGTGTTTCTGGCGGCTTACGTCGTAAATTATCAGCATTTCAGCAATGAAAAGACGGTAAAATAAAAGCCCTGGGACAGAATAATATACCCCAATTCCCAGTTACTGACCAACTAGATCTATCTTGACTGGATTGGTAGTTAATAGAAGGAACCTTACAATCATTAAATGGATCACGACAGTTATGGCGGTATAGCACCATTAAACATGGGCTAAAAGCAGACGGTCTTACACCCCTCTATTAAACCGAATATGGAGTGTCTATTACGATGGCCCTCGAATGATGTCTGGAAAATTCAATCCCACGCTTTTGTGAGAAGGATGCCGTCACAAATGGCGAGTGTCCGGCGAGTAATGTGCGGGCCACGTCGTAATGTTGTGCTTTATGGACTGTTTGGATGTTTCGTGAAGGATTGGAAGAGGCCGGTCTCATCCTATAGGAACCTATTTTCTGAGGTTTTTATGTGTGTAATACGAAGTAGTCTGCAGAATCTTATGTAGGTATATTTCTTAACTGGGTCGTTTATAAACGCAGAATTTGATTTTTTTATTATTTCTGGCTGGAGCCTGTGCACGTTTGATTGTGTAGCTATACTTAAACCCCGTTTCCCTTCCCTTTCTTCTACATTTAAAACACACAAACTGCTGCTAAACTATATGTAATACACTGATTTGTTAAAACGACAAGTCTCGCCTATTGTAAAATCTATGGTTTAGGAACGCATAGAGAACAAATAATAAAGAATTTAAATATATTTAATTTATAAACCAAGCTTCAGCTTACTAAGATTAGAAAAAAAAACTTTTACCGAACAATTTTATAAGCTATATTTTGCTTTTAAATGTTCTTTGTACATCGAGACGTGGCTAAGCAGGCACGTAGCTCGTGTAATGAGTCCCAAAGGATTCATCCTGCAGATTTAGCTCTCAGACTGGCGAGAGCTTTCTATTACCTGCAACTTCAGTGTACTAGAGCTATTGGAGCTTAACCTGACCCAGTTACTTGATTGCCAATACGGATTACAGAGTTCGTTATTTTATTATATTCGACGTAATACTTGTATGATTTGAACTTATATTTGGTACTATTTATACTTGTTTATTTATACTGTGTACAAGCACAGTTACACACACAACACAAAACCAATTTAGACCAATTTTTTAATTGGCTCTGTAGGCAGGATTTCTATCTTTATGATATACTAGCTGCACGCCGTGATTTTACTATTGAAAAAAAAAACATTATAGGGCTATGACAACGACCGAACGGTGTACTTTGCGAGTTTTTGGCTCCCAGTTAAAAGAGAGGGAGTTTCTGATTTTTGGACCGCGTGTTTTAAAAATCTAAAAAAAATTCAATACAGCTTTTTATTGTTCTGCTTATTTTGTAAACTGTTGTTTTTTATAATACTCTGTCGTATCTCCAAAAGAACTGGGTTTTCTATTTATTTGATACAGCGGTTTTTGGGTCCTACTCCTTTCGACGATTACACATGGACACGAAAACGAACGGACGGACGGACTTGACGATGTTATTAGAGTTCCTTTATTGACTTCATGTCATTCGTGTTCGTTGTTTTACAAAACTTCTTTACAGTGCAACAAACTTTTTTGACCTTGTGACGTTGGCTGTTTGGTCGCTAGTGTCATTGTAAGTTTATACCTTTTCAATATAGCAATCATAGTTTTGATTTTTTGATCGGGTCAGAAAAGTTTGTTGAACTATACTTTTAAAAAAGTAACATTTTTTAGTAAGTACCTAAAAAAATAAACCTTAAATCAATTTCAAATCTTTTAATATAATTTTATTTGTTACAGGTAAGTAACGAAGGTTGCAGCTGTGCGCCATAAAGTTCTCTTCGGTAGAACATTGAGGTAATTTATTACCTTTTTTATACGACGACCTAGATATTTCATATTCTATGACATAACTACACTTTTCTACAAAAAAATATCTAAAGAAAAGTTACGAACAGGTAAAATTATTTTCAACCTTCGTCTGACAAAATAGAATAACTTTATACACGCAAGACTTATTACGTACAAAAATCGGCAATTTTCGATTTACTTTTCAATTAAGGCACTATAATAGCTTCATCGTCCTCGTTATGCCAAGATTTTGCTTTTAAAATTAAACTAAAGAATAGTACACAGCTCGACAAAATTAATGACCAGAATGCTGTCTCAACATCCGCTACAACAGACGCAAGACTAGCTTCACACGTGCCGGTTAAATTCACCGGACATCGGGCCAACACGACGCGAAACGCCCGGAATGTAGCTTTTACATATAACCGATCTCTAGCCGATTTTCTTTTAGTCCGAGCAAACGCCCGCATTGTGGCCTGTGCCACGATGGCGACTATGATCATGGTCCAGTGGAAAATTAGCTCGTTTCTGCCTTCTTTTTCTTAATACAAATGTTACTTTTTATGGCCAGTATTTTCGCTTATTTTCTTTTATCAGCTGTCGATGTTGGCCCCATCATACGTGTATGTGATAATACCATTCCATGTCGCACCAAAGTCAACCCGATAGCCGATGCCGGACGATCCTTGAGCTGTCAGCTGTCGGACATTGACTGTGTCCGTGTGAAACGGTTAGTGCTGGTCCTTACAACACAATGCTCACTAGCCGGCCTCTGCCCGATGTCTGGTGAATTTAACCGACATCTGTGAAGCTAGGCTAAGGAGCAGAAGGGCAGCTAAAAACAAGTAACTGCTTCGTTCTGCACATGGAATTTTATCTCGCAATGTATCAACGGCTATGAGCCCAAAAAATATTCAAAGAGTTAAGTATTTTTTTGTTGTTGTTCTTTTTCTATTTTTGTACTATTTGTTTTGTACCATTGCTATCGCAATGCAACCTGTTTTTGTTTTTGACAACACTTTATGGTTGTCATTAGTCTGCAAACAAAATTACCTATTTTCTCAGAAAAGTGTTTGTTTTTATATTTATTGAGCTTTGTGCCAGATACATTGAATTAAGGACAAACTTGTGGACTCAGGGAAGTTAATTCATATTTATACGTTTAATTTATGCTTTAAGTTAGATCTTGTCCCTACCTTTTATGTTCTCTCTCAGTTTAGGCAATAATTTAGGGCTCCCTTAGGTCCACTTAGAAGACAAAGGACAGACAGACGTTGTGCATTTAGGTACAAAAATACAATGGGTGTAAGGTAAGCCACCTTATAGATTACTCAGGGTAATATTGTACCTGTCATCATTGACGAAACAAAGTTTGGTAGCAGAGCGTGGTTAACGACCTACGTATAACTTACCGCTGTACAATTGTTGTACCTACCTACATATCAGATTTGATGTAACCTGAACTTGATTTTGGCACTTTTACAACCCAGACTATCATTTTGATATTGTTTTTAACTAGTCTTGCTACTAGGTTGGTATACCTAAAAACATAAAACAATATCTTGAGTAGTTTTTAGGTTAAATTGGTTTTCTTTGTAATTAATAGCGTTTTGTTTTCACTGTTTATACTTTGTTTTTAAACATTTGTTTTTAAGTTTGTTTAGTTAAATAGTTTATTTATTTCTTGTTTATTTATATAAAATGGCCACACCTAGAACTGTTTTGGCTGAAGGCTTGCGTTGGTTGGCAATGGCTGCAGCCTTGATTACAAGGCCGGACAAAAGCGATTCCCTGATTTATCGGTATGAGCAGCTAAATAGTAGGATGAACGCCATTCGAGATGCATATGAGCAAGTCATTATAGGCTTGCAGGAGGAAGATCTGGCCAAGTTTATCGCAGACTTGGACCAGGCTGAGGATCTTTCTGACCAAATTGTGGTCAGGGTTGCACAGATTCGTCTGGCTAATGCTAAGACCGTTGCCCCTAAAGAGGAATGTGCAAACTCTGTGGTGGCTACTCAGGGGTTTCTTCTTCTTTGCCAAATTTGGACCTGCCAAAGTTTTACGGCGCTTTAGCAGAGTGGCGGTCATTTATTAACAGGTTCAATAGTTTAGTTGACAATCTGGTCTAACCAGTTCTTAAAAGTTCTTCTATTTGCTGAGGTCAACAGCTGGAGAACCATATGGCATGATTAGGCATTTGCCTCAGGATAAGGCCGGTAACAAAACTGCCCGGGACTTATTATATAGATTCGGCGCGACTGTTCTCACCTTCGAGGATCTATTTATAGTCTTCTGTAAAACTTGAGGCCCCTCTGTCCGAATTCTTCGGACCTGAATGATCTGGAGCCACCTTATAGTTTACTTAGGGTAAGATTGTACCTGTTATCATTGACGAACACTATTTTTATTTTATTATAAGTGTTAGAAGCTTTATTGATATAATAAGCATGTTTCTTCAAGTCAGTAAAATCTATTTAAATCTGTAATGACTCGAAAGTTGCTATTATATGATAGAATGCCGTCTTCATGATTATTATAGTACATTTTGTACAAACATCAGTTGCCATAACAAAAATAGGGGGACGTATGTTATAAAAACGACATTAAATTTGCTTTAGTTTTCAGGTTTATTAAAAGTACTTTAATGCTTCTTATGTATATGACATACATAGGTACAATAAAAGTGATAAAAAAGCTGTTATTTCACTTTGAAATGTAACAGTTACAATGAAACTGTTTTGATGATTTTTCTGTCTTAAAAGAGTGTATTCGTTGCAGTTGTAGAATTTGCACTAAAGCAGCTATTTGGAATCGTTAATTACTCAAGTTCGACACATAACGGTGATGTGGAAATCAACAATAGTACATACTTATTGTACAGTTGAGTTTATACCACAATTTAAACACTTGCACTATAGTACTCATTTGGAAGCTACAATAACATACAATTGCTGTGAAAAAGTATACCGTTAGTCTCTAATAATACAAGACGTCTCTATAGTTGATGTAGCAGAGGCAGTTGCAGTACTGCGTTAAAGGCGCGATATATGGAGTTGATGTAAACGTGTACAACACTTATTATTGTTACCACAATGCTGTTTAATATAATACAGCTAAAGTAATCTATAAGGAACTAATATAGAACACACGGTGATAAGAGATACGTTTATAGCGCTACCACTTTTTGGTGATAAATGCATTTTTCAAAGAACTCGTTGCTATCAAGGATATGAATATTTTTTTGTAATACTGTATTTAATATGTAGTAACGTGTATTATGTCTTATTCATATCTATAATATAATTACACAATTATTTGTATTTATTCATATTTATATTACTTTCTTGTTTCAAATTGCACATACTCTAAAATCTTATTCTACTAGATTTTCTCTACCCAAAGGTTATCTGGAAGTGATCGCTTCATAGCGATAAGACTGCCTAAATTGTATTCCACCAATCAACTGTATGTACTCCTACTCCCTGTAGACTTACGAACCGATGGCGTAGTGACATTCATAAGTGCTCAATTAATGTAGCCTAATCTGAATAAAATTATATTGAATTGAATTGAATTGAATTGAATTAATATTTTTTAAAGAATTTGTTACATTACGCATATCATCGTAGGGTAAACTAACAATAATTGTTTAAAACCACGGAATTAAGATGATCATTAAGCATACAAGAAGGGTCTTTCTAATAGAGCCTAAAGAAGTCGAAACAAAATATCTGTGTTGGTGCGTGGTACAATAGAATACATATGCTTAAAAAAATATGACAATTGGTAATGGATTTCCTTAAATTTATAACAAAATTTAAAGTACCTATCTCTTATACAAAAATATCAAGCTATTTGAGCGGTTTATTAATTCTAACAGTGTGTGGCCACTAGTTCAACAACGTTTACCCAATTCGCACTGGGCCAGCGCGGTGAGATCCGAGATTTAATACATTCAGAAATCAATCACCCTTTAACAATTAAAAAATGTAAAAACAATATAACAATAATCATAATAATAATAATCATAATAATAATAATAATAATAATAATAATCATAATAATAATAATCATAATAATAATAACCATAATAATAATAATCATAATAATAATAATAATAATAATCATAATAATAATAATCCTTGACTTACAGTTACCATACAGTTACCCATTATCTTTGCTGTGCCCCGCTTCAAGCACTTGTTTCGTTATTCTTGGACATAAATGGTTGAACTTTGGAAATATATTGCGTAGATCGCAATATATTAACTTGGATTTGCAATTTATGTTCAATATAAATTAAAGAAGACAAATGAGATAGCGTGGAAAATTTACAGACCTTTATTATTTATTATTATTTTTATTTATTCATACCTTGTTTGTCTTAACTAATGAGTTTATCGGCAGCGATGCAGCATGAGTACAGAAGCTACACAGAGCCTAAGGGCGTCACTTGGAAAACGATACTAGCGACACCTACTAATCCTTAAAGGTGCCATACGTGGTGGCGCGCTTAACAGAGTCTTGGTGCTGTGTTTTCAGACATCGTACGCCAGTCTTGCCCACATATAATAGTTTATGGGTCTTGCCACGACCGTCGCGCAGTGAACATGTGCCAGGAAACTATTCATAGGCTTTGTTAGCTTGTAAGAGTGATAAAATGTGATTTTACTGCAATACGTGTGTAGGTACAGATAGTTATAATTATTACTCCAATTGAGGCAGTGTTCCCGGGTTGCCCGACATCCAATTAACGCCTAAGTAATCTCTTGACCCTGGCCCTACATCGGTTTCACCGTAAAGTTCATTTATTTTTAGTAAATAGTTGTGTTCTTTATTGGCATTTCGTTTATTCCCCACGGACCAACTAAACGACACAACTAGTGGGGAATAAACGTTATTTTCCTAGATTATAAATACAGATCTATACATATACATATAAATATTGTTTTTGAATATAAATAAAAGAACATGGTCTGACTGAATCAAAAACGCCGAGCCGAAGCCAAAGTATAAAAATTTAAACTAAGAATGTGAAACTTCCTTCAAGTTTGTATCCATGACAAATTATATAATTAGCATTTGTAAGTAGAGGCTGGAATGAAACGGCTCTCTGTTTCATGGCCTTTTTTTGACAAGCTAGCCAATCACAGAGCGATAGGACTAATTTCATTAAAGTTTCCGACGCTTCTACAGTTCCATAAAATTTTATTTTTGTAATTTTAATTTATTACTTTGATATCAGTCTCACAGGCTAATAAAGCGTTTTATCAAAATCTAAATACCTAGTAAAAATTTTATAGGAACAACACAAATCTATGCAATGTGACGAAACAGATATACGTTAACAAAGATGATATTGACGTATAGATGTATGTAATATTTAAAGCTGGACGTATCCGGAACGCTCCTAAATGCAACAATATTTAGTAATAAAGAAATTTGTATCAGAGAATTGAATAAACAATAAATTAAATAAATATTTTTGGACATTACACACAGCGCCGTCTGGCCCCAAAGTAAGCAAAGCCATATACCAGACAACGGATACGAATACATATATATTAATTTTTATTTTAATATATACATATCATACATAAATACACCCAGACTCAAGAATAAAACAAATGTTTATTACATAAATATTTGTACAGTGCGGGAATCGAACCCACACCCTTTGCACAGCAGCCGGTCACACTACAATCTAGGTTGATTTGATATATTTGATACTAGCTTATTCCCGCGACTTTGTCCACGTGGGATTTTGAAAAATGGTTTTATCAACCTATTCTACACTTCGCCATTTACAGACACTTTGTGGAATCCATGGGTATGGTTAAATATACACGGAAAAAAAAGAGTTTCCAAGTTCTATTCCACCAAAGTAATTTGCATTCAGTCAAGAAATTCAACTATTTTGGACATATTTTGTTCACAGAAGGCAATATTATTTCCCAGAAAAAAAACCATTTTATCAATCGAAATTGATAAACTTCTTTTCGTATGAACAAATTTTTTTTTAACCAAATAAATGTTCGTTTTAGATCAACCAAACTTAAATTAATTACCCTAAGACAGTTAATGTTCTTGTATAAAATAAATACATTTTTATATGCAACATTTTATTTTTCTTCGTTTGAAAAAAAAAATTATTTTGCTTTGATATAATTTATTTTGCGCCAAAATCATGGTTTTCTTAAATCTGCGACGTCACTTATTAAAAACTATATTTTTCGATGAAAATAATTGTATCTTAAATCAAAGCCAGTGAAATGTTCAGTTAAGATAATATTGTTTTGAATTAGAGAAAATAATAATTTGAACAGAATTTGTTAGATTCTTGACTCAAAATCTGATATTTTATGCTAAAACTATTGTTTTAGTCGAAACAAATAAAATACCTGCTTTAAAATATTAAACATTTTCGTTGAAATTAATCAACTAGTATCCCTTTGAACGAATTTTCTTTTCGTTTAAGTAAATACCTGCATTTTCAAAATTGAATGAATCTCATCACTGTCCTTCATAGGATTTCGTGTTGGCTTTTAATTTTAAATAATTGTTTATTGTAGGGTTTTGTGCGTCAAATTAGTATCAGTTTATGCGAGAAACCTACAGTTAATTATTATCTGAGAATTGTAAAGCTTGTAGCGGATCATATCATACCGCTACAAGCAAGGCTGACGTCACGCGTCCTACATCGTGCTATCAAAGTTTCTTCTGTCGATGAGTATATATAGAAAACCGAACAGAATGTTAAGTGGACCACGGCGGTCCCCAGGCATAACATCTCGCCTGGCAGGAGATCTCCTCTTTGCCGCCGCACCACAAGCATCCAGCAAACTGTCGCATTCGTCTATCAGAAACGATAAGCGAAGTTAAGCAACGTCGACCGTGGTCAGTATTTGGATGGGTGACCGCTTTTCTTCCATGTTTAAGAAGGATCGTTAAATAGTCATAACAATTATAATTAAACATAACGCTGTATAATCAGCTAAAGGCGAGAATAGCTACTTAGCTCGACAAAGTCCATATAAAGGCAGTGCGGGTAGGACTGCCTATATATATGGCCCAAGCCTCCAGAAAAAGAGGCCTGTGCCTCTGAAGTAGGCCACTACTAGCTCGACAAACGTCCGCTAAGACACACTAAGTCAGTGCAGTAGACTGACTCTATATGGCCCAAGCCTCCAGAAAAGAGGCGTAGGGCCTTTTAAAAAAACTTTATTTAATCTTGACGGTTAACTATGTCATTTTGGACCGAAACATTTTTTGTTTTAAACTAAAATATAATGTTATTAATTTAAGAGCTGGATGTAGTCTAGTTAAGAGCACTATTCTCTTGTGTGAACTAGAAATTTCTTCCGTGCAATAAAGCACGAAGTTCTACGCCCAAGAAAACTAAGTGTTTCAAATAAAGAAGCATATTTTTCTTCAATGAATTAAATATTGTTTCAAATTGATAAGAGTTTTATTTACTGGTTCAATGAAATTTGATCTTGTGATAACTTCATATTATTTTAAATATTTAAGAGAAATAATATCTTAGATGAAGTAAATATTCGTTGGTGCATATATGAAACGATATTCTCTTGGCTCAACTAATTCTTTTTTACCGAGGTACACTACATTAAGCGCGCTTTTAATTACTAAAAGTTCCTTCATGCGGTTGTATATGGTTAAACTTTAATACAGTCTTCGTATCGTGTAATTTTAAAGATTAATCTTAAATTATAATCAAAGTTTGTTATGTTTAATGAAGTAAAGCGCGGGGGATCACCTACTTACGCGACTTGTCTCGAAATATAAACATGTGCATACACACGATTATTGTAAATTGTTTTTATGCGTAAATAACTAAACAAATAATAATAGTTAGTTAGATCTACTCAAACCCTAATATAAGCAAAATCGATTCCTCAGTTATAGAAGTCACAGTAAATTGATTAAAAAACCATTTGGATGCTATAAGAAAAAACAGAATTCTGTGTATTTTCATACAAGTAATTCTTTTTTGATGATTGCCAAACTTGTACTGAAAAATAAGTTAAATAATAAAAAAAAAAACGAGTTGCACTCCGGGAGTGCCGGCAGAAGTGAAAACCTTTACACACGATTCGCGCTTAACACTCAAATATGTCACAAGACATGTCTTTGACATTGTCAAGAAATAATAATGTTTGTTTATTTACTTTTTTGACGTAGTATATTTGACATTAAAATTTACACAATTAAAATTCCATATCCAACCTCCCTGTACTACTCATAATCGCGAATACTAAAAATAAAAATTATAATAGGCGTGGCATCACGGTTTCCGTCTTACGAATTTCCACGATTAGGACACGTGACCTGACGCGAGTTTATCATTTTTTACCCATACCAAAAAAAGTGAACAACGCCGCTAAAGAAGTTTTCACTTCAATAAAAATTATAATAGACGTGGCATTACGGTTTCCGTCTTACGAATTTCCACGATTAGCACACGTGACCTGACGCGAGTTTATCATTTTTACCCATACCAAAAAAAGTGCACAACGCCGCTAAAGAAGTTTTCACTTCAAAACATTTGAAAATAGATATATGAACAAACATAAATCTTTACTAGTTTAGTATTATAATATACCTCAAATAAAATAACGAGATGGATATAAAATATATATTTATTAGTATATAAACCCGAAAATTTATATTTTAAATTTTATTGCAACACATACTAACTATTGACATTAAAGAACATAACAAGTTCTATTGTTATTTAATATTATCAATTTTCGTAACCAAAGAAGCTGAAGTCGACGTTTAGAAGGTTAGCCAGTCGTTTATCTGATCCAATGTCTTCGGTTTAAAATTGCACAAAACGTTTTCTATATGAAAATGTATTTCCGATAGGAAATGTTTTGTGCAAATTCCGATCTTTTATTGCGTCTTACGTTGGTATTAAACTTTTATGATGGAGGTTACAAAAATAGTTATATATTTTATGTTGGTAATGTTTTTGATTTAAAACTCATTGGCAAAACTAAGCTGTAGAAAAAAAGCCGCCAAGTGCTAGTCGGACCCGCGAACCGATGATTTCGTACCAAAGTTGAAGATCTTGGGTTCGATGCCCGGAACAGGCTAATCACTATTACAATTTGTGTGTTTAAGGTTTTAAGGCCTAGAACGGCGAAAAGCTTACCACCTATAAAGTTTGTAATGGAATACCATGTCGCTGAAAGAAAAATGTTAGAAACATTTATAAATAACATAAGTACATATTGACTAAGTCTAAGTTGTAATATCTCTGACCATCCCTTTAGGAATTTCAATCACGCAAAATATATTTCGCATTTCGGGTTACAAATGCTGGAAAATATTTAAAAGAGAACTATATTACATATGCGCCGAGTATTTTACCAAGCAAATTCTCACATTATCGCTTTTAGCCCCATTATTTTGAATATAAAGTCGACACGCTATTTTTCGTGGCAATAATCGTATACGTGAAAACTGGCCGCGTTTTTTGTTTTAATATTAGCAATTTATATGAATGAATATGATTAAGAATGCAACCAGTTTAATAAAAGTTCATAAATGCTTTATGAAATACAAAAAACTAACTAACTTAAAAAGTCGTAGTACACCGATCATTCAAATTCACAAAATCTTCATAGAATTAAGAAATACATTATAAACATACATACATAGAAATAATTTTTCTTCGTTTATGGCTTCCTGTAGTTTAGAGTCTTCATAGAAAATATATCATACATGCCATATTTATGTCTACATCATTGATGTAAATAAATATTTTCATAGCAAAGTTACATTCAAATTGGTAGAGCTTTTACACGGAATGTAAGGATTTTTGCAGGTTTAAGTGAACCTTTTGACTCCATTTTTGCTATAAAAATATTTATTTACATTAATAAAATACACAAGGTACACAATTTTAAAAGTAACGGACTTTCCTACTTAGGTATAGGTACTAGAACCTCTTTGTCCACTTGTCTCTTGTCTCGTTGTCGACTTGTCTCTTGTCTGGTTGGGCACTGGGATCGTTTAAGATACATAAATAATTAAAAGATGTTGTGAATGTCATCCATTGTATTTACTTTCTTTTCTCTGCTTGTCTTTATAAGGAATAATAATAATATATTAACACCTAAATATAATATTTATCAGGGTGCTTCTTATATTTCGACTTTCGAAAAATAGTCGTGACAACCCGCCATACGCTTCTACCTACAAAAAAAACCCTATGATTTTTCTTTTTTTTTTAGATTGGGTTTTAGAGGTCACAACGTGTCATAGTTCAAAAAAACTATAACGTGGTAAAGGTTGTGTTCTGTGTTCTTCGGGATATAGTTTAAACGCTTAAAACGTGAAAATACGCTGAATGAACTTTTGTTCGTTAAAACATACTAGACTAACCCCTTTTCACTCTTTTTTTTTAAGTTTTGGCAAAGAAATCTTCAAAGTTCTAAGTGCCAGTAGTTGCTTAAGCATATCCGTGATAGTGCTTCAAACCCTGAGAAAAAGCATTTTTAGATAACAATGATGCATTATTTTTTTTAAACCACTTAGGTGGCAAACAAGCTTACGGTCTGCCTCACCAGGGGTATCACTCGCGCGTTGACGACCCTACAAAAATCTAATAACTTCTTTCTTGAAGAATCCTATACTGTAATCCTTAGAAAAAACCTCGGTAGGGCTCATTCCACAACCTAAGCGTTCGCGGGAGGAAGTTTCTCTGAAACCACACTGTAGGCGACTATTTCAGTTCTAAATTGTAAGAATGAATTCCCTGCCGATGGCGAGCGGTGCGATGGTAGAAAGTAGCCGTGGACATCATTCCGAACAATTCCTCAGAACACATCCCATTGTACAAGCGGTAGAACACTCACAGGGAGGAAAAGACTCTCCTACGACTTAAGGGCTCGATACGGCAAGTGAGTTTTAGATCGTCGACAATTCTCACAGCCCGTCGTTGAACCGAGTGAAAAGGACTAGTATCCAGGTGCACCCGCCCAGAGATGGCAGCAGAACTCCATATCAATTTCAATTTCAATTCTTTATTCAGTAACAAAAATCATACAAATACACTTTATACTTGACATTTGACATTACAATGAGAGTTTTTTTAGAAAGGTATATGTACAACGGTATATTGGAGTCGCTGATTACAGAGATATGAATAAATCCTGTGTTTCAGAAAACAGTGCCATTCCCTATTTGAGTTGTTACATTTTTTAGTACCTACTTATCTGATACAAATTATTTGACTATTTACTACCAACTTTTTATCTAATGCTACAATGAAATAATTAAGTTCTTACATATTTAAAACATTTGCAAAACAATAAGAAAAACGTATAGCCCATATATATATACAAACACAGAGCTGAATGATATCTACAGAGAATGTATAAGTGGTGCGCGAGCAATAAATCTAAAACAAATTTCAAAAAAGTTGAACCCGGGTAGGACCAAAAATGTTCAATGTACTTACTTAAAGCAGTCACATCACACAACATAATACATGACAGAAGACGGTAATGTTTGTCTACGTATACAAAGATACCACTTAAAATAATGCTTAATTAAAACAATCACAGTGCACACACACACACACAAAACGAAAACGATAATGTCTATTTACGAGAACAAATCTGAGTAATATTACAGAAAAAGGTAAAGTTAAAACTACCACCTCCATATTATTTATTGCTATAAAACTTATATCTAATCTGTCTAATTGTAGACAAAAGTTACCCCATATGGGGCCGAACTATAAATTTATTTTATGTATTTCAATGAAAATCACAGTAAGTTAAGATGTAGGTGCACTACTCACGCACGCCTAGCTACATATAGCATCCTCTTTTTTTTTTACTCCAGTTTTCTATCACGCAAGATGCGTAAAACATGTAACAAGTGGGAACATTTAATTCACTGAGAAACTGCTAAATGTTTATCAATCCGGGATGATTACAAGTAGTTGTTGAAACTTACAATCTGGAAGGTGTGCCTAGCAAAGGGATATAGTTTGGAGCTCCAGCTGGTCTTCATCGTGCACTGTGGATGGCATTAACTTTTCATGTTTAAAGACCAGTTTAAACTGACAAAACGAAAACTCAAAACCATTACTGAAATTTGTGTTTTTGGTTGTTATAGTTTATGATAGATGCCAGCTTCAAGCTTCTGCGGCAAGTTTAGCACCAAGCAACGACATGTGGCTGTAAAAAATCTTAAGAGATTAGAGAATATAAACAAAATGATGTCCAAAAAACCTTAAGAAATATGCCCTAGGCATTTGTGGTACCTTTCCAAAGAACTTGTCGCACTTGCATTTTTTGATATCGAAGTTTCGTTTAAAAGATAACGAAAAATTGTAACCGCATTGAATGAGGAAGGATCAGACTATAGACCTAAACATAATCACCTTGGATGTGAGTCACATAACAAAAAAAAATATTAAGTATTTTGTGTAAGGTTTTTAGGTTAAGGTTTGCAAAAAGAAACTTGTATTTGGAATGAAGATGATGATTGACTAGCTAAAATTATGATACTGCAATAAAATTTAAAATTAATGTAATAAATTTGTTAATAACAATATAGAAAACAATTCCTCGAATCTAAGGGGCAGTGGTAGCTTTGTTGCTCTCCTATCATTTATCAATTTATTGTTGAAACGAAATATCAAAATGGCTGCTAGAGTTAAAGCTTTCTTTGATTACATTGTTTCAAATGTAATTTGTCTTTACTTATCGCTTAAAAACTTTGTGCTGATGCTGTATTTTATTAAGATATTAAGATATCCCGTTGTTCCGTTAACATCCTAAGGAAAAGTGCATTTATTCTTTCAAATTGACTTACAAATTATATATTTTGAATTAAAAACTTATGTCATTTCAAAACAAATTTGTTACAGACCGAGCAGCGGACTGTATAGGCGCGTGCACACTAGTCCCGAAAAGGGCCGACGTTACGATTGAAAGGGCCCCGAGAAGGGCCAGTGTGACGTTTGAGAAAGAAACAATAAAACGCCCGGTCATGTAACACTGCAACCACCTTTATTGTGGCCCCTAATTTTCACAAATCTTCTTACACTACTATTTACAATTTATTTACACTGCACTTATAAATAAAACTTCTTCTTTCTTCCAGTTTTCTTCTTCTTCTTCTGCTCCTGTTCAGGAAGCTTTCTTGATTCCCGAGGCGACAGGAATGCTTTCAGCCGGGCTTCTTCTCACTCAACCCTAGGGCGAGCGGGGTGTGTGTGTCTAGGCCATTTTGCCTATTTCACAGGTTTCTTCGCAACTCGTTAAGACGAGCAGGTATTGGGTTGGAATAACTATTTTAAGTTATTTCCTTGGCTTCCATTTATATATTTTTTTTTTATGAGGCTTTTCTTTTATTTATTGGCTCCCCCGTGGTGGGAGTGGAGTCTTGGTCTGGTTCGTCGGCTTTCCTTTTTCTTGGGTGCTTTTTCTTTTTGGCGTGGTCCGGGGGGCGCTCGCGGAGAACTGCCACCTCTTTTATATGTAAAAGTGCTGAGTTCTCAACGCGTGCGAACATGTTTCCCGTTAGCCGCTGCACAAATTCTTCTAAAGGTTCAATTTCTAAACCCTTCGCAATGGTATCGTTTCTTACGAAACTCGGCGCGCTTACAATTGTGCGAAGGGTTAGACTTTGTTGGGCGATGAGCTTCTGAGTGCTTTGTTTTGACGCCAGATGGAACCATGCTGGAGCCGCGTATGTCAAACGGGGTCTTACGTAGGTTTTGAAGATGCCTAGTTTGATTCTCAGTGAGAACGCGATGCAAAGACTGGATCACACTCGCGCGTTGACGACCCTACAAAAATCTAATAACTTCTTTCTTGAAGAATCCTATACTGTAATCCTTAGAAAAAACCTCGGTAGGGCTCATTCCACAACCTAAGCGTTCGCGGGAGGAAGTTTCTCTGAAACCACACTGTAGGCGACTATTTCAGTTCTAAATTGTAAGAATGAATTCCCTGCCGATGGCGAGCGGTGCGATGGTAGAAAGTAGCCGTGGACATCATTCCGAACAATTCCTCAGAACACATCCCATTGTACAAGCGGTAGAACACTCACAGGGAGGAAAAGACTCTCCTACGACTTAAGGGCTCGATACGGCAAGTGAGTTTTAGATCGTCGACAATTCTCACAGCCCGTCGTTGAACCGAGTGAAAAGGACTAGTATCCAGGTGCACCCGCCCAGAGATGGCAGCAGAACTCCATATCAATTTCAATTTCAATTCTTTATTCAGTAACAAAAATCATACAAATACACTTTATACTTGACATTTGACATTACAATGAGAGTTTTTTTAGAAAGGTATATGTACAACGGTATATTGGAGTCGCTGATTACAGAGATATGAATAAATCCTGTGTTTCAGAAAACAGTGCCATTCCCTATTTGAGTTGTTACATTTTTTAGTACCTACTTATCTGATACAAATTATTTGACTATTTACTACCAACTTTTTATCTAATGCTACAATGAAATAATTAAGTTCTTACATATTTAAAACATTTGCAAAACAATAAGAAAAACGTATAGCCCATATATATATACAAACACAGAGCTGAATGATATCTACAGAGAATGTATAAGTGGTGCGCGAGCAATAAATCTAAAACAAATTTCAAAAAAGTTGAACCCGGGTAGGACCAAAAATGTTCAATGTACTTACTTAAAGCAGTCACATCACACAACATAATACATGACAGAAGACGGTAATGTTTGTCTACGTATACAAAGATACCACTTAAAATAATGCTTAATTAAAACAATCACAGTGCACACACACACACACAAAACGAAAACGATAATGTCTATTTACGAGAACAAATCTGAGTAATATTACAGAAAAAGGTAAAGTTAAAACTACCACCTCCATATTATTTATTGCTATAAAACTTATATCTAATCTGTCTAATTGTAGACAAAAGTTACCCCATATGGGGCCGAACTATAAATTTATTTTATGTATTTCAATGAAAATCACAGTAAGTTAAGATGTAGGTGCACTACTCACGCACGCCTAGCTACATATAGCATCCTCTTTTTTTTTTACTCCAGTTTTCTATCACGCAAGATGCGTAAAACATGTAACAAGTGGGAACATTTAATTCACTGAGAAACTGCTAAATGTTTATCAATCCGGGATGATTACAAGTAGTTGTTGAAACTTACAATCTGGAAGGTGTGCCTAGCAAAGGGATATAGTTTGGAGCTCCAGCTGGTCTTCATCGTGCACTGTGGATGGCATTAACTTTTCATGTTTAAAGACCAGTTTAAACTGACAAAACGAAAACTCAAAACCATTACTGAAATTTGTGTTTTTGGTTGTTATAGTTTATGATAGATGCCAGCTTCAAGCTTCTGCGGCAAGTTTAGCACCAAGCAACGACATGTGGCTGTAAAAAATCTTAAGAGATTAGAGAATATAAACAAAATGATGTCCAAAAAACCTTAAGAAATATGCCCTAGGCATTTGTGGTACCTTTCCAAAGAACTTGTCGCACTTGCATTTTTTGATATCGAAGTTTCGTTTAAAAGATAACGAAAAATTGTAACCGCATTGAATGAGGAAGGATCAGACTATAGACCTAAACATAATCACCTTGGATGTGAGTCACATAACAAAAAAAAATATTAAGTATTTTGTGTAAGGTTTTTAGGTTAAGGTTTGCAAAAAGAAACTTGTATTTGGAATGAAGATGATGATTGACTAGCTAAAATTATGATACTGCAATAAAATTTAAAATTAATGTAATAAATTTGTTAATAACAATATAAAAAACAATTCCTCGAATCTAAGGGGCAGTGGTAGCTTTGTTGCTCTCCTATCATTTATCAATTTATTGTTGAAACGAAATATCAAAATGGCTGCTAGAGTTAAAGCTTTCTTTGATTACATTGTTTCAAATGTAATTTGTCTTTACTTATCGCTTAAAAACTTTGTGCTGATGCTGTATTTTATTAAGATATTAAGATATCCCGTTGTTCCGTTAACATCCTAAGGAAAAGTGCATTTATTCTTTCAAATTGACTTACAAATTATATATTTTGAATTAAAAACTTATGTCATTTCAAAACAAATTTGTTACAGACCGAGCAGCGGACTGTATAGGCGCGTGCACACTAGTCCCGAAAAGGGCCGACGTTACGATTGAAAGGGCCCCGAGAAGGGCCAGTGTGACGTTTGAGAAAGAAACAATAAAACGCCCGGTCATGTAACACTACAACCACCTTTATTGTGGCCCCTAATTTTCACAAATCTTCTTACACTACTATTTACAATTTATTTACACTGCACTTATAAATAAAACTTCTTCTTTCTTCCAGTTTTCTTCTTCTTCTTCTGCTCCTGTTCAGGAAGCTTTCTTGATTCCCGAGGCGACAGGAATGCTTTCAGCCGGGCTTCTTCTCACTCAACCCTAGGGCGAGCGGGGTGTGTGTGTCTAGGCCATTTTGCCTATTTCACAGGTTTCTTCGCAACTCGTTAAGACGAGCAGGTATTGGGTTGGAATAACTATTTTAAGTTATTTCCTTGGCTTCCATTTATATATTTTTTTTTTATTAGGCTTTTCTTTTATTTATTGGCTCCCCCGTGGTGGGAGTGGAGTCTTGGTCTGGTTCGTCGGCTTTCCTTTTTCTTGGGTGCTTTTTCTTTTTGGCGTGGTCCGGGGGGCGCTCGCGGAGAACTGCCACCTCTTTTATATGTAAAAGTGCTGAGTTCTCAACGCGTGCGAACATGTTTCCCGTTAGCCGCTGCACAAATTCTTCTAAAGGTTCAATTTCTAAACCCTTCGCAATGGTATCGTTTCTTACGAAACTCGGCGCGCTTACAATTGTGCGAAGGGTTAGACTTTGTTGGGCGATGAGCTTCTGAGTGCTTTGTTTTGACGCCAGATGGAACCATGCTGGAGCCGCGTATGTCAAACGGGGTCTTACGTAGGTTTTGAAGATGCCTAGTTTGATTCTCAGTGAAAACGCGATGCAAAGACTGGATGGAGTCTAGCTCGTGTGCTTTTGGTTGCGTTTGTGATGTTTTTCACGTGCGAGCACATTGTGAGGCCTCCATCGATTGTGATCCCCAGATATTTGACTTCTGGGAGCCACTCGATGGGTTTTCCCTGCAGAGTGAGACGTGGTGGTGGCAGCTTTCTTCCAATCAGGATAGCATCTTGCTCACGTTTACCGAGAGCCTCCATTTGTTCAGTCAGTTTGGCAGCGCATCCAGTGTTCTTTGGATCTTCTTGGTCGCGTTCTTTAGATTTTTGCCCTTTGTAAGGTAGGCTGCATCGTATGCATACAGGGCTAGCTTGACACCCTCCGTGGTTGGAATATCATCCGTGTAACGCGAGTAGAAGGCGGGTGAGCGGCAGCTCCCCTGGGAGACACCAGCCAGGATCCTCCTCTCGTCCGATATCTCATCTTCCACAGCCACATGGAAGGTTCGTTCCTTTAAGAAAGTTGCAACTTTGATGATTGGTCTTGGTGCACTAGATGTCGACAATTTAAAAGTAGGTTTTGATGCCACACTCTATCAAATTCCTTCTTCATATCCAGGAGGATCGCAATTGGGGACTCTTGATTGCATTGATTTGTGTCCATCTCTCCTAGGACTCTGGTGAGCTGCAGTGTGGTCGACTGTTCCGGTCTAAAACCGTATTGCTCTGGTCGTGGCTCAATATGTGGTTGTAATTTTGTAAGGAGTAGCTTTTCAAGCACCTTCGAGATTGTGCTCAGCAAGGTGATGGGCCGGTAGCTACCAGCCAGCTTTGGATTTTTTGGGCAGGACGATCACTCTCCCTGATTTCCATTTCGTTGGGAAGGGTCCGGTGCGCAGAATGCCATTAAACAACCGCGTTAGCGCCGCAATCGTCTTTTGTGGAAGGTGACGTAGTGCAGAGTTCGTGATGTGATCTGCGCCCGGGGCCTTCTTTGGTTTGGTTTTTGCAATCGCCCTGCGGACTTGTCCAGGGGAGAAAAATATTTTTTCTTCCTCTGGTTCTGGGGGCTGAGAAAAGTAGTCTCGAAGGTGTTTTTCTACCACGGCTTCATGTTCATGGTCCTGAACCGGATTTGGGGTAAACTGAGCTTCTAAGCTGTCGGCCAGGATTTCCGCCCTATCCTATCCTATATATTTGGGATGCCCATTACCATCAAGTAGTGGTCCTTTTTGTTATAAAGTTGGCGGCATAGTTTGTGGACAGATGGCATTTCTTAGTCTATGGATTCTATATGGCGCTCCGATTCCTCGGCTGCATGTTCATCAAGAGCCTTCGTCACTTTTGCGTTCAGTGCGTTGAGCTCCCTTTTTATGGTAGGGCATCTAGTTTGATGCCACTGCCTTCTGAGCTGGCGCTTTTGGGTGATCAGCTTTGAGAGAGGGGTGGATGATCTCGACACATTTTCTGGTCTCGATTTTTGGGCTGACTCGAGTGCGTTTTGAATGTTAGTTGTGAAAACTTCGCGCAGGCTTTGTAGTTCGCACGGCGGACGTCCTGCCCTGTCGTGCAAGTGGTGCGGCGCGCACGGCGGACTTGTGCCAGTGCGCGGACATCAGGGCGCGCGCGGTAGACTCGTGCCAGCGCGCGGGCAAATGGGTGCGCGCGGACGTCCTGCTCCGGCGCGCAATCTTTACTTTTTGCACGGCAGGCGTCCTGCCCTGTCGTGCAAGTGCTAAGGCGCGCACGGCGGACTTGTGCCAGTGCGCGGAATTTAGGGCGGGCTTTAACAACTGGACGGATCGGGATGAAACTTGGTACACCTATAGATTAAGTCCTGGAATAGCACATTTAACCTACCGAAAAATTCAAAAGTTCCCGCGGGAATAACTATAATCGTGCCTTAACGAACTATAGCTATAGCTACAGCTTGCTTATAACAAACGTCATAAGTTTAATAACTAATGAGTTAATTAAGAAGTTTCACGCCGACAACCTATTTAGGGCGGGCGAAGCCGCTAGCAAAATCGAGTAATATAATAATTTTAGACCAGAGTCGGTGATTTCGTGGCGACAATAGCGGTATGCTTGCATTATCCATGGTAGTAGTTGATCGAAGGTTACAAGATTAAAATAATAAGGTGTAGTGTGTTTCATATTAGTGTTTTAAGAAATAAAAGACAAATATATAAAATTTGATTGCTTTTGTACAAGCAAAGCAATACATTAAATCTACGCAGACGCAGCCGCTGGAGTTTACTAGTTTGGCAATATATTTCAATTAATATTCCGTGTGCACAGGGCTCGTAACGAGTAGTCCACGTAACACGTAGCTCGTGTAATAAGTCTATAAAGCTTTTTCCTGCAGTTTTAGCTAAGATAAACGTGAGCTTTGTTAGTTGTAAGCTGTAGTGTACTTTCGAGCTTGACCTGACCTAATTACTGAATGTTACGAGTTTCCTATTGTTCTTTTGATTTTTTTTTTGATGAGGAACATAAATGCTAAGATATTGACTAGATCACACGTTATGTAATATTGTTTTTTAAAAAACTGTAGTATCATATTAGTGGTCTTTTAGGCAACTCGTTGCATAAAGTAGTACTTGCAACATTAAAGCACGAGCAATCATTATCAATATCTTTCGATAGATGACGCTTAGTTCGAAATAGATCGTGCTTTGTGTTAGGCAATGTAAACCAAGTAATGAAATCTTGCAAGCTAAATTTGACTCAATTCGCGGTTTCCGATTGAGCTGAAATTTTTCACGCATATGTACATCGCGTGACAATGCAATATTATGATGACATGGAGCTGATCTGACGATGGAGCTGGAAGGTGGCCATAGGAATTCTGCAATGAAACGAAACAACCCTATCGATTTTGAACTCGTTTGATTCGTCTTGACGAGTGCTTTCTCTTCAGATGGTATCCATGGTATGATGATGGAGCTAGAAGGTAACCATTGGAACTCCGTTATAAAACAACATAACTCCATCGAGTTTGAGTTCGTATGATTCGTCTTGACGAGTACCTTGTCTCTAGATTATATCTAGGGTCTGATGATGGAGCTGAAAGGTGGCCATAGGAAGTCTGTAATTGAACGAGACAATCCCATCGAGTTTGAGCTCTGTTAATTTGTCTCAACGAGTACTTTGATCCTAAATGGTAACCATGGTTTGATGATGAAGCTGGAAGGTGGCCATAGGATCTCCGTAATAAAACGACGTAGGTAACCGTATCGAGTTTGGGCTCGTTTGAATCGTCTTGATGAGTTCTTTGGTCCTACATAATATCTATGCAACCCTTTGAAAATTGGAAAAATCCATTTGTTATAAATGTGAATTCTATTTGATTACATGGATGACCCAATACCAAGGTGAGCACGTGCCGAGGGCTGAATTGTATGAGGGTGTATAAACATGTCATATTGCTAACGTTGCGTCTCAGGGAACCAAAGCAAACCCAATTGTACTGAAGTCCTTATCCCCCTACAATAGACTTCTGGGGGTTAAGACCGTTCATGTCTAATATACTCGTGGGTACAAAATGCAAATTCCGAATCATAAATACTAAAAAGTTAAAAATAAAAATAAAAAAAGAAATATTTTTTTTTAAAAAAAAACGGATTAATTACTCGTAAATAAAAAGAATTCAGAAATAAAATATATCAATTCTCATAAGAAATAAACCATTCTATGGGTACATTATATTCTAGTTTTTAAAATAAAAATTAACGGTTATAAAAAAATTGACTGCAAGATAAATAAAGAAGGTGTAACGCGCTTTTATTTTAGAAAATGGGATAAAATGTACCTATAAAATGTTATATTTCTTAACAGAATTAAATTATTTTTAACTTTTTAGTTCATTTAATTAACAAGTAATAAAAGCTAGTTTTTTAAAAAAAAATCTTTATTTTTATTTTATATATTTTTTTTATTATTTATTTCATGTACAAAATTATAGGACACTTACAACATATACAATACAAAAATAACAATGTACATAGGTCAAGCTTATCACTAGTTGAGATCTGTTACAGCTGACCTAAGAAAGTGAGAGTTGTACAAAGTGAGTGGGTTACATGTGCACTGAGATAACAAAATAAATACTTACATATAGACTCATCCTAATACATAATAATTGCTTATATACCTACTTTAAATAATACATATAATATTTCTTATAAATACCTATAAAATTACAATGTTCAAAAAAATAGTAAATATATATATATAAAATATTTTAAACAAAAATTTTGTTTTCTGGTCGTATAAAAATCGTTGTATGCAATTGCATGAAATTAGTTGTTTTAACACTTGTGCTATTCCATTGTGAAACTTGGCTGTGCTTCGTTCTATAGGTACATATCACTATTACTCGTGTTAAAAAGTATCTACTTATATTCGCAACAATTCCATATTGTATCTAACTAAAAAAGACAGAGACAAGTAGAGTATGTAATGAAACTAATGTATATTTATAATTTCATTTAAATTTATTATTTCATACAAAGTTTTGAGAATCAAAGTGCAATGGCCGAAACATTTTTAAGCATATTATTTATAAATAAATGTAGGTATTTTGTTTACCAACAATAGATTTTAGTGGACAATACCATTCGATACGATTCCACTTTACTAATCAGCAAATCGAAAAATTATAGTGCGTACATTTCGGTAAAATGAGCAAGGCATAGCTTTCTCAGATTTCCCTAGATCACATTTTCGTTTGTAACTCTGAAGAACACGGCCTATTTAATATCCCACTGAGATTTTTTTAAGAATTACACCGGGCGGAGACCAAGGACTTAATGGACAGTTCCAAAGACAAATCCTATTTGTGTAACACTGAAATATACCCTTTTATCAGGTAAACAAACGTAAATTTTAATCGTAAGTCAATGCAATTTGCACCACGAAGCTGTTGAACTTACCCCCGCTGGGATACAAATGGCACAAAAGGATTTAGGGGTAAGTGCCATCATGCGTGCCGAGCCAGCGGCCTTAGTGCAAATTAGTGTACATCAGTCTGATTCAATAGTACATCAATGTAAATCCGTCTGGTTTTCATAATTCAAGCTTTGCTTAGGTTGGGACCAGATGGCGCTATTTGATATGTCCAAAAATTCTTAGTATTTTTTCTTATTAAGCAAGTTTTTGTGACTCTTATAATTAATTACAACAATATAGTTTTGTTTAGATAAAAAATATTGTGACTTGCCATTTGCACAGTATAAACACATCGTTTTGTAGACTTTTCTTCACAGTTCGCTAATAAACTGATATCAGTAATTGCGTTTATATGAAATATTATAATTTATTTTGTTTTTATTTTTTTAATGTTATATTTTTGCTGTGCGATTGTCAAGGTTTCATTCATCATATATTTTTGAATAAAATTTGTGCAAAAAAATGCCAAAGATTTGTTTGGTTTGTTGTTTGTTTTAAATTTAATTTTGTCCCTTCGTTATCAGCACCAGTTTATTGTCGGTTTCAGCAGCATAAAGCCTTTATGCTAATAAGTACGACGTTTTATTTCTGTCTTAGGGTAAATTGGCATTTTTTTAAATAATGATCAGTTATGGCAAGTTAGATTTTACTCTTTATTTATTATACGTAAATATTTAGTAACAACAAGTTTTAAAGTTTATTAAATAGACCGCTATCTATACATATTATAACAAATTTTCACATAAACTAACATTTATTATAAGTTAGAACCATAACTAAAATAATGTAAACGGTGTAACTAACAATATATTACACGCATAAAATACTTTAGGAATCGACAAAATAATTTGTAGGTTTTAATAAAAACTAAATAAATACATTTTATCTGTCCCAAACACATCTATTAATTAATTGTTACACGTAGGTTCTTATTTAGTTACAAATGACAACAATTAATACAAGATAAAATAAAATAACAATATATATTTTAGCTAAATTAATATTTAAAATTTAAAGGCGGCCTTGTAAGCAGTTTCCTTCAGACAATCTTTCAGCGTATTTAGGGAAAAGGTTTGTTAAGGTACATAACTTGTTAAAACATATAAATCTATAGATCATATCCAAATAAATAATTAAAACGACTGATATAAATAACGGAGCATAGCAACATCAACTAAAATAATTTGAGCAAAGACAGTAAAAATGCATAAAAACAGGAAAAAGTAAAGTAATTTTGAAACATATTGTAAGGAAATCAATGAACCGGTCAATCCTACTAATATTATAAACGTGAAAGTATGTCTGGATGGATGTTAGTTAATCTCAATCAAGCTTCAACCATTAAACGCATATGGATGAAACTTGGCACACATAACGGTCTTGGAATAGGACATAGGCTACTTTTTATCCCGAAAAATTAAAAAGTTCCCGCGGGAATAACTATAAACGAGCTTAAGCAAATTACTGCTACAGCTATAGCTTACAATAGCAAACTTCGTTAGTATAATTTAATAAGTTTCACGCCGATAACCGAATTAAATCTATTAAATAAATAAATCGGTCAATATTATTTCAAGTAAACAAAACAATGCGCATTTAAATACTATAAACGAGCATTTAAACAGTTCTCACAATAAGTCAACAAACAATCAATATTTAAACCTAATTTCTTTCAAGCGTAGGATCAAAATAACGAAAATCGTAGTACATATAAAGGTCAACATAATATCCTTATTCAGCATCTATAAAGCTTGGAGTTCCTTTTCGTACTTATGCGTGTAGACGTTGTTAGGGTCGTACAGAGCCACTAGCTGCTTCCAGGACTCTTGTTCGTAAGTTATCAGATGCTTGATTACGCGACGCATCCCCTGCTGTTGGGCATTCGTGCATTTTGAGCAGCCATTTTGGAGCGCTTCTATGATGTGAGCTGAGAATTTATAATTATTGTTAGTATATGTTTCTTCTGCCTTCAGTCTGTCTTTCTGAAGTATGCAAGTTATCAGCTTCTAAAGTTGAAGATTTTGTTGCACTAAATCAGTTCGGAAGTTTCTTAGATATCCGCAATGATTTTCATTATACTCTGTTAATGTGAATACAGGACAACAAACTTTTATGACATGGTGGTTCAAAATCAAAACTACAGTCACCATATTAAAAGAGTGTGAAGTTACACGACACAAGCGAACATACACTGGGTCAGAAAAGTCTGTTACACTGTACGACAAGCGAACAGCTAATTTACTAACTACCTACTACTAACTCAAATAAAAAGAAAAATGAATTGTTAGAAACAAAGTATTAGGTACTTAAATAGTGGTTACCCTAAATTGATATTAATCCCAAATAATACATACGAAAATATGTACAACCTACCCCAATAACTTACATTTAAGTTCCTTGCCCTCGGGTGTACATTTCCCTTTGTTCATAACACAGTTTACATACGCCATGAGCAGTCTCCTATTGTTCAGGACTTCATCCAAATTGATTGTATCGTACCTGTCAGTGTACTTCTGAGAGCATACTGCTACGAACATAGTTGAAAGAATAGCAATTAAGATGAGCTTCATTCTGAAAGTCATATGACAAGAAAACTGAGTTAGTAAACTTTTATTGGCTATCTCATACTATAAATCGTCATTTCCCCAGGTACCTCCCACGCTAAAAAAAATCGGTTTTACCGGTTTTGGATTCTTTAGGTAACACCTTATTCAATGACCCTGTGTAGGGTAAATTATACCGTGGCCTATGGACGCTTGTAACACCAGAGGTATCACTCGCGCGTTGCCGAACCTTCAAAAATCCAATAACTTCTTTCTTGAAGGACCCCAAACTCATTTTCATACTTTAGAATCGAAATGGTCCCGTACTGTGAGGTTTCAAAAAAATTCCTCCCGTGAACGCTTGGGTTGTGGAATAAGGATGCCAAGGTTTCGTTATGTACTAGAGTATGGGGTTCTTCAAGAAAGAAATTATTAGTTTTTGAAGGGTCGGCAACGCGCGAGTGATACCCCTGTCGTAGCAAGCGTCCATAGGCTACGCTGACTGCTTACCTCCTTGTTTGCCACCTTAGTGGTATAAAAAATAATTATTCCTAAGTAAAATATTGAATTATATATATTTTTTATTCATTTATTCACAGATTCCTATGAGAATGTAAGGAACTTTTCTTAATTGTCAACAACTATAACCGACAAACCGTACCTAATACGAAAAAAATACAACAGGGACAAACGGTTACAACTTATATGTCAACTAAGGGCATTTCTCTATAAATGTAAAAGTAATTTAAAAACTACTGTATATTTCCATTGGCCGGTTTATTTAATATAAGATTTTTCCAGCGGCTCCGCCTCCGCTAAATTCCTACGGCAAAACCTTGATTATAGCGATGAAGTTTGCTATCGCAAGTTATGGCAGCAGCTACATACGGGCAGGCAACGTATAATTGGGTTATAAAAGCTGGTACATATAAGATAACTGATACTTGTAAACATAAATATTATGTATGGAAAACACAAACACGGCATGCTCATTACAAATATGTATGTTCTCTGCAGGAATCAAACCCAAGCCCACCTTAGTAAGCAGGAAATCACTAGTTCCAACTAAGCTATTGAAAACCTTCAACGAAACAAATACATAGGTAGATACTTACTTCAAAATGAAAACTTGTAAATTCTCCAAAGAATACCAGTAAGAGTGTTTGCACTGAATAAATACTTGAAACACTGATTCAATCGGAAGGGATCTTTCCTTTTATATCTCGTACCTTAGAAATCCTTGTTCTGATGCAATTGAATAAATTTTACTAAAGGTGGCACGCTATATGCGAAGGTTTTATAAAAGATTTTCCTTTAGATTCTTGTTCTTGATTTAACTGAATCATGTCTTATAATTCTTAAAATTTATTGCATCATCAAAAGGCGTTAATTTCTGTGATTTGCAGTATTGCATTTGTACAATTATTTTTTCCACCAAGGAAATTAATAAAACAATGTAATTGTTCTGAAGTTTAAATCAGCGATTATCTGTAGATTGATGTCATTTGTAATCTGTGCCATTGCTTTATGGTGACCTGGTAACCCAGGTATCGTGTCTTTGTTATAGTTCTCAGAGTTGAAGAGTTGAAATTAATTACATAAATAGAAAATTGAAGTAAACGTGACTAACACAATCAATGTAGCTAAAAGTTTAACTTATTTTTTTAATGTTGACTTATTTTCCAAAAGATATGTTATATATTAAGAGAAGTTAATAGATTTATGAAGGGTCGGGCAACGCGCGAGTAATACCCCTGGTGTTGCAAGCGTCCATAGGCCACGGTGACCGCTTACCATCAGGCGGACCGTAAGCTTGTTTGCCACCTTAGTGGTATTACAAAAAAAAAACATTACGCCTCTTTTTAGGTCCAATTTGACAACTTTCTTAGTTTTACATTTTACCGCAAGTTGACGATATTTCGTTTAGGTGCTGCATCTATTTGTCCAATTAAAAAAAAATATGCGAATGTTCTTTTTTAAAGATGATATTTTGTGTTTTTTCATACGTCTTGTTTTAAAAAAAAAAATGTTTAGTATATTGTTTAATAGTAGATTGTTACATTAGGATCGTAAGGAACGGAGAATAGTTCGAGGGCCTAAATAGTACCTCTCACCCGAGGTAAACAATGTGCTTTTCATTTAGAATATAAGGGAAGTAAATAAGAGCCCGATTAGTAAAACATAGTAAATTTTATTAAAACATAAATGAACAAAAGTGGAAAAATATTTTCAAAATTAACGACCACACCACCACCACAACCCTATCAAAAAGCTATGTCCACATGAGGACGCTCTTGGCCCGGTCCTTAATTAATATATACTATATGTCTATAAAGTAGCAAGTATTTTATCTGGTCTAAGAGAGAGTTTTTTTCTCTATGATTAGTACAGTGTGGCTGATGCAGCCATTACTGCTCCACGGAAATGGACTGAAGGTCCGTGCACACGCCGACGTCCCCGGGTTAGTCGGGACTACTGTAAAGGGTACATAACCATTCGGTTTAAAATCGTCAGAACCGGTTTACAAACAACATATACATAAATACCTAAGAAACAACCTACATATTGTAACGGAACGACCGTTTCCGGTGGTCCGTCTCCGGTAAAGGACAGGATGATGTAGGAAACGATCGAAGTTTCCGGGCATTCGCTCTTAGGTCCATTACCACTGTGGTAATTTAAATTTAGAGATCAAAGAATCTCTAGATGTTTGACATCGCTAAGTCAAAACAGTTCAATTTACGTAGATACTTGACGTAGTCGTGAAAAAATTCTGTTGATAATTATTTTCACGGATTCTTTTATTCATATACAAATTGATGCATATCTACTTCTATGCTATAAAAGAAAACCGTCCTCGGTAATTTTGTATATTTATTTTCTCTCGTTCTGTGTTTTGTGAGTTATTGGTAAGTCGCTAATCCATTTCTCTTTCTCCTTGACAGTACGGTTCTTAGTATATATATACTACGTATATAGATTGCTTTACTACGGCTCTACGCCTAAACTGAGGTCCGTGAGAAGACGTCTTTGTATGCGGGTGCACGTTTGTTGTCTAACGACGGCGCACGGCAGCTGCTTTGCTGTTCTTTTACTGGGGAAGGCCGGAGTCTACTAAACTCCAAATCCTCGGCCTGCCCGGAGTCTCCTTGACTCCAAACATTCGGCCTGTGCAGTAGGGGTGCTATCTTGAACACCGCTACACACAAAGGTTACGGGGCGACCTGCTCTACGCCGAAGCTACTGGCGAGCTACGTTCACGTGCGGTCTTGCACTGTGCTAGCCACGAGCGGCCTTAACTTGTGCCTGCCACGGGCGGCACATTCACTACTCACCACACGCTGTAAGGCCACGTAAAATCAGTTCCATCCGCGTCTTCTTTCTACGGCGGTGCTGACCTGAGGGGTGCCTACAGCGAGCAAGACATCGAATCGGGTTCTAGGCCGAAGAGACCTGAGTGTACTAGTTCCCTAATAAAAGCTTTAAAAACTACACTTAAAATCTGTGTAGGCAGGCTTGCGTTTGGCTATCTTTCTATTTATTTAGGTAGTCCTATATGATTGTGAATTAGGTAGCTGTGATCTAGATATTTAAGTGTTAAGAATCACCCTATGCGATTAGGATATTGTGCATTAAAAGCTGTTACTATATAATGAAAGAGTATACTAATATAACCTGCCTTACCCTTGAAAAGTGTTTCTTTACTCGCCTTTGAACTCCCTCTATCTTTTCTCCTCCTTCTGAGCACCTAGCCGGTGCATTCGGTAACAGGGCACTACTGCTTTAACCTGTCCTGTTATAATATACCTATAGGTACATGGACAAATTAAGAGTATACAATTAGCAGCGAGTGCCACGTGCTTCATACAAACGAATTTCTCACGTATTTTTGTCATTTACTGATCAAATAATTGTATTCATGATTTAAAGCCGATTACTCACTATGTCTGTAGTTTTTCAAAATGCTTAAACATGTTATTATTAACTTGAAACCTGAGTTGAAACCATTTGTATAAAAAACTAGCACACTGCAAACCTAGATATAATATATCCTAAAACATGTCTTCAAAATTTTGTGGTTTTCGCAAATCGTGTTTTTAGGGTTCCATACCTCAGAACGAAACCCTTAAAGGATCACTTTGTTGTCCGTCCGTCCGTCTGTCAAGACCCTATTTCTCCCAGGTATCAGGTTCTCTCAGGAACGCGTGGAGGTATCAAGCTAAAATTTATATCAAATACTCAGGTGCACTATCCCTTGGAGCTGTGAAAAAATCAAACTTCTAAACCAACGCAATCAAAAGATATAGCGGTTTATACCGCTTATTTCTGCAAATTTTTCGAAACTCGCAAGGGAATCAAAACCTACAGGGTACTTCCCGTGCACTCAGAATCTTGAAATTTGGTACGACGCAACCTCTTATAGTACAGACAAAGGAAAAATTGCGAAAACCGTAAATTTTTAATTACATCATATAATAAAAATATTTTTAATAATATACAACAACATATAATAAGTTTGCACGGAACCCTCGGTGCGCGAGCCAGACTCGCACTTGGAAGGTTTTTTTCAATTTAAAATATAGGGGCAACCGGGAGGCACTTAGATTTTTCAAAGTTGTAAAATATCACTTATCGCCCTTATAAAAAAGAAATAACAGTCATCAGTAAGACATCTATTCAACTATTAGTCTTGTTTATTTCAAGTTACTGGGATAATTAGAACTAGAAGTAATGAAAAATGCATGTGAGCAAACAAAACCCAATAGCGGGGTTGTTTGAATCGTGTTATGGGGCAGGCTGACTACAAGATATGGTTTACACTTTTTTTTCGAATAAAAATTAAAATAAATAAAAAACAAAAAAGGAGCTAAACTTTGTTCAACAAACTTTTGGATTTCAATAAACAATTCACTGGACATACTTGAAAACTATTAACAAGTTAGTAGCATTTAAAAATAAATATTAACTGAAATTAATGTCTCTCTAAGTAAACCGTCTTCAATGAGTACCAAACATAATGTATGATCATTGTTTTGTCAATGATGATAGGTAGAATTAAACCCTAAATTAAAGGAACAAGTTTACTTACCTCATTAGTTTTTGTTGTAGCTAAATGGACAACGTCTGTCTGTCCTATGTCTTCTAAAAGGACCTAAGGGAGCCCTTAATTATAGCCTAAATTGAGAGAGGACATAAAAGGTAGGGAAAAGATTTTAAAGTATTATAATACAAATAGAAAAATACAACCTGAATCCACAAGTTTGTCCTTACTTCAATGTAACTTGCACAAAGCACTTGTAAACTTAACACCTTTTTTATATAATTTGAAGATGGTTTACTTAGATAGACTTTAATTTATTTAAAATTTATTTTTAGGTTACATACAGTGTGAGTCTTCATAAAGTGCACATATGAAAATGGGTGAAACTAGACCCATTTTTATCGAAGGAAAAAATGACAAAAAAAATTCAATTTTTTTTCTTTATATTTTATAGATTTTTTTTTATTTTAATTACCTTCTGTTGAATTACTGCAAAGAAAGCGTTATAACTTTTGATCGAAGAGGTATATCCTGATAAAATAAAAACAGTTATGATGGTAAATAACAGGGGATACTAATAAAATACACAGAATGCCCAAAAAACAGCAACAAGTAATAATAAAATATTACATTTTGAGAAAAATCTGTATTTTAATTGGTTTTTTTAATTATTTGATCAATTTCTCCAAATAATGCCCATATTATTGGTGGTTTTTATTACTTTGTGCTCCATCGTATTACCTTTGTAAAACCAAAAATCCTATGTCTCTATCCCTATCACAATGTAGGCAATTAACGTTTGAATAGCGTTTGGGATGACTTGATATATAACTGAGCGTACATGACTTAAAACTTTGATGATTTGTCTGCTAAAACTTTAAAAAACAAAAAACGGGTCAGTTTAGGAATATTTTGTTATCGCACAAAAGTTTATTAATCGTGTTATTATGTTTTTCAAGGTTTGCACCATATCCTGAAGAACACATTGATTAAATTTAAGTCGGATCTGCTTAGCGGATCCGGAAAAATATTTGTCAAAAAAAAAAAAAATTTAGGTAGCATACCCTCTTAAATAACTACTAATAAAACTAAACTACAAAAATTAAACCGACTGCAAATAATCATAAAAAAGTAATAAAAGTCTCAAAAACAGGCAGAGCGTCATTGAGCTGAGTATTTCTTAGAGCTTTTAAAAATGTCAAAAATATTTCAGCAACCATAATAAAATGATATTTATCGTCATGCGACGGCAAAGGAGCACTTAGCTACAGGCCATATAATAAACTAGTAACTTAGCTCAATATTCTGCTTGCGCTTTATGGGCTTAGTTTATACTTTTAGTGGATAATATTTTTGAATTTTAATAAATTAGGTACATAATATTTAAGAAACTTTTTCAAACCGGTTTTTTTAATGCTAAAGTGAGCTTTAACTACACAGTACAACACCAGAGTAATTAAAAAATCCTTCCAAGTGTGATTTGGGCTCGCTACCTAGAGTTCCGTACAGCTATTTGTTTGTTTCAAAGTAAAGTACAGTTATTTTTAAGTTAAAATCATGCATAGGTATATTTACTGTTTTACGATAGAACAAAAATTAGAAATATATGTTTCATGGGTGTTTAACACCTTCCTTACATTTTTATTAGTTGAGGAATCCAGTATTCAGGATTTAAAATACCTAAACTTTTCTTGCAGTAGTTACAACAAATAATTTTCCTTTCTGTAATTTGTTAAGAATTATAGAGCTGGCGTTTATTATCTTAACTAGGTCACTGGTTATTGTCAGTGATGGCAACAGTTCTCTTAACAGTTTTGCCTTTCACTATTCTTCTTTTCTTTAATTGGATTTGCATTTAATTTTAGAAAAGTCAAGATTTTAAATTTGTGCCCAGTGTTACTAGAAAGGACTTATCCCTCAACATTATCAAAAATAACGTACCTAGAAAAAGTACGTACCTTCTGATAAAATCCAGTCTAAAGTTTGAACTTCAATTTTCAATTCAAACGGTGAACCACGTCAATCTTAATTTACAACCCAAGGGCCTAATACCAATTTTTATGCTTTAAAAAAAGCTTTAAAAACCCCCATTTTATCCCTTAAGGGGATGAATTTTTCATAATCCTTCCTTAATAAGCCCTATGTCAAATTAGGTAGCCACATGCTAAATTTTAAAGTTCTCAGACTCAGCTGCTTAGGCTGTACATTATAAAATCAGTCGGTTAGTCAGTTTTATATATATATACAGACTAGTCAGTCCCTGGGAACGTTGTTTTGCTATAGTAGATGATTTCAGTTGTAGGTATATAGCTAAAGCGATATAACGCTACATTTTTTTTGCGTTTTTAGTAAAATCGGAGCCATTATATGTCCAAGTTTGATAATTTCTTTGGCGTCAGTGTACAGTCAACAGAGGATGCTTAAAGCTTTTAAAATAATTTGTGTGGACCGACATGTCAACACTTGTATTACTTTGTTACAAACAAAATTAATTGGAAATGATATTGCTAAAAAAACGGTACGACATCCTATATTTTAATGCATCAATGTGTTAAGGATCTAGGTCTAACGTCCATGAAGCATATCGAAATTTGAACACTTGCAAATAAATCAACGTGTTTGGTACTGAATGACTGTTATTACTATATTGAGTATTGGCTGTTCAAATTATTATGCAATAATATTGTACGGTGAATACTTATTTGAACTGTCACCTGTTTATAATATTATAAATGCTCCGGCATGACGGCGTTGGTTATCAAAAATGCTCTTATCTCTTAGACTTGCAAAAAAAAGTAATATATGCATTCGTGGCCGTTATTATTTATTATTAGTTATTATTTGTTGTCTGGTACCCATAACACAAGCTCTGCTTACTTTGGGGCTAGACGGCGCTGCGTGTTATGTCCAAAAATATCTATTTATTATTATTATTTATAGAATAAAATTATCCATTAGCGATTAACATCGAGAACGTGACAAATTTTCCAGTAAATAATGAAAATATCTATTTATATATAACAATATTTTTATAACTGTGATCTGGTCAGTGGTCTCTCCTGCTCACCGTTAATCAAAAAGTTAGGTTTGATTATGATCCAGACCATAATCTATCAGTGTATCCTTTTAACAGAATCCGGAAATTTTTGTAATTTTACGCTAAAATCTTTTAAATAATTTATTACAATCAGTGTATCGTTCGTCGTGCATTCCAAAATACTAACAAAACTACTAAGCTAAAGCTATCCAATGTCAGAAAAGCGTAAAAACTTAATGTTGCAAAGAAAAGTGTTATTTATATGGCTAATAGAACAAGGACTGTGGGTTTTAGATCTCTTACTTCCATTAATTGGGTTCGCGAAAAGCCAGACCGCTGCTACTTCACTAAAGAACTTCCGGAAGCTTTACGAGCAATTTGTTAAGAACTACTAAAAGTTTTGATCACATTACGTGACGTCACAGCGTCGATTCTTTACGTAAACAAAGGTTTGTGACTATACATAAACAGTCATAGTTCCAGAAAAAATTACTATCTTTGTTACATTTTGTACTGAATGTTGCCATAGCTGTCGTTATTTACCAGTTCAGGAACACAGATATCTATTCAGAGAAAGGAGGCTTAGGCCATCAGTGGCCAAAAGATCGAGGTATAAGTGACATGGTTGAAAAAATCATGATTTCAATAATCATAGTGATTTTTTTAAGAAAACCGTGATTTTTTGGATGAATTTTTTATATTTTTTTCAAGTTTCCAAGCTCGCAACATTAAAAGATGCCTTTTATATTTTTTATCAATTTGTTAACGTGTAATACATTTAAATCATCAAACTAACTTCGGTAGTCTCACTGAGTCTATCTACGACATAGAGTTCGCGTTTTGTAATCTGTCCTATTGAAATAAGAGGATATAAATATCAGTCCTGCCTAAGTAGAGTTGTCAACTGGCTGACGGGAAATGAAGCAAAGTCAACCTTAAAGCTTAAAAACAAATTCCAAACAAATAATTTGGTATGGCAGACTGTAATTTGTGCATAAAGGACACGTTGGCATGGTTGTTGTGCCGTTATTGCATTGAAGGGGCTAATCGGCTGTCTTATATCTCAGAAACTATAAAGGACTGATTAGCCTTTTTTTGAGAAAACGTAGGTTTAGCGTCGAAAAGCTTGCTCAATGTATATATGAGCATGTGCCCTTCTTGCAATTAGTGATTCATTTGTAGTAACAATACAGCTGTGACATACAGTGAGGCGGACAGATACCGAAGCTTCACCGTAAGGATGTCTTTTTACCATTATGACACGGAACCTTGAAAAGTTAGGCTAGAGTTAACCTATCCTACTCTTTGCAGCTTTTCACTGTCTTACTGCAATACCTTTACACATTATTTATATTATTTTTGTTACAGAATAGCCTTTAGAATTAACTGATGACCCTCTTGTTTTTAGGGTTCCGTACCCAAAGGGTACAAAACGGGACCCTATTACTAAGACTTCGCTGTCTGTCCGTCTGTCTGTCTGTCATCAGTATGTATACATGATATACCGTGATAGTAAGACAGTTGAAATTTTCCCAGATGATGTATTTCTGTTGCCGCTTAAACAACAAATACTACAAAACAGAATAAAATAAATATTAATGGGGACTCCCATACAACAAACGTGATTTTTTTTGCTCGTTTTTGCTCGGTATTGATAACGGAAACAGGTAGACGCTTAAGATATTCACAGTATATTAAGTTATATATTCACTTTACAATAATAAAGTTAAAATTAAACAAATATTTAAGGGGGCTCATATACAAAAAACGTGATTTTTTTGCCGTTTTTATAGATAATGGTACGGAACCCTTCGTACGCGAGTCGGACTCGCACTTGGCCAGTTTTTCTATTTTTAATCCATAACTCCTTATAGTTATATGTATGTACTTAGTGGAAACAATATTTATTACATAAAATTTCAAGTAACCATGCCAAGCTGAAAATAAATCTGTAATAGATTTTCTATAACTTTGTGATATAATTGTTATTAATTAATTTCTAATTTTACACTAAGTTGTCGCTAATTTGCCACAAAAAAATTAACTTTGATGTTAGTCAACATCGTCGAAAAAGCAAATGTATAATATTTGCATTGGGTTCCCAATTAATAAAAGAAATCGGTAAAAATTGTTGTTGAAATAAGAATGTAATAAACATGACAACATAACATTTCTGTTTTTATTTATATAGAATCTGCCGAAATACAGATTTAGTACCTATCAGAAATTCTTGTCAACGCTTGACTTAAAATTTAAGATTGTTTTTTATAATAAATCACTTTGTTTATTAACAATAATCCTATTTTGAAACAATTAATGAAATAATGAATATTATTAAATAACTATTTAAATTCGCCCTTTTTAATTTTTTTTGTTTTATCTCCAACCGTAAGTACCTGCCTAACAAATGAAACCCGTAACGGCCGAGGATGGATTCGACCGGTCACTATCCGCACGATGTGGAAAAACTCCCCACAATAAGTGCGTTCATAAAAAACTGTCAAGGAATCATACATTATTCATGGTGGACTAGCCTCACCTTATACCAAGTTGTATTGTAAAGCCTTGTTCTATTTTCGAAGGGCTAACATTTCCAGGTAAATAGCTGTCAAATTTCTGAGTCAATCTGTTTTTGAAATATTTTTTTGTGACAGACAGACAGTTAACTGAGTGCAGTCCACTAATAAATAGGCCTTCCCTATTAACCGCTATTACACTTGTTTCCCTGCCTTGTATCATTCAGCCTCTTTAGTCAACTTTTTTAGGTCATAGCATTTTGACCATGACATGTTTAAGTTTTTATTGCGTTCAAGCCACGTCCAGCGTAAGCTAAACTGCTCTTACAGGCGTATGTGTAGCGCGACCAATCTAACACATAGGTGGACGGATGCGTGACGGACGTGCGGCGTGGACTCTCTTCCTGAAAGCGCATTAAAAATCTTTTCTGGTTACCGTCTAGAGTTATTAATTATTCATGTAGATATGTGTGGTCTTTTTTGTTTGAACTTTTGATCAATTACTTTTTTTAATTGCATGATTTAATGGCGGAACAACTAAAATATAAGTAAAATGTAAATGTAAAATGTAAGTAATGTAAGAACAGCTTAGCTTACGTATTATTTTTAATGTTTATTTTACAAAAATGTGTTCTGGTTACCGAATATTATTTTTTGTTTTTACTTTTAATCAATTTATTACTTTTAATTATTTTGTTTAATGTTTATTTTACAAAAATGTGTTCTGGTTACCGAATATTATTTTTTGTTTTTACTTTTAATCAATTTATTACTTTTAATTATTTTTTTAAATACTCAATTCCAAGATTCTATGACGGAAAGCATGCTAAAATGTATTATTTTCAATGTTTATTTACCATTTTCCAACAATGTGCTTTCGTAACCTTTTAGAGTTAAAACCAATCTTTAAATTCATGTGTAACTAGCTTTTCCCAGCGGCTTTGCCCGCCCTCAATTTGGTTATCAGCGTAGGATTCTTACGGCGAGTCCTCAATTCTAGAAAAAAACCTACTCATACTTGACGTTCTCTCTCTATCCCTCCCTCCCTCTCCCTCACTTTCTTACTCAAAATAAATTTACTGATGGATTAACCTGGCGATCTTAGTGCTCCATACAAACTTTGAACCCCAGTTCATGAAGCCATGGAGTGAGTTTTGGAAAATCCTTTCTTAGCGCATGCCAACATCATAATAGCTATATGTGTGCCAAATTGGAGCTGTGCGTTGATATATCAGTCAGTCAGTAATAGTACCTTTGGGCTAACGCTAACTTTAACCCGCGACTTTGTTTACGTAGAAGGTGAAAATATTTTTAAATAATACGTACCGCCCTTCCCCCTTATGACTGCCCGCCAGCCTTGCACATGATAAATGTGCGCGCAGTACTTGATCATTATCTTGCTGCGATGTCATTTTAAAATCGAATGATGTAAAGGGCAATTTTGTTTTAAATTAAATACTTGTGATGAATAACGTATTTATTTGGATAAGATTTATTATCATGTTTATAAAACACCTTCGCAAATAATGCTTTATTAAAGAACAAATTTGGTTTGCATAAAAAAGCTTATAGTGAGCCGAACTTTTAAAGGGAAACAATTCTGTCACACATGATTTTTGCGAAACTTTAACCGTTTACTCAGCGCACGCAGCGAAAGCTCTCAGAAGGAAAAAAACCTCCGATTTTGAAACATTCTTTATTGGTGCTCCACTTCTATTGGTCTTAGCGTGATGGTATATTACCTATAGCCTTCCTCAATAAATAAGCTATCTAACACTGAAAGATTTTTTTAATCGGACCAGTAGTTCCGCGTTCAAAAAAACAAACTCTTCAGCTTTATAATATAAATAGTTAATAGTTATAGTAGTTAATTATATAGCTTTATAGTATAGATTTATTTTAGCTATTAAAGCATATAGTTAAATAGTAATCAACTATTACTAACTAACTATATAATAAGTGAACAGATTTTGTTTGAGCGTTCTTAAGTACTGATTATTAAGTATGTATACTAGTATACTGCGACGTAAACAACAG
Organism: Apoda limacodes; assembly: GCA_946406115.1. Classification (NCBI taxonomy): domain Eukaryota; kingdom Metazoa; phylum Arthropoda; class Insecta; order Lepidoptera; family Limacodidae; genus Apoda; species Apoda limacodes. The sequence continues at coordinate 20,293,681 of OX291541.1, read as the reverse complement.
AGTTAACTTGGTCAGCATAACTATAACTATGATACAGGCGAATTGGGAGTTTCTTAAGTAATATAAAGTACCTGGTTACCGAGTTTTGCTCATGTTTTTAACAACGCCATCTTTTTCAAGAAGGTTTTGTTTTACCTAACAACGCCATCTATTGTCAAGTAGCTTTAGTGTTGCTGTGACGGTGAAAAAAAAGTATTACTACTCGCCAATAGATGTCACGAAGAGTCATATTATTCAGTTTATTGTTTATATACATATATATATATATATATATATCATAATCATCATCATATCAGCCCATTGACGTCCACTGCTGGACATAGGCCTCACCTAACTTTTTCCACAGCGTGCGACTCTGTGCAGCCTGTAACCAACGGCTCCCCGCTACCCTTACGAGGTCATTTGTCCATCTAGCGGAGGGCTGTCCCACGCTGCGCATTCCGGTTCGGCCATCGGTTCTTCGAGCTATGTGCCCTGCCCATTGCCACTTCAGCTTTGCTATTCGGTGAGCTATGTCAGCGACTTTAGTTCTCCTACGGATTTCCTCATTCCTGATTCGATCACGTAGGGAAACTCCGAGCTCTTTCCCAGCGCCTGCTGAACGACCTTGAGCTTTCGTATAAGGCCCATAGTTAGCGGCCACGTCTCAGTGCCGTAGGTCATCACTGGCAACACACACTGGTTCAAGACTTTTGTATACATACATATATACAAGACTTGCTCATAAAAAGGTATTAGATCATTATGAAATACTAGCTTTCGCGGTTTCGCTAGCGCAAAATTTTATAATCAGCGTGGGTTTTTTACAGCAACTCCTTGATATCAGAGTGAAAGTTTGCTATAGCTATAGTATAGTTCGCTCACGTGGAATTTTGCTTTAGTCGTAAACTTTCTTCAGCAAGAAGACTGTTTTTGCTGCATAAGAGTCACTGCGTTAGAATAAAATAACAAAATCTTTACATAGGTTAAGCTGAAATGGATTGAATTTTAAGAAACAATTCACGAAAAAATTGTAAGGGCTTTTTAATTATTTTTTTAGGATTCCGTACGTAAAGGGTCCAATGCCAACGGAGCTTTATTATAATAAGCATACCCCGTCTGCCTGTCCAACCTTTGAAGGGTTATATCTTTTATACCGAAGTAGGTAGAAGCCTACCATTAATCACACAATATGTCTTATTATAGCAAATTTCCTGAAAAATAATAAAAAAAAACAAAACCCTTTTGTAATAATTGTATGTACCAAAAAAAAATTTCTATACTGAACTATACTGTACTCAAAAATATGCATTTAATAACGAAAACCATCTTAATCGAATGAGTGGTTTTTGAGAACATACAGACAAACTTATAAACACATATATTATATACGGGTCGAATAGATAACCTCCATTTTTAAAATCGGTTAATAAAATAAAATGTAAAGCCTTTGTTATGCGAATGTTGTAGAAATAAATAGTACCAAACTACGAAATTGAATTTACAACCTAAAACGTTTTGATTCGAAACCGTTGTCCTGATTGAACGGACAGTTCGACTAACTACTTGTTAATACGATTCCAAATCAATTCAATTCGTAGGATTAAACCGAACGACGCCGACGTGTCCTAATTGACAAATATAACTAAGTTAAATAGGGTAATGTAACAGTTTTAGAGTTGCATGCTGAAACAGTAAATACTTTATCGTTGGTTACATTAACAATTTTATTAGAGAAAAGTTTGCCAAGCATAAATACTGTTATGTTTTTATAGACGTTTCAATTAAAAAACAACTTTAAAATCAGACGGACGGACGGAGACAACAAAGTCAATAAGAGTTCCGTTTTTTTCCTTTCGAGATAAAGAACCTTGGGAAATAGCAATAATCTTAAATGTCAAGATAGACATTCCAGTATTATTTTATGATAATTACCCCTAAAAAAAAACTGGTTGCCTGTAAAGTCGGTATACGGGCGAAAGTTTTACGTGACAATGATTTTATGTCTGTCTCTCTCGCTCTTAGGCGGGCGCGTGCCTCTCACTCGCTCTCATTGTGAGCGCATAACGTGAGCGGAGCGTAACGCAGTTTCTTGAAGTGTCACCCGGCAAACCAATTTATAAGACGTTGTCACGTCAAAATTTGCTCCTATTCCTATGCCTAAAAATCTACTTTCCTAGACCTGAGTATATCTCTATACCACAGTTCAGGTAATAGTTCTTTATGCAGTATGGCCACTGTCTGCAGCTCTTTAGTATCGCCTTCTGTTACAATTGTGTTACCGATATAGAACACGTACACATTTGTGTGTATACACAGAGACATATTATTTATGAGTACTGGTACTATTATTTATTCTGTCGTAGTGTTAGTAGTCGCGAATAATGTGAATTTTGTATAAAGTATCAAAGGTGTGTGTACCATGACTTCAGCAGAAATGGTTTCATACATGGAACATGATAATAATACAAACAGACAGACAGACAGCGGCAAACTTGTCTGCTCCGTGGATAATGACCCGACTGCTGAATCGAGGGGCGTGGGTACGATTCCCGCACAAGAGAAACCTTAATGTGATAAACATTTGCGATTGGCTTGAGACTGGGTGTTTTCTATGTATATATATATTCACAAAAATAGTTGTATCCGTTATCCGCTAGTTTTAATTTTGCTTAATTTGGGTTATAGGGACCGTCATAACCGTAAAACAGTAATTATTCCCACTTTTCTCAAAGCGAAGCAGGCGTTTGTAGAATCCACGGGCGGCAATGACGCACCGAACGTTCTGTTTATTTTATCAAGTATGAATAAAAGCTGTCAAAATATGAATTACGTGCCAAGGAATTAATTTCATGTTTCAACTTCAGCCAAAACTGCTTACTCTACTTTTGTTCCCGCCATATCAATTGTGTTTTTCGGAGTTTATTTATTTATATATTCACCTTATATTTTTATTTATTCGCTCGAAAATGTGATGAAAAACATTGTGTAACACGGGCGGTACGGAAATTACAAACTCGAGCCATTAAAGGTTTCTAATCTAAATGACTTCTCGATAGCAATTTTCACTCGTAATACACAATGTACGATTACACACCTGGTCTGCTGATAGCTTGAACAATGTACACATTTAACGCGTGTTAAATCATGCACAAATAACACTCTACCAAACTTTATTGCGTCGTTCGTTACTGCGATAACTGTGACAATATGCAACCGTTATTTTGTTATTCATCGTTTTCAATAACGGTTATTGTTACATAACTGCACACTTCAGTAGGCCCTTATCTTTAAAGGCCGGGGCAGACCAAATGCATGGCGTAACGTGACGTGCGCACGCGCGTGCAAGCCCTTTCACACCGGCAAAAGCGGTACAGTACACGTCACGCAGGTAACTTCTGCATGCGTGCAGCCATATTGAGGTTGAGAGCATTTGGTCACAATAATAACTTATAATTTTAATTTCGTTCTCTTCTTGGTGTTGTAGTGTAGCTGTAGTTAATTGAAACAAACACTTGAAAACTGTATTACTTTTGTAAATAAATACAACCTGCCGTGCGTGCATGCCTGGTCTGACATCTAACAGGGAGCGCAATATTAGTCAACGTCATCACTGCACGCGCGTGTGCGCCGTTGCCGTTGTCAGTAGATGCGTGTCAAGCGTGCGCGGGTCACGCGCGTGTTTACGTCATGCATTTGATCTAGCACTTTTCTTACCGTTTCATACATTACAAATGGTGTGTGCGCACGTCACGTCATGCCACGCATCTGGTCTGCACAGGGTTTAAACGCAATAGGACAACCCTAACGTATTTGAATATCGAACATATTAAAAAAGAATCGAAGCAAAATTCACCCTACCTGTTGTTTCCTTAGGTATATGTATATATATACTACTATACCTTGTTAAATATAGCTTGAGTTCTGCGGCAGCTGTCAAGGTAACAAGCCTAGTGATGGGGCGATGTTGATATACAATCATTAATACCGATTATATATTATATTAAATGTTGCCATTATTAAATATTTTTGAACATATTTTTAATTGAAAATAAAATAACCTCCGCTATTCCCCTTTTCCCCGTTTCTCCTTTTCGCTCTCAATTAACATATTAAGAAACCTTCCCGTCGGCCGTGGGCATAAACCAAAGATTCAACGCAATGTGATGAATACAAACAAACAAGGCAATATGCATTTTCATACACCTATGCATATAGATAGTAAAGCATAAATCCAATATTTAAATTTATAAAGTTACTATTTGTTTGATTGGTTTTATCAACAAATCGCGAGGAACGTCTCTCTTTTTGTGCACGCAACAATCAAGTTTGGCATTGTCAAGCATACATTGATATGTCAGAAAATACGAAACATGATAGATGTGATTCCAAAAACTGCTGCCGCAGAGCTCATCCTATATTTTAGGAACGACTTACAGTCGAGTCGATAAAGAGGTAAAATCATCAAAACTTCGTAATACTTTGGTTCAGTTTTGAGTTATTGATCATTTCCATAAGGGTTCCTTACCCAAAGGAAGCCAACGGGTGCTCCCTATTACTAAGTCTAGGCTATCTAAATTTCTATCTATTCGACCTCAAACTTACTATGTTTTGAAGCGTTTTGTATTAGTTTTTTTTTTAATACCTCTAAGGTGGCAAACAAGCTTGCGGTCCGCCTGATGGTATATAATACCAGGGGTATCACACGCACGGTGAGAACCTTGAATACATCTATCGAAAACAAATTTGGAAAAGACTACCAATTTAGTTTCCCAATGCAGTTGTTATTGAATTTAGACAGCTTGTGCAAAAAACTGCTCTTTCAACTTCCGCCAGCAACTAGTGTAAGAACAAAAATGTAAAAATAGAACTTCGCATTTCAATAATGATCTTTTTTCCCACGGTGAGGAATTTCAATAAACCTGTAAGCTCTGAAGTTAAATACTTCCTTCCTTCCTTCCGAGGCAGACATTGAATGAGTAATTACTTCTACCGTAAAATGGTAAAAGTTTTCAACAACCGATGTTCGATGTAATGGTTGATTAATAAAACGGCAAAATGAGAAGCGCACTAAAAGTTTTTTTATGGCTTTATATAATGCATTTTGCTCAGTATCAGCTTTACTTCGGTGGAAAAATTGCATTATTTTTAGGGAAAAACTTACCTTATTAAAAAGAAAATATACGATATATATAAATTATAAAATACATTGTATTATAAGATTTTAAACCAAAGGTTTTGTAACAGAATAATTAAAATGAATTACGTTTTACTAATATGTTTGTCCTCTGCCAACTCCTGACTATAGTCACCGGTGGCGAGGGGTGGAGTTACAACAAGGGCAAGTCGGTCAAAAAAAATATTTTTGTTCTCAAACTTTAGTTTGTAAAATGTAGTTTCGTGATCCAGCAAGTAGTAAGCCATATAAATTAAAGCCATTATGACAAATAAAACGCAATTAAACAGATAAACAAAACCCGAGAAAAATATCTACCAAATCGAAAGCACTTACAAACATGGCAGACAGACACGTACTAAATTCATGCTATTCTGAATAAAACGCAAGTTTGTACACTTCTGAATAAAGAAGTTGACACTTATTGTTATTTAATCCTTTATTGTACAAAAAAAAACATTACAAAAATTATAATTCTAGAAAAATAGTACGAAGGGCGTACTATTCAGGCGCGTATCTGTCAGAGATTTCTTCCCGCAAACCCAGAGAAAGAATAAATTTACAAAAAAAAGGTGGCAAGGGCTTGTATACAACAAAGTTTTATCTACAGAATACACATTTAATAACTAATGAAATTTAATAACAATATAATATATAATAAAAATTGTGAATTGCCCCACTGGTACTATGTCACAAGGTGTTAGTCTACTACGTTTTATATGTAGTTGATTCCAAATGTGACCAAAAAGTGGCTGCACGTACAAAACAAAATAGTGCGGTGAAAATGTGACCGCAAATGACCGTACGTAACAAACCTACACAGTGCCCTGGAAATATGTCCACAAAGTGATTAGTATCGGTTAGTTAGCCTACTGGCTACTGCCATAGAAAAAGTCTAGCAATTTAACAAAAACTCGATAAAATGAAATAAAAATGCCTGACAAAAAAAATGAAATAAAAATGCCTGAAAAACGTTAGACAGTTATCTTTCATCTACAAAATACCCAAAACGTTATATTATAAACAAACTGCATATCTTTATATTTTTTTTGGACATTATGTACAACACCATCTGTTGATATTATTTAGATTTATCTTAAAAAGGATTAAATTCTTGATTTTAAAGAAGACCATCTTTTTGACTGAAATAAAACTAAATCTCAAAATACGCATATTAATCTTAAAATTACAAAAAATGTAAGAGTAAAATAGTATTAGAAACAGACAGGTGGTAATTTTATAACAAAAATATATTTTTAATCTGATAAAATATATTTTTGGAATAACTAAATATTTTTAGAAAGTACTCCTTTTTATCTGTTTATGTTTAAAAACTCTACATAGCCTTTGTTTTGTTTTAATATTCAAAAAATGAGCACTGCTAATTAAAAAAAAACTACAGAATGCACGCTTGAATTCATATTAAATTCAAAAAACTCTGAGCTTGTTTCTATTTTATCTGCAAATGTAGTCTTAAAATAAATAAATTAGAATAAATTCACAGCTACTAGTTCTGTGAACTATAGCTTCATAAAGTTTGCAATTTCATTTGTATTGCTTGTTTCATTTGATTAGACACATCTCAGATCTTGCAATTGCTATAGTGTAAATTAATTACAATAAAAAATATTTTACTTTTTTACTCTGGCAACTCTATATACAATTTTTCTTCTTCTTATATTCACTTATTTTTAAAACAACCCCGTGTCGGTGCCATCTCGATACAAACTAGGTTTCAACAATTTAATAAATGCGAAAGACGTTTTCTCTTAGCATAGAAAGTAAAGGATAAATAGTATTTAAAATACACTATTTAATAATACTTGCAGCCCTCTGCTGGTAGTAATATAGTTTGAAAACCTTGGCAGGGCTCATTCTATCTCTAATTATTACTAGTACCTAGGGACCGAGCTTTGCTGGTTTTCTTAACAACGCCATCTATTCTCAAGTAACTTTAGTGTTGCTTAGCAACGCCATCTATTGTCAAGTAGCTTTAGTGTTGATGTGTCAGTAAAAGTAATAGTGTTACTACTCGCCAATAGATGTCAGGAAGAGTCGTATTTTCAGTTTATCACTGCCTGAAAACAAGGAAAAAACTACGTTTTCTAAAAATAAATCTAGCTAAGATCGATTTATCGCCCCCGAAAAGAGCATACTAAATTTCATGAGAATCGTTGGAGCCATTTCTGAGATTAAGATTATATATATTCAAAAATTGCTCGTTTAAAGGTATTACTATTCTCAGTCTAAAAGTTCGCGGGAGGGAGTAAATATTTGCAAGTTGTGCTAATAGCCGTTAGGTCTTGAGTGTTTGGACCAGTTGTCTACACGACAATACCTTATCTTTTTGCTATACAAATTTATATTTAAAGCATGTGCTTAAAGTTACAATAACTGTCTCTGTTTGCACTAAGCTAAACTTTCAGACACTTTAATGATCTAAGTTTTTAATGACCAAGTAACTTTACAAGATTATGGAAAACTTGTATGTGGTACTAAAAGTTATTGCTACATATATAGCTATTAATCAACTTATTTTTGCATGTTGAAAATATCTATCTAAACTTAATAAATTAATTATTAATGAATATTTTTTATCAATCATTTTTATTGCACTTTTCCCAATAAAAAATGTGTAAGAAAACATATTGATAATTAATTCAAATAACTAGGTGAATATATTTTTCTTGCGGGAGCCTAACAATTTCCTGAAAAAGGCGAGCCTGGATAAGAAATGACCAGTAAATGACGGGTCTGGATCTGATAACAATATAATGGGAAAACAGCTGGGCGTACCCTCACAAAAAAGGACGATTATCCCGGATCAGTTATAAAAAGACTATAAAAATCACTTTTAATTTGTTTCTTATCGTCATTTTATCTACAACATTGGGCGTTTAAAAGTTTTTACTTTTTTTTATGATAAAGTATTAAGTCTGTGCTCAGAAGGGAGGAATATTTGAACTTCAAAGCCGTTGGCCGAGCTTAATAGAAATACTTTCCTCATTATTAAGGAAAGAGAAAGTATCTTTATTAAGATAGTTAACAGCTTTTAATTTCGAATTTTTACACCAAACTTTTTGTATACAAGGAAAACTGGATGGAAAATGGCGATTTTACTTCGTTGAAAAGAATTTGTTAACAGTAGGTTTGGGCTGAAGCTGTGGGCGCAAACTCCGCGGTAATAAACTTAAAGTTTTTTTCTAGTTTTTAAATATTCTAAAGTTATTAGCAGTAATAACATTTTTTGGGGTTTGTATAGTGGAAGCTAGAGGTCCTTGGTAATCTAATACAAAATGAACCATTAAGAGGGGCGTAAAGTCAAATGAATTCTGCATATATAACGTGAAATATGAACGTAGTATGGGCGTAAAACATTAATTATTACCAATAACTCTAATATTTGTATTGAAATTTTGGTAATAGGTAATACCCCTAGGTTTTGTGTTAAGCAATATTATATTATATTGAAATTTCAGGTAAATTTTAGAACCGTTATAAAAAGAAATTAAAAATTGGCGAAAACTAGAGGTAGCTTTGTGATTTTTTTCTATAGAGATTTTTTTATTGCATTATATGTTTTTGCTAATGGCAGACCCTGGAATTATAATGAAGTATCTATATGTTTTATCGTTATTAATTTAAACTTGATTTTATCACTGAAAATTCAATTCTACTATGGGAAATTTACCTTTTATGCCTTCTGGTGACTTAAGTTGGGAGTTGGGGCTTTAAAGTAAACATTTCCATTTAGCGATTTAATATCTTGGGAACCATATCTACAGATGTGAATTAGTAAGAAGGTTTACTAATTATAATGATTTCTATTGTATCTATTCAAATTGTTAACTCCATTTTCACGTTGTACAGTCCTCGGTACGACAATTTTTGGAAATTTTATGGGCAGTTCAATACGATTTGCGTAGCTTCATCAAAGAAATCCTGTAGCCACCTTTTAACTCCATATCATCTTAGACCAGATCGCTTATTAAGACAAATCAAACGAGCCCAAACACGATGGGATTGCGTTGTTTCATTACAGAATTCCTGTTACCACGTCCCGGCTTCATCATCAGATCTGCTTCAAGGTATCATATTATTGCATTTTCCCCGAGGTACAGCAAACAACCTTAAACCTGATGGAGCAGAAAAGTGGCCATGAACACTGTAACGAAAAAACGCAAATCTATCGAGTTTGGACTCGTTTGTTTGTCGTGACAAGCACTTTAGCCTTAGATGATATTCAGGGTCTGATGAAGTAGCCGGAAGGTGGCTACAGTAACTCTGTAATAAAACAACGCCAGTAAATTCCACTCGTGCGTCGGAGCTGACACGCACATTTTTATTATTGTAGACTAGCTGCTGCCCGCAACGTCTTTTTTTTCTGAACTGTCTATGCAGTTGGCTGTTGTAGCCATTACTGTTTCACCGGGCTTTTGGGGCGAGACTCTGAAGGAACCTCAGCCCATATAGCGCCCAACGCTCAAGGGCTCCTCGCTGGGGAAGCCTTGGCTTGGGTTGTCGCTGTCGGGGACCCGCAACGTCGACTGCGTGAACGCTATAAGATCACTTTTTGTGAACAAAACCATAGCGCGATCTAATTCGACGCTAGCGCCATCTAGGAACATTTTCAGTTAGCCAATAGGAACATTTTTATATGGTGAAAACGAATTATAATAACACATCTAAGTTATGACTTAACACGATTTTTTAACATAAAATAAAAGGCTTTGTGTGAGTAGAATAATTAATAATTAAGAAGCAAGTCAAATATGCGTCGTTAGATGACAAGTTGTTACAGAATGCGTTGAAGAAATGAAGGTTCACTGCTCGTTCCTCGTAGGTTATAATACGTAGCCTATATGTTGACCCGACTTCTTAATAATATTCGTGCCAAATTTGAAGTAAATCCATGCAGTACTTTTTGAGTTTATCCCGAAAATATATACAGACAAACAGACAAAAATTCTAAAAACTATATTTTTGGCTTCGGTATCATTGTAGATAACAACCCAAGTATTCTTTTAAAAAATATTCAATGTACAGTTTTGACTTTCCTACGATTTTATTATATGTATAGATTAGTTTTAAATATTTTTATTATGTTTAGTTGGGTTAGTTAAGTATTATATATTAATAACTTCAATTGTATTTCAATATATAGAATCTTGAATAAAACAACATATTACTATGTTGCAGTTGGATAGGTATATGTATATGTATGTTGCTCAAATAGTTTTAAAAGTTTTGGGATACGTATTTAATATGAATAAATATAAGCAAAATATCTATAAGTTAAATTTTTATCGGCCAAAAAATAAAATATGACTAACATTGTTTGGTTATCTGATGTTTGTATGAAAAGAAGAAAAACATGTTTTCAATTTTCTAAAGTAATTTAATGAAAAAAAGATTTTTTGGGACCAATTTCCACAAACTTCAATTCATCGTAATTTTGATTTAGCGAAATCAAGAAATAGGCACACCTAGATATTTAGATATTGACAGATTGTAAAAATAATAAAAAAAAAAGATTCCGATAGCAAATTATACGAATATGTGAATGATACGTTTGTACGGAAAACTGAGCGTTGAGGCCGCTCTTAAGGACATTTTGACGTGCAGTCCTTATTAAAACATAAATACACCCAAACACAAACGTTCATCACATAAATGTTTGTCGTGTGCGGAGATCGAACCTGCACCTGTTGGTTCGGCAGGCAGTTACTACAACGAACAGTGCCACGGAGATCCTTAGGTAGCGTAGATTTCAAATTTTCGTCCCCAAGTCATTACTTGACTCATTATTGTTAATTCGTTTCATTTAATTAGAACAAGGCTTACTTAGGTATTTCTCTACCAACAACTTGTTTCTTTACCACAGTATATCTTTTCCTTAACTAAATCATTGCATTATTATAACTTGAATAATTAAATTTTACAAATTAATTAAAACCAAAGTTCAAAGTGAGTTATTTAACAAACAACATAATGAAATTGGAAATTTTACTAAGCTTTCGAGATTACTTTGAGCTCAGAAATTAATGAGACAAAATAAATAAGTAATTTCACGAAATAAATTTAACAAATATTATTTAGTTTGCATTAACATACACAGTTTCATTTGAATTAAATTAAATTAATTTCGACAGGATTTGTAAAATTAATATTAACAATAATTTTAAGAGGGCATAAATGTTATTAAGGTAACCCGGGATAAAATTGGGATAAAATTGGCTTTTTTAACCTCGCAGTCTTAATATATATTAGATAATTAAATTTATATTGATAAAAACATTGATTGACGACAAAATTAGCGATATTTATAATCGAAATACTCGAAATAGACACAAACTTGCTCCAATCCACACATGGCTTAGGAAAAATAGATAAATCATTTAAAGGAAAACGTGTCTGTTTTTACAAGAAAATCTCAGCAAAAGTATGTAACTGAAACAAAAAAAGCATAAACATTTTTTAAAACAGAAATTTGTCAAAAAGTTTATTATACACTTGAAGATCACCTTGATGATAAATTTATAATTTGTATTGATTAATTAAAATTTAAAATTTTGACATCTGAAGATTTTCCTTCTCTGTTTCTTTTCGCCAGAACACTATTTTGACTTCAAAATTGTATAGTAAGTAGTAACTTATAGTTATTATATCATTTTATTGACATCAAAAATATTTTTTTTAATATTTTTTATTTTTTCCCTGCGCTAATCCGACTCACAGTTAACCATGTTAAAGTAGATATGTCCTTCAAGGAGTAACCATTCTAGATTTCATCAAATCGGTTGAGTGGTTCAACTAAATTTCGAACCACTCAATTTAGTATTAATTAAGTTTGACGTTTACTTAAAAGGCTATGCTATACCAGCAAATTTTTTTTTTTTGCCAAAGGTTCCTCCAGATCTGCTAAGCAGATCCGACTAAATTGTAATGACTGTGTTCTTGGGGATACGATTCAAAGCATGAAAAACGTGAAAATACGATTAATGAACTTTTGTTCGATAGAAAAAACAATAACTGACCCCTTTTCACGGTTTTCCGCCATCGCCGATAAATCACGAACCCTTTAAAGGAAACCGTATCTAAATAGGTCAAACCGTTTTGAAGAAAAATGAAAATATTTATTTGTACCGTTTTTTTAATTGAACCGCCCCATGGCGGGTTGTCACCACAATACCTATCTATAAACCAACGCCGATGAATCACAAACCCCTTACAGTAAACCATGTCTAAATCAGTCAAACCGTTTTTGAGATAAATGGCAACTTTAAACGACCTCTTACTTTTATTTTTTATACACTTCGAACAAAAATAACTAAACCTGACTCAAAATCTATTTGCAATTCGGGTAAACAAAAATGACCTTGACGCGCGTCTTTCGCTTTGTTAGTCTATGCAACATATACATAAATACGTATCATATTTCTCATCGTGAATTCGGAATTTTGTAGATTTTATATTTAATCAGTGTCGTGATTTGAAAACCAGTTAAAGAATGTGACAATAAAAGTAATCATGTAAGTATTTTAATGATTTATGATTAAATTACCAGAAAAAGTGAACATTAAGTAAAGTTAGGTTATGTTTACAAGATTTGCAAATAGATTCTGAGTCAGGTTTAGTCACTTACATAGATCACGATATTTTATAACCTAGTAAAGATAGCTTACATGTAAAAAAATTATTTTATTCTACTCATAAATAATTAAATTAGTGATATAATTCACTTCAATGTCACTTTGACTTTATCATGAATTGTTCAAAAATGATTGTCATCTATGTAAGTGAATAGTTATATCTGCTCGTCAGTAGTGTATAAAACATAAAACGCGGACCTAAAGATCTCTAAGACGCGGACGTGGGAAAAAATGAGTTGGTGAATGTAAAGGAAAGCTCGTTCGATTTTCCAAACTTACATCCCATGTATAGTGCAACAAACTTTTTTGACCTGGTGGTTTAAAATCAAAACTAAAATCACGACATTGATATGGTGTCTCGTCATTTTTGATTATCTATATCTATACTAATATATAAAGCTGAAGAGTTTGTTTGTTTGAACGCGCTAATCTCAGGAACTAGTGGTCCGATTCGAAAAATTCTTTCAGTGTTAGAAAGCTGATTTATCGAGGAAGGCTATAGGCTATCATCACGTTTAGACCAACAGGAGCGGAGCACCAATGAAGTATATTTCAAAATCGGATTTTTTCCTTTTAAAAGCTTCCGCTGCGTGCGCTGCGTAAATGGTTAAAGTTTCGCAAAAATCATGTAAGACAGAATTGTAACCCTTAAAAGTTCAAAAAAAAAGTCCGCAACAGCATATGTCTATCTTTTAAGGTTTGCTCACTGTAACAAAATTAAACCAAATTTAGGGCGGGCAAAGCCGCTGGCAAAAGCTAGTTAGTAATAAACTCAAAACCGATTAACCTATTTTAAAAAATCTTTCACATATGCTACATTATTAGCGAATCACATAGGCTATATTTTATTTTTAACCGGCAAATCGGACTCGCGAACTAAATGTAAACCCTACTTAACCTTTTTTTTTCTGAACTGACTATGTTCGGTGTTGCCATTACTGCTTCACCGGGCTTTTGGGGCGAGACTCTGAAGGAGTCTCAGCCCGTGTAGCGCCCAACTTTCAAGGGCTCCCCGCGGGGGGAGCCTCGGCTTGGGTTGTCGCTTTTGAAACTTAACCTAAAATGATTTAACCTACAGACAGCTATTTTATTATACCTATTATCCGGTCACGTGCGAGTTGGCAGTTCAGAGGGACTATAGCGATAAATGAAAAGTATCGAAAATAGCAGAGTCAGTATTGAGTTCCAGGCAGAATTATCACATATTTGTTCATCTTAAGAAAATACGATACGCGGCGCCTCGCAGCGTATTTCATACAAACGAAATTTCCACTTATTTTTGATACTTACAAATTAAACATCACGAAATTTTGAAGACATATTCAAGGAATTAATAACTAGGTCTGCATTGTGCCATTTTTCTACTAAATTGTATAGTTTAGATAAAAAGGATTCTAGTTTTTCATACAAAAGTCTCAATTAAGATTTTAAGTTAGTAAAAACATTTTTAAGGATTTTGGAAAACCACATACATAGATATTCTGTCTACAAAATATCACGGGATTTGATCAAATGTCAAAAATAAATGGAAAATTCATTTGTATGAAGCACGCTGCGGGTTTGCTGCTCATCGTTTTCTCTTTATTGAAACTGAAATTGGTATTAGCACTCTGGTCCGTTTAGGATAGCCGCCGATTGAAATATTAATAAAGTCACGCCAGCCATCTTGTTGCGCATATCGATTATGGACCTCTATCCGTTTTACTCTTTATTTGAACACTGGAAAATGCTCGTGTCTATAAAAATACCTTTTTACTATGTAGGCTGAGTTTAACTAATAAATAAATGTGAAAGTATGTTTGCTTTTTCTTTCTTCACATCGTTACGCAGCAACGGAAAAGCATTATGTTTTGCATAAAGATATATGAACATGACATTTTGTCTCAGTCAAACTCGTGGTTCCCGAGAGATACAGGCGTCGCCAATCTTTTGTCCATACAAAAGAAGTCGTGGGGATCAGCTAGTCTAACAACAAGACAAGAATAGATGTTTCTTTCACGTCGCAAAGGAGCAACAGGGTGACTTGATTTTTGACACAAAAAAGACAGATATAGTAGACGGAGAAGGTCATAGGAGGGCGAAAACTAATATCTAAAGTATATTTCTTGTCGTTATTGATTAAACAATGGAATTATTTATATGGGGAATCTAGAATAGCAATCAATACAAAGTAATTTCTAACTTTTTAAGGGAGACATTTCACAATAAAATGCACTAATAATTTAAGCTCCTACAGACGTAAGGTTAAAAATTTTGTTCCATTTGAAGTTTTTGGAAATGATAATTTACAGGTATATTATATTGTCTTTGATGATAATCGTAAAAATTAACCTTTATTAATATCAAAATAACTAATATATAAACAAAATAAATGAATGAGTACTTACTTATACTTTAAGCTACTTACAGAAATATTTTTTTTACTATAACAGTATGCATGCTTATAAACTTCAGACGATAGTATATTACTGCAAGTAAAGCACTAAAGTATCATTAATAATATCAACTCAACTTAATATCAAATAATTGTAGTTTACTCTGTGTGTAAGCATAAATATTCATGCAGACCCTCTTGAAACCCTACCATATTAGTGCAAGCTTCCATTGCGTTACGGTAGCGTTACTGACTAGTAACGTTTTAATTATTCATGTAATCTAAGCACACGTAACATTGCCGACTTCCTTGCTAAGTAATTGGGTAAATGAAAGGCCGAGGCCGTAAGCGAAACTGTACAAGTTCTATCAATATAGGTAAGCTAGTACAGCAATATTCCATGTTTGTTTACGTTTTATCCATTAATTACGAGCAAGTATACCTAAGTAAAAATATTCCTCGTTTTGCTTGGAAATTTCAGAGTTTAACGTTGAGAAAATAATAGGTTTCGGTTTTTAAAACAGACTGTATATGCTTATACAAATTGGGTTGTGAAATGAGCTCCCTGCCAAGGTTTTTTCTTCTTTTTTGAAGGGTCGGCAACGCGCGAGTAATGCCCCTGTCGTTATAAGCGTCCACAGGCTACGGTGACCGCTTACCATCAGGCGGACCGTATGCTTGTTTGCCACCTTAGTGGTATTTAAAAAAAAAAAACTAAAAAAAATAACCTACAATTGTAATAAGTTATGTGTAAGTATAAACTGTGTAGGTTGTTCAACACACTTCCTCGTAAGGTGGGTCTTTGGTATCGCTTTTAGGTTTATAATAATGCAGCTTACAAAGCACACTTCCGTTTTAATTTGCATTATATAAGACTAGTGTGATTTTTAGAGTTCCGTACCTCAAAAGGAAAAAATGAACCCTTATAGGATCACTTTGTGGGCCGTCCGTTCGTCTGTCTGTCTGTCAATACCCTTTTTCTTAAGAACGCGTAAAGGTATCACGTTGAAATTAATATCAAATAATAAGATCTACGGTTCCTGGAAGATGTAAAAAATCAAGTTTCTAAGTCAACTCAGTAAAAAAAATACGGCGAAAAACGACCAGTTTTGTCGCATATTCTGGCATTCACAAACAAATCAAAACCTATGGGGTACTTCCCGTTGTCCTATAATCATGAAAGTTGACATGAAGCAAGGTCACAGAAATAGGGAGAAATCCGAAATTCGTCAATTTGTAGTTATAACACATTTAAAATAAAAGTTTGTCTGTTTATCTGTCAAGACCCTTTAACTTTAGAACGCAGAGAGATATCACGATAAAATAAATATCAAATACTAAGGTCTACGGTCCCTTAAATCTGAAAAAAAAAGAAACTTCTATGCCAATGCAATAAAGGAAAACGGCCTTTTTTGATGCATATTTAGGTATTCTGTTATTCATAAATAAATTAAAACCTATGGTATACTTCCCGTTGTCCTAGAATCATGAACGTTGAAATGAAACAAGGTCTTACATCACGGATCTAGAAAAAGAATCCTAATTTTGTTAATGTGTAGTTATAGCACATTTAAAAAAAAGTTTTTCTGTCTGTCTCTCAAGAGCCCTTTAACGCGTAAAGGTATCAAGTTGAAATTAATATCAAATAGTAATGTCTACGGCCACTTAATGTAAAAAAAAAGGCTTCTAAGTCAATGTGAAAAAAAAAACATGCCCAAAATACGGTCATTTTCATCGCATATTCTGACACAAAAAATCAAAACCTATGGTGTACTTTCCGTTGAGCTAGGAGACTTGATCTCATGATGGAAGAGCTATCCACATATTATAAGTTTGAACGGAACCCTCGGGCGCGAGCCAGACTCGCTCTTGGCCGGTTTTTTTTTTTATATTAAGCGTAATCTCCAGGCTTGCTGGCCAGAGCATTTTGTTCCACGCGCGCACAACAAGGAAACCGTATGCCGCGGCGGCGCTTATATACCTCTAAATACTTTGACCAATGTGTGCTATTGCCTGTACTGTACTAAAAAAAGCTTTGCGGCTCAGGCGTGCGTTCAGTAATCTGCAATAGCCTCACAAAATTGGCCACACTTTAGAAATAGACGACGTTAATCTGTGGTCTCGTTTCTCATAGACAAGACACAACAATTACGCTTTAAATCACACTTTTGCAAACTTCTTTTTCACATCTGGCTAGGAAATGCACTGTCCAGTTCTCTACGTCTGAGTATGTTTTGTCATTTAGGTTTCTGGTCTCTAAAACTCTAAAGTAAACCGAAGCTAGAGATAAGTAATTAACGTAATTAAGGACGTCAAACTAAGTTATTTTAAACCTTCATTAGAAAATATTTAATTTTATATTTTATCATGAAACAAATTTGCTCAACCCTTAACTCAACTGTTTTGTTTTGTTTCAGGTACTTAATCCTTCAATTTTGCCGAATAACCAACCATATTCGAAGTTTACTTAGGTATATTATTATTCTAGGGTACAAAAATATTTTTCATTACTTATTAGTTTTAATCGCGTATAGACCTTCGCTAAATTTCATCTAAATTAATATTTCAGATGCGTTTTTTTAATATACCACCAAGGTGCCAAACAAGCATACGGCTCGCCTGATGATAAGTAGTCACCATAGCCTATGGTATACGGTATGGTAGCCGAATAGGACTGTCAGCAGAATAACAAATACATTTTCTATTATGTAGAATTTATACAATAAGCTTAGTAGGTACCTAATGCTAAATAAATTAATAGACAGTTGCAAGTTAAATACGAGTGTGTGTGTGTGTGTGTGTGAATCCTTATTTAACAGTTTTTCTGTCTCATAATAATCCATAGAGAGTAACCAGTTTTTAAGTGTATGTTTGGCCTCTCGATTCGATAATGGGTATACATTTATAATTTTATTTATTTATGAAAACTATCATATTTTATATCATATCTAGTTTTATATCAGAAATTAATTTAAACTCTCACACACATTTGTTTATTAATTAATTAAAGCAAAAATTTCAAAGTCTGTGACGAGGGTTTGAGTATTTTGTATAAAGCGTGTGTTTTTATATGTTCGTGATCAACTTTAAATTATTTACAACAAATTAATATTGTGAGATCCAATCAGGATACATGTTCGTGACTGGTTTGTTTACTTTTGACGTTAAAACTAGTTGTATGTAAGTATATTGGATTAACTTATCTTACTTTTTAAGAGGTATGATAACTCTTAGCAAAAAAGAAAATATACCTACTCTAATGACTCATGTAGATATAGTATCTTCAATGTCTAAGGTTAATGTTCTATGCATATATTTCTGTTGTATATTTCATTATTAAATTAACGGAAGTAATTTTCATAAAGCGTGTCATACTAAGGTTTTCGCAAAAAAGTTAAATGTTTTTAATTAAAATTGTCATCTAGGCTACATATATATGATCATATAGCGCCATTTCACAAAATTTTAAGGTAACAGTTGATTATCATCCGTCAACAACAATATAAGTACCACAAAAAATTGCGAGATGGCGTTATTACAGCGGAGAGGACTAAATACTTATTGAAAAAGTTTTCTAAAATTACAACTATATTAAAAAGCAAAACCCTATACAAATACAAAATTCCATCCAAGTCGTATATTTGTGGAAGAATTTTCTATCCATTATTATTAATTATAAATTTATGTAGGCATATGTACAAAACGTTAATTTTTCTTGTAATATAATGGAAAAGTTAGAATGTAACGTTTCTCGTGTGGAAACAACAAAGCTCAAGATTTAATTAAGCTCACGCCGCCTTCACATTTCACAATTCCGTTACACGCACATGTTTCACGGATCCGAACTTGACAAAGTTTTGTGACAAAGGTATTTTATTAAGACATGGGTACTACTGCTAGTAAGTACTCTTGTCTTATTATTTTACTTTTGCTTTAAAGTTAGTATTATATAAATATTCTTTTTCTTTGGATTCCTTCAAGTTAGGGTACAAATTATTTTTTTAGGTAGGCATAGTAGTATAGCATTGTAATTAATTTAAGAAATTCTACCAGTATTTTATATATATATATGTATCGTCTCAGTGTCAAATCCATACTGATATTATAACTAAGAAAGTAACTCGGTCTGTCTGTCTGTTATATCTTCACCCTTAAACTGCAAAACCGATTTAAATGAAATTTGTTATGGAGATAGTTTAAGTCCCGAGGAGAGACATAAGATAGTTTTTATCCCGAGAATTACAAAAGTTCGCGCAGGAATATCTATAACTTCATTAGTTAAAAATCCTACGCCGATAACAGAATTTAGGACGGGTGAAGCCGCTGGCAAAAGCTAGTAATCTATATGAATAAACTAGCTGACCTAGCAGTCGTTGTTCTGTCATATCCGTGTCACCCCTTGTCGCATCGCTCGCTCGCACTATCACTTCGTTTTTACTTAGGGTTTGTTCTGACTTTTTTTCTTTTTGCTCGGCCCTTAAATGTCTTAGCGTTATGTCAAATAGCCTGAAACCTAGCTCAATAATATCTTATAAATCAGGCTATCAAATGCAAAACGAAGTTTTCAAATCTGAGTGGTAGTTCAAGAGATTAATGAAAAAAAACTAAAAAACAAACTCTTTTTGACAAAAAACAAACTTTAGCTTAATTATATTATATTATAGGAAGAGTAGAAGAGTTTTATACTTTAGCTGCTGTGTATCTATTTCGAAAGTATTTTCATAAGACAGTAAAAGTGGTAAAAAATATACTCCAATCGCTTACAATAAACTTGATTGTTTCTGCACAAAGCACAGAGTATAGTAACGTCAAATTCCCGCCCAATTGTGATGTCACTACTTTTACGTTCTTTAAATGAGTCAAATACTGCATTATAAACTACTAAAAGGCGCCAACAAAACAGGCTTTATGTAGATTTAAATGATAAAAAATTATAGATTTTCATATAAACAAGTACCTACAAAAAATAGTGTTCGCAAAAATATTATCCCAAAACTTGCCTTTTTACGTGACATTCTTACGTTGTCCTTCGCCATCCCTCACGCAGGGCTGAATCTTCCACATTAATGGTTCATTAACTGGGGCCATCCTAAGTTGATATAACAATTTGCATGACAAATGTTCATAAGTGCCACGCTACTCTGCCTGAAATAGGTCGCACTACACCACAAAAATTCATAAACATTCCTGAATTTTTGAGACGACTTAATGCCACTGATTTAAATAATGGAAATACGGTGTTTTTTGTGTTATGGATTCTTACCTGATACATAAAGATACATACGTCATTTATCAGTTTTTGATAATCACGTTAAATAATCCCTTATTGTAAGTATATTTCTTTTTCCTTTCCGGTTCAAATCATGTTGGTCGCACGTTGGAGCCTTGGAGCCGAATTTAGTGTAGGTATCACCATAGCAGAGTAGGTATATGATCATGGTATAAAAAATAATACGCAGAGTAATTATCGACTTCAAAATAACTGTATATGTTTCATCTTCGGCTTACGTAAATATGACCACATTTCACAACTTAAATGGTTGCCAATACGCCAACGCAGAAGTGCTAGAATTCTCAATACCCTCTACTCCATTCTAAACGATCCTTTATCCCCAAGCTATTTGATTTCTCGATTCCAGTTTATCAGCTCTCTTCACGAACGTTCACTTCGCTCTTCTCAAACTCTTCTTCTGTCCACTCCTCGTCACCGCACGGGTTTCGTCTCAAATTCTTACACCGTCCAGGCAATAGGACTCTGGAACGCGCTTCCTACAGAAATTCGCAGAGCACAGAGTAAAAACTTGTTTAAGCTTAAAGTCAAAGAATTTTATCTTAAACAGATTACAGATGAACTGACTCTCCAACCATCCACAATTAAGATGTTAGGTATGTGACATATATGATTATGTATTTATTTATATATGTATATATAAACTTATATACTATTTATATTTGTATATGCTAATCTCTGCATTTTTATGTATCTATAAGTATTATGTTATATTATACTTAAATATATTTTCTATGTGTTTATGTATATGTTATTTTATTATTTTTTTAAATACATTTAAATCAAATATTTCCACCGCCATCAGTTTCTCTGTTTAGCCCTATGGTTGGCTGGTAGAAAATGCTATATAGCATTAAGCCCGCCATGTACACCAATGTGTTCAGAAGTGTAAATAAATAAATAAATTATGTTCTTCACTCAAATTAAAAACGTACGTAAGATTGTCCGTCACAACTGCTTCTTATATTCATAAACAGAACTTAATCATTTTGAAAACTTTGAAAAATGTTTTCCAATTTCCAATACGTAATAAAATTTGAAAATGCTCGGGCCATCTTGAGTTGCAATAACAATTTGCATAGTAAATGTCGATGTCGCTTTGCCTTGCCTTGCCCTGCCCGGGTGAAATAAATAGGTCGCACGCAGTACAAAACACAATCGAGTTGACCAAGAATTTAAAATTGAATTGAACAGCTATTGCAATTTTTAAATTATTAAAAGGAGGAAGCAATTCATGGATTGTAAAACAGCGGAATCCTGAAAACCAGATAAAATTGTAGAATGTGTAAGGCTGTCCATCCCAAAAATATGTTTTTTTAAGAAGTTTTCCACACTTTAGGTATAATTCAGCCAAGCTCTAGGATCAGAAGGTGTAAGCGCTTTTTCTAAGGTTAAAATGTTGTACCTATGTATAAAAACAAATCAAAGCTCGGATATAGGAAAATCATAAAAAATGAAGAATTTTATGAAGCACTATAGTTGTGCCCCGCAAAAAAACTATTCCTGCTGGAAAAAATATTTGCTTAGAAGATGTGTTCCGAGTTTGCACAAATCCTTATGCTAAATCAGAATAATTTTTTTTTTGCGCCAAAGTTTCGCTACATTACACGTTTACACGGAAAAAGTAGTTGGACACTAGTTTCACTGAAAAATCGCGCGAAGCACAAAAATATTTTGGTGTCGTGAAATTGATTCATGTATTGTGAAAGTAGACGTTTACACATGAAACTGTTAATTAAAGCAGTGTCGTAAAACTGCTTATTTGAAACTATTTACCTTATGTAAATTTGGCTGTAAGGAATTTTAGACTAAAGCAACATATGATGGACTCCGATGATAGTCAACAAAAGTCAAAATTACAGGACAAAATCTACTATTTATGCGAAATTTGCGAAAACACCAATATTAAAAATCTTTATATAGAAATTATTTTCCTTCTAGAGTGTTTAGCTCCATGTAACTGGGGGCAGGTGCAATATGCCAGGGCAGTAGAGATGCGGGCTTTGTTTGGTCAACTAAAAGCCTATTAGCGCCTAGCATGCACGCCAACGTGATGTAGCTTGTTGAGCCATTAGGCTCAAGTTGTGTTCGTTCGGGGATCGCTTATGCTGTGCTGCATAAATTTATCTTAAAGGCAATTTAAGAGTTAAGTAGCTACTGTGTTGTGTTTGTAACTAAGGAGGAGTTTCCTTTCGTAGTCCTATATAGTTAAGTAACGTGAGCTACGTGACGTAACGTAAAGCAACAAGGTACCTATTTTGTATCAATAAAATAGTTAGATTGCGATTTTCATAGTTTCTATACAAAATTGTTTGCTTTACGTCACTTAACGTAGCCACGTTGCTGTCGCTCGGAAGTATAAGGGCTGAGTTCCTACAAATCTGTGCTTACATCATGTCTAGTTGCTCTCTTTATAGTTTATCATACACACACAAAGATGTCGAAGTAAAAATGGAATGCAGGCTACATAATGAGACGTCTGTTCGACTAATTTATACAACAAAGGGGAAAGACCTTTATACGTTTTGAAGAGAAGTACACCCACATTTAACCCTCGTTTAATTGTTATTATAATGCTATAATTCTAAGGATGTTATCTTATCAGTCTTTTGATTAGTTATGATGTAAGTAGGTACGTATGTACCGTAACTACTGTAATCTGTAAATACGAATAGATTTTAATTCTGTGTGCTAATTTATAATATCTACATCAAAATATTTAAATTTTTCTGTAATATTTTGCAGTATTTATGCATTAATAATAAAATTAGGTACGTATGTTTGTTTTTATACAAATGTTTTATTATTAATGCGACCAAGCTTTGTCGTAGCACATCTTCGAACCACGTTATCAAAAACGAGCAGACCGAATTCTCAATACAAATAATAATATTAAAGTTTTTAGTATTGAATGAATTTGTTTAGCTTAATGCCCCTCTTAAATTGTTTCAATTGAATAGGTACCTGAGTTAATAGTATAATTTACAGTAAATATTTTTTACCGTTTCCTTATGGTCATACTAGTTTGTCATATCAGTATGACCTCGGGGATATACATGTTATCGTGGTCATATTCTATTCATGCGCCGAAAATATTGTAATAAAAATAACTTAACTTGTTCATACATTTTACGGTTGTATGTACTCCGTCCTTAGTTCCTAACCAGGAATAAACTAGGTATAAGCGGAAAACAATAAATAACATTTAGATGACTAATGCCAGTGTGTGCGCTGCCCCGGACATTAAGTAGGTCGCACATACGACTGGATCTGCCATAGATCTAAATTAAGTGGAATACCCCTCTTAAACACAAACCTTTATTTATTGTTAATCGGCAGCATACACAGACAGCATCTACAATAAAAGAAACCCGTAACCATGATTTTTATGTTGCGTTATACAATAGGTATAATAAATTATACATACCATATTTGTATATTTATTATACATCCATATATCATACAATAAATTATACATCCATATATTATATAATAAATTATTCATATCATATATTTTACAACAAATTATTATAGGTACATATATACCATTACATACATAACATATATTATATTATGGTAGAGATCGCCATTGGTATTTTTTTTCTATGTAACTATTGTTATTGTTATATTACGTGCAATAAAGTATATTTTTATTATTAAATTACTTATACATATGGCATACCGAAAATAAAATCCATCGATTCAAATTCAAATTCAAATATCGACAATCAAAATGTAAAATACATTCAATGCAATATCTACGAGTCAGTGCAGTTTTGCTCTTAAGTCTTCTTTATTATGTCTACAAATTATGCGGAAAGAAACTCTTTAGAGCATGCGTTTAATAAAACACTACTGTAATCCATTATTTCACGTATGCAATAATGGTTTTTTTTTTTTCATTTTTAAGGCTTGCACCTTACACCATAGAGTAGGATGCAATGTTTGATGTTTTAATGTTTATTTTTTTTCATTTTTTTTTCTGAGCTGACTATGCAGTTGGCTGTTGCAGCCATTACTGCTTCACCGGACTTTTGGGGCGAGACTCTAAAGGAGCCTCAGCCCATATAGCGCCCAACGCTCAAGGGCTCCCCGCGGGGGAAGCCTCGGCTTGGGTTGTCGCTCTCGGGGGCGTCCCTTCGACCGGCGTGAGTCTCGAACCCGAAGATGAGTCACGGCCAGGAGGGGAGTTCCCCGTTACGCGGGTACGGTTGCGATGGCGAGAAGCGCCCCGGCACTCTTTGATACCTAGTGTATCCTTGTGGGCGCCGACGAACCCGGGGACGTCGGCGTCGTGTTTGGAGGGAGGCCCTATTCGGGGAGGTCGTAGAGACTAATCTCGCTATCCGGACAGCGAGATTTTCATCTGGGGACGTTAGTACGTGCCGAGGCCGCCTAACAATAGTTTTACGACCGTGACCGGGTCGATCGGGGGGACGATACGTTGTGGATTGCACAATTAATCGATTCGGGTGATTTTGCGTACGCTCGAAAAAGCGGACTGCCAAGTCTTTAAAGTATTGGGGAATCGTGGGAAGTTCGAAGTCTCTGTGTAGGTCCGCATTGCGAACGTACCAAGAGGCTCCAGAGGCCGCTCTGAGAAAGCGGTTTTGGAGGGTCTGGAGTTTGTGGAGATTGCGCTTGTACAGCGCAAAGACTACGCTAGCATAAGCTAGTATGGGGCGGATACAAGTTGTGTAAAGATTTAGCTTATTTCTAAGGGACATCTTACTATACTTGCCTATCATGGGATAGAGACGACCGAGGGCAAAAGCGGCTCGGTCTCTGACTATTTTGGTGTGAGCTTGGAAGTTCAAACGACTGTCCATGGTCACACAGAGATATTTGGTCTTATTTTGCCAGGTAATAGCACGACCGAACAGAGAGAGAGGAGTTGGCCGCGGAGGGCGGCCTAAGGTGAAGAGGACGGCAGAGCTTTTGTCGGGATTCACCTCGATTCTCCATTCCCGAAACCATTCGCCTAGGGCGGTGATAGCGGATTAGAGTCTCTCAGTGTTTCGACTCACTTGCCTATCTGTGTAGAGAGCGGTATTGTCCGCAAAGAGGGCTAGATTGGTACCTATCGTTTTAGGGATATCGTTAGTGTACAGAAGGTACAAGATGGGGGCGAGCACGGACCCTTGCGGGACTTCTGCTTCTATGGGACGGGGGGAAGAGAGAGTGCCTTCGACTTTGTAGCGAAAGCTACGATTCGACAAATAGTCTCGTATGATGAGCACGAGACGATCTGGCAACTGAAAGTTGTACAGTTTAAAGATTAAACCGTTGTGCCAGACTTTGTCGGAAGATTTCGCTATATCGAAGAAGACAGCGCCCGTGTGACGGGTCTTACCTAACGCTGGTTGAAAGCCTGTAAGAATATGTTCCGTTATGCGGAGGACTTGATGGACGCATGAGTGTTTGGCACGGAAGCCGAACTGCTCGTCTATTAAAATGCCTCTGGAGACTATAGCGTTCCGTAGGCGAGTGAGGAGGAGGCGTTCATAGAGTTTACCAAGGGCCTTTAGTAAACTTATGGGGCGATAGGAGGACGGCTCGGTACGAGCTTTGCCTGGCTTTTAATGTTTAAAAAATCAACTATTTATAAGTGTGCACGCTCTATAAGTAATAAGTAGATAATAAATACCTCAGGACATTATTTAATGTTGAATATGTCATTAAAAATACTTATTTTAAATTGTTTTCGCAAATATATATTGAACATTATTTGGCTGTACGTTGGGTAGACCTTTGCCTCGTGAGAAAAAAAACTTGCTTGCGCGCCTCTGCAAGAAAGCGCCATGTCATTGCAAAACTGCTTTGTCTTTAGTAAATATTACTTTTTAAAAATGAGTTCTTGTGCTTTAAATTTGGCAATTATTCGTAATATTCTATTTACCGCACTTGTATCTGAAATAACTATTAATTAATCATGTAAATTTCGAAAAAAAAAAACGTGTCAGTTTATACTATTACAATACATAATAGAATAAACTTAACCTTTTTACTGCTTTTTGTTGTTTACTTTCTATTTTATGTAAACAACTTTTTCAAGTTAAAAATTACGAGCTAAATCAATTTTTACAAAGTGACAGCCAATAAAAATGACACACGCCTGACCGAGTCTGAATAACTTCTGGAACGAGCCATTTTCTCCTGATTACAATTCATGAGATAAGGGTCGAATCATTGACGTTTCCGAAATTCACTCGGAGAGGGAGCTACCACTAAATTACGGCCACAGAATAAATATTAGCATTCAGATAGACTACATATTGACATAATGGTTAAAAAAAATGACACTTGAAACATCCTTGTAAATTAAATAACAAAAACATCATAAGAATTAGGTTCCACAAAATAAAACTATGAACACAATTTTTGCTTAGATATAAGTAAGACGGGTGCCTGAACTAGGTTATCTAGGCTGTGTTTCAACCAAGAAGAGCTTAAATACATGCTTATACATATAATCACTGCATTTAAAATAAGATTTATAATTAACTCATTAGTTTTATTAGTAGGAACTAATTCAATTATTTAACAGATTAAACCGATTATAAAAAAACCGGAGACGTGCAAGTCGGACTCGCACACCGAGGGTTCCGTACCTACCTTTAACGTAAATGGTTTACGTAATTTACAAACACAAACTAAAAGTGTGCCGCTAAGCGAGCACCCATCCAGTGACTGACCAAGCCCGACATTTGCTTTACTTTATATATCGTTTCCAACAAACACATGTATTGCTGTTTCGCTTAATAATAGCTAGATGGCGCTGTAACGGTGATTTAAGACGGTAAATGGCTCGGGCCCGTCCCACACTTTGTTATTTGTTGTTATAATTTAGAGCTCACACATACTATGATCACTGCAAGATTTGAAGCTTGTATGTGTTACTTTGTGTTTGTACCCTGTACCGCCAAGCGCTTTGCCCGAAATAGAACGTAAAGTAAGTATTAGTATTCAGAATGTTATGATTTTATTTTCCTATAATGTTACATGGGTCATAAACTTATATTTAATACCTGTTTTACACAAGTAACAACTTCATCTAAGTGCCTTTCAATAGAATTTTTATGAATTTTTTACTTTACCGACTACATTATTTAAGTTAATTGACTATTAAGTTGTAAGATTCATTAAGTTGTAAAGCCTACTTAGCTATGGAAGTTTTCCTTTTTATTTCGTTACATATGCTATTCTCATTATTTTTTTCAGTGTGTCTTTGTACTCTTCAATAGTGTAATATGTCTTTGTACACTATTCGAAACGGCAGGCTATTGCTAGGGTACGCCATAGCCTTAATGTGTCAATATGTAATGTTCATGAAGTTAGAAGAGAAAATAGCACTATTTCTTTACGTTGAAACGGAACAATGGGGGTGACCTTATTTTATGTACTAAAAGAACATAATTAGATAAAAGAAAAAGAACATATTTTATCAATCAATCAAATTATATATCCAAGTAGGTTTCTGAGAACACTTTTGAATCGTCAATACAATCTATTTAACAATGTCAATTTCTGCCGGCATAAAACTAAACTATTTATTAATAATACAATCGCATGTGACGTACTCGTTGAAATGGATTGACCCGATTTGTAACAGAGATGGAAAATAACCTAGAAATGATACCTTATGCTTATAAAGTAGTTATTGGAAGAAAATTTCCTATAATACAACACTTGATGATTAAGTTACACAAATTATACAGAAGCTATTATAACGTAGCTTAAATAAATGTAAAAAATAAACACACATCCTTTTTTTTACACTATTTTTGTCTATTATCCGTTTTTGTAGGTCAATTTTATGTCTGGTCTAATCTAAAAATAAAATATTTTTGAAGTTT
The DNA here is from genome assembly GCA_946406115.1 of Apoda limacodes. Classification (NCBI taxonomy): domain Eukaryota; kingdom Metazoa; phylum Arthropoda; class Insecta; order Lepidoptera; family Limacodidae; genus Apoda; species Apoda limacodes. The sequence continues at coordinate 20,265,354 of OX291541.1, read as the reverse complement.
AAAATGGATGATGGACCTACTGTATTTCCAAGTCACCTGGAAAACTCAGTTACAGCTAGTGTTGCCAACCGTCTCGTGAGAGGCGGTACGTCCCGTTTCTTAGAATTCGCATCTCGGTAACGATGTGTGCGGGACTCTAATCATCCCGTTTCATGGTACGGCTAAACTTTCGAGCATTGAATCTAGAGAATATTGGGCATACAGAGATATGGATAAAAAAAAATATTCGTGAGACCATCGGAAAAAGTCGTAATCAGCAGAGTATCTCGAGTAGGAAAACATCCTTATCCTGACTAATACATAAAAGCCTCTCTTCATTTACGTCACTATTCCGTCAGTCACAACGGAACATTGAGATAACTTAATATTTGAAGAGGCGGATAAGGAGCAGATGTTTCTGTGGGTTAAACTGTATGACACTATTACTTCATGTTAATATGAAATATACGATTTACTTACAGAGACTTGCTTCGAGGAAATAGAAAAGAAGTAAAATCCTATATGAAGAAAACCGTTCATAGATTTGACGAATTGTTTATGTATCGCATTACACCCAAACACAAAATAACACAACACTTCTTCAGAAACACTTATTCAAAGTTAATAATGTTTTACACAGGATAGTCACTTTTATAATACATGAGAGTTTTTTATTTTTAAAGACAGATAACAGTCATTCTGGTAACCTAGCAACCAGTCATCATGGAATGAATATGTCAAAGTATATTGTCTATTTACTTTTACTTTACTAATGCTATCTATCTTAACACATGTAACTATGGAGAAAAGGGTAACCTGGTTTATGGCTCAGGGATAAGGGCTTAGGGGTTTCACAAGATATCTTTCTCTTGGTGAAACCACACGGCAGCATTCTTTTATGTCGCATAGGGATGACCAATAGGGCTATTTGTCCTGAAAAAATCACATATTATAATATACTTGTTATCCCGGTTTATCATGGAGTTCTCGTAAGAATACTGCAATATGACCTAATCCCGCGAGGAAATAATTAAAGCCTAATTTCTTAATAAATCTATAAAATTTGAAAACTAAAGTTAATTTCTAATAATATTTCTCGCCTCCCTATACTCTTACACCTGGGTCCCGCGTTTTTAGCCACGTCCCGCATTTTGAATGAAATTGTCCCGAAAATTCATGCACTTGGGTTAGCAAGCCTATAGTTACAGAACTTAATGTTTGTATGCCGTCCCGTCTGCCGCTGCTTTGCATCTCTTACTGCAGGCAATTAGCCTGAGTATGCTTCAAGAGCTCAGTTTTTACTTTCTGTTGCTGCGGATGCATTTGCTTTTTGCTGGCTTTGTTAAAATGAAAGCGTCTTTGTTTTGTCAATGATTTACAATTCTTCTTTATCGTTTGTGAGTGTATATTTGTGCGTTAAAATGTTAGTCTAATAAGAGTTGGAAGCAGAATGCGTTTTATTAATTGTGCTCTGAGTTATGTATATCGAAGCCTACATATATACAACACACACACAACACTAACACACAAACGCTTACCTATATAGGTAAGTACTTCAAAATAGGCGCAACTCTAATTTTGCAGTCATAAAATGTTTTTTGTACTGTGTTTTAAATGTTATGTTTATAAATAAAATCAAACTAAGAGTAAGATAGATAACCCTTTCACTTCGTAGAAACTAATTACCAAAATCAATATTGACGTTGAATTTTCGGTCTAATTGCAAACTTAAATTATAATAATCAAACTTAAATAGTGGTCTATTTTAATTATTTATTTAGCCAAATGAAGAATTTAAGCCGTTTGCTTAACAAAATGCTTATTCCCACAAATATCGTGTTCTAAATCGGATATTTGAAAATTAAAAGATACAGATGGGTATGCGGGAGGACTAGCGCTTGTAGTACTTTGTCCAGATTGAACATTTATCTATCTTAAGTAGATCTTTTGCCGACTCAGTCGACAAATATCATTACTTTCTTATGTGTATGCTGTAGTTTAACTAGGAAATACGTCAAACCTGAGGATTGACTAGTCAAAGTCTGGTTTATACAAACTTAAATTTCATATTTATGTGTTTTATTTCCAGTTGGGTTAGGTTGTGATAATGATTTGCTATTTAATTTTAAACAGCTTCACTAAACTTTTTTAAACCAATACCGACCGAGTATCGGAATCAGAGCATTTATTGTGAGAAGTTTGTGTGAACCGGGCATTAACTAGTCTAGCCTTAGATTTGACGGATTTCGCCTTTTGACTGTAACATAATTACAATATATGTTTGTCTATCTGGAATAATGTACCTTTTAAATATATTAAAGTATTATTTCAAACAGGTGCATTTGGTGCAGTAGTTCTGGGTACCCTCTACATATAAACAAACTAACAACATTTATCCTCTTTATAAATTTAGTACCTGGGGGGGTTTTTTTAACTACGCCATCTTTTGTCAAGTAGCTAAAGCGTTGACTAAAAACGCAATCTATTGTCAAATAGCTTTAGTGTTGCTTATTACTACCCGCCAATAGATGTCAGGAAGTTTTTTAGTTTACCACTGCCTGAAAACACGGATAAAACGACGTTTTCTAAAAATGAAACCAAGCTAAATCGATTTACCATCCCAAAACCACCTGCATACTAAATTTCATGAAAATCGTTGGAGCCGTTTCCGAGATTCATATTATATATCTATATATATACATATACAAGAATTGCTCGTTTAAAGGTATTAGATTTATAGCATGTACATCAGTGACCTTCTAAGTAGAACTGATGTAGATAAAAGATGCTAGGGCGGTTTCGTTGGTGACGCGATTTACTCTGGTAGGTATATCAAACTAAGCCCGAATAGCTAAGTCCTATATAAGAAAAAAACGCTTTAAACAGTTCACTATATGTACTATTTAGTTTACATACCTACATTTTTATTTATACTATATAAGAATCTAAGGCATTCTTGTATATATGACATATTAACGCTGAGTCTGTAATTTAGCACGTGGGTTCCTTACTGGACTAAGGGATCCCCTATGGGGCAAAACAGGGTGTTCGGTAAAGAAAATCGTGCTAGGTCACTCGCTTTGTGTGTTTGACCTTGGTGTAGGCTCGCACGGAACGCACGTTCATCAGTGCGAATTTTCTAGTTTATACGGAAGCACGGTCAACGTTTGACGCATACACACGGTTGCGGCACTTGCGGCCTGCGATTAGTTACGCAGAATACCAACTTACGGAATGCTGTGATCGGAGTTTTATTGTATTAAACATATCGTCAACGGAGACAACGGTTATGGTGAAGTGTAGTACTAGTGGACAGTACATCGGGTGCATACTTCTAAGGCAGCTTATACACTGCGCCGGAATTGACCGGTTTGATTCGGATTCCAGCAACCGCCAGCAACCAACAGCACCAAGTCCGGTGACTACGACATAACATTTTGATTAATTTCTTACTTTCCCCTTTTGTATTGACATCTCTTAAAGTAAAATTCTTCTTCAACTAGGTTCAACTGACGATAGGACACACGGACTATCACCCCTACGTCGAGACGGCTATCACATAAGGTCAGTATCCAACAGAGGGAATAGGATTTTTTTAAGAATTCCGATATTTTTGCAAGTAAAAATTGAAGCACCTAATTTGAGCTGGTTTTTGGCAAAAATAGTTAAAGGGACGGAGAAAAAATAGAATGTTTTCATTCCATTTTTTTTTTGTTTTTCACCAAAATAACAATTTGAAAAGTACGGCAACAACTGGCACAAATAAGCTGTTAGTTTACGAAACAAACTTTCATATAACAAAGGGTCTTTGCACAGGAGCGATTCAATTAGTTCCAAATTAACGGATTGACGCGGAGGAGGCTTGAATCAAAAGTTGTATAGGTGCCTATTGTAGGTAAACAAGAGGGTCTGTGTTTCTGTATTAATAATTTCAAAGTTGGCCGTTCTGAACATTTGAGTTGCCTGAGAGTGCTTAAATGGCTTGCTAGTTAGGTAGTAATATTAATACTGTGTCTAAGTTAAACCAAGAGAAGTTTAAGAATTAAAAACAGTCTGTTTTACTCAAGTGATATCAAAAACAACATGTGTATTTATATTAATATTTTTTTCTGTTATTAAATAAATATACATTTGTGATGTGTTTCTTTATTCATTGCATTTTATACCAAAGACTTAACTTAATTAGTCCAGTCGATATCACTTTCTATCTGGAAATCATTCCGAATTTAATGAAATTGGTATGTTATTAAGGGATACTCTGGGGCGTGAAATCTAAAAAAATTTTTTTGGCCTCGAGGACCTTGTGCTAACTTGATATGGGGTAAAAACATCAAAATTTTGTGACTTTTTTCAGTTATTTGTCTCTTAATTAAACTAAGTGTTTTATGTGTACTATATTTTCAGAAAGTAGTAGAATATTAAATTTTCTTTAATTTCACTATAGCACGGACGCTAAGCAGGAAGAATTTCGTTCAATGACGGGTCAGCGTCCGTCCTAATGTTTTGTTTCAAAACTAAGTAAGATTCAACAGATCAAAGTTTAAAGAAAATTTCATCATAATCGCGCCGCGTCTAATGAGAGTAAGAAACACAAAAATTTTTTTTTTAGTTTTAAATATCAATTTAAAAAAAAAAAAAATATGGTACCTACATTCTACACATTGAAAATAATAAAATTGCGTTTTGCAAATTCTTTTAAATTTGTTTAGTAAAAAAATAGGCATTTGTTAATCATTTTTTATTTTTTGAATTTCTGCTTTCATTGAAAACAGCATATATGTTTAAATAATAGCTCAACTCAAACTCAAACTCAAATCATACTTTATTCAAGTAGGTTTCTAAGAACACTTTTGAATCGTCAATACAATGTAAACAATGTTAATTTCTGCCAAAAAGAGCTGGCAAGAAGTTCCATTTAAAGTAATAATACAATACTTTGATAATTAGCTAAAGAGTATACAATATGTACCAATACAACAGGTTATAAAAAATAAGTAAGTAAGCTACAAAAAACAAAGTCAAACATTTAAATTTTTTTTTTTTTTGCTTTTATGTAGCATAGGGGGCGCACCATGTGAAGCGTCAAATATCGTTAATCGAGTGAAGGAATTTAGATATTTAAGAGAATTCCGATATTTAATAGTACTAGTGGCATTAGCGCCATCATAATTATATTTTTGCACAATCATATGTACATACATATATTTACATATCCTTAAAATTATCCATACTATCCATGTGAATATAATTTAATAATAAATATTATAAATGCGAAAGTAAATCTGTCTGTTGCCTTTTCACGGTGAAACCACTGTACCGATCAAGATGAAATTTGGCATGCAGATAGTTTTGAGTCCCGGAAAAGGACATAAGCTACTTGAAAACGTCAAATATTATTCGTTTAGTAATTGAAGAGTTGCCGTTAAAATCCTACACCGATGACCGAATACAAAGAATAGAAAGAAGTTTGCAAGAGCAGACCAGCCTCCACAGCGGTACCTGTTCACAAGTATGACACATGAATCAGCCATCGCTTCGCTCAACCATGTTTTAGGGAACGTAACGACCCGACGCACGTGCCGCCACCGCAGTGACTTTGAGAGAGCATGACACACTCAAGCAACTCCAATAAAACTGCTATTGTATTAGTTACAATGTGTGTAGTAAAGGAACAAAATATAAATCCGATTCATATTGAGATTTACACACACAAGTTTACATTTAACATTACAGGGCGAACACACGTACTCTGAACTTAAAACTGATTTATATTAAAACACAGTGTATCAAAAATTTATACTACTAGAAAAAATATACATATATGTATAAACTTACATAGGTACAAGTATAACAATACAATAAATATAGTATTAATAACCCGCTGCAATCCACCATCGGCCACCCAGCGCCAGAGAGGTTCCAAATGCGAGAGGGCGCATCACACAAACGTGCACACATACCCATATGTATACACATACTCACACTCACAGACGTTGTATATCATGAAGTAGCCCAGCTCCCACACGACAGTCCGGCAACAAATGCACACCATATAACGTACTGTCACTTCGGAAACAAGCCTAAGGGAAGAAGAAGTGACAAGAAACTTCCCGGGTGTACACCTGTTTCCATTAATCACGCAGGAACCAGGCCAACCGAATACACAAAATCTATGCAAATATGTGTAAACACACATACATGAACACGTCTATGCGCCAACGGTGGATGACTATCCATGGTGCATCCCCTGATCGTAATGTGTCATTAATTATCATGCAATTACATAAGTCATAGATGGATGTCCAGTATTGGGCCCATACCTTTAATTATACCATAGCTCTAAAAATGTTTCGTTTCTTAATGCCCTTCTTATATTTATACTTATAGAAACCGCAATAAAAAAGCTACAAAAAAAATGTTTTTAAGATTTTGGATTTGAATTTGATTTTTCGAAACTCTGCTAAATATTTTATTTGTCATATATTTGTTCTTTCGGGTTGTTTAATCTGTTATTTATTAGTGAATCCTTGTAGATTCGCCATGCCCGTCCATCTGTTTATCACAGCCTTCCGCCGTCTTTGGGTACATCCTTATGAAATTTGACACAGATGTGTGTTTTGTGATCCGCAAGTCATGTTATAAAGATTAAGAAAAAATATTTAACATATTAGAGGGATGATTTTTTTCACACCCTATCATATGAGGTATTTCTGGTAAAGTTTTTTAGCATTTGAAGCCTTTTAGAATCATCTTTAGATGTTCGTTTAAAAGTTTTACAGACACTCAGAAATGACGAATCCATTTTTATAGAACTTACCTACTGCTTCTGTCCTTGTACTGTGACAATGTTAGAATAACCCTACGTTAAATATTACAAGAAAAGAAACCTTCTCTGTTCTATCTCCGTGTAACCTTATGACGTCACGTAGCATGTATCTTTAATTTGAGAGCCTCATGAATTCATTAGCTGTTTGCGTACCAAGGGGATGTTGTATAATTTGTTGTTTACGCAGCAGTGAATGTTGCAACTCAGCATCGTTTATTCAAAGCGGATGTTACCAGGATATATGTTAGTAGATTATGAACAGCCCCGAGTATGGAAAATTAAGACAACATTAATATATTACGTATAAACTTAAGCGATCGTGGTGCCTGAGATTTATTAAACCAGCAATACGGTTGCTGGTCGAAAAAATATCTGCGTGTAGCGTCAAACATCCCGTATTTATAATATTGTGACCGTATTGCACATCCTATATCTGTTTGGCTTGGTAACTGGTAACGTATTATCGTGCGTGCCGTTATTTATACCTATTCCATAAACACGTTAAACAAGATATGGGTCTGATTATTTATGTAAAATCAACTGTGAAATATAACTGGCCTAAATGAAACTAATATAGGTGATATAATTGTTTTAATGCAACAAATATTTCTGATCCGGAGGTCAAAAATCAAAACTACAGTCGTCATATTAAAACGGTGTAAACCTACAGGACACTAGCGATCATACATAAGGTCAGAAAAGTTTTTTGCACTTTACTCTGCTAAAACGCTTATTGCTTAATTTGTTTCTAAGTATAATTACGATGCCAACGAATTATGGCAATAAAAGGAAACTATTGCAAAAGAACCAAAGTTGTTTAAGACATAGATCCTAAAAAGGTGACTATCCTAAAATTAGTAGGTACTCACCAAATGAAACGATAATGTGGAATCGTAGTAAGGAATTCGCTGGAATCAAAGGACTAGGAATAACGCTCCGAACGTTGCTGAAATTATTATAGAAAGTAAGCTATACTTAGCAATGTATACCAAAAGGCTGGAAAGAAAATACTCAAATCTGTCTGTATCCAATAAAAGTTTATAGTTATTTTAGATAAATAGAAACATAAGATTTCAACGGCGCAACTATCGACCACAAGATGAAAATGCGCGTAAACAGTATGACAGAGAATACATAAACGATATTTACCAATCATTGACTGCTTTAATTTATCTTATCATCACCATATTTGCGTTATAAGCCTATAGCCAACCATAACATTTAGCAGATAGAAAGGCTGTTCAAAAATTCAATTGTGTTTCCTTATCCTTAAAGCCCACAACCTTAACATAATGGGTATGTAAGATAGGTTAAAAACGACAAAAAGACGGTTAAAAAATTCAAAAAGGCATAAAAGTATGTAGGGATGCCTGATGTTAAAAACGAGTCACAAACAGTAACTAGCTGATCTAGTAAATATCTAGTAAATGTGTATATACCCATAGGAACAGTTCATATAAAACAAGTCTCTATTTAAATACAGAGTGGCGCAATAGAACGTACGTATTGCATTATCTTTTTTGCGGAGTTGGAAGCGCGCAGGCGGGTAGAGAGCCTACTATAGTTGGGTAGGCGGGCTGATGGAGTTTTTGTCACTATTAGTCACTTCGACGGGAAGCGTCGCGCATTTTACGAGAAATCTCGTTCACAAATTGTTACTAGTCGACTATATTGTTCTGAATATGGACTACGGTCAAATAGTCAAGCTCTGAGTGCTAATTTAATTAAAATATGGGTAAAGCTTTTTGAAATTACCGGTTCAAGATTTAAAACAAAAATAAAAGGTCGTCCAAGAACATCTAGGACCGAAGACAATATTGAGAGAGTTATGCAGTCTGTACAAGAAGATCTACAAATGTCTACTCGCAAGAGATCGTCTGTCTTACACTTATCGTAACCATTTTTTGTGGAGATACCTCAAACACAAAGTTTACAGCAATAATCCGAGAAACATCGATTAGCTCAAGGAGAATATCCGTGGTGAAATGGCAGCAATTACACCAGTATTACTGAAGAAAGATTTCAATTATTTCCGTTTGCTGTTAGAGGAGTGCCGTCGTAGAGAGGGTCAGCATTTAGACGATATTATTTTTAAAAAATAAACTTCAGTTATTACTTTACACTTCCTTGGTTTTTTTTTTAACTATACCTTTTGAATTTATTTTTTAATCTATTTTTTAAATATGCCATCCTCTTTAATAAACGTACAGCAGACGTAAGAAGGTATTAATGTTGTGTACGTTTATTTAGGTAAAGTCTTTGAAGCTTTAACTTAACTTTGCCGAAGTTCACTGTGAGCTTTATACATTTCTGGGCAGAAATGCAAATAGAGACTGGTTCAACATAACAGTTTCCCGAGTTTCCGGAACTTCCCAGTTAGGTACCTAACGACTATTGCCTCAAACCGGATCTGGTAGCGACACGTACAGAACTCCGTTGCATTCTAGGAATTTAGGAATATAGGGCTTAGCATGAGTTAACCATCTTTTGCGTATCGTTATATGAACTTTACGCATGACTTCGCATTTATGCGTGCCTTTACAGGTCTCACAGCAGCGGTGACACGGACTTGAATGGACTTTTCAGGCACCTGAATTTCACATCCCTATCACGTCAATACCGCACAGCAATGAGTGGCTCAGTTCTCGGACCAATAACTATGCAGCGCTATCTGCTCACAAATTTGCTCCGACCTATGTATTCGGTGGTTTAATTTCTTCAAAGAGAATACCAGATATAAAGGAACATACTAGCTCCTTACTGGACTTGCCTTAGATATGCCAACTTAGTGGATGCACCTCTTGGCTCCTCTGACTAATGTCTTGACCGGACTTATTTCCATGCACACAAACCGATTTATCTGGCCAATTTGGATGAAATTCATTGGCATGGATTGCGTGAATTGGAATATTTTATGCAAAAATTTGTCAAAAAATTACCGTAGTTTGATCGGTCTTTCACAGAAGAATTCTCAATCAAACTGCATATGAACGACGAATCCGTTGTACCACCTACTATACCGAGGTGCGGTAAGACTATGACGTAAATCTATAACACAGCGGGAGGTCCGGTGGGCATTTTTCTCTAGACATTCATAAGTCGCATGTGCAAGATGGTATACCAGCAGTGGTGCTTAAACAGTGTGATCCTGAGTTTTGTCCTGTACTCACGCGCCTCTTCGCGCTTTCCTATCACACTAGGCAATACCCGTCTTTGTGGAAGACTGCGAATGTGAACCCGGTGTCTAAATAAAGGCAATAAATCAGATCCTTTTAATAAGAGACCAAATACTATTGCCTCTCTCGTCTTCAAGATGATGGAGCGTGTGATCAACACACAGCTTCTAAGATACCTAAAAAAACATGACCCAGTGAGTCACTGTCAATATGGCTTTTGCCACGGTCACTCGACTAGGGACCTTCTTCTCAGACACCAATGGGCACTAGCCATTGAGAGTTAGGAATTGGCATGTATAGGTATATATGTACATGAATTGCTGTGCAATGAACCCAAACAACACAAATCGATTCTGAAAACCCAATTTGAATCCAATAACTACATTTTTAAAATATGTAGTCCATCGACAACATACAGTACTGCTGAACGCTCATTACACGGATTTTGCAAACACCTCATGGTCCGTTGTGAAGAAAAAACTTCAAAGAACTTAATTGTGTTTAAAAAGGTCCGATACAACCCAACGAAGATACTAGTCTGCGCGTTAACCGCTAAGAAAACCCCATTCACTGCGACGGGCTTTCTAGCTATAACAATGTGTAAACGATTGTAAACTCGTGCTAGGCCCTTATGTTACCACAAGTTACTTGTCAAACAGACGTTAGGTAGTTCCTTAAAGTAAATTACACGTCACTGCACTCAATTAATTAACATACTCCCTCACTTAGCCCATTGTTATATTTTAGTAGCTTATTGCCGCGAGTTAAGCTTATAAGCGTACATAGGCTACGGTGACCGCTTACCATCAAGCGGACCGTAAGCCCGTTTGCCACCTTCGTGCTAATAAAAAAACTGGTTGCCTGTAAAGTCGGTATACGGGCGAAAGTTTTACGTGACAATGATTTTATGTCTGTCTCTCTCGCTCTTAGGCGGGCGCGTGCCTCTCACTCGCTCTCATTGTGAGCGCATAACGTGAGCGGAGCGTAACGCAGTTTCTTGAAGTGTCACCCGGCAAACCAATTTATAAGACGTTGTCACGTCAAAAAGAAAGTTCGTCCGCAGGATTTAAAAAAAAAAATGTTTTACATTCTACGGTTTTTCTAAAACCGTGAAACACGACAATCTTAATTTATCCTAAAGGTCGAAAACATTTTTTTAAGCATTTATATAGATAGAATGATTTATTTTTTATTGCATACATTGGGAATAACTTAAGTCGCACATTTTATCGAACAGCATACTCTAAAGCTGCCTTATCGCTTAAAAGCGATCTCTGCCGGGCTGCCTTTGGGTGAAAGTTACATTAATAAACACTTTTAGATGTATATAAACTTTAATATATTATACACACAAACACCTACAATTTTATACTAACATAACGTATATGCATATCTACACACATAGGCATATTACATAAAAAGCAAAAAATAGCTAGATTACATAACAATAGGTACATTTTATGGAGTAGGATAGATTAATATTTTGTTTATAAATAATCTCTAGAAGATGATTTTCCAAAAGCGGTAAAACACGTCCGTATTTTTAACCTAATGTTTTTACCTAGATTTATTCATTTAGCTTCAAAAATGACGTACTTCTTCCAACCACCAATTGAACTTCCATTTTATATTTCATTAGCTTTTGCCCACTGTTTTATCCACCCTAAATTTTTTTATCTGTATATCCTCAATTATAGAAAAAAACGTTATCAAATAGCCTATGTCCTTCCCCGGGACTCGAACTATCTCCATGCCAAATTGGCTCGCAGTTCCACGCGCCCTAAATTCGGTTATCGGTGTAGGATTTTAACGGCAACTCCTCAATTATAGAAGAGAAAAACCGACTCACGCTTGGCGTTTTTAAGTAGTCTATGACCTTTCCTAGGAATCAAACTACCTCCACGCCAAATTTAATATTAATCGGTTCAAGCGTGAAGAAGTAACAGACAGATAGAGTTACTTTCGCATTTAAAATATTAGTATGGATTGCAAACATGCAGATGCCCTTAGGTTTAGGTTTTCCTATTTTCTGTACTAAATAAATGTAAATTTGAATCGTTTTATGAAATGCAACTAAATAATGTTTTCCACTCTATACATAAACGATAATCTCGAGATGGCAAATATGAAAATATTAAATTTGCAAATTATTTACTTTGTTCAGTGTTCATCTAAATTTTTATAAGAATCTTAAAAATCTGACTAGGATTAGGATAGATAAGAAGGGTAGAATCATTATTGCATTTTGTATGAAAACTAGCCGTTACACAATCTTTATAACTACAAAAAAAAATCAGCCTAGTCCGAGTCGGATGCACTAACTGACAGTTTCGTTTCACCACAGAGCTTACACTTATCGTTTGAAGCTTAAAGCTTGTATGTAGATAAGTATTACCGTTTTCACGACAGAGGAAAACCAACAAAAACTTGTATGATGGTAGGTGATGGTAAAAATTTTACCTAACCCCTAAAATTCTTACTTTTTGCATTGTTTAATAATTGCTTGGAAAATCCGCCTTATTTACATATACTTACTGTGAGAATTTCAGGGACCTACCTCGGTCTTAAAGTAAAGTAAAGCCCATTAAAGGTTGGCGGACACACAAAAAGACAGACAGAGGCTTAATAATAGAGCTTTGTCGGAACTACGAATACTATACTACTACTACGGACTAAAAATATACACATTTAATTTAATTTTTAACTGTTTTTACTTTTAACTGTTGCTACCAACAAAAGACAAATCTAAAAAGTCTTATTGTAGCCGTTAATCCGATATGAATAATCTTTTAACGCCTAGACTTCAATTTTGGGAGAGTCATTTTGTTTTCTGTAACAGCTTCTAACGAGATTTACGAGGCGGCTTCAGATTTCAGGCCGTATCTTAAATTTAGTTATTTTTCAGTGGATTAAACCTTTGCTGGAGAGGGTTTTAATAAAACAACCTTTCAAAATAAAAAGAGTTATGTTTTTTTGCTTAATTATTTAGAAAAAACATACTTAATTCTTTTTATTTTGAAAGGTTGTTTTATTCAATTTTGATCTTAGTATTATGTTTCTAGTCGGTAGATAGAATATAATTAATTTTTTTATAGTTTTAGGTATATATAGATTTATCTATATTCATAGAGCTATAATGTACTTACTTGTTATAAAATTAACGTCCCTCTCCGTCTGTTTGTTTATGTTCTTTTCACGCGAAACTATACTTATCCGATTTACATGTTTTTTCATTCATCGCTATTATATCTGACCAGGTTATACTTATATAATAGGATATACTAATAAAATGAAAGTAAAAAGTTTGTATTTTGTCTGAACGTCCATGATATAGTCTCTGGAAGTAGGTACTGGTCGGATTTCAAAAAATCTTCTTGCATTTAAAAGCTCGATTCTTTAGAAACTTTATAAGTTATTTAACATCACGCTACAGCCCTTAGGAGCCAAGCAAAAAAAAACATGGCGGGCTAGTGTTGCGACGAGGGATAAAGCCACAGTACATAAGTAACGTTAAGGGTGGAAGAAAGTCTGTGAGGTCAGCTAGTCTTGTTATACAAAGTAACGTATAAAATAAGCAGCAGGTAATGATAACGTTGAATCAAGTTGGAAAAAAAAACACTTTAGAGACTATAAGGGTAAGAGTAAAAGTAAACTATAAGAGATAGGTATATCAAATCAAAAATTTATCGCTTGAACGAAAATATATTTAATTACATATATTTGTTTATTATATGATTGAAGAATACTTAATTGAAATACTTACCTTTGTGTTTAGGGTTCCGTACCTCGAAAGGAAAAGGGAACCCTTATAGGTCACTTTGTTGTCGTTCTGACTTACTGTCTGTCTGTCTGTCAAGACCCTTTTACTTAAGAACGCGTGGAGGTATCAAGTAAAAAATAATATCAAATACTTAGGCTTACGGTTCCTTGAAGCTGCAAAAAAATCAAGCTACTTAGGTAACACAATAAAAAATACGGCTGAAATACGGCCTTTTTTTCGCATATTTTGGCATTCACAAATAAATCAAAAAATACTTTCCGTCAATCTAGGATCATGAAAATTGACAAGAAGCAAGATCACATCGCCTCACAAATATAGGAAAAAATCCAAACACTGATAATTGAGGCACTAACCTGTAACACTTGATTGCATGATGGAAGAACTATCTAAAAATAATAAGTTCTCACTTGGCCGTTTTTATTTTTATTTTTTATTTCTCCTATTTATAAATTAAAGTAAGTAATACATTATTATATCATTAATTATATTGTTAAGTGTGGTACATTATAACATTTCCTGTAAAAGGTTTTATTTTAATAAAGATTTACATTCAGCAATAAGCTATTTAAAAATAAAAACAGAAGCTTGGTATTTCCACGCAAATAAGTTTATCGATTATCCCCGATTTTAATGGCTGAATAACATCGGTGAGGGTCGAATATTAACTAGGCAAACAAATTACAACCCTAATATTGTATTGTATTGGTTTTAAGGACTTGGGATAATAAGTCCGGTCAATTTAGACATTCGAAGCTACCTAAATTCCCACCTAGCTGAAAATCAGAAAGATTGTTTACAATATGATTAAAAATAAAATTTGAAAGTTCCCCTGTATGAAAATTTTTCATTCAAGGTCAAAGGTAATTTCATTTGGAGGTAATTTGTTTCTTTTATATTTGAAAGTTTAATTTATTCAATTTACTCTGTGGTTTAATGTCTAGACATGGTCTAGATAAGTATAGATGTCAAAGTTACTTCTTGCTTTTGTCTAATTAAATCGGTCAAGTGCGAGTTGGACGAATATGTATATGTATCTATAAAAATAAATGTTTTTTTTTTATTTTTATATTTGCGTTGATTGAATGAAAGGTAAATTGCGGTTTACGATTTATGACGTATTAAAAAAAAAACTTATCACTAGATTTAATTCAAACCAATTTTCGGTGGAAGATTACATGGTAATGGTTAATGTACATCATATATTTTTTTTAGTTTTATCATTCTCTTATTTTAGAAGTTACAGGGGGGGGGGGACATTTTACCATTTTGGAAGTGTCTCTCGCGCAAACTATTATTGTTTTCTTTTTTCTATTTTTATGTAAAAATCTTAATGCGGTTAACAGAATACATCTTCTTACCAAGTTTCAAGAGTATAGTTCTTATAGTTTCGGAAAAAAGTGGCTGTGACATACGGACGGAGAGACAGACAAGACGAATCAATAAGGGTTCCGTTTTTTGCCATTTGCCTACGAAAAAAAAGTACAATTCTAATTAATACTAGGGACATATCTATCCTTATTTTCTTGTATTTTATGGGTTCATTATCATCGATTCATATTAATAGCTAGTTCATTCCCCGTGATGTTGACCGCGCAATTTTACTTTTCCATGCCCATACAATAGAAGCTTTTTAAACTCGTCGTGAGTCGCGTGAGTATATTTTACCACCTTAGGGGATGTTTTTAAAAAGTGCTGAAATAAGTCGTTCTTTTTCTTTCTTTTTATCAATTTTTATTGTTTTCTTTGTAAAAATAACCATATCCTCGTAGAAATTTCCATATTTTACATGACCTTTTTGCTCTCTCTTTTAAAAAGCTACTGCACGTGATATATAGTCCTCCTTACGTTACTGTTGCAAAATAGGCACATAACGATATGTTTGCAAAATTATCTAATTTCTATGCTACCTAATACTTGAGAATTCGTGGTTCAGGACCTTATTATTCGGCAGCACCCATTTACATTTCATAAGGCCCGATAAATAACTTTTATGGTTACGCACAGTTCACAGACCACGATGACCGCTTACCATCAGGCGAACCGTCTTGTTGTTTGCCACCATAGTATTTGTATATAGATAGGTATATTTGGATAAAAACGAAGCCAGCTAGACATCTACATAACAAATCCACATCACAATCTACATTTGGATCAAATACAGTGGCATACATAATAAGGGTTACAGATACACATTTCTCTTATTCAACGCGGCGTCGGGCACAAAGGCCCTCCGCAAATAAAATATGTATTGAATACGCCAGGAGTCAGGAGTGTTGGAACTGAGCTCGTTGTTTTGTTTATTTCAGAAAACCACACGGAGCTGGATCGAGAGCACGTTCCAGAAGAGGGAGTGTAAATACTTTGTGCCCAGTGTAAAGGATGAGCATGTGTGAGTACTTACCTATTATTATACGGTCTATAATAATTGTATCCATTAAAGATTTGGCAGTATGGTAGATCTTTGCCACATAAGTCTTTTTTTTTTACTTCGAAACTTACTTTAGGGTTCCTTACTCAAAGGGTGCCAACGGAGCCCTATTATTAAGTCCACGCTGTCTGTCTGTCTTTCGTCCGTCTAAACTTAACAGGGTTTAAACAAAGTAAGTAGAAGGCTGAAAAATTCGTAAAATTAGTCGGATTTCTTAAATGAAATAATAAAAAAAAAACAAAAGGTTAAAATTTAACAGGGGTCTACATTCAAGAAATATGTTTTCTATATTTTTGTTCTAAAGGCACTTACAAAGACGACAATATTTCTTAAACAACTTATGAAAGCTCTATGAAGTCAAAGGAATAACTGAACCGTATTCAATTATTTATGTGTAAAAAAAAATACCTTTTTAATATAAACTTTTGTTCCATGAAGATATCTTGTCTAGTTTATGAAATATCGTTGTTTATGTAAGTAATCATATAGTCTGTGGGTCGCCAGTGAACATATGAGTTTATAACATGCAGTGATTGTAGAGCAGGGTGTTACATATAACAACAAATAAATAATTAAGTAACAGCCAAAAGAGAGTTGGGATCACGCTCAAATTAAAAGTATAGAGGCTTAAAAAACTAAGGCACCATTTAGCTAGAATAATGCAAAACATACTACGCACATACAGAACATAGGAACATACTAGGTAAAAAAAAAACCAGGTGGCGCTATTGAATTAAGGTATATAGTTCCTGCGAGCACCGCGCTCTTTGTTACAGGCTGCTTATAAATAACGTAGTGGTAGCGAAAACTACTTGCGTGAGTTCGACCCACACTTGCCTGAGTTTTTGAAACTATTTAAATCTTAAGTTGTTATTTTGGATCAGGATTGTATCGGTCAAGCTATCACTCAGAAATCACCGTTTGTTCCCCACCGACAGTCAGAAAAATGTGAACTAATATAGTCGGTATATACATAGATTTATTTATTTACAAGTACAAATATCATTACAGGAGTTCCCTAATCCGATTATATAATGGCGTATCGTAACACACACTAAGTTAGCCCTGAAAAAATGATTCTCAACTGCCATAATATACAGATATTGTATGGCGGATCACAAAAGACACATCTCTGTAGAATTTCATCCCAAAGAAAGCGGAATCATAAGTTTGACACATACGGAAGGGAGGACATGACGAATTTATAAGAGTTCCGTCTTTGCCACTTGGCTACGGAACTCTGAAAAACCGGCTAAGTGAAAGTTAGATTAGCGCACTAGAGGTTTCAGCGTACACCCTTCGAAAAACTCTTAATTCTTTGGTAAATAACAATGGTAAAGAGAAATCCACTTAAAGCTATGACATACCCTGGAAAAAAACTAGCCAAGTGCGAGTCGGACTCACACACGAAGGGTTCCGTACCATTATCTATGAAAAAAGCAAAAAAAAAAAAATCACCCCCCTTAAATTTTTGTTTTATTTTAATTTATTTATTTATTTTAAAGTGAATATTATCAATATCGAGTAAAAACGAGCAATAAAATCACGTTTATTGTATGGATAAATTATTTCATTCTGTGTTTTAGTATTTGTTGTTATAGCGGCAACAGAATTACATCATCTGTCAAAATTTTAACTGTCTAACTATCACGGTTCATGAGACACAGTCTGGTGACAGGCGGACAGACGGACGGACAGCGAAGTCTTAGTAATAAGGTCTCGTTTTACCTCGAGTACGGAACCCTAAAAACGTGCCGTCACCCAACACCCAAAAACACATTGTGTTTCATAGCCAATTCATTTATCAAATTTAAAGCCTGTTTTTCTCTTATACGATTTCTTACACATTTTATTACTAAATTCCCTGTGCGCTTTTGTGCGTCTGAGTAACTGAACTGCCTTTAAAGGATTTAGAAGATGGCATTATCACACTGTTACATTGAAAAGCTAGTGAACATCCATTTTGCTAAAAGGTTTCTCTTTATCTCATTCAAATTACAATATAAACAAATTATGGCGCCAAAATTAAGTTAACTGTACCTCCCTTGAACTAATTTATTTTAATACAACGCAAATGTCAAGTGCGACTCAGACGTAAGCTACTATATTTTATTTATTTAAAATTACTGCACAAACATGTGAACAATGGTGGACTTAATAACATTCGGCATTCTCTACCAGCCAACCATGGAGCCAAGCAGGTAATTTAACGGCGGTAATTTAGTAAAAAAAGAGAAATAAACAAGTACTTAAATGGTTTGCACAATATTAGTGTCTTGTATAATAAATATGGTGATATTATAAATATATACATACTAACGTATACTTTAGTTTAAATATATGATTGAATATTTATATCAACATTATAAACAAAACAAGATATGTTATACATAGACTCATACTTACACATAAGAAGTCACAAAAAATATAATAGAAAAAGAATATAAGAAGAAGTTCACTCCAACTGCCTGAGATAATATTCCTTATCCTGTTTTTTTTTAAATGATCTTACTTTGGGCCTGACGAATATCTTTAGGGAGTGCGTTCCAGAGTCCTGCAGCCTGAGTAAAGGAACTAGATACAAACCCAGTACAATCTCGTGAGGTAGAAAGCAGAGCTTACTTAAGGCTGCGTCCTACCCAAATGTGCAGCTTTCTGCCAGTTTTTATGATCGAATAACCTTTGCATACTTTTTACTAAAAAGTTGCTGTATTCGTTTTATTCTCTTTCTATTTTTTAACAATAACTCCTTATCAACTAGTAGAAGGAAATTAATTTTTTGCATAGCTAGTAAATTACTGTTATAGATTTTCTATCTGGAGGCACGGTAGTTCGAGCCTTTCCTGGAAACATTTAGGCGTATTTTTACGTCTAGGAGTTATTGTAGAAACATATCCTCTACGAGACACTCATCACTGTCACACCTTGTTTAATTATGTAAAAAAAAAATGCACAGCAAATGAGTGGGAATTTATTTACCAATGAGCACCATCTAGCGAAAGCGTGTCCCACCACCTCACTTTTCAGTATGTTTTACCCATTGCTCGTGTTTTTATAAGAACATACTTTATAAAAGAGTTGCTGTAAATACTCAAGTATTAAACTAGATTTGATTTTTTAATTTAAAAATAAAAAGTACAGTATTATAAAAAAAGCAATCCGATTTATTTAAGTTGACTTTAGATTTCTCACCACTTTTTGGTTTGAATTTTCTTTTATCGCAACTTTTTATAATTCCATACAAATTTAACTATTAATATTTTGCTTCTTAAATTGCGTCATTACAATATATTTTTCATAGACGCAAAATGCAAATACATATACATTTATGAAATACCAGTCTTCGGCAATAAATTCAAAGGCATTTTTTTTTGAGCCTATGCTAAATAACGATGTTATATAGTAAAAATTCGTTTTTAATAGCGATATATTTAAATTATAGATATTTTATTTAATTCAGTTGGTATGGAAAAGAAGTGTATTAGATTCGTCTTAAATTATATAATCATCCTGGTATTCTCGTCCGCTATCTGTCTGGCTATCACCATTACGAATATCTTTTTTATCCTGAAACAATTATTCACTTTTAAAAAACCATGGCTGTGTGAAACAAGTGTAATGTTTTTAATTAAATTCGCTAACCTCACCTCACTATACGCCTTCGATGGCCGACTAAATGAAATAATTGTAAGGCTTCTTAAGAGGAAATCAGGCTGCATTTCCCCATACAAACGTATTCCCCTGTTTTCTCCCTATATTTTGGCATTAGATACGAGATACATATACATACATAGCCACTATCTGTCTGTGTGTTTTGCTTTTTTTAAATGCCATTCCTATAAATAACTGGGACCCTGCAAAATTCTAAAAATTGCCTCGTTTTTATGGCATTTTTAGACGTGCTCAACGAATGTGAAAAATAATTTGTAAGAAAACAAAACATTCATGTTAGTGATTCATTAATTGGGATTCAGGATAAGTAATTATTATACAATACGGTGGGGAGGAGAGTGGGGAATACAAAACATTGATTTTGATGATTGTGATTGTACCTAATTAGTCCGAGGCGCAGTTGTCCCTATCGCTCTTCTGTGCCTTGGTCCGGGTCTTACAACGACAGGAATTGTGTTTCTAAATACCTGTGTGTATTCGTTTGGGTCTTATATTTCCTCTGAAGCTGTAGTTGGTTATACCTTTAAATTTAATGGGCGTTTTGTTGACAAGCATTATTCGCATTAAATGCCCTCAATGCTGTCTATGCGACCATTCGATCGTTCTGTTGACCAAAAATGAATGCGCTATGACGTCACATCCGGACCGCATTCAGCGTGTTGGCTGCACATGCTCGGGAGATAAAGCAGTGGATGCGCTGTCAAAATAGTGAACGGTCATATTGTTTGTTTACATTTGGTGAACTGAACGATTTCAATGCCTATGCGATGTCATAGCCTCAATGCCGTCAATAGAAGGCACCTTTTAGTACCTATTAATCAGGGATTTTTGTTTCCTCTACCAGCATGGCCGATTAGTTACAGTTCTACAGTGATCTACCGTGAAGTTTTCTGACACTTCTTGCCATAGGCTAGGTGCCGAAGTGATGGTAATTTAAATGATTAGTATTTGTTGCCAGGCTTCGTGTGGGAACCTTCAGATACCTATACAATGTCCGTCGGAATGTGTGTGTATGCGTGTATATGTGCGTGTTTGTGTCAAGATTTATATCATAGTGTATAAAATATTATAATCACGTCTTTTAATTTTCTTGTTATTGGTCTCATTGTGTCGTTGTAAATTTCCCAGAACAGTGTGATGTGGTCTTTGGTAATATATCTGTTTTCCAAAGCACAGCTTATGCACCATAAATCTTCTTTACATTGAGACAGTATTCCTGCAGAAGGACAGAGAGAATTACTTGGGATAAATTTAGCATACAAGCAATCCTAATAAACTAGCTAATATATAAAATGCTAGAGCCACCTTGTATGACGGACCATTCAGATCACCTGATTTGTGGTACAGGGATAATTGGCGAAAATGAAAGATCACAGGATATTTTTTTACCTATCGAGACTTGCCACTGAAAAAGATTTTTCTGTGACTGATACCGTGGGGCACTATTTGTTCAGCTCGTAACGGAGCAAAGGAGTAATCCGATTGACAGGAATATCTGGAAGTACAGATAATCTTTATACAATACAAGCTCTTAAGATGCTGACCAACGCCAAGTGACACTTTTTAAAATGGAAAAAATCAATATTTGTAGTAAATATTTTAAGTTAAAAATTTAACCCTATGTAGAAGAACATATACCTAATGTTTTGTTCTACCAAAAACGCGATAGCATTAATTTGCCTCGATAGAATTATTTTTTTTCGGTTTTTAACCGCTATTTTTTAACATATAACATTAAAATTCATATTAATAGCTAGCTAACTAGAAAGTCCATGGCTGTTTCTACAGAAATCTAAAAAATCGAGTTTGTTTTCTAGTAAATACCTAAAAACCGATTTGACGCTCACGTTTACTTATACTGATAAGCGCTGTGGTATTTTGTCTCGCTCAAGTGCACGTGATATTAGATAGCTATGTTTCAAACTGTCATATGAAGTGGGCGGGTAAATCCTGAAATTTCTAGTCGGAGTACCGGGTCATAAAGTGTGTTTGCTACTATGTACTAATGAACAAAATGAACAGTAGATCGACCTACATGAAAAAAACACTACATGTGCCAACTTTCATGATGATCGGTCGAACGGTGTCGGAGTTTATCGATGTCAAACATACAGACCAAAATCTATTTATTATTTATATTTACTAGCTGTCTCTGTGTTCTGCCCTTTAATTTGCACAGAGCCCTCTAGTGGAGAGATGTAACAGAATCAACAATAATAGATCTTTTTCATGAAAAAAACTTTAATTTGCCAACTTTTATGATGATCGGTCAAAGGGTATAGAGGTGATCATCGATTTTATCAATATAGATCTCTATATATATTTAATCTCGTTCGAGAGTTATCACAGAAATGTCCTGGGTTCCGTACCAGTTGATGTCGATGACAATGGTCAACAATCATATGGGGATGGGTTAAAATTACTCTTATCCGTACTAGGCTAGCGTGGTGAATCCAAGTCTATGTTGCATACATACCAGCTTCGACGGCTATTGAAAGTTTTTCCTGTAGTTCTATCAAAAGTTCTTCTTTGTTTGGATTCACAGGATATGTATTCTATAACAAACGGTTATTGTACAAATACAATACAATACAATACAATACAATACAATACAATACAATACAATACAATTTCATACATAAAAAAATCAGAATCCTGAGCTATCAAATTACATAGACAATTTCGATCAAATTTGCTCGAAAACGTTAAATTCTGCGACTGTTAAACCCTTAATACTAGATTTTGCCAGCGGCTCCGCCAACCCAAAAATCCGGTTATCAGCGTGGAAGTTTGCTATAGCAAGCTATAGCTGTAGCTATACTTTGTTTAGTTATTCCCGCGAGGGATAAAAAGTTACCTATGCCCTATTCCAGAACCTTATATATGTGTGCCAAGTTTCTTCTCGATCCGAACTGTGGTTAAAGTATGATTGAGATACAAATATTCATACAGATATACTTTTACATTTTTAATATTCGTAGGATAAATCGTGACTTATTATAAAACTGTACAAAAACATACATCAGAGCAAACATTACAAACAGTTCAGAGTGATCGATAATTACCTACTAATTAAATAAATAAATAATTAATAAGTATATATTTATTTATAAACACAGCGCCATCTGGCCCCAAAGTAAGCAGAGCCATTTTGGTGACCAGACAACGGATACAAATACATATGTATCACATTTTTTTTGTAAATACCGCACATAAATACACCCAGACTCAAGACAAACACAAATGTTTATCACATAAATGATTTTCCAGTGCGGGAATCGAACCCACACCCTCTGCACAGCAGTCGGCCACACTACCAATTTGGTTGCGAGGGAATCAATTACCAACAGATCAACTACCATTCACCTGGCTATTATACTAATAACGTCTTACACTTGAGGAGGGAGACTATAAACGAACGTCAATTTACAGACAAACTACTTGTTACAACGTCACGTGCCATCGCAGAAAGGCCTATTCCACCCAGTAATTAAGTTAAATATAGTCCATAATGTAATTTCTAAGACAGCGAGACGGCAGAGTAGTGTCTGTTCTAGCACTTAGTACATAATATCTCAATGCTAATTTCTTTTATTTCACATGAAAAATAAAATAGGCTTTTACACATAAGTTTTTGAGTAAATAAAAATAACTCTTAATTTCTACGAAATACAGAACCCTCAGTCCGACTTGTACTTAAGCATTTATTCAATTTCTTATTATTTAAACATGATGGCTACCTATCTTTTTTTATTTCTTAGGTTGGGTTCCACCAACTAATTTTGACGTTAACCAGCCGCCAAAAATGGGATTATACGGAAATTCGCGTAGTCAGCTATTTTTAAAATGTTCGGGCTTTTAAAAGTTTTTAAAAGGGCCGTCAAAGTTTAGCAAACCACTAGCTGGTTAACTTTAAATAGCTAACCGCCGCCTCAGTGCTTATTTGTCCTATCTACCATTGCTAACACTTTACAGTAGAAGAGTTTTTTGCTCTATTTAAGAAAAAAACTTTCGTTTCTAGATTTGAAGGCTTTACTTAATATTAGGAAAAGCCTTGAAATCTTAATATTCAGAAAAGCCTTCGAATCTTAATATTAACAAAAGTCTTCGAATCTAGAAACTAATTTTTTTTTTAAATAAAGCAAAAAACTCTTCTACTGCAAAATGTTACCAATGGTAGATATAAGCATTGAGGCGACGTAACAACAGTGATTTCCATACATGCTCCCAATTTTTGGCAACTGGTTAACGTCAAAGTTAGTTAGTGCAACCCAGCCTTAATTGTTACTTACCGACAGTTTCCGCAATATCATCTTGATGTTAACCCACTGTCTCCACATCGATAGCTTCTTCACTACCTGGTATATCATCTCCGGCGTTATCTGTATAATTAAATCAACATAATCACACCTCAAAAACGAAAGTGACATAACAACCACGGACTTTGCTATAAATCGACCTAAAAAGCTGGATTTCTTCTAAGGACTACAGTATGGGTTCCTTAAGAAAGAAGTTATTGGGTTTTGAAGGGTCGGCAACGCGCGAGTATTGCTCCAGGCGTTGCAAGCGTCCATAGGCTGCGGTGACTGCTTACCATCAGGCAGACCGTATAAGCTTACTTGTCATCTTAGTAGTATAAAAAAACACTGCTGATTTCCACAACATTGTTAATGAGTTGTTGATTACAAGGTCAGCGTGTCCTTCCATTATGTACGAACTTCTTAGAAATCCATTATATGCCAGTTGTACGTTTCTGAATGTAGTCGCTGGTTTTGGTAGCCGTTGGCTTAGTAATAGTGTTGACACCCTTCGGTTACGGACCCTAAAAAGTACAGCCCATAATATTTTGGTCAATTTTGCTGACCACGCCATTGACTAGATGGCATCATAATCAGTATAGACTATAGATTTCTTACTCCGGAGTACGTTTCCCCTGGTGGTCTCTCCCCATCCTGCAGCGTAGCAGTCGACATGATAAGAAGAGGTGACAGCAACACACTTCGTGAACCGACTTGTTGGCACTCTGGAGCGGCACCGAAATCACATATAAATAAAATACAATATCATTCCTTTCACATTCCATTATATAATATACAGTTTTGACGCATAAACAAACAAACAATTTTACCTCAACTTAGGGTCCCGTGGTCAATAAGAAACCCTTACAGTTTTGGCATTTCCGTCAGTCTGACTCTGTCGAGTAGGTATATATATTAATCACGTTTCTTGCCTCTATTATACGGTGTGGGATGTCGTTGGTTAGGTCGTTGTAACATTGCGGGTGTGTGAAAAACATTTTTCGATTTAGCGACCCGTTTGCGAAATATTAAGCTATAAAGTACTATTTTTTGTTAGAATCAAGGATCCCCGGTTGGTTACGGATATGTGATAAAAATCACAACAGTAGTATAAACTAAAAATAGTGTAAAACCACAGAAAATTATAAGTCTTATAATGTTCTGTGCTTAAAACAGATAGTAAAGAAGTCTTAGAACAAAAAAAAAACTTTTATAAAAATAGCCATTTTTTTTCTAAACTGACCATGCAATTTGGCTGTTGCAGCCATTACTGCTTCACCGGGCTTTTGGGGCGAGACTCTAAAGGAGTCTCAGCCCGTATAGCGCCCAACGCTCAAAGCTTCAGCTTGGGTTGCCGCTCATGGGGTGAATAGCCGCAATAATGCTAATTCTATGGAACCCTAACCTAATGCATATTATACGACACGCACCTGACCGGTTTTTATGTATAAGATAATTTCATCGACTTTTTAACTAAATATCTGTTTTTGGGATATTTGGGTTCACTCTACACAACATATTTATTTCTCTTAGTTCCTACTCATTTGGCTACGGAACTCTTAAAATCAGAGTTTGTGCTCTGCGGTCTACTAGCACGGTAATTCGATATTTTTTATTTACCTACTTTTCGTAGAAAGCGTAAGTACTTATTTTAAAAGTTTGATTGGACGAAATATGAAACTAGTTATAAGCTAGTTTTTAAACAATTTGTATTGTTTCTATATAACATATCTCTGAGTTGTAGATAGCTACAACTTGCATATTCGTTCTATAAACATTACAAATCATTTTGAAAATAGCTTATAGTTTTATTTTCAGTATAATTAAATTTTTTAAATGCGCTTTCTATGAACAGTAAATAAAAATATCGAATAACGGCGCTAGTGGACCGCCGGAAAACTAGGCAAGAGTAAAGTTTAAGTAGTAAAGTTGGTCTTAAACGAATTCAACCGGTTAGTTTAAAGCCGTATGGTGCAGCAAAATGTGATTTTCAGATATTTATTGATTATAAATATAAATACAAACAGTAGACCGAAACAAAAATATTGTAACCTCCTTTTACTTCCCAGCGATGTTCTAAATATCAGTGGCGGGCAATAGACAGGAACCATTAGTGCGTGAGCCCGACTCGCACTTGACCTTGTTATTTTCATATTTACTCGATATTGTATGTTGATAGTTATGCACATGTTATCTGTAAAACACAACACACTCTTTTAGTTTGCATTTGAGTATTCAACCGTATGTTCAACTATTTCGTTGGTCCATGCACAGGGAAATTAAATAAATAGCTTTCCCTTGTGGTCCCATTAATTATCAATTTTTCCTTCTTACCATCTTTTAGTTTGTCTACTGCTGGCTTCCTTTTCTGCTCAGTTTTTCTTGGCTTTCTTCTGTCGCTACGTGCGTATCTGATTAAAATATATTCAATTCTAATTCGCTATAAAAGGCTTAAATAAAAATCGAATTTTATGTTTCAAAAAATGCTTTTATTTTCAGAAAAAAAATCAGGACATTCGATGTTTAGAACACCTATTAAAAATTTTGCAGTCACATTACAATTTACTTTAATCAGTAAAGTAAAGTGGTCTACCTTCGACGGGCAGGATTGCGAGGACATCCGCATCGCTTACAAATTGAAGTATCCGAATAGCTTTCTGAGGAAATTCTGGTTAATATGGTGCATTCAGAAGGTTCCGGTCTACGGCGTCTGACAGTTCTGGTTCTGCGGGTCTGTCGACGACGACGTCGAGGCTTGTTCTGGCGTCTCTTCTGCACTTTGCCTGGACTTCTTTTAGAAATCTTCTGTGCAGCTGAAGATGCAGCTTTCATTGAATTTGCTAACATCTTATCTAATTGAGCCTCATTTTTCTTATGCCTTTCGTCGACATCCATCGATTCGGATCCGGATACAGTAGACTTTGATGATTTTTTATTATTAGAAATAGCAGCATCGGAATTTTTACTTCGGGGTTGTTTTTCACTGCTTGTGGAGGCCCTGTCATCTGTTGCGTCATCTTCCCCCATAATAATTTTTTTCCAGTAACGAATAAGAATTTTGTAGATTTTTATATATAATAAAAAATTAAATCGAAATCATTTCAATATAGGACAAACTTGTAACACCCTTTTTTGTAAATTGATCGCCGTTTGTTCTCAGTTTTTTTTTCAGACGTAAACAAGCTGTCAAAAAATAAAGAGTTTTATCATGGTTTTATCAGAACCTTCGACCTTATTACATAGAAATATTATAGTGTTTTTATAATGTCAATATAAGCTAGAAGCGCCCCGCGTTTACACCGGTAGAAACTCTGTGTCTAAAGACGGCTCTGTGACTCAGTGGGTAATAAAATGACCCGACTGCTGATTCGAGGGGCGTGGTTTCGATTCCAGCACTAGACAAATATTCATGATAAAAATAGTGTTGGGCTTGAGACTGGGTGTTTACTATGTATAAATTTCAAAATGTATACACCAATGTACTCGCATATATTTGTTTCCGTTACTTACGTATCCATAGTACAAGCTTGCTTAGTTTGGGACAAAAAGTTTTGGGAAAAAAAAGTATAAAAGTACTTTTTCCCTATCTATCCCTTCAGCTGACTCTAACTAAAATCTTCATAATGTTCGGCTGAACTCAGTGAACAAACGGCGAACGAACACCTGCTTTGAGCATTCGCTCCGTGTTTGACGTCTTTAATGTGAATGATGATTGTCCGTTTCTTGACTGAGTGACAGAAGAGTAAAAACGTAACTGTACAGACGTACATGGTACGTGTCCGAACGTACAGACTTTTGTTTAGAACAAATAGTCATTTAGCTATCAAAGTGGAAACAAATGCTAGTTGCTCTCAGTGAACACTGGCAAAACAGCAAACATTCGCTCTGTCAAAATGTTTGCTCGGCATCAAAGTGGAAACGCGGCTTGATTTGTGCCTGGGACCTACAAATGGGATTGATCAGCCGGGAGCTGCTTCACTCACTCCCCGCGTACCTAATTTTATTATCGCGTATAGGTTTAAAATACCAACTTCGTGGTATCGACGTATATTTTGTGAATTTATTGAATATATAATTATTTATTGTTGGAAACAGTGTGCTGGTATTTAATTTACTGGATGTAGCTGTGCGGAGCATCATATAACTGCAGGGACCGCTACGGTGATACACTCATTTTTTTTTTTATATTTAAACCGTCTTTATTTTATATTAGTTTCAGAGTTTTTTAAAGTACATTTCCGTCCCTTAGAGTAGGCCCCCTTGTATATTATAATATTTTCGGATGGCCGCCATACCGCCGCAAGGGAGTTAATTTTATTTTTTTGCAAAACGATTTGTAAACCGCCATACTTAGGGTTGCCAGGCGTCCGGATAAAGCCGGACACAGTCAGGCTTTTTGGTTGCGTGTCCGGCCCAATAAGACGGTGTCCGGCCTCTCCGGCTTTTGTTAGGTTTCATTTTTGATAATTTTTTATATGGGTTTCCGCTCCGCCCGCCTGACTTTAAAAACATTCTCGTGTCTTATATACAAAGACTAAAAAACCGGTCCAGTTCGAATCGGACTCGAGCACTGAGCGTTCCGTAACGTTATCTTGCCGTGAGACAACTGTTGTCCCAATACTACGACATAGGTCGCAGTTAGTTTATTAACTGCAAATAAATTAGTAAAAAAAATATTTTTTTGTGATGTAAACAACAAACTCACTATTTTCAGATTTTTCCTTTATGTGTGCTACATGGCATTGCTTCTGGCCAAATTTCATGATTCGAGGTCTTGATTTATTTGTGAATGCCAAATATGCGACAAAAATGACCGTATTTTGGCCATATTTTTTATGACATTGACTTAGAAGCTGGATTTGTTTTCAACTTTAAGGGATCGCAGACCTTAGAATTTGATATTAATTTGAACTTGATACGTTTACGCGTTTCTGAGAAAAAGGGTCTTGACAGAGACACAAGACAGGCAGTTAGGCAGACAGACAGACGGACAACAAAGTAACCCTATAAGGGTTCCTTTTTTCCTTTTAAGTTACGTATAAAATTAAAGATGTCCGGTTTTTTTACCCAAATGTCCGGCTAAGCTGACTGGTCTGTCCAGATTTTCGGTTTTAAGACCTGGCGACCCTAGCCATACTGGTAAAAATCACCCAATATTTGGTGTCACTGTCTCCCTGGCTATTATTTCAGTACCTATTGAACGATACTAAATTGTGCATTTAAAGAAGCACTAATTAGCTTTTTAAGCCGGTAATTATCAACCCTACCGACAATTACTAAAAACAATGAAAACAATATGTAAATGTTCATGAAAGGTTTTATTGAAAATTAAATTACAAAAAAAATTATTAACTAGTGTCCCCTCCCCTTGCCCTGATGACTTCTTCCATCCGGTTTCTCATCGATCTGATCTGACACGTTGGAGCTGTAGTTCTCGCCCGAATTCTTTTTTTTAGCTCTGCCCACCTATGCTCAATGGGGTTTAAGTCAGGACTCTGCGCTGGCCACTCCATTACTGGAATTTCGACTTCCTCAAGATACTGCTTCACTGTAGCTGCAGTATGTGGTCTGGCATTATCTTGCATTAAAGTGAAGCCATCGCCAATAAATCCAGTAAATGGGACAACATGCTCTTCGAGGACTTCACTGACGTAGCGTTGAGCAGTCCATCCCCCTGATCCACGGTTCTGGGACGCTCCGACGATGAAAACAAGTTCCGTCTTTGCTTCTAGGGAAATCCCACCCCAAACCATGCACGATCCTCCTCCATAAGAGCACGTTCGCTGGGCAAATCGCTCTCCCGGCCTTCTGTATACTCTTCCCCGTCCGTCGTTACCAAATAAACATTTTCTGCACTCGACTGAGAACAGTACGGCTTGCCTTTTGGTCAATGGACCAATTTAGGTGTTCTCTGTCAAACCGAAGTCGGGCTTCTCGATGCGCTGCGGTCAATTTCCGGCCGTTGGCTGGACTGTGTGCCCTCAAATTAGCTTCAGCAAGTCTTCTTCTGACGGTCCACCGACTCACACTGACGTTTCTTGGCGATTGGAGTCTCTGCTCCAGCTGAACTGCGTTGAGGCGACGATCCCGAAGAGAAGTATTGACGAGGTAGCGGTCGTCACGCTGGCTAGTGGCAAGGCTCCGGCCAGATCCGTGTCGACGAACGTAGCCACCAATAGCCGGAAACCTCTGGTATACACGACGTACTGCAGATTGGCTCAGGTTAAGTTCTCGAGACACTTGAGATTGATTGTGGCCAGCTTGGATCAATGCAACAGCTTGGACGGCTTCTTGAGGCGTGATGTCAATTCTTCAAGGTGGTAAGTCAGATGAGATAACGTGCGAATTTCTACGCTTTCGGTGATCTCCCTCTAATTGGTTGTGTTTACTCTTTATACGCTCAAATTATGCATCATTGGATAGGTAATTAATCCAGGTGTCTATAGGTATGCTACATGAATAGCTATTATGAATAAAAAAATGGAGTAAATAATAATGCAACAAAAAATGTAAGCGGTGGTCGATTTTTATGCTCTCAAGTGTATACATATACTCAATAATTGCTCGTTTAAAGGTATTAGATAGAATAAAAGGCGCAGACTGAGGAGTTTCAACGTAACTTCTCCTTAGAATGTGCCTCAGAACGCCTTTGCTTTCGTAACGGTTAAATCCGGCTCTTTGCCATGTTTAGTTTTTAAGAACAGTTGCCCAAGACGAGGCGCGTTTCCCTGATACCGCAGCAGAGTGCAGGCGGCATCGCTGCAAAAGTCAGTTCTCCTGTAGTTGTCAAGGGCATCTGCGGCCAAAAACAGTAGACAGTTCAAATGCAGCGCGTGTATGTACGAAAGTATGATGACACAACTTCTCTTACTATATCCTTTACTCTCTTTTTACAACATCAAAATTATCTATTCTCACAGCTCTTCTCTGAACTGAGTCAAAACTGCACCCGCCTAGACATGGCAGCAGTACTCAATGTTAGGTCCTCTACTCCACCCTATTCCGTCTCACTTCCCCCTTCTCGTTACCTGTCCATGCTTGTCGCAATATAGCTTTGTCCGGTCTGTCCCGCGCTATTATTATATTTTGGATCTATTAACTCTCTTCTCTTCTTCTTACATAACATTAGTCTATCGGATTTGATATGCGAAGTAAAGCAATGCCGCCGGGTGTGGTCAATCATAGGTTGCGTGACCACCTAGTAGCCTATTATTCTAAGCTCCTTGGCTGTTGTCATATGGGCGCGTTCGTTTTGGGATTAAGAGTTTCCACGATTGATACTTATCACACTTTTTATAACGCCAGTTTTGCTTCAGACACCTATCTTTCGTGTAGCTTTGAAACGTTAATAACAACATTTTTAGTTGCAAATATGCAAAACGGACGGTTGACGTACACACACAATGAATATGCATAGGCAGTTTGGCAGATTAATATAAAACCCCACCTCTGGACATGGGTCTAAAGTTTCATTTTTTGGTAGCAATAGTGACAAAAATAACAAAAATATCGTAAACGAACGCATGACAGTTTGTTACAGATGACACTAAAATTTTGATATTTTTGACACCAATGTAAAACGAACCATTGACTGATGACAAAGTAAACGAAAATAATGATTCTGCATCCCAAACCGAACGCGCCCTATGACAGCAGTCATTACGCCTAGCGAAAAGCCATACTGGCGGCTTGAAAACTCTAATAACCGAGAGGCCACTAGCTCGATCACATCTAGGTACCAATTCGCACTGAGTCAGCGCTATGGACTATGGCTTAAGCCTTCTTTCAAATTGAAGGACCTGTGACCCTGTAGTAGACACAGGTAGGTATGAAAGACTCACAACAGAAAACCTCAGCAGCTGTGATTCTTTGTTCAATAAAGTTTGCAAGGGAGAGGGAAGGTTTGCAAGAAGGAATTTAAATCGTACCTATGGTAATTAAAATTTTGAAAATTCTGTCTCATACTTACTGTAGGTAGGATTAAAAACAGTATAGGTAGGCTTTATGTGTTACTCGAGTGTAGATTGAGAAACTTGGTTCCACACACAGACCTAGGATTTTTCGCTACGCTAAAGACCAACACAGCGAGGAAAAGAGATATACTCATTACATGAACGCTGCACAAGAGAAAAAGAGACAGATAACCATATCTAATATGTTATTAGAAACCCATAGTAACTTGTTTGTTTGTTGACATCACGGGTTTCGTTGATTATTAGGTCAATCCTGACAATAAAGGACTTAAAAGTTTAGTGCTTAGGTATGGTGACTTGTTACAAACCTAATTGTTCCGTCACAGGAAGAAATAACCCGGACACTCATACTTTTCACAGGTAAATACGAAATTCTCACGTATTTTTCACGTTGCATTTCTGTTTAAAATTGGATGAGAAAACAGTTTTTACGTTATTATATTGCTTTTCTTTGTAAAACGTAGTATTATTTCATATAGAAAGGTTCTAATTCTAATTATTATTATTTTAAGTAAAATTGTAAAATGTTTGGTTACGCTAGGGCTTGACAAAACGATGACGTCATAAGTATCAGTATATCGATACTTTTTCCCGTAATTATTTATCAACATCCAGAGTAATTTAATTTTAATAATGTTTCTTACAAGTATTACTTGAGCGCATGTGGTTAATAGTCTTTTTTATAGGGTTCTGTAGCCAAATGGCAAAAATGGACCCTTGTAAACTCGTCATGTCCATCCGTATGTCATAGCCTTATAATTCCGCCGAATTTGCATCGATTCTAATAAAATTTTACACGAAGTTATCCTTAACATAAAAATGGAGAAAAAGCATAAATATATCGATAAAGCACAATGTCGATAGTGTACGCAGACAACACTATTCTCAACCCACACAAAGACAGTTACACTTACGCAATTTTTTTTTGGTATCGTCACTAAACTGACATTGTTTATTGTTTATTGGTTCTAAATGACATCTGATAACTTTTTGACAGTGCGACCCATATGGCCTCGTCTTGACATTTTACATGAAAATGTTTTTGGTCGGATTTCACTTCTATGTGTAAGTTGCTTATGACAATATTTTTTTAATTTGTTCGTATTTTTTTTCTTGCTTTTGGGTGTATTTCTTGCACATCATGGGTGCCATTTTTCATAGCCCACTCTTTATCTTTGTTTAATTTAAATATAAAACGCTTATTGTGTTTTTTCGTTTGTGGAGCGGCGGCAAAAGGAGAGTTCTGTCAGGTGAGTTGTTATGCCTGGGGACCGCCGTGGTCCACTTAACTTGCGCTTCGATTTCTATATATGCTGAACTGCCAAGGAAACTTCCATAGCGCGATGTAGGACGCGTGACGTCAGCCTTGCTTGTGTAGCGGTACGATATGATCCGCTACACGTTGTTTATAAAGGGTTACATTATAAAAAACTATATTCGCATAAAGTCTATTGGTTTACTCTGTCATCAGATTTTTAAGCCCGATCTCTGATACAGCTTAATACGATTTTTATCTTACAACAACCAGGGCCTACATCATTGTCATTTCCCATCACCATAGAAGTTTTATTTTGTACATACTTGTCACCACATTTTAATTTTTAACGAAGTACATAAGCATAGTAATATAATTCGTATAAGTATAATAATGTAGTAATATTCTGAAAACCTGACGAAACCCATATACACTTTTATCTAGGGATTGCAATCTCGCAAAACGTGATCCCGCAATCCCGCGGGTCCGCGGATCCCGCGAATATTTGGCACTAAAACATTCGCGTAAATCGCGAGTAGCACAAGTGCGCCTGTGCATGTCTTTCTGTAGGTGACCAGTGTTCTGTTTGTGTATTCACCGTCCGGCGTTTAATAGCGATAGCGATACAATAAATATTATTTGATTCTTAAGAAGATACGATTCGCAGCGTCTCGCAGCGGGCTTCATACAAACGAATTTCTCATTTGTTTTTGATATTTACTAATCAATCACTGTGAAATTTCTAAGTCATAATCCCGAGCCGAATATATATATCTGTGGTTTTCCAAAATTTTGTTAAGTTTTTAATTAACTAGAAATCTTTTTTTAAACCATTTGAATACACTTTGAACTATTAAAAACCTATAGACTTTTGAACTATTAAAAAGCTATAGACTTTTGAACTATTAAAAAGCTATACACTTTTGAACTATTAAAAAGCTATACACTTTTGAACTATAAAATTTAACAGACAACTGCAGACTGCAGACCTAGATATTTATTACTTAAACATGTCTTCAAAATTTCGTGGTGTTTTATCGACAAGTGTCAAAATAAGTTAAAAATTCGTTTGTATGAAGCACGTTGAGAGGCGCTCCGAATCCTATTCTCTTAAGAGCGTATTTTTAAAAATTATCACCATAGGTTGATATCATAGTAACAGCATCTAAGAGAAAGTTATGATTCGATTATTAGTTATTATATGAATAAGACTGAATTTAAAATATAAAACTGTTGTTAGCATTAAGGGTAAAATTAAACAAAACTAATTAACTATGCCAAACATTTAAAGATGAATCTTAGAAAACAGATGACTAATTTCTTATACTTAATTTCTTTTCTAAGAAATGATTAATAAAAGTTTTTATACAAAATCTGCAGTTTCAATTTGATTTTATGGTATAATTTCAAAGATGCGGGATTGAGTAATCCCGCATATCAATCCCGCGGGATTGAATGAGCTGCGGGATTGCAATCCCTACTTTTAATCCCTAATTTAAAATATGATTTTTTTAAACCTAAAAAACTTTTTTTTATTATTTGAAATAAGAAGTCTGTGTACTTTTACATCTCAACATGATATTTAGTTTGTACGGGGGAAAAAGCCATACATACTTTCGTCCCCTAATCAAAAGGGGGTGATGTACTAAAATCCTGAAATATGTATTTTATTATTTATAACAAGGTGTCCCTGTATCAATTTTCAGACCTTGAGCATGAAAATTTGCAAGTCTCATACAAATTTCCATTCCCTGGTTAAGCGGTTGGGGGGGTAAAAGTTGAACGTATTTTTTTTCTTTGTTTCTGTACTAATGCTAGCTCACATACCAAATTTCTAGGACTTCCAAAAGTATCCTAACAATTTTGATGATCATCAGTGAGTGAGTGACGAAATCGGGATTTTTAGATATCAATAAAATATTAATTATAAAAGCTATGCAATTGAAACTTTTTATGTTAAATAAGTCTACAATTGATATCATATCCCGAGAATTTTGTGTATCTGGTATAATCCAAACCCTTGACAGTTCAAAAAAACGACGAAGCGCTTCGAGAAAAGGTAGCTTCGCTTCGATTAGCTCGTTTGACCGTGCTACCAGATTTTTGGCGTGGTATTGTAGTAAAGTATTACTGTGGAAACTCTTTGTAAAGTTTTCTATACCAAGCTATAACTGTTGCTTTAGTTCGTTCAAATGGATGTCTGAAATTATATTTATCCATGGTAAGTTTTAAATTTACAGGGATAAAAAGTATGCCTATTTCTTTTTTCTCAATTGGCTGCCCCGAGGCGAAGTGGGATGAACAAGCAAACTCACTTTTTGCATATTTAGTATTAGTATGGATTTTTAATGTCCAGATGTTGGTGCGGCCTCAGCAAGACCGCCCATGGGTCCAGCATTGCCACAGCGGCGCTGGGAGAATCCTGGGTCCCAGCCAGGCATACCCAGCCTGCGCCGACTGACGCGTATGGAACGGTGGAGTTTCAAGGTGGACCTCATCCCACCAAAGCTCAAGTAAGTCTTACATAATGGAAACACGGCTTTTTGTCATGCTTTTGTCAATAAAGTGGAAATAGTGAGAACCTGGTCAAGAGGTTTGCTAAAAATATCATCCTTTCATGACATCAATCAGCCAGCAGCAGTCCAGTGTTGTGATCATATTTTCGAAGAAATACCAACCACAGCAATAGTGCTATTAGTTCTATACCCATAGCTATATTGTTGCATAGCCCTCTCCATAGCTCGCTGAGCGACTTTGAATTTGTGGATAAGGTCTTTCTTTCGTTATAAATAAGATTTAAAAACGTCATCAAACGTCATCACAACTATTTATATTATTATATCTATATATATGTCGCAGGAAATTTGTAACATGCGTAAACTCATAAGTTAGCTAGGAAATTTGTTAGGTTACGGAAAGTTGTCAAACGGCTTTTTAAATTACATCTTTCCTTACAGATTTAAGGAAACTTACAAGCTGACCGGCCCGTTTTAGTAAACTTGTAATTGGAAATAATTTCTGACATATTTTCGAGTTTAAGGCGCATATAGCAGCTAACTAGCGCCGCCATTAGATATCCTCAATTTTCTCTTCGTAGAAAACGAATTTCTAAAATCCAAATGTCACAAATATAAAGCTAGTCATAAGCTATTTTTAGAAGGTTTTATATAGTTTCTAAATAATATCTGTGAGTTGTAGTTGGCATTTCTGCTAAAAACGGCCACTTTTTACATACACGGTATGTAAAATTCCATTAAAATCAATACAAAGATAGCTGAATTATGAGACTGTGACATATGGATGGACGGACGGACGGACATGGCAAATTTATAAGGGTTGCCTTTAAGCCATTTGGCTACGAAACCCTAAAAAGTGTAGTAGGCATATAAGTTTTAAGATATACTTAGGGTAAAAGTGGGATGAATGCTTTTTGTTTTTATAGTATTCTTAATAGTGTGTTTGACATGCCTATTTTTTCTGTCATTGCAAAAGCCATTGTTTTTTAAATACAAGAGGCATCTATCTCTAGCTAAAAGTATAGATGCTTCAGTTTTGGGATACCATAGATGCCCTTAAACCGTCTATACTCTTAATAACAGACAGAAAACAAAAGTTTTGTGTTATACTTTGAGCAAATATTTTGCTGTTTTTGTTATGTTATAATTTATATTGTAATATGCCACGAAAATATATAATAAAAAAATGCTCGACTGCGTGCTCAATGGACACAGGAAGCTTCGATAAAAGCCATGGAAGCTATGGACAACGGTGAAATTGCGATGAAGAAGATATCATTTTTTTTGCCGAGTCGTAAAACCCAAGCACCACAGCCACTAGACTGAGTATACTTATTCCATTTTATAAAAGAGGAAAACAGTATGCTGTTTTCTTGTACTTAAGAGTATTCATAAAAGTAAAAAAAATATAAAGCAAAAGCGACAAAAGATATACCTGCAAAAGAAGAGACAGAATTAAGTACAAAGAGTAGAGACGTAGCAGAAATAAAAAAAGTAGAAAAGAAAAAAGGAACTGAGAACAAAGAAATTAAATCAAAACAAAAGCAAGCAACAGTTTATTTGTCTTCTTCTGCTAAGAATGCTTGGAAGATTATAAAAATACAAAGTCAAAATTAGATTGGATAATAAGTGATTCAATCCAAAGAAAAATATGTAGTTAATAGAAAGAAATTATTATTTTTAATTTTGTTTAGTTAAATTTGCAATAAAACTACACAAATGTTAGCAAAAGTTTTTGTTTCATTTCTTGGCATCTATCCTCACATTATAAAATGCAAATGTGCAACTATCCCACACCATAGACATCTATCCTCTTTCTTAGAGTTAACCTTTTTTTTACTTATTTTTATGTATGTAAGGAAATTTTTTTTTTTTTCATTTACCAATTTCGAGTTAAAGGTCCAGTCTATCAATAACCATAAACTTCTTTTTAATAATAGTAATCGTCTTAATAATTATAACTCAAATTCAAAAAGTTAGGCATCTATCACACTTTTACCCTAATCTATACTAATATTATAAAGAGGAAAGATCTGATTGTTTGTTTGTATTGAATAGACTCCGAAACTACTGGACCGATTTGAAAAATTCTTTTACCATTATAAGCCGACATTATCCTTGATGAACATAGGCTTCATTCCTACGGGAAAACGAGTAATAGGACAACGGGTAGTAAGAATTATCCTTCCATACTTATCTTTTTTACATAACTTTTAAACGGCTGAACCGATTGGGTTGAAATTTTATATGGGTATTTCGATGGTTTCCTGGATGTTTTAAAAATACAATTGGACCCGGTAGGTGGCGCTGCTGTCGGTATGTCAACTACTAAACGGCTCGACCGATTGGTTTGAAATTTTGTGTGTGTATTTCCATAGTTTCACAGACACGAATGTATTATGCCATTAAAGAGGAAAGATTTGATTGTTTGTTTTTTTTCTTTAATTGAGGAGTTGCCGTAAGAACCTACGCCGATAACGAAATTTAGGGCGGGCGAAGCCGCTGGCAGAAGCTAGTGTAGAAATAAATCTATTATCAAACAACAACTTGTAAGAAAGCATACTTCACAATTTTAGACTATATTATAAATAATAAACATCCATGGGACTGAAGATGCTCAATTACAGGACGCATCAAAGACTTTGACTAATAAGTTTCGACTTGTGTAGAATGTAGAATGTGGTAATCTTTGATTATTAAGGTTAATAGTAAAAGGTGGTAATGCACTTCATGTGTTTTCTTAACTCTATTGTAACCGCCACCCCCGCGTTTACAAATTTACTAGCGGCATCTAGGAAACTTGTTAGTTTTCTCAAACATTAATTTTTAAACTCGGAAATATGTCAAAACGGGTCAGCCATATTATTAGTTTCCTTAAATCTATTAGACAACTTTCCTTTTTGCAAATTTCCTAGAACGGATGGACAGATTTAAATAAATATTTTTTTGTTGTGGTCGTTATTGTTAGAGCTTTATATGTTAGAAAAAAATTGTTTTAGACTGACGAAGCGGCGGAGACTTCAAGTGTGTTACGTGTTAAAGCAGCTACACTTTTGTAGCCTTCTACGTCTTTTTTAAGTTTAAGACTATAAAAACGTGAAAGAAAAGTCTACTTACATTTTTTAAACATCAATTCACATATATTTTTTATACCCAGAACACAAAATAATTGTTGCCGACTTTTACTGTATGTTCGCCGCTAATAATACTTAAACAAATTAGCTCAAGATATGCATAACTTAATAGACTGGCACACATATGTATAAATAGCGAAGTGGCGTATGTATACCTGGCTTGTAATCGTC
The DNA here is from genome assembly GCA_946406115.1 of Apoda limacodes. Classification (NCBI taxonomy): domain Eukaryota; kingdom Metazoa; phylum Arthropoda; class Insecta; order Lepidoptera; family Limacodidae; genus Apoda; species Apoda limacodes. The sequence continues at coordinate 20,226,145 of OX291541.1, read as the reverse complement.
CCTGGTTTGCCTGACTGCCCCCTTCTTCAACACTTGTTACGACCCTGATTACCACGGTCATATCGTAGAATCTAATTGTCTTTTTTAGGGCAAAATATACACTGACGAACAAAAATAACTAGTTACATAAACGATGATATTTTACATAAACGATGATATTTTTTAAACTAGTTAAGATAACTTCATGAATCAAATAGTAAATTAAGAGAAGTTTTGTTTTACACATAAATAATTTTATTAAATAAGTAATTAAATACGCTTCAATGCTCCTTTAACTTCATAGAACTATCATGAGTTGTTTGGGTAATATTGTCGTCTAACTTCATTGCAGGGCATAGTGCGTAAAGGAATTTTGATAATGCCAACTGTGGCCATATTCACTTATCAATAATTCTCACTCATTTTATGATGTCCGTACATATAAGAACTCATGTAGGATCCTGTATATTTTGGTATATTCACAAGGCAATATGATTACTTAATGCGTCCCTACATAAGAAAAATTATATGGCATCCAGTATATTTATGTATGTCCTTAAGGCAATATGATTACTTAATGCGTCCTTACATAAGAAAAATTATATGGCATCCTATATATTTATGAATTTCCTTAAGGCAATATCCTTTCATTTATGCGTCCGTACATAAGAAAAATTATATCGCTACCTATATATTTATGTATTATATAATGGCAACCTGTATTTTGTACTGCAATTTAATTAACGTGTATTTGCATACTGTGTTTTTACCTATTGTTACTCTATAAAATTGATATGGTTGCTGGCTTTAGTTCCTTAAAATGGCATGTCGTCAGTTGACAGATACGGTAAATGTATATAATAGTCTTAGTATTATATTTGGGTTCTGTCTAGCTGATGATATATCATTTTAACTAGTCAGGAATTTACGTCTCGTCCTTTTTCCGATAAAGTCTATACCCGAATAAATGGATGATAACTCAAGTGGTTTCAGCACCAAAAGGACATCACTTTACCATCTACCATAAGTATTAGGAGCTTAGAAATTTTATCAGTTTGGTAAACGTCATCTGGTAATCTTCAGGCTTTTTTATGGATAGCACTTGTATGACCCGTAAATGTTGCTAACTGTTCCATATCGTTTTCAGTCATGCTGAACATTTGTGTCAGCGTAGCTAAATGTTTTCTAAGCCTTGTGGATGATATTGCTTTTGGGTTTTTAGCTCCAGTTGCCTTTGAATATTCTAAAACTTTTTAGCCATATATCGAATTCTCAAATCCAGGATTACCAAACCGTAACTTATTTGATGATGAAAGAAATTTGTCTCTTATCTTCAGCAATATATCAATGTCTTCTCGAACCTCTTTATTAAATAGTTCAGTATTAAAAGTTCCCTGATTAATTTTAATTGCAGCTTCTTCTGCTTTTCTAATCAGATATTCTTTAAGAATTTTCAAGTTCAAGGGATTATTGTCACTTTAGTCCACTTCTTTTTATTTAAATCCGTAGCATCTTGGCTTGAAACATCAAATTTCCAATTGGAGTCAATTATTTGAATCAAGGTTTATAGGTCCGCTTCTATTGTAGCAGTCTTAACTTTCTCATATGGTCCCTGTTTTTTCAATACCAGCATGATGGCTATACTACAACACTGCTTTATGCTTGAAGACATATTCATAGCGAATGTAGGCGACTCAAACCTCTCTTTTTCTGTGTCATATTTACCAGCAACTTTCGCAGCTGCCACTATTTCGTCGTAACGTTTAGTCCTCAGGGCATCAAAAAGATCTTTAATTATTCCATTAGATTTTTTCATTTCAATTAACATCTTTGCCATTTCTCTCATTTTTCGGGAAACTACGTTACCAAGGTGCTTGTCTCTAAAAATAGTGACCTACACACTGTTAATACAAGGAATAAGGACAAATTGGTAGTTCTAAAATGTCGTCTTCAGAAGGTACATAGCTCTTTTGCAATACAAAGCATATTTTCTACAATAAAATTGTAGAAAATGTGGATAATTTACCCTCAAATAAATTTAAAATATATGTCAAAGAAAGTTTAATGAAAAAAAGCTGTTACAAAGTTGATAAATACATAAATGATAAAAATGCTTGGAAAAATTAGAACTTAATTGATTTGTATTTGTATTGGGGCATTTGATTTTTTTTTTAATTTAAACATTGTATGTTACGTTATTACCTAATGTAAGGCTATATTGTATTTTAATATGAAGTGTAACAGATTAACTGCTGAGTTTCTTTCCGGTTCTTCTCGGTAGTGAAGCATTCCGCAAATTTTATTAAAGTTGCTTGAGTGTGTCTCTGCGGTGGTGGCGTGTGTGCCGGGTCGTTACGTTCCCTAAAACATGGTTGAGCGAAGCGATGGCTGATTCATGTGTCATACTTGTGAACGGGTGCCGCCTGTGGAGGCTGGTCTGCTCTTGCAAACTTCTTTGTATTTATAGTATTGAGTCTTACTTTTTTGTTTTGTTTATCAATACTGTAAGACATTGATTATTTCTAAGTGATGAATACATAAACTGTTTTTTTTTTAATATTTTGCAATTAGATACTTTTTATGTTGTGCTTGTGCTTTATATTTCATGTTTTTATATTTGTAATGGAAAGTGTCCTCTTATGATATTTTAATTGGACGCTGTAAGAGAAAGGGAAAAAGAAAATGCCCTTGCTGAGTTTCTTGCCGGTTCTTCTCAGACAAGGTAGTAGGCGTAGTGACATTCATAAGTGCTCAATTATTGTAGCCTAAATTGAATAAATGATATTGATTGATTGTTTGATATTCTTCCACTTCTCTTCATGTCGAATATTTCTTAATTCAAAAGCACGTCTGTGCAAAGTCCACTCATAAAAGTATGAAACTACGTCCGAGTCTTGTTCGCTAATGAGCGAAAATATAATCCGTGAAAACAAACCCCTTTCACCTTACCCGGACCACCCCGCAAACGTCTGATGCACAGATTTTATGCGGACGTCATTAAGTCGACGATTTAAAAAGATAATAATTTTCCAAAATCATGAATAATATACACTGACGTACGATTCGCGATGCCGTAAAAATAAAAAAAAGTAGATATGCGCCTCGCGAATATACGGGGACATGAACGCCTTCCAAAAGTTGTGCGTAAAACGCCGAAACTAAAAAATACGTCGGAATTCATTCTGGAGGTCAAAATACGTCCATGCTAATTTTTCGCACAGACGTTGTTATATATATATATGTATATATATATATATAAAGATAAAGATGGCTATTCCCCGCGTAAATTTTTTACCACGACAGTGGAGTAATATGTATGGTAATAAGCTGTATGATTATTTTTTATTTAGTATGTTCGGCTGGCACACGACACAAGACCTGAGCTGATCGTTCAACTCCTGACCAGAGAGTGGGCTCTCGACCGACCAAAGTTGTTGATCACCATCCAAGGAGGGAAGGCTAACTTTGACCTTCAGCCCAAGCTCAAGAAAGTTTTGAGGAAAGGTCTGCTCAGAGCTGCGAAGACCACCGGTGCTTGGATCTTTACTGGAGGAACTAATACAGGTTAGTAATGGACCATTATGATACAAGTGAGCTAGGCTGGTCATAACCTAATAATAAATAATTGTACGGCTTAAAATTTTTATTTCAAAAACATTGATTGTATTTGTATTTTTTATGATTTTTTTTTTAAATAGTAACTATCGAGTTTTTTGCCGAATTCTTCTCGGTAGAATTCAACAACATTATGAACCGGAGGGTGGGTGGGAGAATTCAAAAAATAGTATTTTATAACTTTGACGATTGAAAAGTGTTTGTAAAAACCTAAATTTAATAAAAAAAAAATACTTTTTGATTTATTGATGATTTGTGTATTAAGCAGAGCTCACAAGTGAAGTACGACTGAATTTAACACACTTGAATAACAGTTGATACAGACATTAGTGTTAAATAAAATGTTGTAGAAAGTTGATATTTAATAAAATCTAATATTTTTTATATGTTTATAACAAACACTTTAGATTTATTTTTTTCAAATAAAGGAACTTACTAAATAGGCTCTAGTTTTGCTACGAATTTTAAAAATCTGAAAAGTAAGAGGCATTGTATTGTGCGGTTATGATCACTATTGGGATACTGAAAACGGCGCAGTAAAGGCAGCTTTATGAGTGACTACATGTTAAAATTAATATTTATAAAACAGAAGCCTAGTTTCTTTGTTTGGACAACCCAGTTACACCTATATTAGTAATTTAATAAATCCTATAGTGTTTTGCAAAATCATAGTCGGTTTGTCAAGAGTTAGTATTCTATTTACTCAACTTCGCTGAGGCCATAGTTAGCCGCGATGTCCCAGTGCGAATTGACGGACGTTAGCTAGCTAGTGGCTATTCTACTAGCTGTCACACATAAGACCCTTAAGAGGGCAATATAGGCCAGAAACTTAATTTCTGTAATACTAACGTTGTGTATGTAAATGTACTAAAATCATTACACAATGACATATACATTACTCTTAGCTATATTTGTTATATACTTTCTTAGTAAATTATTCCATAATGACGCCTTAAAACTTTACCATAATGACCTTTTTTGTACGAGATTTGACGTTTTTACCGTTTTGTAATCACATTTTCTTAGTATTTGCTACAACTTAGAGTGCACTAGATAACAAGCTATTCTAATTATGTAACCAACTTTCATTACAATAAAATGCAATACTCTTTAAAAATTTGCACAAGTGTTGAAACAATGGTCACTTCCAGATTTTTTATTTGCATTCAATACAATTAATGAAAATAAGTAATGCACTAGACAAAAGTAAGTTTTATAAGATATTTTTTTTTTCAATTCTTTAGGTATTATACTTCAGCCACAAAATTTGCAGAAAAACGGCGTTTTTACGCGGTCTAGCCTATACCGCAGTCAATATAAGAGACTTGGCTTAGCATCAGCTGTCATTTGACAACAGAGTCGAATTCAATACCTACTAATAAATAGATTATTATTACTGCAAAAGTGTGTAAAGTTGTTTGAATGTTTGTTTTAATAAAAAAAGAGCTTTAATATTTGTAGATTACCTATATACCTGGAACCTCGAAAGGCTACAATTTAAAACAAAACTCATTGTCCACTACTGAGCAATTTTCAGTATTAGTACTGGTATATGTTGGCCTTGTCCACCAGGTGTGACCCGTCAGGTGGGGGATGCACTTCAGCTAGAGAGGTCGCAGCGCGCTGGACGGGTGGTCAGTATTGGAATAGCACCCTGGGGCATTGTGGAAGGCGCTAACGAACTGATAGGGCGGGGGCGAGACGTGCCTTACCATGCAATGGCTTCACCTAGGTAAGTTTAAAATAATTTTATTCACTACACGAACCAATTCATAGATTTCCTACTGGTACGCCGTAATTGAATTAGGGACACTGTACTTGCGTAATTTTGCAACTTTAAGGTGACTGACGCGCTTAGAAAAATGTGTACTTAAAGAGCCAGTGTAACTTGGCTGTAATTTCGAATAAGCAAACTGGAGACAAGTTCAGCGCAATTTGTATCTAAGCGCGCGTGAGTAGTGCAGCTACATCTTACACATAATGAGATTTTTATTGAAATACAAGAAAGAAATTAATATTTTATTATACGTCAGTCATTGCTGTAAAAAATGGTGTTTTTAAATAAGTGAAAAGGGTTAAATAAAAAACGTACATTTATAATATTTTCACGTTTGTCACAGTTTGAATTATATCTCTTATACAACACGGAGTAGAACCAAAGAAATCCAAGGCGAAAGATCCAACGTTAAAAGCTACTGATCGAAAACCAAGCATTATGTTTTTTAATCTTGACTTTGGTCGCCATCCTAACAAATATACTTATATAACCTTTTTTGCGAACCGTTAGTTTTATTGAGATATATGAGAAACAAATTTTTGTGACTTCAAAAAGATATTTGTACAGATATGCTGCCATAGTAAAAAATTTTTTAAACAGGATTTTTTTAATTTTTTTGCCGGCACTTCGAGATTTGGGCCAAATTTAGTATTAAACGTGAATATTCTCTCTTAGATTATTATGTAACACTTAAAGCTATAAAGTTGAGAATAGCTTAATTATGAAGGATAACAATTATATTTAAAATTCAACAGCCGGAAGTTTTGATATTCAAAACCGTTAATGTTTTTATTTACTTATTTGATTTTTTTGCACAGACATGTGTACAATGGCTAGCTTAATTCCATAGGGCATTTTCTACCAGCCAACTATGCTCAAAGCTGACAAATTGTCGGCGGTGCAGCGATAAATAAAACTTCTGAACAAGAGTTATAATATACATAAATGGAGTGTGAAGAACATACAAAAATATAAAAATACGAATATAACAAAATTTTACTATGCTATTTACACATAAATATATGTACATAAATTTAAAGGATGTTTATATAGTAAATTAATACATACATTACAATAAACATAAATAGTATACTATATATCTACAAGAAATATAATTCATATAATAATGAGTCAAGAATAAAATTTTAAACGACAAGATTATGTAACAAGATGTTTAATTAAGAGGCTGCTTCAAATACAATTCTTTGAGCGTGTTCTTAAGGGTGTATTTCGTCTGAACACAACGGATGTCTTTAGGGAAACCGTTTCAGAGTTTTGTAGCCTGAACTGTAAAAGAATGAGAAACGAAACCTGTGCGGTGAAAAGAAATATACTGAGATATGCTTTGAGAAGCACGAAGCGTGCTCTCGGGTATGGAACGAAGGTATTGGAATCTAGATCTTAAGTCTAGAGTATTTTAGTAGGGGGTTATCTCTGCAATTACTGAACCGATTCTTAAATATTTTTTACTTATAAAGCTGCCCTATATACATGCTGTATTTTGTTTGGTTAAAATAGTTTTCTTTTATATTTAAAGTATATTTTTTTTTTTGATTTGCAAATCAAAATATTTTGGAGTGTATGTATATGCATCAATATATTTTTACTAGTAAGGAGGCATCCTTTTCATACGTCACGTAAATTTCCGTAATTTTAGTATGAAAAATTTGCCCCTGGTCACACTTTACGTGACCTCCTCCCTCTCCTCTAGGCGCGTGACGTATTAAATAGGCCATCCATACTTCTCTAATAAAAAAAAAATATTTTTCATGACTGAAAATAGTAACAAAAAGTATTTTAATTCTAAAATATTATAATTAAATAATCTGTCCTTATAATTAAATTACATTTTTAAAACTATTTGAACGGGTCAACAGCTGTTGTTAAAACCGTTAATGAACTCAATCCATTCATCTGAGCTTGATAAAGGACGTCATTGATGAGTTTTTCTGCCAATATCCTCATGTTTGATGGGAGACTTCTTAGTTTTGCAGCTACATTTATGCCTGGAAATCAAATAAATTATAAAGTTTATAGCTGAAAAAAAAATTTTTTATTAAAAATATTAATAATATTTTATGATTCATTAAAAATATTCTGTTGTTTTGGTAGCAATAATAGTGTTAATATACTTATACAAAATATCATTGAAATTTCGATCAATTTAATTTTATATTTTTGTAATTTACAACATCTCACACAGAGTCGTAATTCGCTCTTCTGTCGTAACGTCATTCATTATATTTACGCTGTTTGTTGAATTCCAAACGCTGTAGAACAATGCTTCAGCAAAGGTTGCGAAGCAGCCTTCTATACTAACATATAATAGGAGGGAATTAAGGAAGGCATTTATTTATTTAAACCTACTGCACAAACATGTGTACAATGGCGGACTTCTTGCCCTTCGGCATTTTCTACCAGCCAACCATGGAGCCGATAAAACAGATAATTTACTGGCGGTAATTTGGTACAAAAGAGTAAAAAAAATGGTTTGCAAAATATTAGTGTCGTCCATAGGTAGTATAATAAATATGGTGATATTATAAATAAATAATTATAAATATACATACTTACTTATATTCTTAATGTAAATCTAATATTTATATCAACATTATAAACAATACATAATATGTAAATAATATATATAGGTATTATATTTTACATAAACTCATACATACTCATCAGTAGTCGCAAAAAATATAATTAAGTACATTCTTTTTCTATTATATTTTACCTCACCTTACGAATGTCTTGCATTAACATAATGAACATTTTTGCATTATGTCTATTTTGTAAAACCGAAAACTCCGTATCTTTATACTATTTTGCGTGTTTGTGAACCTAATGAATAGGCACACTGTGCACTTACCGATAGCATCGTATTCGTCTTCGATCTCAGTGCAGTGACGCTTCACAGACTTGTTTTGCACTTCATCAAAGTTCGCGAACCTTTTTGACTCGTGATCCGTCATTTCGATCATGCTCGTCGAGACCGCAAATGATTCTGTTGGGAAGCTGTCGATGGCCTGGTCAAATGGTTGTTCGTCATCTTCAATTTCTTCTAGGACCACTGCAGATTCATCTAGTTCTTCGTCTGATTGCTGTCGAAAGATATTAAAATTAGTATTCCTATACTGAAAAAGGTCATCATAAATTATCTTAACATCATATGTTCTATCAACAAGATTATCGATATATCAAGCAAGAACTGTAATTTTTGTGAAAAAAAAAATAACTAATTTTTATAGACCAACTAAAAATTAGAAGTTAGGTACATTTTTTCTTCCGATCCTTGTTTCTGGGCAGTTGAGAAATGACAACAAGTCGTAATACCATAAAGTGCTTTTAATTTGATTTTTCTCTTTTTGATTTTCGGCCGTTCTTCTTCTGAGTTCTAACTTGTTCCTTTCTTTTCTATGACTAGCTCGTATGCTAGCGATTTTCCTTTCTACATGTCGGACATTTGCCTTTGGGTAATGCTGTTGTAACATTTGCAATAACTGCCTTATGGCTTTTTTCTTAAAAGGCCGTATTCTGTAGCCAGAATGCTGTCGATTCCATAAGCAAGGCAAGTTTTTATACAATTCTATGAATTCAGTCAAGATCGGTCGTGGGAACGCAAGGTCGTCTGCATCACCCATCTTGTTTTTATAACAACGCTAGAAACAAAAGCAACCGGCACGGTTCGGCGCGGCGTGGTACTATGTTATGCACGCACAACCAACGCGACCCGAGGCTCGCGGAGAACTATTTTTTAACTTGGGTCTTTACGAGTCAGTTCGGCTCGGCTCGGCTCTACTCGGCACTCGTGCGTGCGTAACGTATTTGGCTGTTTGGTTTTTTTGCCTATTTACTTCTTCCTTTTCTGTCTTTGTCTCTCGTACACTATGCACGGTCAAACTATCATAAATTGGAAGCGATATACATTTTATGTTCTGAATTTTCTAAGTTCCGTAAGCAATGTTTATAAAATCAAAGTTTTATTTCATTTCAGTAGCGAAAATGTAATACGGTTTCGTTATTTCCGTCCGTCTGACTGTCCATATGTCACAAAATATTGCCATCGTTGGATCATTAGTTACAGCATTTCACAGGTGTCTTATAGATTTTTTTTTAATGCAAAATAACATTTTAAGGGGAAACCTCCCCAAAATTCATACACAATCAATATATACATGTGTGTGTTGTTCGATAAAAAGATGGGCAGATTAATACCTACCCACTAAGCTTGCCAAATTTGCAATAATATTGCTGAACATTATTACATTTGGGAGCTTGTAAGTTTCAAATGCAAGGTTGCAACATTCCCACAACCCTACCACGAAGCCCTATCGGCCGCAACAGAAATATCTCCTGCAATTCGCCCAGTCCTGATCACTGAAATCCAAACTTATATTATAAATGGGAAAGTAACTTTGTCTTACTGTAAGTTTTAAATAGATAATTGCAAAAAAGTTTCTATCAGAATTTATATTTCTGGCGGTTTGCTTACAGCACGGCTTCTTCATTTGTTATAAACCTTCGTTATTGCAATTGCACATTTATTTATCTTACATATATATTATATAATAAATATCTCTTACACATACCACTACATACTTCTATAACTACTATTACTCTATGAACGAGCCAAGAAGCTTATGTCTAATGGTATTAAAACAAAAAAATAGTTATTATCTTCCCGAAAGCCGAACAAAACCGATGTTGGCCGAAGTGGTACTTCGTTCGTGCTTCATTGGAATTTATTTTTTAATTATTTCGCAATCTTCTCTATACATGTATCTAAAAATCAATTGCGTTAGTCTCAATAAACTCGAGAACGGATGGACCAATTAGGATAATTCTTTTTTATTGTGTTCGTTATTATTAGAGCACTAAGGGTAAACCTATTATGCCGGGGAAGGTTTCTGAGAAAGAAAAAACTGGTCAAGTGCGAGTCGGACTCGCGCACTTGGGGTAAACCGATTGTAATGAAATGTTGGTAAGTTGTTGTGCACACGCTGGGGAAGGTTTCTGGTAAAGAAAAAACTGGTCGTCTTAGTTTTTAAAGATTAATCAAACTTTTCTCTTAAAGGCATTCAGGTATTTTAGAATTATCAACTTTGTCGTTAATTTAACATCACTTTTTTATAAATTTGAAAATTCATTTAAGGAAAATTATTTTGAACAAAATATATATAAGCTTTTAAAATATCTACAATTTTTATTTTTTGTAGTAGTATAATCAATTTTATACTTATTAGGAATAAGTACTACGGGTTTTCATATTGCTTAAGTTGTATTTCTAAAGAATTAGGTCAAGATATTTACATCACGCGGTTCAATAGTTAGAAGGGGGAGGAAACACACGTCACCCAAAACTACAAGCGCAAAGCAAACCTGCATAAAGTAGGCTGACTCAAATATGCATACACACCAAAGCCATACAAAAAAGCCATCACGGGACGCCTGGCTGGTGTGAAACATTGTAATTTTTTTACATTAAAACAGTTATAATAAATATAATAATATATAAATAATACGTAATAAAAGGTAGTTTATTATAAATTAATAAAATTGAAAAGATAACACACTTATCTAGTTAATAATTAGCTCATTAATAAACGTAAAAACGATAATTTACTACATATAGACTGTACAATAGCGTGGCGACGCGTCGCAACGGCATTCATCGCCACGCTAACAATCCTGATTAACCGCGCCTATAGATGTTTCACATCAAAAATAGCCGCGCCTATAGATGTTTCACATCAAAAATAGCCGCATATATATGTAAATAAATATTTTTTTACAGATCTAAGCTAGCTGTACTCAACAACAGACACGCATATTTCCTTTTAGTTGACAACGGATCAGTGGGACGGTATGGAGCCGAAATAGTTCTGCGGAGGAAACTTGAAAAGTACATAGCTGCTCAAAAGCTTCATCCATGTAAGTTTAAATTTCAGTTTTTATTACTTATTTGTCTATATAACTTAAGTGCTTTTTGTTTTAGAACGTAAAAAAATATTTTCTGACTTTTAGCGCCTACGACAATGAAATTGTTAAAGTTAATCTAATTATCATTCCTAAAAAGAAAAATTATGTAGGTACCAGTAATCTTATAACTTTGCAAATAGAATTATATACAAAGCTCTGGATTACTTACTAACTCTTACCTTACCATAATGTTTTCATTGGTCTCATTATTTATTTTCAGTTTACATTTGCTAGTGTCTCCATCTTCGAACACAAAGGAAAACAATTCATAATACCAAAGCTGTGGAGTATACAATTCATCAGCTGTCGTCGCCTTTTCACGGCTGTCTTGAACCTTTTTGTATTCCCTCCTCACACATGCTCGCAAACTTTCGATCTTCCTCAGAATATGAACTCTAGTCGCACTCGGATCATATTCTTGTACCAATTCCGTCAACTTTGAAATCGCTTCATGTCGTTTTTTCTTATGTTTATATGTTACACAATTTTTGTCCCAAAGGCATGTAAGCTCTTTGTAGAGTAGGATAAATCTTCTCAATAGTTTGCGAGGGAATACAACGTTTGTTTGATCTTCCATTTTGTGGCGGCGGCGTTTGCTGTGAGACACGTTCGCCAAGCTGCGCGGCGCGCAAGGTCACTGAACGTGTTGGCTCGCTCGCTCGCTCGCTTGGCTTGTGTGACGCGATTCGGCGCGGTGCAATGCTTGACTCCCCACTCCCCTCCTACAATTGTAGAGTTTCTCCACTAGACAATTTATGAATAATATTTGTCCACACACACACACACAGTCAATTAAAGCTTGTCAAAGTACATACAGTACTCAGAGCGCGCTTGTCCGGTGTATCTCTGTTAGGTACATATACTGACGACTTTTCACAAAACTCAAAATATCTAATTTTGAGGATACAAATTAGGTAAATTTAGATTAAATAAATGAAAATACCTATCGTATGGTGGGGGTGGGACCAGTTATCTGATATATTATTATAAACCCTTTAAAGCAGTGGCGGATTTAGAAAAGGGGCTATCAGAAAATTTTGTATGAGTATTTTTAACATAACATAATATTTTTTACCATATTATATTTATATCTTACTAATTATTTTGGGAGTGTTAAAACACCCAATGAAAAATCTGACTCCTAAGTTGCACAAGCCCTTCCTAAAACTTAAACTATGAAAAATGTATCAAAATTGGTATATCGGCTCAACTGTGAAGTTGTAACCTGGCTGTTACATGGACACTTCTGCATTTATAAATATTTAGTATTGATATTGAAGCACCGAACTACTGCGACTAAAGAGGTTAGCGGACTAAATTACCGGACTACTGATAGGGGCAAACCGCCTTTATAAGAACGGGAAAAACGTAAGGTAAAAAAAGATAGATAATTAGTTATTTAGTTATTGCTCTGTTCAATGTTATTACATTTTGCAGACACTCACTCGTCGACGCCTGTGGTATGCCTGGTGATCGAAGGTGGCACGAACACGGTGCGCGCCGTGCTGGAATACGTGACGGACACTCCGCCCGTACCGGTGGTTGTTTGCGACGGGAGTGGCAGGGCGGCTGACCTTATCGCTTTTGTTCACAAGTAAGTTCATCATCATCAGTTTATTTTGGTCCACTGCTTGCTGCTCCATGGCGCGCCACTTATCAAGCTCCTTGCATATCCAGCTTTAATCCTTTTTAAGAGGATACCTACACTTCGCGGCACCTCGCAGCGGGCTTCATACAAACGAATTTCTCATTTGTTTTTGACATTTATTGATCAATCACTAAAAAATTTCTTAGTCATAATCCCAAGCCGAAAACCTATGTGTGTGGTTTTTCCAAAATCTTTTAAAACGTTATATTAACTAGAAATCTTTTTTAAAACCATTTGTATGAAAAACTAGAATCCTGTATAACATCTGAACTATAAAATTTGATAGAAAAGTGGTACACTGCAGACCTAGATATTTATTACTAGAAAATGTCTTCAAAATTTCGTGGTGTTTGATCAGCAAGTGTCAAAAATAAGTGAGAAATTCGTTTGTATGAAGCCCGCTGCGAGGCGCCGCGAAGTGTATCCTCTTAAAGGTAGCAAGAACTTGAAGTTTCTGACAACATTTGAAAGTAATTAATATCCATATTAATATTTGTCATTGTCGGTGTCAGTTTTTGATGAACCTCGGCGTAACGCAAAGCGAGACGTATTATAGACATTAGTTTTTGAACAATCTCGGCACAATTTAAACGATCAGCGGCGAGGCGGTCCTATGCGATACAAACAGTGTTTGATTACACTTTTATTAATACTTTTTGTTATATTAAAACCTGAATAATACTGTTTTACCTAAACCTATGTTTCATTTTCATAAAAAAAATATAAACGACACTTTTAAGTAGTATTTTGTCTAATGCGACGTAGAAAAGGAAATAAATAACATTTACCCAACTGTTGGGGTACGGCCTCTCTCACCAAGAGCCCATTGCGGATTGTGAACTCACGTACGATGTTTTTCTTTTCCGAAAAGCCTGTGGCGCAAACAATCAATGAACCTACTCATTTTAAGAAATTAAGAAAAAGACTCATTGGCACACGCCAGGTTCGAACCACTGCCACTCAGGACAACCAACTGTCTTTAACAAACAACCACACTGAGGAACAATAAAGCCTTTTATTTGTTACATATTTCTCATTATAAAGACAATAAACAAACAAAACTTTGAAACGAGTTTCGTTTCTTTGCTCGACGGATTTAGTCAGTCAAATTGGATTTATACACGGATCCCAGCTTCTGTTTTACAATGAAAACTTTATTCGGACGCTCGCCTCGCTGCGTACACCTGATTCGGGTAGGATAATGAATTAAATAGTACCCACCGCGCCATCTACCTAATGCTTTTCTACATATATATTGAAAATCTCGAGAGAAACTCTAAAAGGTTAAATATTGATGATCTATACTAATTTCCTCTTAAGTTTTTCGCATCCACGTTTTCCCGGTCATTACCACGATGTCAACGGACCAACTTGTCTTTGGTCTGCCAGGTTCCCTGATATCTTATATTCGCCAGACCCCATTATGTCCAGCTCAATGCCACTTCAACCTCGCTACTCGGATTCCTACATAGTAACACATTGCTATATAATTCTTATTATGCTTGCATGTCTAGATATGCGTCTGAAAGCGGCGAGCAGACGGTTTTGGAATCGATGCGGGACTATCTGATCAACACCATTCAAAAGACCTTCGAGGTTGGGCTGCAGCAGGCCGAGTGCCTCTACGGCGAGCTGTTACAGTGCACAAGGAAGAAAAATCTGGTAAACCAACTGTGTACTCTGAGTATAGAAATTAACAAAATATTTACTGAAATTTATTAAACTCAGAAATAAGTGGAATGTGGTATGTACAATTGTACATACCCATAGGTACTTACCTAAGACATTTTTGATTTCGCAAAACTCTTGGCTCAATTGTTTTAGATCAGCTGGTCTGGGTCTTTTATAAAATAACAAAATAGATTTTTAGCAAACTTTTGTCATTATATAATAGAATATTAAATGCTTAGTCATCACCGTGGTTCAGTGGGTATTGACCCGACTGCTGAATCGAGGGCAGTAGGTTCGGTTCCTGCACACGACAAACATTTATTATTTATGTTTGTCTTGAGACTGGATGTTATCCATGTATATTTGTATGTCTGGTATCCATAGTACAAGGTTTGCTTAGTGTGTATAGTCCAAATGTTTAAAAGAATAGGTATATTTAATTAAGTTCAATCAGGATTTCCACCGCTTAGTCAATCCTACCCTTAGGCCAGGCTGAGAAGCGGCGGGGACTCCAACTGTACCTGCTACAACATAGCTTTTACACGTACTATTCTGATTTCTTAAAGTCGAATCTCCAACAGATAACAGTATTCAGGATACAAGAGCGAGCGGAAGGTGGGGAGGTTCAAGAGTTGGATCAAGTGATTCTGACGGCACTGTTTCGGGCACAGCATCTGTCTCCTAGCGAGCAACTCTCCTTGGCCCTCACGTGGAACAGAGTTGACATCGCCAGGTCCGAGATATTTGTTTATGGACAGGAATGGCCTTCAGGTGATTTCATTGAGATTTGTACCCCACTAATACCTATTATACTTATTACAAATATTTTTTGTTATATTTATGTATACATATATCTATGTTGTAATAAATCAGATTGTATCGGTAGTAAATTAAGGTTATATTAATAAATAAAATGCCTATAATAAATGCGTAAGTTTGGATGTTTGTTACTGAATCAAGCTGCAATCACTAGACGGATCTGGATGAAACTTGGCACAGTATATGCATTGGGTCCTTAAATAGGACATAGGCTTTTTTTTATCCCGGAAAATTCAAAAGTTTCCGATATCCGAATTTCACTTGAACGAACCATAGCTTGCTATAACAAAGTTCTTTAGTATAATCAAGGAGTCGCCGTAAGAATTTAACGCCAAAAACCAAATTTAGGGCGGGCAGAGCCGGTGGCAAAAGATAGTACATATTTTTATATCTTGTTATGCATTGGTATTGTAGGATGTTATAATATTATACTACTACTGTTTATTTGAAAATTTTAAGAACTTATTACTAGCTTTTTCTCGCAGCTTCGCTCGAGATTAACTAGAATGAAAATATTCGATGATATTTCCTGTTACTCTAGCTAGGTATTAACCGTCGAATATGTTGTAAAAAGTATTTATGTCCTTCTCCGCCCTATCCTTCCGCCATTAGACATCCTCAATTTTCTCTTCGTAGAAAACGAATTTCTAAAATGTAGTTCAGATTTTGAACAGACACTCTTTAATTATTCTTAATAGAATAGGCGTATCATTACCGCCCGTGGTTTCTAAGAACGCGCGCTTTGCGCAGAGAAAAGTAAAATTTACAAAGAAAAAGCCCGTGGAAGTAATTAAGATCTTAGTACCCGCTGTACTGTACCTAATGATTGTTTACTAAATCTCATCATCTTTCCTGCCACTATCTAATTAAAGCAGCGATTTTTGTGCTATTGACATGTAAATTTTTACGGTTAAACCAAACTTAAAGAAAAGGAGCATTATTTTTGAAACTAAACAATATTCTCTCTTGTCAAAAACGTAATTAAACGTCCTTTGTCATGCAAACAAACTTGACTAAAGCAAGTTTCATAAAAACAAATTAATGAAAACGACTGATGTTACTGAAATAATATTGTGTACAATACAATACACACATACCTTCATTACTATGTAAGTAGACAGGTACTGTAGTTATTATCCAACATTAGACATATATTTGTTTGTATTTATTTCTACAAGCTACCAAGTTTTATCATAACAAGAAAATGTAATTGCTCTTAGCCTTGTTACAGAAAATGCTATGTGTAATATTTATTTCCAAATGGTTCTTGTTATTACAGCTATTGATATAACTGCCTCTGGCAATATTACTTAGATGTATTTTACGGACAAAGTAAGGTCCTTTTAATTAATTTTGGTTTACTGTAAGAAATTTCCACCACTGAGTGTTTTTGTACCATAGAAACATGATAAATATACCTTTTTGACGGATGGTCGCTACTGTAAAAACCTACTTAGTAAATGTTGTAATCTTGGGGGCGTTTTGTTGACAAGCATTATACGCATTGAATGCGCTCAATGCTGTCTATGCGCACATTCGATCGTTTTGTTGACCAATAATGAATGCGCTATGACGTCACTTCCGGACCGCATTCAACGCATTGGCTGCACATGTTCAGGAGATAGAGTAGTGGATGCGCTGAGAACATAACAATTTAATGCATGTGCGATGTTATAGCTCTCAATGCCGTCAATAGAACGCACCTTTTTTAAATTTTACCGTCACTACTATATTATGTAGTTATGTGCAAATGAGGAGATGCAGGCTTACTCTAAAATCAACTTTTCCCTACTGCGAACTTCTATATAATTTATAATCACCATAAATAGCTTGTCAGTAGCGAGTACTTAGCATTTTCTACCCAATATTCTAAAAATAAGTGTATTTCAGGAGCTCTCGACGAGGCTATGATGCAAGCTTTGGAACACGATCGGATAGACTTCGTTAAATTACTTTTGGAAAATGGTGTTTCTATGCGCAAATTCCTGACGATTCCCCGACTTGAAGAATTGTACAATACGAAGAGTGGACCAAGTAATACTTTGAGGTATATACTGAGGGATGTCAGACCTCACCTGCCGAGAGGGTATGTGTATACCCTGCACGACATCGGTCTCGTAATCAACAAGCTAATGGGAGGAGCATATAGGTAAGCCATCAGGAATCAGGATGTTCTCTTTAATAATTTAAGCGGGTTTGCTTTTTCATATACACTATCGTCTTAGTTAGAACACGTCCACAGTTGAACGCAGGATTCTGCCATATATTTTTGCAATGGCTTAATTTTCCCTTATAACCTATTATCAATATCTACAAATCAAAAATATACATAAAAAACATCCTAATCTTCTTAAAAATTCAGAAGATGTGAGATCACAATAACAAAAAATTACTACGAAGTTTTTGTGTTTGTTACCTTCTTCTTTCTAAGTTGGTGAAAATAACAAAACAAACATGTAGGTTTTTGTTGCCTTGGTTCCTAATTAATTATAAGAATTTCCTAATGAAAAACATCCCTGTATCGTTCGTACGTAAATTAAGTTATTAGTTAAATACATTTCGTTCAGAAATCTTTACAAGAGGTTCGTAGTAGGTAATTACTTTGTATTACCTGAGACTGACCTTTTCCGTTTTCATTTGTCAATTTCCTCCGAACGCCCGTCATACCTTGTGGTATTTCCTATCATATTGCGTATAAATGACTTAGAAAATACTCCTTATTAAATAAATACAACGCCACTTTTTTGGTACCTATTTATTTATTTTGAATTATTAAAGCTTGCTATATAAGATTGATAAAAATTTAGGTTTTAGTAATCTTTTTGATATAACCCACTTATTATTCATTACAACTAAAGCTTAAAAAACGGAATAATTACTAAAAAATAAAATATTATGAAGTTAAAGTTTGTTTGTTTTTTTTTTGTTTAAACGCGCTAATCTCTAGAACTACCAGTCGGATTTGAAATTATTGCTTTTGGTATCTCAATTCTTGTGGAAATTTATATGCTATTTAACATCACGCTACGACCTTTAAGAGCCGAGAAGCCTTTAAGAATACCTAAACATTGTCGGATAAAACCCTAATAAGCGAAAACCTAGTAATAGTGCGTGCGAGCGGTGCGACGGCAAGCGGGGGGGGGGCGTGTCAGCAACGGGAAAGGCAGAAAAACGTCTGTCAGGTCAACTAGTAATAAAAGAAACGACTCAAACAAACACTTTGGAGTTTTTATATAGTTTTGCCAGTACTGAAGTGGCAAAAAGAAGGCGAAAAATTAAGTTAAAAAAATATAACAAGTATAGTTTTCATTATTAATAAGTTCCTATAGGTATATTTATCTCATTTTTTTTAATAAAGGTGTTATTACACGAGACGCAAGTTCCGTCCGATTTACGCGAAGGTGATGAACAAGAGTGTCAACGTTCACCGTAACAGTGCCTCATTTACCCGTCACAACGCAGGAGGTCTGTCACTCATCACCGGCTTTATGCCTGTCACTACAGAGATGGCTCTCTTTGACTATCCCTTTAATGAGCTATTGGTAAGAGTTTCTGAAACTTTTTTGTCTACTATAGCACGGACGCGAAGCAGGAAGAATTTCGTTTAATGACCGGTCACTATTTGTCTCTGCGCGCGCATAATTAGAAATTACTACTTTTTTGACCACTGAACGCAGTCTAATAGGTCAATGCACGAAAGTCTTTGTGCTTCGCATCTGTACCACAATAGCAATTTAACTTTGATTAACTTGGCAAGAAGCCTTTCTTGGCTAACCCTATTAAGAAACTAATAAATTAGCTTTAATATTTGCAATGCCAACTTTTAAAGAACGCCTCATTTAAATAGGTATTTGTATGCTATCCTGCCTATTGCTGGAATTTTATTTTATTTAAGCCTATGCTCTATTAGACTACTCGTGTATAACTATCGTGTATAAGAACTGACAGATTTACACCCTTGTAGCAAAAACATTTATAGACCGAACAGCGCAAGCCTTATCTACAAAAAGAGTAAGTCCTATCTTATTTATATATACCTCGGAAAACAGGTCTCAGTTAATAGAAACAATAAAGAGAAAGAGGTATATAGAAGGATCAATTCCACGTGGAAAAAGTTTTGGGCGCAGCAGAAAGAGATCCTTAAAGGAAACAACCACCACCACCACCTAAGCTTTAAAAAGATAGTTCTAGATACTTGTCTACTACCTTGCTTGACAAATAGGAGCCAAACATGGGTATTTACCAACAAAATAATAATACATAAAATTCGAAAATGAACACATAAGACACAAAACAAAAGTGACACTAAAAACATGTACTCCAACACGCAATGAAACTGAAATGACCATGGATGGGTCACATATCATATCATAACTAGATGCAGACTAGCCAGGACAGGGATAAGTGGAATAAGTTGGAGAAGGGACATCATCAGCAGTATAAAACCAACAATAACTTAGGAACAAAAATCAAACATAATATTATGAAATATATTTGATGTGATAATAATCCTATTTACCAGTGATTTCAATGGATCACAATTGTTTGTAACATTAGTGAGATTTGCTTAGGACGACCCGATCCATTGCGTGCTCACTTGCACATTACGATTATGTAATTATTATACATATGTCTATAAGAACCTTTCTAAGTGGTTTTAAAAGAAATACCATTATATGTTGTTATCATACATGTAATACCTTTAAACGAGCAATTCTTGAATATAATTATCTAATCTCGGAAACGGATCGGAGACGGATGAAATTTAGTATGCGGGAGGTTTCGGGGGTGAAAAATCGATCGAGCTAGGTTTCATTTTTAGACAACGTCGTTTTATCCGTGTTTTCAGGCAATGATATACTAAGAAATATTACTCTTCCTGTCATCTTTTGGCGAGTAGTTACACGATTTTACTTTTACCGACACAGCAAAACTAAAGCTGCTTGACAATAGATGGCGTTGTTCAGCAACACTAAAGCTACTTGATTATAGATGGCTTTGTTAAAAAAAACGAGCAAAGCTCGGTCCTCGAGATACTTATATAGGTATATATCACAAGGACATATCTAAGTCACCTTTATTGCCATGAATTTGACCTTATATTTGGTTGATGTATCCTATAAGTTTTGTTATAAATTTTAATTTGTTTATTAATTTTTTTTTCGTGTGCAATAAAGTATATATCTATCTATTTAAACAAAGTTTAATGAGTTTTGGACTTATTTCTAAAAGTTTAATCGATGTCTACGAATTCATCGGTAAACACAAGTTTGTTGAAACTTGATTGCGTGGAATGAATTTTTATTTTGTTCTAATGAAAAATAAAATTCTTCATTTAGCTGGTGTTTTTGGGCTTAATACTTGAAAGAAGAATCGACGGAACTTTTATAAGATTGCTCGTGTGTCCTGTCTGACAGTCTGCCCGTCATCCGTCAATTTGTAGAATCAAGGAATTCGATAAATTTTCATTTATATTAAAACTGGCCACTTAAGTGGGTCTCGTCAAACGTAAGTAGGTTGCTACAATAAAACTCGGTCATACTGTTTTAATCCTAAGGCACCATTAATACGCGAGTCTAACTCTCATTTGACTGGTTTTTCAAGTATATATAAGAAAAAAAATTTTAAAATTATTAAAATGTAGGAAATTTGAGTGCTTAAAGTCGTTTTTTACTTTTGCAAACAGATGTGGGCAGTATTGACGAAGCGGCACCAGATGGCCCTACTGATGTGGACCCACGGCGAAGAGGCATTAGCCAAGTCACTGGTAGCTTGCAAGCTGTATAAAGCGATGGCACATGAAGCTGCTGAGGATGACATGGAAACTGAGGTGTATGAAGAATTAAGGCACTATGGCAAAGAATTCGAAACCAAAGGTAAACTTATTTCATTAAAACCTCCGTTGCTGCATAGCTCAACTTTTTTTCATTTTTACCTTTTCATTCCATTTTTAGGCTTTCCGTACCTTAAAAGGGAAAAACTGTTAAGTTTTTCGAGTAAAACTCGAAAACTAAGTTGCGTTCTAACTTAAATTTTAGGCTAATGGTTGATCGTAATGAGGCGTTATATCGCTCGTCAATAACTAGACAACAAAGTATTAAAAAAACTATGTAATCAAGATATCTTTGGTATTATTTTTACACGACATACCCAGAAGGATATATTTATGTGGGTATGTCAGTTTCATTTTGACCTCCTGTAGTCTAAACGGCAAGAGCATTTAGATGAATGAAGTCTTGATAGAAAGGGATTTTCTCGAGTGTTATACACATAAAATAGTTAGGCGCAACTCGAAAAAAAAAGTAAAAAAATAACGAAAACTAGAAGGCTGTAAATAAAAATAAATAAATAAAAAAACCCGACTGCAAAAACATTAAGAACTAAAAAGAAATATTTGACTAAACCTGAAATTCCGTCTGCTTATAGGTAATTAGTTGGAATATTTAAGGTGCACTTATTAATTTCTTAATGTTTTTGCAGTCGGGTTTTTTATTTATTTTTTATTCTTATTTGAAGACATAATTTACATTCTTATCACAATTACAACTTTATTTTAATTTTAGCATTAGAGTTATTAGACTACTGTTATCGACAAGATGACGACCAAGCTCAACAACTTCTAACATGTGAACTCCAGAATTGGTCAGGTCAAACGTGTCTGAGTTTGGCTGTAGCAGCAAATCATCGAGCCTTGTTGGCACACCCTTGCTCGCAAATCATTCTAGCAGATCTATGGATGGGTGGTCTAAGAACCAGAAAGAATACAAATTTGAAGGTAAATAAAATTAAGGAAATAACTTGAGAATTCCATTTTTCTTCTCTCTTTTATCTTGTTAACGCACAGACTTTAATTGGCACGATAAAGTAGAGTCGATGTTAGAGTTAGAGGTTAACTTTAACAAATGTTAAATCAAAATTGTCTGGTGTCTGTGTGTCAATGAGCCGCTTTGTAATCTTTGATTGAAAATCAGCATGTATTGCAAGATGTGTACGACGTCGATTATACGGGTGAAAATAACAGAAGAAAATATAAAGCATGCAATGACTTCAACATTATTATTACAATATTGTTAATTGACGAAACAAACTGTAAAATGTAAAGAAGAGACAGATATTGCATTATGTTCTTTTTTGTTAAAATACTTTTTTTATATTGTTAATACAATGAATAAGTTCGTCACCAAATTATTCCACAAGATAATTTAAATGAATATTGTTAAATACTAAAAATTCAATTTAAAACCTAATTTTAATTCGGACACAAAGCACGAAGCACCTATTTATTATATTTAGTTGTATGTTTTTTTCCACATCACTGAAGTCGACCGTATAATCGGCGTTTCATCCCTTCATTTAGTTGAACGTAGCATGAGTCGCTTACGATATCGACTGAGATAGGTCGCATCGACTGAGCAGCGTTTCCTTTGCCACATCTGCTTTGTCATGGTCTGAAGGTAATTCTGAGCCTGCTGTGTCCACTCTACATACTACAACTCGAGTTCAAGTCGAAGGAAGAACTGCAGCTGATGCCGCAAACAGAAGAGGAACATCTTGAGAATGAGAGCCTGGAAGACGATAAGAGTATCAAGGATCCCACTGATGCGGAGGTAAAGTTTTATGTTAAGTTGCTTTTCATCTTGCTTTTCT
Source organism: Apoda limacodes (assembly GCA_946406115.1). Lineage (NCBI taxonomy): Eukaryota > Metazoa > Arthropoda > Insecta > Lepidoptera > Limacodidae > Apoda > Apoda limacodes. The sequence goes on along the minus strand of OX291541.1, from coordinate 20,203,010 downwards.
TATGATTAGTAAAGATATTTTTATGAAAATTATTGATGATCAATTTTTTGAAATTTTATGCATTTATTAAGTTAATCGTTCGTATTTATAAGACAATAACTGACACTCAATACATCCTACGATGTGATGTTGAACAACGACGCGCATCATGTTGCATAGATAGACCTCTAAATGCGAAGTTGCGCAACGTCGCTCAACGTATCTCACTATGTAAATGTTTAAATAATGTTGCGCGTTCATTGTTTGCCTAATGAATACATGGCGTTATAGTTTAGAATATGTGACAATTGTGCACTCAATCTTTTAAATACTGTCATTTGTCATTTTTAATTGGTTATAAAAACATTAATTAAAAAAAAGGATTGTATCAAATAAAGTAATTGAAATAAATTTTGCTAAGAAAGAAACTTTTGCAACAGGTGAAAAAAATTTGTTAAATTATATTGAACTCAAATTAATGCACATAAAATAGTGAAAAGTTGACGATATACGAATATAATGCTCCCATTGTACCAAACGAAATAAACAACAATAAATTTCTTTACTTATATGTATGTAGCTGGGCATGGTGAAAAGGCGAACCCTTTCTATCAAGAAGATTATCCCTCCAGGACAACATTTTAAGACCTCAGAGGTAGATCCCTCGGTTGATCTCGATGTTTTTGCTTCAAAACTCAAAACAATAGGCACAATAACGCACTATGTTAAAATTCTAATAGATTGTGTCACATTTCAAACTGCAGTCTCTTTAGTTTTAGACTCTTATACATATTTCTTTCTTCTAGGTGTTATATTGTGTAATCTTACTGTTATACAACGCCTCTCGTTAAATGTATGAAAAATCTTTTGTGTTATCAATATTGTATCGTTAAAAAGCACAGACCTTTTAAAAGCTTTTGACGGTGTGACTTGTACTTAGATATCAATGCACAAGATTGGTAACACTACGAATTGTTTGCACAAAAACAAGCTATACGTGTTAAATGTACTCACTGTGTCATAAATATAGCTGACATATATTCTAGAAGTTTTAAAGCTTTTTGTGAAGCAAGCTTTTGTAACATTTCTTGTCTCTTTATATCTTTAGTATTTTCGTGACGCTCGCAATTTTAGGTCGCAATTACCAGTTTATGAGATACCTTAGATTTATTTACTGTTTTCTTTACAAACGTGTAATTCGAAGAATATATTTTGGTTTCAAATTAAACTGAATGTTGCTTGTAAAACAGATCGTAACAGTAACAAAGCGATACAATCTAATTGTTAACAACGCTACAGAGTCGAGTTAATGCTAACATTTAAGTGATGTGTAAATCTGGGGTGAAACGTAAAACTCTATTACTCCAATTTAAATTTTGTTACAGTAGACATTTACGTGTTAAACTGCTGTGCTATTTCCTACTTTTCAATTTCCTATTGTATATGTGTTGTGTTACATGTGATTTTTAACGATTGACTTTTGTTTTTAGATTTAGATATGAGATATACGTTTCAGATGTATGCGCAACACTCCATAACTTATATATTTTCATTCTTTTGACTCGTATACTAGTCAAGTAAAAAGAGTATTGTCGAATTAGGTTTTGTTTCTTTCAATTAGGAATATCACAGCTGCATCTTCTACCTGATCTCCTGTATTGGCATGTGCTATTTTGTCTCCGCGGCTGGACATGTTTTGCCATCATTTAATGCAATCATTCGACTGGCTGAATTAGTCAAATTCATCTTCATAAAAGTTTCCTCTCGGCTAAACAACAAAATCTATTCTTAAAATCTCTTATTTCTACTGAATTGCATTTAATTGTATTTCCTTTCCAACTATTGTACTTATTTTGAGTATCTTATTGTAACTTTTATATGATTTTGTCTGGACTCACGCAGGCGTTAATTGGCTCAGGAGCCGAATGTGACACACGTGTCGATCAGAATGGAAAAGTTGGTAAAATAGGATGGGAGCCTTCGTACAGGGAGTTCCCTGAACACCATTTACCTGAGGATAAGAGAATGAAGCCATTGCGGTTGAGAAAGAAAATTTATGAGTTCTTCACGGCACCGATCACCAAGTTCTGGGCGGACTCAGTAAGTTTCACACAAAAATATACATAAAAAGAAAATATACATATTATCTTGTAAAGATCTTAGATTGTATTTATTTATCCATTTTATTATAGGTAATATACTTATAGAAACCAATTTCGACCTTTACCAACGTTTAAAAATTAAAACTAATTTAAGAAATTGGTCGTTGCGGTTGGCATAAATATCCGTACATTGTTTAACTTTCTTTACATTTGCGGGCACCTCAAGATTTACTCGCTTGTACCAATACCAACAGGTTGTTTTGGCAGCCGTGTTCCCTAATTTTCTAGTAATGTGCACTTTTTAAATATTTAGTACTCTTATTTAAATCCTATTTTATCTGCTACACCTTTCAAATTTGATTTGCATGGTAACTAAGAGTAACTAGTTTATTCAAATCCAAATTGTTTCATAAACAAAATATGCAAATGTGTTACTTTTCTTCGTTCAAACAGAAAATAATCTTATTGGTAATATTTTAATAATGCCAGATTAAAATTCAACTCTGTTTTCAAATTTTCATTAATAGATAGAACGCTGTTGGGTAAAGGTCTCTTTAGGTCTATGTATAGAACTAATTTCCCCATACCTTAATCATTAATTACACCTTAATTTTTATCATATTTATTTATCCCCTTAATTGCAGTCTGGTAACGTGAAAAACTTTTAATTATAAGACGTAAAATATTTATCATATAACTAATAATTTTAAATTTCTTTCAGATCGCTTATATATTGTTCCTATTAATGTTTACCTACACAGTATTAGTTAAGATGGCAGCGACGCCATCTTGGCCCGAAATTTATTCTATTTGTTATATCATTACGTTTTTATGTGAGAAGATTAGAGAAATAGTTACGTCCGAGCCTGTTGCCATTAGGTAAGCTACTAATATATCTTGTCCTATTCGTAAACATTTTGAATTTTGAGGCTGCCGTGTATCAAAATGGTACAACCGGCTTTTAAATTGCAGTAAAGTCTCAAGATAAGCAATAAATAATTACATACACGTCAACTGTAATTATGAATAAAAATTATATCAGGTTCCTACAATTTGACAATACCAAATTTATTGCTTACTATTATTTATCAGGCATTTAATTAATATGTTGCATATTATTTACTATTGTGTGATGGTACAAAACCCTTATTGCGCAACTCCGACTCGCACTTGACTGATTCATAAATGCTGTAATAAAACCAAATGACATTTCCAGACATAAGTTCAGCGTGTGGGCGTGGAATTTGTGGAACACTTACGACGCAGGTTTTATAATGTTTTTCCTGGTGGGTTTGATCCTCCGATTGCGAGATGCGTCGATGGAAGTTGGCCGAGTGATCTACTGTGTCGATATTATTTACTGGTACTTAAGGATACTTAACATATTGGGTGTTAATAAGTATTTAGGTAAGTCACAAAAATATATACAAAAAAACAGTTATTAGGAAGAATAAATGAAAATAAAATAACTAGTGATTTAAACGATGTAACACATGTTACCACATTGCTCAATGTTTCTTATAATGTTTATAAAAACTTAAACCAGTGTTTAAAGAATTAAAGCCAACATTATTTAGGACGTTTTATAAATATTTTAGTACTTAATTTATGTTTTTGTTTGGTTTTCGTAGGTCCTCTAGTCACAATGATGGGTAAAATGGTAAAGAATATGATATACTTCGTGGTGCTATTGTTGGTTGTGTTGATGTCGTTTGGAGTAGCGCGACAAGCTATACTCCATCCAGATGAGGATGCCAGTTGGGATCTGATTAGAGACGTAAGTTTACTTTCTTCATTTATACAAATCTTTTAAGGACTTTATCGATTACTAATGAATTTTAATTGTAAATATTTAAGTTTTTTGAAATATTGTCTGCAGCAATCTCATTTAAAAGCGTATCCTAATTATACAGACATAACATTAATACCTGTCCAATATTGACTTCTTATTGTTTGTACCTTAGTCCTGAATCACTGCATTACAAGCAGTGTCGCGGCGATGGGCTCACCATCTGTCACGCAGGACTAATGTGATTTTGTAAAACTGTCTACCACATTCTGATGTGGGTGTGAATCTAGCCGCTGGTTATCCCTTCTAGAGATAAAAAGCGTGAAGAGATACATACTACATTAATAATTTTTAAATTACGCATATCATAAACATAACAAATCATTGCATCAAGAACTGTAAGTTGTGCGTGCGATATAATATAGAAAATATATCATAATCAGAAAACTAGTCATTAAATTTATACCTTACTAACATTTAATTTATTTCCTGCAATAACCTGACCATATTCGATTTATTGTGTTTCGTGTTCAACCCATTCTATCTATAACTCACTCTTCACCGTGTTATTAATGCTAACGTTTACAGGTTTTCTTCCAACCTTACTTCATGTTATACGGAGAGGTATTTGCCGAGCAAATGGCACCTCCTTGTGGTACTCCTGGCTATGAGGACTGCCGGGTGGGACACTGGGTCCCTCCCTTGGTGATGAGCGTGTATCTCCTCATCGCTAACATATTACTAGTTAATCTCCTCATAGCTGTATTCAATAACATCTTCATTGAAGTCAACGGGGTGTCGCATCAGGTTTGCGACAGTATTGACCACCATTTTGTAGTTCGATGTTTGAGTTGCCATTTTGTTCGTACCGTTGTATTGTAGATTAGCCTGTTGCGAGATTTTCAAATTGTAATTTAGCGATAGAAGGTGGTTGGTTATAATTATTCGCAGTTGCTAATTCTAAATTAGGATTGGTTTTCTACAACTTTACTGTTTTATCATTCGATACTTGAACCAGGAAACTGTTATTTCCTGAGCCCAGTAATTTTGGTCAGTAGTTACTTTTGTTAATTACACCAGAGTAGCCTAATTATACCACGAAGATGATAGTTAATTACAGTAGTAAAACTAGTATAATAAACTGCTAGGATATAAAATAATACAAAGTGTACATTTAGGTGTGCAAGAAGTATTTTTTATTGTTTATCTTACTTTAATAATTTTTCTTTGCAAGTATTTCACTATTTTGTGTCGATTTAGTTCAAAATCAAGTACTTCATTTCCTCCTACTTTATTTTCAACCCCGTCCCTTGTTTATAGGTATTCTTGGAACCATACTTCATGTTATACGGCGAGGTGTACGCTGACAAAATCAATCCCGAATGTGGGACTGGCCCTTCGGACCTGAAGTGCGTCACTGGCCGCTGGATAGCCCCAGTTGCTATGACCATATACCTGCTCGTGGCCAACATATTGCTTATAAACCTCCTCATTGCCGTCTTTAACAATATCTTTAACGAAGTCAATGAAGTCTCGCATCAGGTTTTTTTGCTTTTTTATTTTTATTTTCTTTTATTTTTTGAGTTTAGTTTCAGAACAAAGTACCCACTATACTATAATTGACGGGGTTAAAACCATGCCATTTTAAACATGTTAATGTTACGCAAATGAGTGAGTGGAGTAATATATTAATTTACCATAAATATTATTTTTTAAGTTCAGAAATATATCCATAAACCACTACGTTGTTATATGCAGCAATAAACTAATAGTTACTCCATACCATATGTAACGAAAGCGCACTTGAGTTAATTGATTTCAGTTTGGTCCTAAAAATTAGTTGAATGGAATAAAGAGTTATAAATAAAACTCTAAAATGTTATTTCGTCTTTGTAATTAGTGTTGCTGCATAATCCGGTATGATTTTCACCTGGTCGATTTACATTTAATTAATTTTTGAAATGTTTACGTTTAAAACTATTTTATTCTTAAAATTTCTTATTTCCTTTTTTTTATTTTTTAGCAATGTCTTATTGTTTTAACCCAGGCGATGTTGTGCTTAATTATAACAATAACCTGTTTACTGATTTTAGACTTTAGTATATGAAATGTCAATACTTTTTCAATTTGCTATGTATTAAAGTTTTCCAATGCCTGCAGGTATGGATGTTCCAAAGATTTACGGTAGTTATGGAGTATGAACAGAAACCAGTATTGCCTCCCCCAATAATTATATTTTGTCATATATATGCCACTTGCAAGTGGGTTACAAGAAACGTTTCCCACCAACGGTTCCAGTACGACAATGGACTTAAGTTATTCCTGGAAAAAGAAGATATCGAAAGACTGTATGATTTTGAGGAAGAATGTGTTGAAGGGTATTTTAGGGAACAGGTGAGACTTGGAATTTCAGCAATCCATAATTTTAAGTAGGTTAAATCATTGAAATAATTTTATGGAAAGAAAAATATTAAATGTTCATTCGTTTATTTCAGGAAATTAAACTTTCTAATTCGTTAGAAGAAAGAGTGAGAAACACAACTGATAGGGTAGAAAACATAACGACCAAATTAGAAGACTTAAATCAAAAAGCTAATTGCCAAATACAATCAGTACAGGTAAAACTAGTTATTTTTAAGTGATTAATAGACATTTCTATTAATATTAAGAATATATTTTATTTGACTGTGTTTGCCTTATTAGAAGAGGTTCTATTTGACTTAGTTACATAGGCATTTCGGAAGTGATTTGAATATAACATTTTTCATTATTTTATGTGAAACGATTCATATTCGGAGAAAGATGAATCCTCCCATATAAAATCCATATATATGGATAAGTATCCGATAATGAAAACCAGGGTTACGTTAGGGATTGTGATTCTAAGTTCTGATTTAATATAAAGAGGAAAAGTAATTGTGTTTATTTTTTAGTCGAGTTATAACTAAATAAGTTATATGACGCGGCGTAAATATAGTTGTGTTATATGTAATATAAGTAGTTAAAGAGATATTTATAGTATCTCGGTTTAAATGTTCTTGGTATTCGATTTTAGAAAGGATACATGTCTTACCTGCTAAAAGGGCCTATTTTTCACTTCTTAGTAAATATTTATGATTCATAACTTAAATAGAAATTCGGTTATGTACAACTATAGAATTAATTTTTTACGACCAACCATTTTTAATATAACGTACCTACTAGCTGCTGCCCGCGACGTTGTCTGCGTGAACGCTATACTATAACATCACTTTTTGTGAACGAAACCATAGCGCGATCTAATTCGACGCCAACGCCATCTAGTTAGCAAATAGGAAACATTTTTATATGGTGAAAAATTATAACACATCTAAGTAATGACTTTATACGATTTTTTAACATAAATAAATGGCTATGTGCGAGTAGAATAATTAATAATTACGAAGCAAGTCAAATATGCGTCGTTAGATTACACGTTGTTACAGAATGCGTTGAAGAAATAAAGGTTCACTGCTCCTTCCCCGTCGACGATAGCGTGATAATATGTAGCCTATATGTTGATCCGACTTCTTAATAATATTCGTGCCAAATTTTAAGTAAATCCATGCAGTACTTTTTGAGTTTATCCCTGACATACATACAGACAAACAGACAAAAATTCTAATAAAAACTATATTTTTGACTTCGGTATCGATTCTAGATCACACCCCAAGTATTCTTTTAAAAAAATATTCAATGTACTGTTTTGACTTTCCTTCCATTTTATTATATGTATAGATATAGATAACTATCATTGCACTAAAACACTATGTGAAGAGAATTTTGAACATACATTTGGCTTCATATTTTGTTCTACAGCTGTACCTATGTTTTTGCAGAGTGTAGAATTTAGGTTAAGAAAGTTAGAAGATGTAGCAGAACAAACCATGAACCACTTGGCTGTGATACATCGGTTCATGGCCACACATCCGTCGTTGGTCAATCGAGGGTCAACAGACACCTTGGGACCACCACCACCAAGCTTCCAGGCCACTGGTTCTAGGCTGAGGACTGCCAGCGACAGGTCTGAGGTAAGTGGTGGAAAAGATTCAAGAATTTTATTTATAAAATATGCTATTAAAATATTAAATTTCAATTAATCCATTTTCTATCTTTGTCTTAGGTATATTGAAATATTTCTCTTTTTGAAAACAATTTTTAAAGCACTCCTTTATATTCCTCGTCGCGTCGTATAAAACTAATTATAAATTGGTCTGTGGAAGGTAACTGTGCCAAACAAGTTTACAGTCCGCCTGATATAAAACTGTTTTGTTTAATATATGTGCTACATTTTACTACAAATTTGTTTAATATAACATATTGTGTCTGTTTTAGCATGGCATTATCACCTGCTACAAAGTCTTGCTTTGATTACTCATCTCAGAGCCTTTTTCTTGCATTTTGTGTTTGCTTAGCAGATAACTAGAACCTACAAAGTAATTAAGAAACGCAGAAGAATACGTGGGTTCTAGCAACCAGTACTGTACAGGGCAACAAACTTTTCTGACTGTCTGAACTTGAGTGTTTTGGCGCTAGTGTCATTGTTGGTTGACACAATTTCAATATGGCGACTGTACTTTTGATTTATGATCACCGGGTCAAAAAAGTTTGTTGCACTATATTTAAGTTTTTCGTGGAATGACGTCATCTGAAACTCTTGTCTGCAATAACACAACACAACTATTGCATTGTTATTGTCGGTTGTTGCTGTTTATATTAATATTTTTGCTTTGTGCAAAACGTCTAAACTGCATTATTATGCTTTTCGAATGACTGTTGCATACGCTTTTCAAAAAAATTGCCACTTTTTGAATCAAATTATGCTTCAAAAGAAACGGGTTATTATTTAAAAAAATGGCTTAGGAAACTATAAATATTATTAACCTCCGTTTTAATAATAGGATCGATAGTAGAAGTAAAAATATTTTACCCGCTATTAGGTATTATATTGCTAAAATATTAATTTTACATATTTAGGTACCTATATCTACAATAAATTATAATTATCAATCTACATGTATACGAAATTTATTAATCTCTAAATATACTGTGGCACATGGACAGACTGACCATTGTATCGAAACTATATGGACTCCTTGTTTAAGTATCTATGGCACCCTGAAAACTAATAAAGTAGAACGCAAACGACCGATAAGTGTTTTGTACACAATGCATTTGCATTGCTACTATTAATATAAATCCGCAAACCGTTAAGTGTACAAAATTACGTCGATTTTCGGTCTGTTTTCATCTCATAACAATTTCCTTATATTTAGGTACTTTCTTTTAAATTGAGTATTAAAACAAGTCAATATGTGACAATATAATTTTGAAACTTTTACTTTTACAAGCTACTATTGAATATACTTTTTTCTTTTGATTTTGCCCCCTAAAACAAACAAAATATTTATTTTCTACCTAATTGGGTACTTTTCTAAACTATCTTTTGTGCTAAATGACAATAACAAAGCTTATATTAGTTACACCTGTTTGGGTCACATCTTGCGATCGTAACTTCGATCACTTTCCGACTAGCTAGGACGCTCAAATTTTTAGGGAAACTTAGAACTCGGTGACAATACAATAATCAAGACTAAAGAGTATAAAATAAAAAATATTATGAAAAAAAAACATTTAAAACCACGCTTATAAAAAAATACTAAAAAGTAGAAAATAAGCCCCCATTCATCACTAAGCAAAAAAGCATGACCACTCCACTGCTATTATACAAAAATACAGTAGCATCAGTATGCATTTTTTATAAGTGTGGTTTTTTAATGTTTTTATAATATTTTTTAGAGAGCTAAAATCAAATATATTGCAGGCTATTGAGGGTAAGTATTGCCTTTCGGATGACGTCACCACAGAATTCCATCCGATCGAAGTGTCGCTAAATGTGGTGACACGACAGGTGCTGTCGGACAGTGACACCGGTGCACCTCGCTTCACCGTGCGTCCTGTCCAAGAGGAAGACGAACACGACTCGCAGCCCTCTGATGTAAGAGTTCTTCCCGACATAATGGGTCTTTTAATATACTCTCTGTTTAGCATTAGAAACGAACTGCAAAATAAAGGTGAGACGGCGCAGTGTAATTAGTCCAAAATATAATTATTCTATTCCTACTTCTCGTTGTTTATACGTTGCGACCGCCAAAAGTAACAATCGTAAAAACCCTCAAAACCTTAGTAGCGGACGGTCGCGAATTAGTTGCAATGTAATCGCGCTACACTCGTCACGCAATTCGACAAACATAAAATCCCTTGTGTGCGGCATCCATTAGATTTTTACATTTTAAGTTTATATTGGCAAAAAATACCAAAAAAAAATTAGAAAACCCTAGTTTATGTTCTTCTTTAAAGAAATGTTTTATTTGTTGTTAACTTTCAAATTCCTGGTTAACCAAACAGTTAAAAATACTAGGCCCCGCTTTTCTTTGTGTAGGGCAAGTAAATTTTAGGCACTAGTTTACAGATAGATAGTCATTAACCTTATTGTTTTTTGCACCTTAATTGTAACCACTAATTAAACTAGTTTTGTTGTGCATAATAGGTACCTTTTTGATTTGGTCACCCCTTTTTCTTTTTAGAATCCAAGTAATCTTCGCTGTTTTTTCTATTTTATTTAGTATTTGTGTTCAGTGCAAGTGCATCCTTATTAAAAGGACCATTAGTTTTGTTATGCATTGCTGTACCATTTCAATTTCCTCATAAGTTGTGTATTACGAATTACTATGAATGTTTTTTTGACCAAGTCCTACCTATCTCAATCAATCTAGGTTCATGAATGGTAAGGTTAAATACTAAAATAAATAAAAAAATTACAGGTTATTACAAATTTAAACATAAAATAGTCCTTATAACATCTACAAACGAGGATTTGCTTTCATTGTATATAATAGTAAATAATTTGTTTTGTACGTTGAAATTCAAACTCATCAAACTGTCAATCGACTTTACTTCTTCTTACGCATATATGTATTGTACGTGTATTATTTTCTATATAATTTGTCTTTTCCGTTATATCTCAAAATATATTAAGTCTGCGTCCCTGCAGTAGAGTGACCCGGTGGTCAATCGCCTATTGAAATGGTATGAACTTACAACGACACAAGTGACCAACCACTACAACAGCGGAGGAAACAACAACAACTATCGCTGCCAGTGAAACAAATTGCTGCAAGATTGATTGAGCATGTTCGAATGGAATTACTCTTATAATATAAGCGGCTTCAATCAATTATTTTTCAGCAACCCATTAACGAACTGATTATTTTATTTGCGAATGTGCTTTAATTAGCATTCAGCATACCTAATCATTTGCACATGCTAGCTAAATCAAATCTCAAATACGTAATAAGGAAGTCCTACAAATGATATTTCTCAGTTCAGTACCTACCTACACCATAAGACTCTTGAAAGTCAAACTTGCTTACTACTACTACTAGATGCTTACGGACAGTTTATTCGTTGCGGGTGTCAATAATTATTCGGTTATACGAACTGACGCAGGGTAAATAGTTAAGGCAGTAGATAAAGAGTCAATTGTGTATTTTCTAAAATAAAGCAATTTTTCAAGCTAATTAATTTATTAGTTATTTGAAATTGGCCTTTGAAACACTAAGATGACTTAAATTATTAGTATCTTATTATAAATAAATGTCGAATTTTAGCAGGAGGAGCTTCCTCAATCAGGCCCTGAACAGGTTGGCGAGAAAGAGGCCGAAGCAGACTCCATATCTACGTCATCGGCAGGCAGCGCTGCTGGGCCTGACATCACAGTTGTGAGACCTCAGACTATAATCACACCAGCTAGACAAAGGTCTTCAGAAAGCAATAGAACAGATCCAAGTGACGAGAAAAAAGGTAAATTTAAAATGATACCAGCGAAATTGGACGTTTTGTGTGGTTTGCCTTCAATGTTCTTAATAAAAAAAAGGAACTATGTGGTCCAAATCCACGTTATGTTTGCCGTAGCTAGGTCACCACCACGAGGCATTGGCATGGTCGACCGTGTTGTTTTTTACCATAACCTCACTTCTTTCCCCTTTACCCGCTTCTTACTTAACATCCCGCTGATACAAGGTATCCGGTAATAAGGTAGATACCTACCCTACCCTATTTTACCCTATTTTTTTCCAGGAAAATGTTGATATATCGTTGTAACAAAATTTCATCACCGTAGTCTTAGTAGCTTCTAAATAAACTTACTGTGTCATACGGACATGGTGAAACTACAGCGGTTCCTATTTTGACGACGGAACCTTAAAAAGGCTATGTAGAAACAGAGAGCTGCTCTTACTTGTATTCGTTACACTGTGTCATCTCAGCGTTCTCGAAATGGAGTTTGTTCACGAGTTGACATGGTGAAAATTTAATTTATTAGTAGTTATATACAGAGTAATGTTGTCCTTATGTCTAATAACTGTCTGATTTACGGAAACGAACTAAAATAATCAAGCAACACGCTGTTTCATAGTAAACTTTACAAATAAGCTAACTGAAATTAAAACTGGTTGCGTTTTGGTAAAATAGTTGGTTTTGCTTTTAACAAGGCGAGAGGAGACTATACCACTCAGTTGTATAGTGAAATGTCCTACTTAATATTCCACTAAAATGTTTGATAGTTAGATTAGATAGATAATGTAGATTGTTTGGTAGTGTGCTGTGCACAGTGTGTGGATTCGGTTCCCGCACTTGATGAACATTTATGTGATAAACATTTGTGTTTGGATGTATTTATGTATGGTATGTATGTATGTATGTATTTACAAAAAATAAGTAATTATATGTATTTTTATCCGTTGTCCGGTATCCATAACACTTTGCTTACTTTGGAGGCAGACGGCGCCAAGTATGTCCAAAAATATTAATTTATATAACATTATATTTCACTCTAGGTATCTCCTATATCTAATAAACACGAAAAGTGTTCACGAAATAAACGCAACTCAAATACAAAACACCGCTATAAATTTTAAACGGTTTTTTTTTTCAGATAATAACGGTATATTGACGCTATGATCGAGTTCATAAAGTTATACGATACTATAAACAAAGTAACGTTAATTTTGTTTCAATTCATAGACTGTTTTGTTACATTCATAAACATAAAAGTTTACTCAATTACTAATATTGGTTAATAATGAACTTTTATTTTACTTTTAAAATATAATATTATAATTTTTTGACAATTTAGGTACTTATAAAAAATACAAAAACAGATATTTTTTGACTTCCTAGGGCGTCATCAGTCGATGTTTAGTTATATACTTGTGACAGCTGTTGCCAAACACTGGATGTTTGACAACAACTATCACGTATTTAATTCATAAAAACAACGAATGCGTGTGCGTGTATGTGTATATATTTATTCGTACGTGTGTGGGTATTAGTGTGGTTGAATGAATAAGAAAAAAAATAAAACCCGGAGACCGAGGTCTGTGTTTTTTAAATTATTCTAAATTTTAATAAGCACACAAGTAGATAACTATAAAATGATGGTGTCTAATTATGCACAAAGTTAAGCGTAGGTTGACCAAATTCTACACAACTGGTAGGTACCTACTGGAAGTTTATAAAAATATCCTTAAAATTTGCATGCAATGCAATGAAGCTTTAATATGGAATTAATGTGACCTTTTTGTGTATTCAATTTAGTACCATCAAGTACGGATGACGCGTTCTTACCTGAAGTACGAGAAATACCCGCAGATAACAACAGCCTTCGACCTCGCACGACCTCTGCTGGAACAAGACGCACTGCAAACACAAGACGGTATGTACACTTACCTTTTAGTATACTTGATGATATTGCAATGTAAAAATTTACTACCAACATAATTCTATTTTAAGATTTTTTTTTACCAACATGACATTAAGATTTTTTTGGAAACAATCAACTTATTATTTTCTATTTGTCTTACGAATTTGAAACAATTTTATACTGAAGTAGCTAAGCTTTCCGTAGAATAATAAAATTAAATTATGACTAGCTGTTGCCCGCGACTTCGTCTGCTGGGAAGTTAGAAGTTGTAGAGGTTTTTACAGCTTGCTTTGACCGCATGCATACAACTACATACCACTAAAAGGCTCTATTTTTAGAATAAACCCTTAACAATGCAATTGTAAAAACTGCATAAACTTTAGTTTAGTAGTTTCTTCGCGATGCGGTAACGAACAAATATACAAATATATTTTTTTAATAATTGTTTTGGCTAGAGAAACCTGTCACATAAGATTTTTAAAGTTTTGTATGTACACTATACACTCCTTAATATATGTATAGGTCTGCATCTACCCCTCATACCTCCTCATATGATTTCAATGGTTCCTATGTTCCGTTATTAAGAGTATTTTGTATGTTTGTATGTATATATTCACGGGCTTAATCGCCAGAAGGGGTAAACACATCATAATATGGGATACAGTCTGTCTTGGATAAAAAAATATTAGTTAGGGTATATTACATTACATTATGTTATTAAATTTTATAAATGCTTAAAACCGACATACTCAAGAAACATTATTTATAAAATTTTCAAGAACTTTTCCCAGGGCAAATATTTGAACGTCTTGGGATCCTAATTAAAATATTTTAAGTATATTTAAGGCTTGAAGCTTAGCTTCGAAGATGTTTTTGGAAACTATTTTAATATGTAAAACTGCCTTAAATTATTTAGATTTAGATTGCAAATAGATTATTCAGAGTAAGACTGGTCGTGTACTTAACATTAAAATTCATGTTACAAGCTGGTGTATTTTTATCATATTTTTTTGGCCTTATCAAAAAAATTCTACAACGCAACAAAAAGCTCAAAATCAAAATAAATCGCTCTCAGCTATGTGTGCTGGGAGCTAATTGAGAACAGTCTTGAACACTTCAGATTTGGGAAAATGTATGCAAGTAGGTCTTGCCTCTCGAGACCCCCATGAAAGTACATGCATACATTTTTCTCTCGAATTCCAGAGTCCGGCGTACCCAAGACTTTTCCCAATAAGCTTCCTGAATTAACGAGAGCTGTGCGAAACGCGTAGGTTGTAAAACGTGCAGTCAGTGGTGACCGAACTTTCACTTGCAGGGAGTGTATCTGTTGTGGCTTTACCCTAAATCGAATCTTAACTATTTTACTTTATATTTGTATTTATCAGAAAAATGTTGAACTTGAAATCTTAGGATGTAGAGCAGTATTTTCTTTTATTTAGCTTATTTACTTGATTTTTTTTAATAAAATAATGAATGATCAGTCTAGTACTCTGACTTTTGAATTCTCGAAACTCAATTAATGTTAAGCCGTATACACCATACACCTGTGTTTATCACGTAAAAGGTAGTTTTAACAAGTTTAAGTAAGTATAACTAACTTTAATCACCCTTCGAGAATTCGATCGTCCTATCTTTGAAGGTTCTAGTTTTTCGAATAGATAAGCATGTCTACTATTATTATTAGCTATGAAGCTGTTTGTCATTTTTTTCCTAGCTTTTTTTTTAATTTTATGTCACGCGGAATTGGCAAAATTTAGATATAATTAAAACTAATCGAAATTTATAATGAGCGTGATTGTTTTAATTTTTTTGTTACTTTCTGGCATCTGTTAGGAGACGTTTATGGAAACAGTAAGTCAAATAGATCCATATTGCGACTGGCTTAGCTTTTAACATGTAAAAATAGCAACGTAGTTTTGTATGTAGATGTAGTGCATTAAATTATAATTTATTCAACTGACATAATGAATTCACGTTTTAAAATGTGTACAGCACATGCTTTTACTTACTAGATTACACTTTAAACAATATAATTAAATTGTAATAATATAAAACTAAAAATAACAATGTTGTGCGTCAGGTGAATGGCAGTGTAAATAATGCCTTAATCGGCCCACATTTGTCTTTTATATTGTAGAAAGATTTTATCAATATTACAAATATTATCTATTTTATACACGTATCCTCACTGAATTTCAGTTTTTTTATTATTTTGAGTAACACACTTATTATAATTCTTTCACTTACCTACTTTTACATCTAATGTTAGGTATGGTATAAGGGCAAGAAAAAAAATTTTTTTTCGATAATATTTTTGTTTTCTTATGCAATCATCATTAGCTTAACAGCAAGAAATCTATATGCATTTAATATAAAAAAACTTTATAAACTTTATATTAAGTATAAAAAGTTTATAAAGTTTTTTTTTTACTTTATAAACTTTCCATTAAAAATAAAAAGTTTATAAAGTTTTTTTTAAGTTTAATTTAAAAAATATTTACAGAAAAAGGCAACTTAAAGAAAAAAAATTACTATTTATTACAAGTATTCTATATAGAAAATCAAGTTACCTATATAATTAATTAATATCACTAAATTATAAATCAAATAATTTCTGCTATCGAAAGTGAACAAAGACATGTAACTTCTATAATGTTAAAACAGTTGTAATAATTACCTAACTGTTTTAAATAGAACAATAGAAATCTTGATTTAAGAAAACATAAAAAAGGTAAGGTTTTGCTTCCCAAACATCACATTTACTATTCATAAATACTTACTTTCTATTTCTAAATAATTTACACACAAGCACAGTAAGATGAATCTACTTATAAATTCTCACCCTCACCCACTTAATGCATTTTTTGTAATTTCATACACAATACTCAATTATAACATAATCAACATTACGAGCTTCGTGTCGAACCGTGTCCATACCTATTTTGAACTCTTCTTCCAATTAAAAAATGGTTATACCATGTCAGGCGGTCGGAAGGCGGCAACGACAGCGGGATGGGGGGGCATCATTCTTCACAGCATCTGGCGCCCCGGAGACAACACAGCCAGACTCATTCTGAGCCTGACAACTCTGCAGTTGATGCAAGTTCGCTTCACAACTCTGTCACCGGTGAGAGTGATCTACCTTGCTTAGTTACCCAAACACAAACGACACTTACCCACAAACTATGTATATATGTGAATAGAATAGAAAGTATTTTACAATATGGTAACAGATTTATTAATGAATCTGGGCTATCCAGTCTAAATTCTTTAAAAGTAGTGCAAATTCAAACAACAACAAGTCTATTCAAGGCTCATATGGTGGGGCCTAGGGGTGCTATAGAAATTAAAAGTTGTGACGTCACAACTTTGATGTTCCTATACTTTACTCTGTGGTTTGGGTAAATAAAAACAAGTTTAAAGAAGTGCGCTAGGGATGCTAGTAAAATTAATGACAATGTGTGGGGATGTGCGCATGGGAATGGGGCACGTGTGATGGTTTGTATGTAGAAATCTTTCTTTGTACTATGATAACTTAGAACTATTTTCGTATACAGAGTGATATTTTTTTTAAACTACATTTTTATAAAATATAATATATACGGACGATATGATATGGTATATATGCAAATTCAACACGTGAGTTGAGAACTTTCCAATTTTGTACCGTCTTTTAATTTTACAGAAGATTCCTAAGACGGTTGAATGTAGTTGATGTATTAGTAAGCTTTTAGTTACCCTTTTTCTTTTAAAATGAAACATGCTTTATCGATCTGGTTTTGAAGCTACGGGAGCCGCTGCCGGGGCTCCATCCGGGCGGTCGCGTGTTGGCGGAGCACCTCGTTCCCTTCTGCTTGCCATGCACGAGTATACGAGCATCACTGATGAACTTGAAACCGTTTATGGTCTCTTCTCACCTACACACACACCTAGGTAAGTAACTTAAACCTTTTGATCATCATAGACAGCTTGGAGCGTTTCTATCCATTCTTGTCGATTGAAAGACATTATTTGGTGGTGGCATTTTCGGAACTCTAAATGCTAATGAAACTTGGACTGATTCCAAATATCTTTCATCATCATCATTTTATGAGAGCAACTAATATGAATTACATTAAGATGACCATATATCTCGAAATAAGATGTTAGCATGGACTTGATTTATCTGGTTTCTGATTTCAAATTATTGAAGTCAATATGATTTCAGTTCTTTATTACTTACTTTTATTATCAATTCTAAATTTTTCGCTCATAACTCTCATATTTCTTAACACTAACTTTATGTTTTTCTCAATTTATCTTTTTTTACCATCTCCGCCTTAAGCTGGGCAGTCACTGGTTTTTTATACCACCAAAGTGATAATAAGCTAAAGGACCACCTGACATAAAGCGGTATCCAGCGGTCACAGTAGCCCATTGACGCTTGCATCATGTGGAATTACTTGAGGGTAACCGAGTCTTTAAATATAAGTTGGAAAACTAAATACTGTTGTCCCTAGGCGAAAATCTCGACATCTGGGTATTACATTCTATAGCGGTAGCTTTCGGTGGAAAATGCACCTCAAAAAAACTTTTAAATTAATAATTAGGTCTTGGTAGTTTTTTTGGTTATGGCATTTTTGATATTGTATTTTATAAATATTATGAAAATTATATAAATTGAAGACTCATAATAAAATTGAATTATTTTCATATAATTATTACATACATTGTGTATTAAGGGTGGTGTAACGAGAGGCTATTTAGATCCCTGAGGCCGATTACTCGCTTATGTAATTTCCGTACCGCCTGTGTTACACACAATGTTATTCATCACATTTGCGAGTAAATAAAAAAAATATTAAGGTAAATAAATAGATAAATTCACCGAAACGCAACTGATATGGCGGGAATAAGAGAAAACAACGCCACCGCTAGATGGCGCTAAATTTCTAGAGACTTTAGAAATTAAAAAGTTTTAGCTAAAGTTAAAACTTGTAATTGCTTGCTTGTATTATGTACGCGTAGTTCATATTTTAAACAGACAGCTTTTATATATGACATAGACATGTCTATGTCTACATACTTGAAAGAATAGGCACGTAATTACCGCCTGTGGCTTCTGTGAACGCGCTTTGCTTTGAGAAAAGTAAAATTGACACCCGCTTAGCCTGCACGTAATGACACTGTTTACGAGTGAGTGTGATGTTTTAAAAAATTATGTTGTTGTAGGACACCTATTACATCTCGGCTGCTTTCTCCCGGCAGAGCGAACTCTCCGTCAACTCGTCATCGACACGCGAGTGAAATGTCTAACCCCGAATTTGCACTCTACATGGAGAAGGAACATCTAAGAGGCGCTGAAGAAGACGATTACATAATTATGGAGAATTTGATACAGAGGCGGTAAGTTAAATACTATTTGAGAATTACGGTGGTGGTATCCCATTTATGTGTTTCATCTGCTATGTTAGCTTATAATACAAATACTTTTAGTAAAATAACAATGAAATTATGCTAGTTTTGTTTCCTTTAGGAGGAAGTGTTCGTGTTTGTTGTATTTGGTTAAAAACAATTATAACCAAGTTACACACATTATTATTTACACACAGCCAATTACAAACATTACACACAATCAATTCTCAATTATCACAATACATGAGGAACATAAAGAACATATTTTCAACCTTGGTATTAATTTAATTATCACCTACCTTTTCTGTTTTTTTTTTTTTCTATCTACCCAAAGGTTGTCTGGTAGAGATCGCTTATAAGCGATTGCCTGATCGTATACTTCATATGAGTTTATTTCTAAATTTAAATTTTGTTTATAATTAATTTTTGGTATGCCATAAAGTAAATACCTATCTATCTATCTATTTTATTTTTTTTCGTAAAAAAGTGCTCGTGTGTTATATTTTGTTGAAAAGAACTATAATAAAGTTGTACTTGTAAAACACATTGTCATTTGCACACAGCTAATTACAAATATAAAACACATTAATTATAATACCTATAACATACTTTATACACCTTATATTAATTAAAAAAAAAGTCGAAATATTGCATCAAACCAGCGGTTTGGCTTCATCATTGTGGATCGTCGAATCATGAGCGCAATGAATAGAACCTCAACCGCAATTGTTGACTGTAGCCTAGAAATCCAGTCTGTCCTGGACAGATACGAGGATGAGGGGAATGAGGAGGGGCAAGAAGCGGGCGGGATCAGTATCAGTGTGTGTGTGAACACCAGTGGGGAGGAGCAACAACGATTACCTCCACAGACAAGTACTCTGCTTACAGTCAGCGATAGAAGGTTACCGCATCAGAGGTAAGAGAATTAAAAATTACATTACAACTTTAGGTTATGGAAGTACTGCCGGCAAATAATGTAATTTTAGACGGTCTAAAGATGTAAGTTAGATATGTTTCTACCTTGTCACGCCAGTGCCGCTTGAAATTTGGAAGAGATACGTGGATGGTGTCATTTGTTTACCTCTGGATTCCAGGTTCGTACATGAAAGATGGAAATTTCCTTACAGACAAACATACTTATTAGGTGGCCAAGAACAACGACTTACGAAAATCAGGCGTCTGGATCGCACTTTTACTGGATCAAATTATAATTAACTACCACCCGAGAGACATTGTCCTGCATGAGTGATGGCTTACATGCTAGTAGCGGGTTTAGTGAACGTTTTTCGATATGCATCGTTAATTAATATAATTAAAAAAAACCAAATGTGAGTCTAGATTTATCTAGGCGATCAAGGGACCCATTCAAAGACACACATATTTTGGAAACAAAATCGGTGCAATCGTTAAGGAGGAGTACGGTGACTTACAGAAGAATTATATAAATAAAGATATTTAATAATCAAAGATAATAATTGATATATTGTTTTATTTATAAAGCAAAATAACTCATATTCACAACATAGTTTATGTTTGTTGCCGAAAAGTAAATCGAAAAATTTGGATTCGATTTGAAGTTATTAAAAATCTTTATATTATTCTACGTGTGTGTTCACTGAAATACTACTGTAAATGATTTTAAATTTTTTATTTGTGTGTGATTGAGTGGATTAGTGGATAGATTAGACTTTAGATTCACAATTAGGCCGGGCGCTGCAATTCGGTTCTAGGTTTTTTTTTTATTTTTTACGGATTTTGATGAAATTGTTATCGTTCAGGCAAGACAATGTCTGTCAGGTCCACTAGTAAAGATAAATATATCAGAAATCACGTCTAATTCTAAATACGTCACTAATTAGGCATTCCCTACGAAGATCATCTGCGATTGACAGCCGGGAACTGCCATCACCTCTCCAGCCGCTGCTTGACGAAGAACCTTGTGGAGAAGTTCTATTACCTGTTCCGAGGCAACCTTCTGGTGAGTACAAATCGTAATATCAAGGTAAGAAATAGGGGATAAGAAGGAATAGGGAAAGAATCAAAATATTTACTTATTTCTGTTGCCCGCGACCGTTCACTTGTTCCTAAAATTTGTGCGATATTTTAACTACATAAGTCCGGGGGCCCGTGATAAAGGCGGATTGGGTAATTAGCCTTTTCTAAATACTTTTAAATAGGTTATTAGCATTGTTTTAGTGAAAATAAAAACGGCGGTACGCTCTAAGTCAGTGATTCATTACCTCGTAGTATTACCTCGGAAACAGCATAAGGGCCCTGGGAAATAAGATTTTTTTCCTGATAAATTATTTTTGTCACCCCTAATCATTAAAACTGATCTATGTATGACAATACATAATAACATAGTATGTAGTAACATCTGTTATACATACTATGTTATTATGTATTGTCATACATAGATCAGATAAGAATAAATCATTTCAGGTTCCTGTACTCGAATGATTAGAGTGAGAGCTATTATCTAGAGTGTGTTCGTTTTGGGATAAAAAGTTTTCACGTTTTATTATTTTAAAAACGCCAGTTTTGCCGCCGACACTTATCGTTTGTGTAGCTTTAAACGTTACTAACATAATTATTGGTTGAAAAAAGAACGGCTGAGGTACACACACTACGATAATAACACACTCAATACCATAAACAATGAATATGAATAGGCAGCTATACAGATTAACACCAAAACTCGACCTCCAGACATGAGCCTAAAGTTTCATTTTTCGGTGGCAAAAAAGTCAAAAATATCGAAACGCTAACGCTTGACAGTTTGTTACAGATGATACTAAAATTTTGATATGTTTGATACAGTATGTTTGTTTGACAGGTGAAATAAATTAACAAAAATAATGATTCTCCATCCCAATAACCAACTATGGAAACGCCAATGCTGGATTTTTCCTCACGCGATGAAATCCGGGATGAGAGAATTCACCCAAGAACCAAAGTTACTGATGTTGGTCTTATATTTAGCAAACTAAAGTGGTGATGGACAGGCTACATCGCTCGTCGAACTGTTAACCGATGGTTGAGAAAGATTATCAAGTGACGACCATGGATCGGAAGCGGCAACGTAGGACGAGATCCACCTGGTATAGACAACCTGGTTAGAGCTGCAGGAGCAGCCGCTATAGAGACATATGTGAAAATCCTACGTTCAGCAGTGAACGCCTTCCGGTTGAGAAGATGACTAACTCTTCCCATTAGATATCCCTTCTTTATGAAATCCATACATATTTTACAATTATGTTTATGATATAGGTGACACCAACGCATCAAGCGAACTCTCCTTGTCTCACATGATGAGCGAGTCGATGCCTCCTCGGCCATCCATCGTACTGGATTCATCGCAGCTACCACGCCAGCGGTCGGCGGAGCAGCCTTCCCAGCCACCTACAGCACCCGCCAGACCTGAAACTATGTGCTAAAAGATATAAGGTACTAGACTAGCATATATATATATATATATATATATATATGTCCAATGAACTCAGTTACTGTTCACCGATGATCATGGAAGATCTTCGTAGTGTTTTTTGATGGAAATGGTTTTTTTGTTGTCAATCTTGCTTTAACTCGCTACTAGGGCGCTGCAGCACATCAACTTTAAAGGCAGAACAACGTCTGCTGGGTCAACTAGCAAAATATAATAAAGTTAACACTCAGCTAGGGCAACGATGGGGTGCGGGGTAGAAGGAGCGAGTAGTGCTACCCGCGCCCCTGCGATGTACCTAACTGTGCAACTCGCTAATTCGGTACGCATACCACCACTTACGCGCAAGCAATGCATAATCATTTATAACACGAAATTTTAAAGTAAAATTTACAGTTTCTGGATAATGGTACCTTAATTTTTTATTTACAGATATTTATTACACTACAGAAGCGAAAAAATAGAAGCGTTTTGTTGGAGTCCGTAAAAGAAGCGTTGTTTTTTATTATAAAGAAACACCAAAAATTACATTTGTAGTAAGTTATGCTATCAAACACTCTGCTTCCTATTATTATTGAGGTTATTTCGGAACCCCTTTGTGTAATGAGTTTTTCCGAATGAATCAATTTAAATAACTAATAGAAAAATTATTAAATACAATTAAAAAACAATCATATCGTCTCTAAACTCATGTTTATCAATAGTTGTATTACTTTACAAATTCATATCAATTATTTATTAATAGTAGGTAATAGTGATATGAGAAAAAGCAAAGATAATTATGCTGTAACTATATTATAATAAAATGTATATGACTTGGCAAGTATGAAATATAAATTGTTATGACCATACATATTATCCAAAACTGTACAGTATCTTAAGATTAGGAGGTTGGTGTATTGTAAGAAGTAATAAGCGACAATACAAAAAAGGCTCACGTTGTATATAACATTGCAGATTTTTTTTAAAATAGTTAAAATAATAATGCTGGAATAAAGAATTGATAAGCTAGTTAAAGAAAAATGATTGTTAGGCATCAATACTTAGAATTAATTTAATAGATTTTAATTTACGTTATAATTGAATTGGAAAAATATATTTAAAAAACACTTAATTAAATTTTATTATGCCAACCGGCAACAAATTAAATTATTCAACCATTTCGATTGTAAATTTCTATTTAACTAAATAATGTTTTCTATTAAACTTACTATGAACTTTTTTTATTACAGTATTTGTAAATTTTTAATAATGACCTTGTTACATATCAAATTCTCTTGTGCTAGTACCTAATTTCATTAATTTGTATGTTATCTATGGTTTTTATTCGTAAATATTATTAGTCATTAATAGTTATTTTGAATTCCCAATAATAAAGGCATCACAATGTGTTCAATTATACCAAATAATATATGCAGATTACAAACTAGCAGATTTAACTTTAAACTATATTTTCAGTACCTACGGATAATTATTTTTATCTTTGTATATAATTGAAGAAAAATGAATCAATAAATACAATATTTATTCGATTATTAACTTTAATGTAGATAATGAAATGCAATAAATTCTTTCATAAATAGATCTATATAGGCATATCGTAAAATGTAAAACTTATGAAATATTTCATTACGTTTTACAAATCTAAAACACTATCTATGAATGATATTTTAATTAAAATGTCTAGCCAAAACGAACGTTTTCGAATTATTGAAAAAAATTTAATTGAATTATTACAGATATCGTATTTACGATATTACTGCATGTTGCACACTTGCATTATACCACCATAGCAAATATTTAAAATGATTATATAAAATCAAAATTAAAAATATCTATTACATAGATGAATTAATTTTAACCAACGAAGATCTGAGGAGAGACTTTGCCTCCCTGTGTGTGTTCTACCGCTTGTACAATGGATTGTGTTCTGAGGAATTGTTCGAAATGATGCCCACGGCTACTTTCTACCATCGCACCGCTCGCCATCGACAGGGAATTCATTCTCACACTTTGGAACCAAAATGGTCGCGAACAGTGCGGTTTCAGAGAAACTTCCTCCCGCGAACCCTTGGGTTGTGGAATGAGCTCCCTGCCAAGGTTTTCTCTAAGGACTACAGTATGGGGTTCTTCAAAAAAGAAGTTATTAGATTTCTGAAGGGTCGGCAACGCGCGAGTGATGCCCCTGGTGTTGCAAGCGTCCATAGGCTACGGTGACCGCTTACCATCAGGCGGACCGTAGGCTTGTTTGCCACCTTAGTGGTATAAAAAAAAAAAAAAAAAAAAAAAATTGCGATGCTATATATATATATATATTACTAAATTAATCAATTGTGTTTTATTATATCCATTTTTAACTTTTCATATTTTTTTGCCATTATTTATTGAC
This sequence comes from Apoda limacodes, assembly GCA_946406115.1. NCBI lineage: Eukaryota > Metazoa > Arthropoda > Insecta > Lepidoptera > Limacodidae > Apoda > Apoda limacodes. The sequence continues at coordinate 20,178,134 of OX291541.1, read as the reverse complement.
TTTTATGAATATAATGTTGTATACTACTTTCTATAGTGGTTTTAAATTAATTACTTTTTCAGTTACTTGTTATAACGTCGGCTACAACTGGACTGTGGAATATCTTATATATCTCAACACTTACTTTAAAAACTATTGAATGATTCAATAAACTTTCGACTTGGCACAATATTTTTAATAAAATAAATTGTATAAGATTTCCTCTTGGAATTGTAACTTTTTACCACTGACTTTTACGAATAAGTTTAGTTGTACTATGTCTGTGTTATATAAAAATAACGTACAAGATACAAATAAAGATATTTGTGATACAAAAAAATTGTTTAATTCATTTTGAAATCCCACACTTTTGGTCAATATGTTATGAACCTTTTAACATTTTGAATTTTGGAAAATGTAGTTATTATTAAGCATTACAGATACAATCTTTATGGGCAGTAGAAAGAGCTATTAGCAGTTTCTCAACGTTGTAAATTCCAAAACAAAAAATATTACGTCGAAGATCTAAAGTGTCAAACAAAGCTCGAAGGATTATTAGTAAGCGGAGGTTTTTTTTAATAGCACTAAGGTGGCAAACAAGCTTACAGTCCACCTCGCCTAGCGTAGGTTGCCATGGGCAGGCCACATAGCACCAGGCACCGATGGAGAAAAAAGATTCTAGAGTGTAGAGATTAGAAGAGCTTCCTTCCACAAATCAGGGCTTGAAACCGCTTTTAAAATAGTTCTAAAAACCATGATAAACCGGTTGTCGTGTAACCGATTTATTATTATCAGTAAAAACAAAATAATAATTCACAGCTCCAAATGTTTAACTAACTTATTTATTCATAATATTACAAGTTTCACACAATAATAAAACTTGTATTATTGAGCAGAGACGATGCACAGCAGCCATCTATAGTTGGTAAAATAGTTATACAAATGACTTACTTCCGGTTGGTGCTATTCTTAGTCACCTTTTAAAGGCTTGCACGTGCCGTTTGTCCTCGTAGAAGTTTCTTGATAGGATGCCGTGCATCGTCTCTGCTCAATACAAGTATTATGATGGTGTAAAACTTGTAATATAATTTGGCATGAGACATGTTTATTAGCTTCTGGTGACCACGGCGACGATAAGTGATAGAGATTCCGATAGATAAAGATAAGTAAGTAAGTTATACAAGTAATACAACGCATAACTGGTGTAAGATTTAATCCCTTATTCGCATAATGATTAAATATTGGTTGTATGGCTTAGATAATATAAATCAAAATGATGAAATTATTTTTTTCATACTTAATGCACGAATTAAAAAAAAAAAAATTTTTTATAAAATTATAGCAAACTATAGTATTGATTATTTTTTTTTAACACACAACAACTATTTTATTACATAACATATACCTAACTGTTATAAAATTGGTTGAAAGTTATTAATCAAATTATTACTTGGCGTTGTCAAGTTGATCTTATTTTTTATTTGCTTACTGTAAAAGTTGGGAATTTCAACACACAGCAAATTTTTTATAACATAACATATACCTTCCTGTTATTAAATTGATTGAAAGTTATTAAACAAAGTTATTTCCGAAATAAGTAATAATTTTTATCTTTTTAGTGCATCTTTTTGAAGCCGGTTGTTTTTTTATGTTAAAAAGTTTTTATTGCATTATTTTGGTACAAAAATCTGTTATTCTGACTTTGGGATTACCTATGAAAATTTAAATTCAAATTTAAGTAGAACATATTCTCAAAGCAATAACTTTACAACAACCAAAGACTGAGGGGGTTCCTATCTGGGTGTCTCATTTCGATTCTTGGTTGTGTTCACACTCTTTAAGTGAGTTGAATCTTTATAAATCGTCTCTTAGATTAACTTGTATCTTACATTTAGCATCAGGTCAAAGGGTCCATGACCTCACATTATTAAGAAAGAAAGAAAATTTTTAAGATGTGAATAATCATGTAATATTGGCCCATATTTGGTTAGGTTCGACAAGTTTGTAACATTGACGATTATTTGCAGCCCTGTTTAAGAAGAGATTTTTTGGTCTCCGTCCAATTAGTTATGGTGTCTGTTCACCCCCAATTTTCTAAACCAAAAGCTTCATGTTGTGTACCTAAGGAGGTGGTAATTCCGTTGTTGGTTTATCAGGACAATATGTAGATATTTTCCTCTTATGGGTTGAGCTAGAGCCAAAATACTTTCCTCCAAAGTCGTGCAACTAAAAGGAAGTTCAAGTAGAGGACCTGACCGGGTACCCCTTCTTTTCGCTTCTGATTAAAGACTTATATGACGTCCTTTCAGAATATGTTTGAAATGATTTATTGCCGAATATTATGGCACTTCTTTCAGGTTGCAATGCCAATGCTTTGATGTTTTGTAGTCAAGCAATTGGTCTCCCCATCCGTAGTTAAGTAGTGTTGAACCGATTCTTCATGCGATGGGCTTGGTTTGCTTTGTTGTCATTAGCCACCAGTTCATGTTTAATTTTATTTCGACGGTTATTGGAGTCCTTTGTTTTGTGGGTAGTTGGTTCGTTCGTTTTCGGCATTACCTCTGAAGATGTTGACAATGTAGTCTTCCTCCTGGGGTTATAAAGCTGATAAATGTGACTATACTCAGTAGTTGTTGGCATTCCTTGAGTATTATGGCCGCTACATTGTGCATACTGTCTAGCGAGGTTAGTATTGATTTCACCTTTGTTTGAGGAAGAGCCTTGAAATTCATCGCTGTGTTCCACTTGATACCTTGATATTCTAACTCCTATTTGGGATTCGTTATAGATTTTTTATACTTGATGGTTCATTCTAGATCTTGGAGAAACTAAAAAGCAGTGGATACTTTGAATTTTAACCAGTTACTGGGACTACTGGTTAAATATTAAACAGTCACCAAGGTATACTAGACCTCTTATACCTTTTTCCGCAGCAGGAAAGCCACCCATTCGGTTATCGCAAAGAAGTTTTTTGGATGATACACCGAACGAAAGTTATTTGCCTCTTGAACTCCAGGGCCTGATCCATTTATCAATGCCACCAGTGTTTTGCACGTAAGAGATGTGCATCCGAATAACAATTCAGAATATTCAGACCTACGTGGGATTCTACGTAGGCCTTCAACTAAATTTTTATTAGGTATTTCCGCCAGGATACGGTCTCGACATATCTCTATATATTCAGCACGCTCACCACAGAAATTTGCATTATTTTTCGATAGTTTATGGAACTTTATTTATATTATACTTGTTAAAGAATGTAGAAAGCCATGTTATTTTTTTTTTGTCTGAAACTGCAATAAGACAGTGAAATCGATTTTAAAAGCAAGCTGAAAACTGCACATTCGAGTAGTGCGCAGCCTTAAAAAATGAAGTCGGAAAAGTAAAAATTTCGCTTTAATTCCACTAAAAGAGACTTACATGAAGTTACTACTGGTGTAAAACTGGTAGTAAATATATAAGTTTATGAACCATGTAACATTATCGGAAAATAACGTTCTGAATACTAATACTTACCTATCTACTAAATTAATTACAATATTTACGTTCGAATAACGCATTGGACTAGCCGGCGCGGTACAGAGTACAAACTTAATAATCAAGCTGCTCTATCGTAAAAAGAGTAAGACATACAAGCTTGTAGTATAGTGATTCATAGTATGTGTGTTTTTATTTTGTTTGTGTTTGTAAATTGTCGTAGGTACGGGACTCCCGGTGTGCGAGTCTGACTTGCACTTCGCCGGTTTTTATTCAATTTGGCCAGTGCTTCAAAACGGCGATTCCAGATTTAAACCCCTATATATAATATAATTATATAATTTACAGGTTGTAACAAACTTAATTCACTATCTGTAACATTGCCATAAAATTTTATAAAGTAAAGATTATGTGGATTTCTCCTAGGAATAGAGATGTAATGGTTTTCGAGGGTAAGTCGAAAGACTGACAATGGATGCTCCATTATCCTTCTTTAATAGCCATAAAAGGTGATTTAAGGGGAATGCCTATTGTGTGGGAGAATTGGTAGAAATACCAAAGTCACTGTTGTATTATGTTATTATAATTAAAAACTAGCATTCGCCCGCGGTTCCGCCCGCGTTTTGTTTGGATATCGTCGAGGGGTTCCCACGGCGACTTATTAAATATAGTAAGGAAGTTGGGTATAGAAAGCTACAACTATAGCTAAAGGATTTCGGTAATGGTTTTTCCAGAGCTTTTGATATTCCTGAAAAACAACCCCAGCCTCGTCTATTAATTCAAAAAAACTTTTTAACAAAAACAACAATGTTGGTTAATGTATTAAAATTTTGTTACAAGTATGGATGTTTTAAGTTTACGAGAAAAAAAAGCAATTCGTCACTCAAAATCAAAAAATAAAAACTTCTATCATCTCAGTAAGATTTTTTCCCTTCATACAGGTTATTCGAACGAGTGGACTTCAGGCTGACGAACGCGTGGCCTTGAGTCTACTTGTCTTAATTGGGTTAGGGACAGTCTATATTTAATTTTGCTACTAAAGCACAGACGCGAAGCACGAAGAATTTCGTACAATGATCGGTCACTATTTGTCTCCATTGCGCGCATAATTATATCAGAAATTTTGAACCTTTGAACCATGGCATAAAGCTTAAACATGTTTTTTGCAAGTACTAAGTTTTTACAAACAGATACGTGTACGCTATGTTTATTTAACTCAGTAGCGTATTTTTTGAACATTTTTGCTTTGTATGTACTAAACATATTACTACTTACTTAGTCCCGCCATGCCGTCTGCTCCAGCCTTAAAGGTTCGCCGACGTTGTCCGGGGATCGCAGTAAAATAAACCCTATGTAAAAAACTAAGGTTCAGTTCTACCTGTAGTATATTATCGCTACAATTTTTGTTACGAATAGCTAAAATTCTGTTATTTTTCGATAGGGTAGGGTGTATGACCCATATATCAGCCCCTAACTTTTGTTTCCAACTTTAAATGGTTACTATAGTTCTCATAATAGACAATAACCTACGATGCTTACTCGTTACTTGTAGGTTGTAATTTTGAGTTTGAATTCTTATGCATAAAAATTATTAAATACTATTAAAACTATTAAAAACACATGTTTTTGTGGATTTTGTGGTATTTTCCTAATATCAGCCGCCTTGGATGTAATAAAAACCTCATGCGTACACAACATCAGCCTAGCATTTTTCGGGCTTTGAGTCAAATCAATTTGACCCTTGCATATAAAGCTTCCTATGTCCAGATATAATGCATTACAAGCAGTTTTGCGGTAATAGGCTCACCCCCTGTCATGTAGGACTATAGGAGTTGGTGAAAAGAAACAATCCCCTAAATAATGATGTGGGTGCGTGTCCAACCACTGGTTAACTCCTGGGGATAAAAGCCGCAAAAGATTTAAAGATAAAAAAAAAACTTAATCAAAATAATGGAAAAGACTTATGATTGTCATTGTACTCCACAGTTAATTTGTTATTATTTTATTAATGAATGACGATATAGTCATATGCAAGCTTAGGAAGCTGTTACTAAAGTAAAGCTATAGTAGACAAACATATTTTACCATGTTATAAATAATGCTAAGTACGAAAAAGTACAATCGCAAACAAAAATGGATATTTCATTAGAAAAATATAAGTGGCGGTTGATATTTGGAACAGTTGCGGTGCCTGAATTCAGCCACCCCGGCTGATATAAGGCACTCCATACAACAAATGGACCAAACGTCAGCCCTCTATTAAATTCTAAATCCAGGGGAAGATTTACTTAATTTTTCTTATTAACCATGTGAAATATTCATACTTGTTCCCTTAAATTATAAAGACATATCTAAGCGTCAAAGCAAGTGAAATATCACTTACTAAGTTTCCAGAAAAATCACGCGTTTTTGTTGAAAATTGCTTTTATTGGCACAACAATCCGTGAAATGGATATAAAAAGTACCCTAACAAAGGGATAGGCACGATAAATGGAAGATTAGGTCGGATATATATATTCTTTTAAGAAATAGACCATAGTTGAAGATAGGGCACACCCGGCTGATATTTGTGGGGAGGCTGGACATAGGAGCATTCACCCTACTATTATTGTTACAATGCGTTTTTGTCTTAGTTCAATATATTGGATACTGAGATATAAGTGTAATAATCAAAAGCACATTTACTGAAACCATATCAATATTCCTACCTACAATACGATGGTAAAAGTATTACAAAAACGATATTGTAACCTCATTCCTAAAATTACAGATACGCGTTTCGGCAATTACTGCTATCAAAAACCGTTGATGGTAAGTAGTTATCGAATTTGAAATATCGAATAAAAAAATCTTACTAATAACTATATTTTTTCTCGTTAAAAGAACCTTGGAATTGTAATTTAAAAATATCAGTCGTTCATTAGTCAAACTCGCATTTGACCTGTATAAATTCTACGAATCCGAACTTAAATAATTTGAAAATTAAAATTATTTTGTGTCTAATGCAATAGTTTAGAATGAAGGAAAACCAAACGATTATCCTTTACGGATATTTAATATTTATCATATTTAGTTTATTGTGTAGTGCAGAAATGAAAACTTGCCTTCATTTAAATAGAGCAACAGAAAAATAATTAAAAGTATAATCAATGGCATTAGTTTGTTGGTTTGTTCGTTTTATTTTCTGTATCAACGTTATCATAGAGTGTAATGGTGACAAAGAAATAAATTGTGTTAATGAAAATAAATTACGATTTTGGCTAAGTAGTTGTTATGACAGATTTTGTAAAAAGATATTTGATCAAGGACCTCATTCGTCAATAACAATGAAACCGCACAAGGAAGAAGGAAGTGACTCTAATATAACGTATTGGCTTTCACCCAAAGGAAACTTCATAAAATCTATTTGCATGATAACTTGCGACTTTAATGATAGATATTCCGAGACGAGCCGTTAAGACAGATAAGATTTGGTCAGGAACGTTCTAAACATATCCTCAGATCCAGAAAATTCATTGTTGGAATAAAGAATTCGAGCTATTACTTGAAACTGGTAAAGATAAAGTAAGTTGTGTGGTAAACGATTTTAGTTCAAAGAGTGACAAGAAAAAAGGAAAAAACCAGATTACCTTAAATTTCATATTTGATTTACCTGTTAGTTCTGACCAGAACCAAACATCTGTTCCCTACAGTCCACCTAGCCCGAGCAACACGTTCGTAGAAGCAAATACCACGGTAACAACTACGAGTAGTACTACTGGTTCCACTAGTACCACATCATCTTTTCCCTACAGTCTACCTAGCCCGAGCAGCACATTTGAAGATACTGGTACCATAGTATCTACTACTACTGGCTCAAATACTATCACGACTGCTTCACCAGTGCACTACAGTTCAACAAGCTCTAGTCCTATAAACAAGATAATGATAGCCGTAGTGTCTATTATTGGATTATTCATATTGTTCGTCGCATGCTGCATCTACTATAGCATCAAGCGTCGTAAGAGTCGTGTCAGTATGAGAGCTAAAACTCTTTCAAATAACTGTGATGTTCATCACAACATCGTGGACTCTTCGCAAGTAACTGTGGAATCTGCATACTACAATATTCCTGGCAGTATTAATACAGAAGAATTAAATAATGCAAATGTTACTTGTGCTTCGGATGATGCACAAGTCGCAGACGTGAATACATTCAATTTATTTCATGATAAGCCACTTCCAAAATCAGAAATAACTAAAAAATATAACCATACACTTCACTGCCCACTATTTTCTAGTGGTATGTTTCCGAAAAATACAAATGAAAAAGTAACTTATGCAAACCCTTGTGATGTATCAGTACCAAAGTATATTAAAAATGAAATAAATAATGAAACCATAAGCAACACTAAAGCTAAGAGTGCCATCTTGGAATCAAATGAAGAAATTTTGTACAGTATACCTGACACTAAAGAATTCAATCTGGTTGCAAAATCAAATCCAAGAATTGATCTTCATTATCCAGCAAATGGACTTAACGCTGGCCCTATTTACAACAATTCAAATTACATGATTAAAAATAAAAAGTTTTTCGATTTACGGGCAATATCAAAGTGAAAAATCTAGTGAATATGAAAGTTTCAAATATTATTATCAATCAAATGTAGATCAGTAAGATATAAAAAGTAGAACGCTGTGATTTATGTAGCAGACCATTTATGAAAACAATAAAATATAGGGGTCGGAGAGCAAGTAAGCATAGAAAATGGGTACGATAACAAGAAAACTACGAAACAAGCTGCGTCAGTGATCTTTTAATACCAACCTAGCAGTCATTCCAACATGGGGGTTAGATCAATTTTAGAAAACAAGTCAATAACATTACAAAACATGTCACAAGACATCTAGGATCAGAATGTATACTTGAGCTATTCTGTTGGCTACAGTCATGGTATTGCCGCGACGCTACCGGAGATCATTGTCGGGTACATATAGTTCATTTTTTATACTTAAGTACATAATTATGGTACGTAAAGTTAAGCCCAGATAGTGATTTGTGGTTATGGCCAGCAATTTGTTTTTTATTATCTTAATTTGCTTTAGGTCACTTACATTATTTATATTATAGCTTCAATTTTATTTTTTTGTATTTATTTTTATAAACCTACTGTACATACTGTATTCTATAATTTAGTAGGATAAAATTTATATTGACTAAATATATTGGCTTGATGAAAACAAATGAGTTTGTCGTCTATTAAATACTTTTTGCAATACCCTAATACGTGGGATTCCAAAAGCAACTTCTTGATAATTAGTAAGAAAGTTTGCAGTAGTTTTGTTTATTATCTCTGCGCTAATCACTCACACTTGACGTTTTTCTAAGCAACTGTATCCTGCCTTCCCCTCCCCTCATGAAATATCTATAAAAATAGCTCAACATAGCAGTTCAGTCGATTTCCTTTAAACCCTTTGTTCGCTAATCCAAACCTAATCCTTTCCAAATTTTCCCTTTACCCCCTTCCCCACCTAGTACGCGAAAAGGAATTTTTTTCGCCCCGCCCTGACCCTCAAGATTCTTTAATCCTTATCATTGCAGAGTACCCGAGGTTGGGATTTTATCCGCCTCAATTTTATAGGTCGAGACCCTTCGAGTCTCCTTATCGGGCTCTTACTTCGGTGGTAGTACGAGCATTACTCGATTCTGGTTGCTGAAGTTACAGTTGTTGGAGACAAGCTGCGGATTCTTTTCAAGGCATTGGTGGACTCAAGGTCTCGAGGCTTAGAGGTCAGTTTTCGATTGTTATTTTTCCCATCCATAATTCTCTTATTCGTTGGACTATTTCAGTCATGGTGTGAACGATATCTTGGGTGATCTCGTCTTACCCCAAGTCTTACTTGAAAACGGGTCTGGCGTTGGCTGATCCCAATTATCATCTTCTCAGTTCGGTAGATCTACTCCTCAGTGCCGATTTTCTGGGTCAATGCAACTTAGGACCGGCTCAGCTTCTTCAGGCCGGTGGGTTGGTGCACTTCCCACAGATTTTGTTCAAATCATCCATTCGGATTACGGCACCAATTAAAAGGGTGCTGATCGGTATCTACGAGAAGTCCAACAGTTCCAGAAGTTCATCAGTTGTCCAACCTTACAAACCCATTGCTAAACATTACATTTGCGTGTTTGTAAGTAAAGAAAAAACCGACCAAGTGAATTGTTGCCGCAAGGCGACTGCTTGGCGGCACCCATTCAAGTACTGACCAAAACCCGACGTTGCTTAACTTTGAATATCGTTTCCAACAAACAAATGTGTTTACTGTTTCTCTTAATGATAAGTTAGATGGCGCTTTACCGGTAATTCAAAATAGTTATGCTTTGGGCCCGAGTCATACTTGGCCGGTTTTTATTATTTGTTGTAATACTTCATGTATTATTATTTTTACGATAAAACAAAAATAAAGAAAATATATTTTTTGTATGAGGACTCTTTCCTCTTAGTCTTAATACTGTTGCTAGATGGCGTTGTACCGTTAATTAAAAATAGTAATATCTTCGGCCCGTCTCAGACTTGGCTGATTTTTATTATTGAAGTAAAAACTTCTTTAGCGGCGTTGTGCACTTTTTTGTGATGGATAAAAAATGTTAAACGTTAAACTCGCGTCAGGTCACATGTCCTGATCGAAAATTCGTACGACGGAACTCGCGTCAGGACAAGTGACCTTTATTTACATTAGGTTAGTTTTTATTTTTAGTATATGGCGATTATGAGTAGTACAATGAGGTTGGATATGGGATTTTAAATCTATGGCAGGTTGAGATGTCAAATATACTACGTCAAAAAAGTAAATAAACAAACATCTATACATATAAAAATTACGTTTCACGTTGTTTGTCAGCGACGGACTCCTAAACTACTGAACCGATTTTAATCAAACTTCGTCACTATCTGTTCTTTGATCCAACTTAAAATATAGGATAGATTACATCTCAATTTATAGTCGCAATATTATTTTATTGCAAATTATTTGTCTATTATCTGTTAGTTCCAAACGACTCTTCAATAGATGGCGCTATGTTAAAAATACAGACGTTTCATATAAAATTCAATTTAATAGTATAACCACCCCGTGTCACAATTATCTGTTAGCTCCAAACGATTCTAACAGATGGCGATATCTGTTAACTGCATTGATAGATAGATGGTGCTATGTTTATATATATATATATATTGTTCGTTAAATATATATATATATATATATATATATATTTAACGAACAATATATATATATATAAACATAGCATATAATTTATGTCGTGTTTATTATTGTTAGGGCAAGGTTTATATAAACAACAATATAAAAAGGGTCAAGTGGGTGTCGGATCCGCGCACTACTGGTTAACCTATTGTAATGTAATTTTGGTCAATGGTTGTGCACAGCGCCGGGGAAGATTTTTGGGAAATAAAAATTGGTCAAGTATACGCTGGGGTTTCTGAATTAGTACAATCCTTTCAAAATAGGTGGCGCGCCAATTGTATTAAAAAAGAGAAACAACGTTCTCCGGGTCAGCTATCTGTTAATTGATCCAAGTTAAAAGAAAGGATCGTTTTTATCTCGACCTGTCAAGTGCGAGCCGGACTCGGGCACTATAGGTAAAAACCAACGTTCGCCGGGTTACAGAGGGACGGCAGCGGAACAACGTTCGCCGGAACCGCTAGTTTATAATAAATAAAATGTATACGAAATGATGGGAAGTTAATGGCTAGTAAGTTTTTACTTCTGCCGGCACTCCCGGAGTACAACTCTTTTTTTTTTATTATACTTAGAGTTCACACTTTTTCTCACCATTGATGAAAGAAAAACACTGCAAGTTTAAAGTTTGTATGTATTATTGTTTAAACGATAGAGCAAAAACAACGAAAATATGTTTTTTTGTATGGGGACCCCTTTAAATTTTAACTTTTTATTATTTGTTAGATAATCTCCAATTATAACCACAAAACACATATTCTGTGAAAAATTCAGGCTTCTACCTATTTCGGTCAAAAAGATACGAGTCTTTTTATGGTCGGACAGACAGACAGCGTAGGCTTAACCCTAAAATGTATTCAGAAACATCAAGGAATTGATATGCATAACCTTTCTAAAAAGTAGATAAGGTTGCCGTAACAAAATAAGAAAAGTAACATTGTAGAGAAGGTAACATAATTATATTGCGAAAACCAAGTTGTGGTTATTTTTGTATAAAACATTACAGTAACTTTTGTAAGCAAGGTGGAATTTATTTGATACAATAATGTTTTAAAATAAACCTTGTTTCGATATTGCGCGCCTAACAACACCTTCACTATATTGCAACAATGTTAAATAGTAACATCTCAATAAGTTTCTGAGTTATATTGCTGCAACGTTCATTTATAAACTTTCATACGTATCATTGCAGTTACATCAATTATTACGTTTCGATGAGGTTCAAACAATAACGTCTGAAACTTGCAAATGTGTGATATATAAATTTACCAAACATGCTGTAAGTTTTATGCTCAGTGGAAGGAACCATATTTTTTGTTTTGTAAAAATAACATTAAATTCGTAATTTACAAAAATCCGCCATTTATCATTAATATCTACAAACTAGTTAAAATCGCATTTGACCTGTATAAATTCTACGAATACGAACTTGTTTATTTATATTTGTGTGTAATCCAATAGTTTTGAATGAAGGAAAACCAAACGATTATCCTCAAAGAATATTTCATATTTGTTATATTTAGTTTATTCTGCAGTGCAGAAATGAACACTTGCTTTCATTAAAGTAGAGCAATAGAAAAATAATTTAAAAGTAAAATCAATGGCATTTGTTTGTTGGTTAGTTTGTTTTATATTCTGTACCATCGTTAGCATAGAGTGTAATTGTGAGAATGAAAATAATATACGATTTCGACAAACAAGTTGTTTTAAAGGATTTTGTAAAGAGATATTTGATCAAGGAGATTATTCGTCCAAGGAAGAAAGTAGTGACTATAATATAACGTATTCACCCAATGAAAACTTCATAAAATCTATTAACATGATAACTTGCGACTTTCAAGATGGATATTCCAAAACAAAACCGTTAAGACAGACAAGATTTGGTCAGGAGCCTTTAAAACATATCGTCAGATCCGAGAAATTTATCTGTTGGAATAAAGAATTCGAACTATTTTTTGAAAGTGGTGAAGATAAAATAAGTTGTGTGTTAAATGATTTTCAAGAGAAAATCATGATTAACTTACATTTCATATATGATATACCTGTTAGTATTCCAGGTACCACAACGTCTGTTACCTACAACCCTCCTAGCCCGAGCAGCACGTTCGTAGATATAAATACCACAGAAACAACTACGCGTAGTACTACTAGTACCACTAGTACCACAACATCTGTTCGCTACAGTCTACCTAGCCCGAGCAGCACATTCGTAGATACTAATACCTCAGTAACAATTACGATTAGTACTACTGGTTCCAATACTATCACGACTGCTTCACCTGTGCAATACAGTTCAACAAGCTCTAGTCCTATAAACAACATAATGATAGCCGTTGTGTCTATTCTTGGATTATTTATATTGTTCGTCGCATGCTGCATCTACTATAGCATCAAGCGTCGTAAGACTCGTGTCAGTTTGAGAGATACAACTCATTTAAATAACTGTAATGTTCACCAAAACATCGCGGACTCTTCACCAGTAACTGTGGAATCTGCATACTACAATATTCCTGGCAGTATTAATACAGAAGAATCAAATTATGCTAATGTTACTTGTGCTTTGGATGATTCACAATTCGCAGACGTGAATTTACTTTATGCTCAGCCACTTCCAAAATCAGAAAGAACTAAAAACAATAACCATACACTTCACTGCCCAGTATTTTCTAGTGGTATGTTTCCGAAAAATACAAATGAAAAAGTAACTTATGCAAACCCTTATGAAGTATCAATACCAAAATATGTTAAAAATGAAATAAATAATGAAACCATAAGCAACACTAAAGCTAATACTGCCATCTTGGAATCAAATGAAGAAATTTTGTACAGTATACCTGACACTAAAGAATTCAATCTGGTTGCAAAATCAAATTCAAAAATTGATCTTCATTATCGAGCAAATGGACTTAACGCTGGCCCTATTTACAACAATTCAAATAACATGATCAAAAATAAAAAGTTTTTCGATTTACGGGCCATATCAAAGTGAAAGATCTAGTGAATATGAAAGTTTCAAATATTATTATCAATCAAATGTAGATCAGTAAGATATAAAAAGTAGATCGCTGTGATTTATGTAGCAGACAACACAACACTGACAGTTCATAAGCAACGGTAGTGATGGCAATACGACAAATATATTATAATGCGTCTAGATAATAAATACATGCTTAGTCAAACAGGATGATAGATTCTGTATTTAGTAGGATAATATTTTCTTTCTTATCGGTAAAACGTAGTGTCATAGCTTCATACGATTGTTTTTGAAGTGAAAACTTCTTTAGCGGCGTTGTGCAGTTTTATTGGTATGGGTAAAAAATGATAAACTCGCGTCAGGTCACGTGTCCTAATCGTGAAAATGCGTAAGACGGATGGAGAGAAGGTAGCTGGCGCGGCGAAAGAGAGGGAGTATCCCCCTCTCTTTCTACGGCGCGGCGAAAATTTATGCCTGCACCTGCTGTTTCGTTTAGGCGGCGCAGGGCGCTTGCGCGAATGGTCTTGTGTTACATAAACATGTTACAGCGTACTACGCGCATCCATGGATGGTGACAGCTGATGGCTCGACCGTCTGTGTAGTGGCCATACTGCTGTGTATTCGTAAAATTCGTGTATATAAAGTGTTTAAAATATGGAAATTGAACAAAGTGCATCTTTGTCTTTGTAAAATACGTAAACCGTAATGCCACGCCTATTATAATTTTTATTTTTAGTATTCGCGATTATGAGTAGCACAGGGAGGTTGGATATGGAATTTTAATTCTATGACAGATTGCGATGTCAAATATACTACGTCAAAAAAGTAAATAAACAAACATTATTATTTCTTGACAATGTCAAAGACATGTCTTGTGACATATTTGAGTGTTAAGCGCGAATCGTGAGCAAAGGTTTTCACTTCTGCCGGCACTCCCGGAGTGCAACTCGTTCTTTTTTTTCTATGAAGTGACGCCATAGTTCAGTTTTTTGTACTTAGGTACATAATTATGGTTAAAGTTAAGCCCAGATAGTGATGTGTGTTATGTCCAGCAATATTTATTACTATTATTCACCACTATCTAAAATTAAACTTGGCATAAGTTTTCTTTTATCTTAATTTGTTTTAGAGCACTTACATCATTTATATTTTGACATATATTTTATTTATTTTATGTTTGTTTTAATATACCTACTATAAATACTCTATTCTGTAATTATTGATGTAATTTACAAGTAATTGTTATAAATAAATAATAATAATAAAAAATAAATGTATTTATTTAGTAGTATAAAATTTATAAATTAGCTTGATAAAAAAAATTGAGTTTGTAGATACATTTGGCATTACCCTAATATCCCACACATTCCTACGGCAACTTCTTGATAGTAATAAGAAAGTTTGTAGCAGTTTTGTTGATTACCTCTACGCTAATCTAACTCACACTTGACGTTTTTCTAAGCAACTGTGTCCTGCCTTCCCCTCCCCTCATAAAATATCCATAAAATCGGCTCAATGCAGCGGTTCAGCCGAATTCCTTCAAACCCTTTGTTCGCTAATCCGACTCAAACTTTATATTGTGTAAGTAATCTATCCTATAAGTACGTAATCCTTTCCCAAACTTTTTGATAACACAAGAATATTATGAGTTTAGTAGGTCAAAAAATGTAGATAATTCTCAAAATCCATATTTTCCTACTACGCAAGTGCCAAGCATCAAACAATTAACACTCGGAACAGTTACGCCGCCACAGATTAAATATAAGTGAATACCAGTATCAAATACGTATAGCGCGCATCTAGATACTTTGCCAGTATACTGTACTATAATGGTATACATCGCTGCCACACAAATAACAATGATTTAGTAATGTATTATTTATTATTGTATAATATTTAGTAATTACTGACGAGGCCGCTAAAGTAAGCCTTTGTTGGATAAGTAAAGTTTGACAGTCGTACCCTAGGTAAGGCCGTCAATAATACGCATCCAGTAACGACTTCACGGCCGAGACTTGTATAGATATGAAAAACGCAGGGAAAAGAAAACAGACATATAATAGAATACCAGAATGTGGTTTAATAAAAGTAAAAATGTTAAAAATTAATAATGTCGAAGATTATTTTATGTTAAATGTTATGTTATTCATATTTGGGAAATTATTTAAAGAAAATTAAATTGACCATAAAAATAAGATGAAAAACTTATGAGTTCCCGCGTTCCTGCCTTTATTTCTTTTTAATCCATGGCCCGCAGCGTCTTTGACAGCAGGGTCGATCAACACTGGTCACTTCGATATTTAAAAAAAAGAAAAAATCTTGTAGGTACCATTTGTGCGCGAGTGCGCAAAAGGCCATGCAAAAAAAAAGTATATAAAATTACTGTCGCCTTTTTTTTTTTTCTGGCTTGCATGTGTTTTTCGCATGCTTAGCCAATTAACTAGTAAAAACGAGGAAGCGTTCTTTTATTTTAAATACAAATTTTGGATTTTGTCATTTAGGGCAGGAAATGATCAGGAGAGGATATATGGAGTGCAGTAGGTTGTTTTGGAGTTTTATTTGACATGTAATAATTTAAATTAAATTTTCAGACAACAAAGGACCACTTTGGCATATTATATAATTCCAACATTAATAATGATTATATTAAACAATCTATGTCTACTCAAGTTTTATGCAAACAGAAACAAAACAATAAACTTTGTCATACTAAAAATAATATTCCATTGAACCTGGTGCATCAGAATATACAAGGAATGTCTCAGAAAGAACTAGAAATTGAATTGTTCATAAACTGCCAAAAGATTGACATTTTATGTATCACTGAACACTGGCTACGCAGCTATCAGTTGATGTTCAATTTCACTAATCACCAGGTGGGAAGTTCGTTCAGCCGAGTAAATGCTATCCATGGTGGCTCTTTAATTTTAGTTAATAAACAGCTAAAGTTTAAGGAACGTAAAGACATTGTGAGCCTCTCAGTTGAGCGAACTGCCGAGCTGTCCTGTATAGAAGTTGAGCATCTCATTGTTCTGAGTGTATACAAGCCGCCTTGTGCAATTTATGATAATTTTGAATTAGTTATGGAAGAAGTGCTGAATAAAATCAGCAATTCTAATAAACAAATCATTGTTTGTGGAGACTTCAATATAAACATTTTGAAAAATAGCTCATTAAGCACCAGATTGCTTGCCTTATTTCAGTCTTTTAATTTAAATAATTTGTTTTGTGAACCAACTAGAATTGCTGTATCCAGTGCCACTTGCATCGACAATATATTTACTGACATAAAACCAATTCAAAAATCAATTATAAGCAATCTAGAGTCAGATCATTGTGGACAGTTAGTGGTTTTAGAAAGAAAGAATAGTATTAGTAAAAAGGAAATTAAATTTATACCAATAACAACTAAACGGGTTGAATCATTTAAATCTAACTTAATGCATAAACTTCCAGATTTGCTTTATAATGGCAACCCAAATGATATGTACAATACTGTTCTTGACACTATTACTACAGAGTATAATAAAATATTTACTGCAAAAAAGAAACTTATTTCCAGTCGCTTTAGTTTTAGTGAATGGGCTACCCCAGGTATTCATAAAAGTAGGCGTAAACTGTATGAATTATATAAAGAAAAAACATATAATAATAGCCAAATATTTAGGGAATATTTAAAAAAATACTCAAAAACCTTTAAAAAGGTCTGTCTTGTTGCAAAAGCAATTCACCTCAGACATAAAGTAAAAAATTCAACAAATAAAATAAAAACTACATGGAACATAATAAATAATGAAACTGGTAAAGCTAGGAATTCTTGTCAGGACTTTGAGTTGATTGTAGATGATGCTAGTTTTAAAACAAATTCTGAGGTAGCAGTTGCCTTTGAACAGTTTTTTAGGAATATCCCATTCAAAACAACTGAACATCTAAACTCAAGTCCAATCTTAGCAGAAAAATTATTAAAAGCTAGTGTTCCTGAATGTAACGTTCCCTTTGTATTTAAAAACATTAGTCCTACAGATATCATTAATACATTTAAAACATTAGAAATTAAAAACACCACAGACCTTTGGGGACTTTCTGTAAAAACTATAAATTCAATTATTCATGTTATAGCACAACCCTTAGCCATTATATTTAATAGTTGTGTTGATAGTGGTGTGTTTCCTGATGAGATGAAACTTAGCAAAGTTATACCTCTTTTTAAATCAGGTAGTTCAACAGATCCTAATAATTTTCGGCCTATTTCAATACTACCTATACTCAGTAAAGTTTTTGAAAAAATCATACTTTGTCAAATGTTAAGCCATTTCTGTATTAATGAGCTACTTAGTAGTAAACAGTTTGGCTTTATGAAAGGCCGTTCCACAACCGATGCAGGAGTGGCACTATTAAAAAATATATATAACGCCTGGGAGGATTCGCATGACGCCCTTGGAGTGTTTTGTGATTTATCTAAGGCATTTGACTGTGTTCAACATGAAAATCTCATCAGGAAGCTACATCACTATGGTATTAGAGGCAAAGCTCTCGACCTTTTGACATCCTATATGAGTAGGAGAGTACAGAAAATAGATGTCAACGGTGAAAGATCTCCGGGATCAGCAGTCACTATAGGAGTCCCTCAGGGCTCAATTTTAGGTCCTTTTCTATTTCTTATTTACATTAACGATCTCCCATATAATGTAAAAAACCATGACATTGTCTTATTTGCTGATGACACCTCTTTGCTTTTTAAAGTTAAGAGACGACAGACATGTTATAATGAATTAAATGATGCCCTTTCTAAAATTGTAAATTGGTTTAACGCTAATAATTTGTTACTTAATGAAAAAAAAACCAAATGTGTTAAATTTACATTACCAAATGTTAGTCAGAGACAGACATGTATTAATATTAATGGCGAGCAATTAGAACTTGTTTATTCAACAGTCTTTCTTGGCATAACGCTGGACTCCAAACTTCAATGGGGTCCTCATATTCATAACCTAGCCAAAAAACTTAGCTCTGCTGTGTATGCGATCAAGAAAATAAGACAATTGACCGATGTCGACACTGCAAAAATAGTATATTTTAGCTATTTCCATAGTTTAATGACATATGGTATCCTATTGTGGGGTAGCGCTGCTGATGTAAATACAATATTTTTGTTACAAAAAAGGGCAATTCGTGCTATTTATAAATTAGGATCTAGGATATCTCTGAGGGATAGGTTTAGGGAAGTAAAAATTTTAACTTTAGTGTCGCAGTACATATATGAAAATCTTTTATATGTACATAAAAATATCAATAGTTTCAGCAAGAAAAGTGACGTTCACAAAGTAAATACTAGAAGTAAAAATAAGCTGTTGGTGCATGATACACGTCTACACAAAATAAGTAACTCTTTTATGGGGCAATGTATACACTTTTACAACAAAGTTCCCAATAAAATTCAAAATCTATCAATAAGTAAATTTAAATCTTTTATCAAGCAGGTACTTTGTAAAAAGGCATATTACAATATTTCAGACTATGTTAATGATAAAAATCCTTGGGACTGATGATGCTCAATTACAGGATGCATAGGTATCATAAAATTGTACGACTAAAAATCTTTTATTTAAAACATTAATTGTATTTTAGTTTATTTAAGTGTTTTTAAAAGAGTAACTATCGAGTTTCTTGCCGGATTCTTCTCGGTAGAAATCAACAACATTGTGAACCGGCGGGAAGGTGGGAGGGTTCAAAAAATAATATTTTATAACTTTGACGATTCAAAAGTGATTGTAAAATCCTTATTTGAATAAACCATTTTGACTTTGACTTTGACTTTGACTTATGTAAAGATAATTTGCTGTACATATTTATAAAAATTTGGAAAATCCAAAAGTGCACGCCTCATAGCGGTCATTCACATTTAAAAAAAAAATCTAAAACAAAAACTCAAGTTTTTTTAAAATAAAATAACAAATAAGGTGAGGAAAAAATATACTATAAAATAAAAATAAAATATATATATATATAGATATACAGTATACAGTGGTATATTAGTTTTTTATAAATTATAATTAAACGACAGTACTTAGAACGCTAATATTAACTAGGAATCAGCACAGTGTAATACTTTATATATTAAAAACAAAAGTATTCCGGTAAGATGAATTTTTCGACCAATTTCTCTGCCACATACATGGTCACATAAACACAGACTCACGGACGTCCACGAATGATTAGTTTTAATGTTATTATTTTAAACAAATTAATTGTTTATAAAATGTACCATATGTGCTAGACAGATTATTTAACTTCATATTAGTGCACTCATCCTGTAAGTGTTATATTAAAAAGAACGTCATTTAAGTTTCGAAAGACTGGGTTTTTTGACATGTCGAGAGTAGAGCACTACCTCACCGCTCCGCTTATGAGGCGTGCAAAAAGACTTGACACTGGCAACGAGCTGTGCAAGTCCATTATATTAATAAATAAAAATAATACATCAAAATATAAGCAAAAATTGTACAAATACATACTTTTTATTTATAAAATTAAATCCTAATATTATTACGGTAAATAAAGTAGGCAATTATTCGATAAATAACAGGATCATTCGAGCTCAGTAAACACATTATATTAGTTGGGAAGGGAACACGGATTGATAACAGAGCATAAAAAAAAGAGGAATTGTCATAAAGGGGACAGGAAAAGAAGAAGTGATATCTGTCCTGCAAAGCGTTTTTTTTTTATCAGTAATCCAGCATCTATGTCCTTCCCGTATTCTTTAAACATATGTAATACAAACTTTTCACAGTGTTTTTGAGTAATAGTATATTACGGCCGCGGTCCGCAAACGCAGCATAACCAGACGATCGTGAGTATGCAATCCAAGGCATAGCCGAGGCACGCATCGTAGATTACGGTTATGCTTATTTGTGGGCAAGGCTTTTTTAGTGCTTTTCTCAAAAACGCGTAAAAAAACTACTGACGACTGTATTGACAATAATAAAAATAGTTTAGGTGTGCCGCCTATTTGCCACGTCCAAATCTTGATTTCTTTTTTACTTTTATAAATTAATTTAATCGCGCATTCTTTTTGCTGTGCCAGTCCGAAATAAAAATAAAACTTGATGATTTTGATATCTGTTTAGTAATCAATGTACGGGTTTAAAAATGTTCGTTCCATTTTCAAATTTCATATTAGACCGGCTAAAACATTGCGGGTGGCTCTCTAATTGTTTACTATAACTAGGCCACACGTAAGCATTAGGAAAAATTAGATCGTACTTACGGTTTTTGGCGTCAGATTTTATTTAATAACCTTTGGGTTAAATGTGGTGTAGTGAAACTGAAAACGCGATAACCGATTAACTGACACATCGATAAAGGGATATTCAGGCAAGGAGGTTAAAGGACTACCGATCAAGAAATGGCCTGGAATTGGCGCTTCCAGGTCATTAGGATCCGACGAGATCGGACAAAGCGGTCGTGAGTTCAATACCGCTTCAAATTGCAAAATACCGTTGTAATTCCTCAAACGTGAGTACCGTTTCACCAATCATACGACGGAGGTGAGTATTGGCGACCTTGACAGCTGCTTCGAAAATACCGCCCCACCAAGGATAGCCGGGAGGATCAAAAATCCAAGTAACGCCCCGTTTGGACAACTCCGAGTCAATATACGTGTGATTGTCCGACAAAAACTGAAGGACCTCCTTCAGATAGCGATCTGCACCCTTAAAATTGGTGCCACGGTTCGAGCGAATTAAATGAGGGAGACTACGCTGACTGACAAATCGCGACAGACATGCGACAAAGGCCTCCTTAGACAAGGCTGAAATGAGCTACAGATGCACAGCCTTGGAAAACAAACAGACGGAGACGCATAAATAGGCCTTAACCTGTATGGTATTGCGAATACTTAATAAAAAATACTTAATAAAAGTCCAAAAACGGACCCGCGAAATCGAACCCAACCTTAGCGAAAGGTCGAGCGAGCCGGGCACGATCGGACGGCAAGTCACCCAATTGTGGCTGTGTCAAGGTTCCTTTTAACCTATAACAAGGTATATATTTAAAAATAACGCTCCGAGCTGCTCGTCTGGCGGACAAAATCCAAAAATCTCGCTGCAGACAAGCCAGCAATGCGTTGAGACCGGCATGACAGTTCGTAACATCGCGGTTCCTGATCAGCAACTCAACAAAATGGTACCGCTCTTGGGCAACAAGAGAGGATGCCGAGCCCCATAGAGCAATTCTGAGTTGCGAAGCCTACCACCTACTCGCAACAACTCCGACTCGTCCAGGAACAAATTAAGACTTTCCCGCAATTTCCCGTTCTCTGAACGGAAAGGACTGATTTCTTTCCTAAACGACTGGGCCTGTACCAGTCGAACATAGGTAAGGAGGGCATCCTGACGCTCTTCAGGAGACAAGACTGAAGACGTCCTTGGCTGTGACCTGTTCTTTAAGTTTTGGAGAAACCTCTTAATCCAACCGGTAACACCAACGAGCTTGTTGACAGAACTGAACCGATTAAGCAAGAAAGTCGGTGAAGTGTCCACAGTCTGCTTAACAGCAACAACCTTTAACCCCGGCAGAGGGTCAACAAACTCCACAACTGTATGAGGCCAAGTGTTTTCAGGAGAGGCCAGCCAGTCAGGAGAGCGGGTGATTAATAACTTGCGAGGCAATCAGGCCCCGTGAAGCGCAATCTGAGGAATTTAAGGACCCTGGCACGTGACGCCAATCCAGAGACACCGCAGACGACTGGATTTGGGAGACACGATTTGCCACGAAGGTCTCTAGGGCATGAAGGGACGCCTTAAGCCAGGAAAACACGAGTTGGCTGTCTGTCCATGCCGTGACGGTGTCAAATTGGACCCATTGCCCCAAGGTGGAGAAGACATGGTTGAGGAGTTGACTCTACAATGTAGCTCCTGATAACTCCAACTTGGGGATTGTTGACTTGGTCCGCAAAGGTGCAACCTTGCTCTTTGCGACCACTATACTAAAACAGCCGCATAACCGAATTCCGACGCGTCAGAGAAGCCGTGAAGACTTGCCCGATAACGACCTGGGGGTAAGACCGACCGAGGCACGGAGACATGTTGAAGGTCCGAAAGTGTCTCATAAAAGCGTAGCCAATAAGACAACAAGTCTCCGGTCAACGGGGTATCCCAGTCGAGACCAGAAATCATGAGCTCCTGTGCAGGAGCCACCCAACCATTAGGATCAAAGACACGCGCTACTGTGGACAGAACTAGCCTCTTAGTCCACCTCTTCATTGATTCCGACGGTTCAACCGAGTAGGTGAAGATATCCTGAACTGGCTGATACTGACCTCCAAGGACCGCGATGGAGTCAGGATTTTCAGGATTCTGGAAGAGGTAGGGCTCCTGCTGGTGTTCTGACGGCAAGTCTTCCAAGACGGCAGGTGAATTGGAAATTCATTTCCTTATTTCGTAACCACCTGACCGTAACAAGCCGATTAGCTCATCCCTCAGGACTAACGCCTCCTCCACAGACGAAGCACCCATACAAATATCGTCTACGTTAGCGTCAGAAGGAAAGACAGCAGCTGCGCGTGGGAAATTCAGACGCTCACGATCAGCCAAATGTAGTAATAACCGAATTGCTATAAACGGGCTCGACTTTAGCCCGTAGGTATTGATGTTGAGCTCATACACAACCAATGAAGAGGCCAGATCCTCTCCCCACAAAATGAGCTGAAACCGCCAATCTTCAGGGTGTATCATGACCTGACGGAACATCATTTTAATGTCAGCCACAAGTACTGCAAGTACGATTTATCCCAAAGAAGCTTGTGCAAGATACGGTCGCACATCGTTGCATATTTGAGAAAAATAACTTTTTTTTTAATTATATTATAATGTATGTGTATAAAGTATTAATTAAAAACAAAGGATAATAAACTATCCTTCGCTGAACGTAGGTAATTTATTTATGACTAACAGTTGAACAATAACAAACTGCTTTGTGGTTTTTATTTACAGCATAAAATATATAATTCTATTATATTGTGTCCTAATTAATGTTGTCTAGCATGTACATATGCATACCTACTTGTACTTATCTATATAGTATATCTATTTATATTATCGCTGTTCTACATAAACATAACATAATATTAGTAAGTGTTGAAATTGTAACGTAAACAAGTTCAAAAGCTACATAAGTTATTATTTGTAATTTTACATTAAAGTCATATATCAGTGTAAGTAGCCCGTGCAGAGTAGTATAACACCACCCTAAATCTCCCCGTGGGTGTCGTGCGAGGCGACTAAGAGACATACCAGATGGTGGGCAGCTGCACCATACTGGGAAAATATTTAACTTCAATCTGCGAAACTGATGCGCCGCAAAAATAGAACACAAAAACTCTCTGATCAGACTCTCAATCTTATGAAGGTGCGGCGAGAAACGAAATTTGCAGTATTGCAAGCTTGGAGCAGTAGCGCGGTCATACATTTCTTCAAAAAAGGAGACCTCACTTTATTGAAAAAAATATAGACCTATTTTGCTTCTGAACCATATCTATAAGCGGGTTTTCTAGGGTCATTACGAATCTACATGCGCATAAGGTTAGTACATGAAGACAACAGCGGATCAAATTTAGAATTTGAACAACTTGAACAATATGAAGGTACCGTACCTTTTTCATTGCTCACCGGTACATACCGATACTGTTACGGACGGACAGCAACAGTAACGTTGCACCGTCGACATACGCGCAAAAAATGAACTTTCAAAAAACTACGCAACTAGTTTTATCAAAACTCAAAGTTGCTAGTTCCTGAAAATGTCACGGCTTCTGTGGAGCTAACATACGTGGACATCTTCTTTTACCCCTGTCGGGTAAAAAGAGGTACGGGTGTCGGGGTAAGAACTAATGTTTTACCCCATGACCCGGGCGAGTCTCGTGGGTGAATACACCCACGGTGCTTTTTTAGAGAGGGCCTACTTCTCAGGCCCCCTGACAACATAATGGCCACTTAAAAAGCGGCGAAGAAAGGAATAAACAAAAAAAAAAAAAAAAACCAAATTAAAAATAAAGCAAAGGAATAAACAAAACCAATATAAAATAAAACAAAAATGAAGAAATTACGAAAAAGTTGGAAAGAATTTGAAAAATTAAAACAATAAAACAATTTTTTAGCAGTTTAAAAATTAAAAACTAAGCAAAAGGCTTAGTTTTTCGGGGGAATTAACTCCCTAGGGAGAGGTTGGCCTTCCGGTGGACGGGCATGTAACGGCGCAATGCCCCTTAGGTGTGGATGCGCACTGTTGTCCGCCACGTCAAACAGCCGGGCGGCCAGTCTGGCGATAAACTCACCTATCGGCTCTGCCTTTGTGTCCCTAGCAATTGTGTCGTTGCGGACGTAACGCGGAGCGCCCGTTATTATCCTTAGCGACTTGTTTTGCACAACTTGGATCTTTTTCTTTTTAGTGGCGGATAGCAATGCGTACCAAGCCGGCGCGGCGTACGTCAAACGGGACCTAACATAGAGCTTGTATAGCCGAACTTTGGTTTTAAGCGGCAGGTCAGATGAAAATAGTGGCCTTAAGGCCGCCCTGGCGCCGACCGCTCTGGCTGTCGCATGCTCGACCATTTTGGTCATGCGCAACCTGCGGTCGATAAAACAGCCAAGGTATTTCACACTGCTCTGCCACTCAATTACCTGTCCGCGGAATACAAGCTCCTTAGGTAATAGTCTCTGTTGGCCGGTTAAGATGGCTGCCGTTTTTGAGGCGTTTACTGCTATCCTCCACTTGTCAAGCCAGCACGGGAGGATATCCAATAATCGCTGCATTTTAGCGGCAGCTAAATGGGACTTACGGGATGAGCTCATGTACGCGCTGTCGTCAGCATACAATGCTAGGGTGACGTCCTGTGTGCCTGGCGATAGACCGCTATCGCTAAGCGTAGGAATGTCATTGGTGAAAAGTGCATACAACAGAGGGGAAAGGCAACTACCTTGTGGGACCCCCGCTGTAATGGTCTTAATAGGGGAGTTTTTGTTGTCAACCGAAACATAGAAACTCCGCCCCTCCAGAAAGGAGGCTATTATACGCCCGAACATGGGGGGTAAATTGGTCTCAGAGAGTTTGAACAATAAGCCGGCGTGCCATACACGATCAAAGGCCTTCTCTATATCGAGAAAGACCCCGACCGTGTACCTGCCCTTGTTCATCTCAAAGGCCATATGGTGTAAGACGCGAGTAAGCTGAAGAGTGGTGCTATGATTACTTCTAAAACCAAACTGTTCTGGCCTTAGATTGATAAAAGGTGATATCCTTTTCAATAAAAGACGTTCGAACTGTTTGGCTATGTTAGAAAGTAAAGTGATCGGGCGATAATGCTCTGGTTTCTGGCGGCTCTTGCCAGGCTTCGGTATGACAATAATTTTGCCTGTCCTCCAGGCCGTGGGAAAGAAACCTGTGCGCAGGATTCCGTTAAAAATACGGGTTAAGGCCACAAGACCTTTCCTAGGCAACATTAATAGGGCCGTGTTCGGAATTCCGTCAGGGCTGGGTGATTTCTTTTTATTTAAAAAAGATATAAATTTTTTGACCTCCTTAGGGGAGATAAAATCATCACCTCTAAGTGGGTCGATATGACTAGTAAGGATCTGTTGTATACGCTCCTCAACCAATGTTGTGTGGGCGTGGTCGACAATGGGATTGGGCCTAAATTGGTCCTCGAAATGGTCCGCCAGTAAACCCGCGCGTTCCTCAGCTGAGTACAGACGGTTACCTAGCGTGTCTACAAGGGGGTGTATGGGTGCAGGGGTGTTGGTCATACAGCGAGCTAAACGATATAGAGCGGTATCGTTGTCGCTGGCCTTTGAGATTGTGTTATCCCAAGACCATTTCCGATAAGTTGAAATTTGGTTCGATAGCTCAGTACCTAACTTATTTAACTCTTTTTTAATTGTTGGGCAACGAGTTCGGCACCACAGTCTACGAAGCTCTCGTTTTTGGCTAAGTTTACTACGGAGATGTGCCGGTAGTAAACTTTTCCCCGAGGTTGACTTGGCAGACGTGGTGCACTGAGCAAGTGCGGAGGAGATAGCAAAAGTAAGTGACTGAGTGGCTGTTTCCACTTCCTGTGGGGTAGACAGGCCACCGGGAGGGAGTTTAAATGAGTTCAGTAATTCTTGATATTTTGTCCAGTCCGTGAAGTTTTTCATGGGTAGTAAAGGTTTATCCCTAATAGAAACTCCGAGGACCAGTAAAATGGGAAGGTGTTGCGAATCGATATCATGGAGGGTTTCTAAAGAGATGGGCCAATTGATATTACGGGCTAGCGCTATGTCTAGTACGTCTGGTTGAAATAAGTCCTGAGAGGGATAATGAGTGGGGGAGCCGGGACCAATTACAACGTAATTGTGCGCCGCGGCATCGATTTTCAAATCTCTACCTTCATTGGATGAAATTCTTGAACCCCATTGTCGGTGTTTGGCGTTGAGGTCGCCGAGTATAAGTGTGGGCGTGTCGTCGGACATAATATTTTTTATATCGCCGGAAATGAAAGGCACCTTAGGTGGTTTGTAGGCGGCATAAACCTTAAGTTCGGTGTTACCGACTTTTAGTTTAATGCCTATCGCTCTAGTTGAAACAAAGCTTGGCTGGGGTAAACTTTCGTGGACAAGGTCTCTACGAATCAGCACTGCTGTGCCCCTGTAAGCGATGTTATTTGTGGCATTTATTTCGTCCCGCCTGTAGACGAAATAATTAGGTAGACATAATGGTTGCTCAGGTCGTAACTTGGTTTCGCCCAACAGCACAATATGAATATCATGCTGCTGGACTAGCAACCTGAGGTCATCGGTCTTACCTCTTACCCCCCCTGGATTCCAATAAACAATCCTTAGATTGAAGAGAATTCTTGGACCAGGAGGTAGGTAAGCTGCTGCAGACCGTGCAGTAATGCGGGCATCGGGTTTTGTCCGACCGCGATGGCCTCTATGGCTGCGTTAAGCGCAGCGATGGACGCTCTGGCTATGCTGAGTGACAGTGGCGAGACACAGTACGCACCCCCGGAGAGAGATGCGCGACCCCTAGGGGGTGGCGCGGGGGTGGCAGCTGGAGGTAAGCGATTAACATTAAAATTTACCTTTCGCTGTGATGCGGTGGGCGGGGCTTGCGCAATTGCGGGGGTGAGGGGTTGGGGGGGCTTAAACAGAGTGGGCATTGGGGCTTGCGGTTGGATGCGGGGCGCGGGAGCGACGGTAGGCGGTGCAACGACGGTGGGCGTGGCTGCGGGCAGCGGTGGCGCCATCTGTTCTTCGACCTCAGGTACCTGTGTAGGCACGTCTGTGTTGGCCTGTTGCATTTTCCCCTTGCCTTTACGGCCTCTCTTCGTCCTTTTTTTGAGGGGTTGCGACCTTTCTGTCGGCATGTTGGCGGGGGGCATAAGTGTAGGCCCCTGCGTGCGGTCGTATTCTTGCAACGCTATGATTGGCAAGGGTATTGAAGCCGAAGTCGGTTGCGCATCTTTGCGTGACGGTGGCGGTTTTGGGGCGGAGGGGGTATTTTTCACCCCCATTTTTGGAGCCTCCCTCCTGTACAACGGACATACCTTGTCGTTGGCGGCGTGCTCTCTCTTGCAGTTTGCACACGTTGGCGTGGCGTCCCTGTCGCGTGTGCAGTCAGCCGTAGTGTGGCCCTCTCCACAGCGCACACATCGGATTGGGCGATGACAGTTGGCCGATGAGTGGCCGAATGCTTGGCATCGGTGGCACTGCGCCGGCCCGGGCTTAGCCTTCTATGCGGTGATGCTAACGCCGGACATGCTAAGGAGCTCTGTAATTTTGTACACATTTTGTAGCTCACTTAGTTCGTACCTGCGTTCCAGTTGTCCAAAGTATATGCAGTAGGGGCGGCCTCTCGCCCCCGGGATTTGGCGAATGTGCGACAGGGGATAACCGAGTGCGTTCATTTCAGCGGCTATTTCCTCCAACGGCGCGTCGAGAGGCAGTCCTTTGATCGCAATTTTTTGAGGCCTCTCGTTGTCCAGGCTATAACAATACCAGGACACGGTATTGTCCGCTTTTGAAAGTTCGTCGATATAGGCCGCCACCACCCTATATTCGACCGGCGATTGAGGCAAAAATCGCACGCCCTTGCCGAACGGTCTTGCGTGCGGGGCGTGCTTTAGGAGGGAGTGAAGCTTTTTCAGATGTACCGACCATTGAGGCAGGTTTTCTACAATGATCGGTGGGTACCTGGCTTTTGCTTGTTCCTTAGGCTTTTGAGTCTGAGTCTGGCTTTGCGTAGGCGAGGCAGGAATGGCCGACGCTTGCGCGTAGGTCTGGCTATGGTTTTGCGGAGAGTTAGTGTCCATCTGTTCAGCATCATTAATCGTTGCTGCTTGCGGCGGGGTCTTAGAAAGGACGGGTACCTGCCTGTCTAGATTTTCGGCGGTTGATGTCTCCCTGGCTGCCGCGCGGGCTTGCTCAGCAGGGGTTTGGAGCGGGCTCAGTGAAAAAGGGCGTATCTCGCGGCCCCTTGCCTTACGTGGGTCGCTCGTTTTGAAGGCGATCGACGGCGGGTTGGCACGCGGAGGTGGGTTGAACGGCGTCGATGGTGACACAATAGAGGCGTCGCGACGGGCCGACGCCGGTGGGGCGTGGATAACTATATCAGAGTTGGCCGCGGAGCCGGCTATTACCTTTTGCGGCGAGCCAATGTTCGATGGAGGTGAGGCCTGAATGGGAGACAGCATGGCGGGAAGTTCCTCATCTTGGAAATATTCGTATTCGTCACCTGTCTCCGAGGTGGCGTAACTTGTGGTGCCCGAGCGGGCTGAGGCCATAGACGCAGCCGACGGAGGGCGCGACGGTGGGAAGGCAGCGGCGAAAGTGCCGTCGGCGGCAGTAACCTGTCCCGTAAAAAGGTTACGGGCCACTATTGCCGGTGGCTGAGAACGCGACCATACCTGTCGCTTCCTTACTCCCCGACCCCTGTTGGGGGGATGGCGGAACGGAGGGGGTGGCATCTGTAGGGTTGAAGACGCTGACTACAACGACATCCCTCGACGGGCACGCACAGAGGCGGCCGGAACCAGAGCAAATAAGAAAAAACACTTACTCCTATTCCAAATTGCCTATCGAGAGTGAAGGAGACAGCAGTCTGTTGCCTTCTTGCTCGCACACGATGAGCGATGACGATGACGCTTCGGCTCGAACGAGCACCCGCAACACACAAAACGCACGTACGCACACCGTCTACAAACAAAAGGTTTTTCACGCAGAGTGATTTATTCATAGGAGCAATTCAGAAAGAAACGAAGCGAAAGAAACAAGATACTCCAAACGAACAATCAAGCTGAATGATGCCTGTGGAGCTACTCGTGGGTATCTTCTCTTACACCCTTCTGGGTGTTGAGGTGCGGGTGTCGGGGGAGGGAAATTTACCTCCCACCATGACCCGGGCAGAAGCTCAGGGGTGCTGAACACCCCCGGTGAAATATTAATAAGGAGGCCTACTTTTCAGGCCCCCTAGTGGATAATGATTTTATCGCTGAAAGCGATATAGGAAATAGAAATGGTATACGAGAGTAGGCGCCGTGGTTAAAAACAAAAGATAAAATAAAACAAAATAAAATAAAAACGAAGCAAAACAAAAACAAAACGAAATAAAAGCAGAATCAAAAACGAAAGCAAAATAAAAGCAAAATAAAAGCAAAAACAAAAATAAAAACAAAATAAAAGCAAAAATGAAAACGAAATAAAACTTAAGAGCGGAATGAGATAGGGAAAGAAGGTGAGTAGGTAGGAGGGTGAATAAGTAAACTTATTCACCCACAGGAATAAGCTCTCGGGGGAGAGCCCTGCCTTCCGGCGGGCGGGCGTGTAAGGGTGCTATGCCCCTTAAATGTACATGGTGGCTGTTGTCAGCGCGGGTGAATAAACGTTTCGACAAACCAGATATGAACTCTGCGAGTGGCTCGGTTTTGGTGTCTCTAGCGATGGTGGAGTTGCGGACGCAGCGTCCCGCGCCGGTGATATATCTCAGCGACTTATTTTGGACAACCTGGAGCTTACGTTTGCTGGTAGAAGATAGAAGACCGTACCAAGCAGGGGCTGCATAGGTCAGTCTCGATCGTATGTACAACTTGTACAGGCGAATTTTGGTTCTGAGTAGCAAGTCAGAGGAAAGCACCGGTCTAAGGCACGCCCGTGACGCGACCGCGCTTGCTGACACATGGTACTTTACACTGGGTTGCCACTCAATAACTTGACCTCGAAACACAAGTTTCGGTGGGAGAAACTTTTGCAGGCCGGTCAGTATTGCTGCTGTCTTGCTGGCATTAACGGCTATTCTCCACTTGTCCAGCCAGCCAGGCAAAGTGTCCAATAGTCGCTGCATTTTTTTGGCTGCTAAGCTAGCTTTGCGGGAGGAGGACATATAGGCGCTGTCGTCCGCGTAAAGGGCTAGGATGACGTCTTCAACACCTTCAGCTAAACCGGAGTCACTGAGAGTGGGGATATCGTTGGTGAATAACGCATAGAGCAGTGGCGATAAGCAGCTGCCTTGAGGTACCCCTGCTCTAATGGGTTTACATGCTGACTGTTTGTTCTCGACCGAGACATTGAAGCTTCGTTTGTCCAGAAACGAGGCTATTACTCGCCCGAGCATCGGTGGGATGTCCGTCTCTAACAGCTTGTGTATTAAGCCTTCGTGCCAAACTCGATCGAAAGCCTTCTCCATATCGAGAAAGACTCCGACTGTGCGTCTGCCCTTGTTTAGCTCGAAGGCCATGTGATGGAGCACTCGTACAAGCTGAAGAGTGGTACTGTGGCTTTTTCTGAAGCCAAACTGTTCAGGCCTAAGCTGGATATGCGGGGATATCCTAAGTAAAAGTAGGCGTTCGAACAATTTGGCTAAATTGGACAGCAATGTAATCGGTCGGTAATGTTCTGGGCGATGACGATCTTTCCCTGGTTTCGGGAGAACAATGATTTTGCCGATCTTCCACGAAGATGGGAAATGTCCAGTGCGCAGTATCCCATTAAAGATACGGGTGAGTGCCACCAGACCCTTCCTAGGCAGCATAATAATCGCTGTGTTTGGAATCTCGTCGGGACCGGGTGATTTGCGCTTGTTAAGTTTAGAGGCCTCCTTCCTAACCTCTTTAGGCGAAATAAAATAATCACCTCTGAGTGGTGGGGCTGGGGCCGCGAGAAACTGCTCTACGCGTTCTGTAACTCCTAACGTGTGGTCAGGGTCGATAATGGGGTTCGGCTGAAATTGGTCCTCAAAGTGGTCCGCAAAAAGTTCCGCGCGTTCCGCTGCGTGGTAGTGACGAATGCCAGCGGAATCTATAAGAGGGCAAATTGGGGCGGGGGTTTTTGTTATTTGTCGGGCCAAGCGATACAGAGCCGTGTCATCCTCACAAGCTTTAAATATCACTTGGTCCCACGAATGCTGCCTGTAATTGGCGATTTCTGTCCGCAGTTCGGCGCTAAGCTTGTTTAGGT
Source organism: Apoda limacodes (assembly GCA_946406115.1). Classification (NCBI taxonomy): domain Eukaryota; kingdom Metazoa; phylum Arthropoda; class Insecta; order Lepidoptera; family Limacodidae; genus Apoda; species Apoda limacodes. The sequence continues at coordinate 20,145,986 of OX291541.1, read as the reverse complement.
CCCTCTTAGCAGTTGGGCAACGTGTTTGGCACCAGTGTTTGCGAAGGGCTCTTTTTTCACTGATTTTTGCGCGGAGGTGCGCCGGTAAGAGTTGCTTACCAGAAGCTGTGGCTGAAACACTGGTGGACTCCCTTAGAGCCTGTGCAATGGCAGTTGTGAAGGTACTAACTGCCTCTTCGACTTCTAAGGGAGTGGAGATGCCACCAGCCGGGAGTTGGTAACCCAACATGGTGCGGTGAAAGTTGGCCCAGTCTGTTGTTCTACGAGGGCTGGGGAGCGGTTTACCAGTTGCAGACACTCCAAGGACCAATAAGATTGGCAGATGCTGAGTGTCAGTGTCGTGGAGGACCTCTAACAACATTGACCAGCTGATCTTGTGGGCTAAGGCGATGTCCAATACGTCCGGTGCGTGATTGTCCGTAGAGGGGTAGTGCGTTGGGGATCCTGGACCGATGACTAAATAGTTTTTGCTCTCAGCATCTGCTTTTAGTTCGCGGCCCGATTTGGATGAAATTCGTGAACCCCATTGTTGGTGTTTGGTGTTAAGGTCACCTAAAATAAGTGTGGGGGTGGCATCGCAAAAGATATTGTCGATGTCACTTGGATCGAAGGGGGTTGATGGTGGCTTATATGCGGCGAAGACTTTAAGCTCCGCATTGCCGACCTTTAGTTTTACACCTATAGACCGAGTGTATGTAAAATGGGGAAGGGGTAGTAATTCGTGAATAAGGTCACGTCTAATTAATACAGCCGTACCCCTGAAGGCCATATTAGCGGGAGAAATTTCGTCACGCCTATAGGTGAAGAAATTTGGAATGCGGAGCTCGTTCTCACCTCGGAGTTTCGTTTCGCCCAGTAATACAATGTGAACATCGTGTTCCTGGACTAACGTTCTGAGGGCGGCTGTCTTGCCGATTATGCCCCCAGGGTTCCAATACACAATTCTTAATTTAAGGCCCCGATGAGGCCCCATTAAATTCCCACGTAAGAATTGTGGTGAGTTGTGCCAAGCCGTTAAAAAGGGCTGGCAAAGGTTTTTGTCCTGCGGCGATGGCCTCTATGGCCGCGTTGAGTGCCGCTATGGCGGCTCTCGCTATGTTTAGCGCGCCTGTAGGCATTAGGGTAGGCCCCTGTGTCTGGTAGTGGCCACTAGGGCGACTTGACGCAGGCGGTTTAGGCTGCTGGGCAACGACAGCGTAAGGCTGTGATGTTTTGGGGGGCTGAGAAGTTTTGGAGGGCTGGGGGGGATCTACGAATTGTGGGGGTGGTACAAGAATATTTGGGGCGGATAATTGGGCCACAGTTTGTTGAATGGTTGTGCCCTGTGTTGCTGGTTTTTTCCTTTTGTTCCTCTTTTTCTTCCCGAGAGCTTGGGAACGTTCTGTGGGAGGATTGGCGGGGGGAATTAGGGTAGCTCCTACCGAAAGATCGTACTCCTGAGGGAGTATTTGCTGAAGGGGCGTAGGTAGTTGAGGGGGCAAATTAGATGCCTGTTTTGTTTTGCGCCGAGGTAGCGGAGGTGCTACAGTCACCCCTTTTCTCCTCGCTTCGCGCCTAAATACCGGGCAAGAACGGTTATTAGCTGTATGCGTCTGCTTGCAGTTTGCGCATTTAAGTGCAGCCGTTTGCCGATCGCAGTCTGAGGCGGGGTGCTCACCGCCGCAGCGGACACATTTTATAGGGCGATGGCAATTTGAGGAGGCGTGGCCAAATGCCTGGCACCTATGCTATGTGGAGCTAACGGGGTATCTTCTCTTACACCCTGCTGGGTGATGAGGTGCGGGTGTCGGGGGAGGGGAATTTACCTCCCACCATGACCCGGGCAGAAGCTCAGGGGTGCTAAACACCCCCGGTGAAATTTAAAAAGGCGGCCTACTTTTCAGGCCCCTTTGTGGCTAATATATTATCGCCATAAGCGATATAGAACATAGAAAAAATAAAATACGAGAGTAGACGCCAGAAAAAGAAAACAAAAATAGAAGCAAAATAAAACAAAAGTAAAAATAAAGCAAAACAAAAGAGCGAAATTAAAATAAAATAAAAATGAAGCAAAAACAAAACAAAAACAAAAATAAAAATAAAAATAAAATAAAAATTTAAATCGAAATAAAAACAGAAATAAAAGCAAAAATAAAATAGAGGCGAGAAGGGCAATAAGAATGGAATGGGATGAAGGGAGGAGGGGAAGGAGGTAGGAGGATGAATAAGTAAACTTATTCACCCACAGGAATAAGCTCTCGGGGGAGAGCCCTGCCTTCCGGCGGGCGGGCGTGTAGGGGTGCTATGCCCCTTAAGTGTACGTGGTGGCTGTTGTCAGCGCGGGTGAATAAACGTTTCGACAAACCAGATATGAACTCTGCGAGTGGCTCGGTTTTGGTGTCTCTAGCGATGGTGGAATTGCGGACGTAGCGTCCCGCGCCGGTGATTAATCTCAGCGACTTATTTTGGACAACCTGGAGCTTACGTTTGTTGGTAGAAGATAGAAGACCGTACCAGGCAGGGGCTGCGTAGGTTAGTCTCGACCGTATGTACAACTTGTACAGGCGAATTTTGGTTCTGAGTGGCAAGTCAGAGGAAAGTACCGGTCTAAGGCACGCCCGTGACGCGACCGCGCCAGCTGAGACATGGTCTAGCATTTTGCGCATGCGCAAGGGGCGGTCTATAATACAACCTAGGTACTTTACGCTGGGTTGCCACTCAATGACTTGACCTCGAAACACAAGTTTCGGTGGGAGAAACTTTTGCAGGCCGGTCAGTATTGCTGCTGTCTTGCTGGCATTAACGGCTATTCTCCACTTGTCCAGCCAGCCAGGCAAAGTGTCCAATAGTCGCTGCATTTTTTTGGCTGCTAAGCTAGCTTTGCGGGAGGAGGACATATAGGCGCTGTCGTCCGCGTAAAGGGCTAGGATGACGTCTTCAACACCTTCCGCTAGACCGGAGTCACTGAGAGTGGGGATGTCGTTGGTGAATAACGCATAGAGCAGTGGCGATAGACAGCTGCCTTGAGGTACCCCTGCTCTAATGGGTTTACATGCTGACTGGTTGTTCTCGACCGAGACATAGAAGCTTCGTTTGTCCAGAAACGAGGCTATTACTCGCCCGAGCATCGGTGGGATGTCCGTCTCTAACAGCTTGTGTAGTAAGCCCTCGTGCCAAACTCGATCGAAAGCCTTCTCCATATCGAGAAAGACTCCGACTGTGCGCCTGCCCTTGTTTAGCTCGAAGGCCATGTGATGGAGCACTCGTACAAGCTGAAGAGTGGTACTGTGGCTGTCTCTGAAACCAAATTGTTCAGGCCTAAGCTGGATATGCGGGGATATCCTAAGTAATAGTAGGCGTTCGAACAACTTGGCTAAATTGGACAGCAGTGTAATCGGTCGGTAATGTTCTGGGCGATGACGATCTTTCCCTGGTTTCGGGAGAACAATGATTTTGCCAATCTTCCATGAGGATGGGAAATGTCCAGTGCGCAGTATCCCATTAAAGATACGGGTGAGTGCCACCAGACCCTTCCTAGGCAGCATGATGATCGCTGTGTTTGGAATCTCGTCGGGACCGGGTGATTTGCGCTTGTTAAGCTTAGAGGCCTCCTTCCTAACCTCTTTAGGCGAGATAAAATAATCACCTCTGAGTGGCGGGGCTGGGGCCGCGAGAAACTGCTCTACGCGTTCTGTAACTCCTAACGTGTGGTTGGGGTCGATAATGGGGTTCGGCCTGAATTGGTCCTCAAAGTGGTCCGCAAAAAGTGCCGCGCGTTCCGCTGCGTGGTAATGACGAATACCAGCGGGGTCAATGAGTGGACAGATAGGGGCAGGTGTTTGAGTAATTTGACGGGCCAGGCGATAGAGAGCCGTGTCGTTCTCGCTGGCTTTAAATATAACCTGGTCCCATGCGGTTTGCCTAAAGTTAGCGATTTCAGAGGATAGTTCCGCGCTAATCTTATTGAGGTCCCTCTTCACCACTGGGCAACGGCTGTCGCACCAGAGTTTTCGGAGGTCCCTCTTGGTTTTAAGTTTAGTGCGGAGATGCGCTGGTAGCAACTGCTTACCGGAAGCTGTGGCTGAGACATTGGTGGACTCCCTTAGAGCCTGTGCAATGGCAGTTGTAAAACTACTAACTGCCTCTTCGACTTCTAAGGGAGTAGAAATGCCACCAGCCGGGAGTTGAAAATTTAGCATGGCGCGATGAAATATGGCCCAGTCTGTGATTCTACGTGGATTGGGGAGCGGTTTGCCAGTTGCGGACACTCCAAGGATCAATAAGATTGGCAGATGCTGAGTGTCAGTGTCGTGGAGGACCTCTAACGACATTGACCAGCTAATATTGTGGGCTAAGGCGATGTCCAATACGTCCGGTGCGTGATTGTCAGCAGAGGGGTAGTGCGTTGGTGATCCTGGACCGATGACTAAATAGTTTTTGCTCTCAGCATCTGCTTTTAGTTCACGACCCGATTTGGATGAAATACGTGAACCCCATTGTTGGTGTTTGGTATTAAGGTCACCTAAAATAAGTGTGGGGGTGGCATCGCAAAAGATATTGTCGATGTCACTTGGATCGAAGGGGGTTGCTGGTGGCTTATATGCGGCGAAGACTTTAAGCTCCGCATTGCCGACCTTAAGTTTTACACCTATAGACCGAGTGTATGTAAAATGGGGAAGGGGTAGTAATTCGTGAATAAGGTCACGTCTAATTAATACAGCCGTACCCCTGAAGGCCATATTAGCGGCAGAAATTTCGTCTCGCCTATAGGTGAAGAAATTTGGAATACGGAGCTCATTCTCACCTCGGAGTTTCGTTTCGCCCAGTAACACAATGTGAACATCGTGTTCCTGGACTAACGTTCTGAGGGCGGCTGTCTTGCCAATTATGCCCCCAGGGTTCCAGTACACAATTCTCAATTTAAGGCCCCGATGAGGCCCCATTAAATTCCCACGTGAGAATTGTGGTGAGTTGTGCCAATCCATTAAAAAGGGCTGGCAACGGATTTTGGCCGGCTGCGATGGCCTCTATGGCCGCGTTTAGTGCCGCTATTGCGGCTCTAGCTACGTTTAGGGCACCAGCTTGCATGCGGGGTGGGCCCTGAGTGTATTGTGTGCCGCTAGGCCGGATTTGCGCGGGGGGTTGATGCTGATGCGCAGCGACAGTACGTGGTTTTAATTTTGGTGGTTGATTTGTGACGGGTGGTTGAGACGCATTGGGGGGTTGCGGGGGGTCCGCAAATTGGGGGGGGGGGGCGGCATAAAAATGTAGGGGACGAATTGTGTATCCGGCGCTACCGCAGTAATAGCCGGTACCGTTGTTGCGGGTTGGGGGGCGGATTTTTTCCGACGTGACCTCTTTTTTCTCCCGAGAGCTTGGGATCTGTCCGTGGGGGGGTTGGCGGGGGGCATTAAATTTGCGCCCGAGGACAGGTCGTACTCCTGCGGCTGCAATTGTTGCAGGGGAGTGGGTGCTGGCGGGGGCAAATTTGTAGCCCGTTGGGCTTTGTTACGGGGCAGCGGAGGGTTAATAGTCACCCCCCTACGTCTCGCCTCGCGCCGGAAAACGGGACACGAGCGGCTGTTGGCCGTGTGCGCTTGCCTGCAGTTGACGCATTTAACTGCAACCGATTGCCGGTCGCAGTCAGACGCCGGGTGCTCGCCGCCGCAGCGCACACATTTGATTGGCCGGTGACAGTTGGAAGAGGCGTGGCCAAATGCCTGGCACCTATGGCATTGCGCCGGACCGGGGCGAGTACGCCATGCCTCGATCGATATGCCAGGCATGCTGAGCAGCTCGTTAACTGCGTACAGCTGTTGCAGCTCGGCAAGGATATGCCTGTGCTGAAGCTGGGCATAGTAGATGCAGTTAGGTCGACCCCTAACTGCAGGAATCTGCCGAACGTGCGATACTGGGAAGCCGGCGAGGGCGAGGTCCTTAGCAAGTTCGTCAAGCGAGGTATCCTGCGGTAGCCCCTTGATGGCAATCTTGTGTGGACGGTCGCTGTCTAAGCTGTAGCAGTACCAGTGTACCGCGCTATCGAGCTTAGACAGCTCGTCAATGTAGGCCACTACCGTTCGATACTCGATTGGCGACTTAGGTAAAAAGCGTACGCCTTTACCGAAGGGACGGGCATTTGGGGCATGGCCTAAAATTGTGTGTAATTTTTTTAGGTGGGTCGACCACTGAGGCAGGGACTCAACAATAATGGGGGGGTGACTATTTTTGTCTTTTTTTTGGGGGTCAGTGGCACTAGCATTAACGCTAGCCGACTGAGCATCAATTTGTGACGACGAAGCTTTTGCGGTTTGGCTACTTATTGCCTGGGCATAAGAGCGACCGTTAGGCGGCGCTAGCGTTGAGGGTGCGACAGGTTGGGGGGGGGTAACTTCAGAGATTTCCATCCCTTCAACAGGGGTGGGGTCATGAGACACCTCTACAGCGGCTTTGGAAGTACTCGGTTGGTTGGCGAGAGCCTTTTGCCGATCGGCAATTACCTCTCTTGCCTCAAGTCGGGCACGCTCGGTGGGGTCCTTGGAAGGGCTGAGAGCAAAAGGTCTCGGCCGTGTGTCTCTGCCGCGTACCCGTGGGTCTCTTTGCGGTAGAGGAATTGAGGGCGGGTTCAAGTTCCGCGGTGCTGACATGGGGGGCGTTATTTTTGACGTACTGTCCTTATTTGTGGTGGATGAATTTGGGTCTGGCCGGGGCGGGGTGTCCTCTATGGGAGAGAGCATCGACGGGAGGGTAGGGAGGTCCTCGTCCCTAAATATCTCGTCGCCGGACTCAGAGGCCGAGTACACCGACGTCTGTGATATGGCCGAGGCCATAGAGGTCCTAGACGGGGGCCGAGAGGGTGGGAACGCGACCGAAAAGGGCCGGTCCGCGGCAGAAATTTCGCCGGTAAATAAATTACGCGCCACAACGGCGGCTGAGGGCTGGGAGCGTAACCATACGCCCCGTTTACGTACGCCTCCTCTACGTACCGGTGGTGGGAGTCCTGGAGGTGGCGGCATTCCGCTAAATGGCTGCTACCAGCATCCCTTGATGCGAGTCCGGCTGCAGCTGGGTCTGAAGGGGTGGCCCAAAAAGGGCCGCCCTTGGAAGAGCGACAAACGACGGCGATCCGTGGCAATAAATGCCGAGAAAATACAATAAAATCGCTTACCGCTAAATCCTCCTCAAGACCGCTGAAAAAGCGGAAACCGTCTACCTTCAAGCGCTGCTTTTGTAGGCGCAAACACGCAGAACACAACAAACACCTAGTCTCGTCTGTGCACGCACGTCCGCCGTCTACAGGAATTGTTGTCTTGAAGCACATACACTTTTTTCACTTGAGATATAATTTTAACTTGGAGAGTATTATACACAAGGATGATGATGATCATCGATAGGATATGTGGAGCTACTGTCAGAACGTGACTTTTCGATTTTTTAGCAATACTGTAAAGTGAACCACATGTGTTTTTTGGTTCTCACACATTCATTTCTAAACATAAATGTATGCCAATTGATTTTTTATACTATGCAAAACACAACTGACGTAGTAGTAAAATAAAAAATGTAAAAAGTCAAAATTTTTACGAAAAGTTCGAAAACAGATTTTGAAGCCTCATATTTATATGAAAATGAGCAGCCAATCAGAGCACAGACGAAAGTGGGAGAATGGCTCGGAACAAAAACACCATTGAAAAATATTAAATTACTGGCTCGGCCCAATATTAAATTAGAAAGTTCGAGGTAAAAATCTGGAAAATACCAGTTTGAACTGGTTATTGGGTTTCCAAAATAAAAACAACGTTCTCTGATTGGTCTAAAATAAATGATTTGAACATTTCCTCCTAGACCAAAAACTATAAAAGGAGACGCAATTTTCATACAGTATGCAGTGAAAGTTCAACAGTACCAGGAAAATAAGTGAAGAAACCAACTGAAGAAAGAACAAGTTATATATATATGTCAAGAAAGAGCCCACATTTCTATAAACCTACAGTCCACTAGCTCTGTCCGCAACAGTTTATTTGGTCCTTCGGTAGCCGGATCACAACCTGTGTAGATCCTTAGGTAATCCGTAAAGTTCCGAAGTTATAAGTAATTTAAAGTGAATTTTTATTTTTCTGAAAAAAGTGTTAATTTTAGAAAAGTGTAAAAAGTGTATGAACCGTAAGTAAAGTGAAATTATTGACACTAAGTCTTTATTTTTGAGTGCTTACCTATTATTTCGTGTATTTTTTATAACTCTGTGTGTCGTAGTTGTTGGGGTCATTTTCGGTTTCAAATTACGCAAATTTTTGTAAAACGTTTAAATTCACGGGAGTCGTTGTGAAAACGTTAAAAATAAATCGTGGTGATCTACGTATACGTATTTCGGGCAATACGTGTACTAGTTATAAATTTAAAATTTTTAAAATTTTCCTGAAATTCAGTTTTTATAAATTTTCATAACTCTTCAGTTTTAAGTTTTGAAAAAGTTTTATACGCGCGTGTTATACCGTTTATTCATTTTAAATTCACGTTTGTGCACGTATTACTTATGATACGTGTACTAGTTATAATTTTTAAAATATTTTAATTTTCCTGAATTTCGAAATTTTTAAATTTTCATAACTTTTCAGTTTTAAATTTTTAAATTTTCAGTTTTCAATTTTGAAAACGTCTTGTACATGCGTGTTATCTCATGTACTTATTTTGAATTTGCGTTCGTGCACGTATTCCTTGCGGTACGTGTACTTTTAATAATAATTTTAATTTTTCGGAAAACTTGTGAAAATCCAAATCGTAATAATTTGAGCTCTTAGGCATATGGGAATTTCGTGTATATGCCTTAAATACATGGGTATACATTATTCCATGCAAAAATCGTTCTCTTTATTATTATTTGATTTTTTTTCGAAAAAACCTAATTTTTAAAAATAATAATTTTTTTTACTCCTGTGCAATCGGGATCTTCTTATACATGTTTTATATGTATATGTGCTCGCATAATTGACGTGTACTAAAGATAGTACTTTTAATTTATTTTAAATTTTTGTAATTTTAAAATAATAATTTTTAAAACTTATGTACCTACACACGCGCATTTCCGTGTGTACGTACTTGCGAGCGTCTATTTTAAAATTATTGTACGTATACATATGTGGTACGCCTTTGCGCACTTGTTATTATTACTTAAACATTCTTTTGAGTAATAATATTCTCACATCTATGTATGCAAGTACTTCCGCGTGCCTACTTTAAATTTTGTACGTATACATATGTTGTACAACTTATGTACTTTTATCTTATCACTTTAACTTTCTTTGAGGTGATAACATTTTTGAATCTATGTATACGTCTCTTGTAGGCACTTATATAAATTGATGTGCGTATACATACGTTGTGCAATTTATGTACTTCTTATCACTTCGATACCTTTTTGAGTGATAACATTTGAATTTATGTATACGTGTATTTTCGTGTAGCTATTTTCAATTAATGTGTACATAGCTACGCGTGCTTTGTGCGAGTTCACCACAAAGTTGTTCGAGTACAAAGAGTACTTCAATAGTTTTGAAGACTCAATATTATTTAAAATTTTATGTCTATACGCGCATTTCCGTGTGGTTATTTTAATTGATACTCGTACGCCTATTTTGTACATTCGTGTACTTAACACCCAATCTTCGACAAGGCACCAATGTCCGACATTGAAAAAGTTTTCAAAATAAAATAAGAATATTTTCTGACTTCTGAACGCATTCGAAGCATAAACTATAGACCAGGGTTATCTGGCTGTCATTGCGGATGACGTTTCATACATTCGGCCATTTTGTACAAAATTGCGTAATGATATGTTTCGTCCGCGGTAGATCTCGAAAGAAATCCAGTTTTATTAGTGAAATCGTTAAGGAGGTGAGTAAGATTTATTGCCCATAACTTTTAAATGTTTTGCTTTATCGAAAATGTTAGTTATTTATGAAATTAGGATAGACATTCACAACTTTTTAATAATTTCATTAGAAGGGTGAGGTTATATTAAAATGTCAAAACACGCTTGTCGGTAATTGGAGATATTTTTTTTCCGTTTTCTAATCTTCGACAAATGTCGAAACATTTTTTTATTTTATTTTGTGCACTCTATTATATTATTGAGCTAAGCTTGTTCAGCACTCTAAATATATAAGCCTTTTATTCAAATATTCAAATTGCTTCCAATGATCGACAGCCGTGTCGATGATTGGATATCCCATACGTTCCAATGACCGACAGCGGTGTGTCGATGATTGGATATTCTATATGCTAGCCTACATGTCCCAGTAACCGACATAATTTGCAGGTTGCAGGCATGGCGCCTAAAAAAAATTACACGCCTCTTCAAATGGCCCAGGCGGTAGAAGCAGTCAGAAAAGGTGAGAAAACTGCAACTGCTGCAAAGAAGTTTGGTGTACCCCGAATCACATTACATGATAAGATTTCTGGTAAGACTCCAGTTGAATGTTCCATGGGCCCTAAAACATATTTGTCAACGGAAGAGGAGGCTATTTTAGAAAAATGGGTACTTGAAATGGCTGAAAAACACATTCCCGTTACTAGAGATGAGCTCCTCGATAGCGTACAACGTATCATAATTGATCAGGATAAAACAACCCCATTTACTGACAATAGACCGGGCAAGAAATGGTACAACCTTTTTCTAAACAGACATCCTATATTGTCTGAGAGAACGGCACAAAATTTAACGACAGCTCGAGATGCTGTTACCGAAGAGCATATAAGGCGGTGGTTTGAAGAAGTTGAATCTTATCTACGCGAAAATGATCTCAAAGATGTATTAGAACAGCCGGCAAGAATATTCAACACAGACGAAAGTGCCTTTTTTTTGTCGCCTAAGGCTGGTAAAGTTCTTGCAAAAAAAGGTGACAAACATATCTACCAATCCTCCGGAGACGAAAAAGATAATTTGACAGTACTAATTACTGGAAATGCCGCTGGACAATTGGCACCACCCATGGTAGTATTTGCATATGAGAGAATCCCGGCCATAATTTCATCCCAGTTTCCTGAAGATTGGGCAATTGGACGTTCACAGAGTGGCTGGATGTGTGGCAGCACGTTTTATGAATACATAGCGAACGTTTTTGATCCATGGTTATTACAGCAAAATATCCAAAAACCCGTAGTGTTCTTTTTGGACGGTCATCGATCGCATATGACCCTGCATTTGTCGATGTTTTGTGCTCAAAATGGCATAGAAATCATAGCATTACACCCAAACAGTACGCACATTTTACAGCCAATGGATTTGGCTATATTCAGACCGCTGAAATCATTCTGGAAAAAAGCAGTAAAGGACTGGAAACTACAAAACTTAGGACACAATTTAACAAAAGATAAATTTGCCCCTGTCCTTAAAACAGCGTTGCAATCGCTCACTGATGATTCCATTAAGAATGGTTTTCGCGCTGGCGGTTTGTATCCTTTTGGCCCAGACTACATCGATCTAACTAAAATAAAATCTCGACAAAACCCGCAAGTTGCAACAGAACAGGCACTCTTTGTTAATTTCTTGGAAAAGGAAATAGTGGCAAAATTGGGGACAGAAAAGTTGCAGTTTTTCAATGAACTCTTTTATAAAGGTCGAGATGAATTAAATTCTCGGTTAAATGAGGAAGACACGTCACTGTATATAATATGGGCTAGCAATAAACAGAGAGTTTAACGTACAGCTCACGTTGTTGAACGATCAGTACAAGCTGAAATTAACTTGATTCAAGAAGATGTTTCCAATCTAGTGGAAAATTGTGATAACAATGGTGCAAATTCAGGTCCTTTAAATGAAACCAGAACATCTAATAATTCTACATCGAATATACTGACAAACCTAACTAGTGGACAAGAATCAAAAGAAACAACAAATAACACCTTAATTATTGATAAGCCGAGTTGTTCTAAGATAACAGATTCAGTTACAATACCTTCGACAGCTTGCTCTTCAACTTCAGCTACGGCAGAATCCACACCTGTAAAAGAGACGACCAAACCCGAACCAAAAGAAAACTTTAATGATGTGTTAATTGTTAATGAGCAAAGTTCTTCCAACCAATTAGTAAATCCACTTCAGACAGCTGCCAATGCCTGTACTTCAACATTTACCCTCAATGAGAATTCTGTAGTAGAAATAATATCTTCAAAAGAGACGATCACACTTGAATCTAGAGAAAAGTCTAATGAAGCTTTGATAATTAATCAGCCAAGTTCATCGAAGCAAGCAAGAGGTTTGCTTCAGATATCTTCAACTTCTTCAATGTATGTTCTTCAAAGTGCTGCAGAAAAAACACCTTTAAAAGAGATGATAAGCACTAATACATCAAAAACTGTTGCAAATAAAGTGGGAAATACACATATTCCATCGCCATTTAAACGAAATTTATTTTGGCCCGGAGAAGATGAAGATAAAAAAGGGAAAAAAAGAAAATTAAGGGAAAAAATTCCTTCTGCCATCACAAGTAAAACGTGGAGGGATTATCACGAAGGGAAAGAGAACCAAAAAAGAGAAGCAGCAAAACTAAAAGAAATTAAAGCCCAAGAAAGAGTAGAGAAAAGACAGTTAAAACAGAGAGAAATGGAAAACAAAAAGCAAAATAGAATAAAAGATAAAGAACATAAGAAGAAAAAACAAAATACAACACCAAAACCGAAACCAAATGATACATCGTCGGACAATACAGACACCGAGGTAAACTATGCAGAAAGTGATGATAGCTACAACATGGAAATCGAACAAGAACTAACAGACGAAGATATACCAGTGAGCAAATATTCTAAGCCAGAAAAAATATATTCTAGTGGAGATTATGTTATAATCCAATACGAAGGAGAATTTTTCCCAGGCGAAATTAAAAATGTTGATAATAACAAATTTGAAATTAGCACCATGACCTTTTCTGTGGGTAACACGTTCAAATGGCCGGAAAAAGAAGATAAAATCTGGTACCAAAAGTCTGACATAGTCAAAGCAATTTCAAAGCCAACGCTATGCAATAAAAGAGGTTTTTATACAATACCAGAAATGAAAGAATTTCTGCCTTTCACAATGTAATATATTTAATTTAATGTTCTTCAGAAAACATTTAACTTTCTTTGTTTTATAGATTTTTAAGCCAAACAACTATTAATTAAGTGGTAGACTAAAACGTGTCTGTGATCAAAACCTGCCATAAATTTATTATTAAATAATAAATAGGTACCTACTTAATAATATTGTAATTCCAAGTGGAAATATCATGAAAAGTATGTTAATTTTATATGCCACTGAGAAGATCTCATTAAGTTTTGTTGATTAGTATTAAGCAAGTAGATGAAACTTAGTATTAGTAACCTACTTAAGTAACAAAAATGTGATTAAAAGTTGACATAATAAATAAGAAAAAACTATTTTATAATATAGAAGATTAAAAAAATTAAAACATTAACACCATAGCGTTAAAATTATTAGTTACTTAAGTACTACAATTACCAAAGCATTACATGCCAACATGTCCTTGTTTTTATTTAGCGAATTAAAATGATTAAAAGACTGAGTAAGACTTTTCTTTGGGAATAGTGTTCGAAGTTAGGTCGATATTTGGATGACGATAAATAGGATATGTTGATTACTAGATCACGATTATTGGAACATGTCGATTACTGGATGTCGATATATAGAATTTTGCAGTCGATAACTAGGCTAAAAAGAGCCTAAATCTATCTTGTCTTATTTCCTAAGTTATTAATATTACACTTCTTTTTACTGTAAAATAATATAGAATGAAGCCTAAAATTTCACTCAGTGCATTAAAGAAACATGTATCATCATAAAGAAACCAGATTTTTAAAAAGATGCTCGAATCTCGACGTTAAAGTGTCGATAATTGGGTGTTTTACCTTACCTACTATTATTATTTCAACGAATTGAATAATAATTTTTTGAATAACTTGTACTCTGTAAAATTTCGAGTACTTGTTTTAATTTTGAATACTGTGTGCATAAGTGTATTTAGTATTTTGGTGTGGCTATTTTTGAATAAGTGTATGTACGTATATTGTACGAGCCACGCCTTCTTAATTGTTTAAATAATTTTAAATTATTTATTCTGTGTACCTACGTACACCTAATTTTTAAATATATGTGTATACGTGACAAGCTCCGTAACACTTGTTTTTCAATTTTAAATATTTGGGTTCTTTCTCTTGTTCTGAAATGTTTTGCTTATGTGCTAGTACTAAGGTGTAACTCCATACAACTATCTGTTCTCATATTTGATATTTGTGTTCGTTTAAATTTTACTGTGTATGTGCATTTGTGTTCGTGTTGGGATCCAATTTTGTTGTGCTTATTTAAAAAATAAAAAGTACAATGCCTAACACACGTAGCCAAAAAGCCGCGTCAAAGGCTGGCCACGATGAACGGGGGATTAACGTACCCGAGTCGGTACGCCCCACGACGGCGTCTAGCGTTGTCGGTGCTGCGTCGACGAGGACAGGATGCTCGTCGGCCAGCGTGCGTATACAGAGTGCGGAACTCGAAGCGTTGCAAAAAATTGCGGAGCTCCGTACGGAACGTTTACAGTACGAAAGAGCGGTAGAAAAAAGACGTATAGAATCAGAAAATAAACGTATGGAAGCGGCAAAAGAAAGTATGGAAGCTCAAGAAAATATTATTAAAAAACGGCTTGAGCTTCAAATTTCTCAAATAAATGAAGACGATTCTTCACAGGGAAGTATTGTTCAGTCCACTCTCACTGCATCAAGGGTTGAAAATTGGTTGACGGAAACCAACGATGACGCTGGAGCCAGCGTCGTTACGGCCAGGCAGGTGGCACGCGACGTCTCTCCCACACGGGGGGAGGGGAGCCCGGGGCGCCCAGGTATGGTGCCCAGGGAGCTCTCTACGTCAGGCGTCGCAGAGCATAAGGGTGCCACCAGCCGCTACGACCGTAGCATAATTGAGCGTAGCGAGGACCAGGGTCCCCTACGCTCGCACCACATTGTCAGGCGAGGGCCACCACAAAGCCCTCCACGCCGGCACACTAACAACCCACACAGGGAGGTCCAAGGCCCCCCACACCGGCGTCGCGTGGAAGTCCGCGGGGACATGGAAGGTCCTCTGCTCCCACGCACGCCACAGGCTGAGGATGACATCGGCCGCACTTTTGCACGTCGCGTGGATGCCGGCGGGGACCTGGAATGTCCTCGGCTCCCACGTACGACACAGGCTGAGGATGACATCAGTCAACGACACCCGAGAGGGGGTGTATCGCCGAATCGCCAGAGGAAGAGGGACATGCAGCGACACTGCAATCACCATATCCTTTATGGCACGCATCTGCTGGCAGAAACTACGGCAACATTGAGCCGTACCATAATGATATGGAAAGGGGGGAGCGACGTTACCGCTCCTCCTTTAGGACACCTGCCTATCAAAGAAGAAGAAGCCACAGTGGAGAAATGGAGGGGGGGGAGCGACATGACCGCTCCCTTCCGAGAAATGGAGAGGTGGAGCGACGTAACCGCTCCGCCTCAAGAAGAAGTGGCATAGGAGAATTAGCAGATGCGCTAAAAGACTTGGCCTCATCAAAACCGCTACAATGACAAGTCTTCGAGCTTCCACCTTTCAGTGGCGCTCCTCACGAATGGCTGCCTTTCAAGGCAGCAGTCAGGGACTCTGCACGGCTTTATAAACTTTCGCCAGCAGAGAACCTAGCAAGGCTTCGTTCTTGCCTACGCGGCGAAGCGCGTGAATCAGTGTCGGCGTTGCTATACACCGCTGTCGACACCGACCGCATAATGAAGACGCTTGAACAGTCATATGGAAGGCCTGTTATCTTAATCGACAGATCACTGAGCGACCTTAAGCACTTACAACGCCCAGGGTCGGCAGCAACAGACCTCAACACTTTCGCTGTCAAGCTGCAGAACATAGTCTGCGTCCTTGCCAATATGGACCAACGACGATACTTGTACAACCCTATGCTTACGAGGGAGGTCCTCGACAAATTAAGTCCATTTTTGAAGTCACGATGGTGTGACTACGCATATGAGCACCAAACAGATGACCCAGAGATCGTTGTACTCTCAGAATTTTTGATGCATGAAGCCGATCGAGCTATCCGCTTCACGCTTCCACCAGCTACTTCATCGACGTCGCCGCAGACTAAGAATGGTGGGGACCAAGCGGCGCGCCACCAAGTCAACCGTCAAGCACACCACCGACTGCTACATGATGTGCACAGAGAGAAACGGACTTTCACACAAACCGTTCCAGCCTCTCAGAAAGAAGTTCCTATAGCAGTGACATCGGAAAGCAATGAAGCAGTGATGTCAACCAATACGGGGAACCGCCGCCGATCAGTTATGCTAAAGATTTGTCCAGTTACAATATCTGGCCCAAATGGCGCGGTGAACACCCATGCATTATTTGATGAAGCTTCCACGGTCACGCTGATTGACAAAGATTTAGCGGACCAGCTGTCATCCGAAGGAAAGCCACATCCGTTCACAATACACGGTGTCGGCGCAAGTCAAAAGGAAGATGAAAGCCTGCGGGTCAACCTTAAGATCCGCGGGCGAAAGCAGAGGAGATACCATGAACTGCAAGCCAGAACCGTAAAGGGGCTACGCCTGATGGCACAAGCAGTTCCGTCCGAAGTCGTCTCCTGTGCGCACCTGAGGGGCCTCGATGCTGCATGTTATGATGAAACGCAGCCGAAAATTTTGATCGGGGCTGACCACTGGCACTTGCTCGTATCCCAAGAGCTACGAATGGGTGCGCGCACTGAACCTGCTGCATCACGGACACCGCTTGGATGGGTGATCTATGGCTCACTTCCCCGCACCATAATGCGAGAAGGGGAACAAGTACTGCATGTCACGAATGTTGAAAATGAGTTTCGTGACCTCTCAGTTGATGAAGACCTACGTATTGAAGAATTGGTCAAAGCCCATTATGATATCGATGCCCTAGGCGTGTCTAACATTAAAAGATACGCCCAGAAGCGAAACGGGCTGTCGAGATTTTTAACTCTACCGCTCGCCATGAAAACCAGCGGTACCAAGTTGGGCTAACGTGGCGTCAAAATGACGTAGGGATGCCACCTAGCTATAATACAGCGCTGCAACGTCTCAGAAACTCAGAAAGAAAAATGGATCGGGATCCCGCTTACAAAATACAGTACACCGAGCAAATAGAAAACTTGCTCAAGAAAGGTTACGCTGAACCAGTGATGGGCGAGATTCAAAGCGAGATCGAGTGGTACCTGCCTCACTTTGGCGTACGGAACCCGAATAAACCCGAAAAGATCCGTCTTGTGTTTGACGCAGCTGCTAAAGCTTGCGGAGTCTGCCTCAATGACGAATTATTAGAAGGGCCAGACCTTCTGCAAGCACTGCCGGGAATACTTTTCCGATTCAGGGAAAAGCCGATCTCCGTAACTGCAGACATAGAAGAAATGTTTCTGCAGATAAAGATAAGGCCAGATGATCGCCCGGCTCAAATGTTCTTATGGAGGGGTGAAGATAGAAAGAACGCCCCGCAGAAATATGTCATGACGTCGTTAATATTTGGAGCGTCATGTTCACCATTTCTGGCGCACAGCGTAAGAAATAAAAACGCTATGGACTGCGCCGCAAAGTATCCCGAAGCAGCAAAAGCGATCCAAAGTAGCTTCTATATGGACGACTACCTGGACAGCTTCGACAATATTGAGAAATCAAAACAGATGGTTGCTGACGTCATAAAAGTACAACAGCAAGCAAGTTTCAATATAAGGAGTTGGAATTCAAACCGTCAAAATGTGCTAGAAAACTTACCTAAAGAGAAAAAAGCACACGTGTCGGACGTACGACTTGGAGCCCGTGAAGACCACATTGACAAGACGTTGGGTCTGCTGTGGAGCACTGACACAGATGAATTGGGTTTCAGTACCAAGATGGTTCGCGTACCAGAAGCAGTACGCCGAAGGCATCGTACGCCGACTAAAAGAGAAGCTCTCAGCGCCGTAATGTCAATATACGACCCACTGGGACTTGTCAGTCAATTCACCATCACCGCAAAAATAATATTGCAGCAATTATGGCGACAGAAGCTTGGGTGGGACCAAACCCTGCCAGAAAAAGAAGCGAGCGACTTCGCAAGATGGATAGAATTATTGGACAGCGCGGCCGCATTAAGAATCCCGCGCTGTTATGATTTGGATGCAGGCTCTATTATAAAACGAGAGCTGCACGTATTTTGTGACGCCAGCGAAGAGGCCTACTCAGCGGCAGCTTACTGGCGAAACATACACA
This sequence comes from Apoda limacodes, assembly GCA_946406115.1. Taxonomy (NCBI): domain Eukaryota; kingdom Metazoa; phylum Arthropoda; class Insecta; order Lepidoptera; family Limacodidae; genus Apoda; species Apoda limacodes. The sequence goes on along the minus strand of OX291541.1, from coordinate 20,127,707 downwards.
AAGATGGCAGCATACGAATAAGTCTGATCGCTGCCAAAGCCAAGGTCGCGCCGTTGAAGGTACAGACAATACCCCGCCTAGAATTACAGGCGGCGGTGATTGGAGCGCGACTAGTAGAATCAATTAAAAAAGGGCACCGCATAGAAATAGCAGACGTCACATATTGGTCTGACTCTAGCACAGTGCTGCAATGGATACGAGGTGACGCAAAGAAGTACACCCCATTCGTATCACATCGACTCGGAGAGATAGCTGAACTAACACAGCCCGAGGATTGGAGATGGGTGCCTACACAACTGAATGTAGCTGTTGATGCAACGCGTGCGTGCTACCAACCTATTAGCGCGCACGACCGATGGTTCTGCGGGCCAGACTTTCTTCACGAACACGAAGATTGCTGGCCGTACGACTTCTCTGAAAGAAGCGACGCAGACGATGAGCACGTCACCCATACTAACCACAAACCCACAAATTGGCTACCGGATCTCGAGCGCTTCTCAAATTACGAGCGCCTGATCCGGACAGTAGCAAACGTACTACTATTTATCGAGAAGCTGAAGAAAAAGGAACAGCAGCTCGAACTCCGCCATATTGAAAAAGCGGAACAACTTCTCATACAACAAGCGCAGCAAGATTGTTTTGGTGAAGACATAGAGCGCCTTGAGAAAGGAGAAGCACCTCAGAGGTTCAGCAGACTATTTAAACTGGACCCTGTATATGAAGATGGGTTGCTACGTGTACGCGGCCGCATTAACGCCGCACACGTCCCGACTGACATCAAGCGACCAATCATATTGGACGTTCGCCATCAATTCACCAGACTGCTCGTGATGAAGGAGCATCGAACCGCACTCCACGCCAACAATGAACGCGTGGTGAATGAGCTGCGCCAGAGATATTGGGTGCTACAGCTGCGGCCAACGGTGCGAGCAGTTGCCAGCAAATGTATGTTGTGTCGAATCCGCAAATCACTGCCATCGACACCAACCGTGGGAGATCTGCCACTTGCACGTCTCGATGCCTATCAGCGGCCCTTCACCAATTGTGGGGTTGACTGCTTCGGCCCAATGATAATAAAAATTGGAAGAAGAAGAGAGAAACGTTGGGGTATGTTATTCACATGCCTCAGTACACGAGCTGTACACATTGAGTTGGTTGCGAGTCTATCAACCGACTCGGCCATCATGGCCATTAGAAGAATGGCAGCCAGACGAGGATGGCCTCGGGTAATGTGGTCAGACAATGGGACCAATTTCCGTGGGTCTGACGCCGAGTTAAGATGAGCGTACAAAGAGTGGGCCCCGCAACTAAAATAATATGGCTTGACCCACCGATTGGATTGGCGCTTTATCCCACCCGGAGCACCCCACATGGGAGGATCTTGGGAAAGAATGGTGCGATCGATAAAAATCGCACTGACAGCCACTTTAAATGAAAAGGTGACGACAGAAGAGACTCTGCTCACCCTGCTGCATGAAGCAGAGCACTCCGTTAACAGTCGGCCACTGACCAGTGTCTCAGTTGATCCAGCTGATCCAGAGGCACTTACACCGAACCACTTCATATTCGGAACATCATCAGGCTTACCAATGACTGGCGAAACAGAAAAGGATGAACGCCGGCAATGGAGAGCAACACAAGCGCTGGCGGATGGATTTTGGAAACGCTGGTTGCAAGAGTACCTCCCGACTTTGGTGCCAAGAGGGCAATCAGATGACCATGCGCAGCCATTGAAACAGGGAGACTTGGTTGTGGTAATCGACCCAACCCTACCACGTAACGTGTGGCCAAGGGGGGTTGTAGAAGAAATACAGCCGGGCCCTGATGGTAAAGTACGTTCTGCGAATATCAGAACGAGGGGAGGCGTATTAAGACGCCGCCCCGCAAGTCGACTAGCCGTCCTGCAGTGTACCAAGGAGGCTTCGACAAGCTATGCCGAGGGGAGTGTTACGGACGGACAGCAACAGTAACGTTGCACCGTCGACATACGCGCAAAAAATGAACTTTCAAAAAACTACGCAACTAGTTTTATCAAAACTCAAAGTTGCTAGTTCCTGAAAATGTCACGGCTTCTGTGGAGCTCGTGGGTATCTTCTCTTACACCCTTCTGGGTGTTGAGGTGCGGGTGTCGGGGGAGGGGAATTTACCTCCCACCATGACCCGGGCAGAAGCTCAGGGGTGCTGAACACCCCCGGTGAAATATTAGAAAGGAGGCCTACTTTTCAGGCCCCCTTGTGGGTAATAATTTTGTCGCCATAAGCGATACAGAAAGTAGAAAGTAAATACGAGAGTAGGCGCCAGAAATGAAAAACAAAAATAGAAGCAATAAAACAAAATAAAACAAAAGTAAGAACAAAGCAAAACAAAAAACGAAATAAGCGGAAATAAAAACGAAGCGAAATAAAAACGAGAATAAGAACAAAATAAAAACAAAAACAAAATAAAAGCAAATTAAAAACGAAATAAAACGAAAAATAAGCAGAAATAAAAGCGAGTGTAAACGTTAAAAGCGGATTGAGTTAAGGGAAAGAAGGTGAGTAGGTAGGAGGGTGAATAAGTTAACTTATTCACCCACAGGAATAAGCTCTCGGGGGAGAGCCCTGCCTTCCGGCGGACGGGCGTGTAAGGGCGCTATGCCCCTTAAGTGTACGTGGTGGCTGTTGTCAGCGCGGGTGAATAAACGTTTCGACAAACCAGATATGAACTCTGCGAGTGGCTCGGTTTTGGTGTCTCTAGCGATGGTGGAGTTGCGGACGTAGCGTCCCGCGCCGGTGATATATCTCAGCGACTTATTTTGGACAGCCTGGAGCTTACGTTTGCTGGTAGAAGATAGAAGGCCGTACCAAGCAGGAGCTGCATAGGTCAGTCTCGACCGTATGTACAACTTGTACAGGCGAATTTTGGTTCTGAGTGGCAAGTCAGAGGAAAGTACCGGTCTAAGGCACGCCCGTGACGCGACCACGCCTGCTGACACATGGTCTAGCATTTTGCGCATGCGTAAGGGGCGGTCTATAATACAACCTAGGTACTTTACACTGGGTTGCCACTCAATAACTTGACCTCGAAACACAAGTTTCGGTGGGAGAAACTTTTGCAGGCCGGTGAGTATCGCTGTTGTCTTGCTGGCATTAACGGCTATTCTCCACTTGTCCAGCTCTGTGGAGCTACTGTCAGAACGTGACTTTTCGATTTTTTAGCAATACTGTAAAGTGAACCACATGTGTTTTTTGGTTCTCACACATTCATTTCTAAACATAAACGTATGCCAATTGATTTTTTATACTATGCAAAACACAACTGACGTAGTAGTAAAATAAAAAATGTAAAAAGTCAAAATTTTTACGAAAAGTTCGAAAACAGATTTTGAAGCCTCATATTTATATGAAAATGAGCAGCCAATCAGAGCACAGACAAAAGTGGGAGAATGGCTCGGAACAAAAACACCATTGAAAAATATTAAATTACTGGCTCGGCCCAATATTAAATTAGAAAGTTCGAGGTAAAAATCTGGAAAATACCAGTTTGAACTGGTTATTGGGTTTCCAAAATAAAAACAACGTTCTCTGATTGGTCTAAAATAAATGATTTGAACATTTCCTCCTAGACCAAAAACTATAAAAGGAGACGCAATTTTCATACAGTATGCAGTGAAAGTTCAACAGTTCCAGGAAAATAAGTGAAGAAACCAACTGAAGAAAGAACAAGTTATATATATATGTCAAGAAAGAGCCCACATTTCTATAAACCTACAGTCCACTAGCTCTGTCCGCAACAGATACTGTAATATGTACATACCTATTACAGTTTTTACGATAAAACTTTTTGAAAATAATTTCAAACGTTTCTGCTTTTCGTTTCTTATATGAAGGAAGACCCCTTGTAATTTTTTACTTTAATAGATATGTAATGTGTACGTACGGCTTTCGGCATATACCAGTATCAAACGAACCACTCAATCAATTCCAGCAAACCGGGTGTCAGGTGATTGAGTAGTTTAGCCGCATTCCATCAATATTACTGAGAATTTTGACAACTGTCTTCAATCGCCGCTATACTTTGTTTTTCGAAAATTTCTAAATTGCTTTACTTAAACTTTAATATCTTGGGAACTACAAGTTCGATCGTGAAAACAAAAAGTGCGTTGTCATTCTCAAAACTAAATCTCTCCAATATCAATCCAATTTCGAGTACTAGAAGCACTTACAAGAAATAATAACAACAAATCAAATAGAAAATGCAACCATTTGAAGATTGTCGAAACTCCGTCAGCGCACAAGCGGCCCACATCTCCGATCATTCGGCTTGCCTTCAAAGAGACTCCTGACCGAGCGTACGGCTAGCTAGCAAGAATACAGACGATGAGAATGCCTATCATGTCTACTAGTAGTCTCACGACTACCTAGGTAAATTTAAGCAACTTGTCAACAACAAGGCTGCGTCTCTGCTTTACCGTTTCCGTATCCGCTCTAACTACAACATTATCCTAAAGACACTCGTGTCTAGATTTGACTGTCCAATATCAAGGCATTTAGTGGGAATAGTCACTGGTAACTCGACAGACTCCAATCGAGTGATCATTATACAAAAGAGAGCTCTTCGCACACTGGCGGGTGTAAAACCTCGCCATTCATGCAGAGAACTATTTAAAAAATATGGTATAATGACACATTATTCTCAATATGTGTTTGATATTATAATGTACACTCGACGCAACATAAACACCTGTTAACGCATCAGTGTTCCAGGCAGAGTGACTCGTCAAACAGGGCGACTACAACGTGTGCCACGACGACTAGCACTGCTGGATACAAATCCGCGAGTCATAGGCCCAACTTATTATGAGCACCTCCCCGTCGACCTAATTTTATGTATTATTATTTAAATGACGTAATGTAATTTTCGATGAGAAATAAATGACCTACCTACCTACCTACCTATGAGTAGGTAAAAATAAAGAAAAAACGACTGCTATTTACTAACATAATATTTAGTATCTTAGTCACTACTAACAACTTATGGAAATTATCTGAAATAAAATTTTATTTTATCTATTTATTACTTTTTTAAGAAATCCGCCATAATGACATGACATATTTGCCGTTCAAATTTTGGCATTCTACCTTTCCTTGTTTCGTTATCAGCCTCATATTACGTCGACTGTTGGGGCACGGCCTGATTATGACTGTGACCGAGGCTGATTGCCGCTATAGCAACAAATACTAAAAAACAGAATAAAATTAATATTTAAAGGGGCTCCTATACAACAAAAGTGGTTTTTTGCTCGTTTTTGCTCGATATTGATAACGGCCACAAGTAGACGCTTGAAATATTCACACAATATTAATTATATATTCACTTTAAAAATAAATTGTTAAATTAAAATAAAACGAATATCAAAATCAAGGGGGGGGCCAAACAACTAACGTAATTTTTATGCCGTTTTTATAGATAATGAAACGGAACCCTTCTGCACGAGTCCGACTCGCCCAAGGCCGATTTTTTATAATACTTTAATGTAATACATACCGAAAATTCAGTGCTGTGAATAATCAATGTACTTGAGAAATTAAGACACACTTATTGGTACACGCCGGGCTCGAACCTCAGCCAATCAGCACTCAAGTTGAAATCGACACCGCTGGACCTCATATCGATGGCTGGACCATCACCGATTTTGTTTTTCGTGACAAACTGCGAATACTTACATTTTATTATATTTGAGATAAAAAAACAGTTCTCACAATAAAGCTAAATGACTAACATACATTAATAGTGGCTAAAGTGTAGTGAAGAGCAACGGCTGAAAATGGTAATCTGGATAGAATAGTACCTATTACTTGAAACTGTGCACAAACGTTTACAAAAAACTAACCGTGGTACACCAGTGGTGACATGTATGCAATAAATACACGTGTTTTTTTTTTTTTTTTTCTTTCTTTCTACTTTTTAACCGACTTCAAAAAAAGAGGAGGTACTCAGTTTAACCTGTATGTTTGTCCGCGATTATCTCGCGTTTGACTTAACCGATTTCAGTGTGGTTTTCAGAAAAGTAAGACGCTGACGAGATCTTGGGCTGACCTTCAGCGTTGGGACGTCCGAAGAAAATCTGGCTCGCCGGATGTTTTCTATTGACTACTAAACTTTCTTATACCTATACTTCAGAAGCGCAAATTACAATACCGAAGCGATTCGCATAAAATTAATCTGCGTTTGTTTTACACAAGTCCCTCATCATCGTACTAATAACCTTTCAATTCATTTACTCTCCAAACCGTAAATCTTCCTGACGTTATCGTTTTGCAATATAAATTGATGTTAAAATTATAAGTGAGTTAAATAATATGGGTATGTATTTTTATATGTAGTTAAATTGCATATATAGTGTTTGTTAGTATTAATGATAACGTTTCTAATGTTGCAACACCTTTTGTTTTCTCATTTTTACCCAGGGTTGAACGCGCTAATATCTGGAACTACCAGTCGGCTTTAAAAAAAATCTTTTTTGCATTTGAAACCCTAAATTCTCTCCTTCATTCTGTTATTTTTACTATTTCTTTGCTATACCGAGCATTAACTTCTATATATCAATGTTGTAAGTAACACACCCTCACGTACAACTGAACTCCCCTCTATAGACAATTGCTGACTGCTCACGTAGCTGCGCAGCACCTCATTTACCTGAATCTTCGCCTGTACCATCTATAAAGTAAGTAAGGAAAGCGAGCGGAAGGTGCCAGTCAAGTTTTATATAATAATCTATTTAGTTTATAAGATCATTTCTTTCCCCATGTATAATCCATACTAATATTATAAATACGAAAGTAACTCTGTCTGTCTGTCTGTTACCTCTTCACCATCGGCCGCCAGACGCCAGAGGCTTCTTATGCGAGAGGGCGCATCACACAAACGTGCACACATACTCACAGATGTTGTTTATTACGCAGTAGCCCAGCTCCCTCTCGACAGTCCAGCAGCAAATGTACAACGTTTAACTTACTGTCACAAACAAGCCTAAGGAAAGAAAAAGTGACAAGAAACTTCCCGGGTGTACACCTGTTACCATCAATCACTCAGGAATCAAGCCACCAAATACACAAAACCTATGCAAACATGTGTAAACACACGAACACTCCCTTCCTTAACCCCACCAAGCAGCCAATGGCGGACGACTATCCATAGTGCATCCCCTGACCGTAATGTGTCATTAATTCTCAACTACATAAGTCATAGATGGATGTCTAGAATTAAGCCCATACCTTAATTCCAGACATTATTATGTTTATTATATGTTTCCACAATATAGTATCCTTTGGTAAGAACCTTTTTATTATAAGTTTCAAAAGTATGTACAGGTAGGTTAACAATATTCTCAGGAATTGTATTAAACAAGCAAATGCTCTGAATTATGAAAGAGCAACGCACCTTCTGAAGGCTACATTTTGGTATTCCTAGTTTTAACGTCATGTGTAAATATCCTGAGAAGCAACAATAAGTATATTAATTTTTTTAAGAGGTTACAAAGACATTGATCTAATTGCTCTGTTTTGAAGTATAATGAAAAGCAAAAAAACCTTTTTTAAAAAAGCTTTTATTTAAATGCTCTAAAAAGAAGAAAATAATTTTTTCCTTTAAAATTGTAACTATCAACTTATAACCTCATTATACACAATTTATATGATCATTATACACAATTTATATGATTATATATATATCTGAATCTCGGAAATGGCTCGAACGATTTTTATGAAATTTAGTATGCAGAGGGTGTCGGGGGCGATAAATCGATCTAGCTAGGTTTAAATTTTGGAAAACGTCGTTTTAGGCAGTGATAAACTGAAAATATGATTTTTCCTGACATCTATTTGCGAGTAGTTATAAGCAACATTAAAGCTATTTGACAATAGATGGCGTTATTAAGCATCGATTCAGCTACTTGACAATAGATGGCGTTGTTTAAAAAAAAAACGAGCACCGCTCGGTCCTCCAGGTACTACTGGTACTAGTACTGGGACTATTGGTAGATTGAGCAACTTTTCTGACGGCATAGGCGGCTGAGCTAGGTTTTTAACTGAAGTTCCTTTCGAAATAATCTGAATCGGATTTACCTTAACATATCTATGGTAGTCGACGTCTGCGCCCCGTCTCCCATACAAATGTAGTTCTCTTTTAATTTAGGATCCGAATCGATTATTTTATTAAATTTTACAGTTCATTAATCTGTGTAACTTTAACGATAATCAAACTTGCTACTTAGAAAATAGCGAACGCTTAGGTTGTGGAATTAATTCCCTGCCAAGGTTTTCTCTTAGGACTAGAGTATTGGGTTTATCAAGATAAAAGCGATTGGGTTTTTCAAAGGGTTGGGTTGCGTTACGCGGGAGCAATGCCTCTAGTGATGCAAGCATAGAAATCAGTTTCAGTTGCCCACCCCACTCACCGCGGATTCCGCATTTTAGCAGATCTTTGTACAAATAGTAGTACACATATTTTATCAGATATTGTAGCACGGGTATTTAGCACACTATGTGTTTAAATGTGTGAACAATCAAATATTTGATACCATGTGAAGCGTCCGCTCCAGCTCTAGACAATTAAGCCTACAGTATGCATTCGCCCCCGAAGTAACATTTATATTGCTACTAGCTGACCCGGCGAACGTTGTTTCTTTTTTAGGGTTCCGTACCGGAAGGGTAATAAGCGGAACCCTACTACTAAGACTCCGCTGTCCGTCCGATCGTCCGTCTGTCACCAGGCTGTATCTCATGAACTGTGATAGTTAGATAGTTGAAATTTTCACAGAAGATGTATTTCTGTTGCCGCTATAACAAGACATACTAAAAAACAGAATGAAATAATATTGAAGGGGCTTCCATACAACAAACGTGATTATTTTTAGCTCGATTTTGCTCGATATTGATAACGGCAACAGGTAGACGCTTAAAATATTTACAGATAGTTTTATAGTCACTTTAAAAAACAATTAAATAAAAATAAAACAAATATTAAAGAGATCCCACACAACGAACGTGATTTTTTGCAGTTTTTTTAGACAATGACCCTTCGTGTGCGAGTCCGACTCGCACTTGGACGATTTTTTAAAACAATTGACCTTCCAACCTATTGTGAAATGGTTGTACTAATTCAGAAACCTTCCCCGGCATGTGCATAACAACTTACCAAAATTTCATTATAATCGGTTTACCCTATTTGCCCGAGCCCGACTCGCACTTGACCCTGTCTGACTCGCACTTGACCCTTGTTTTCTTTCTCAGAAACCTTCCCCGGCCTGTGCAAAACAACGTACCAAAGATTCTTTAAAATAGGTTTATCCTTATTGCGCGAGTGCGACTGGCACTTAACCCTTTCGGAAAATCCTTTCTAATCAGATGCTTACGTCATACAAAGAACACACCATCCAAGTTTCAGGTCTCTATGATCAGCGGTTAAGGCTATGCGTTTATCCGTCAGTCAGTCATTCAGGACAAAACATTTTATATGTATAGATGTGTCTGAGTTAGCACTTAGTGGAGATCTTCAAATAAATCATCTTAGACATTCTGAATACTTCAGCCCATAATACGGCCTAACCAAGTACATTTTACACATTGTGATTCAGGAGGCAACCGCAGTAGACTATGAAAGAGGCTTACGAATGAGCTAAGCCTCGTATAATCTGACCTTACACATGCTCTTGTACGAATATCTTGAAGACACCAAGTGGTGTCTTTACACTCTTAAAGCGCTTGTATCACTCTGAGATAAATAAATAGATATAGCAACTTAACGTAGAATACTGGTAAAGAAAACAAAAGAATATAATAACATTTACTAAATATGTTTATTTTTGGATTCGTAATATTTACTAAGCTGTTTTTTCGTTTCAACCATATGTCTGGTAGCTTTTACAAAACCATCATATAGAACTATTCTATCAAAGAGATATCGCGGATATAACTAAAGGTAGGTAGGTAATTAAAACAAAAGGATATAAATGTGTTTATTGTTTTTGGTTTCATAATATTTACCAAACTCTGTCTTTGTTACTTAACCATCATATAGAGTTATTCTGTCAAAGTGATGTTGTGGTCATAACTAAGGGTATTTTTTTTCTTTTTATGCTACTAAGGTGGCAAACAAGTAGATGGTATTCGGTCACCGCAGCCTATGAACGCTTGCAACACCTATGGTATCACCCGCGCGGTGCTGTCTGTCTAAAAATCTAATAACTTCTTTCTAAAAAAAACCCATACTGTAGTCCTCATAGAAAACCTTGGCAGGGAGTTGATTCCACAACCTAAGCGTTCTTCCTAACCTGAGGTTTAGGAGGCAGACCACTAAGGTTCTAAGGTGTGAGTGAGGTCCGAGCGAGCAGTACGATGGTAGAAAGTAGCCGTAGACATGATTTCAAACAATTCCGCAGATCACATTCCATTATACAAGCGGTAGAATCCACACAGGGAGTCTTTCCTCAAACTTAAAGATTCGATACGGTTTGTGACTTTGAGATTATCCACGATTCTCTCAGCTCGTCGCTAAACTGATTTAAAAGGCCCAAGCTGGTATCCAGATGCACTCGCCCAGAGATAGCAGCAGTATTCCATATGGGGCCGGACTTGCGACTAGAAAAACAGCAACATTTGCTCCGAGGTGAAGTAACTACTGCTTCGCATAATCAAAAGGTGAAGGGTATGTCCTGGAATTGTGGGACCTTAGTAAATGGGGTTTTCTGAGCGGTGAACGCGCAGACTTATGTCTTCGTAGAGTTGAATCGGACCAAGTTTTCCTTTCCCCAGTCAAAAACCTTGGACAGAGTGGTCTCGATTTAAGACACAATTTCTACGCGCTTTTCCTCGACAAAGGTACGAGGGACGTTTACATTACCCGTGTAATAAGCGTTTTATGTATTGTCATCTGCATATAGCAATGTATGTTTTTGATGGACAACAATAGCTCAAATTGGATGGTCCTTTGCGGCTTGATTGAGTAACAAAAAAACCTTCATATTGAAATTCATGGTACAGGCATTGAAATTCTGTTCATCAAATGTAAACAAAAATTATGGCCGTTTACTATTTGACAGCACATTCACTGCTCTACTAGTCCGGTCAATTTAGACATTCGAAGCGACCTGAATTCCCACCAAGCTTAATAATAACCAAGCAAGATTACAACTTTTTGAATCGTTATATCTCAAAAACGGTGGCTCGTAGAAAAAAAGAAACAGAAAAGCAGACAGTAAGTGATGTCATAGCGCATTGTGATTGCGATTGAATGTGGGAAGAGAAAGCTTTGAGCGCATTTAATGCGTATACTGTCCACCTGTCTACGCAGTCTTATATTATAACCGACTTCAAAAAACAAGGAGGTTATCAAATTGAAACGTTTGTATGTTATATTGTTAGGATTGCACAATATTCAGATATGTTAGTCTATGCGGGCTTCTTAACATATATGCCAACTTTCATAAATATATCTATGTTTGTTAACGTATATCTCTAAAACTAGTGATCGACTCGGACGATGCCTCCGGGCGGCTGCGACGCACATAGTGGGAAACACTATCGCCAGAACAGGCGCGCGGAAACCACGCAGTCAGATAGTAGCGAACCTGTGATGACGGTCACCGCAACCCTGACTGTACGCGATGCACTCGCTGGGGCAACGTCTGAGGCCCCCCAAAGCGGATACCAGGCAAAGGCCGGTGACGAAGCAAAACCGACTAAGTCCATCGCAACTACAACAAGTCCAGGGCCCTATCAGATTAATGTGATCCAAACCAACCTCTAGCACAAACAGATTACCACAGCTACCCTACGCAGACTGCTGGAGGTTAACCAGAAAACCATAGGTCTAATCCAGAAGCTGTGGATTAGGGATTAGAGGAAACATCATATGTGGTCTTAACAACGTCGAGGGTAAGTTGTTGCACAAATCCTCAGTTCATCAACCGAAAACATGCATTTACGATCATAGATCAATACCAGCATTGCTAATCAATTTTACTAATCAATTTCTGCTCCACAGACCTTACTGCGGTAAGGCTTGATACAAATGACACCAAACAAACGCTAGTACTAGCCTCGGCCTACATGCCTGGTAATGAGGTAGTTCCATCAAGGGACCTGACTGAGCTGGTACAATATTGTGAAGATCACGGCTGGCATATTATCATATCAGCCGACGCAAACGCTCACCACCCACTGTGGGGAAGTCCGACACCAAACAAAAGAGGTGAGTCCTTAACCGAATACATATTCTCAACTAACTTATCTATAATTAACAATGGCTCGGAGCCGACCTTTGTTAATTCCGGATAACAGACCATAGTGGATGTTACTCTTGCAACAGACGGTGCTGCGGATCTTGTGTCGAACTGGCATGTTTCCACCGAGTCATCGTTTGCGGATCATTGGAAAATCTGCCATACCTTAAGAGTGCAAGAGAAGGACCAATAACCGAAACGCAACCCTCGCAAAACCGACATTGCGCGTTATAGGAACCTTCTCCTCCATGAGGTAAAAAATTACCTTTAAAGATATGACCAACAGCATTGACAACATAGAATATAATACCAACGCACTTACCAAATGTATCCAACACAGCAAACACGCTTGCTCCCCTACGCAACTGACCATTGGGGGAAAGACCAACTGGTGGGGGCAGAACTCGAAAGACTCAAACTCAACATCAGGAGGCTTCTTAACCGAATCAAAACCACCAGAGCTGTGGCAGTCTAGGAACGTTACAAGAAAGCCCAACTCTGACAGCGAAATAAGTGCACTTTCCAGGATGTGTAGTTACCGACAACCCAAACTGGGAAAACTCTGAGTATGCTCAACCGACCCAAACTGGCTGGATTGAATAGCTGAATCCGTAGTCACTGCGGACCGAGTGGCGTGGGCCATTTAAAGCTTTCCGCCCTTCTGTTGTCTGCTGGCCTGGACGAAATATTTCCAGCACTAGTGAAATGGAGACAAACAACAGTTGTGCCACATCTGGTTAATATATATACAGAGCCTTCATAGCACACCTCGCCAGTGGAGGGAAGTTAAGGTTATATTTCACATACGAATCACATAGACCAATCAGCTTGACCTCCTTCATGCTAAAAACTTTAAAGAGGCGAACTGATAGACCTAAGAGAAGATGCCTTAACACGTATTCCACTGCACCGCCAACAACATGCCTGTAGGAAACGAAGATCAACTGAATCGGCCTTAGACGCTGTAGTAGGAACTATAAAAGTGGCCCTGTCCGACAATCTAATGACACTTGGCGCATTCATTGACATAGAAGGAGCGTTTGACAAAACAAAATTTAACAGCAACAGCAGGTCTCTCGGCAGATTTGGAGTCGAACAAACTATTAGTGGCTGGATTGATCAACTCCTGTAACTAAGAGCGTACAATTCACAGTCAACTCCAAAACAAGATGCGTCGTTGCGAAGGGGTGCCACAAGGCGGCGTGCTTTCGCCACTGCTCTAGAACATTGTGGTTGATGACTTGCTGAAACATTTATACGACAGATGCTACTACACGGTCGGTTATGCGGACGATATTACCATTGTGATTGAAGGTAACTCAAAAAGCATAATCTGTATTTTCATGCAATCAGCCTTCAGAATCCTGGATGAATTGTGGCAGCCAAAGTTTATAAGCATAATATAATTTATTACCTATAGCTTTTACAGTCTAACGACTACATGCAATGACCTTAGAAGGTCATTGACTAGGTACATACACGAATTTATTAAAGCTCATTTAATAATATACATAATTTTATTGATCGATGGATTAATTGTTTTTTTATCTGTTGCTAAGGTACCTAATATAAATTAATGATTTTCGGATTTTCTATGTAAGTACATGGCTGACCTTGATTCTTGCCAAATTTCATGATTCTTGGTCTACTAAATATATTTAACATATATCCTCTAGGTTTTAATTTATTCAGAGTCAAAATATGCAGCATATTTTTTTAACTATTTTATTATATTATAACATAATTAATAAAAAATTTTAGACATTACACACAGCGCCGTCTGGCCCCAAAGTAAGCAGAGCTTGTGTTATGGGTACCAGACAACGGATACAAATAAAAATATGTTACTTTTTTTTTGTTAATACATACACGTGATACATAAATACACCTAGACTAAAGATAAACACAAATGTTAATTACATAAATCTTTGTCCGGTGCGTGAATTGAACCCACACCTTCATAGACAAACATTTGAGCATAACGCTCGATTTTTCACAGATCCAAGTATTCGATATTAATTTCAACTTACCCCCACGCGCTCTTAAGAAAAAGGGTTTTGAGTTTTGACAGACAGGCAATAAAGTAATTCTAAATGAGCACTATTTTTTTTACTCTTGAATAAAAGATCCTCAAAAAGTATTTTAACAGCACATTATTATTTGACCCTAACTAACATTTCATAGTTTGTCTAGAATTGGAAAAGGGCTAAACCCGTAAATCACATATTTTACACATCATGTCCTGTGCATGTGTTGTATTGAAAGATGTTGACGTCGATGCTAGTTGTAAATCTTCAACACTATTATCAGCTTTTCTATTTAAACTTCGACTGACTTGAATTGAAAATTTTCTATAGGTATAACATGTCAAGTCATGTCAAGCGTAAACCGATACGCCCTTAGGCTTTAGGGGTAGTTCTCGTCAAGTGTTAGTCGCCGCCGCTCAGGTGTCAGGGGTAGTTTTTGCGTCAAGCGTGAGTCCCACGCCCTTAGGCTTCAGGGGTAGTTTTCGTCAAAAGTGTGAGTCACCGCCCCTCAGTGTCAGGGAGGTTGTTTTTGCGTCTAAAATGTGAGTCGCAACCGCGGGACCGTGTAGTGAGTGTGGTACTAATAATTTTATTTATGAAAATCCGGGTATTTTTACACCCGTTGTATAATAATATTGTACGTGCTATAAAGTATTATATCGGCGGAATGTATCCTACGATTTATTAAATCTCCGCTTCTGCGACATCTCTTTTATTGGTTCTCTTTGATAGTATATCTAAAGAAAATTAAATGTCCTGGAACACAAAGTCGAATTTTAAGCCAAACATATTTCAGTTCATTTTGATTTGCATTTAAATACCCTTTTAAATTTTTGAATACAAAAGCTCTTGGTTGGAAAATTTAAATTTACGTTTTCGTAGTTCTTAGATTTGGTAGTGTGCTAAATGTTATAAAAGGTAATACATATATAGGTACAATAAGAATTGTGTACTATAATATTTTCACAGGTGATTGAACTCACAAAGATCTGACCTTATCTTGCCTTCGAATGAAATTCAGATATACTATCAAAGAGAACCAATAAAAGAGATGTCGCAGAAGCGGAGATTCAATAAATCGTAGGATACATTCCGCCGATATAATTCTTTATAGCCCGAGTCCCTAGGTGCTGTGTTATAATATTATTTAAAGAATTTATAAACTGAAAGACTACAGCGGTCGTATAATACCTGGATTTAAATTAATAAAATTATTAGTACATATATTGATTTACTTTTCCATTTTTTATATTTTATTCTATTTTATATTTTGAGGACAAAAATAAAATAAATAATAGTTAAGTGTTGTTAAACCTATTTTTAATTTACGTGATCAGATAGTTAAGGCCTTTATCGTTAGTAATGTATATTTATATTATTTACATCATTAAAAAGAAAACTTGAATCCAAATGAGATGATTTTTTTTTCTCGTGTACCTATATCTATGCCTACTTATATATATATATATATATATATATATATATATATATATATATGAAGATAGAGAACGGTTTTTGTAAATTTATTTTTGTAAATATCTGGAGTACTACATGTAAACAAACTTACAAAATCCGCTCGGTTTCTATCGTTTCAATATTATTATTATATTAGTATAGATATATATTCATCAATAGTCTACCTATTTATTTTTGTCTTATTTTGTTATTTGTGACGTTATATTACATTATGATATAAGTGCGATAAGTTGAAAATTACAGTCGAGGCGCTACAAGAAAGCAGAGGCAGGGCACTGCAAGTACTCTCTCGAATAAGCCACCCGAACAATTAAAGCAGGGCATAGCGAGTACTTGCTCGAATGAGCGGCCCGAACTTGGGAAGCACCTCTACCTTACAGAAAACCGCGGCCATAATAACACTAACAGTGAGTAGTGTTGTGTTCCTGGCGGTGAGTAAGGTTGCCAGAGCTCTTTGAAGATTCGCTGCGCAGACAGCGGAGGACCGGCGGTGCTCGTTGCTGCCATTGCTCGGCGTAGACACGGCGTGCTGGTTCGGCGGTCAGGGAGACCTGATGAAACGGCTGACCGCTGGCCGCCCGCAGGTTGAACGGGTTCCCGAACCCAGGGATCACTTAATCTCCGCCCTGGGAGGCTGATCCGCCAACGTGCCGGAGAAGGAGACCGGTGTGGACCCGGCTACTACAACAGAGGGGGATCAGCCCTTCCACCTGCCGTGCCAGCAACCGTATAATCTGTGGCGAGCTTTGGCAGTCTTAGTACCGCACCTTTTGTCTTCTAAGCTGTCTGTGCAGTGAATCCTCATCCTTAGTCGAAGTAACTTTGTATAAAATGGCCAGAAATAGAAAAAGGAAGAGTTTTTCAGCGGGTACTCCATACACATATAATGTAGATTTTTGCAACATCAGGGGTATTCACGCAAAACTTAACGCAGTCCACCACCATCTCAAAACTACGTAGCCGACCATTCTTTTTCTAACGGAGACGTAGATATCCTGCCCGGCCGACATATCATACCTTCATTATCCTGGCTACAAACTCAAACACAATTTTATGAGTCGTGCCGGTGTTTGTATGTGTCGACCGGGAGGATATCTACTGTCGCCGCCTTCATAGCATTGAATACAGGGACCTGTCGATATTGTGGATGCGCGTAGATTACGGCGGCCACACTCGTATCTATGCGTGCCTGTACAGATCTCATAGCGGTGACACGAACGTAACTCGACTCTTCACGCACCTGAGTTTGACGACTGACAAAGTTTTAGAGCAATACCCCACAGCAGAACTAGTTATTTTGGGAGACTTTAACTCCCACCATCGTGAGTGGCTCAGTTCTCGAACCAATAACTATGCAGGGATATCTGCTCAGGAATTTCTCTCAGCTAGTACATTCTCCAACGAGAACACCATATATAGAGGACCATACCTTACCTTACTGGATCTTCTGCTGACTATACGTCCGGACCGATATTCCGTCTCAGTGGATGCGCCTTTAGGCTCTTCGGACCACTGTCTCTTTCGGACTCAAGTCCATGCACACAACCCGATCCATCTGGGCCAACTATTTGGCGACGTGTGTGGCATTATAAGTCGGCAGATTGGGATGGATTGCGAAAATTTTATGCATCGTACACGTGGAGGCAGATCTGCTTTAGCTGAGAAGTTCCTGAGGTCTGCGCAGCCGCAGTCACTGAGACAATCCTCGCTGGTATGCAATGCTATATTCCTAACCCGCGAGTAGCTGCAGGCGTCAAAAAATATGACGCAAATTAAATTCTGCCTCGAGGTTCAGTAAGAAAGCAACTGCCAGAATTCAAATTCATCGGCAAAATAGGTGGGCGACTTGCGAGCTATCCTTCTGGGAGTCGTGCTTTCTGGTCGCTTGCCAAAGCTGCCGAAGTGAACTTTTGCCAGTCGTCGTTACCACCACTGCGAAAGACCGATGGTGACTTGGCCCATAGTGCTAAAGAGAAAGCCGATCTACTGGGCAGTCTCTTTGCCTCGAAGTCGAACATGAACAATGAAGGCGCTGAACCACCTACTATACCGTGGTGCGGTAAGACCATGCCTTAAATCTCCATGACACAGCGGGAGGTCCGGCGGGCGTTGCTTTCTCTAGACGTTGATAAGTCGAGTTGGGCTAGACGGTATACCAGCAGTGGTGCCTAAGCAGTGTGCTCCTGAGTTATTTCCTGTACTCACGCGCCTCTTCGCGCTTTCCTACCATACTAGGCAATTTCCGTCTTCATGAAAGACTGCGAATGTGTAGCCGGTGCCCAAAAACGGCGATAGAACAGATCCATCGAATTACAGGCCTATCGCTATTACCTTTTCCTCTCCAAGGTGATGGAGCGTATGATCAACACACAGCTTCTAAGATACCTAGAAGTACACGACCTGGTCAGTGACCGTCAATATGGCTTTCGCCACGGTCGCTCGACTGGTGACCTTCTAGCGTATCTCACACACCGAAGGGCACTAGCCATTGAGAGTCAGGGGGAGGTATTCGCATGTAGCCTGGACATAGCGAAGTCGTTCGATTGGATCTGGCACCGGGGTCTTCTATCGGAGTTGCCAGTTTACGGAGTGCCCGAGGGTTTGTGCAAATGGGTGGCTAGCTTTTTGTCCGGCAGACGCATACGAACCGTAGTTGACGGTAGTTGCTCTGATAGCATGGTCATTAATGCTGGTGTCCCGCCAGGCTCTGTGCTGTCTCCTACATTCACAACAACATACAATGCTATGCAGATGACAGTACTGGAGACGCTTATTACACGTGTTGCGCAAACATCCCTCGTTCCGTTGTGGAGGAAAACCGCGGAGAACTTGTGTCTCAAATCGAGACCACACTGTCCAAGGTCTCTGACTAGGGACAGGTAAACTAAGTCAGATTCAACCCTACAAAGACACAAGTGTGCGCGTTCACAGCTTATAAAACCCCATTCACTGTAGTCCCACAATTCCAAAACACTCCCCTCTCCATCTCCAAGAGCATTGGGATCCTTGGTATTGACATCTCCAGCGATGATTTGCAAATTATTTCGTCAATATGATGAGAAAAAAGCATCTTAGAGTCTAACAAAATGCCAAGTTCTCTAACCAAGTCTATGAGTTTGCTATCGAAATTGTAGGGGTATTGAATAGGATTTTTGCAACGGCTAAAACTCATACATTGACACATTTTAATATTTACGGAAATATTATTGCGCGCATATTAAGCAAATATAACTTTTCTAGTTTGGTGAGAAGGATAATATGATCCATACGATCAAACGCCTTTTCAAAATCTGTGTAAATCACATCTACTTTTTTTTTTATATACCACTAAGGTGGCATACTTGACCAGTACTCTCCATTTCACATGAGATATAATCACAGAAGATTTGAATTAGTTGATCGACCCTTATTAAATCCGTGTTGATTCTGTGAAATGCTTTGTGATATAACAGGACAAATACTTTCATAAATATTCATTTCAAATATTTTACTTATTATAATAAGAATAGAAATTATCATAATAATTATAATAATTAATTAATTAAAGTTAAAGTAATTTGCTATAAGCGATTTTGATCCCTTTTTGTGAATGGGAAAAATGTACCCTTTTTCCGTACTGACGGGAAAGTGCACTCGCGTAATGACTTGAAATATTATCGTGATCGGTTTAGCTAAATTTTTTGCACAGTTGGAAAGGAAAATTGCAGGTACACTTTCACAACCGGGTCCTTTTGACTTATCTAATAATTGTAAAAGTTTGAGTACTACAGCTTCGGTTACGTCTACATGAGACAAAAAATTGTTACTAATATAATGAGAACTGGTTAAATTATTAATATCATGAATGATTGATGAGTAAGATGTATTAAATACACTATAAAAAACTCATTGAACGCGGTACAAATGTTTTGCCCTTCTACAATTGTTTCATAATTTTTTTTTTAATGTAAATTTGCTTCGGATAGTGATTCCCACCACGTTTTGATTTAACGTATTGCCAGAACGTTTTAAGATTATGGGCAATAGTAGATTCAGTATTTGTCATATAGGTACGGAAACATTGATTCTGAATATTGTGTTGTCTGGTACGCGATAGTGAAAAATCTGCATAATCACGAGTGTTGTTATATTATTTCCATCGTTTATGGACTTTGGTTTTTTCACGTATTCTCTTTATTAGGAAATGACTATACCAGGCGGGATATTTATTGTTACTTTGATTTTTTATAATAGGAACATACTTGTCTATGCAATCATTTATGATCTTATAAAATTCGTCAACTGCATCCTCTACTGTTCCGTAGGAAAGAATTTTGGGCCAGGCTATTTTACTTACAGAATTATTTATCCGATTATAATCACATTTATAAAAATTACGTCGTACAGAAGGTGCTTGTTTCAGAGGAGTTATATGTAAGTCCGGTATTTCAATTGTAATAGTGGGATGATGAGGATCCTTACGTAAAAGGTTTTCAGAAAACCTACTGATTTCAGGGAAATGTAACAAAAAGTTAAGTGTAATGTTCGCTTATTTACGTTATGGACACTGTTGTACTGCAGTAAGCCCTGAAACGTAAGATCCTTTATAAGTGATGTAGCGTTATTTTGAGCCTCTCGCGAGCCGTAATTATTCATAAAACAATAACTGTTTTCCTTCGTCCATTTCTAACATGGTAGGTTAAAATCTCCAACGACTAATATAGTGTCATTTGGACACTTTTTTTTTTTTTTATACCACTAAGGTGACAAACAAGCTTACGGTCCGCCTAATGGTAAGCGGTCACCGTAGCCTATGGACGCTTGCGACACCTGGCGTATCACTTGCGCGTTGCCGATCCTTCAGAAATCTAATAACTTCTTTCTTGAAGAACTCCATACTGTAGTCCTTGCAGAAAACCTTGGCAGGGAGGTCATTCAACAACTTAAGCGGTCGCGGGAGGAAGTTTCTCTGAAACCGCACTGTACGCGACCATTTAGGTTCTAAAGTGTGAGAATGAATTCCCTGCCGATGGCGAGCGGTGCGATGGTAGAAAATGGCCGTGGGCATCATTTCGAACAATTCCTCAGAACACAACCCATTGTACAAGCGGTAGAACACACAGGGAGAGAAAGTCTCTCCTCAGACTTAAGGACTCACACTGCTCCGTGATCTGAGATACGACCAGATTTAGATGATTTAATTGCTGAGCCAAATCGCGAACCTCTGGTGGAATATAAGCTAAGACAATATGCAAGATGAGAGCTAGTTTGCAATGTCGTAGCAGGCAGGGTAACACAAATAAGCTCTGTAGGTATATTTGAAAAGTCGTAACGTTTTTTAGCAGGAAATCTCTGTTTTTTTACCAGTTTGAAGAAGATCGCGATCACGACAAAAAATATCATATCTCCTGTCGCACAATTCAGAATTTAAAATGTCGTTTTGCAGCCATGTTTCAGAAAACACAGTTTACAGTTCAATATGCCATTAAATAAGTCTACACATTTTGTTCTAAGTCCACTTAAATTTTGTCTAATAAATACATACCTGTACCTGTACCTGACATACCTATCCCTATTTAATTGTATTTTATGAGTTCATTTCGTTCGAAGTCGACTGCGTAATTTTACTTTTAACTGGGTCTGAATGGGGGGGGGGGTAACATACAAGAAATATGTTTTCTTTAATTTTGGTTTTACAGTGAAATCGGTAATACGCTGAAGAGATAAAATAACTAGGCACTCACATGAACTAAAATATTTCTTAAACAACTTATGATAGCTCTGTGAAGTCAGAGAAATCATTGAACCCTATTCAATTATTTGTGTGCTAAATAAAACTATTTTTAATATGAACTTTTGTTCCATGAAGATATATACACACCGGCACAATAAGCGGAACACAAAAAAAGGATTTGAACGAATGGCAGCAGGTTCTCTTTACTGATGAGTGCAGAGTTCTTTTAAAACAGATCGATGGGAGACAGCGAATATGGAGACGCAAAGGAGAACGCCACATACAGTCTAATTTTGAACACACAGTGGCTTATGGTGGCGGCTCGATTATGGTTTGGGGAGGGATATGTTTGGGAGCTCGCACGGAGTTAGTGATAGTCACAGGAGGGACCATGACAGCAGATCGATACATCAGAGACATTTTAGAAGAACATGTTGTACCATTTGCCCCATTTATTGGTGACGACTTTATTCTAATGCAAGATAATGCTCGTGCTCATAGTGCACAATCGGTACAGGCATATCTGAGCCACGTAGGTATACCGGTGATGCAGTGGCCAGCAAATTCCCCCGATATGAATCCAATAGAGCATGTCTGGGACTTGCTAAAAAGAAGGGTTAAATCCAGAATGCCACCCCCCAACAATCTGAATGATTTCGTCAAATATATGCGTTATTATCTCATAGTCTCACTTTTTTTTCTGATCCGCTAATTGTGCCGGTGTGTATATATAAGTAAAAAACGGGACTATTATTAAGACCGCTATTTCTAATGAACCGTGATAGTTAGACAGTTGAAATTTTCACAGAAGATGTATTTCTGTTCCCGCTATAAAAACAACTAAAAACAGAATATAATAAATGTTTAAGGGGGCTCCCACACAACAAACGTGATCTTTTTGCTCGATTTTGCTCGATATTGAAAACAGCAGCAGGTAGACGCTTGAAATATTCACAGAATATTTAGTTATATATTCACTTAAAAAATAAATACTTAAATTGAAATATTTAAGGGGGCTCCCATACAACAAATGTGATTTTTTTTTTGCTGTTTTTGTAGATAATATAACGGAACCATTCGTGCGCGAGTCCGACTCAAACTTGACTGATTTTTTATGTTAGTAACTAGTTATTTTCGCTCGTCCAGTATTATATAGTCTGTGGCTCGTCATTCTCGCTATCGATTGTAGAACAGCGTTTAACATATAACAACAAAAAATAATGTGGTAACAGCCAAAAGAGAGTTGGGATCGCGATCATATTAAAAGTATAGAGGCTTAAAATACTACGGCGCCATCTAGCAAAAATAATGCAGAACATACTAACTAGGTATATGCAGAACATAGGAACGTACTAGGTAAAAAACGATATGGCGCGAGCAACGCGTTTTGTTCTTTGTTGTAGGCTGCTTATAAATGCGTCCGACTCGCACTTCCCGAGTTTATGAATCTATTTAAATCTAAAGTTGTTATTTTGGGTCAGGATGGTATCGGTCAAGCTATCACTCAGATATCACCATTTATTCCCCACCGACACAGTCAGAAAAAAATATAAATAATAAATAAATAAATA
This sequence comes from Apoda limacodes, assembly GCA_946406115.1. Taxonomy (NCBI): domain Eukaryota; kingdom Metazoa; phylum Arthropoda; class Insecta; order Lepidoptera; family Limacodidae; genus Apoda; species Apoda limacodes. The sequence goes on along the minus strand of OX291541.1, from coordinate 20,104,658 downwards.
AATATTTTTGGACATTACACGCCGTCTGGCCCCAAAGTAAGCAAAGCTTGTGTTATGGATACCAGACAACGGATACATTTACATATATCATCCTTTTTTTTGTAAACACATACATATTACACATAATTACACCCAGACTCAAGACAAACACAAATGTATATAACATAAATGTCCAGTGTGGGAATCGAACCCACAACCTCTGCACAGCAGCCGGTCACACTACCAACTAGGCTGCAAGGGAGTCGGTATATACTCGTACATAGATTTATTTATTGGCGTGTAACACACTAAGTTACCCCTGAAAAAAAAAGTTTGTCAATTTCCATAATATAATATCTATACAACCTGGATTACACTGACTGCCTCAAACGACAACCTCTGCTTCAGTTCATCATTGGAAACGTCAGAAAAATAGTCCAAAGTTAAAAAAAAAGGTTCCATACAAAATTAATACCAAGGGTATTTATTCAGTGAAATCCAGGTGGTATAGTGGTTCACAAAAGACACATCTCTGTAAAATTTTATTTGAATGTACCCAAATAAAGCGGAATCGTTAGTTTGTCACATGCAGACGGGAGTACATGACGAATTGATCAGAGTTCCGTTTTTGCCGTTTGGCCACGGAACCCTAAAAAACCAGGTGCAAGTTAGATTCGCGCACTCTAAGTTTTACCGTGCCTCCTTACAAAACCTCTTATTCTTTGGTAAATATCAATGGTAAAGAAAAATCCGTTAAATAATTCACTGAAGGCTATGGCATACCCTAGAATAAACGTGCTGTTTTGACCAGTTAAAGCATACAAAGAGACACAGTTCCACGTACGATAGGCGCTAGCACGTGACAGCACGTTGCAAATCTCGATTTTCTCGGTATTTTGTCGGTATAAAATTCAAATATTTATTTAGAACTATAAAATTAGCAAATTCGCTTGGTTGTATTAATATTATATATATTATGGAATAAGAATAAAGAGAATATCACTCTTAGTTTCACAAACAATTTGAATTAGAGCCCAAAAATAGATTGTCAGATTTTTTTTATATGTCTTAATAGCTAAATTATAATTATTGAATTATAACACATATTTTTTTCACGTCAAAAAGTGTTCTCAGGACTGTAACAAAATTAATAAAATTCTTAAAAACTTAACTCGTTTGGGTATGATATGATACCTTAAGATAATTTGCGCAAAGTCAAAATTTTTGATAAAATGATCCTTATTGTAGATAATTCTTGAATCAGTGGTATCAGAATAAGTTTTGAATAAAAACAATACGTTATCAAAAACAAATTGTGTTTCATAGCCAATTCATTTATCAAAGGCCTGTTTTTCACTAATACGATTTCTTGCACATTTTATTTCTAAATTCCCTGTGCGCTTTTGTGCGTCTGAGTAACTGTAACTGCCGTTGAAGGATTTAGAAGATGGCATTATCAAACTGTTACGTTGAAAAGCGAGTGAACATCCATTTTGCTAAAAGGTTTCTCTTTATCTGATTCAAATCACAATATAAACAAATTATGGCGCTAAAATTAAATTAACTCTACCTCCCTTAGACTAATTTATTTTAATGTAACTTGTGGTTATATAAGAACATATATATTACTATTTATTTTAACATATTTATTATAACATATATATTAAAAATAATATGTACAACATTATAAAAAAAGCAATCAGTTCTACTTAGGTTGACTTCAGATTTCTCAACACTTTTTGGATTGAATTTTTTTTATCAGAACTCTTTTCCATACAAATTTAACTATCAATATTTTGCTCTCCAAAATGCGTCATTACAATATATTTTTCATAGACGCAAAATGCATATGCAATATACATATATACATTTATAAAATACCAGTCTTCTGCAATAAATTCAAAGGCATTTCTTTTTTAACCCTATGCTAAATAACGATATAATATAGTAAATATGCGTTTTGAATAGCGATATATTTAAATTATAGATATTTTATTTAATTAAGTTAAAAAAAGTGCATCGGATTCGCCTTAAATAATATAATCATCCCGGTCTTATCGCCTGCCTTCTGTCTGGCTAACACGATTACAAATATCTTTTTTATCCTGAAACGATTATTCACTTTATAGAAAACCATGGCCGTGTGAAACAAGCGTAATGTTTTCAATTAATTCTCTAACCTCACCTCACTATACGCCTTCGATGGCCGACTAAATGAAATAATTGTTAAGCTTCTTAAGAGGATATTTGGAAAAAGGCTGCATTTCCCCATACAAACGTATTCTCCTGTTTTCTTTCTGTATTTTGGCTTAGACCTATATTTTATACGTGATAGATATACATACACAGCCACTATGTCTGTGTGCTTTTTTTTTAAATGCCATTCCTATTAATAACTGGGACCCTGCAAAAGTCTAAAAATTGCCTCGTTTCTATGTAATTTTTAGACGTGCCCAACGAATGTGAAAACTAATTTGTAAGAAAACAAAACATACAAACATATTAGTAATTCATCAATAGGTATTAAGGATAAGTAATTGTTATAAAATTTAATGGAGATTGGGGAATACAAAATATCCATTTCGATAATTGTGATTGTACCTAATTAGCCCGAGGCGCAGTTGTCCCTATCGCTCGTCGGTGCCTTGGTCCGGGTCTTACAGAACAGACAGAAATTGTGTTTCAAAATTCGTGTGTGTGTATTCGTTTGGGTCTGATATTTCCTCTGAAGCTGTAGTTGGTTATATCTTTAAATTTAAGGGGCGTTTTGTTGACAAGCATTATACGCATTGAATGCGCTCAATGCTGTCTTCCCTAAGGCTTAGTGCCGACGTGATGGTCATTTCAAATAGTATGCATTTGTTGCCAGGCTTCGTGTGGGATCTGGGTCACATTCAGATACCTATACAATGTCTGTCGGAATGTGTGTGTGTGTGTGTGTGTAAGCGTGTTTATGTGAAGATTTATATCATTGTGAATAAAATATCACATCTTTTAATTTTCTTGTTATTGGTCTCATTGTGTCGTTGTAAATTTCCCAGAACAGTATGATGTGGTCTTTGGTAATATATCTGTTTTCCAAAGCACTGCTTATGCACCATAAATCTTCTTTACATTCAGACAGTATTCCCGCAGAAGGACAGAGAGGAGAGGATTACTTGGGATAAATTTAGCATACAAGCAATCCTAACAAACTAGTTAATATATAAAATGCTAGAGCCACCTTGTATGACGGAGCATTCAGATCACCTGATTTGTGGTACAGGGATAATTGGCGAAAATGAAAGATCACAGGATATTTTTTTTACCTATCGAGAGGTGCCACTGAAAGAGATTTTTCTGAGACTGATACCGTGGGGCACTATTTCTTCCGCTCGTAACGGAGCAATCTGATTTCTAGGACAGGAATATCTGGAACTACAGATGATCTTTATACAATACTAGCTCTTAAAGTGTGTTTGCTACTATGTGCTACTGAGCAAAATGGACAGCAGATCAACCTACATGAAAAAACACTACATATGCCAACTTTCATGATGATTGGTCGAACGGTGTCGGAGTTTATAGATGTTAAACATACATACTAACATCTATTTATTATATTTACTTACTAGCTGTCTCAGCCAACGTTGTTCTGCCCTTTAATTTGCTCAGAGCCATCCAGTGGAGAGTTATAGCAAAATCAACAATATAAAATCTTTTTCATAAAAAAAACTTCAATATGCCAACTTTCATGATGATCGGTCAAGGGGTATAGACGTATTCATCTATTTTATATATAGATCTCTATTTATATTTCATCTTGCTCGAGAGTTAGCACAGAAATGCGTTAAGAATATTCCGCGGGTGCCAATCGTTTTCATATTTAAAATTATAGTCGGCAACCTACCGTCCTAAGTCCGTACCAGTTGATGTCAATGACACAACATTTGTCAACAATCATATGGGGGTGGGTTGAAATTACTCTAATCCGTACTAGCATACGGCTCCTTTCTCAAAGGAGAGGTTTGTGCTCCTACAGTGGGAACGTGCAACGGCTGAGACAACAACCACATATTTTTTTTTTACATTAACAAAAAAATGGTGTTTTTTGTTGCAGCCGTTTCTTTTTTAGGGAAACAACATAGCAATAATATGTTGCATACATACCAGCTTCGACGGCTATTGAAAGTTTTTCCTGTAGTTCTATCAAAAGTTCTTCTTTGTTTGGATTCACAGGATATGTATTCTATAACAAACGGTTATTGTACAAATACAATACAATACAATACAATACAATTTCATATACCTTTAAAAATGCAGACAATTTCCATCAAAGTTGCTTGAAAACGTTAAATTCTGCGACTGTTAATCCCTTAATACTAGATTTAATTAAATTAAAAAAAACTTAATTACCTGCCTAATTATACTAATGAAGTTTATAGTTTGAAGTTTCTATAGCAAGCCTTATTTGTACCTATACTTTGTTTAGTTATTACTGCCGGATTCTTCTCGGTAGAAATCAACAACATTGTGAACCGGAGGGAAGGTCCCACCTTCAAAAAACGGGTTCAAAAAAAAATATAACTTTGACGATTCAAAAGTGATTGTAATATCCTAATTTGAATCAGGGTTGCCAACTGTACGAGGTTCCTCGTACAAATACGAGATTTGTGTACTACCGTACGAGGTACGAGGACACTATCAGCCTCGTACAATTTGGTACGAGATTTTGAAAAGGGGAAGTGGTGTAACTATACCATCTGAGGCCCGTGGCAAATTACTTGGATGGGGCCGTCCCAATTAAAGTAGTCACGTTGTAATTTAATTTTAATAAACCACTTAAGTAGCTACCTAACATTATTAATGATATTGTGTGCATTTTAGTTAAATATCTAATAAATTTTATTTTTAAAAGCGAAATTATCTATAAAACCATCAAAGTTTAAAGATCGGGCCATAGAATTTTCAATAGACAGAATAGCCAAGTTACGGCTGCCTGTCTTGTCCCATAGAGGTCCTTATTAATAGGTTTTTATTAATTATATTTTCGAAAATGATCGTTCAGTAGTAGCTGTACTTACAGGAATTGTCACAAATAACATTAATGCAGTACATATTTCAGGGAAACTGCACGACATAAAATGATTCTTTATTATTAATAAATCAGCAAATTCTCTAGAACCCGAAGACTTTCCTATTACATCTCTAAAAGAGGACCGAAAACTGAGGGTTTCCCTGGCACAGATATTATGTCTTTTTATTATATAATAACAAAGTCTAGAGCTCTTTTTAATGGATCAGTGTCATTTAAAATTTGTAAAGTGGCAGGTTGCAAAACACTGAATTTTTAAATTGGAAACAATTTCATTCATTGGAAGGAAACGCGATTTCAGTTAATTAATAACGATGTCCAATACTCGATAAAATATGTTCATTTTGAACAAAGTTTCCGGATCTTGGAGACGTTCATCTTTGCAAAGTTCGTTAAAATGGCCTTTCTCTGATGAATATTAGAAAATTGAGGGTTGATGGACTATGCTTCCGCTACACTATTTGTTTCCATTTTTAAATTTACAAATTCATGTGTTCCTGATACCTTTCCAAGTCTTCCAGATACATTTTTAAACGTTTTAAGGCATTTGAAAGATCAGTGGCTTTAGACTGAACTGCTTTAGAAGGTGCATCGATATTTTGTAGAATTATGCAATGGAAAACCAATAACATAATAAAATTGTTGTTCTCGATCTTCTTCTTGAGTGAAAGTTTCCTCGGGAGCTCGGATCATTGCTATCTACCTTCCCTCTTTAGCCACAAAAGGCTAAATAACACGTTGAAAGTGTCAGAGTAACCTCAAAGAGTCTAGAAAGTACTTGGCGCCAAAAATATGTTTCTTTCTTGATTATGGACTCTTGCATTTCATCTTTTATTCCGTGTAGTCGCCACTGTTGATATGTAAGACAAGAATCCAAGTGAATTTTTGATGTCTTGTATCTTTTTATGGCGTCTCAAATATGCTTGCAGTCGTCATAGCCTTCCATCCAAACATTTTAATTCTTTTAGATGCCCGATTTGCGAATAATCATCATGTTTCACAATACGCCTTCTGAAGTATTAAAGAATATGATAGCCATGTAAGTTTCACGCCAGACTGGAAACTAATCTGGAAAGATCTATTGTCACTATATTTAAGAAAGGGCCCTTAGATTTACAATGTCCGTTTCGATCACCATCACCATTCGATCAAAGAGTACCTAAACCATTTAATTAAGCCTTTGTGCACCTAGTTTATGTTTGTAATTGTATGATTTTTGATGAATAAATTATTATAAATTCAATTTATGTACGAGGTTTCAAAGCCAAAATACGAGATTTTTATCTGTTTATATCATCATCATCATATCAGCCCATTGAAATCCACTGCTGGGTATAGGCCTCACCTAACTTTTTCCACCGCCTGCGACTCTGTGCCGCCTGTAACCAACGGCTCCCCGCTAACTTTACGAGGTCATCTGTCCATCTAGGGGCTGCGCTTTCCGGTTCGTGGCCGCCACTCGAGAACCTTCTTTCAGATATACTTTCACATTTTTTATATTCGTAGGGTGGATCGTGACTTATAATAAAACTGTACAAACAACATCAGAGCAAACATTAAAAACAGTACAGAGTGATCGATAATTACCTACTTATGAAATAAATAAATAATTAATAAATAATATTTATTTATAAACACAGCGCCATCTGGCCCCAAAGTAAGCAGAGCTTGTGTTATGGTGACCAGACAACGGATACAAATACATATTTATTACATTTTTTTGTAAATACATACATATCACACATAAATACACCCAGACTCAAGACAAACACAAATGTTTATCGCATAAATGTTTGTCCAGTGCGGGAATCGCACCCACACGCTCTGCACAGCAGTCGGCAACACTACCCATTTGGCTGCGAGGGAATCAATTACCAACACATCTACTACTATTCAGCTGGCTATAATACTTACGTCTTACACTAGAGGAGACTCTATGAAAGAACGTCAATTTACAGACAAACTACTTGTTGCAACGTCACGTGCCATTGCGGAAAGGCCTATTCCACTCAGGAATTAAGTTAAATGTAGCACATAATGTAATTTCTAAGACAGCGAGACGGCAGAGTAGTGTGTAGTTCTAGCACTTAGTACATAATATCTCAATGCTAATTTCTTTGATTTCACATGAAAAATAAAATTAGGCTTTTAGACATAAGTTTTTGAGTAAATAAAAATTACTCTTAATTTCTACGAAATACGGAATCCTCAGTCCGACTCGCACTTAAGCATTTTTCAATTTCTTATTATTTAAAGATGATGGCTACCTACCTTTTTTTTTCTTAGGTTGGGTTCCACCAACTAATTTTGACGTTAACCAGCCGCCACAAATGGGATTATATGATAATTCGCGTTTTTAAAATGGTCGAGCTTTTAGAAATTTTTAAAAGGCCCGTAAAAGTTCAGCAAACCACTAGCTGGTTAACTTTAAATAGCTAACCGTCGCCTCAGTGCTTATTTGTCCTATCTACCATTGCTAACATTTTACAGTAGAAGAGTATTTTGCTCTATTTAAAAAAAAACTTTAGTTTCTAGATTTTCAAATCTATATCTATATATTTGAAGTGCCTTCAGGCTTTACTTAATATTAAGAAAAGCCTTCAATTCTTAATATTAAGAAAAGCCTTGAAATCTTAATAGAAACTAAAGTTTTTTTTTAGATAAAGCAAAAAACTCATCTACTGTAAAATGTTACCAATGGTAGATCGCACAAATAAGCAATATGGCGACGTAATGACAGAAATTTTTATACAATCTCCAATTTTTGGCGACTGGTTAACGCCAAAGTTAGTTGGTGCAATCCAGCCTTAATTGTTACCTACCGTCAGTTTTCGCAATATTATCTTGATGTTAACCCACTGTCTCCACATCGACAGCTTCTTCACTACCTGGTAAATCGTCTCCGGCGTTATCTGTATAATTATATGAACAAAATCGCACCTTTAGAACGAAAGTGACATAACAACCACGGACTTTGCTATAAATCGACCTGAAAAGCTCGAATTTTTTTCAGGGGCTACAGTATGGGTTCCTTCAGAAAGAAGTTATTGGATTTTTGAAGGGTCGGCAACGCCTGAGTGATACCTCTGGTGTTACAAGCATCCATAGGCTACGGTACCGTTTACCATCAGGCAGACCGTAAGTTGTTTGCCACCTTAGTGGTATATAAAAAAATTACATATACTGAGGAAAAAAGTAATCACAAAATCGTTTTCATTAAACAAAGTTGCTGGGCCACGAGTATAGTTTCTTTTAATAATCCTTTTTGTGCTAGATGGCCCTATATAGTAATTTATAATGGGAATGGCTTGAGCCCGCCTGACACTTGGCTGGTTTTTATTATTTATTTATTTGTTGATATACTTTAGAGCTCACACTATAACCACTACAAGTTTGAAGCTTGTATGTATATTATTGTATTTATAACGATATAGCAAAAACATCAAAAACGTTTCAGCCATCTATCTATTACGATGGACACCATTTCTCTCGGTCCTGTTCCTTCGACCGCCGGCCATGCTTTTAAAGTCGTCGATCTACCAGGCTAGTGGTGGTGGTCGAGACCGCGTAGTGGAAGGAGAAGCGTGGGACGCTCTCCACTCCAGGACACGTCCAAGGGCGTAGCCAGCTTTTGGGCTATGTGGAGCAGACTTGGTACAAAATGTTGTTTTTATACGGCAAAGGCATTGTATGCACTTTACTTCATTATTATTCATATTGTAAAACTCCATAGGCTTGGAGCTACTTCTGCTCTTGATTTTGATACATGCCATTTTGAACCTATTTTTAAATACGGGAGATAACACCCAGCTGAAAAAATATTGCCAGATCTGGCCACGTTTGTCAGTTATTTCGAGGGTCATTATCACGAATAGATTGGAATCTTCTTGCCTTTCTTGAACGATTTTCAACCACCTGAATAGGGGGGTTACGGCACCATAGCACAACAAAACAGTGAGGCAGACTATATAGAAGACGCTCTTGGACATCGGCCCATGTTTTAGGCCTCTGTGGATTATGATAAAGTTCGCAATACGTCGAGGTGTTTGAGATGACTGTGTGATTCGACAACGAAATCAGGTCTACAAATCAGTCAAACATGACCTATCCAGCTACAAAAAGTAGTAAAAAGGTTATTATGTCCTCGAAACTGTTTACAATCGCACTGATGTTTTTAAGTCTCGATAACTGGAAAGGACAAGGCATAAGTAAATGTAAACAGCAACGATGATGATGATATTATAATGCAGTTGGGTAAAATTCATTTCGAAAATGAAGCCGATACGGAGGGTCCATTTAGGTTGGGCAGTACAGATTATTTGCAACACAAGATAAAATGCAACATGAATGAATGTAGGTAGACGGTCCGCGTGCACGCTGCGCGCCCCAACAACGACCATTCATGGCAGTGATCAGCACGCACGCCATGGAGCCATTTGATTTGAAGTGTACATGACTATATTGGTGTTTCAATTATTTCATCACACCAGTGTATAAAAAAAGTCCCAGTCGTCATCTCCATCTATTTTTACAATCAGATATACAAATATCGCGGGCAGTAGACGGTGCAGTGTAATAGCAGTAAAAGATGCGAGCGATCCGAATAGGTACATTTTTAAATGACTAAATTATCCCGAAAATATGCCACGCCCTTGGACACGTCTGCTCCATCGGCCATCGGTCGTCGTACATATAATCGTACCGACGACGTATACTGAAATTGGCACAATTGGTTGAAAATGACTTTTGTCCAAATTTATGCCTAGGTCTTTCGTTGTGAGGATCTAGGAACTTCTTTGGTTCTTCCAGTGACTCTGCTATAGTAAAGATATCGTCAACAAAACTAAGGGCGACGCCACAACACTGCGTTGCAGCTTCGCATCGCAAAAAACTTCGCAAATCGCAGAAGCAAGACACGTTTAGTGCGATCCATGTTTCATTACGAACTGAACTGATGATGGTTAGCGTCTACTTGTACGACATCGTACGCGATGAAATTTTTGCGTTGCGTCATCGTATCCAAAGACTATAATACATTGATCGTATCGCGCTAAGGTGCGACGTCGTTCTTGCGATGCGACGACACGCCGCAACGCAGTGTTAAAGCATCGCTCTTAGGTGTGCTATGTATTCGCCGTTTACGTTTACGCACCGCCCAGCCCAGTCCAAGTTTTTAAGACATCTTCTAGCGCATTGGTGAACAGTTTTGGGGATATGACGCAGCGGGATGGCACTTGTCTTATAGTCATGGAACTGGACGGTCATCTTAGTTGTAAAGACATCGCAGCACCTTAATATGTCGCCAGCCTATATGACATCGCTGCAGAGAATATAACACGGCCTAGGTTTTTGGTTCTTTGCTCGTAGTTCACAAACGCCTTTCCACCAGCTGATTATATTCTAGAGTTTTTTTGTATAATCTGCTATCTACAGAACTGAAGTCTTTCCGAAACCCAGCATGTTCTGGCGGCCGAAACTCGTTAATTTTTCCAGCGAGACGATGGGTGACGATTCAAAAGAACAGCTTATACACGTGTCTGAGTGAAATCGACCAATAGCTCTTAAGTCAAGTTTTATCTCCCTTTTTGAGGAATAATTCCAATACGCTTCTGTGCCACTTCTCCGATGTAGTACCGTGGTGGATGGCAATTGTTCTGTGATGACTCATAAGAGAGCTTTGCTAACTCTTTAAGGACTGGAGTACCGCAGCCTTTTAGAAGCTTAGTCGTAATGCCGTCATAGCCCGGAACTTTGTTGTGTCTTAGATGTTACAGGGCCACCCTAATCTCACTTTCGTTAACGCCCGAGATATCCTCGGCAAAGTGGTTTCAGTTTCGCTCTTGAATCTGTGGTTACTAGGCATGTGACGTATATGTAGATTTGTTAATTAAGCTTCTGCCAAGATCTCTGGTTTGGAGGTGACTATTCTGCCATTTGCAGTTTTATTCTCATCAGATGGCTCTTTGCCAACTGACCCTTTATTTGCTCTATCGCAAGTTCGATACTTTGTGTGCTGAAGTGTCGAACGTTGCGTCTAGTCATATTAAGTATCAGCCCGTTTAGAGATTCTTCATCTGACGAAACTTTTGAATATACTCTATCTCCCGTCTTTTCCTCATAAGTCCCAGGGTCGCAGGTGAAAGTTTGGAGTCTCTAGTTTAGTACTGCGGTGAATAAAGTTTGCGTTGCATTTTTTTCACCGACTTCACCAAGTTGTGGGTCATCTTGTCAACGTCGCTTTTGGTTTTCAGTGAGTCGAATCTATTTTGCAGTTTCAAATTGAACTGTAACTGTAAAAGTCTAAGAGCAGACTTTATCAGACGATATCTTTCGGACTTGTGATTGATATTTGAAGTGTTTTTTATAAAGAGTCCAGTTGATCACTGATACATTTTTTATGATTCGCCTACCTGAAATAATAAAATCTAACTCATTCCTAGTCACAGCGTCGGAAATTTGCTAAGTCTACCTTCTGTAGGAACTATTCCTGTGAAACCAGTTTTCGAAAAAAGGTCACCAGTATTTGTGCCCTGTATTTGCGATGACCCAAGCCATAAAGGACGGTTCTAGATTCGTCGCGTTCTTGTTAAAACTGTAGTTACTCAACGCTGAAGTTATAATGGGCCCTGGTAATACCTTCAAATGTGGCCGAGGCTTCTTCATCAAAGTAAGACGAGATTGACGCGTATACCTGTACCACCTTCAGAGTGTATTTGTTGGTAAGCTTTAGGACAAGGTCTGCTACTTGAGTCAAAACATGTGATGTGTTCTGAGGACTTGTTCGAAATAATGCCTACGGCTATTTTCTACCATCGGCAGATACGAACCTAAATGGTCTCGTACAGTGCGGTTTAAGGGAAACTTCTTCCCGCCAACGCTTAGGTCGTGGAATAAGCTCCCACCAAGGTTTTCTCTAAAGACTACAGTATGGGGTTCTTCACGAAAGAAGTTATTAGATTTTTGAAAGGTCGGCAACGCGCAAGTGAAGGTGTTGCAAGCGTCTATAGGCTGCGGTGACCGCTTACCATCAGGCAGACCGTAAGCTTATTTGTCATCTTAGTGATATAAAGAAAACACTGCTGATTTCCACAACGTTGTTAATGAGTTGTTGACTACCAGTTCAGCGTGTCCTTGCCTTATGTTCGGACTTCTGACAAATCCATTATATACCAGTTGTACGTTGCCGAATGTAGTCGTTGGCTTTGGTAGCCGTTGGCTTATTAATAGAGTCCCGTTGACACCCTTTGGTTACGGGCCCTAAAAAGGACAGCCTATAATGCTTGGTCACTTATACTGACCACGCCATCGACTAGATCGGATCATAATCAGTATAAACTATAGATTTCTTACTCCGGAATACCCGCTGGTGGTCTCTCCCCATCCTGCAGCGTAGCAGTCGACATAATAAGAAGAGGTGACTGCAACACACTTCGTGAACCGACTTGTTGGCACTCTGGAGCAGCTCCGAAATCACATATAAATAAAATACAATATCATTCCTTTCTCCTTCCTTTATATTGTATACAGTTTTGACCTTTCCGCAGTCTGACTCTGTCGAGTAGGTATATATGTTAATCACGTTTCTTGCCTCTATTCTATGGTGTGAGATGTAGTTGGTTAGGTCGTTTAAACATAGCGGGTGTGTAAATAACATTTATTCGATTTAGTGATCCTTTCACGAAATATTCCGGATCCCCGGTTGGTTTCGGATACCTATGTGATAAAAACCACAACAGTAGTAGGTATATACTTACAGAATATTATAACACAGAACGTGTTTAAAACAAATACCTAGTAAATAAGTTTATGAACTTAAAAAACTTAAAAGTTTTTAAATAGCTGCAATAATGCTAATTCTATAAGAACCTGACCGGTTTTTATGTATAATATAATTTCATCGACACTTTAATTGAATATTTGTTTTCGGGAAATTTGGGTTCACTCTACACAACACATCTGTTTCTCTCAGTTCCTACTCATTTGGGTACGAAACTCTTAAAATCAGAGTTTGTGCCAAGGCCATCTCTGCGGTCCACTAGCGCTAGCACTATATTTTCAAAATGATTTGTAATGTTTCTAGAATGAATATGCAATTTGTAGATCAGACAACTCAGACATATGTAATATAGAAACAATACAAAATGTTTTAAAAATAGCTTGTAACTAGTTTCATATTTCGTTCAGTCAAATTTTTAAAATAAGTACCTACGAAAATTATATAAAAAATATCGAAGGACAGCACTAGTGGACCGCCGGGATGGCCTTAAATAAATAAAAACTAGCTAAGAGTCAAATTTAAAGAAGTAAAGTTGGTCTTAAGCCGGTTAGCATAAAGCCATATGGCGCGGCAAAATGCGATTGTCAGATTTTTATTAATCTATATATATCTATATGAACGGCTAGACCGATTTCGCTAAGTCTTTTTCTGTTGTGTTTGTTATTGTCAGGAGAAGGTTCTTATGAAAAAAAAACTGTCAAGTGCGAGTCGGACTCGCGCACTAAGGAAAACTCGAAGAAGGCTGGACCAATTCGGGTAATGTTTTTGAAGTGAAAACTTCTTTAGCGGCGTTCTGCACTTTTTTTGGTATGGGTAAAAAATGATAAACTCGCGTCAGGTCACGTGTCCTAATCGTGGAAATTCGTAAGACGGAAACCGTAATGCCACGCCTATTATAATTTTTATTTTTAGTATTCGCGATTATGAGTAGTACAGGGAGGTTGGATATGGAATTTTAATTCTATGACAGATTGCGATGTCAAATATACTACGTCAAAAAAGTAAATAAACAAACATTATTATTTCTTGACAATGTCAAAGACATGTCTTGTGACATATTTGAGTGTTAAGCGCGAATCGTGTGTAAAGGTTTTCACTAATGCCGGCACTCCCGGAGTTCAACTCGTTTTTTTTTTGTTGTGTTTGTTAGTGTCAGGGCAAGGTTGTTATGAGAGAAAAACCGGTCAAGTGCGAGTCGGACTCGCGCCCTAAGGAGATCTCGAAGACGGCCGGACCAATTCGGGTAATTTGTTTTTGTTGTGTTTGTTAGTGTTAGGGCTAGGTTTTTATGAAAGAAAAACCGGTCAAGTGCGTGTCGGCCCCGCGCACTAATGAAATCTCGAAGACGGCTTAAACAATTCGGGTAATTTGTTTTTGTTGTGTTTTTAGTGTTAGGGCAAGGTTTTTATGAGAGAAAAAAACGGTCAAGTGCGAGTCGGAATTGCGCAATAAGGGTAAACCGATTTTAATGAAATTTTGGTAAGTTGTTATGCAAACGCCGGGGAAATATTCTGAGAAAGAAAAAAGGGTCAAGTGCGAGTCGGACAGGGTCAAGTGCGAGTCGGACTGGCGCAATAAGGGCGAACCGATGGTAATGAAATTTTGGTAAGTTGTTATGCACACACCGGGGAATGTTTCTGAGAAAAAGTCGGACTCGCGAAATAAGGGGAAACCGATTGTAATGAAATTTAGGTAAGTTGTTATGCACATGCCAGGTAAGGTTTCTGCATTAGTACAACCCTTTCACAATAGGTTGGTGCGGAGAAACAACGTTCGCCGGGTCAGCTAGTTATAAATATAAATACAAACAGTAGACCGAAACAAAAATATTGTAACCTCCTTTTACTTCCCAGCGATGTTCTAAATATCAGTGGCGGGCAATAGAAGGGAACCCTTAGTGCGTGAGCCCGACTCGCACTTGACCTTGTTATTTTCATATTTACTCGATATTGTATGTCGATAGTTATGCTCATGTTATCTGTAAAACACAACACACTTTTTTAGTTTTGATTTGAGTATTCAACCGTATGTTCAACTATTTCGTTGGTCCATGCACGGGGAAAATAAATAGGTTTCCCTTGTGGTCCCATTAATGGGAAAATCGGCCAACTGCGAGTCGGACACACGCACGAAGAGTTCCGTACCATTATCTAGCCTCCATTAAATATTTTTTTTATATAATTATTTTTAAAGTGACTATATAACTAAATATTCCGTGCATTTTTAAGCGTCTACCTGTTGCCGTTATTAATATCAAGCAAAATCGCGCAAATAAATCTCGTTTGTTGTATGGGAGCCCCTTAAATATTTATTTTATTCTGTTTTTTTATTATTTGTTGTTATAGCGGCAACAGAAATACATCTTTTGTGAAAATTTTAACTGTTTAACTATCCAGATACAGCCTGGTGACAGACGGACGGACGGACAGTGGAGCCTTAGTAATAGGGTTCCGCTAATTACTCTTCGGGTACGGAACCCTAAAAATGAATGGGTCCACGAGAAAACACCGAAATCACTCCCGTTCGTACAACCAGTTGGACACATTAGACCAATGGGTTAATCAAGGTTTTAAACTGATTATGATTTTAAATGATTTATGGTAAAGTTTCATCTTCCTACTATTTTTGAATTATCAATTTTTCCTTCTTACCATCTTTTAGTTTGTCTACTGCTGGCTTTCTTTTCTGCTCAGTTTTTCTGTCGCTACATGCGTATCTGATTAAAATATATTCAATCCTAATTCGCTATAATAGGCTAAAATAAAAATCGAATTTTATGTTTCAAAAAATGTTTTTATTTTCAGAAAAAAAATCAGGACATCTGATGTTTAGAACTCCTACTACAAATTTTGCAGTCACATTACAATTTACTTTAATCAGTAAAGTAAAGTGGTCTACCTTCGACGGGCAGGAGTGCGAGGACATCCGCATCGCTTACAAATTGAAGTATCCGAATAGCTTTCTGAGGAAATTCTGGTAAATATGGTGCATTCAGAAGGTTTCGGTCTACAGCGTCTGACGGTTCTGGTTTTGCGGGTCTGTTGACGACGTCGAGGCTTGTTCTGGCGTCTCTTCTGCACTTTGCCTGGACTTCTTTTAGAACTCTTATGTGCAGCTGAAGATGCAGCTCTCATTGAATCTGCTAACATCTTATCTAATTGAGCCTCATTTTTCTTATGCCTTTCGTCGACATCCATCGATTCGGATCCGGATACAGTAGACTTTGATGATTTCTTATTATTAGAAATAGCACCATCGGATTTTTTACTTCGGGGTTGATTTTCACTGCTTGTGGAGGCCCTGTCATCTGTTGTGTCATCTTCCTCCATGATAATTTTTTTCCAGTAACGAATAAGAATTTTGTAGGTTTTTATACATAATATAAAATTAAATCGAAATCATTTCAATATAGGACAAACTTGTACAAATTTTTTTGTAAATTGATCGCCGTTTGTTATCAGTTATTTTTTCAGACGTAAACAACCTGTCAAAAAAGAAAGAGTTTTATCATGGTTTTATCAGAACCTTCGACCTTATTACATAGAAATATTATAGTGTTTTTATAATGTCAATATAATCTGTGACTGTGATGGAATGATCCAACTTCAATTCGAAGGGGCGTGGTTTCGATTCCAGCACTAGACAAATATTCATGATAAAAATAGTGTTGGGCTTGAGACTGGGTGTTTACTATGTATAAATTTCAAAAAATATACACCAATATACTCGCAAATATTTGTTTCCGTTACTTACCTATCCATAGCTTGCTTAGTTTGGGACAAAAAGTTTTGGGAAAAAAAGTATAAAAGTACCTTTTCCTTATCTATCCCTTCAGCTGACTCTACCTAAAATCTTCAACGATGTTCGACTGAACTCAGTGAACAAACGGCGAACGAATACCTGCTTTGAGCATTCGCTCCATGTTTGACGTCTTCAATGTGCATGATGATCGTCCGTTTCTTGACTGAGTGACAGAAGAGTAAATACACAACTGTACAGACGTACATGGTACGTGTCCGAAAGTACAGACTTTTGTTCAGAACAAATAGTCATTTAGCTATCAAAGTGGGAACAAATACTAGTTGCTTTCAGTGAACACTGGCAAAACAGCAAACATTTGCTCTGTCAAAATGTTTGCTCGGCAGCAAAGAGAAAAGTCGGCTTGATTTGTGCCTGGGACCTACAAATGGGATTGATCAGCCGGGAGCTGCTTCACTCACGCCCCGCGTACTTAATTTTATTATCGCGTATAGGCTTAAAATACCAACTTCGTAGTATCGACGAGTATTTGGTAAATTTTGAAGTGTGTTGGAAACAGTGAGCTGGTAGTTGATTCACTGGATGTAGCTGTGCGGAGCATCATATTACTGCAGGGACCGCTACGGTGACGCACTCAATGTTTTTATTTTTTGATATTATAACCATCTTTATTTTATATTAGTTTCCTAGTGTTTTAAAGTAAATTTCCGTCCCTTAGAGTAGGTCCCCTTGTAGGTGACAAAAGCACTGACCGATTGCCTAGGTTTCTAGCACCGCGACGACGACGAGCTACAGCGATACAAGGTGAGCATTTAATTAGTATTCGCAAGATAAAAGTAGAGTAACATAAATATATAATTCTTATGTCATAAAATAATCACCATGAAGGGATGCACCATGTGCGCAAAGGAGACGTTTCAGGAATGTATGGAAGCCCGGTCTGGACATTGTATCACTACTAATTTAGAAACCTCAGTATATTATAAGTGACTTTTAACTATCAATTTGTCGTATTTCGGTGTGGTTTTCTTGTAGCATATATATAAACATATTTAGCAAGACCTAACTTTAAAAAAAAATGGCGTCAATCATTTTTCCACAGACTAAGTACGTACGTAGTAATACTATATCTATGCATATTACATAATTGACGTTTTACCTAGCAATGTCATTCATTTGACTACCGGTTTGGCCGAGTGGTTAGTGCACCTGACTACGGAGCCGAGGGTCGCGGGTTCAAATCCCGCAAGGGGCAGATATTTTTGTGACGAAACATTTGTTACCGAATCATATTATTTGTATCGTTGTTGTTCCTGGTCACCATATAACAAGTTTCTTACTTAGCCTGTGGCCAGAACTATCTCAGATCTGTTCTGTTAAAGTTTGAAATAGGATAGGAAGGAATATCGGGCTGGTGAAATAAAAAAAACAGCTTACATACATTTTTGAATGTTTAATTTAATTAATGTTTAAGGCATCAATATAATCACAGAATCGCTGAATCGAAGACTTCAGCAGAGTTTCCCAACATGTGGGTCTTAAAATGAAAATGGTCAAATCCGAGATTGAGTTCTACTGCAGAAGTTATTTCTGGGGCAATATTATCAGTTATGTAATATTGAGCATCTTCAATAATTGCAGAGGAACATAGCAAACAATGGTGGGCAGCGTACCAATTGCTCAGATGACAGATATCCATTTGCAAGCATGAGCATATACAAATCTTAGAATGTGCTCAGACAATATTGTTAAGGTAAGCAAGCACAGCTGTTTAAAATAGCATAAGTACAAAAGACCGTATGGCCGTGTGGTTTCTGGCAGAGTAGTAGAAAGAATTTGCCCCTACCTGGAGTGACCTACTCTCATCGTGGATGTCAAATAAGGCGACTAAGGAAATACCTGTATTTAATTATCCTCAACCCGTATGGCCTGCGTTGGGAGTGTAGGCCAAATCCTCCGTCTGTCTCCGGCAGATGATAGAGGGTTGTGCTCCTGCAGTGCAGACTTAAAATGACATGATTATGAAGTACAAGAGACATTTGTATGTATGTCTACAGTTATATGGTACCATTACATTTATTTATTCACAAAAGAAACGGTTTGTGTGTCTCATACATACCTGATCCCACAGAAAACAAATATGTGTTTTAAACGACGAAATCCGAATCGCAGTAGAGGAATCAGGTCCAAGTAACACAGCCAAATCCAATATAATACGCGAAGCAGAAAGGTCCAAATAACAAAGCAGGGGTCGTTCGTAAGTCACTGATAAATCCAAAAAGCACTTTGTTTACGGTTAACCAAGAAGCTTATGGCAAACACAGAATGAAAATTATAATATATAAATAGTTTGACGTTTAATACTACCTACGTTTAGAAATCACATGTCGGCATGGTCGATGGTCAGGAGCCACAAAATGTATCTTCGATTAATATGAAAAAATTAAACAAGAAGGTCTTTTTATTAATAATTACGTATAGGTATCTTTTTTGCATAAATAAATAATTTATTTTTTATAATTATTACGAATATTTTGAAGTATAGTTATATATTTTTAGAATAATTCGTATTAGGTTTCAGAAATAACTCATGATGGCGTACCTAATTGTTGCCTGTTAAGCAATGTGGTATGATAAAATAATGTTTTCTACAAACACAACAAGAAAGTAAAAATAACTGCCTTGTATTTTAGATGAAGATTTGATCCTCGACCATTTCGGTCCATCCTGCTTATACCACTTATGTAGCCCCTCAGCTACAAATGCATATGTTAACTGTAGTGAATTTATGCATCACTTGTTTGCAAATGCAAGGTAACTGTCCGCTGTCTTCGGTTTTGCTTTTTGACAGATCACATTTATGGAAATTCAACCTCAGGTATATTGATTGAGGAGCCATACTAAAAGTATTGTATTTTCTTGAGTTTCAGCTCTACTAAACCCAATATTTTAGTAGATACTATACACAGTTGCTGCTAAATGATACACAATTTGGAAAAACATTCATTAATTTGTTTACGAGATCCAGGTGGCTCCTCAATTCAGATTTCTACACTGAGGAGCCACCTTCGCATTGTTGTAAATTGTGATATATTTTGCTACTAAATCCAGGATTTGGGCTGCAAAATCAGCTATTTTGCTGCTAAATAAGGGTGTGATCTGTCCTTTAAAATCTAAAGTGGCCCCTCAGTCCATACGGAAATTAACATAGGCACATGCCTCTTTGATGATTCTCTTAGTATTGTTTTTTACTTTCTGTTTAAAATTACCACTGCTTACCATCTTGCGCCAGGACATCCTGTATATTTTGATCGAGAAAACAAGTTCTGATTAGGCCCACGCTAAGCCTACAAGGCTGCACATTGGTGTGACAAAAGTACAAAAAACAGCTAGGATGCTCTTTTGGACTTGGACCTTACTTGTTGTGTGCCAAAACGGATATGAAATTTCCAATTAGTTATAGTTCAAGTATCCTAAGAAGGACTTCAATTATCCTTTAAAGTCTCAGCAAAATGAGTTAGACCTACTTGCCTTGCTTAATGATGAGAACTGCCAAAATATAATCAAAGCAGAAACTTTTCAAAACCTACTCCTAGAACCTTATAAGTCAGAGTTGTAAACAATCATTACGTTATTCAAAACCCATGTATAGGCCTATTTGCTCTTTTAAATAACTTTTTAGCCCTAAGAGCTGATAGAATTAAATAAAACTTAAGCAAGACCTAAAGAAAACTTTTAAACCAGAAAATTTCCATTCTAGGACCTGAAGGCATATATCAAAACCTCAGTCTCGAAAAAATGTTACTTGGGTTTATGATCTCAAGTCACTTCTCTGTTTGGTTGTAGTCCAGTGTTGATAGCATTGTGATAGGGTTTCTTTCAGACTAAATTTATTTAACTTATGTATTTGTAAAAAGTCGGTGGTGGCCAAACGTTTAAATTTCACAAAGTTAATGCTAATAATTAAAAACTTCATAAATTTTGTTTTCGATACAATACATTAATTGTTAGTTGATTGTTTTCCAGCCATGCCTCTCTTCATTTTTTATATTTATTTGACATTTGTTGTTTTTGGTTTCGTAAATATATACACTAAACTGTTTCTTTGTTTCAACCATATGTCTGGTAGTGATCACTAAGGTATCATAGGAATTTTCTGTAAAGTAATAATATTGTAGATATTACTAAAGATACTAGTAATTCTAACGTAGAATACTTGTAATTAAAACAAAAGAATATAATAAAATTAATTACATATAAATGTTGTTTTGGGTTTCGTAATATTTAGTATACTGTTTCTTTGTTTAAACTTTATGTCTGGTAGCGATCACTTAACCATCATATAGAACTATTCTGTCAAAAAGATATCGTGGATATAAATAAAAAAATATAATACTAGTAAAGTGAACCTTAAATACAGGTAAATAAAAATTAAATATATGTTTTTTTTTGGTTTCATTAATATTTACTACATTGTTTCTTTGTTTCAACCATATTTCTGTTAATTATCACTAAGCCATCATATATAAAACAAAAGGTTATGGTAAAACAAAAATATGTTTTAGGTTTTGTAAACTTTACAAAATCAGTTCGTTGTTTTAACCAAATCTTTAGTTACGATTGCAATATTATCATGATAGAACTAAGTTTCGGTTAAAAAAATCATTTTAGTTTTGTAAATCTAACCCATAGTTGTTGTATTAGTTAACAAAGTTTTCTGGTAAATCTGCCTACCTATGCGAGTTTCGTTATTCCAACCAAACTTTTTTTTAGATATCTACTTACTTACACTATTTGTTCGTACCGTCAAAACTTAATTGATTTACAGAAATTCATTTATTTAGTCTGGATCAGCACTAACTCCTAAGCCTCTAAATATACTTATATGTCTATGTATAAAAATATAGGTCTGAAAATCCATTATAAGATAAGAAACCAAAAGAAAATTACACATTATGATTCAGTAGGCAACCTTTCAATAAACTAAGATAGAAGGTTTAAGAAAAAGCCTGACCCTGCATTAACTCCCAAAATAAAAAGCATTGATGTATTGTACGTGTTTTTTAATATTATTTTTTCAATAAGTTTGTGTTTTTGTTTTGTGCAATAAAGGATATTTGTATTGTATTGTACATTGAAACTATTGATCGTAGGTACTAAACTGAAACCTAGGTTTATTTTTAATTGAATTTCATACATTAATAGTCGAACCCCACGGTAACGTAAACTCGGAAAAACTTATAACTGTGGAAAGTTTTGATCTGTACAAAAATCTCTGTTCCTTAACCTATCTCTATGCAGAATTAGTGTATGCACTGTTGTTACGACGTGAGCAAAAGTGCATCATAAAAACTATACCGTGGGAACTATTGATCGCGATATAAGTATTTTATATCCTTTGAAATCCCTCCAGCTTTCGTTACCCGTAAAGGAATAGTGCCGTTTTTATTACGAGTTGATTTACAAAATATTAATATTTAGAAATAAAACTTATTCCAATCAAAACATTTTATAGCCAATGGTACTCTAAGTTAGTGTAGCTTTCTAATAATAAAAAACTATTTACATTAAATTGAGTAGTTGCATAGATTACCCCTTACTACTAACAAACAAAGGCTTTTAAGTATACTTTTCCTTTCGATGATGTCAGAACTTAATAAAACATCGACCCTTTCGCAAAATGCAGATAAGAATATAACTCGTATATAAGAACTTAAGCCGCAAAAATTAAGAGTATTAACCATGCACTCAATTAACCAATTTTGATTACAAATGGAATATTTCTTTCTGCAGATGAAATCTTGGGACAGTATTCCTTCAAGTCTTTCAACTCGCCACCAGGCAACGTTGTGAATTTTATTTTGGCACAAGCAGCATGTTTACTTTATCTTTGGGCACAAGGATAGGAGAGACGAAAACTAGTATGCATCTCAACAAAAAGGTTGTCACATACGAGGCAGATACTATTAAAAATATATATCACACCGCAGCGACGCCGTATATCTGACAATATCGCTCTCCATTTAAATCAATGGACTTGCACACACGGAGTAGATAATACATATTTCATCCGCGTCTGCTGACCGATATTGACAGACTCTGTCTCAGTTTTGCGCAAATAAGTACAGGATGATGAATTGACCGCGCGGACATGCCAATAATTACCATTTATTTCAACCAATGTCAAAAAAGAAGGTTCTGTGTTTTTTTGAGCGCGCGGGTGTATCATTAATTATTTTACTTTTAAATATTAACTGTTTTTAAAAGAAAGGTTGAGTTCAGTGTTTCCTTGCAGATAACATCTGCAGGTCCTACATTAGTAGCCGGGCAGGCGTGACATATTTTATTAATTAATATTAATCATCCAAAATGGGAGGTTTCTGTGTTTTTCTCCGTATGTATTTTTGTGTGTTTGCAATGTTCATGTGCTTGCAATCATGTACTTACAACATAAGTACCTAATTGTTTGTGGTTTTTCTCACTTCTTTGTAGAAAAGGTTTATTATATGTTTCTTGAAATTAATATACCTACTGATGTTTTGAATAGCAAAAACATGTAACAAAAGTGCATGTTTATTACACATATACCATCTCCAATAAAGTTGATTTTATATAATTAGTTTTAGTGTCGGATAAATAAATAAAACAATATGTTGGTACTGCAGGTATCAACTCTGCAGATACGAATTATTAGTGAAGACGACATGTGCAGATAAATCAGGACAATGATTTATGATTTATAATTTTTCATTGGTTTCTACCTGTAACTATGAACATATCACTCGCTACGGGTGGACGGACATGAAACATTCATTTGGCTATATACAGAACCCTAAAAAGAGAACATTTACAGGATTTACAGGAGGAATCTATCACCCCTCCCAGAAATTCGCGGTCCATAATTTACAATTTTACACTCATATTATTAATCAACCTATATGAAATAATTAAGGTGTAATTAGTACAAAGACTAGCAAATGCAGGGCCGTCTCCCTTTTCATATTCGGCGCTAGATAAGGAAAAAATAATCAACTATTTTTTTCAGGGTATTCAACTACTTTACTTACCACGTTTTATTTTTTTGATGAAAGTCAATTTTGAGATGATTTTTAAGCAGTTTTTTGTTATTATACAAGGATTCTACGAATTATTGAATTATAATTTTTATTCAATATTTTGCCCGCTCCACTTACATTGAATTCAGTTGATCAGTTTAGGATTTCTATGGCAACTCCTTAATCATAGGCAGAAAGTTTAAGAAGAATTTAAGTGTCATTATATGATTTCTAAAGTTTTTACAATGGAAGCACACACGTAAGAAGAAAATATTTGATGACATAATTTGAACATACGAGTACAAACTTTTATATCGCAATTGATGTAAACGTGCCAAAGACTGAACTAGAGCGATCAATTTGCTTGTTGAATAAAGGCACAGAAAACATTATTTTATAGAGAGAACTAGTGAAAAGGGCCCACCATAATGATACTGAAATCATACGCGTTTGTTACCAAGTGTCTACGCAGTCTTATATTTTTACCGACTTCAAAAAACAAGGAGGTTATTATTTTGAAACGTTTGTATGTTATATTGTTAGGATTGCACAATATTCTTAAATTGCAGTCCGGAGTCCACACACACACGCACACACACACACACACACACACACACACACACACACGCGCAGATTCTCGTACTCTGAGGGGAGCAAAACTTCACCAACAAATTTCCTAAATCTCTGTGAGCTGGGCCAAACCATTCCCTGCGCAGAACTGCATTGTAACATCTCCTGGCAGCTGACACCGCGTCGAGTCACTACCGCAGAAACACGAATGTCGGATCCGCAAACTCAGCAGCCTTTGGAGTTAAAAAACGTGAGAAACGCAACCGTCGGCCATGGCGTCCGAGAACCACGCAGTCAGATAGTAGCGAACCTGTGATGACGGTCACCGCGACCCTGACTGTACGCGATGAACTGGCTAGGGGTAACGTCTGAAGCCCCCCAAAGCGGATACCAGGCAAAGGCCGGTGACGAAGCAAAAACCAACTCAGTCCATCTGCACCTTTATCAGCGTCTACAACAGGTCCAGGACCCTATCAGGTTGATGTGATCCAAACCAACCTCCAGCACAAACTGCTTGCCACGGCTACCCTACGTAGACTGCTGGAGGTTAACAAGAAGACCATAGCTCTAATCCAGGAACCATTAATTAGAGGAAAAAACATATGTGGTCTTAACAACATCGGGGGTAAGTTGTTGCTCAAATTCTCAGGTCACCAACTGAGAAAATGCATATATATATTCCCAGATCAATACCAGCATTGCTACTTACTAATTTCTGCTCCAGAGACCTTGCAGCGGTAAGGTTTGATGCAAATGACACCAAACAAACGCTAGTACTAGCCTTGGTCTACATGCCTGGTGATAAGGAAGTTTCATCGGGGGAGCTGACTGAGCTGGTACAATATTGTGAAGATCACGGCAGGCATATTATTATATCAGCCGACGCAAACGCTCACCACCCACTGTGGGGTAGTACGCACCCAAACAAAAGAGGTAAGCCCTTAACAGAAATCAGAATACATATTTTCAACTAACTTATCTATAATTAACAATGGCTGGGAGTCGACTTTTGGTAATTCCAAATTTCAGACCATAGTGGATGTTACTCTTCCATCAGACGGTGCTGCGGATCTAGTGTCAAGCTAGCACGTTTCCGCTGAGCCATCGTTGGTGGACCATAGGAGCTTGCCAACCAAACCATGCTTTACCATAAAAGTGCAAGAGAAAGATTAACAACTAAAACGCAACCTTAGTTAAACCGAAATTGCGTCGTATAGGAACCTTCTCCAACACGAGGTAGAAAAAATTACCTTTTAAGATATGACAGCACTGACAACATAAAATATAATACTAACACAGTCACCAAATATTTCCAACACAGCTACCAGCAGGCCTGCACCCCTACGCAACTGACCATTTGGGGAAAGACCAACTGGAGTGGGCCAGAACTTGAAAGCCCTAAACTCAACCACAGAAAGCTTTTTATCCTAGCCGAAAACACAAGAGCTGAGACAGACTGGGTACGTTACAAACAAGCCAAATACTATTACAAAAAGCGCATAAGATATCGCAAGGGAGAATCCTGGCGACGCTTCTGTGATAACATTAACTCCATCAATGAAGCAGCTAGAGTGAAAACGATTTTATCACAGAATAATAACAGAACTCTGGGCTCCATTATAGAACGAGACGGCTCATACGCAAACTCTGACAGCAAAATAAGTTAGGCGTTCCTCCAAATGCACTACCCAGGATGTGTTGTTACCGACAACCCAAACTGGGAAAACTCGGAGTATGCACAACCGATCCAAACTGACTGGATAATAGCTGAATTTGACTCACGCACATCTCAAGGAGATAATAAGGACGAACTCCCAATGATTGATGCGACATTTTAATATTACCCCAAAAACACTTGAGAAAAGATACCGTTTCCAACTTCATGAAGAGGAAAAAGATATGTCTTATATGCATCAAGTAAAAATCTACACCGATGGCTCCGAAACAAAGCCTGAAACTGGAGTAGGAGTCTTCTCCCATGATCTGAAAGTCAATATATCAACAACCTAAGGTAGCCACAACAATATCTTTCCGGCAGAATATGTTGGGATTACGAATGCCAAGAAAATTGCAGCAAAGATACAATACAATTATTTTTTAGATTTATTTAATGATTTTAAAATCACAAATTTACATAAATTGTAATCACAAAAGAGTATGTAGGGTTGACGAAAAAGGAAAATTGGAAAATCGTTATTTATGATGACGGTACGAAAATATACAAACCTGACTCAAAATCTATTTGCAATTCGGGTAAACAAAAATGAGCTTGACGCGCGTCTTTCGCTTTGATAGTCTATGCAACATATACATAAATACGTAAAGTATTTCTCATAATAAATTTGGAATATTGTAGATTTTAGGTTCAATCAGTGTCGTGATTTGAAAACGAGTTAAAGAATGTGACAATAAAGGTAATCATGTAAGTATTTTAATGATTTATGATTAAATTACCAGAAAAAGTGAACATTAAGTAAAGTTAGGTTATGTTTACAAGATTTGGAAATAGATTTTGAGTCAGGTGTAGATATATAATTTTATTGTGGCAGCAGCAGTTTATAAGCATAAAATAATTCATTACCTATAGGCTTTTACAGTCCAACGACTCCATGCCATGCAAAACTTCCTGCGTGGCCTGTTATATATACATATTATATATATCCATAAACACTATAAATAACAATAT
Organism: Apoda limacodes; assembly: GCA_946406115.1. NCBI lineage: Eukaryota > Metazoa > Arthropoda > Insecta > Lepidoptera > Limacodidae > Apoda > Apoda limacodes. The sequence goes on along the minus strand of OX291541.1, from coordinate 20,077,758 downwards.
AATATAATACCAAAACATATTGAATACCTAAGTAGAAATAAGTACAAAAACAAAGTTATATTTTCAAAACAAAAATATCGTAGTATCCTGATCTTTCCTTTTCCTCTCATAAAGTTCTAAATATATAGTGATCCTTTCATTAAATATACACCCCCCATTCTCCCTGGACACACAACGATGGGGCCGGCTTATTTGTTCACTCGAAGGCAGTATAAGGTCAGATCTTTGTGAGAAAAATCACCTGTGGAAATATTATAGTACACATTTCTTATTGTATAAGGTTATGGTATTAAGGTTAAAACTACTAGGTCAATGTTTAGCACACTACCAATCCAAACCGAACGACGAAAAAAGTTAATTTAAATTTTCCAACCAATTGAAACAAATTTTAATTATTCCAATTTCTATTTTACTTCATAAGGAATAAATATTGCAAAAACCTTTCTTATTGGAGTTTTTATATTTATAAATTTAAAAGGGTTTTTAAATACACATCAAAATGAACTGAAATATATTTGGCTTAGCATTCGACTTTGTGTTCCAGGACATTTAATTTTCTTCAGATATACTATCAAAGAGAACCAATAAAAGAGATGTCGCAGAAGCGGAGATTCAATAAATCGTAGGATACATTCCGCCGATATAATACTTTATAGCACGAGTGCCTTCGTGCTGTGTTACACTATTATTTAAAGAATTTATAAACTCCAAGACTACAACGGGTGTAGCAGTACCCGTATATTAATTAATAAAATTATTAGTACCTATATTAAATTATTTTTCGATTTTTTATTCATTCTTTTAAATAAATAAATAAAAATTAAGTGATGTTAAACCATACGTGTGAGATTGAGGTTTCGAATATCTTTTTTTTCTTAACTTAATAGTTTGCGCCAGAGACACTTCCAAAGTGGTAAAATGTGTGTGTCCTCCCCCTGTAACTTCTAAAATAAGAGAATGATAAAACTAAAAAAATATATGATGTACATTACCATGCAAACTTCCACCGAAAATTGGTTTGAACGAGATTTAGTAAGAAGTTTTTTTTTATACGTCATAAATCGAAAACCGCAATTTAACTTTCATTCAATCAACCCAAATATTAAAATTTATTTGTTTGTGTGTGTAGATTACATGAATGGTGGTAGGTACGGATCCCTCGGTGCGCGAGTCCAACTCGCACTTGGCCGGTTTTTTGATGTACGTGCATAGGGTTGCCAAGCATCCGGACAAAGCCGGACACAGTCAGGCTTTTTGTTTGTCTGTTTGGCCCAATTATACGGTGTCCGGCCTGTCCGGCTTTTGTTAGGCTTTTTAAATTTAATAATTTTATTAAAATACATATTTAAATATAATATAAATATTAAAACAAATAAAATTTAAGAAGATTTCATGGGAAATAAACGTTTTGTTTTCTATTGCAAATTGTAATAGTAGTAAGTCATTCAAATTCAAATTCAGATCAAATTCATTGATTTGCTCCAGTATAGGTACAAAGAGTTCTTATGTATCGTAATTCCTAACTATTCGCTACCTTTTCAAGGCATGCACATGTTATTTATAATAAACAAGGAAGAAATTGTAATAGAAACTAAATTTATTTACATACACACCTTAAAGACGACTTTGGCTTGCTGTCACCGATGTCCTTGCAGCTGGGTGCCGTATTTTTATTGTTTTTGTCAGCCACTTAATTAATAAAATAAGCAACGTCAACGCATTACTTGCAAACTGAAAAATATATAAAAGTGGATACCCAAGTTTCGGGCTGATATCACATATATAATAACTAATATCAACTAAAGCAGTAATAAATATTATTTAAATATTTTACATTTAAAAATTCGTTGACACTGTAACAAGCTTTATTGACTAAAAAAAGCTTTTAAGTTTTCTTAAATTTGTACATTTTATGGTCTAGGCTCGCAATACATTTAGGTAACTTATTTATAATTTCGGTTCCATACAAATATGATTGGCTTCATTAGTGTTGTACGACTGACTGACTGAGTACATTGACGTTATGCGTATGGCAAACTTACTTAAATTGGTACGCACGAACATAGCAATTTCAAATAAATACAGACAGGGTAATGTAAGTACAGAAATACTTTGAAAATATTATTTACAGCTATCTCTAGTTTTTAAACCACAGACGGCTCAAAGACATTTTTTTGTGCTGTAAAAGCATGGTCGTAGTCAGGAACAATAAGGTTGGGGCAGCTGTCGCACCCTAGACTAGCCAAAAAGCCTATAAACCTATAATACAGTACATTTTTGCCATACGATAATATATTATCGATAATTATCGATAATAATATTTTCTAACAGATTCGCCCCACCCTAGCTCAAAAGTTGGCTACGCCAAAAAGCCTTCAATTTATTTGTTGAGTTTCCCCAGAAAATCAGTCCATATCGTAGTGTTGACTTCGCATAGGCATAATACGGTTTTAAGACTGTTTTTTGGCTTGCTGACTTATTGAACATATATAGTGCGTATGAGAAATGATTTAATTTTGTACACATTTTCAGTATATGCCTTCCAAGACAATTTAGAATCAGTAAAGAGTCCTAAAAATTTAAGTAACTGTCAGTAATGAATGCTAATTAAAAGAAAGACTGATTCCTTAAATTCGTTATTTCATTATTTAGGAACATTTTATAGTAACAAACGTTTTTTTTAATTGGTTTTTTCATTGCAAATTGTAATATTAGTTACTGCTAACTACTATTGCAATTATTGAAATTAATATTGAATGATTAATAATTAAGAAGACTGATTCGTTTAATATTATTGTTGTTTCATTAGAATTTAAGAAGATTTTATGGTAAATGACAAAAGAATCTTATTTTAGGTACTTTGAAAAAAAAATCGTGTTATACTAAGACTAACAAATTTATGTTGTCCGGCCTTTATACCCAAATGTCCGGCTTAACTGAGTGGTCTGTCCGGTTTTAAGACCTGGCAACCCTATACGTGCAGATAGTTTAGGCCTTTATGGTAAGTAATGTATATTTATATTATTTACTTCATCAAAAAGGAAACTTAAATCCAAATGAAATATTTTTTTTTCTCGTGTACCTACCTACCTACCTACCTACCTATATCTAAGCCTTCTAATATATATGAAGACAGAGAATGGTTTTTGTCAGTTTATTTTTGTAAATATTATAAACAAACTTACAAAATCCGCTCGGTTTCTCTCGTTTCAATATCATTATTATATTAGTATAGATATATATTTGTCAATAGTCTACCTATTTATTCTTGTCTTATTTTGTAATTTTTGTCGTTATAAATCATACTTTTACCTTTTACTTCTGTAACATAAAGTTTTTGCACAAATTAAGTAGTAAGTAAGTTGTATTTCACCGAGTTGCGCTTGTTAGTCATACCTGGTAACTTTAACTAACTTTTGAACATCATTTTCAAAAATAGCCTTATGTACATTTTTATGAATATTTTTATACCATTTGTTTATAAAGTCACATAAAAAACACAGTTTCTGTTACTAGCATCTATCAGATTTTTTTAGAACTTTGTTTTAATTATATTTTTTTTTTTTAATTTTATCTGCTCAAGATTTTAAGCATGTTACGTATGAATATATCGTTTGATGATTCTTGATGAACTAAAAGATATAGGTAAGTCAGAATTGGGCAGGGGAATGTTTTTAAGTAAGTAGGTTTTAAGAGAATAATTCATTTTTTAGGGTTCGTTACCCAAAGGGTAATTAGCGGAACCCTATTACTAAGACTCTGCTGTCTGTCCGTCCGTCCTTCCGTCTTTCACCAGGCTGTATCTCATGAACCGTGATAGTTAGACGCTTGAAATATTCACAGAATATTTAGTTATATAGTCATTTTCAAAATAAAAATTAAATCAAAATATAAATAAAATATTTAAGGGCGACTGCCATACAACAAACGTGATATTTTTGCCGATTTTATAGATAATGGTACGTGTCTCCGGAATGTGTCGAAAACGGAGAGGTGCAGGCGGTTGCAGATGTGATGGCGGTTGGATGTGTCGGTTCTGTTTCGGAGATAAGTCCAAATGATGCTAACACACACACATAAATAAAAACAGCGGATTGAGTTACGGTATTTATCTATTCTCTTTATCTATACATATAAAATGCTTTGTCTTGAATGACTGATGGATCAACGCACAGCCTAAACCGCTCATCGTAGAGAGCTGATACTTGGAGGGTGTGGTCTTGGTATGACGTAGGCATCCGATAAGAAGGGATATTCCGAAATTCTACTCCTAAAGGGGTGAAAAAGGGGGCAAAGTTTGTATAGGACAATGTGATTCCTTGGTCCAATCCACTTCAAATTTTGCATACACCTTTTTTAACAAAATTGATGGAAGACGTGTTTCGTATTTTATTGTAATTCATTCCCTAATGGGTACCCCCATAAGGGGTAGAAAGTTATGTTGGCGGTGATTTGCTTCGAAGTTAATATCAATACTCCTTAGTGCTTTTGATTTAAATAACATTCTATTTTGACACATGTTTGAAAACTCAATCCGATTTTATTAAAAAAAAGGTTGAACTTACATAAAAACATAAGCAAATGCTCTTTAAAATTTGAATGTCTCGAAAGTCACCGTACTATATTAGTAGGTTATGAACTTTTTATTTTCCGAAAGAGTCAAGTGCGAGTCGGACTCGCGCCATAAGGGTAAACCGATTGTAATGAAATGTTGGTAAGTTGTTATGCACCTGCCGGGGAATGTTTCTAAGAAAGAAAAAAAAGGTCAAGTGCGATTGAGACAGGTTTAAGAGCGAGTCGAACTCGCACAATTAAACCGATTGTAATGAAATGTTTGTAAGTTGTTATACACACGCCAGGGAATGTTTCTAAAAAAAAAAAGCGTCAAGTGCGAGTCAGACAGGGTCAAGTGCGCGAGTTGGACTTACTAGGTAGTTTGATGTTTATATACATCAAAGCTTTAAAAAAAAATTATATGAGAAAGTACAAAATAATAATAGATTTTAAATAAATCTGTAAAGTAGGAGTGACATGAGCAACGCATGAGGGCGGTTAAAAAATGCGGCTTTCAACAGTTACAACTACTTAACTTCATAAAAGATAATAAAAATCAAAAAATGATATTAAAACTAAACTGTAACTTATACCTAAAGTAAATAAATTAGAAAATAAAAAATTAAAAAAATAATCAGAGCGGTAAATGAGCGACGCCAATTAGCGGGTAGCGGGTTCCGTCTGCGGTTACGGGGTCCTCTCCCTCTCACGGTGGTTGGGCTGAGGCGCGGATGTGACACGTCCCTTACGTGTTTGTGTAGGTGACGTCGGCGGTGACGTACGCGGTGATGTGCGCGGTGACGTACGCGGTGATGTATGTTAGCTCGCGGATCGGACCTATCCTTGGTGTGGAACCTCCACGCAGACGGGTACTGTGATATAAAAATGCTGCGGTCAGTTTGGCGGATGGGTGTTTGTGTGGCGAGCGTACTGCGGGCGGAACGGTTTGGCATGCTGTGTAAGTACAGATTGGTGCCGCTTGTCGGGCTTGATCAGGGCGTTAAGCGGGATTGAGGTCGGAATACTACTCGCACCCAATCAACATGTGCATCATCGAGTTGCAAAAGTGGTAACCGCGCATGCATTCGTGCTGCTGACGGGCGGTACGACGACGGGTGACGGATCGGCGCGACGGACGGACGGATAGATGCCGAGGTCGGTATCCCCGAGATTACTAATTATATCCGTGTATGCGGCCTCTACAGTGGCAAAATGCCATATATAGGATAGATAATACGGAACCGTTCGTGCGCGAGTCCGACTTGCACTTGGCCGATTTTAGTAAAAATGTCAACACATCTCTTAAATATGAATAATAATTTATCTAGCAGGTGGCCCCCGAGGGCATGATAGCCCACACTCCACGTCAGCTGACAATAGTTTTTTTTTTATTTAAGAACAGCTAACATAACATACAGAAAAGGCAGCATAGATAAAATAATCATAAAGATACGTTTCACAGTGTTACCATAATTTTGTAATAGGTTGTTACGACGATATTAAAACAAATGATGTGCATACCTATATTTTATCTATGCTGCGACAGTCACAATAAAATTAAACTGGAAGCATAGTTATATACATACAGTTAAAACTTGAGAGTTAAAACATAAGATTCAAAATGGTATTATCAGATAGCACAGATAACTTTTAATCAGAAGAAAAGAATATGTTTTAACAGGGGTGGTATATATAAAATATTTTCCTGAATTTAGTATGAGATAAATATGTGTCAAATTTATCTGTGGAAGGGCGGACTGTTGACTATTTTGAGTTGCATTTTTTTAACAGTGGAAAAGGCGTGTACCCATGAGTGTTCACATACTGTAAATAATTATTCACACTACTGACTTTTCAGTGAAAGAAAACGTCGTGACGAAACTTGCATACATATAAAAAAGGCGTATGTGAAGTTCAAAATCCGCACTGGGCCCGCGTGCGGACTATGACCTTAATCCCCGTCGGTGAAGGTAGGCCGTGCCGTAACAGTTGGGACGTATAAGGTTGAAAATAAACAAACTAGATATTAATGGAACAAATATTGGACTTCATAAACTAGACTAGGTACCTAGTTAAGAGAAATAAAAACAAAATACTATATTAAGACATTATAAGACATTTATATTGTACAAAATCAATGTTCTTTTTTACATACTTCACACATATTTTATTACTGTTAAAACATAACCATTTATTGTTGAATTTATACACAATCGTCAAACTTTTATTATTTTTCACCATTGCCACTCGAAAAAGCACATTCTACTTTAGCATCATCCGCTGCTTCCGGAATCCAACTTAATACCTTGAATTAAATTTCCTTTTTTTTACTTGTTGTATAATCTACTATTACATTACACCCGTTTTTTACGTTTTTTTTGGACTTATACTTAATTGCAGCTTTATTTACTTTTTTTAAAAGTCTGGCCTATGTACGGCAATTATATAACTTAAAGTTAGTATAGGCCCATTTTCATTATGTGGTCTTAAATACTAAGAAGACCTTATTTATGAACATTTATAAGTCCGTGTGATTCTAATTATTTAATCGTTCATGATCTAAGGAAACTTTTGTTTTTTAACCAACTGTTCGAAGTTTCGACCCTAAAAAACAAATTCATTTCGACAAAAGATGACATCATTTCGAAACTTTACCACACTCCAGAGTTGTAAAATAACATTATAAATTAACGTAAATTAACGCATAGTATACAGAATAGTTTTATAATTTAGGGGATTTACAGGTTAATCAAGCATATATAAAATCATAGTCAACTTCTAACTTCTTCTGCGCTCTTGTTGGAAGTTCAGACACGATATTCGAAGGTATTTTATCTGTAACGAAAAATACATATATTGTTTTTAAATTTACTACCAAAATCTTTACCTTATAACCAAAACAACAATAACAAAAGAAAATAAAGACAAATAATAAAATATATGAAACACTTACCATTACATCTATACACTAAGTTAGACCAGATGATCATCTCCTGTGAGAAGCAGAAGACACCCAAACGTCCTCCTTTAAGAGTGAAGTCATACACATTGCCCGAGTCTGCGACCATCCGGTTGTTCTCGTAGATCTTCAGCCGGATGAGCCCGATCTTGGGACGATGGAGTAGTCTCCAGCGGTAGGCCGTTTTCTCACGCCATCCCACGTTGCGAGGATCTTTCCACAGGAGTTTCACCTACAAAATGTCATTTTTTTAATGATAATGTCCAGTAACTAAACTACAACACATACTAAAACTATCAGCTATTACCAGCGAAATATCCAAAAATCAGTTAAATGTATTGATGCAACTGTGATTCGGAATGTATGGAGTTATAAGAAATATAGAATTGGAGATGAATTAATGCAAGGGTCTTCTTGAAAAAAGAGCGGGTTGAAGCAGAAAGCTAATTGAAAACCTACGTAGGTTGTAAGACCCTAATCTATACCAGTAGCAAATTTCAGGTTAAATAGCGAAAAAACCGTTACAAACATGGCCAAAACGTGACCCTAGGGCATACTTGGCCCTGTACCTGACATATTCTAGACGTCATTATAAAAAAATATACAAGATGGATATGGCTCTCAAACGTCGCAAAAATATAAGGGTGATGAAAGTATTTCATAGAAGCTAATTAACGCGGGCGAAAAGCACTTTGGAGGCTACTCAATACCGCCATTCACGAAGATACCAAGCCAGAAGCGTAATGGTACTCTTCTAGAAAGGTGTTTTTTTTTTAATATTGATCCATATGCTTTCTGAGCCACGTTTACAACTTTACAAGCTATTGCTAAGAACTAATTTATATAACGTATTGTACGTTTGAAAAACTACTTCCGACCTCCTAAAAAGCCATTTTTCAAAAATACTATATACCAATAGACCACATTATACGCTGCGCTAGATTATACAAAAATCGGCCAAGTGCGAGTCGGACTCGCGCACGAAGGGATCCATTATCTATTAAAACGGAAAAAAAATCACGTTTGTTGTATGGGAGCCCCTTAAAAATTTGTTTTATTTGATTTTTATTATTTATTTTTAAAGTGACATATAACTAAATATTCTGTGAATTTTTTAAGCGTCTACCTGTTGCCGTTATCAATATCGAGCAAAATCGACCAAAAAAATAACGTATGTTGTACGGAAGCCCCCTTAAATATTTAATTTATTCTGTTTTTTAGAATATGCTTTTATAGCGGCAACAGAAATACATCTTCTGTAAAAATTTTAACTATCTTACTGTCACGGTTCATAAGATACCGCCTCGATAGACGGACAAACGGACAGCGGAGACTTAGTAATAGGGTTTCGCTAATTACACTTTGGGTACGGAACCCTAAAGAAGGGAGAATGAGTGCTTATTTGTGTATTGTATGTGGACCGAGTATTTTTTCGAGTTACATTACGTACGGAACCCTCTTGATTAAGTGTGGTTTATTTTTTAAGCCAACGGTAATAAAAATTTACCGGGTGGTACCACATTTCATAGATTCAAGTTTTATTAGCTGGCCGCTCTGAAAACTACACGGTTGACACTTGCGAAAAGATGCGTCAACGTCTAGAAATAAGAAAATAATAAGTAGAACTATAGCGTCCACAGACACGTGAGACCTGGGAACCATGTTACCCTCGCCGCTTATAGCCCAGAGGCACCCAGTATGCATTAATCTGTTAAAATTATCTACATAACTATAAGATTAGTAAGATGAATTGGCAAGGGGTATACCACATAGCTTGTAAAAAGTTTTAGAGTGGAGACTGAGACCTGGAAATATGTATGACACCCACTAGTCGGACTAATTCCTATTCAAAGCCGCAGAAAGTCGCTGGATGCAATAAGATTAGTCCCGTTCATTTGGCAATGATTCGAAGACAACAAGCATGGTGAGGTAACTAACAAATATATTAGTAAGGATTGTACTTACCTGATCAGTAGTGGTCTCTGTGTTCCACAATGAGTTCCTCAAGATCTTGCCAGGTCCGGTGCGGGAATTCACCAGCTTGAGTTGGATTCCAGGCTCGGCAACAGCACGGAACGGTGTTGTCTGCCAATACGTCTGTGTGCTCTTCTTCCACATCACCACGTAAAAACGTTTGTTGCTTTGGTATCTGTATCAAATTATATTCACGAAGTTGGTCATACAGTCTTTAAAAGTATCAAGCTACTAGCTAATGGGAGTATATTATTTTAACCCTGGTCTTTTATTTTACCGCTTATTTCTTTATAGCTGGAAACTTATGACGTATGGGACATATTAAAAGCCAGCTTGGTCCAGATACACTGCATCTGAAGCAGTGTTGCAGCAATGGGCTCTACCCCTGTCACGTAGGACTAAAGTGGTTGGTTGTGGGGCTATCACTCACATTATGATGTGGGTGTATGTCCAGCCACTGGTTACGGGATAAAACCCTGAAAATATACATAATTACATTGAATTAAAATTAAAAATGTGAAAAAATACATTACCTACGATTAAGGTAAACTAAAATGAAGCATCAAAGTCAACCCTAAGGTGCGGAAGTTCATCCTAAATTTTCTCTTCATGCCTTTAACATCTTTAAAACATATTAGGATCTAACTCTTTAATTATTATTTTTTATACCACTAAGGTTTGCATGAGCTTACGGTCTGCCCGATGGTCAGCGGTTACCGTAGCCTATGGACGCCTGCAACACCAGGGGTTATCACTCGCACATTGCCGTCCCTTAAAAAACACTATACTTCTTTCTTGAAGAACCCCATAATGTAGTTCTTAGAGAAAATCTTGGCATTTAGCCGTTGGTAAACAAACCTTAATAAAAATATATAATTAAATAAATAAAAAAACCCGACTGCAAAAATCTTAGGAACTAAAAAGAAATAGACAAGTGCAACTAAGTGATACCAAACATTCGAATGAACTTTAATTTTGACTTTATTACCTGGTTTGTGAATGCCCAAATGTATTATTACCATAAATTGTAGTTTAATTAAAATGCCGGAAAATTTTGTAAAAGACGTTTTTGCGTAAGAGAAAGATCGGATTTCTTAAATTTTTTTGGCAATAACAGTTAGACAAAATTATTTTTTTAACATATTAAGTTCCTGAATTAAAATAAACGGATTTGGCATCAATATTCTATTCAGGACATACCCAAAAATAAATCCGACATAGTCGTCGTCGATCTGCGTGTCCACGAAGAATGTTCCATCAAAGTCGACTCCGCCAAGTTTATCATAGCCAACAGCAAGTCCAGGATCAGAATTGAGAGTCTGAAGTATTTCGGCGCCTTGGTTGGCAATTTCCCAGTTCGGGTCCTGTTGAGACTCTCCTTCGGGATCCAAGCGAACTGTCATATATTTACTAAAAACAAAGTATTAATATTACAATAAAGTTATTCAAAAAAACTGGCCAAGAGCATGCCAGGCCATACTCAGGCTATGGGGTTCCGTAACCGTTTCTACAATCGTAGTTAAAGTTCGTCTCCGTGGGATTCAATTATAATTATTCCAGCAGGAACTTTTGAGTTTTCCGGCATAAAGCCTGTGTATATCCAGCCAATCTCCGTTTCTTCAACTATTGCAGTGCCAAATTTTAGCTCAATTGGATGCTCCTTTGTGACGTGATGGAAACAACCAATCGTTCAGTGAGGGTTATATCTTGACCGACACAATCGTTCCGAAAAAAGCTAAATTAGAGTCGAATAATAAAAACCAGGGCAATAATTTAAAAGACTGTCTCAAAATTTACAGGTAGGTTAATACAGGGATATATTTTTCTAAATGTGTCTTTAAGTGTGTAAGAGGCAGCCGTAATTACTTTTTTTTAAAGACATTTTTGTAGCAACTGCAAAATGACCAAACGTGTGCCAAATTTGAACTTTGCAATTTATGTTTAGACTCTTAAAGCCTACACTTTTCTGTATGTTTCATTACATTGGAATTACAGTAACACAGTTTTTCCTGATGCCGGTGGGTTAGCATATTCTTTATCCTACATCCTCTTCCGATTTTCAAACTACATCCCTTATACATTGAATTTAAGCTTCAGCTTTAACATGTAAAAATATAACTTAACAAAATAACTTTTTCAATACATGAATAAAATCATTTATTTTCTTTTATTTTATTTCGTTAATGACAAGAAGAACACAAACAGTGTTGTACAGTAATAATTTGAAGCCAACCTTAAAATAACTGCCATCCGTGTTCCGCAAACATAATTAAATATTTAGATAGTGGTTTTACAACAATAGTTAGTTAGTTCATACCTAAAGTCGGTGCGATGTATGAATGAATTGTTGGGGCAATTATCCACGTCGTTGGGAATTGTATCGTTATCGAAGTCATTCTCACAAACGTCGCCGATGTGGTTATCTGAAAATCAAACAGTCAAAATTAAATGTATATAAAGTCGCAGTTTAATTAACATATTGCACTGTACCTTAAAATTTTACTTTTAAATGTTCTTTTTTATGTGCTAAATAATATTCCTATCGTGTATCATTGATATAAGAGATGTTTTAAAATAAAACGAAAAATTATGGGACTTCTATTTTAATAAAATAAAAATTAGAATTCTGATATACCAAAAATAAAAGTCAATGACATAATGAGCTAGTGATCCTTACCCGTTTAAAAAAATCATATTATTGGCAATAAAATTATAACCAAAGACACTTAAAATTAAGTTGAAATAATAAAAATCAATAAATTGATTGATTGTCATTCTTATCGACTAAAGTTTCAAGACTTTGACCTACATTTTGGTCCTTAACTTAACAAACCAAATAGAATGATCAGTTTGCAGTAACTACTTAGGCAGATCCAAACTCAGTTATCTAACAATCATAGCTGTTACCGTTAGAGTCTAATTGGTCTCGGTTCCAAACGAGCGGGCAATTATCTTCGACATCGATAATGCCGTCATTGTCATCATCGTCATCACAGGCGTCTCCATACTCGTCATTGTCGGCGTTGTGCTGGTCGGTGTTAGGGATGCTCGGGCAGTTATCAACGCCGTCTTGGACACCATCCCTAAGAATCAAACATTTTCATTCGATATTTTAATAACTAACCCCAACTTTTCTATACATAAAAATGATAATCATAATGTAAAAGAATGAGATGCCCATTCTTTATGCATAATTTAAATTTCCTTTTTTTATATATTGTATTAAGTATATTAATCGTCGTCGTCCACTTCCGAACGTAAGTTTCCCCCATATGTCACGACAACAGCCAGTCCTAAGCCGCCCGCACCCATCGGCTCCCTGTGGCTCTAACCAGATCGTCTGTCCACCTAGTAAGATGCCGTCTCACGCTGCGTCTTTCGATACGTGGTTACCACTCAGAACCTTTCTTCCCCGTCGGCTGTCGGTTCGGCAAGCGATGTCGGGGCTGCTCTTTGCCACTTCAGTTTGCTTACTGTTTGCTAACTGTTTGAGCTATGTCGGTATCCCGGCGAATTTATACGAAGCGAAGAAATACCCAGCATAGCCCTCTCCAAAGCTCGCTGAGGAACTCAGAGCTAAAATAAGACGCCAACCGTTAAAGACCATGTTTCCGTAAGTCATCGCAGGCATTACATATTGATTGTAAACTTTCGGCTTTACGCACTGGGGTATTTTGGACGAAAATATGTTGTGTAGTTTTCGGAACGCAGTTCGGAGCTGGATCCTTCAACGAACATCTTTCTTCAGATAGGTCCTTACCTAACTAAACTACTTGCCCTAGGCACCTCTGTACTCGTCAACAACTTCAAGAGTTGCGTTTCATTGAACACATTGAACATTACCTTTGTTTTATCCATATTCATTTCAAGGCCTACTGTAGATTGCGAAAAGATATACACTGAAAGCGATATTAAAGTTTCAGCTGAAAATTATTGGGGGATCTGTATGAAGGCAAGTCATTAAACAGAGCCTAGACTTTACTAAGCTACTTCTCTCAAATTCGAGGTTATATCCAGCTTACCATATCATACGGTAATCGCTGCCAGTTTTCACCCTATTGATCACAGAGACATCGCTGAATATTCGCCTATTGAAAGTTGCTTGGTCAAACCATCGGGAATTTTAAAGAAATAATAAATCATAAAATCTCCTTCTTTCTCCATAAAGTCGACCAATTTCTGGCTTCTACGGTTCCGCTGCCCTACTCCAAATGTTTCTTTTTTTTTTTTGTGTATGTGTGGTGGCAAAGAAGCTTACGGCCCGCATGATGGTAAGCGGTCACCGCAGCCTATGAACGCTTGCAACACCTGGGACGTCACTCGCGCGTTGTTGAACCTTCAAAAATCTAATAACTTCTTTCTTCCCCCACACTGTAGTCGTTGCAATTTTGAGTGCCCAGTTTTGCGGTAAGTCCCCCGTGACAACAGAAAAGCGTTTTGGGAGGCATTCATTTATTTTTTTTAAATTTGGAGTAACATACAATAAATACCCTTAGTTGTGGATCCATTAAGCAAGGCCAGGACCAGGAAGGCAAGAACACCATATAACTTTTATTTGTTTAAAAGCATTTTTTGTGATATATTATATATAGTTTTGTCAGTATCCTTGTACAGAACCTCAACCTCATCTGGGTGTTCCAAAACTTGTGTGTAAATCTGTATCACTCTTGAATATCTATTAGTGATTTTGAATTAAAGGTACACAGTCCAATGGTCGTAATTTTGTTGATGACGGACTTGTAGACGATAAACATACGACTAGATACCGTGTCCGAACAACATCAAACGGAGTATTGCGAGCCATTTTGCTCTCAATGTGTATGTAAATCAACTAATACGACTATCATCTTTACATCTGCATGCGTAATTTCGGTATTACCAACCTAAAAGTCTTATTTTTATTCGGTACTACAATTTATTTTCACTTACGATAACCCCTGTGGTGACAAATTATATTGAGATATAACGAAAACTTTTGCTAAGAAGGTAGATATACGTTCACCATGGTCATGTAATGCATGGTAAAACCTAAAAGTAGGTTCCAAACATATACTGTATTGCTAAAATATAGATGGATGCACAAAATAAACTCTGACCTCCTGTACCATGGCATCCGTGCTTGCTGTGTACATTATTCGTAGGTCCCGCCATGTGAAAATAGCCGAGTTTTGTTGACAAGATTTTTTTAACATAGAAAGCTATCGCATCACAGAGCCATTAAAATCGTTTTGTTCGCCGAATGTTAACAAACAAAATAGCTATTTACTATTTGTAAAGAACGTCCACTGTTCTACCTCCTGAGCAAGTGCAGCCAATGCGTTAATAACATGTAAAGAATAACGTTAGCACATTCAATGCGTAAATATGGCTGCGCGCGGAACCGCAGGAATCGGATCTTAATGCTATTGTTTAAATGTGTATATACAATTTTCTCAATGAACAATTTAAACTATTCTGTCATCATCATCATTATCTCTCATTGTACATAATGCTCTGTGCTCTACTTATTAGTGAGTAAAAGAAGTACAAAGAAAAGTTCTTCAATTATTTTCGAATGTCCGTAGCTCGTTATTTAGAAATCTAAAAAAAAAATGGAGACTGCTCTTCAAAAACAAAATACCAATATGCGCGATCCTATATCACCGATGGTTGCCGACCGAGCAGAGCGCGTGAGCATAAATCGCGTCGTGAAATTTGCTATTTACATTTCCTTGTATTACGTGTTTCTACGAATGTTTCTTCGTGAGTTCTTAGCCTTAGGCTACGTTCACACGGCGCAATTTTTCTCATATACCGTACACGAAATTTTATCGAATATCGTAGTGACAAAAAAATTTGTATGGCAACTCTGAAAATCGTTCACACGGCATCTATGCGAGAAAATCTCGTATTCGAAAAATATTTTTTCCCGTATACCGTATGGTTTTGCCACCGGGAACGCGAGATTCTCGTAACGATTTTATCGAATGCGATGCTCAGTGGCGCTTCTGTTTACGTTGATTCGTTCACACGGACAAATTGGTTTCTCGTATACGAGACTCGCGTGGGGATAGGCAGCAGGCAGTTGTGTTTGTGATGTCTTTGGCGAAGTGGATTGCCGATTACGATCGAGTTATTTATCACGCCTATCGAGTATCTACCCATAATATGGTATAAATCATTAGACAACTATAAAAAAACGGCGTGCTCTCAACGGCTGGCAGTGTGGCGGGAAGCCCGTATACGAGAAAATATCGTATCGAAAAGTCGCCGTGTGAACGTAGCCTAGGGTTTTATATATAAACGACAAAGTAAGAATAATATTTAGATTTAGATAGGTGAATACTGACTGATCCCGATCGACGTCACTGTCGCAAGCGTCGCCGACGCCGTCACGGTCCGAGTCGTCTTGCGCAGGGTTGCTCACACGCATACAGTTATCGCACACATCACCAACCCTATCTTGATCCATGTCTTCTTGCTGAGGATTATATTTGCGGGGGCAGTTATCGTCTGCATTCAATACACCTGAAATAACATCAATTTTCTAAAATCAACCATATCACATAACATATTTAATAAATACAGGCAAAGAATGATTATAAATATGACTCGACTAATTGTATGACTAAAATATTGAATAACCCAAAATAAGAAGTAAAAAAATATAAATAAAGTAATTAACCTCAAATAATTAAAATATTAACGAATAACCTAATAAATAAACAGGTAGAAAATAAGTAAGGATGAAAATAAATTTAATGATTTTTTAGACATAGAAAAAGCTAAATATTTCTTTAGAGTGTTAAAGGAAACAGAAGATTATACCAAAAAGAAATAATTTTGTGATGATACTATAGATTTTATACTAGAGAGGAAATTACTAAGAAACATACAAGAAACAAATATGGATGATAATAATATGCGCAGATAATTCATTACTAGCTAAATCACATTAATATGTAGAAAGAATAAATAGGCATATATATAAGCTATGTACAGATATTAACTTTATAGCATTATTGTAATTCAAACTCTATAAAATATTTTTTGTATCTAAGTACAAGAAATAAAGGTACTGTGATATAAGACGAAAATGGCAATATTTTCTGCGATAATTAATTGCAGAAACTTATATATTTGTATATATTCGTATATGTTTTAATTTTATATGTGATTAAAGATAATTTTAGTTTGTGTATGATTTTCATCACGTATCAATCACAATCACTATGTTGCACCCACTTTTGCTTCTCTTTATCACCCAAAAGTTGGCTGAGAGAGTGAGAGCCTGAGACATCAAACTTGCTTTTTGTGCAAAACTGTACAATTAAGCATCAATTATATATATTAATAATATACATTATAATAGATAGGTATATAAAAAAATTAAAATAGACAAGGTAATATGAAAGTGACATTGAATAAGACAAAGCACTAGAAAAAATTAAGAGTGAAAAAATTAGCAAATGATAAAGTAAAGGAGAAAATTTATCAAATAACAAAAAATTATATATGATGAAGCTAAACGGTATACAGTCTTAGTTTTTGAACCTCGAGGCCCCTCAAAAAAGCTCTTTTTTTTTATTTTTGCTTTTTCTCCTAAACTAAGCGGTTTTTATGTACCAATTTTTAATTCAAAGTTGTAGGACATTAAATTTGCTTTCAGTTCCATCAAACATATTTTTGACCCAATATTAACCGAGTCACTGCGGGTCAAAGTTAGACAAAAAATCACAAAATGAAAAAAAAGCAGAAAATCGAGGGTGTTTGCCACTTAACTTATTATTTTTACCACTTCTAGTTGAATCGTGTTCGTCACTCATCAATTTAAACAACTAAGAGTCTTACAACCCGGTAAAGTTAAAACGCCTAATTAAAAATGGAATAAATAAAACAACTGTCGAAAGGAAACTAACTAAGAACTAAGACTGTATTCCCATTGAAAATCAGCGCCGTGGTACGAATAGGCTGCGCTAGACTTCAGAAGATTCCCGGGGCCATCCTCCACTGACGAAGAGCTTAATGTTTTAATTTTCAGTTTAATTCCCAAGTTAGGTGCCTGGTCATCATTGTAAGACTTTAATTTTTTTCATTTACACCAGGGGCCTCGAGCTGAAAGAGATAATCTCGAATTCGAGATATGTTTTATTGATTTACTCAGGGCTTGTTAATCACGGTAACTCTTTTAGGCGACAGATCGACTACTTTCAACTAGATATAAAGGGTGTAAGGGACATCGCGACGAAAACTGAAACCATAGGTTTAGTACATGATTCTGAACCTTATAGCGTTGTTATAATTTTTTTGGTCGTTTTTTTACTGATAATGACTATTACCGTGTATCACAACCCCATTTTAACTAATAAAGTAATAAAAAAAAATAAGTTTATTATTTTCACCTGAAACTGCAATTTAAATCAAATTTTAAATCAGCCGTTAGATACGTTTAAAATAAATTCTTCAGTAAGGTCAACGTACCTACACAACAGCACACAATAGCACTGACCTCTAGAGGTCAGTGACACAATAGGCACAAGCTCACACCGCGGTAAAGATACAGCAGTAGGCATCGATGTGCTATACCTACATTCTGTGTCCGCGCGCACGTTATGTTTTTGAAGTTAAAACTTCTTTAGCGGCGTTGTGCAATTTTTTTGTGATGGGTAAAAAATGTTAAACTCGCGTCAGGACACGTGACCTGATCGAAAATTCGTAAGACGGAGGGCGAGTAGGAGAGGAAGTATACCCCTCTCTTTCTACTGTGCGGCGAAAGTTCTAACATTTTTAATGTAATATAAATTGTCATGTTTGTGTACGATAGCCCAATAAATGAATATTGTATTTTACCACATAAATTGTACTACTTTTATACTGAGTATTAAAGCAATTCGTGCAAAATTATTCCCTAACCATTCCAAAATATCAAAAATGCACAACGTTAATATTCAAGTTTTCACTTCTGTCGGCACTCCCGGAGTTTTCCTCCCCTCAAGTTCGCACAGGGTCCTCGAGGTCAAAACCTTAGATTCTTCGCCATTATGTTAACTTCGCAATACTTTCCTGATAGAGATTTATAGAAAAACAACCCTTTTCACAACTACAATAAAGTTTTTTCTTAATATTTTCATATTAGAAGAACTTATAATGACACCAGATGAACACTGTGGTTTTACCCGCAGAAAACCTTATTCCCTTGGGAACTTTCAATGTGAATAAAAGTATTCTCAGTCACTACAGCTATATCACTGCAAAAAATCAAGTTATTACATAATCTGTTTCAACCAGCAAAGAAAAATTAACTGCTACACTGACAAGTTCCTAGCACCCAAATAATGGATGGATAGTGTTGGTAAAAGGTCGTATGTGTAATTTTGCGTATTTGTGAAAAAAGATTATTATAATTGTCTCTTAATATATCATAATTCCATATTGCAGTTATAGTATTACATGTGTAAGGTCATATGAGTAACTCACCATCGTTATCCATATCAGGATCGCAAACATCTCCAAGGCCATCGTTGTCAGCGTCTTCCTGACCAGGATTGTAAATCCTTGGACAGTTGTCACAAGCATCGCCTCTTCTATCGCTTTGCCCCTCGTCACGGTCTGCTTGATCTGGGTTGTATTTTAGGGGACAATTATCCTAAAAGAAATATTTTTTACTTAGATAAAATTCTATAACATTTTTATTTTGGAAAGGATACTTGTGATAGCATATTTTTACTCTTAATTATTTATGGCGACTTTAATACTAACATTTTAGAAAATAGCTCACCAAGCACCAGATTGCTTGCCTTATTTCGTTCTTTTAGTTCAAATAATTTGTGTGTGAACCAACTAGAATTCCTCTTGCATCGACAATGCATTTACAGACATAAAACCAATTCAAAAGTCAATTATAAGCAATCTAGAGTCAGATCATTGTGGACAGTTAGTGGTTTTAGAAAGAAAGAAAAGTACCTATTACTAAAAAGAAAATAAATTCATACCAATTACAACTAAACGGATTAATCATTTAAATTTAACTTATTGCATAAACATGCGGAATTACTTTAAAATAGCAACCCAAATGATATGTACAATACTGTTCAAGAAGTTTATATATGGATCCATATTTAAGCTTCTTGATACTTTTCTTTACTCAATTACAGAGTATAATAAAATATTTACTACGTTTTAGTTTTAGTGAACGGGCTACCCCAGGTATTTATAAAAGTAGGCGAAAACTGTACATATTATATTAAAAAAACATATAATAATAGCCAAATATTTACGGAATATGTAAAAAAATACTCAAAAACCTGTTACTTTAGATTTATTTTTTAGCAATATTACATTCAAAACAACCGAACATCTTAACTCAAGTTCAATTTTAGCAGAAGAATTAATAAAAACTAATATTACTAAGTGTAAAGTTCCCTTTGTATTTAAAACGATTAATACTAATTCGGATATCATAAATACGTTCAAAACATTAGAAATAAAAAACACCACAGACCTTTGAGTACTTTCTGTAAAAACCATAAACTTAATAATTCATGTTATAGCACAACTCATAGCCAAATTTTTAATAGTTGTGTGGATAGTGGTGTGTTTCCTGATGAGATTAAACTTAGCAAAGTCATAACTCTTTTTAAATCGGGCAGTTCATCAGATCCTAGTAATTTTCGTCCTATTTCAATAGCACCTGTACCCAGTACAGTTTTTGAAAAAATCATACTTTGTCAAATGTTAAGCCATTTCTGTATTAATTACCTACTTAGTAGTAAACAGTTTGGCTTCATAAAAGGCCGTTTCACAACCGATTCAGGAGTGGCACTTTTTAAAATATATTTAACGCCTAGGAAGATTCACATGATGCTCTTGGAGGGTTTTGTGATTTATCTAAAACATTTGACTGTGTCCAACATGAAAATCTTATTAGAAAGATACATCACTATGGTATTAGAAGCAACACTCTCGACCTTTTGTAGCAGAAAACAGAAAATACCTCTTTACTTTTTAAAGTTAAGAGAAAACGGACATGTTATGATGAATTTAATAATGCCATTTCTAAGATTGTAAATGGGTTTAACTCTAATAATTTGTTACTTAATGAGAAAAAACTAAATGTGTTAAATTTACATAAACAAATGATATTCAGATCCAGACATGTATTATTATTAATGGCGATCATGCTGTGTATGCGATCAAGAAAATAAGAATATTGAGCACATAGTATATTTTAGCTATTTCCATAGATTAATGACATATGGTTTTTTTATTGTAAGGTAGCGCTGCTATAAATAAAATATTTGTGTTACAAAAATGGGCAATTTGTGCTATTTACAAATAGGATCTAGGACATATCTGAGGGATAGGTTCAGGGAAGTAAATATTTTAACTTTAGCGTCATAGTACATATATGAAAATCTTTTATATATACATAAAAATATCAATAGTTTCAGCCAGAAAAGTGACGTTCACAATGTAAATACTAGAAGTAAAAATAAGCTGTTGGTGAATGATACACGTCTACACAAAATAAGTAACTCTTTGTTATGATAATATGTACTAGTTATGTTGTTCACTACATAATTTTTTTTTAAAGAGTGACTATCAAGTTCCTTGACGGGTTCTTTTTGGTAGAAATCAACATTGTGAACCGGGGGGTGGGTGTTAAGCTTTAAAAAATAGTATTTCATAACTTTGAAGATTCAATAGTGTTTTTAAAAACCTTATTTGAATAAAAACAATTGACTTTGACTTTGATATAATTACCGGATGGTTAGGAATATTATCGCCATCAGAATCAGGGTCGCATTTGTCTCCTAGGCCGTCTCCATCAGCATCTTCTTGACCAGAATTGGACACATCAGGACAGTTGTCAGCCTTGCAGTGGTCTTCAGAGCAGGGCAACTGTTGGTCCGGATAACCGTCAATATCACTGTCTTTACCGCATACTGTGCCATTGCCAGCCGAACCAACCTAAACAAAAACAAAAAACTAGTAATTAATAAGTAAATTGAAACTGAGTTTAAAACTAGGAGTAAAATCAATAAAGTAATCCATCAAAATCCTCGATCATAAATAAAAAGAGATCTTGTTCTTTAATTTAATTAAAAAACTCTTTCCTATATTTATTTTAAAAATACTAAAAACGTCAAAAGAAAGCTGTTTTGTCAAATAAAGTGGTTGCCGTAAGTAATATTATTTTAATGTTACCACTTACAGCACAAACACACTTGTATCCGTATCCACAAACTGCGTTGAATTTCCGACAGTAACTGGGGTCGCAGCGCTGCACTATAGAGCTCGAGTCCAGGCAAGGTCTCGTTGTATTGACGAAGTAACTTCCACCGCAAGGAACGCAAGTATATGAGCCCTGAAAATATGCAAATAGTTTACTTTCATTAAAGTAAAAATTAAAATATATATGTTCGTATTGTATGAATTGTAATATGGACCAAATCCCAAGTACATACTTTAAACAAAATGTATTTAAACACAATGTATTGAAGTTTTTTTCAATTTAACAATGTAGGTAATCATTTTTATTGAAATAACTAATAGTGGCTAAAAACTTTTTGAGTAAATTTTTATATATACATATTTAACATATATATTATATATACATACATATGTATATTATTCATTAGGTGTACATATACAAAAACACATGTATATCAAAGAATTAACAGAACACTAAACAAAAATTTACTGTAATAGGAACTGATATAATAATATTTAATTCTTATAGTAAAAACAGCATTGATAACCTGCTGCAATCCGCCATCACCCGCCCGGAGCCGAGGAGGTTCCAAACGTAAGAGGGCTCATCACACAAACATGCACACATACCCATATGCATACACACAGTCACAGTCGTTGAATATCCCGAAGTAGGGTAACTCCGACACGACAGTCTTGCAACAGATGCACAACAAATAACTTACTGTCGCTTTGGAAACAAGCTTAAAGTGAAAAGATGACAAGAAACTTTTTGGGTGTACACCTTTTACCAATCAATCACGCAGGAATTAATTCCTGCCACCAAATTAAGCCACCAAATACACAAATCCCATTATTTAAATGGGATGTGTAGTAGACCTATGTCATGTTCATGTCTGAGCGTTACACCCACCCCCATGCGCAACCCCCAACAAGGTAAGACATCTTTTAGTAAAATTTTATCGGAATCGATGCACAGCCGGTGAATTATAAGGATGACATACGGACGGAAATGACGAAAATATAACGGTTTCGATTATTCATTTGGCTACGGAAACCAAAAACATGCAGACCATTGATGCTACACTGCTGTGAACCCATAGAGTAATTAATAATCCTGAGATTGTGTACATTGATAATATAAATTAACTACAGCACGTGAAAATAAACTGTGATTATTCTGTCTTTGGTTTTTTTTTAAACTAGTCTTCCTTATCACGACACTGTTCTGTTCATTTGACATTTCCTACCTTTATATTTTTTCTTTTATACCTAACTCAAATAACTGATTATCAAAATAACATATTCCATGACTCACCGGGGTGTTAACACAGAGTCTACCGTAAGGACAATTGGCTCTGCCACCAGCACATTCGTCAATGTCCATACACGTCTCTCTTCGAGACTCTTCCCCGGCCCCTTGCCATCCTGAGCTACCTTCGTACCCGGGTGGACAGGCACTACAAGTAAACCCTCCAATTTCATTTCGGCAGGAGACCAGCTCATCACAGGGACGTATTATGTCACATTCGTCTATATCCACGCATTTACTGTATCCTGTAAGGAATTTTCGTTTTGCTATAGATTAAAGTGGAATTAATTATAACAACAAAACACGAAATAAATAAATAGTAGGGTTTTATGGTTTTCTACACAAAGAGTGTCAATAGGGACCATTTGTGCTTTTACGAAGCATACTCTGTCTCTCTGTTCGCCCTTGCAGAAGTGCTTTGCTCAATAATTGGACATAATTGTGCGCTTTGAGTTAAAAGGATGAAATTTTTACCATATATAGAATGTTGTGCGTTCATCATATGTCGATGTAGAGAGAAGTCGTGCCCTGTGCGCGTCAGGGGGAGTTTAATTTGGAGGGGTACGCGAGTTGAAAAAGAGCTGTTTTTGTTGGTAGTATGTTCTCGATGGCTCGGGACTCTTGGGTGAAGAGTTATTTTCTAGCCTTATTGACAGTCAAACCTTCACTTATGCGGTCATACATGAACACTATAAATCTTTCTATTCGTAGTATTGAGTCCTCACTTATTTCGCTTGGGATTGACATTAATTCTTCAAAAGCGCTGTTTCCTTCAGGGAACATATGTTGTTGTGGCAGATATTGTTATATTATAAAAATTATGAGTGGTCATCATACAAGAATCGCGGTTTATAAAGGTTTATTTTCACTATATAGTAAAAACAAAAATAAATACAAGCTTTAAACTTAAAGTGATTGTTAAACAGATTTTAAAAACTGGCCAAATGTGAGTCAGGCAAAGATACCAAAGTAGAAAACAATCCAAATAATAACTGGTTGCATTTCAGTTAGTTAATAAAGTTGAAACTAGATGGTGCTAACAGAACCTTCGGTTGGTGAGTTCGAACTGGTCGACGTTTTATAATCATAAGAGAAACGGGCATTTTGGATATAAAGATAATATTCAATGTTATGTATTAGGATTAGCAATGGAACTTAAATATATGTAACAAAAAGTGTTCTGTTATAAAGTTACGATAAATTACCATCCCACTTGTATCCTCTTGGACAAGTTTCACATTCGTAGAAGGGGTTCGTTGGTATCTGGATACATCTTCTATCCCTGCAAGGTTTATGACTTTCGCAGACATGCTGACACTGTTGTCCATCGCCATGGTATCCTTCTGGACAAGGTCCACAACGAGGCCCTGATGGTGTCTCCTGACACTCTACCCCTGAATAGTAAACATGTTGATACCAATATCAGAACCAACAACCTAGCAATAAGGAATCAAAAGTTAAAGAAAAACGAGACGTTCATACCATCAAAACAAGTGTGTTGGTGACAGGAGAGCCGGTAACACTCCTGACCGTTCCCATGGAATCCAGTTGGACAGGAGCCGCATTTGAATCCTCCTTCAGGTAAATCTTGACAAGAAACACCTGCGCAACCAACAAAATAAATTAAATAACCGTTTAGAGACAACGTTTTGATAAAGAATAAAGCTACTTACGTCCACCCCAGCAAGGGTTAGAGCTGCAAGCAGAACGGCAAGTTTGTCCATCACTGGACTGTCCGGATGGACACCGCTGGCATCTATATCCTTGGTCAGTGTCCACACAATACTCCTCTGGTGAATAATCAAAATAATAATCAATACCCACGCAACCTTCATCTATACAGTTTATCATCGCCTTTGACAAATCCGACAACGCCATTGTTTAGGCTGTGACCAACACATTGATGATTCCCACCGACTTTGTCACACTATTATTCGTGGTCCCACTAATCCATAAAACATAGGCAAGTGGACCCATTGATGGTACTGTAGTCATAACTTTAACATATTGCTCGTGACCGTTAATTAATATATTAATAACGAAATATACATATTGTAAGGGTCCTAAGGTTGGGTTCTTGTGTGGCAGAATGTATTATTGATAAACTACTTCGAGCTCTAACCAAAGTATACATTGAAAAATATAAGAATTTGAACCAAAGTGAACCTAAAATAGTTATCATGAATCCATAAGTTTGGATCAATAAGTATATCTTTCTATTGAAACGTGCGCAAGGAACAATTTAAGGTTTATTTAATTAATAATTCTGTTTGTTTGAAAAATGAGCGATACAAGCTACGAAGATATTTCTCTGACACCAGAAAAACAAGTCTCCAATGCCGAACTTAACTTTTTACCAGAAAAGTCACGTGAAAATATTTTTCTCGCTGGTAGAGGTGAAAAGTTTTATGTTGGACGCGTGAGCAATTTTTTTCGGTCGCTACTCGCTACGCTCGTGACTTAATTCTAGCCTACTTCGCTAGCTCTGGATTTAAAGTCGACACTTCTACCAAAAAACGCAAGGTCCTGAGCCGATTGAATTTCGCGAATTTATCATCTGGTATCTAAATGTTTTAGTCAGTTTGTTGTCTATCAACAAAGAAAAAACGTTTTAGCAAAAAAAACAACCGGCTTCAAAAAGATGCACTTAAAAGTTAAAAATAATTACTTATTTTCTGATCTGAATTTTCTGAAAAAATCTGATCTGAATTGCAGTTTAAAGTTGGTGTCATGAAAGTGATGAGTGTTATTAACTGTTATAGCTTAAGAGCCAGTGGAAAGCTACCTGTATGTATTTGACCAGACCTGGGGTTTTGTACAGTAAGGTCCCTATACCTACCATATATGAGATGAGGGGTCACTAAGCCCCAAGTGGTGGACGCGGCGCGCGCTCAGGTAAGACAGGTATCGATTATTCGCGAATTTTTAATGCATTTGACACGTCTGCCGTTTTAAAATTTAATAATATATTATTATTATTATCTAAAAACAACAATGGCAGACCATTATCGCGCGTTTAGCATTGTGTCAGACAGATTTGAAAGTGCTGAAAAAAAAATTGAATTTAATTGACCAGATCTGCCATTGATATATTTTATTTATTTGTTTCTATTGCTATTAATATAAAAACATACTTCATAATGTTTAAAAACCAGTAAACTATGTTTCTTTTACCCGATCTGACCTTTTATTTATTATATGTTAAATATAATCATATTTATATATATATATATATATAAATGTTTTTTTTTTGTAAATACATACATACTAAAGTAGAAAACATCCAAAGACAAACACAAATTTTAATTACATAAATGTTTGTCTTATGCGGAGATCGAACCAGTGCTAAGTCAATCTTTATCGTAACTAAATGATTACATATTTTACACAAAATATCTCCCAAATCTTGATTTAGCAATGAAATATGGTATTAAATCTAGAGAATAATATGTAAACTACAATTCAAATTGATTTTCACGTTAATTTTTCGGATAAATTCAATAAAATATAATTAACAACAAAGCAGTAAAAAAATCATAAATTACCCGTAAAAACGTGTATAAATTCGGATTATTGCGAATTGTAACGTCACATTGGCTCACAAAAAAGATACCAAATTTAGAATTTAAATATGCTAAAATATAAATCAAGGATTCAAGAAGGAAAACAGAAAATTCCAATCGCTATAAAATAGACTCGCTCATATCACCGCTTATCTATGATATCGAATGAGTACAATAGTTAATCCTAGAGGAAAACGTAAAGATAGCTATAGATGCATACATCTGACCGGATAGTACCTAAGATTTTTCTGTCTGCAAATGTGTGTACTCAATGAAGTCGCCTGCCGTGATCAATATAAGTTTTCAAGACCTTAATAAATAAAATATATCAATGACAGATCTGGTCAATTAAATTCAAAATTTTTTTCAGCACTTTCAAATCTGTCTGCTACAATGCTAAACGCGCGATAATGGTCTGCCATTGTTGTTTTTAGATAAAAATAATAATATAATATCAAATTTCAAAACGGCAGACAAAGTCAAATACATTTAAAATTCGCGAAAAATCGATACCTATCTTACTTGGGGCTTAGTGACCCCTCATCTCATTTATGGTAGGTATAGGGGCCTTACTGTACAAAACCCCAGGTCTGGTCAGATTTCCACTGGCTCTTAGACTATTAGGAACATACATAGACACCAACTTCAAACTGTAATTCAGATCAGATTTTTGGAAATAAGTAATTATTTTTAACTTTTTAGTACATCTTTTTGAAACCGGTTGTTTTTTTTTGCTCAAAATTTTTTATTTTTTACTTTTTAGTGACGAATTGTTTTACATCGATAAGTACTCGTAACAAAATTTTATGCAATTATCAACATAAAAGGCGTTTCACTAGTTCCAAATTAACACCAATTATTTTTCTTTGACCAAAAACTTTCAGTTTTCAATTCACTACATTAATATCTCATAATATACTTCCGAGATGGGGGACCATACCCTTATAATAAAAAATAATTTTGAAAATCCGTCTATATATGACGCATTCATGCCCGAACATACATAAAAAAATACCAACATCGGATTGAGACCCTCCTCCTTTTTTGAAGTCGGCTAATAAACTAAAAACAGTACATTTGTTTTTAATAATCCATAACTTCAACATTTTAAGACAAAACGAAAAATGCAAAATGTGCTGAAGTACGTACAGCGTAATCCTTTGTTATAAATAAGTCCCTTATTTATTTCTGTCGGTCTATTTTCAGCTGGTTCAGCAAGACACGTTACTGATGTTTTTTTTTTGTGTCGCGCTAGAACTCCCCTCACTCGTAACTCTTTCCCCGCTTTATTTTAGACGCAGTTTCTCAATACAAAAAGCATCTTGTGGATAGGATAGTAGTTTTAGATTTGATTTTATTAAGTTGTGTATGAGAGTGTTGTATCAATCAATCAAATAATATGTATTCAAGAATTATTCAAATATCCGAGAACACTTTTGAATTTTCAGTTTTAGTTTTGGCATAGTGATATTATAGAAGGTCGGAATTTCTTTTATGTAATCGACAGTTCCTACGATAGTCGATTTTTCAGAAGGGGATTAATTTACGTGGCAAAGGAACAACGGTGTGATCTGGTTTTGACGCAGGAACAGCTAGAGAAACGCAAAAAGTCATTGGGTACTTTCATCCCGATCGAAAGTTCTCACGGGAATAGATTTATCTCTAGACATTACCGCGGAGCACTATTCCCTATGTGTGAATGTAGAATCAGGGTATCCTAAACTTTGGCACAGAAATAGCTAGAGGAAAGGAAAACTAAATTAGATACTTCAACTCGATCTAGAGGTTTGGACCTCGGTAACTATTTTTTTTATGTAGCAGCAGTTCAGCAGAAGTTACCTGATTGTCGGCACTGTAGTAACTGGAAGAACGGAGAAGAACATTGAATACTATTTATCGCGATTGATAGTTACCACTGAAATAGTTACTACTTCTCTTCGGAGCTGTGCAACAGTGTCACTAGCAACCTCCGTTGCACTTCTTTCACTTTTAATCCATTAAACATAATTTTGCATTCGGTGATTCAAAAACCAACATAGAGGAGGCACATATTTTTTTCATTTCAGATTGTTCTAGCCAATGTCTATGAGTCTTCTTATTTCCTCTTCCTTCTCTGTTTTAAAATGTCTTATAATTATGTTGTAAGAATGATTTACCCTGAAAATCATTATTATTCTATTTCGTAGCTACAATTATAAAAAATACCAAATTATACTGACCTCCCGAACAAGGCCTTCTACTGCATGAGATGGGTCTGCAGCGTCGACCGTTGCCTTCCATGCCCTCTGGACACGATCCGCACACCGGGCCCTTACCTGTGTTGCGGCACTCCACGCCTGCATCCAGCACAATCAATCCCCTTATTATATAACTCCAAAAGCAATCGGTTTCAAGTCCACTTTCATATGAGAGTGGACTTTAAATCGATATCCATTATCATTAGATCTAGACAATCAAGGGATAGATATTATTGCCAAAACAAGTCAGCTAGCATCATCTGGTTCAGAGTTGATTACGATCAACGTTGCACTCTAAGATTTCACGTTTATTTTAAGTATAAGTACTTACACTGTTAGTATAATTACTTATACTGTACCAGAAGCAATGTTGCGTCAATTCAAGCCCAATAGCTTGATTTCTCAAAAATAGGATTTTTTACTACTATACTGATACTAGGAAGTCAAGAAACTTCACGTTACTACTTACTACCGGTTCGGAAACAAACTGGTGTACTGGCGACTGGCGAAAGGAACTCACCGGCAGTTGCTCTTATAAATTTTAATTAATCAATACAAATTGTTAAGTAAATTATGTTAAAAAATTAATCCCATACATCATCAAGGTAGTTTTAAATTATTTAATAAGCTTTTTGACAAGCTTCTGTTTTACAGAAATTTTTAAACTTTTTAAAATTTAATTTACGAACCAACCCACTTCCGCAGCGATTTTATTGTAAGAACGGATAAATTGTCCTCTAAATGATCTATTTATTTTCTTATCGGGCTTACAACCTGTCACGCAGGACTAAAGAGATCGGTAAAAAGAAGCTATCCCCCTCAATATGATATGGCTGTGTAATAAACACTGGTTATTATATAGCCCCCGGGAATAAAATCCCCGAACATGTAATACAGCAATGTATGTTATAAATGTCTCATTATGAGATGGTTTTTATGACTTAAAATAGAATCAGAAAACCTACGTTTACAATCGTCAAACGTGAAGAATTATTTATCACGACAATAAAATATTTAACTTACTTTAACGCAAACATAATTTATAGCAAAAAAAATAATTGGAAATGGTTAATAAGACTTAAGAGAATACGATTCGAAGCACTTCTCAACGTGCTTCATACAAACAAATTTTTCACTTATTTTTGACACTTGCAGATAAAACACCACGAAATTTCGAAGATATGTTCTAGTAATAAATATCTAATCCTGCAGTGTGTCAGTTTTCTGTTAAATTTTATAGTTCAAAAGTTATACAGGATCTAGTTTTCCATAAAAAAAAATTAAAAAAAGATTTCTAGTTTAAAAAAACATTTAACATGATTCTGCTTGGGATTATAAGTAAGAAATTTCTCAGTGATTGTTTAGTCAATGTCAAAAACAAATGAGAAATTCGTTTGTATGAAGCCCGCTGCGAGGCGCCGCGAATCGTATCCTCTTAAGTTCTAGACAATTACATGAAATCTTACATTAATTAAAATACACAGCAGAAGGTACTACTATATCTGCCAGACTGTTCTTTTGGTATAGTGCGCGCTACGTAAGATGAGACTTGGCGAGTATGCGGTATAGGCGATGAGATCCACTTGAAAAGCTTGGCGAATGCTGCCCACCCTAGCTAAATCATTGTATCGACGTTCTTCTCGGAGTTATTTCGACCAAGTTAGATTGTCTGTCCAAGGTAAACATAACCCTGGTCAACCTTAAGTAAGGTACCAGCGACGTTAATGGCTTTGGCACAACACGTGTTTGTTGAACAAGACCTTTGTTTCGTCCTAATTCATGCCCAGTCCCACTCTCCGTGAGGATTCATCTAGGGTATGCCATGATGAAGATGTCGTCGGCGAACCGAAGGTGTGTGATGTACTCGCCGTTAACATTTATGCCTCGTCCAGTCCAGTCAATTGTTTTTAAGATAGCCTCCAGAGCGTTGGTAAACAGTTTCAGTGACATAACATCCCATTGTCGCAGCAGCTTGCAGCTGGATGTCCCTCCAGTATCATAGTAGCGTTATAAAGACATCTCGATACCTCGATATATCGCCACTTTATACAACATTACTGCAGATAATGCGGTACAAAAGCCTTTTGAAAGCCAGCCTGTTCTGGTAGCTGAAACTCGTCAAGTCTCCCAGCGAGACCATTGGCGACGACTCTAGAGAATTACTTATACATATGGCTATGAAACGATATCCGACGAGACATTTGCCTCTGTTCTTAAAGAACAATACAAACACGCTCCTGCACCACGCCTCCGGTGTAATGCCCTTATGACGGACAACATTAAAAAACTTAGCTACAGACGTTCAAACAGAACAAAAACATATTGAATTCTACGTAGACTCTTAGTTGATAAAGTTAAAAAAAAATAGTTTATAAAACAACTCTAGTCTTATCAGAGGTCAAGGAAATTGCTGACTTTTAATACCTTTTAACTATCGCATGCTTATAAATAGAATTGTTATTATTGTACCAA
This sequence comes from Apoda limacodes, assembly GCA_946406115.1. Taxonomy (NCBI): domain Eukaryota; kingdom Metazoa; phylum Arthropoda; class Insecta; order Lepidoptera; family Limacodidae; genus Apoda; species Apoda limacodes. The sequence goes on along the minus strand of OX291541.1, from coordinate 20,046,495 downwards.
CGATTATGTAGACATACATACACCTTTAAATACTTATTGATCACTTTAATAAATAATGTTAGGTGTAAACAAAAATAATGTAATTAATTACAGAAAAAATAATCCTATGTGCTTTAACTGTGTTATAGTTGGCTATTTTGTCCAATCTTCACTTACTACTTAATAGTTCGTTAAGAATAAAGCTTGGCACACGAAGCATCTAATTTACTTTTTAGTCTGCGAGCGTTGCATGTGAATATTTATGCCGTATGCCTTAACTTTAGACAAAAATATTGTATAAAAATAATAAAAACTATTTCAAATGCGAAAACTATGTGTACAGTGTAGCGACGATGGGGTCACCACATCACGCAGGACTTAAGTGATTTGTTGAACAAAAGCTGCCCCTACAATATAATGTGAGCCATTGATTACCCCCTTCTGGAGATACAAGCCGTGACGTTATGTCTAGGTACATATTAACCTGTCAAATCCCATTAGCTATCTCGAGCTTGTTTTGGTAAATAACTTGCACAAACGTAGGTCACAAAACAATTGACCTGATTACCTCGAAAGTCTTATCAATGTTAAGTAAATTAGTTAAGGATACTTTACATAAAATAAATTTTTAATGGAGTTATTATAAAGTAACACCTATTCATCCCCTATACCTTTCAAAGTACCTTGAATAAATAACTTTAATTTAAAATTTGTAACTTTATGCAAATGCTTACTTTTGTCTACAGAGTTGACTAGTCATCCCACTACCATTGAAATCACAGATCCAATACATATTCATAAAGACAAAATTTCTGAATAAATGTCTAAAGCTAATCAAGCAACTCAATACTAATATACATAAAGTTATTCCAGTAAGTGGGAGTAACTTAGAACCCTGTAGGCACAAGAAATTTCAAACTCAACTCATTTAAAAAGCTTTGGAATGAAATAAAACGCGATTTCCTTTTTTACGAAATGTTTAATGAAAACAAATCCCACACAGAATACAAAATGTTGCTTGATTTTCCTTAACATTCATAGCAGAGTATAGTGCAACAAACTTTTCTGACCCTTTGACCTTATTAATAATATAATTTGGCGACTGTAGTTTTCATTTTTACTACCGGGTCAGAAATTTTTGTTGCACTATAACTATACAATCCGCGCCACGGATCTTTTTGTCTGAAGCTAGCTGCGAGATGCGCGGTATGAATGAATATGGAGTTTTGGCGGCAAATTGAACAACAATCTGATAGTGTTTTTAAATTTTTCAAAATTATTCCATTAAAATTCGACCACAAGTTTTAGCAGTGGTTTGGTTTGGAAAGAACTGTCAATAATTATGCATCATAGACTAGAGAAGATGAATGTAAATCATTACCAAGTAATGACGAGCAACATTTTGAAATTTTTCATCAAAACTTCGGCCATTTAGGATTGCATAAGAGAGCAATGGCATCACGACATGATGCATTACGCACACTGATTCGATGAAAATTATGAATACAGACATCGACATAATATCATATGCAGGTAATATGATCAATAAAATAAAGGAAAATTCAGACACAAAGACCCGTGGTGCGTATTTAAACCTATTAAAACCACTACCTGTAAAAAACTATCTAGTAATTACAACAAAGAAAAAAATCTGAACAAAAACTAAAATCAAGTATGTAGAGATTAAGTACAAAAAAAGGAAGAACTAATGACGTCACTTAACTTCGATAAAACTTTGGATAAAAACAAAGAATTACCAACAGTATTAAAGTTTTTGATTTGAAAATGTGTTATTGTTATACAACTGGTTACAATTATGTCTCCAAAAAATAAATGTTATCAGTTAGCATAAAAATCTACTTATTACACGTTTTAAAAGACTATGGTACTACTTTAAATATTATTCATAAAAGTGTTTGTTTTTACCAAAGTATCAAATATCGCCATATTGCTTTAACGGTCTATTAGGGTAATGATGATATTTAGTAACCAGGGTAACAAGTAGATCCTGTGCACTGCTCTACTGGAGGAGGCCGAGGCGGATTCGGTACTCTCTGGCAACACTGATGTAGTTGTCCACGAAAATTGTCTATGGTAGCTTTTTGTTCGGCAATTTCCCGCCGTAACAGCTCAATAGTTTGATGCATAATCCGCAGCTGACGAATTATTTCATCTGCGAAAAATATGATTTAATTCAAACACATATAAAAACTACACTTGTTTTTACTAAAAACAAATACTTTTACCAGCTTATCTTGCATTTCTTACTACTGACGAACAATAGTAGTAGTAGTAGTAGAACTAGTATATTTATCTCCCTATTAATTTTACAACGCTACACCATGGTTGCAACATGTACCACATTTTTCAAATGATTTATTAAGGTGAATCTGAATCATATTGTTCCCATACAGCCTTCGGTGCAGTAAATATCTATTACTATTAAAAATCCCTATATTAATATTTCGCTACTTAAAATGCGTTATTATCATTATGTTATCATATATTGATATTTATCATTGTCGCAAAGTACATATTCATTCATGAAATGCTAGTAAATTATATAGGTATACACCTGGGTTTTTCTCGATTTAATACATTTATTAATACAATACAAATTTTGGTTACTTAATAATTCACGAGTACGACTATCCTAAATAGCGCTGTATGATAATAACATAGTTATACAGTTTGTATGAAAAATGTTTACATACATACTGTTTCAGATCAGGATAGGTGGATCCAGAGTTTTGTGTTGTTTTGAAATGAATTATACCTACCTTTGAATTATAATTATTTGTAACTAATGTCTTTAAATCGGATCTTAAGTTTATTTCAATTTCACCTTTTAAAAACGTATTTGTTCCTTACCGTCACAAGTTTCTATAGCATTAGAAGGTATATCCCCCCTGTTAGGCTGTGGTAGCACTCCCTCTATAGAATTAGTTCTGTAATCATCTCCTTGCATCTCCTCTCCTCGCTTCCAACTGGCATCTTTCTCAATGAAATCTTTTACTTCTTCCACGTCCGATTCCTTATCAGTTACTAAGGCAGCTGGTCTTATTAATTCGTCCCCAAGATCACAGTTTAGTGAATCTAAGGCAGCTTGCTCGCTCTCATATATTTTTACAGGTGCGTTTTCTTCATGGTACTGATTAGCAAAAAACGTACAAACTTTATTATTATTACTTAATATACAAATTTATTATATAATAACGACATCTCTATGCAAAAAAAATCGAAAAAAGTAATCTCTGGCGTAATTAACGCTTATGTTTTTTTATATATATGGAAAGACAGCAGAATTAAAAGACTGTGTGACCTGAGAACGGACAAAGAATTAAGCTTTTTAAATGTAGAATTAATACTGCGGAAATGAGAGCATAATTAAAAAGTATGTTTAGCGTGACTTTAATGACGATAAGAAACAGGGAGCATTGCGGAGTGAAAGAAGATGAAGTGAAATCAAGCGGAGCACATGAAAGTTAGCGCGGGAAGCCGAGCGGAGCGTGCCGCGGCAGCGGCCGGCGAGCGCCAGAAACAAATCGTACCTGTGTCACTCAGATCAATAAACCATTGTCTACCCTGCGCCCTACTCCTGCCAAACAATTCTAAATTAGAATAATTTGTTTCTGGCACTTCGCGCCGGCCTCTGCCGCGGTACGCTTCACTCGGCTCGTGCGGTGTTCACCATGTAACCTGATGGCTCGTCGCTTCGCTCCTCACCTTTTTGGATTGTTTGCCAGTTTTTTATTTTATTCGAGTATATAAATATGATTTTCTATCGATGAAAATTAGAGAAAAGTAAAATCGATTAAATCCTGTGTTTATTTTTTTCTTTAGACTGGCAAGTATTTTCGTGAAAAAAATGTTTTGTATTTTTAAATGTTGGTGTGTAATGGCGGGCTTTGTATGAAATCAATTTAGTTTTTTTCGTGAAAATCTAGTGTCCTCCGAGAGTTTTTGAATTTTACCTGTGTATTTAAATGTGGTGTTCTATCAGTTAAAACCATCGTTACGTAAAAATCTCACGTTCTTGGAAAGTAAAGAATTACCAAAAAAAAATGTAGTTCGATCTGTCTGACTGTATCAGATTGTGAATTTCGCCTTTTTCACATTTTGAGCCAAAATCATAGTTTTGTTGTTTTTGTGTTAACAAAATAAGACAAGTTAGAGAAAACAGAGTGTAGTTAAAATACCTTCACATGTGATAGAGGAAGAACGAACTGGTGTTATAATTACAGAATAAGATGAAGATCTTCCTCATGTTCCACGGAAATAAAGGTTTTTGTGGCACAGCAATTTGACATATGCCATAGATGCCGAGACCATTTCAATGTTCATAGATTATTATGATTAAATAATCTATAAACAATCCGAGATTAATTTTAATATAACTTTTTCACATTAGAAAAAACTGTTTTGTTGCCTCTGTTAGACAATAAATTCCCGAAACGTGTCCGTATTTTCTTTGTCAAATCTTCTCAAATGGTGAACATTCTTACCAATTTCATCTTATGATGCGCCAACAGCTCCAATAGGTCATATTTTCCAGACATGGAGTGCCAATGCAGGGGTCTGCAGCCTAAAATAAGCTTGACCTTATTGGAGGTTACCATTAGAACTAGGGTTCCTTGAGGTTCCATGTCAAGACTCCAGGAGACTGACTTCAAGTGACCCTCATGAAGACTCTCTAGAGATACTAAAACAAAAAATAAAAACAAATGAAATATTGTAATGTTATATAATTCGGTCGGTTTTGATGTCTGAATCACGTTTTAAGGGGTGGAAATTTAAGGGCGGCTTCTTTCTCGCCTTCTTTGTCTCTCTCTTTCTGCAGTATACAGTGGGAGAGTTTAATATATATATCACCGTAAAATTGTAAATGACGTTAGATTATAATCTACCTAGTGAGATACTATGAAACAAAATGAGGCAGAAATCTCACTGTAAAAATCTTTTAGGGTAGGTTAGGTTCAGTTTCTCTTGTGATCACGTAGATGCGGAGCGAGCGAAACTAGCGGAGCGATCGAATCAAGTTTCATATAAGCTAAAAGATACACTTTATAATATTTTTTGTTCCATAGTAAATATACAATCTCACTAGATAGATTATAATCTAACGGTATTTACAATTTAACGGTGACATATACATGGCTGCGTCAGCTTGGCTGCGTTGTGATGTCGTCATATACGTAACGTTCGCATTTTTATGTTGAGTAAACTTAACATTTTAAATGTCATAGGTATATTGTAATCTTACTCTTATTGCTTTTTTTATTATAGTAGAGTAAGATAGAGGAATCTTCAACCCCTTTAGCATGCAACAGCTCTTCTCGCCGAGCATTCCCGTGGGGCCCTCGAAACACGATAGCCACCTCACCGTCACGACTAGCCGACCCTGCAGCTGCTATGAGGTCGTTCGTTGCTTCTGGAATAAAAAAAACCTTTTTAGCATATTGCTAAAACCATGACTAGTAAGGATCAGTGGTAATCTATATTTATACTTAAAAGTATTTATACAAAAAAGTATTTACACTGATGATTTGTGAAAGTATAAAAATAAAAACAGTTTTTAGATAGAACGCGTTTTTCCTAGTTAGAACTAGTTTTAAAAAACTAGAATTAACTAATGCTCAAAATTAAATATCGTTAAAACTAGTTCTTACTAGACAAAACGCGTTTTTCCGAATTATGGAATGTTATATTCCTAACACGCGAGTAGCTGCAGGCGTTAAAAAACGAGAGAAGCTAAAATTCTTAAGCATAAGCATGCATATGAGGCTTGGACCACGGCTGGTTCTAATAAGGGTCCGAATATTTCCCGAAAGCAACTGCCAGAGCAAAATTCCAATTTATCGGTAAAATATGTGGACAATTTGCGAGCTATCCTTCTGGGACTCGTGCTTTTTGGTCGCTTTCCAAAGCTGCCGAAGGGAACTATTCCCAGGCGGCGTTACCATCACTGCGAAAGACCGATGGTGACTTAGCCCATAGTGCTAAAGAGAAAGTCGATTTACTAGGTTGACTGAAGGTGACAGTAGGTGGCTACTATACCGTGGTGCAGAGAGACCATGCCGGAAATCTCCATAACACAGCGGGAGGTCCGGCGGGCGTTGCTTTCTCTAGACGTTCATAAATACGAACCGTAGTTGACGGTAGTTGCTCTGATAGCATGGAAATTAATGGTGGTGTCCCGCAAGGCTCTGTGCTGTCTCCTACGCAGTTTCTACTGCATATCAATGACACGTTGGACATCAACAACATGCATTGCGATGCAGATGTACTGGACACGCTTATTACACGGGTCGTGCAAACATCCCTCGTTCCGTTATGGAGTAAAACCGCGGAGAACTTGTGTCTCAAAACGAGACCACACTATATATGACTGGGGACGGGTAAGCTTGGTCCGATTCAACCCTAGATAGACACAAGTCTGCGCGTTCACCGCTCAGAAAATTTCATTCACTGTAGTCCCACAATTCCAGAACACTCCCCTCTCCATCTCCAAGAGCATTGGGATTCTTGGAGTTGACATCTCCACCGATGTTCAGTTCCGAGATCATTTGCAAGAAAAGGTGAAGCTCTGGCGTCCAAAAAACTAGGCGTACACAACAGAGCGAGGCTGTGCTCCACGTCGGGGCAGAGGTTGCTGCTTTACAAGTCGCAAGTTCGACCCCATATGGAGTACTGCTGCCATCTCTGGGCGGGTGCACCCGGATACCAGCTTGACCCTTTTGACTCGATTCAACGATGGGCTGTGAGAATTTTCAACGATCCCAAACTTAATTGCCGTAACGTACCCTTAAGTCCGAGGAGAGACTTTGCCTCCCTGTGTGTGTTCTACCGCTTGTACAATGGGATGTGTTCTGAGAAATTGTTCGAAATGATGCCCACGGCTACTTTCTACCATCACACCGCTCGCCATCGGCAGGGAATTCATTCTTACACTATAGAACCGAAATGGTCGCGCACAGTGCGGTTTCAGTAAAACTTCCTCCCGCGCTTGGATTGTGGAATGAGCTCCCTGCCAAGGTTTTCTCTAAGGACTATAGTATGGACAACTAGTTTCATCTGAAAATCAAATATATCGTTGGTTGATTCTAGTTTTGACTAGGTATTTCTAGTTTTAACAAAGGCATTTAGTAAAAACTAGTTCTAACTAGGGAAAACGCGTTTTAACTGTAACATATATATATGCATTATGTATGTTACGAGCGTATTTCCAAATCAAAGATGTAGTTGGGATTTTCATCAGTCAGACTTGTACCTCGGTAGCTCAGTGGTAGAGCACTTACACGGAGTGTAAGGGTCGCGGGTTCAAGTCCTGGCTCGAGGTTAATCTTTTGATTGCATCTTTGATATGAAAGTATTTATTTATATTGATGATATTATAGGCATGGATATGGCATGTATAATATATTTTCTTCTAACACTCTAACCTTCAGGGAGTCATAAACGAAGAGAGATTATTTCTATGTATGTATATTTATATTGTATTTCTTACTTCAATGAAGATTTTGTGTATTTATAAGATTGATGTACTAGGACTTAATAAGTCACTAGGAGTTGTATATACATTATGTATGTATATATACACACTGTTATAATTCACAAATTAATTATGACTCTGTTATGTCTAATGAGAAGAACCAGCGAGAAACTCAGCAGTTGCTTTTTAGGATCCCGTACCTAAAGGGTAAAAAACGGGACCCTATCACTAAGACTCTGCTGTCCATCCGTCCGTCCGTCTGTTACCAGGCTGCATCTCATGAACCGTGATAGTTAGACAGTTGTGATTTTTACAGAAGATGTATTTCTGTTACCGCTATAACAACAAATACTAAAAAAACAGTATAAAATAAATATTTAAGGGGGCTCCAATAAAACAAATGTGATTTCTTTGGTCGTTTATGCTCGATATAGATAATGGCATCAGGTAGACGCTTCAAATATTCACAGAATATTAAGTGACATATTCACTTTAAAAACAAATAATTAAATAAATATTAAACAAATATTTAAGAGGGGCTCCCATACAACAAACGTGATTTTTTTGTCGTTTTTATAGATAATAGTACAGAAGCCTTCGTGCGCGAGTCCGACTCGCACTAAGTCGATAATTTTTTTTTTTTTAAATCAAGACAAATTTGAAGTATCTATTTGAGATTCTACAGACTTTTTCGGTTTTATATTTTTTTCGGTTAGTTACTAACCTCAAATATTTTTGTCTGTTTATCTGCCCGACATGATTTAACTCCAACATTTTTAAATGGCGCCGCTGGGATCAATATAGGCCACCAATATAGGTGCCTATGTATCCGGTATTTGAAATCAAACTGTTCTCAACTTTCGTGAAGTGATTGTTTAGATAACACCTTTTGAGAAATTTTCGACCTAAAACCAACCGGACTACTACTACTACTAGAGATAAGCACAAAAGAATGAACCAAAACTTTACGCAGAGTTAAAAGATCACAGATAAAATGCGAATGGTATTGAATTCGTAAATTATTTGGCTGATAAGAGTTCCTTTACCCAATGAATTTTGAAGCAGATAAATTTCTAGTAGATATAAGAACGTTTTAATCATTTTTTTGTTTGTTACCTAAAAGGAATCGCGTTTTTTCAATTGCTTCAATATAACTGGTACAGCTAGCATTTTTAGCAGGAATAGTGGTCTAATGTATATTTTCTGTGACAAAGTTCAAACCCTACATTACTTCAAGAGTAAACCACCAAATTATCGATGAAAAAGGCTTAGTGTTATTCAACATTAATGGATTTCAGGAATGTTTGTCAGCTAACTAAACTAGTTTGCGTGACATCTAGTTGGCTAATCCAGAACAATTACTATAGAACACGACCTTAATTCTTAACTACTATATAAAAACATTTGTGAAAGTTTAATTGTCCTTGCTTCACTTAACAACGAAAAATCCAATTGAGCTGAAACTTGGCACAGATGTAGTTAAAGAGATAGAGAAGAACAGAAGCACACTGGCATAAGTACATAGGACATTTTATTCCAGAGCAGCATATGACAAACTCTCTTACTATACTTATTAAGTTGTTGCTGTAGGAATCCTATACCGTTAACTGAATTTAGGGCGAGTAAAGCCGCGATCAAAATCTATTGATAAATATTTTAACTGCAAGGTAGAACATCCATTATGTTTGTGCTGTGTTTCCATAATTAGCTAATAAAATATCTATCAAAGGAATTCAAGTACTAAACTTTAGTTGCTTGTTAAGAATTTAAGTTCAGAAGAAACAACCTTAGTATGACACTTTAAATCTTTTCATCCTGACTTTGTTTTATCAAATAATATTAGAAATAATGTACTCGTAAATATCTACGTTCAAAATTATCTAAACTTGTGGCTATGCTTAAAAACTTACTTTACAAGCAGTATTACCCAAACATTATGCAATCATGGTAACCAGAATATAATGCAAGCATTATTACCAGAATACTCCTAAAATTAATTTAATAAAGACAATAACCAAGAGTTGAAAACAAAACTGTTAATGCGTATAATTAATTGAAACTCTTAGTAAGATGAGGTAATGCTAGATAATGCAATTAGCAATAACCAACGTAGTAACTAAGAGGTGAATAAGTATTTCATTTTATTCGTGCGAATTGGCCGAGGTTATTTTTGTTGCCATGACACAAACTTTGAGTCACGCTCCAAACCTGGACATTTTGAATCGACTTTAAAAAAGGAGGAGATTCTCAATTCGTCGGAATCTTTTTCGAAGAAGATTTTTTTTATTTAAATATCTTTCTTATTTAAAAGGGTATACTTCCCAGATGGTCCCATATTAATGTAGTGAATTTAAAACTTAAACTTTTGGAGAAAAAAAAATGGTGTTAATTGGAACTGGTGAAACGCCTCTTATGTTAATGATTTTGTTACGAGTATGGATGTTCTTAGTATACCTACGAAAAAAAAAAAGTAATTCGTCACTTAAAAGTAAAAAATAAAAACTGTTTAACAAAAAACCAATCGGCTTCAAAAAGATGCACTAAAAGGGTAATAATATATCTACTTATTTCCAAAAATCTTATCTAAATTACAGTTTGAAGTTGGTGTCTATGTACCTAACAGTTTAAATACCACACTTCACTTGCATGAAACCAATTTTAAACTGTAATTCAAATCAGATTTTTGGAAATAAGTAATTATTTTTTAGTTCATCTTTTTGAAACTGCTTGTTGTTTTTTTTATTTTTAGTTATTATGGTTACAAGATATAAAATATAATAAATAAAAATTAATTCTATCTAACCATCAAGTATCATTGGTACAATCTATACTAATCCATACATCAAAATAAATATTAAAAATGCGAAAATAACTACCGCTGAACCAATTTAGATAAAATTTGGCATGGAGATAGTGTGAGTCCTTGAAAAAGACATAGGCTACTTGAAAACGTCAAGTGTGAGTCGGTTTTTTTTCTATAATTGAGGAGTTGCCTTCTATAATTGAATGTTACATACACAATATGATTGCTAATTGAAACGAAATCAATTTGTAAATTGACAATAGTATTGTTAAACATCTTAAAAAAGTTTTAAACATTTAACTTTCGCATTTATAATATATGTATAGATACAAAGTTCTGTCAGTTGAAAGTTTCTTTCAAACGTGGTTTACTAATAAATGCGAAAGTAACTATCTGTCTGTCGGTTCCTGTTAACGCTTAAATCGCTGAACCGATGTAGATGAAATTTGGAATGGAGACAGTTTGAATACCAGGGTAGGACATAGATAGTTTTTGTCCCAAAAAATTCAAAAGTTCCCGCGGGAATAACTATAACCAAACTTAAACGAACTATAGCTATGCAAACTTCATTAGTTAAATAAGGAGTTGACGTATGATCTCACTCCGATAACCAAATTTAGGGCGGGTGGAGCCGCTGGCAAAAGCTAGTAATAAATACAATTAAATAATCTTGTAATCCTACGAAAATATGTTTTTTTCACTAAAACACACACTATACAATATATTAGACCCTACCAAATGTTCTTATTTATATTAATGAAAAGGACCTCCTATTTCCCTTACAAATATCGTAGAACGTGAAAATAAAATGCACCATGTGCATTATCGTGCATATCTCGTAAGTCGTCAGCCAATCAGCAGGTAGGCAATCGTCTAGATGATGTCACAGATTGCACGACCTGAGTAACGGCATAAACTATAAAAAGTGGTCTATGGCCATGTACGGTCTTCCTGTCCAGGACAAACGACGTGCTTAAAGAACTTCCACTTGCTGACAACAGGGCAGGTTTTATCATAGATCATTGCTTTATTTGCGTGTATTAGCACGATGACCCGATCCTCAAAATAAGATAATAAAACCAAATTAGCACTTATACCTGTGATTATACTCTGAACAATAACTGAGACTGTTAAAAAGTAGGCATAGATACTAATTAAATTATAACAGTAATATTTCTTAACATACGAAGCTGGAATCTGCTTTTTTTAATATATAAATTAATAAATATATTTGTTTATATTCGATATATGTTGATTGATTTGGGTTAGATTTTGTGTGTGTTGTGTTATATTATTTAAAATTAATTTTTATCACACGTACTCGTAAACACTGTTGTTACGTGCAAGCCAGGCGGGTGCTAAGACCCTAATTACTCCCACGAGCTTTTTCTTTGTAAATTTTATTTTTTGTAAGGCAAAGTGCGCGTTCATAGAACCCACGAGGCGGCAATGACGCGCCTTTTCTATCAAGTACGTATAAAAGCTGAACAGCTGCAAAATACGAACTACGCGCCAAGCAAGCAATTACAAGTTTTAACTTTAACCAGAACTTTTTTAGCAGTGGCGTTGTTTTCTCTGCTTCTATTCCCGCCATTTCTATTGTTTTTAGTGAGTTTATTTATTTATTCACCTTATATATTTATTTATTTACTTACAAATGTGATTAAAAACAGTGTGTGTAACTGGACGGTACGAATATTAAAAACCGTTAACGCGTTAGTAGTTTTTCTCCTTATCACCCTTACAATGTCGTAACTTATCCATCTATCAACATACTACCTCTTTATCTATCTAGGTTACTCTCCATAAAATCTGTGTTCTACCTCTCCATCTATCCACCGTGTACTACCTATATCAGTCTAAAAAATTACTACCCAATATAAGTTTTTAAATTTACGCGTTCCATTCCTAATTTAAAAATAATAAAACAGTCATAATACTAACTGACGCCTGCATGGAATCCAGTCATAGGAAAATACAGCTCTAGAGTTTTACCAACGAACGCACCCGAGGCCACCGTTAGTGTTGTGTGTAGTGATTTTGACAATTATAAAGACAAGGTGAGGGTAGTTCAACACGACGCCTCCACTCGAAGCCGACGACGCCGCGCACCGCCAGTCTACCCATGACCAAGGCTGGTGTAACCCAATCCGAAACGTCGGGAAAAGGTATTTTGCCAAATGACGCGTTTAATCTCGTTTTATTATTTTTAAATTACTACCCATCTGTGTATCTATGTACTACCACTCCATAAACCTATGATTTTCTTCTGTATCTTTCTATGAATAGAATGTATAAACGAATCCCTCATAAGTTCGTCATGTCCGTCTGTTCGTTCGTCCTTATGATTCCGCCGTCTTTGGGTAGATTCTAATAAAGTTGTACAGAGATGTGTATTTTGTTTTCAATTCGTAGCTTGTATACCTATGAGAAATTCATGTGGGGTAATATTGAGTAGGGCTTTGAAAATGCACCTAAAGTTCTTAAGAAACTTTTTTCTAACATTTCATATTGAGAGTTATTTGCGTACAAAGTTAAAAAAATTGTGTCCCCCCCCCCTCTAACTTTTAAACCGTGTGATCTAAAAATCTGAAAACAATCACGATGATAGGGCTTCATTAATACTTACTACCAACAAAAATTGTTTTAGATAAAATCGATTCATAAGTTTTTTAGATATTCATAATAATTCTTATTCTACGGAACCCTAGTTAATGCGCGTAACCCACGCACTTTGCCGGTATTTATGTGTATTATTAACAGTTGATGTTCGTTCCTTCGCACCTTCTAGGAGAGTTTCCTGATGGATGGACAGTTGCAGATATTTTTTTTTCATTATATTAAAAAAATAAGTTAATTACTGACCTAAGTTAACTTGTGAAAGTAAAATCAAGTTTAATACGGACCAAGTTTGATAAGTAGAGTATCAAAGTTGTTGTTGCAACTCGCTGACATCACCTTGTCCTCCTACGCTCACAGATCAGCAAACTGGCTACAAATCTTCTAATTCACTTATACAAGTATCATTTCAATTTTCGTTGGTATTAAGTATTTATAAAGTGATTGTTTTCAGATATTTAGATCACACGGTTTAAAAGTAAGAGGGGGGGACACAATTTTTTCAACTTTAGACGCATTATAACTCGCAATATAAAATTTTAGAAAAAAGTTTCTTAAGTACTTTATGTGCATTTTAAAAGCCCTGCTCAATAATATTCCACATGAATTTCTCATAGGTACAAGCTACGAATAGAAAACAAAAGACACATCACATGACGAACTTATAATGGTTTAGTTTATTGCCATTCACCTACGGAACAATCACATATCAGGCATCAACCAGACTGCAGAGAACTTTTTGCCAGACTGAAGACAACTTTTTGCCAGACTACGGAACAGTTTAGAACACTTATGATTTCAGCTCGTTGAGGGTAGGCCGTGCCCCAGCAGTGGAGACGTATGAAGGCTGGCAATGAGATGATTTCAGCAGTTTATGTTTACCTGGTTGGTACGTTTTTCTGTTCCCTCATATATTTAAGATCTTGTAGAACCTAATACGAACTACAAGTTGCTAAGGACAAAGGTTGCGGCAAAACACTAACGTTTACCTCTCTCTCGCAGCCTAGTTGGTATTGTTATCGGCTGTGCAGAGGGTGTGGGTTCAAGTAATGAACATTTGTGTTCGTCTTGAGTCTGTGTGTATTTATGTGTTTGGAAAAACAAAAGTTATATATATGCATGTATGTATTTCTATCAGTTGTCTGGTATCCATAACACAGGCTTTGCTTACTTTGGAGCCAGACGGCGCTGTGTAGATGTCCAAAAATATTTATTATTTATTTATTTATTACTTAGATTTATACCTGCTGCATAATACATTATTGGAATGTAGATTGTAGATAAATATGAAAACCTTAAAACTGACCTTGCACCCACGAATATCCTGCATCTGTTACGCAGCTCTAAGTCGCGCCGAGAAGTTTTTGAACTTCCAATTTATATCGACTATTAACTTTTTGTATTTATAATCAAGTTTAGTAATAGGTAGACTTTAGGCTTTATAAGTTGCGAATGCTGCTGCCTACTTAACTGGTAGCGTAGGTTCGATCCCCGCACATAAAAATCATATATGTGATAAACATTTGTATTCAACAACCTTTCGGCTTCATCATCAGACCAGCTCTATGACATCATTATATTGCAATGTCATCTGAGTGACGTGAGCATGCAAAATTTCAACTCAATCGAACACTGGGAAGTTGGTCAAATTTAACTTTCAAGGGATAGGCGAAACTAAATAAAAGCTTGTAAAAGACTGTTTGTTATTGCTTAGCGTTGCTACGGAGCAACCAACTAAGTTGATTTTTGGTAGGTACAGAGATTGTTGCAACCTGGCGTTTACCAATGAGTATTTTTCTTAATTTCTCAAGTACATTGATTATTCAAACCTCGTAAAGAAACCCGCATATTTTAAGAAAAACGCATGCGAAGTTCACAATCCGCACTGGGATTGCGTGTGGACTATGGCCCAAATCACTCTCGTTGAGGGTAGGCCGTGCCCCAATAGTGGGGACGTATGAGGCTAATTAGAACAGAGATTGTGAAAGGGATAAGCTGCCCTTTGTCCTGAAAATTTTAAATATTCCTAAATAACAAAAACCAAATTCTAGGGGACAAACTATTAGCTGCAGGTCTATACCTGCTATCTTGCTATAGGTAACTTAATACTAATAATCAAGAAGTTGCCGTGGATATCCCGCGCCGATATTAGAATTCAGCGCAAGCGGAGGCGCTAGCAATAGCTAGTGTATAAATATTTGTATTAGTTGGCACAAGCAAGCTTTACTTAGTTTAAGACCAGATGGCGCTGTGTTATTTGCAAAATGAACAAAATATTAATTATAAACTATTTTATATTAGTAGCGAGATTAGCCTGCGCCGATGTAACGCCCCACTGCGGGGTCGCAGGCCTCTCTTTAGACAAGAAGGCTTAGGCCACAAACTGTATAATCTTAGGCTATAAATCCATTGGACTGCACTGGTTTAGTGCGAATTGGGCGATTATTTTTACTAACTGTGTCCCGCTGTTATACACGATTACTAAATCGTTAGTAAATCAATATTTATCTTTAGTTCAACTTAATGTCTGATAAAACGCCCTCGCCACTTGTTACAAAAACCACGTAATTAGTGGCTAATAACACTACAAAAACAAATGAGTGTGTGCGTGTTCTATACGAGCGGTAACAGGATCGTAACAGAGGGTAGTTGTGACCGACACGCTAGAGAGCAGCGAAGAGTAGCCATATATACTGCACAGGCAGGCTAATCCTTACCATTAGATGCAGAGAGGTCCGACAAAAGGTCCAATATACTGAGGCTAGTTGGTGGGGTCGCTCTTACAAAATTTAACCAACATGGTTAGACAAAAATCACGTATTGTAGGTAGGTATTGTAAAACCTGTAAACTAATAATTACCTACAGTGATTCAATAAATTTGGAAACGTCCCCACAATACTAAGGCTAGTTGGGGTCACTGCCTGCCCCGCACTGACCTTTGCCCTGTCTAGACATCTTTCGTCGAACCTTTGTATCCAATCCTTGCCACTCCATACTCTGTGCCTATCGCATGAAGTGCTGTGACGTACTATACTATGACATAGAAGGAAAGAAGCTTGTATAATGAAAATAGCAGACGGTCCATTAGTACGTCGACACTTGAGGACTTCTGTTTTTGTTACAATAATATCTAACATCTGTGACTTTAATCATGGCATGCCATTACGGAGTTTATAGGATTCGGATAATACGTAGGTACATTTTCTCCATCAAAGCTGGTAAAATTTCTAAAGACTTTTGTTAAGGCAGAACATATACATAGTAGAAACGCTAAGTGATCTTACTCGATCATTTCTAAGCCATACACGATATCGAAATTAATTATTGACCCTAAAAGTGCTTCACAAGCTCTATTATTGCTACCATTGGATAGAGCTCGTGAAGCACTTTCAGGATCAATAACCAATTTTTCGATATCGTATATAGTTTGGAAATAATCAAGTGAGATTACTTATCATTTCCACCCTGTATATGTTCCTCGATCTACGTAAACGTAAAGTTAAGGAAGTTTAATTGCAACATTTTTGAATCCGCCGTACAATTTTCTACAAATCCGCCTTAGTGGCGTCACATTATCATACTTTTAATATCCACTCAGTTTTCCCTTGCAACCAGGGTTGCAAATGAAGAAAAAAAGTGAAATGAACAAAAAAATTTGCAGCGTAAAATTTAAATAAAGATATTGAAAAAAAAAATTTAGGCTTAAAAATATGTAGTCACCTAAAGCTTTACATTTAGGTTTTTTTTGGTTTAATATTTTTTATTTAAATTTTACGCTATTTATAGGTACCAATTTAGGGTTTTTTTTAATATTCAATTTTAAAAAAATATACCGCGGATATCATAGCACTTAAATGGGTATAGAGCGTTCTAGCTTGGTTTAAAAAAGGTACTTTTGGAATATTTATATGTTAATTTCTCAAAAAGTACATATCTATCTGAGGAAAAAAATTACTTTGACTGATGTATTTCATTAATTGTTTTTTTTGCGATTCGGTAAGCACTGAATCCAAAACGGCGACAATACCTTTTCATTCCAAAGCGACCATGTAAATCTTGTGTGAACGATATATCGAAAACTTACCTTCCTGTTTACTTAGTAATTAAGTACCTACTTTTTTTATACCAAAAAAAGGTGGCAAAAAACGTAGCGGTCCACCTCATGGTAAGCGGTCATAGCAGCCTATGGACACTTGCAACAACTGGGGCATCACTCGCGCGTTGCCGACCCGTCAAAAAACTAATGACTTATTTGTTGAAGAACTACATACTATACAAAGTCTACGCTAACCACTTTAGAGACCTTTTTGACTCCTTTCTATTCCACTTTCATTCAAATATTACCAAAAATAATATAAAAAAACTGAAGATTTGTTTTAGATTTAGATCTAAAGTAACTGTAGAAATTGAAGAAAACAAATGAATACAAGCATAGTTCTATATGTATACATAACTGTGTATGTATATTTTGTTAGTCTTAAGAGACCATGGCAACGAGGATATCTCTTAAGTAAGTGTGACAAATAGATTTTCCGATGGTTATTAAAGGCAAGGCTGATGCTTGAGTAAGGTCTGTAATAGTGTCTTAAGTGCTTGTTTTGCCCTAATGACCTCTAAACGCGTGGCCTGCTATCCCGGATTACATTATACGCGTTTAATTAATTTTGTAATTTGTACTGTGCTTGATTCTCACGACTACATGCCAGAGAACTTACGTTATAAATCTAGAGTCTAGAGTATCACCACCTTATTTAACTTCTATATTTTTCAGACATCAATAGTCATAGGCATAAGTATTTTTTTTTTGGGAAAATGGTCAATAGAAATACAATAGAATAGATTTTTCGTGTGACAATTTAAAAGTTTCCTAGTCTGACAATTTAATAATTTCTTCGCGACCGTTTAATTGATTCCTCATTCTTGAATTTTATATATAGTTATATAGATTATTTGTGTAAGAGTTTAAAAGAATCCTCATTCGACAATTTAATTTATCCATCGCAAGGATTCAATAGATTCTTCGTGTGACAATATAAAATTTTCCTCGCCTGAAAATTTAACTATTTCTTCGCGACGCTTTAATTGATTCCTCATTCGACAATTTCATATATTATTCTCAATCACCTTAGAAGGTCATTGATTATTCTTCGTTAGAGGATTATAAAGATTCTTTGCGTAATAGTTTAAAGAATCCTCATTCGACAATTTTATATATTCTGCGCAAGGATTTAATAGATTCTTCGTATGACAATTTAAAAGTTTCTTCGTCAGACAATTTAACAATTTCTTCGCGACACTTTAATTGATTCCTCATTCGACAATTTTATATATTACACAATTATATTGATTTTTTGTGTAAGAGTTAAAAATAATCCTCACTTGACAATTTAATATATACTTCGCAAGGATTTAATAGATTCTTTGGGTGACAATTTATAGATTACATGTGCCTAATCTTTGCAATGGCATAGATTCTTCGTGTGACAATTTAATAGATTCTTCGTATGAAAAATTATTTGATTTCATGGGCCTATCAATTACATATAGATTCTTCGTGCTTAATAGATTCTTTGTGTAACAATTTAATAAATTTCATGTGCCTCACAATTGCATAGATTCGTCGTGTGAGAAATTAATAGATTCTTTGTATGACAATTTAATAGATTCTTCGTATGAAAATTAGATTTCATGTGCCTTACAATTATATATAGATTCTTCGTGCTTAATAGATTCTTCATGTGACAATTTAATATATTATTCATTTGGCAGTTTAAATAAAATTCTTCGTGTGAGAATTAATAGATCCTCGTGTGACAATTTGATAAACTCTCCAAATAAAAATAATAATTAATAATTCTTGTAACAATTTAATAGACTCTTCGTGTTAAGATTTACAGATTTTTCGTGTGACAACTTAACAGAATCCTCACGTGACAATTCAATAGATTATCGGAGGAGGATTCAGTAGATTATTCGTGTGATAGTTTAATAAATTCATCATGTGTTGTGTAACTTAGACTTTTTACGTTTATTTTTATTTACCGTTTTACTTGAAATTGCAAAGATAATATTTAGACACTGGGTGATAAAAATAATTTACTTTTCAAACATTTTGAGATAGAGCAGCATAAATAATTAGAATTACAAGTAAAATACAGTGATTTGTATTTGTTTTAGTGTAAATTAATTATAAAAAGGGTTTAAGTGTAGGAATTCAAGTATGTAGTATGTATTTTAATGCAACTTGAAATCACACATGGCCGGTTTTTGCTGTATATTAAGAATAATATACGTTCAAACGTAATATTATTTGTAACAAATCGTTATTATCAAAACTTAACAATAGAAACATTATATATGCACTTAAACTTTATTTTTAGACAAACATCTGAAATGTGGATTTATAGGCAAAAATTCCATGCTTACCTTGGTCCAGGGTGAGAGTCTGTACAGCAACCACAAACGCCAAAAGCAGGACAGCTGCGGTAGCGCACATGGCTCTAAAAGCCATGCTTCTTGCTGTAACGTCAAGACGACAATTTAGCACTTATTATTATTCTTTTCTTTTTCAGGAATCAAATGTTCCCTGTAAAATTTACTCAAAAACTGATTTATTTACAATAGCTTTTGTTCGCGAATTGTTTGTTTTTTTTATTTAGTAATCTAATGTGTTTAAAATAATACTCGCATCAGAGTAGGCTCCCCCGCAGTGAGCCCTTGAGTGTTGGGCGCTATATCATTTTTTGTCGCATATTTTGCATTTACAAATAAAAAAAAAGCTAAGTGGTATTTTCCGGTTGTCCTAGAATCATGAAATTTGACACGCAGCAAGTTCATCCTTACATCACAAGTATAGGAAAAATTCCAAAAACTGATAATCAAGGCATAAACCTTGATTTAATATATATATTTATTGTTGATATAATAAGTTTGTACGGAACCCTCGGTGCGAGAGCCAGCCGTTTTTTTACATTTAAATGAGCTTTGCCATAATCGCTAAAGTCCCCTTTTTACTTTATATTTTGATTTTAAAAAATAACAAAAATTTAGGTCTGCTCTAATTGTTTCATAAATTTTTAATAAGCCAGTAAAAAAAAAAAAAATGGCTTTGCAGAATCTGTTATAATGCTGAACGCTTATGCTTTTTTTTCAATTTTTAATCAAAGTACAAATTAAAATTCAAAGAACTTTGAAGATTAGGGCTTATCAAGTTTGTATAAAAAACATTCTACAGACTCTAAAGTGCATAATGAACCTCGTTAGTAAACAAATCACGACCATATATAGTATACTAGCTTTTGCCCTTTTTAAATTCGGTTATCGGTATAGGATTCTAACGGCAGCTCTATATTTTAGAAAAAAAAAACGACTCACACTTGATGTTTTTAAGTAGTGTAAGTCCTTCGATACGCAAACGATCTCCATGCTAAATTTTATCTTAATCGGTACAGAGGTTTAAGCGTGAAGTAGTAAAAGACAGACAGACAGAGTTACTTTCGCATTTATAATATTAGTATGGATATCTAGTACCTACTATATCTCCGCAACCAAATTAGATAGAAAGTTGTGGTTTAGACCAGAATTTAGGTTAATACAAACACAACACCCTTTATTTTGATAACACATTTTTCAAAAGTGTTATTGTATTGCTTTTAAGTGATTATATTCTCTTTATTGCTTTGTTTTCTGAAACAATTTGATAAAAATATACCTAATGTTTAATGTTAATTTATAAACGGTATACTATTTGTTATAAAAATAGGTATAATCAAATTAGTGTACTTAAGAATATTTTTTTGTCGCAGCGTTAAAGTTGCGATAGATTGTAAATAAATAAATAGAACATGACCTTTACTAGTTATAAGATTATTTATTCTTTAGCTTAAAGTGATAACGTCGCTATCATGAAATTTGCGTTGCCAACGTTGTTTTGTTCCAATTTTATGGATAGAAATAACAGAAATAATAATTAAAGTATGTGCTATAAGTCAACAATTAATTATTTTGAATTTTGAATATTGGGTATCATTTAGAAATTATAAGACCAGTAGACGTGTTTAAAAGATACATAATTAAGAATTTAAGATAAGACAGGTTACTAAGTAGGTACTGTAAAAGACCGTAGGCAAAGAATTTTATAAACACTGCCGTAGGTTTTGTAGTATCATTACATCTCATATTTTTCTACTGCAAGATATTTATTAATTTATTTGGCTTGCTTTTTGTATTACAAAAACGAATATTATCTCAGTCTCAGACTCATAAGTAGGTATTCATACTTAAACATATATGTACATAACATTACGTCTGGCGAGAGTAGGCGTAGGGACAACCGACTTCAGCTGGCTCGTGGCACACTTTTTTGCTCGTATTAATTTTTGACTTCACCTTCGCTTAAAAAGAACTTAGAGCCCTTGTAGACTTTTGTTTTTTTACCGGACACTGCCATCCAATGAATAAACGGACTGTGCGCAGTGTTGCCTATGTAGGTTACAATGAAAGCGTGTACATAGGTTCACGTGCCGGATGACGGACCGTTGCAAATTTATTTTGAAACTTTTCTGTCGGTCCCTGTTAATACAGACGTTAACAAGGGCTCTTAAACGAACTCAATAGGATTGAAACACGTTGGACGAGGTCCAACTCTATCTTAGACCATTTTCTCTAAAACCTCTTTTGACTCTTCCCCATTTACTTTAGCCGCAATTTTCGTGCATCTTCTTTTAACTTTTTACTTCTCGGCCTGCTTATCGGTACCAGCGTACTATTATTAATACCTTTCTCAATCCTTGTCACGAGAATCCTGGTTATTGTGGAAAAGTTAATCAAATAATTTGTGTTATTTTTAAAGAACTTTTTAAGTTACTTAAATTGTTTTGTTTCACTGGCCAATAATTTTCTGTAGCTAGTTTTTTTAATTATATTTTTTACTTACTTTAATTAATCCATGCTGCTAAGAACAAATCAATCATTATTTTTATTGTTCCACTTGATCTGTTTCACTCCTCCTAGGTACGCACTTACAGTCTTTTAAACACTTGCTTGCTCGTATATTTTCTCTTCCTATTTTTTTTTTATTTATTTGTAGTATCTTGTAAGAAAATATTCACTCAACGATTTCTTTGTTAAAGATCGGTTTTTTTAATTAATACATACCTATAAATAAAAATAAATATATGGAGTATACATACCGCTTTAAGTTTCCAAAATTTAAACAACTTCCTCCGCACTAAGATTGCTCGCGAATTGTTCGGTGCGTGTGGCGCAGACACTGCGTGTGCGCAAGATGCTCGCGCAGTGTGCGGTGCGACTGACTCACAGAACACATCCACCCAAAGACTGTCGAAACTATCTCAGCATCCACGGCGTACAAGGAATAACAGATGTTCAAATCGCTTATGACGAAACACGTTAAGCGAACCCACAGCAAGCAAGTCTTATTTGGTAGCTTAATAAATATAGTCGACTAACTTCTGCCCGCGGCTCGCGTGTACTTGACCCAACTCGTCTCTTAATAATATAAAACAAAGTCGATATCTGCATCTGTTCGTATGTTTGTTTGTACGGTTAGTTCTCCTAAAATACGTAACGGATTGTGATACGGTTTCAATGGTAGGGGAGCCCAGAGGGTTCGGACAACGGAGTAATCAGGGCGAAAAAGTGTGCTGTGTAAATAGAGGACAATGAGAGGTTACTGAAAAACTATCTGAAAAGTTTCAGATACCTATATAGGCACCCCGTGATCAAGGGGCGGTTTCAGATTCCTAAAGAGGACAAAGAATGCGATCTACAAGCCGTAAACGACAATTTAAAATGCCTATATTTTTGAAAGACAACTTAAAATTTGATTCCGATTGTTAGCGACGGACCACACGAAACACATAAATAAGGATAGGATAGGATATAAGGATTAAAATGTAAACATTTTTAAATAAGGATTTTTTTTTTTTTTTTTTTTTTTTTTTTTTTTTTTTTTTTTTTTTTTTTTTTTTTTTTTTTTTTTTTGATAAATAAAGTCGTATTGACACAATAGGGTAGCTCTAAAACGATACGTAAAATAATAAGTTAGTAAGTTGTAAGGTTCGTGAATTATATGATAAATAAATAATAATAAGTTGTAACGTTGCAAGTGACGAAAAATAAAGTCACAACAACTAGGTTAGAAGTATGTCGTTGCAATGTAAGACAGAGTATTAAAGGTTTGCTCAACTACAAGTGTAAAGGTTAAGTAAAATAAGTAAATAGTAAAATGTATAAGGAATTACGTAGAAATAAGTTAATGTTAGCGCATAGTGTTCTAGGATCGTATATAATATTGTGACTAAGCAACTATAGGTAATTTCTGTTAAGATTTAATGTGTAAGATTTCATAAAATAGCTTAGGTAAATAATTTGTAAAATAAAATGTTATGATTTTATGTAAGTCGTGTACTCAAGCAGAGTTGAGTTAAATTCTTAATAATTCTCGATAATTGTATAAAGAAATCAATAATGTTTAGTTAGTTAAAATTTAGTTAAAAATCTATTTGTATGACGTACGTGGACATCTTCTTTTACCCCTGTCGGGTAAAAAGAGGTACGGGTGTCGGGGTAAGAACTAATGTTTTACCCCATGACCCGGGCGAGTCTCGAGGGTGAGCGCACCCTCGGTGATTGTTTAAAGAGGGCCTACTTTTCAGGCCCTCTGTCGGCATTATAGTGGCCACTTAGAAAGCGGCGAAGAAAGAAATAAACAAAAAGACCAAAATAAAATAAAACCAGGGAATAAATAAAACAAAAATAAAAAGAAATGTGAAAAAATTTCGAGAAAGTACGAAAAATCTAAAGAGCAAAAATGATAATAGTAAAAACAATTTGAGCAATTTGACAATACAAAAACTAAGCAAGAGGCTTAGTTTTTTAGTGGAATTAGCTCCCTAGGGAGAGGTCGGCCCTCCGGTGGACGGGCATGTAATGGCGCAATGCCCCTTAGGTGAGGATGCGCACTGTTGTCCGCCATGTCAAACAGCCGGGCGGCCAGTCTGGCGATAAACTCACCTATCGGCTCTGCCTTAGTGTCCCTAGCAATTGTGTCGTTGCGGACGTAACGCGGAGCGCCCGTTATTATCCTTAGCGACTTGTTTTGCACAACTTGGATCTTTTTCTTTTTAGTGGCGGATAGCAATGCGTACCAAGCCGGCGCGGCGTACGTCAAACGGGACCTAACATAGAGCTTGTATAGCCGGACTTTGGTTTTAAGCGGCAGGTCAGATGAAAATAGTGGCCTTAAGGCCGCCCTGGCGCCGACCGCTCTGGCTGTCGCATGCTCGACCATTTTGGTCATGCGCAACCTGCGGTCGATAAAGCAGCCAAGGTATTTCACACTGCTCTGCCACTCAATTACCTGTCCGCGGAATACAAGCTCTTTAGGTAATAGTCTCTGTTGGCCGGTTAAGATGGCTGCCGTTTTTGAGGCGTTTACTGCTATCCTCCACTTGTCAAGCCAGCACGGGAGGATATCCATTAATCGCTGCATTTTAGCGGCGGCTAAGTGGGACTTACGGGATGAGCTCATGTACGCGCTGTCGTCAGCATACAATGCTAAGGTGACGTCCTGTGTGCCTGGCGATAGACCGCTATCGCTAAGCGTAGGAATGTCATTGGTGAAAAGTGCATACAACAGAGGGGAAAGGCAACTGCCTTGTGGGACCCCCGCTGTAATGGTCTTAATAGGGGAGTTTTTATTGTCAACCGAAACATAGAAACTCCGCCCCTCCAGAAAGGAGGCTATTATACGCCCGAACATGGGGGGTAAATTGGTCTCAGAGAGTTTGAACAATAAGCCGGCGTGCCATACACGATCAAAGGCCTTCTCTATATCGAGAAAGACCCCAACCGTGTACCTGCCCTTGTTCATTTCAAAGGCCATATGGTGTAAGACGCGAGTAAGCTGAAGAGTGGTGCTATGATTACTTCTAAAGCCAAACTGTTCTGGCCTTAGACTGATAAAAGGTGATATCCTTTTCAATAAAAGACGTTCGAACAGTTTGGCTATGTTAGAAAGTAAAGTGATCGGGCGATAATGCTCTGGTTTCTGGCGGCTCTTGCCAGGCTTCGGTATGACAATAATTTTGCCTGTCCTCCAGGCCGTGGGAAAGAAACCTGTGCGCAGGATTCCGTTAAAAATACGGGTTAAGGCCACAAGACCTTTCCTGGGCAACATTAATAGGGCCGTGTTCGGAATTCCGTCAGGGCCGGGGGATTTCTTTTTATTTAAAAAAGATATGAATTTTTTGACCTCCTTAGGGGAGATAAAATCATCGCCTCTAAGTGGGTCAATATGACTGGTAAGGATCTGTTGTATACGCTCCTCAACCAATGTTGTGTGGGCGTGGTCGACAATGGGATTGGGCCTAAATTGGTCCTCGAAATGGTCCGCCAGTAAACCCGCGCGTTCCTCAGCTGAGTACAGACGGTTACCTAGCGTGTCTACAAGGGGGTGTATGGGTGCAGGGGTGTTGGTCATACAGCGAGCTAAACGATATAGAGCGGTATCGTTGTCGCTGGCCTTTGAGATTGTGTTATCCCAAGACCATTTCCGATAAGTTGAAATTTGGTTCGATAGCTCAGTACCTAACTTATTTAACTCTTTTTTAATTGTTGGGCAACGAGTTCGGCACCACAGTCTACGAAGCTCTCGCTTTTGGCTAAGTTTACTACGGAGATGTGCCGGTAATAAACTTTTCCCCGAGGTTGACTTGGCAGACGTGGTGCACTGAGCAAGTGCGGAGGAGATAGCAAAAGTAAGTGCCTGAGTGGCTGTTTCCACTTCCTGTGGGGTAGACAGGCCACCGGGAGGGAGTTTGAATGAGTTCAGTAATTCTTGATATTTTGTCCAGTCCGTGAAGTTTTTCATTGGTGGTAAAGGTTTATCCCTAATAGAAACTCCGAGGACCAGTAAGATGGGAAGGTGTTGCGAATCGATATCATGGAGTGTTTCTAAAGAGATGGGCCAATTGATATTACGGGCTAGTGCTATGTCTAGTACGTCTGGTTGAAATAAGTCCTGAGAGGGATAATGAGTGGGGGAGCCGGGACCAATTACAACGTAATTGTGCGCCGCGGCATCGATTTTCAAATCTCTACCTTCATTGGATGAAATTCTTGACCCCCATTGTCGGTGTTTGGCGTTGAGATCGCCGAGTATAAGTGTGGGCGTGTCATCGGACATAATATTTTTTATATCGCCGGAAATGAAAGGCACCTTAGGTGGTTTGTAGGCGGCAAAAACCTTAAGTTCGGTGTTACCGACTTTAAGTTTAATGCCTATCGCTCTGGTTGAAACAAAGCTTGGCAGGGGTAAACTTTCGTGGACAATGTCTCTACGAATCAACACTGCTGTGCCCCTGTAAGCGATGTTATTTATGATATTTATTTCGTCCCGCCTGTAGACGAAATAGTTAGGTAGACAAAAATGTTGCTCAGGTCGCAACTTGGTTTCGCCCAGCAGCACAATATGTATATCATGCTGTTGGACTAGCAACCTGAGATCATCGGTCTTACCTCTTACCCCCCCTGGATTCCAGTATACAATCCTTAGATTGAAGAGAATTCCTGGACCAGGAGGTGGGTAAGCTGCTGTAGGCCGCGCAGTAGTGCGGGCAGCGGATTTTGACCGTCTGCGATGGCCTCGATAGCTGCATTAAGTGCGGCGATGGACGCTCTGGCAATGTTAAGAGACAATGGCGAGACACAGTGAGCTGGCGCAACATAAGGTGCGCGACCCCTGGGGGGTAGTGCGGGGGTGGTAGCAGCTGAAGGAAAGCTTACCTTACGCTGAAAAACTGTGGACGGGGCTAGCGTACGTGCGGGGATGAGGGGTTGAGGGGGTGGGGGGGGTTTAAATTGGATGGGCGGGGCTTGCGTTTGGTCGGGAGGGGCGGCAGCAACGATGGGGGGGGCAACAAACGGCGGTGGCGCCAACTGTGCCTCGACTGAGGGAACTAAAGCAGGCGTACCTTCTTGTTGTTGCGTTAGCGACTTCCCTCTACCTTTGCGACCTCTCTTCGTTCGTTTTTTGCGAGGGGGTTGTGTTCTGTCCGACGGGGGGTTGGCGGGGGGCATAAGGGTTGGACCCTGATTACGATCGTACTCTTGTGTCCCCAGTACTGGCAGGGGTAACGGTGCTTCTTTCCGTGGGGGTGGTTGTTTCGGGGCGGCGGGGGCACTTTTCACCCCCATCTTACGCGCCTCCCTCTTATATATTGGGCACGACTTGTCATTTGCCGCATGCTCTCTTTTGCAGTTAGCACACGTTGGGGTGGCTTCTCTGTCGCGCTTGCAGTCCGCCGTGGGGTGGCCCTCTCCGCAGCGCACGCATCGGATCGGACGGTGACAATTGGCCGATGAGTGGCCGAAGGCTTGGCACCTGTGGCACTGCGCCGGCCCGGGCTTCGCTTTCCACGCAGTGATTGTTACACCGGACATACTTAGGAGCTCCGTTATGTTATAAATATTTTGGAGCTCTTTTGGGTCGTACCTTTCTAGTAGTTGGCCGAAGTAAATGCAGACGGGGCGGCCTCTCGCCCCCGGGATTTGTCGTATGTGCGACAGAGGGAAGCCAAGTGCTGCCATTTCTTCAGATAATTCCCCCAACGGTGCGTCTATGGGGAGGCCTTTTATGGCTATTTTCTGTGGCCTCTCGTTGTCAAGGCTGTAACAGTACCATGACACTGTACTGTCTGTCTTGGAGAGCTCGTCGATATAGGCCGCCACCACCCTATATTCGTCCGGCGATTGTGGTATAAATCGCACGCCTTTGCCAAACGGGCGTGCGTGCGGCGCGTGCTTTAAGAGGGAGCGCAGCTTTTTTAAATGAACCGACCATTGCGGCAAATTCTCAACAATGATCGGTGGGTACCTGGCTTTCTCCTTAGGCTTTTCGGGCTGGGCAGGTGTAGGCTGGGCCGGAGTGGCCGACACTTGCGCGTAGGACTGGCCGGTAGTTTGCGGTGAATTAGTGTCCATATCCATTAGAGCGACAACATCGGTCGCTGCTGCTTGCGGCGGTGTCGGTGCTGC
Organism: Apoda limacodes; assembly: GCA_946406115.1. Classification (NCBI taxonomy): domain Eukaryota; kingdom Metazoa; phylum Arthropoda; class Insecta; order Lepidoptera; family Limacodidae; genus Apoda; species Apoda limacodes. The sequence continues at coordinate 20,018,541 of OX291541.1, read as the reverse complement.
GGCGGGTACAATCGTGTCTTGGCTAAGGCTGTTGGGGGCGGTTATCATCTCTCTGGCTGCCGCGCGGGCTTGCTCAGCGGGGTTTTTAGTTGGGCTTAGTGAGAAGGGACGTACCTCACGACCCGTTGTCCTACGTGGGTCGCTTGTTGATGATTTAATGGCGATCGACGGCGGGTGGGCACGCGGTGGCGGATTGAATGGCGTCGATGGTGACATCAATGAGGCGTCGCGGGATGCCGACGCCGGTGGGGCGTGTAAAACTATATCTGCGTTAGCCGCAGGGCCGGCTGTTACCTTACGTGGCGTGACGCCGTCCGATGGAGGAGAGGCCTGGATGGGAGACAGCAAGGTGGGGAGTTCCTCATCTTGAAAATACTCATACTCATACTCGTCACCTGTCTCCGAAGTGGCGTAGCTCGTGGTGCCCGAGCGGGCTGAGACCATAGACGCAGCCGACGGCGGGCGCGACGGTGGAAAGGCTGCGGCGAAAGTGCCGTCGGCGGCAGTAACCTGTCCCGTAAAAAGATTCTATCTTCCACACTTCGCTGTCGAACACCCAGTAAAAAAGAAGCCCAGAATCGTCTTCAATGCAGCAGCCAAGTTCCAGGGAAAGAGCTTAAATGATGCTCTTCTGCCCGGTCCAGATCTACTCCAATCACTGTTTGGAGTATTGCTGCGCTTCAGAGAGGGGCCAATTGCAATAATGGCCGACATACAAGACATGTTCCTCCGCATTAAAATTAGACAAGAAGACAGGGACAGTCTGAGGTTCCTTTGGCGTGGAGAGAAAAGAAAAGAGAAGCCAGAGGAATATAGAATGACTTCTGTCATTTTTGGTGCTGCCTCATCACCAGCCACGGCAATCTACGTAATGAACAAGAATGCTGAAGAGTACCAGGAGACCCGCCCAGCAGCAGTTAAGGCGATAAAAGAGAATCATTACATGGATGACTATCTTCAAAGCTTCCAGTCTGTTGAGGAAGCAAGAAGAGTATCAGCAGAAGTTAAGGATATCCATGAGCGGGCGAGTTTCCACTTGAAGGGATGGGCAAGCAATAACCCGGAAGTGCTCAAGGGTTTCCGAGAGAAAAATGAAAGCGCCAACCTTGAGCTTACCAAAGAAGAAAAGACACTGGGCCTGAGGTGGCTCACAGAAGAAGATGTTTTAGCCTTTAACATTGGGCTACGTAATACGCCAACAGAAATATTAGATGGCAGAAGGGTTCCCACAAAAAGAGAAGTCACGAGCGCCGTGATGTCTACATTCGATCCCATGGGCTTCGCTACGCCAGTCCTGATCCAAGGGAAGAAGTTGATTCAAGAAATTTGGCGAACACAGATTGGCTGGGATGAGAAAATACAAGAAGGCCAACAAGAAGCCTGGCGAAAGTACATAAAGGAAGTCGCTACCTTGGACAAGTTGAGGATACCAAGGTGCATTTCGCCATGCCAGAGAGAAGGGCAGCTGCACACCTTCACAGACGCTAGCGAAGAGGCATACGCGGCGTCTGTATATTGGAGGACCAGAGGACCAGAGGGTGAAACACACGTCGTGCTGGTGGCTGGAAAGGCAAGGGTCTCGCCGACAAAACCAGTCTCAATCCCGAGGCTGGAGCTACAGGCGGCTTTATTGGGAAGCAGACTAGCAGCCACCGTGGAGAAAGAGCTCAACCTCATGGTCACTCAAAAGACGTACTGGACCGACTCAAGCACAGTACTTCAGTGGGTGCAAGCTGACCCAAGAAGATTCAAGACGTTCGTGGCTCATCGATTGGCAGAAATTGAAGAACTAACAAAGCCACAGGAGTGGAGATGGGTTCCAACGAAGATGAATCCGGCTGATGACGCTACACGGAATACGCCTAGCGACTTCAATCACACTGCTAGGTGGTTCCAGGGCCCAGAATTCCTAAGGCGAGGCGAAGAAGAGTGGCCCGCCAAAAAGTTTGGTTTGGCCAAGGGTGAAGACCTGGAAGAAAAGGCAAGTCACAAGGTCACCACCATTAAGGCAGTAGAAAAGGAAACACCAGACTTAGGAAGATTCTCGAACTGGAGGAAACTGGTCAACACCATGGCAAGGGTGTTTCAGTTTATCGATGTCCTGAAAAAGAAAGTCGAGAGGGTCAACACAGCGCGAGACAAGGACGTCACATGGAAGCCGCACAATAAAAATAAGAAGAAAGCACAAGCCAAGCCGGTGATTGAAAGAAAGAAGGAACACAATTTTATAAAAATTGAAGAGGCTTTCCAAAAAAAGGCAGAAGAATATTTAATTAAAAGAAGCCAAAGTGAAAGCTTTACAAAGGAAATGAAATGCTTAAAAGAAAACAAGCCATTGGAAAACGCAAGCCGCCTACGAAAAATCGACGTTTATCTAGGCAGCAACGAAAAGATAAAACTGCGCAGTCGAACAAGAAAGTTCACGTTTAAAAACGCAGTAAATAACCCACCCGTAATAGATGGGAAACATAAGATAGTACAACTGATAATTCAGTACTATCACAGAAGGTTTTTACACGGTAACACTGCAACCGTAATGAATGAGCTGCGGCAGAAGTATTGGATTTTGGGCCTAAGGACAGCGGTAAAAGCAGTCATTTACCAATGTCAATGGTGCAAAGTCAGGAAAGGTTCGCCGCAAATCCCGCCCACTGGAGACCTGCCCGGGGAAAGGCTACAACATCACGCGTATCCTTTCTCCAATGCAGCCCTGGACTACTTCGGGCCAATGCAGGTCACCATCGGCAGGAGAACAGAGAAGCGCTGGGGAGCGCTCTTCACCTGCCTAACGACAAGGGCAGTACATTTAGAGCTAGTGCCATCACTAAGCACTAGCTCCATGATCATGGCGCTGCGAAGAATGGCAGCGAGAAGAGGAATGCCAAAGGTCATCTTCAGCGACAACGGGACAAACTTCGTCGGAGCCAACCGAGAATTGGAAGAAGCAGCCCTAGAGAAAGGTATAAGGTGGAAGTTCATACCACCAGGAAGTCCAAATATGGGGGGCGCATGGGAAAGGATGGTACGCTCCGTGAAGACGTCGCTGGCCGCAGTACTGCACGAAAGAAGTCCGCCAGAAGAGGTACTGCACACACTGATGACAGAGGTGGAACACGTCGTCAACTCGCGTCCGCTCACCGAACTCAGCATGGAGCCGGACGATGAAGAAAGTCTGACGCCTAACCACTTTCTGATTGGAAGGTCCTGTGGAACGATGGCACCTGGCGAGTTCACCGATCACGAACTAGTCGGAAAAGCCAGCTGGAGGACTGCACAGCGACTCACCGATCACTTCTGGAGAAGGTGGATCAAGGAGTACCTGCCGACGCTGATGCCGAGAAAGATCAGCGGAAGGACTACGAGCGACCCAGAGGAAGGCGTCGTGGTACTCATCGTGGATGCAAACCTGCCACGAAACTCATGGCCACGTGGCAAGGTGCTGAAGGCGTACCCAGGACCAGACGGAAGAGTGAGGATCCTGGACATCCAGACGAATGGAGGAGTGCTGCGCCGCCCGAGTCGCCGTGTCGTCGTGTTGGTTCCAGCTACATCGTCGCCGCAACAGGATGGAGTGCTTCGCACTGCGGGGGAGAATGTTAGCGACGGACCACACGAAACACATAAATAAGGATAGGATAGGATATAAGGATTAAAATGTAAACATTTTTAAATAAGGATTTTTTGATAAATAAAGTCGTATTGACACAATAGGGTAGCTCTAAAACGATACGTAAAATAATAAGTTAGTAAGTTGTAAGGTTCGTGAATTATATGATAAATAAATAATAATAAGTTGTAACGTTGCAAGTGACGAAAAATAAAGTCACAACAACTAGGTTAGAAGTATGTCGTTGCAATGTAAGACAGAGTATTAAAGGTTTGCTCAACTACAAGTGTAAAGGTTAAGTAAAATAAGTAAATAGTAAAATGTATAAGGAATTACGTAGAAATAAGTTAATGTTAGCGCATAGTGTTCTAGGATCGTATATAATATTGTGACTAAGCAACTATAGGTAATTTCTGTTAAGATTTAATGTGTAAGATTTCATAAAATAGCTTAGGTAAATAATTTGTAAAATAAAATGTTATGATTTTATGTAAGTCGTGTACTCAAGCAGAGTTGAGTTAAATTCTTAATAATTCTCGATAATTGTATAAAGAAATCAATAATGTTTAGTTAGTTAAAATTTAGTTAAAAATCTATTTGTATGAAAAGTAAGAGCGTGAATTTTTACAAAATAAGCAATACGTTGTGGATTACGCTCTTAACCTTTTGCTTAGTTCAACAAACTTCCGCGCACTTTGCCGTGGAGCTACTAGGCCGGGCGTGAATTTTGAAATTATAAGCAATACGCTTGCGAGACGCCCTTTGCATTTTTTGGCTCTTAAAGCCACAGTTTGTGAGATATCTGTATGAATTCTATTTCATAATGTTTGTAAAATTAATAGCTATCTGTAGGAAGTAATTGTAATGTAGAGAAAATTCATTTTTATATTTTAAAATAACAAAAACATGTACCTCCATACAAACGAGTTGTAGACAAGGACAGCAAGAATTGTAAGAGTAGTCTAGCTATAATTTACAACCGTAACGGTAATTTTATGGCCTGCCGCTTTGTTCGAAATTGTTTAAAACTCGAGCGATCCAGCGGTCATGGTCATTCCCGATTCGACTCTTGTGTTGTGCGGTCGTGTTTTCGAGCGTCAAGTGCTCTTAGTGTGCTCCGTGCAGTGGTGACTCAGCTGGTGCGCATTCCTGTGTGGTGTTTTGCCTCAGCGCTGACGACCTCGAATTGTTGTTTGGTTTATTGCCCGCAATTCCTGGAAAATCGGCCTGAGTGTTGAAGCACTGCTCGGCAGTGTGTATTGGCTGGGAAATTGCTTCTCGGCCCGCGCTGAGTGTGTTTGTGCGTTCTTCAACGCGCCCATAACCGAGTGTTTATCGAAGCGATACTGTGCGTTTTTGTGCGTGAGTGTGTGTTCTCGTAGTCGCGGAACTACTACGCATAGCGGTGACCCTCGCTTGCCTCTTTGACTGTTACCGGTTCGCCCGGTCTGAGTCCGGCTTTGTGTTAAATCGCTAGCGTAGTATTTCCGCTTCAGCGGTTCGCCGCTCCGTGCATTCTCGCGTTTTAAGTGTCGATTGCGTTTTAGTTTGTAGAAATCCAGTTCCGAGTGCTCAAGGGCTGGTGGGTGAGATCGTATAGCTCTTTTCAGAGTTGCGGTCTACCTAAAAGTTTCTCGTTTATAAACGTCTCGTTGCTGGGGGGAAACCTAACGGTGACAACGTAACCCCGGCCGTAGGAGTAGGAGTTAGGTACACACCAGGCAATCCGTAGCACTGCGGGGCGCCTGGCCACATTTAGGTATTCTTGCTCCTCGCCAGCAATGGTGGGGAGTCACTAGGCACACAAAAAATCTACACCTCGGTCACTCCCGCGATGGCCGAGCAACTCATCGGCTTGTCCCCGGACCAGCTAGGGGCAATCGTGCAAAATCTTGTTCGCGATCGCCCAGAGCTGGCCCACGCCATCTTCACGGCGTTGGGGCCTGCCCTCACTGCGTCCAGCACAATCGCGCCCTCCCCGTCCGTCTCATCGCGTTCGACTCCGCGCTCTCGCTCGCGCAATCGCTCGCGCTCTCTCTCCCGCGAACCCCGCAATCGCGACCCGCGTCTCGCTCGCCGCGCTCTTCGGGCCCCTGCGCCCATTCGCCCTCCCACTCCGGTAGCCGATGAGACCCCTTCTCGGTCTCTCGCTACCCCGCCCCCCGCAACCTCCGAAACCGCACCCCGGTCTCCAGCAGCCGTAATGTCCGCTGAGTCGGCGTTGTCTGAGGACGACGAAGGCTTCAAAGTGGTTGGCCTGGGAACCAAAAAGGGTAAAAAACGGAAGAAGTCCGCCAAGTCTAAAAAGGCTTCGGCGGCATCCGCTCAGGAGTCTTCTACTCCTCCTCCCTCCGACTCTGAGGCTAAACGCCTCAAAGCGCCTAGCGCTTCCGCGTCCCCGTCCCCGTCCACCTCGGCGGCCAGCCCTGAGCTAGCCGCCATGGACACAACCCCCCCCGCCGCCACCTCTTCGCAGTCCGACTGTCCCACTTCGGGACGGAAGGAAAAATCTCCGCCGCCCATCGTCATCAAAGACAAGGGGGCCTGGCCGAACATTGCTAACGCTATGAAGGCCAAGCGTATCAATTATACGCACGCCCGCAATGATGCCGAGCGCGGCATCAAAGTGCAGGTCCCGACACCGTCAGATTTCCGAAATCTGACGGCCTTCCTCACGGCTCAAAAATATGAGTACCACACGTACTCATTGGCCGAGGAACGCGTTTTAAGGGCAGTCGTAAGGGGAGTCCCTAGGGAATTCTCCACCACGACTGTCCAGGACGACTTAATCGTCCAAGGCCTCCCCGTACGGGAAGTACATCGTATGTACAATGGCCGAAATAAGTCCGAGTGCTACGACATGGTGCTCGTTGTACTAGACCTAACAAAAGAAGGCAAAGCCATCTTTAACATCAAAGATGTTTGCAGCCTCAAAGGCATCAGGGTCGAGACTCCGCACAAGCGGTCGAACCCGAGTCAATGCCACCGATGCCAGCTATATGGCCACGCGCAGCGCAACTGCAGACGCAGACCGCGCTGCGTCAAATGTTTACGCGATCACGCCACTCCGGACTGTGATCGCGATCGCTCAAACGCATCCGACCCGGTCGCTTGCGTACTCTGTGGGAGTGAAGGCCACCCAGCGAATTACCGCGGGTGCCCCAAAGCTCCCAAACAGAGCTCGCGTAAACCCCATCAGGGTAAATCGCGCCCATCCGCCCCCCGCCAACAGGCTCCGCTCGTGCCTGCCCCCCTCCCGGCTGTCAACGCCTGGAGCCGTCCTCCAGCGCTAGTAGCGTCCAAATCGAAGGAGACAGACAAACTTTTGTCTGCTCTCCCCGGGCCCGTCTCAGTTACGGGCATTCCCTACCCCGCCCCTCTGATGTCCCGGGACATCCCGCGTCCAGCGCCCATGAGAAGTGCACCCGCACCTCTCGCGCATACGCGCCTTGCCCCCCCGCGCCCCTCTTTCGCGCTGCCCTGCAATGCCGTTCATACGGCCGAGCAGCAGCAGCACCTCGGCATTCTCGCCGAGATTTCTTGGGCCTTCGACGCGGCCAATTTCGAGATCGTGTTCGCCGAATACGAACAGATCACCGATTTCTCTCAAATGCTCGGCTTCATGGCTAAGCATCGCGATTTCTTCGCCGCCCTCCGCAGGGTAGCTCCAAAACCGTAGAATCAAAATGGATTGCACAACCGCGCGCGAAAAACCCCGGTCCGTCTCCATAGGCTATTTTAACGCCAACGGTCTCCGCAACCAAAGAGAGGAATTATCGCAATTCCTCTCGTCCCAAAAACCGGACGTCTTCCTCATCCAGGAAACGTTCCTAAAGCCCGCTGTCCGTACCCCTTCAATCGCGAACTATCGTACCGTCCGTAATGATAGAACTGCCTCCAATCTCGGAGGCACTCACATCTATTACAGGCGCTCCCTGCATTGCTCCCCTATCGATCCTCCACCGCTTACGAATTTAGAAGCATCCGTCTGCCGCTTAGCGATGACCGGCCATCAGCCGATCATCATTGCATCGGTTTATCTCTCTCCCCTAAAAGACTTGCTCGAGAGCGACCTTCAGTCGCTCTTAAGTTTAGGCGACGCCGTCATTCTTGCCGGCGACCTAAATTGCAAGCATCGCCGCTGGAACTCTTCTGTAACTTCACAAAGAGGCAGACTCCTCGACGATTTAGTTGACAGACTAAACTTTGACATCATCGCTCCCATGACGCCCACTTACTTTCCCCACAATACTCGGTTTAACCCCGACGTACTCGACATAGCACTTCTAAAGAATGTAAGGCTAAGCTTTCGCTCTATAGAGGTGCTTGACGAACTTGACTCGGACCACCGCCCTGTCGTCCTCCGATTAGGTTTCCCTTCGGACTCTCCTCCCGACACTAGAACCGTGACGGACTGGGATAAATTTGGGCAATTGCTCGAAAATCCCAGCTCGCCACATCTAGATCGCGTTCCCAACGTTATCTCATCCGCGACCGATCTTAACGTAGCTATCGACTCACTCACTAGCCACCTGACCGCCACCGTTGGCGAGTGCTCACGACAGGTGCCGGTTGGTGATTATCACCACCTAATCCTGCCTCAGCACATCAGGTCGCTAATGACTGAGCGTAACGCGGCCCGCCGCGTTCGCGACCGCGCTCCCACTATCGAAAATAAAGCTCGCTTCAACGACTTACACCGCCGTGTAAGAACCGCTGTAGCTGAGCTCCGCGCCCAACGTTTCGGTGATCTTATGGAGAACATTTCTCCTTCTCACCAAGCTTATTGGCACTTAGCCAGAGCTCTAAAATCCGAAACCGCAAACTCTCTCCCTCCGTTAACTCGTCCCAACAATAGCGTTCCCGCGTTCAATGACGACGAAAAAGCGGATTGCCTAGCATCCAGCCTCCAAGCCCAATGTGCCTTAAGCACACAGCCTTTCGATCCCGATCACGTGCGCGAGGTAGACGGCGAAGTGGAGCGCAGAACTTCTCTGCCTCCACAAGACCCCCTGCCCCCTGTCACTGTCGACGAAGTCATACAGGTCATCAAAGACCTACGCCCCCGTAAGTCCCCCGGCGCAGACGGTATCTCTAACGATATCCTAAAGCGCCTCACTCTTCCCCTTATCTGCCTCCTAGTAGCGATCTTTAACGCTGCTATGGAACATTGCATCTTTCCATCTCAATGGAAAGATGCAATCGTTATAGGCATCCATAAGCCCGGCAAAGCTCGTACCGAGCCGTCCTCCTATCGCCCTATAAGTTTACTAAAGGCCCTTGGTAAACTCTATGAACGCCTCCTTCTCGCCCGCCTACGGAACTCTATAGTCTCCAGAGGCATTTTAATAGACGAGCAGTTTGGCTTTCGTGCCAAACACTCATGCGTCCATCAAGTCCTCCGCATAACGGAACATATTCTTACTGGCTTCCAGCCAGCATTAGGTAAGACCCGTCACACGGGCGCTGTCTTCTTCGATGTAGCGAAAGCTTTCGACAAAGTCTGGCACAACGGTTTAATTTTTAAACTGTACAACTTTCAGTTGCCAGATCGTCTCGTGCTCATCATACGAGACTATTTGTCGAATCGTAGCTTTCGCTACAGAGTTGAAGGCACTCTCTCCTCCCCCCGCCCCATAGAAGCAGGAGTCCCGCAAGGGTCCGTGCTCGCCCCCGTCTTGTACCTTCTGTACACTAACGATATCCCAAAAACGATAGGTACCCAATTAGCCCTCTATGCGGACGATACCGCTCTCTATACTACCGATAGGCAAGTGAGTCGAATCACTGAGAGACTCCAATCCGCTATCACCGCCCTAGGCGAGTGGTTTCGGAAATGGAGAATCGAGGTGAATCCCGACAAAAGCTCTGCCGTCCTTTTCACCACAGGCAGCCCTCCGCGGCCAACTTCCCTCTCTCTCTTCGGTCGTGCCATTCCCTGGCAAAATAAGACCAAATATCTCGGTGTGACCATGGATAGACGTTTGAACTTCCACGCTCACACCAAAATAGTCAGAGACCGAGCCGCTTTTGTCCTCGGTCGTCTCTATCCCATGATAGGCAAGTATAGTAAGATGTCGCTTAGAAATAAGCTAAATCTATACACAACTTGCATCCGCCCCATACTAGCTTATGCTAGCGTAGTCTTTGCTCTGTCCAAGCGCAATCTCCACAAACTCCAGACCCTCCAAAACCGCTTTCTCAGAGCGGCCTCTGGAGCCTCTTGGTACGTTCGCAATGCGGACCTACACAGAGACTTCGAACTTCCCACGATTCCCCAGTACTTTAAAGACTTGGCAGTCCGCTTTTTCGAGCGTACGCAAAATCACCCGAATAGATTAGTTGTGCAATCCACGACGTACATTCCCCCCGATCGTCCCCGTCGCGGTCGTAAAACTATACTCAGGCGGCCTCGGCACGTACTAACGTCCCCAGATGACGATCTCGCTGTCCGGATAGCGAGATTAGTCTCTACTACGTCGACCCCGAATAGGGCCTCCCTCCAAACACGACGCCGACGTCCCCGGGTTCGTCGGCGCCCACAAGGATACACTAGGTATCAAAGAGTGCCGGGGCGCTTCTCGCCCCCACTCAATCGCAACCGCACCCGCGTAACGGGGAACTCCCCTCCTGGCGGTGACTCACCTTCGGGTTCGAGACTCACGCCGGTCGAAGGGACGCCCCCGAGAGCGACAACCCAAGCCGAGGCTTCCCCCGCGGGAAGCCCTTGAGCGTTGGGCGCTATATGGGCTGAGGCTCCTTCAGAGTCTCGCCCCAAAAGTCCGGTGAAGCAGTAATGGCTGCAACAGCCAACTGCATAGTCAGCTCAGAAAAAAAAAAAAAAAGGTCATGGTCAGTTCGCAGTCGCAGTTCGCAGCAAGAAATCAAGAAAGGAAGAACCAACAATCAAGGAAGAAACTCTGCAAGAAAATAAGTGCTCAATTGAAGGTTCAAGAAAGAAACGCTGCTAGGAAAAAGGAAGAAACTCTGCTAGAAATTAAGTGTAAAATAAGTGCTCTAGTGTAAATAAATTCTTCACAAGAAGACTCAGCTTCACTTCGGCTATTTTATTTTGCGCTCAAGAAATCTTCGTGGTCAGCGGTTCACAAGTGCGACACCCGGCTTCACCCGTCCGGCCCGCAATACGGTCGCCCACAACATACAGTCCACTATAAACACGTCAGTGGCCTAGTCTAGTAGCTAGCTACCGTACGGTTGTCTAATTTCTACGGCGCTTCGTTGTCGTAGCTTCGTTTTAGCAACCGAGGAAGCTAGCCTACGCCCGTCGCCGCTGTGCGTGTTCGTAACAATTTTCTGGTCCTGTCGAGCCGGATTTGGGAAAAAAGAAGCCGTCAACATGCCGACCACAAGATCCGATTCATCGCGTTCCAAGACGACCGAGTCAACCCAGACGAAGACTACTGGAGAGAGCAGCGGTACATCGAGAGATTGGAGCCAGTGCACGCCGACCGAAACTAGTACTGACGTCACCAGTCAGTCTACGAAGACAATAAGGACAGCCCCCCCCAGCACCAGTGCAGAAGAGTCCGGGGAGCTGAATATCGTAGCTGACACCAACAACGCAGTACCAGCCAGGCCTGCATTGCCACCGCCTGCACCGCTGCCCAAAGAAAAGGGTACAACGAATGGTCAAGTCCAAAGGAGGAACCGTGACATCGACACGCAGTCCGTCCGCTCAAACAAGAGAAGACAAGCGGAGGCTCGTGCTAGAATGGAGCTGGCTCGTAAAGAAGTTGAGCTGGCTCAAGCCAAACTAAAGCTAGCAGAAGTGGAAGCCGAGTCCGAAGAAGAAGAAGAAATAGAGATCTTCGAAAGGACCCATGAAGTGGAGGAATGGCTTGTCCAAACTGAAGAGAGGCAGGACAAGCGAAGACATCATCACGAAAGGCCAGCTTCAACCAAAGAAAAGAAGAGCGACATTCAAGAGCTGGCCCAAGCTATCGCTAAGCTCACCGAAAAGGCTCCAGACACAGCAGCAGCATCCAGATTCACCGAACTTCCATACTTCAATGGCAATTGTGAAGAATGGCTGGCTTTTAGAAGGTCATTTGAGGATACAGCTCCATCCTTGTCCAACGTGCAGAATCTGGCACGTTTACGAAGGGCAGTCCAAGGAAAGGCAAGGGAAGCTGTACAAAGCCTGCTATTCACCGCCGAAGATCCGAAGGAAGTCATGACGGGACTGGAAGCAAGATTCGGAAGACCTGGAGCCCTGGCCTTAGCTGAGCTAGAAAAAATGAAGAGTCTACCAAGGGTCAATGAAAACCCAAGCGACATCTGCCAGTTTGCAAGCCGGGTCCGAAATGCAGTAGCAAGCATCAAAGCACTGAAGAAGAGTCAATACCTCAGCTCTCCTGAAACATTGAAGAGCCTAACTGAAAAGATGCCGTCTTCTATGAAGTTCCGTTGGTTTGCGTACCATCGAGAAAGAAGGGATGAAGAGATGCCTGAGCTCATCCTACTGGACGCATTCCTCGGACTAGAAGCCGACATCTGTGGGGACTTTGCTCCACCTGAAGAGCTGAGGAGGACTTACAAGGCGGTTCCACCACAACCAAGGAAGCCCTGGGAACCCACAAGCGTACCGAAGAGAAATTGGGAACCAGAGCACAAATCAATAAACAACGTACGGGAGCCGCCTCAAGAAAGGAAGAAAATCGCCTGTACGGGATGCGAAGGCGATCATTACTTGCTTGACTGCAAAACTTTTAAAGAGGCTGAACTGAATGGAAAATGGGACATAGCGAAGAAAACAAGGACATGCTTCAAATGCCTACGCTTCCGGCACTCAAGGTTGAATTGCAAGGCGCCGGTATGCAAGAAGTGCGGCAGATGGCATCACACGTCCCTCCATTCAGAGAAGCCGCCAAACAGAGCAGAAGCACCAGGCACCAGTCAGTGTTACCAACTGGGCCAGCAGGAAGGAGAAGAAGCTGAAGAAAAAATCGCTTCAATCCATACAACAATAAGTAACGAAAAGGTCTACTTAAAAATAATGCCAGTAGACGTATATGGACCGAAGGGGCATGCCAGGGTCTTGGCGCTTCTGGACGAGGGCTCAACGGTGTCACTATTGGACTCAAAGGTTGCTGAACAAATTGGAGTCAATGGGAAGAAAGAGACTCTGACAATAGAAACCGTTGGCGGAAAAATAATTAAGAAAAATAGCTCCGAACGTCTGAAAATTAAAATTAAAGGGGCCTACAGAAGAGACAAGAGGGCAATAGAGCTCCGAACAATGGAGGACCTTAAGCTGTCGCAACAGAAGGTGGCAATAGAGGACATCCGTAACTGCCAGCATTTAAGCGCCATTAAAGATCAGCTGGTCTACGATAAAGAAGAGCCCAAGCTTCTAATCGGGCAAGACAACTGGGGACTCATAGTGACAAGAAGATTGAAGAAGGGAAAGAAGACTGAGCCCGTAGCCTCACTCACCAGTCTCGGGTGGGTGCTACATGGCTGTGACGCTGCTTCAACAGTAGCAGTGCATTTTGTCAACCACTGTCGCATCTCGAACGAAGAGGAGATCAATGAGATCGTTCGAGACTTCTTCAAATTAGAGTCCCTGGGGATCGAAGCCAAGCTGCCGAGCCATGACAGCGACAGAAGAGCCCTGGAAGTCCTGGAGAAGACAACAAAGAAATTGCCTGATGGGCAATACGAAACTGGGCTTCTGTGGAAGAAAGAAGATGAAGTTCTTCCAAACAACTGCAAGCAAGCCTTCAGGAGATTGGAAATCGTTGAAAAGAAGCTGGATCAAAACAAAGAGTTGAAAAAGGAATATGAGATCCAAATGACCAATCTCCTCGCAAAGGGGTACGCAGAGAAGGCACCGTGTAACGGCACTGATGGAAGAACATTCTATCTTCCACACTTCGCTGTCGAACACCCAGTAAAAAAGAAGCCCAGAATCGTCTTCAATGCAGCAGCCAAGTTCCAGGGAAAGAGCTTAAATGATGCTCTTCTGCCCGGTCCAGATCTACTCCAATCACTGTTTGGAGTATTGCTGCGCTTCAGAGAGGGGCCAATTGCAATAATGGCCGACATACAAGACATGTTCCTCCGCATTAAAATTAGACAAGAAGACAGGGACAGTCTGAGGTTCCTTTGGCGTGGAGAGAAAAGAAAAGAGAAGCCAGAGGAATATAGAATGACTTCTGTCATTTTTGGTGCTGCCTCATCACCAGCCACGGCAATCTACGTAATGAACAAGAATGCTGAAGAGTACCAGGAGACCCGCCCAGCAGCAGTTAAGGCGATAAAAGAGAATCATTACATGGATGACTATCTTCAAAGCTTCCAGTCTGTTGAGGAAGCAAGAAGAGTATCAGCAGAAGTTAAGGATATCCATGAGCGGGCGAGTTTCCACTTGAAGGGATGGGCAAGCAATAACCCGGAAGTGCTCAAGGGTTTCCGAGAGAAAAATGAAAGCGCCAACCTTGAGCTTACCAAAGAAGAAAAGACACTGGGCCTGAGGTGGCTCACAGAAGAAGATGCTTTAGCCTTTAACATTGGGCTACGTAATACGCCAACAGAAATATTAGATGGCAGAAGGGTTCCCACAAAAAGAGAAGTCACGAGCGCCGTGATGTCTACATTCGATCCCATGGGCTTCGCTACGCCAGTCCTGATCCAAGGGAAGAAGTTGATTCAAGAAATTTGGCGAACACAGATTGGCTGGGATGAGAAAATACAAGAAGGCCAACAAGAAGCCTGGCGAAAGTACATAAAGGAAGTCGCTACCTTGGACAAGTTGAGGATACCAAGGTGCATTTCGCCATGCCAGAGAGAAGGGCAGCTGCACACCTTCACAGACGCTAGCGAAGAGGCATACGCGGCGTCTGTATATTGGAGGACCAGAGGACCAGAGGGTGAAACACACGTCGTGCTGGTGGCTGGAAAGGCAAGGGTCTCGCCGACAAAACCAGTCTCAATCCCGAGGCTGGAGCTACAGGCGGCTTTATTGGGAAGCAGACTAGCAGCCACCGTGGAGAAAGAGCTCAACCTCATGGTCACTCAAAAGACGTACTGGACCGACTCAAGCACAGTACTTCAGTGGGTGCAAGCTGACCCAAGAAGATTCAAGACGTTCGTGGCTCATCGATTGGCAGAAATTGAAGAACTAACAAAGCCACAGGAGTGGAGATGGGTTCCAACGAAGATGAATCCGGCTGATGACGCTACACGGAATACGCCTAGCGACTTCAATCACACTGCTAGGTGGTTCCAGGGCCCAGAATTCCTAAGGCGAGGCGAAGAAGAGTGGCCCGCCAAAAAGTTTGGTTTGGCCAAGGGTGAAGACCTGGAAGAAAAGGCAAGTCACAAGGTCACCACCATTAAGGCAGTAGAAAAGGAAACACCAGACTTAGGAAGATTCTCGAACTGGAGGAAACTGGTCAACACCATGGCAAGGGTGTTTCAGTTTATCGATGTCCTGAAAAAGAAAGTCGAGAGGGTCAACACAGCGCGAGACAAGGACGTCACATGGAAGCCGCACAATAAAAATAAGAAGAAAGCACAAGCCAAGCCGGTGATTGAAAGAAAGAAGGAACACAATTTTATAAAAATTGAAGAGGCTTTCCAAAAAAAGGCAGAAGAATATTTAATTAAAAGAAGCCAAAGTGAAAGCTTTACAAAGGAAATGAAATGCTTAAAAGAAAACAAGCCATTGGAAAACGCAAGCCGCCTACGAAAAATCGACGTTTATCTAGGCAGCAACGAAAAGATAAAACTGCGCAGTCGAACAAGAAAGTTCACGTTTAAAAACGCAGTAAATAACCCACCCGTAATAGATGGGAAACATAAGATAGTACAACTGATAATTCAGTACTATCACAGAAGGTTTTTACACGGTAACACTGCAACCGTAATGAATGAGCTGCGGCAGAAGTATTGGATTTTGGGCCTAAGGACAGCGGTAAAAGCAGTCATTTACCAATGTCAATGGTGCAAAGTCAGGAAAGGTTCGCCGCAAATCCCGCCCACTGGAGACCTGCCCGGGGAAAGGCTACAACATCACGCGTATCCTTTCTCCAATGCAGCCCTGGACTACTTCGGGCCAATGCAGGTCACCATCGGCAGGAGAACAGAGAAGCGCTGGGGAGCGCTCTTCACCTGCCTAACGACAAGGGCAGTACATTTAGAGCTAGTGCCATCACTAAGCACTAGCTCCATGATCATGGCGCTGCGAAGAATGGCAGCGAGAAGAGGAATGCCAAAGGTCATCTTCAGCGACAACGGGACAAACTTCGTCGGAGCCAACCGAGAATTGGAAGAAGCAGCCCTAGAGAAAGGTATAAGGTGGAAGTTCATACCACCAGGAAGTCCAAATATGGGGGGCGCATGGGAAAGGATGGTACGCTCCGTGAAGACGTCGCTGGCCGCAGTACTGCACGAAAGAAGTCCGCCAGAAGAGGTACTGCACACACTGATGACAGAGGTGGAACACGTCGTCAACTCGCGTCCGCTCACCGAACTCAGCATGGAGCCGGACGATGAAGAAAGTCTGACGCCTAACCACTTTCTGATTGGAAGGTCCTGTGGAACGATGGCACCTGGCGAGTTCACCGATCACGAACTAGTCGGAAAAGCCAGCTGGAGGACTGCACAGCGACTCACCGATCACTTCTGGAGAAGGTGGATCAAGGAGTACCTGCCGACGCTGATGCCGAGAAAGATCAGCGGAAGGACTACGAGCGACCCAGAGGAAGGCGACGTGGTACTCATCGTGGATGCAAACCTGCCACGAAACTCATGGCCACGTGGCAAGGTGCTGAAGGCGTACCCAGGACCAGACGGAAGAGTGAGGATCCTGGACATCCAGACGAATGGAGGAGTGCTGCGCCGCCCGAGTCGCCGTGTCGTCGTGTTGGTTCCAGCTACATCGTCGCCGCAACAGGATGGAGTGCTTCGCACTGCGGGGGAGAATGTTAGCGACGGACCACACGAAACACATAAATAAGGATAGGATAGGATATAAGGATTAAAATGTAAACATTTTTAAATAAGGATTTTTTGATAAATAAAGTCGTATTGACACAATAGGGTAGCTCTAAAACGATACGTAAAATAATAAGTTAGTAAGTTGTAAGGTTCGTGAATTATATGATAAATAAATAATAATAAGTTGTAACGTTGCAAGTGACGAAAAATAAAGTCACAACAACTAGGTTAGAAGTATGTCGTTGCAATGTAAGACAGAGTATTAAAGGTTTGCTCAACTACAAGTGTAAAGGTTAAGTAAAATAAGTAAATAGTAAAATGTATAAGGAATTACGTAGAAATAAGTTAATGTTAGCGCATAGTGTTCTAGGATCGTATATAATATTGTGACTAAGCAACTATAGGTAATTTCTGTTAAGATTTAATGTGTAAGATTTCATAAAATAGCTTAGGTAAATAATTTGTAAAATAAAATGTTATGATTTTATGTAAGTCGTGTACTCAAGCAGAGTTGAGTTAAATTCTTAATAATTCTCGATAATTGTATAAAGAAATCAATAATGTTTAGTTAGTTAAAATTTAGTTAAAAATCTATTTGTATGAAAAGTAAGAGCGTGAATTTTTACAAAATAAGCAATACGTTGTGGATTACGCTCTTAACCTTTTGCTTAGTTCAACAAACTTCCGCGCACTTTGCCGTGGAGCTACTAGGCCGGGCGTGAATTTTGAAATTATAAGCAATACGCTTGCGAGACGCCCTTTGCATTTTTTGGCTCTTAAAGCCACAGTTTGTGAGATATCTGTATGAATTCTATTTCATAATGTTTGTAAAATTAATAGCTATCTGTAGGAAGTAATTGTAATGTAGAGAAAATTCATTTTTATATTTTAAAATAACAAAAACATGTACCTCCATACAAACGAGTTGTAGACAAGGACAGCAAGAATTGTAAGAGTAGTCTAGCTATAATTTACAACCGTAACGGTAATTTTATGGCCTGCCGCTTTGTTCGAAATTGTTTAAAACTCGAGCGATCCAGCGGTCATGGTCAGTTCGCAGTCGCAGTTCGCAGCAAGAAATCAAGAAAGGAAGAACCAACAATCAAGGAAGAAACTCTGCAAGAAAATAAGTGCTCAATTGAAGGTTCAAGAAAGAAACGCTGCTAGGAAAAAGGAAGAAACTCTGCTAGAAATTAAGTGTAAAATAAGTGCTCTAGTGTAAATAAATTCTTCACAAGAAGACTCAGCTTCACTTCGGCTATTTTATTTTGCGCTCAAGAAATCTTCGTGGTCAGCGGTTCACAAGTGCGACACCCGGCTTCACCCGTCCGGCCCGCAATACGGTCGCCCACAACATACAGTCCACTATAAACACGTCAGTGGCCTAGTCTAGTAGCTAGCTACCGTACGGTTGTCTAATTTCTACGGCGCTTCGTTGTCGTAGCTTCGTTTTAGCAACCGAGGAAGCTAGCCTACGCCCGTCGCCGCTGTGCGTGTTCGTAACACCGATTAAAAAAAAAATTTTATCGCATATGTCAAATATTTTATTTCTCAACGCCGTAACGGAGCACTCGTATGCCTAGATTTTCGGCATAGACACAGAGCTATAAGTATAAAAGATACTTATAGGACTTTTTATCCTAGTCAAGGGCTCCCAAGAGAATAATATGCTTTGGCTCTATTCCTTCACGTTGCAACAGAGATAGGTTGACCTGATTTTTAGCACATAGATGCTAAGATAAATACAGAATATCTTTGTATGAAATATCTTTATATTTATATAGAAAATCTATATATTTATTCGGATAGAGAACTCCCACGAGAATATTCTTTTAAATTGCAATGGAGCAACAATGTAACTTGATTTTCGGCACAGAAATAATTGTAGGACCGAAGATGAACATAGAATGCTTTTCTGCAGTTAAAATACGGAGCACTATTCCTTAACGTTGCAACGAGTTAAATCTAGGTATTCCACAGTGATGAACGAATGCCGCACGAGTAAGTAAAGCCGCAGGTAAAAACATGAAACAAATCTTAACTAATACACAAATACAAAACTTTGTTTGTTGCTTTTTCATTCTTTAATTTAAATAAAACACTTTTGAATCGTCAAAGTTACTAAATACTATTTTTATTTTTTGAACGCCCATTGCGTTCATGTATTTTTTACCGAGAGATAATTTGTGCTCTCGAGAGTTAACTACATAGCTTTTATTTATTTCCGCAAGCTACATACAATAATTTTATGCCGTAATGGAGACGTGATTTTCGGCACAGAGATCTAGCTGTAAGAACAAAGAAAAAAAAAGCGTTTCCGCAGATGAAATACCTAATGTTAAAATTAAAAAATGTGTGTATCTGTGTGTTTACTACTCTTTCACGCCACAACACAGGTAAATCAATTTGGCTAAAATTTAAAACGCAGACAGCTTATACGCTGAATTAACATATAGTGTAGTGTGGCCGACTGCGATGCAGAGGGTTTGGGTTAGACTCCCGCACTGGCCAAACATTTATGTTATAAACATTTGTGTTTATCTAGAGTCTGGGTGAATTTATGTATGACATTATGTATTTACAAAAAAAAGTTATATATTTGTATCCGTTGTCTGGTATCCATAACACAAGCTTTGCTTACTGTGGGACCAGACGGCGCTGTATGTTATGTCCAAAAAAAAGTTATATATTTGTATCCGTTGTCTGGTATCCATAACACAAGCTTTGCTTACCGTGGGACCAGACGGCGCTGTATGTTATGTCCAAAAAAAAATATTATTTTTTATTTAAATATTTATAGGATTTCATTCCGGAAAATCTAAAACTTTTCGCAGAAATAATTATAACCGAATTTCTATAGCTAACTTTCTTATTTGTTGCTTTATGAATTGCAGTAGGAATCCCACGCCAAAAGAAAAACCAAAATAAGACGACAGGGGATATCTTTGGTACCATATAGTAAAAATACCCAAGAGTGGAGAGATGTAATAGCGATAGGGCTGTTTTTCGATGAAATTTGATTTATCGACCTTCTTGGACTCCCGGTGTACACTTGCAGTCTTCTAGAAGACGGAAATTGCCTAGTGTGGTAGGAAAGTAGTAGACACACGTACAGACAAATCTCAGGAGCACATTGTTTAAGCACCACTGCTGGTAAGCGTCTGGCCCACTCGACTTATGAACGTCTAGGATAAAGCAACGCCCGCCAAACCTCCCGCTGGGTTATAAAGATTTTCGGCATGGTCTTACCGCACCAAGTGTGAAGTAGAGCGCTTTCGTCGTTCAAATTCCAGTTTAAGGCCAAAAGAGTGCCCAGTAGAAGGGATTTTTCTTAGCTCTATGTCTATAACTAAGTCACCATCGGTCTTTCACAGTAGTGGTTAAAGCGACCAAACAGCACATATTATAAGTATATTTTAAGTCAGAATTTGAAAACAAACTTATAAAATACTACTCCTGGTCAAAATTATGGTTACGACTATGATTTCATAACGATTTAAGTGATAAATTAATCATACGCTGCAATTGTTTAAATATAATGTATAATCAATTTATGTATCACAATATTTGGACGATTACATAATAATAAGACATAGCTGGTTATACCTTATTTCTAATAAATTCTAATAGTGGGTTATCTCAGCCACTCGTCAAACCAACGAACTCGCGAATCGGCACTCTCACCACCACGTTGCACGCGCATAATTAATTGCCGTCGCACTCGCACAGATGCGATGACCTCTGTCATAGAGGAGCGCAACGGCAAATAATTATGCGCGTGCAACAGAGACAAATAGTGACCGGTCATTGAACGAAATTCTTCCTGCTTAGCGTCCGTGCTATAGCAATGTACGAGCATCGACCGCCAAAATTTAAGGATTTCATTACGCGGGCCGAAAAGAGAATTGACTAACCTACTATTAGATTTTATCATACGTACATTTATACTAACATCGTAGAAAACACTAAAAAAATTAAGACTATCGAACGTAATAAAAACAAAACAAAGACTGAAAACCTCATCAATAAAAATCACCAACAATCTAAAGGTACCTATAGTTCGCGCCACGTAAGTTGAACTAAAATGGCGGCCGTCTGCGCAGGTACAGTACGGACAAATGTACTTACGAACCCAAAAATGTGTTACTGCGCAGGTTCAACTTACGTGCCGCGATTTATACCTACCAACTAGTGTTAAATACAAAGATAAATCATGAAATAAGCGAGGGTTCTAGAATATAAAACAAAATTAAAAAGCACCATTAATTATTACTATTCTGACCATTTATTAAAAAATATAAATTATTTAATTTGATAAAAATCCTAATAGTTTTTCTAAGACATCGGTGGTTTATTACTAAGTCAAATAGAATAATATGTTTACTATATTTTAAAATTTTAGCTTATCACGAGAAATCAGGATAGTGGGCACTTTTTTGCTGATGACTAATAATAAGACTAAAACTTGTATTAATTAGTTTCAATTCTTGTCACTACACAGTGTAGTAAAGTATTTTTTCCAATCTAATTACTGTAAACACATACCTCAATGAAACTGACTGACTAACCAACATCAAAAGCATGTTTGTACGATTTTGTAGTCTAACAACCCTCATAGTTTCACCTCGTCCTTGCGTCTCCATATGTAACATTTGTTTTATTAAGAGAATATTGGGACTAAAATATAATACTGGCACAAAAACATTACAATTCTTAATGGACTTCTTAATTACATGATCATAGCCAAACATACAAAATGGTTGTAGAGTAACCAAGTAATGAGCCATATACACACACAATAGTTTTCAAGTAAGGACGGACAGTCAGACTGATGGACGACTCTTATTACAAGCGATAAGGGTTACTCCGGCTTTTTAGATTTAAACCAAGTGTGGTAAAATCACATAAGCTATTCATCAAAATGTCAGACACTATCAATGACTATTTTGACAGCTCTCTATATTAGACAGTATACAGAAGATTAACTACATGGTAGCAGGTTCTGTAAAACCTTTGCTTTTATATTGGTTTCACAAAGTTTCATATAAAGGTAAATGCAATATGTTATTCAGCCCTAACTACAATAAATCTTAATCTTATTTCTAATATTATAGTAACTATTCTTTTCACAAGACATTTATTTAAATTATATCTAATAATTAAATTATTTTTAACTTAGTTTTTAATTTGTCCACCCTGTATTTATTTGTAATTTTTAATCACACTTGTCAATTTTTTTTGTTTGTTAACTGTATGTTAATGTAATTGAAGCTTTACTAGATCGAGAAATAAAAGAAAACCACTTTTAATGTTCCTCTAAACACCTACATTACATCACTTCGGACTGCCAGTAAATATCAGAATATCTATTTGAATCTTTGAATTTTAATCTGAAAACACACTTGACCAATTATCTGTTAGTGCGACGAGCGACGCGACCGAAAAGAGGCCACCGAAGATCTGTCATGGTCGGGTGTATCCCAGCCCTTTTGTGCAAGGCTATACAAAACAGTAATACATAAAAGCTATTAAAATATTTATTTGTTTACATATTTACAAATATCTATTGCCTAAACTAAGTAATTTATGTGTCAGTACTGAATTTTTTCTAGTTTACATACTTTTAATATAAAACTAATCAAAAATAACTTGTTTCTAGCAAAAAACTTTTTCTTTATATCTTTTTAAATTAACTTGAATATGATATTGAAAATGAGCTCAAGAGATTGTTAAAAAAGTATAAAAATGCAAAATTAACCTCTTTATCAAATAATTTAAGGTCTCATAAGGCAGAGACATTGTAAAAACATTATTTATAATTTTAAAAAACTAAACTAAAATCAACTATTACAGGGTCCTTACTCAAAAGACTTAATTTTAAAATTTTGTATAAATATATAATGTAATAAGATAACTAAGTCCTTTTTACAATACTTTGTAACTAATTTTATCTTATTTTGCCCCCTCTTGTGGTTGAATTTTTCTCTTAAACAGTAGAATGTGAGGCTCTGAAAACAAATTTAACAACCAATAAAACAAATGTTTATTTTAACATTTAGTAAACTTAAAATATACACAACATTCAATATATGTGGTGGTCTAGGAATTCTGAAAAAATGGTAAATGGCTCTATATAGAAGTGGTCAGCAGAAGTTTTGAATAAGTTTTTCATTGATATATACTATGGTAGAGTTTGACTAATCTAAAGCTGAACGCCCCCCCAATTTGTTTATGTTTCTCTATACAATATCCATACTTGGACTGATCTTACAATAAGTCGAACTTTTAGTGCACATGGGAATCAATTAAATTAAAACAATTTAAATTACACACCTTAATGCAAAAGTGTTAATAAATCATGATTAGTGGAGTGGGGTTCAGTTTAAAATTAGACGATAACTACTATAACTCTTAAACAACACTAGGGAAAAGCAGAGTTAGTCATAAACTGTGTTAGTTTTGATATGAAATAGTGCAAAGAGAAAACGTAACCTATCTTATACAATGTATGGCAATGTACTTGGTAGCCTATAGCAAAATCTAATATGTGCTAAATATTCCTCCATAATATTGGCTATTGATCTCAAGTGAATTATTTATTTGAAACTTCAAGTACCTAGTTGGCTTTCCCAACCAGTTGACTACTTTCATATGAATAAAAATAGGCTTTATTCTCTGACATTAATATACATACTATGATTAAATAATTAACAATTAAATTAAGCAACTAACAAACAAAATATTTTGTTAGTTGCTGGCACCAACAATATTGTCAGGATGTCTTGAGACATAGGCCTCCTCCAGGTCGAGCCATTCCAAACGATCACGAGCCGTTCTAAGCCAGCCAGATGCTAAATTGTCCTCCATTTTTTGGTAGGTCTGCCTCTTTTTCGCTTTTTGTCTCTTGGGTACCATTCTGTAATATCTCTAGTCCATTTATCCTTTTTGTTTAGATTGTCAAAAAAGGCTCTAATCTGCACCAATCCTGCTTATATTATAAATGTAAAAGTATGTCTAAATAGGTGGATGGATGGATGGAAAGTATGAGTCAATAAAAAAAGTTCGAGTCAGACTTTCGCACAGTGGGTTTTGTACCACCATTCACGTAACTAACAAACACATCGAAAAACAAGTGTGCCACTAAGCAACACCCATCTTATCACTGACCAAGCCCAATGTTATTTCACTATGAATATTGTTTCCAATAAACAAACACAATTAAAAACAGAAAGTGTGCAGCTAAGCAGTCATCCATTCAATCACTGATCAATATCATTTCCAACAAATGTGTGATAGGGCTAATATGTTTATTTATAATACTATAGATAGTAGTAGCTTGGGTCGATCTCACACTTGGCCAGTTTTTATTATAGATATTTACTTTAGAGCTTACACTATTTTTTACCACAAGTTTGTAGGTATTACTTTTCTTCAAAATTTTAAATTTTAAGGGGGTCCTCATACAAAGAACACATTTTCTGGCTTTTGCTCTTGCACTTGCGGTGATTATAGTGCGAGCTGTAAAGTATAAAAACAAATAATAAAAACTGGCTTCTTAATAAATCTTAAATGACCATATCAGTGCCATCAGTGCTAGCCAGTATTGAAAGAAACAGCAACATATTTGTGTGATAAAAACTATATTTAAAGTTAGGCAATGTTGGGCTTGGTCAGTCATTTGATGAGTGACCACTTAGAGGCACAGTTTTTTTTTGAATTCGTAAATTATGTAAATCTGTACTACACAGAACCCACCGAGAGTTGCAGTGGGCTAGTCTTACTTGAACTTGAATGCGTTTTTATAAAATAAAGTTGGTGTTTAATATAGCATTTATCTATCTATCTCATTAATGGAGAACTTGAACTGCCTTTATCTGACAACCAACAACTACTATGAACTATATATTGTGTAGAAACTAGTATTTGTATTTCTGCCACAATAATAACAATAATCCATGGATACTAATTCCTTTATGGCAACCACACATTCTACTCATCTTATTAATTTTAAAATAATACTTAGTTAAGGTCTGTTGGTCAGGGTAACTAAAAGTGAGGGCAAGGAAAATAAACCTGACTTGGTTGCTTTGTCATAATGAATTTTCTTTCTCCTCAGCGCCCAATTTTGTACACCCCAAGCAGTTTTCTTGCTAAAGTGGCTCCATATTATATTTCAATGCCAATTTAAAAAAAAAAAATGTTTTTTATTTGCTAACCATTTAGGCCTACAACATCAATATTTAAAGAATAGTAACTTAAGATTAAGCAGAGGGTTCTGGACAACTGGATGTGCCAAAGTGTTGAAGCATTTGTGAGACTACTGTAGTACTTATTTATATTTTGTATATCCCAACCAACTGATTGGCTAGTATGCAAAGTTTTATTTACACTCACATACCAGGATTATGGGTCATATAATGGACCCATCCTTGACTCTGTTGGACTCCAATGCTACGCCATTCGGTTTCAGTCATCAAGTGGTTCTTTGGCACCAGCTTAACCATATCCTTAGGCAAGACAACATGCCTGAAAGAAAAGAATGGTGATCATACAAATCAAATCTAACTGTCCGCATACGCATAACACAGAAAGAACCCCATATTCTGTGATTGATTACTTACCTATATTCATGCTCATCGTCTTTATATTTCTCTGAATAGTAGATATCTTTGGATGACATTTTGCAGGTTTTACATCAAACTTTTGTTTCTAAAATAGGAATAATGTACCGATCAGATTTGTTAATCTTCAGCAGGTTAATTAATAATTAACGATGTTCACGAGTGATGTTTACTTTCAACCAACAGCTGACATGCAGCTGACGATTTAACACATCAGTGATGCCAGCAGTCAAGCAAAAAAGGCTTATTGGTTATAAAACTTACCCGTTTCGTGTAATAGATACTACAATTTAGGGCGCGTTCGTTTTGGGATGCAGAATCATTATTTTCGTTTACTTTGTCATCTGTCATCCATTCGTGTTGCATTGGTGACAAAAATATCATCTGTAACAAACTTCCATGCGTTCGTTTACGATATTTTTGTTATTTTTGTCACTTTTGCCACCGAAAAATTAACTTTAAACCCATGTCTGGAGGTGGGATTTTTATGTTGTGTAAATAAATTATTAAATATTTAATTACTGTATAAATCAAATGAAATGAAATGATCGTTTAGTAGAGTTAGACTAAGATCTTTGCCATTTTATTGCGTAAGAACTCGAATTCCGAACCAAAAAAATTGTGAGTGGTTGGAGCTATACAAGTTGCAAGCTCTGTAATATGTTATTGGATTGCGCAATAGGCTCACGAAATTGGCTACACTTTAGAAAGAGACAAAGTTAACCTGTGGTATATTTTCTCATAGACAAGACACCACGCGTGCGCGTCGTCTCTATCTCACTTTACGACCATTTTTTCTTTACAGCTGGCTAGGAAATGCGTTGTTTTCTATGTGTATTGAGTACGACACCCTTAAAAATTCTGTGAAAAGTATAAAACAATGCTAAATTATTTTTTGTCACATTTTGTTGAAATTACTGAATATTGAAAGTTCAAAGTTTTATAGGTACTTAAATAAAAGTTATTAGTGCAACAAGTGTCAAAACAAAAATAGTCTTATCCAATTTGCCCCCTATGCGCATATAAGCTTGAAGCTGAAATTGAGCTGAAGTTCATTTTTCTGTTACAAAAGCATCTTTCAAATTAGGGTACAGCTTACCCGAAGTATATCGAGGAACTTCTCTTTCGAACATCCTTTCCTTATCTAATAAACTCAACGGACACGCTCAGATTACTGACTTACAGTTGGTCGAAAGTGAAAAAAGTACTCGTAAGACCTTTTTAAACTGACCTCTTAGTAGAGGTCAGTACCTTTTTATCAAAGTTAAATTTAAATGAGCAAAAAAATATGCATGCAAGAGAGACGCCACGACGCATGCTCGACTTGACGAAGTCAAAGCGGTGCTATTTGCAGCTTTCTCTTTGTTGAGATCTAATGTCTATGACCATCTATGAGTCTATGACTACAACAAAGTTCTGACATCCATTTATGTCAGTAAAGGGTTGTCAAATAAAATAAAATACGAATTTATGTAAACAAACATTTAATTTAAATATATTGTTTGTGATAAATATATTATAAAATAAAGCCCTGCAATAAATCTTTATATTGTATTCTTCTGGCGTGCCAATAACCAATGGATTATGGGCCCAGAATAACGCGATGCAAACAGCTAACAATAAAAGTTATGTCAATGTACAATCGCAAAAATAATTATTAATTATTGATAAATATATAAAATAAATGTTCGCAGTTTGGTTTTACAACTAAGAGTATATTTTCATAATATAGAAAGTCAATTGTACAGAGATTTAAATTTGGAAGAATGACATAATAGAAAAAGGTTTACATTAACACTTCCCCTCAAATTAAATCTACCATACCAAACTTTGCCATACACCTCTCATGCTTAACTCCGCTCAGTGGCTTTGTCAGTACATCAGCAGGCATATCCTCTGTACACATATAACAAACATCAATGGACTTATCTTGCACACAGCCTCCAACAAAATGTACCTTAACATCTATGTGCTTCGTTCGTCTGTGATAAACTGGATTTAAAGCAAGGTTAATAGCACTTTGATTATCTGTGTATATTGTGACTTTACTAACAGATTGATCCAGCAAATCAGATATAAGATTTTGCAAATGAATCGCCTCTTTGCACGCCTCGGACAACGCTACATATTCTGCTTCTGTTGATGAAAGCGCAACACATCGTTGTTTCCGACATTCCCAAGAAACTAAACATTCGCCAACCTTAAACAAAAAACCTGTAAAAGATTTTCTGTCTTTGACATCTCCGGCCCAATCAGCGTCCACAAAACCATTAATTTCAAAGCCGCTTTTAGTGAATTTTAAACACCGGTCTTTAGTTAATTTTAGATAACGAAGAACACGCTTGGCTGACTTCCAATGAACTTCTTTATAACAGTTGTTATATTGTCCTAATATACTCACTGCATTAGAAATGTGCGTATTTGTTGCTAAATAATTCAAAGCACCTATCAGAGACTGATATGGATGATCAGTGCACTCACTTATCTCACTATCGAGTTCAGACTGTAATTTGAATTCCATTGGTGTAAACACACCCTTGCAATCGCCAAGACCAAACTTTTCAAGGATAGCTTCAATATATTTACACTGATCTAATAAAATTGATCCCTTCGCATCCTTTCGCAGTCTCATAGCCAAACATTGCTTTGCTTTTCCTAGATCTTTCAATTCAAAAACTTTTTGTAAATTTTGCAACAAAAAGTCCTTTTCTTTAGAACTATTATGAAAAACAAAGAAATCATCAACATATAAAGCTATTATAATTAAATAATCTGGTTTCCTTTTAGTATAAACACAATTATCAACTTCTAGTCTTTGAAATCCTAATGTCAACAAATAATTATTAACTTTCTCGTTCCAACTTCTTGAAGCTTGTTTTAACCCGTTGTTCGCTAAAATTCGCCCCTCGAATTTGCTCGCATATATTTTCTTATTTTCCTTTATACCTATATTATAAATAAATAAATTCCCTACACCCGACTACCGACCGTACGTTATTTATAACTGACATAATTCTACGGGACCCAATGTACAAGACTACGTGACCATACCGACACCGACACCTACGATGGAACGGTACCCAAGGCCGCCAGCGCCTTGCAAGCCGCCCGCTGCATCGACACACAGTTGTACCAAGCTAGCCGTCACGAACGCACCGCGCGCACTGAAGCGCCCCCCGCCCCGCTTGCCGAAGACGCACCGCGACACCGCGTGTGTTATTATAATACAGACCATATAAAATTATAGAAGAACCATAGCCGAATAAATACCGATACCGCAATACGATGTACTATTTACTTGTGTGTTAGCTCCAGCATCAAGACCTATCTCCGAAACAGAACCGACACATCCAACCGCCATCCGCTACAGCAACCGCTGCACCTCTCTCTCCGCATCCTATCTGCGCGGAAACAATTGAATTGACGCCCGATTCGGCGCATATTTTTGGAGGTCCCACCGAGATCGTGGGATCATCCTGGAAGAAAAGCCAAGAGGGCCACCAGCACTGGACCATCCGCATCCGCATCTGCTATCCGACTACGTGCGCATCAGCAGCACCCGCTTCCTAAAGGCCACGCCGTTGCCGCCAAGACCACGCAGCCCGCCAAACTACGCCGCCGCCGAGACCACACGGCCCCGCAAAACCACGCCGTTGCCGCCGAAATCACGCGGTCCGCAAAACCACGCCGCTGATACCACGCCGCTGCCGCCGAACCCACGTGGTCCCACTAAACCACGCCATTGCCGCCGAAACCACGCGGCCCCCCAAACCGTTGTCGCCGAAACCACGCGGCCCCCAAAACTACGCCGCCGTTGTCGCCGTAACCACGCGGTCCCGCCAAACCACGTTGCCGCCGATAAAACCACGAGGCGTCCCGCTAAGGTCACGCAGACACCGCACGTCGCTTTCAAGCGCGACAGCCGCTGAGCCGCTGAGTCGCTGAACGCTGTGAGGCATAGCGACAGAAACCCGACCGCTGATTACGCTGAATCGACTAACTGGACGCTACGACCGTAACGGTAACATTGACGTACTTACCTACCCCCCGTTTTATTTTATTCCGCTCAATTAACTTTTATCCGAGTTATCTATATTTATTAATTCATATTCTTTGTTTGTCCATAATTTGACTTTTTAAAATGTTGAAGTGCGTAGCCACGTTTAACATAAGGCACGATCTTCTAAGTGAAGTCCGTGACGAAATCCGAGCCGCCAAAACCGCAACCGCGATTGCCTTTGCGGAAAGGATTTTCTTTAGGCATTTTACCAAATTAGAGGCCGCCTACACGGACCTGATTTGTAATCTCGGGGATACCGACCTCGGCATCTACCGTACCCGGTTTTCAAACATGCATAGTTTCATGTTAGATATGGAGATAAGGAATGCGATGCATTCAAATGAAGTTGTCCTGAAACCCACCGACCAAATTACGGTTTCCGTCGAACCTGTCCGTCCTACCGACCCATCTCCGCTATCGCCGACCGAGACTCCTCCTCCGCGAGACCACGAGCATATCGCGCATATAGCACCACCGTTGTCCGACGATAAACCGAAGACAACCGATTCCGTCAGTCTTACTGAACCCGTATCCGATCGTCCGTCTGTCACGCGATCCGCCCGTCAGTCCGATCGTCCGTCCGTCACGCCGATTCGTCACCCGTCAGATTTGTACCGCCCGTCAGCAGCACGAATGCAACCAAGACACGGTTGCAACTTTTGCAACTCAACGTTGCACACATTACGTGGGTGCAACCAGTACTCCGATTTAAATCCCGCTCGACACCCCGATCTAGTCCGACAAGCCGCACCGAGCTGTACTTACACAGCATACCGAACCGTTCCGTCCGCAGTACGCTCGCAACAAACGAGCTGTTGCAACCATTGCGACTCCGCGTTGCACATGCCCCCCGGCTCCAAGCAATTAGCTATGACTATGAGTACCACGCAACGCCCCTCGTGGGCTCCGATAGCCGAAATTTATAGATGGTGTTCTTCAAAACACCGAACTCGCCAAACTCACCGCAGTTTAATTATATCGCAGTACCCGTCTGCGTGGAGGTCCCACACCAAAAATAGGTCCGATCTGCGAGCTAGCACTCATCACCACATACATCACCGCGTACATCACAGCGTACATCACCTCGTACGTCACCGCGCACGTTACCGCGTGAAGGACGTGTCACATTCGCGCCTCAGCCCATCGACCGTGATAAGGAGAGGACCCGTCACCGCAAACGGAACCGCGTACGTACTCAGATTTATTCACAACGTTGAATCAAAACATGAACACCGTGTTCGTTTAAAATACCTAACTGTGGCTGAAACACGCGCCGCTAAACATTTTTTGTTAAATTTGTACAATCTACCGCCTTTGTTTCCGAGATACCACTTACACAAAAGGGTAAAGCCGTCCGCACATCGTTACAAAAACTCGATTTATTTATCGATACCGATAACATTGTCCGCGTAGGTGGTCGCCTCAAACAATCACTGTTGTCTTATGATACCCGACACCCGATGCCTTTACCTAAGGAGCACCGGTTTACATACGTACTCATCGAACACTATCACAGACAACACTGTCATGCCGCACCTAATGCTTTAATTGCTGTCCTAAGACAGGAATTTTGGATCATTTCTATACGACGTCAAGTGTCTAGAGTATTGCATCGTTGTGTTACATGCCACCGCTTTAGTGCTATTTCACAGCCACCGCTAATGAGCGATTTGCCCATTGATCGCGTGCAAGTATCACGTGTCTTTGCTGGTACCGCGACCGACTTTGCAGGTCCCTACCTTGTAAAGTCAAGCTTACTCCGCTCCGCTCGCTCCGTAACGGCATATTTATGTGTTTTTTGTTTGTCTTGCCACTAAGGCAGTGCATTTGGAGGCCGTCGAAAGCCTATCCGTAGACGCTTTTATTGCCGCTTTCACCCGCTTTGTAAGTCGCTGTGGACTACCCGCTTTAATGCGTTCCGATCGAGGAACTAATTCTGTCGCCGCTAATAAATATTTAACCGAAGTTAATAAGTTCTTACTGGACAATGAAGCCGTGCTTTATGACGAGTCCAGTGGAAGTTTAATCCGCCTGAGCCGCACTGGTCCGATACGAAAACCTCTGCTTGTCCCGTTATCAAAGCCTTCAGCAAATAACTCTAGCCTGCTGGCACCGATGGCTAATCCCGAACAGCAACCTAAACTAAACCGCTTCACCCCGCGCCGCTCAATCACCGCTCCATTTACATTTTTTGTTTTATTTACTTTAGGTATAAGTCACAATTTAGTTTTGATTAAGTTTTTGATTTTCATTATCTTTTATCAAGTTATGTAGTTGTAAGCCGCGTTTTTTAACCGCTCGCATGCATTGCTCATGTCTCTCCGTCTTTACAGATAATATTTAAAATCTTTTATTATTTTTTACTGTCTAATAAGTTTTTATTATTTTTTTTGTTTAATATTTGATGCATATAAACATCAAACTATCTAGTTATACTCCGCGATCTCAACCGCCCGCATAAACCGTTAATTAACATGTGAAACCCCCGACTTTGCCGCTTTGATATTAAAACCTTCCGATTAAGTTTTTACTTCATTTTTTGATTTGATTTATAACATCAATCAACCGTACCGATTACGTACTCAAATCCGTAAACAAAATTGTGAACTAATTGTACATACATATTACTTTACCGATATAAAAACAAACACCCGTCTAACTACCAACTATATGTAGTTATACGGTAACCGTTTCTCACACATTCCAAGTTGTAGGAATGCGTTGAAGCAGACATATATTTTAGTCCTATCTATTGTAGTGTACCTACTTATAACTTCGCACCGCGTAACTTATATGTTTGTTTAGGTACACATCACACCGAAACGGATAACTTATTTTTAAACTCTGTCCGTATTTGCAACTGTTTTTTTGCGTACACCGATAAGTACCTACAATATATTACATAGATAAGTACTTACTTACTCCGTCGATTATTTTATTTGTAAAACTAAAACTTTGTTATTACAACCGTCCGTCCTAATGCTCCGTGTATGAAACACAAGGACCAGTTTACTTGGTTGTTTTATTTGTGTTCGAAATTAGTTTCCGAAACGTCTTGACATTAGAACGTAAAATTAATACGTAAGTAGTTAATACCTACTCAACTAAACACTAACGTGTTATCTATGCAATCCGTCGACCGATTATATTCGACCCATACATTTTATAGTATAAGTTCGAATATCCGTCTTCGAACATTTTTATTTTTCTACCTGTAAGTTACCTACTTACAATTTGCTTCCGTACGCACCGCGCGCCGTCGAAATTACCCGTAGCACACGAAGTTGCTATCCCGTGTTCAAGCTACAGAATTAGCTTAGGTTATTTTATTAAACCATTTTCTATTTTATTCATTATTCGTTACGCATAGTAGGTAATCCGCCGATAGTTCATATTTAATTTAAGCCGCCGTCGATTTCGTACTAACTATAAGTTTTATTTAAGTAAACATTGCACTTGACAATGTACAAGCCGTAGGGTTCCGTAAACATATAGTGCAATTTAAAGCACATACCGCTCCTTCGATAAGAGTTTCTTATCACCGCGACCTTTGTTGAGATGCTAGCCGCCTCTTCAACTCCATATCCGGGTTGTGCCGATGTCTGTTCCTGGAGATCAGACATGTCTTACCCTGTTTTGAAAAACCTTTTTGTGTTTGGTTTATCAACGTTTATATTAAATTAAGGCGTCTAAACAAGGCTACCGCTTCAACATTTGTAAAAAAAATTTTTTGTGTGTATTTAATTGACCCTCCGAAGGATCCACTGTTTATTCCCGATCAAACCATAGTTTTGATCCCTTTCCGGCCGCCGCGAGTTATGTTCGCTAAAATTCGCCCCTCGAATTTGCTCGCATATATTTTCTTATTTTCCTTTATACCTATATTATAAATAAATAAATTCCCTACACCCGACTACCGACCGTACGTTATTTATAACTGACATAATTCTACGGGACCCAATGTACAAGACTACGTGACCATACCGACACCGACACCTACGATGGAACGGTACCCAAGGCCGCCAGCGCCTTGCAAGCCGCCCGCTGCATCGACACACAGTTGTACCAAGCTAGCCGTCACGAACGCACCGCGCGCACTGAAGCGCCCCCCGCCCCGCTTGCCGAAGACGCACCGCGACACCGCGTGTGTTATTATAATACAGACCATATAAAATTATAGAAGAACCATAGCCGAATAAATACCGATACCGCAATACGATGTACTATTTACTTGTGTGTTAGCTCCAGCATCAAGACCTATCTCCGAAACAGAACCGACACATCCAACCGCCATCCGCTACAGCAACCGCTGCACCTCTCTCTCCGCATCCTATCTGCGCGGAAACAATTGAATTGACGCCCGATTCGGCGCATACCCGTATATAGCTTTTCTTAACAAACAAACTTTATTTTTAGAATCTTTCGACTGATAACCTTCTGGCAGTTGCATAAAAACTTTTTCATTTAAGTCACCATTTAAAAAGGCTGTATTTACGTCTAAGTGATCTATGCTTAAATTTAAGTTTGCAGCCAAGGATAAAAGCAATCTTACAGTAGATCTTCGGATGACAGGAGAAAAGGTTTCATAATAATCTACTCCGTAAGTCTGAGAGAAACCCTTAGCGACAAGCCTCGCTTTGTGTTTTATGTTTCCATCAGCATCACATTTGTATTTGAAAACCCATTTGTTTCCAACAACCTTCGCTTCTGGAGGCCTATCTACAAGCTCCCATACGCTGTTTTTCTGCATAGATTCTAGTTCCTTAGAAATAGCATTTAACCAATCTACCTTATCATCTCGGTTCATAGCCTCTATGTATGTAATAGGTTCTTGTTCCAAGTTTGCGTAATAGTACACAAAATCTGGATCTTCATTTCTTACTTTATTCCGCATTGGATATCTTCTCTCCGCATTTATCTGAGTATTATCCATGCACACGGTCTCGCCAGGGTTCTGTATACTAACAGTAGGTCCAGTTTGATCCAAGCAACTGCAGTCTGATTGTATCTCTAAATTCCCAGATTCCAAAATACCAACAGTGCTTTCCTGCTGTACTGTGTTACTATGGTCTGACTGTACCTCTGTCTCGTTTGAGTCAATACACTCAATTTCAGAAGTCTTGTCACCAGTACCACAACATGGAATTAGCTCTGATAATTCACAGGATGAATCCGTAACAGCTTGTTGCTCTGCAGACACACACTGTGTTTGGTGTTGATTTTCCAGCAAGTCAGGATATTGCTCTTGTATAGAGTCCTCAGTCACAGAGTCCTGATTGCAGATACTATTGTCACTTACACTTTCAAGGAAAGTTACATCCCTTGCCCGGACAATCTTATTTGGATTATCAGGATCTGCAAAACGATATCCTTTTGTTTCTGAACAATAGCCCAGAAAAATACATTTTTTACTTTTACCATCCCATTTCCGGCGACACATTTTTGGAATATAGACATAAGCTAAAGAACCAAAAATCCTAAAATTACTAGCATGAAACTCTTTACCTGACCATAGCGATTCTGGAATTTTGTGATGATTCCCACTATGAGGCAGATTATTTTTGATGTACGCAGCCGTATTGCAAGCTTCAGCCCAAAACTTTTTAGACAAACCTGAATCTAGCAGCATTGTTCGAGCCATTTCAGAAATAGTTCTAATAGCTGCTACTCCGTTTTGCTCGGGAGCATAGGGAAACCGTTAACTGATGTTTAATACCTTTACTTTTAAGAAATTCAGTAAAATTCCGATTGACATATTCAGTCCCATTGTCAGACCTTAAAGTCTTTAGTGACAACCCCGTTTCAGTTTCAACTTCCGCGACAAAACGTTTAAAATTTTCAAGGACCTCTGATTTTGACTTTAAGAAGAAAGCAAAAATCTTTCTAGTACAATCATCAACTATTATAAGCATGTATTTTGCCCCGCCATAAGATACTTCTGACATTGGTCCACAAAGATCAGAATGAACCAAGTCTAACTTACATGCCACCCGACTATCACCATTCTTAGGAAAAGGCAAACGATGTTGCTTACCCTGGATGCATGGAATACATGGCTCCACCTTATGACTGTTATTATCTAGTTGAATGCCTGGTACAAACCGCAGATCTCGAAAATTAACATGTCCAAGACGCCGATGCCATATCGTCGTATTACTATTTGCCTGAACTGCAGCCAAAGCACCATATAACACTGGAACACAATTATCCAATTTATAGATACCTGATACTCTACTAGCTGTAGCTATAGGCTGACTTGTCAATGAAATATGACAACTTGACTCCTCGTATATTTCGCAACCATTTGAGCGAAATATCACACACAAACCTTTCTCTACTAACCTTGACACAGACAAAAGATTAGCACGCAAGTCAGGTACATACGTAACATTTTTAATTTTATAAAAGTTCTCATTCAAACTTACCGAAATATTACCATTACCACAACTTGACATTTTCTCATTATTCGCACAGCATACATTAGCGTTACTTTGAAAATTATTTAAGTCCTTCAGCCATTCCTTTTTAAAAGACATGTGTGTCGATGCTCCGCTATCGATATACCAATCACAAGAATTAAACACATCACTATCGCTAATACCGAATAAAGTATGCAAGCATTTATCTTTACTTTTTGATGTAGAAGCGACTTCTTTATTCTGTAGCGTAGGGCAATCCGGTTTCTTGTGACCCTTTTTCCCGCACTTAAAACATCGAACTTTGTAGACTGAAGAAGACTGTTGCATTTTCTTAGCTAAAAGTACAGTATCCGT
This sequence comes from Apoda limacodes, assembly GCA_946406115.1. Classification (NCBI taxonomy): domain Eukaryota; kingdom Metazoa; phylum Arthropoda; class Insecta; order Lepidoptera; family Limacodidae; genus Apoda; species Apoda limacodes. The sequence goes on along the minus strand of OX291541.1, from coordinate 19,982,517 downwards.
TTCATTTGAAAAACTACTTCTATGCGAATCTTCTTGTAAGAGCTTGATGCGAACATTTTCCGATGTCAGTTTCATCCCTGAGTGCTCAAGTGCCATTCGCATGGGCTTATATTCTTCTGGAAAACCCCTCAAAAGAACAACTGCAAATAGGTCGTCATCAATGCCTTTGTCTATGTCCTTAAGCTTCTGAGCATGACTCATCACGGCAGAAATGTAATCATCGATCCATGTTTTACTAACTTTTCATCCAGCAACGCATCCATAAGCGCAATTTTCCTATTGATCCCCTTGTCCTCAAAAACTACTGCAAGTGCATCCCAAGCCTCCTTTGCCGTATTAGCATCCCGAAGATATGGGTAAACATGCGGTTCTACATGCAAACAAATGAGAGCCAAAGCTTCCTCATCACGATCTTTGAGTACAGAATCTTTTGGAGTACTTACTGTAAAGTTGTACAACTTTTCACGTAGCAGCACCAATTTCATAGCAAACTTCCATGAACTATAATCTTCCATGCCATAAAGCTTATTTATCGTAGCCAAGCCCTTATTTTTCGTGATCTGGGTCATCATAACCTATTAATTATTGATAAATATATAAAATAAATGTACGCAGTTTGGTTTTACAACTAAGAGTATATTTTCATAATATAGAAAGTCAATTGTACAGAAATTTAAATTTGGAAGAATGACATAATAGAAAAAGGTTTACATTAACAATAATTATGGTACATGGAAATTAAATGCACAGGCTGTTTTAATAAAGGCAGGATTATGAAGCCATATTGAAAAAACGCCTGAAGATAAAAACCAAGATTTATTAGCCAGGTCAGAACTATACTTACTCATTTCGCCATCCAAATTAAGGCAAGTAAAAAATTGTAACAGTGCCAAAGATGTTTGGAACATTTTAGCATCATTGCTGAAACAATTGATTTTAAAAATGCTGTCACCTGAAAGGGATGTCAGGGAATATCTAAATAACTTTATGGATATTGTCGACAAGTTAAGACAAATGGACATAGATATAAACAACGACCTTTTGTCCATAATCATTTTATACGGCTTGCTACATAGCTTTGAAAATTTTCGGATTGCAATTGAGACACGTGACAAATTACCCTCTCCAGAAGAACTTAAAATCAAAATAATTGAAGAGAGTGAAACAAAAAACAATATTCACGTTGAAGACAACGAAACTGCTTTATTTACTCGTAAAAACAAAAGTCAATTTAAATTAAAAGGATCTTTTAATGATAAAAGTACACAAAAATGTAAATATTGCAAGAAAAAGTTACATAAATCAGAAGATTGTTGGTTTAAGCCCAAAACTGTGACAAACCATAAACAGAGCTTATCAGTTGAAGAATGCTTAAGCACTTCTGAAACAAAACTAAACAGATGGTGCCTTGACAGCGGATGCACATCTCATATGTGTTTTGATAAAAACTTATTTAATGAATTAAACTACGATGAACAAACAGACAAGTTGAAGTTAGCCTCCAATGACAACTTAGCCGAAAAAGGTACGATTTCATTTTATCAAAATGGCATTAAGATGAACTTGATGAATGCCTTGTATGTACCCAAGCTGTCAACTAATTTAGTATCTGTTTCTAAATTAACAGATAATGGATTCAGTGTCTATTTTAAAAATATAGAGCAAATATTAAAAATAAATTTGGAAAAACGATTTTAGTAGCAAATAAAGAAAATAACCTCTGTAACATAGACATAAGAAACTTCATGACTGAAAAATCATTTAGCCTAAAGGAAATAGACAAATGGCATATGAAATTAGCACACATCAACGAAAATGACCTGAAATTGACATTGCACCAAAGAACCTTTAAATTTCAATGATGATGAAAAATTATCAGAATGTGATGTATGTGTAAAAGGAAAAATGAATCGACTTCCATTTTAATCGAAGTAATCGAAGGAACCGAATACTGAAAAATTAGAGATAATCCATTCAGACGTCTGTGGACCAATGCCCATAGAGAGTAACGCCGGAAATAAATATTTCGTTACAATCATTGATGACTACCGCCGATACACAAAAGTATATTTTATTAGAAACAAAAACCAAGTTTTAGAAAGATTCAAACAATATACACAGTCAGGACGAGAATGATACAAGAAACTAGATAGCGCTTTGAAGAAAATGGTTTCTATTCATCTGAAGCTGACCCCTGTCTGTATATTTAGATGAAAGGGGGAGAGAAACTAGTGATAGCTATTTACGTTGACGACGTCATAATGGCATGTTCCAAAATAGAAGACATTAAGTAGATTAAAGATATTCTAAAAAGAAATTTTGAAATGAAGGATTTAAAAGAAATCAATTACTGTCTTGGAATACATTTCGAAACGAAAGAAGGAAAAATATGTGCAAGCCAAAAAGAGTACATAAATAAAATGCTTAAAAAATTTCGATTTGAAGATTGCAAGTCATGTAACACACCAATGATTCATGCTTTAAAATTAGAAAAGAACATTAAAATATCAGATGAAGAAAAGAATCTGTCATATCGGAATCTAATAGGTTCGTTAATGTATTTGGCTATAGCTACTAGACCGGATATTATGTTTCCTGTATCCTATTTAAGCGAATTTAACAATAGCTATGGAAATGAACATTGGCAACAAGCAAAAAGAGGACTTAGATATTTAAAAGGTAATCAAAACCAAACTATGACTTTTGAGAAGAAAAATAAATTGATAGAAGGCTTTACAGATGCAGATTAAGCCAGCTGTGAAATTGATCGCAAATCCATATCTGGATATTCTTTTATTTATGGAGGAACTCTTATAAATTGGGAGACCCGAAAACAGAGATCAGTAGCACTTTCTACAGCAGAGGCTGATTACACTGCTTTAACAGAATGCTCTAAAGAAGCCTTACATATTTTGCAACTGTGTAAACACCTGCGAATTCCTCAAACTAAGATGATCATATGGAATGATAATCAAGCAGCTCAAACAATAGCCAATAACAAAATTGTTAGAAGAAAAACAGAACACATTGACTTGAGAATTCATGTCATAAGAGATGTCATAGAAAATGTAATGGTACTGCTGAAGTATAAACCAACCGATGAGATGCCAGCAGACATTTTTACAAAGGCACTCCCAGCACCAAAATTGAGACAATTACTTTCTCAAATGGGACTGGCTGTGAGGGGGAGTGTTGAGATCTAACGTCTATGACCATCTATCAGTCTATGACTACAACAAAGTTCCGACATCCATCTATGTCAGTAAAGGGTTGTCAAATAAAATAAAATACGAATTTATGTAAACAAACATTTAATTTAAATATATTGTTTGTGATAAATGTACATGTAATGTAAATGTAAAATAAAATAAAGCCCTGTAATAAATGTTTATATTGTATTCTTCTGGCGTGCTCCATAACCAACACTCTTTCTTATCCGTGGTCAACTTTTGAGCTCGCCTAGGGCGTGTTTTCGGAGCTTGCAATTTCTCGCAAATAACGCAAATTTGGCAATGAAGTGTCCACGGAGCTTTGATGGCTAGCAATGATTGCTCGCAATTGACAATTGTTCATTCGTTCGTGATTGCATAAGATGCAAACAATACATTTGACAATTGCTGTCACTGTCATTAAAAAAAAAAACTGTTTTGTTATAAAACAGAGACACAAAAATAAGGCAAATGTTAATATTCTTAATATATTTTAAAGTAGTGTCACTGCCATTCATTAAGAAAAGAAAGAAAGAAGACATAGTCATATTGGTTTACTGCAGTTTGTTGAATTTTACATAAAGCACAGACTTTGAATTTAACCTCCAAATCCAAATCGGTATTAGGCTTTAGTACTATAGAACAAATACATATACTAGAAAAGTATAATTGGCCTCTCCACGTAGGACGTTGTCGACTACAAAAATGCGTTTGATTCTATCAAGATTCGCTAGTGTTGCAGTCTCTCCAGCAGTATCCCATTTACTATTGGAACATCAAAGTGTTGAAAGTGTTTGTGTAATAGAGCTACAATGGCTATCCAACTTCAAGGCCAGAACATTGAATATATCCTACAGTAGTGCCTTCAGTTTTAATTTGTCAGACCCTATCTAAATTGAACAGTGGATTTCTTAATGGGCTGCTTTCATACCAAAGTTACATCTATAGCTCCAATAATTCTAGGAAAGCCAGAAACAATTTTTGAAATACTAGAAAATAGAAAAGTATAATTTTCCTCTCCGCATAGCAATTGTCAAGTACAAAAAGTGTTTGATTCTATCAAGATTTGCAAGTGTTGCAGTCATTCCAGTGGTGTCTCATTGAAAATTAGTACATCAAGTGTTGGAAGTGTTTGTGTAATAGAGCTACAATGTCTATCCAACTTCAAGGCCAGAACATTAAACAAGTCCTACAGTAGTGCCTTCAGTTTTAATTTGTCAGACCCTATCTATATTGTACACTGGATTTCTTGATGGGCTGCTTTTATACCAAATTTACATCTATAACTCCAATAATTCTAGGGCAGCCAGAGGCAATATTAAATGCTTCAGACACCATCAAAACCTCGAAGGGTTTATGCTGTTTGATTTCACAAATGACAAAATGATGATTGATATTTATATGACAGTTCTAACATTTGAATACTTTTGGGTTTGCACAAGGTGCACCGTTGGGTTGTAAGACGAAAGTTTCAAAGTCAGCCCAGCGGCTCGCTTCCGTAAAATGATAGCTAACAATTCTCGTATGAAATACATCGATTGTCGCGAAACCGCATTGTATATCTTATTTCTTTCAAAAAAAGTAAGCAATCTTTTACGGAATCGATCCACTGGTAACCTTCAATGCTGTTGATCTCCTTATTTGAAGACGTTAGATTTACCTGTTAAAGACTATAACTCCTTTGTAGTTTAGTCTTTTATATTATTATCATAACTATGCTGTGAATATTGTCTAGTATATTGAAATTTGTAATATGTACTATAAATAGTGTTCACATTGAAATTATTATTATTTTACTTTATCATCACTTCCAACGGTCCTTTTCCTACGGTCAAAGGGGGGTAAAATGGGGGTTCCTACACCTTTTTTTTCATTCTGCATGATAAAGAAACTATAGCTGTGTCGTGGTAATTGAAATATAGAGACATTACTAACCATTTTTCACAGTGACATCTGACTAACAGAAATATGCTACTTAATATAATATTCAGAAACAATTCAGCTCATCCAACTAATATTAAAGTAACGCTAAAACCGCTGTACCAATTAAGATGAAATTTGGCATGGAGATAGTTTGAGTCTCGGAAAAGGACATAAGCTTCTTGAAAAAGTTAAGTATGAATCGGTTTTTTTCTATAATTGAGGAGTTGCCGCTGAAATCCTACACTAATAATCGAATTTAGGGTGGGTGAAACCGTGGGCAAATTTGGCATGGAGATAGTTTGGGTCCGGGGAAGGACATAGGCTACTTGAAGTGTAAGTGGGTTTTTTTTTGTATTATTGAGGAGTTCCAATGAAATCCTACATTGATAACTAAATTTAGGATGGGTGAAAACATGAGCAAAAGCAAGTGTTTAAAAAAAATTAAACTGCCAAATTCCATCACTAAATCCTACTGTGGTTTAAAAATATGCATTGATGGAATGCCACCCAATTCAATTGGTGGGCAATCATTGAATCATCCTTTAGGTTTTGTTACACAATTCCTGTTTTTGTGCAAACTGCATATTTCTTGATCGCGGAATTAATGCAGGAGTAAACCACTAAAATAAGAATTGATACCCGTCTACATGAGCCAAATTTCAATTAAGAATTTTTACAGAATAGGGAGTAATAAGGAATAAAACAAAAAAAAAACTGTCTTTCATGTCTATAATATTAACCAGATTACAATTAGAATCATTATAGTAGTGCAAAATAATAATTCAAATATTTAAACTTACGCCTGATACTTATATTTTGTAATTGCAATTCAATGAGTGCACTGAATCAATGACATCACCATCAAACTCAAGATTAACACTCCATTTTGCTATTTTGGATTTCATTTTTTTTTTTTTGTCTTTTAAAATTCAAATCTACATATAAATATATAAATCAATCACACTGTTTGAACGATCAAAAGCTTATTTTCTTACATACTTTATTTATGGTTAAAAATCAAAAGCTAACTTAGATACATACTTATATTACTTAAACACATGTAACCATCAATACTGCTATTAACAATAACATCAATGAACAACCTTCTGAAGAAAAACCAAAAACAAAATAACTAAATAATAATAACAATATATTTTGGTTTATTTATAATTTTATCTACAAGAAATGTCCACAAGACATGTCAATGTTGTCAATGCTGAAGTTAGAAAAATCTTTATGGCGTTTTTCTATATACTCTTCCACTAATTTTAATTGGCAAAGCGCTTCATTCATTTACTTTTTCTTCTGGTAGCCTGACATTTGCATTTATTGTTTGTAAAGGTTCTGTAGTTCTATTGCTTGGTGTTTGTAAAGGTTCTGTTGTACTATTGCTCGGTGTTGTTGTTTCTATTGCAAGTAGTGAAATGTATGGTTTTCGTGACGACAATTCATTCATAACATTTATATAGATCCATGTGCGAGGGTCATTGCTGGATTTGCTACTGCGGTCTTTTACTATTTTATGTGTCCTTTTGATCCCGTTTGCCCATTTGCCTATTGCCCTGCTTACCCAATCCAATGTCAATTCTCTCTTTTTCTTCATGCATTCATGTATCCATCTACTATACGGAGTCTCAGCCTCTGTAAAGATAAAAATAACACTAGTAAATTATACCCATAAACAAACACAGAACATTTTCGAATCTGATTATACCGATTGGGACCAGGCCTAGTCTTTCGTTTTGACTTTTCGAACTGATTACCTACCAATCAAAATAAATTCATATAGGTACAGTGTAACTTCTATTGAGAATATTAGGGGATATCCTTGTCAAATAACTATTTTTAAAACCACTAAGACAATAAGTGCGTTGCCGACTAATAAAATGTGCGATAAAAAATGTTCTGTAATGAAATAAAAAGGAAATAATTTCAATTTATTTATAGTAATTGTTAAAAACTATCTGAAATTAACACTTTTAAGACTTAAATTTAATGGCCAATACAGCGAGACTTCAACTTTAAGGTGCAGAAAATGGCCGTTTTTAGGGTTCCGTACCCAGACTGTCCCAACGGAGCCCTATTACTACGCCTGCGCTGTCTGTCTGTCCGTCTGTCCGACCATTAAAAGGCTCTATCTTTTAGACTGAAATAGACGCCTGAATTTTTCACAGAATATGTGGTATAATGGTGGATTATCTAATAAATAATAAAAAGTTAAAAAAGGTAAAATTTAAGGGGGGTCCCCATACAAGAAATACATTTTCGTTGTTTTTGCACTATCGTAAAAACAATAATACATACAAACTTCAAATTTGCAGTAAATATTATGAACTCTTAAAGTATTACAACAAATAATAAAAACCGGCCAAGTGTTAGACGGGCCCAAGTGATTACTATTTTAAATTACCAGTACAGCGCCATCTACGTAATTTACGAACACAAACAAAACAAAAAGTGTGCCGCTAAGCGGTCACCCATCCAAGTACTGACCAAGCCCGACGTTGCTTAACTTTGAATAAAGTTTTCAACAAAACAATGTGTCATTTTACCGTCTAAAATTATACCGTTACAGCGCCATCTAGCTGACCATTATGAGAAACAATAACCATATTTGGTTGTTGGAAAAGATATTCAAAGTTAAGCAACCTCGGGCTTGGTCAGTACTTGGATGGGTGACCACTTAGAGGCACACTTTTTGTTTTTGTTTGTGTTCGTAAATTACGTAAATTTACATGCGTATTATTAACATCGGTCAATTGCAAGTCGGACTAGCGCACCGTGGATTTCGTACCACGGTTTAACGTAATTTACAAAAGCAAACAAAAACAAAAGCTAAGCAGTCACCCATCCAAGTATTGACCAAGCCCAGCGTTGCTTAACTTGGAATATTGTTTACAACAAATACGTTACTGTTTCTCTTAATATGAGCTAGATGGCGCTGTCACGGTATAATTTTAGACGGCAAAATTACACATTGTTTTGTTGAAAACTATATTCAAACTTAAGCAACGTCGGGCTTGGTCAGTACTTGGATGGGTGACCGCTTAGCGGCACACTTTTTGTTTTTGTTTGTGTTCGTAAATTACGTAAATTTACATGCGTAACATTAACATCGGTCAATTGCAAGTCGCACCGAGGTTTCCGTACCATGGTTTTACGTAATTTACGAACACAAACAAAAACTAAAAGTGTGCCTCTAAGTGGTCACCCATCCAAGTACTGACCAAGCCCGACGTTGCTTAACTTTGAATATCTTTTCCAACAACCAAATATGTTTACTGCATAAATTACTTAAGAAACGTATAACAAAAACATCTCATAGTAATGTATATGTCATTATGTAATGATTTTAAGTACATTTACATGCACGTCGTTAGTATTATAGAAATTAGCTGTCTGGCCTATATCACCCTCATAAGGCAGAAATCAGGAATCCTTTTTAAAAAGAAACCGGCCAAGTGCGAGTCTGGCTCGCGCACCGAGGGTTCCGTGCAAACTTACTATATGTTGTATATTATTAAAAATATTTTGATTATATGATGTAACTAAAAATTTATGGCAATTTTTCCTTTATCTGTGCTATAAGACGTTGCTTCGTACCAAATTTCAAGATTCTGAGTTCACGGGAAGTACTCTGTAGGTTTTGATTCCCTTGCGAGTTTCGAAAATTTGCGGCATAAACGGCTGTATCTTTTGATTGCGTTGGCTCAGAAGTTTGATGTTTTCACAGCTCCAAGGGACAGGAGACCTGAGTATTTTAGCTTGATACCTCCACGAGTTCCTGAGAAAATAAGGGTTCCAGTTTTTCCTTTCAAGGTACGGAACCCCAAAAAGGTTAATTACGCAAGTGCCCAGCTGGTTATTCAGAGGCCTCCCAAGAACTGGATAAATTGCGCTGGAAAAAAAGTCAAATGTCAGTATTGAGATCATCTAAAACAGCAATGGTAGTTGATAATCGAAACATTTTGAACATATAAAGTAAACATTTAAAACATAAGAATCTACTAATTATTATAAAGTAGATTTTGCGAGCGGTTATCGCCGTAGAACTCTTTAATTATACTAATGTAGTTTGCTACAGCAAGCTACAGCTATAGTTCGTTTAAGCTCGGTTATAGTTATTCCTGCAGGAACTTTTGAATTTTCGTAATAAAAAGTAACCATGTTCGATTCCAGGACCTATCCTACATACATGTGTGCCACGTTTCATTCAGATCTGTCCAGTGGTTAAAGCGTGATTAAGTAACAAACATCCGAAATTTCGCATTTATAATATTAAGTTGGATATGGGCATATTAAGTACACTCACACGTTAAATGTTAAATGTTATTAACTTATATTATGACGATGATGCCAGTTGAGTTGCAGACTGGGTTCGCTCTGCACTTCACCTGAAACAGTGACAAGTTAAGGACTTAGAACAGCTCAGTTGCTATTTCTATATAAAATTGCTAAATCTGTTAATATAGTAATGATCAAAACAAGGGGCCGACTCTCGACGACAATCCCAATTTCAATCATACGGCACTTTTGTCAATACTTTCAAATACTTACATTGTAATTACATTCAGTGGTGTGTAATCTTAATAATACTATTTGATTTTGTTGCATAAAAAGGTTTTATATATTATATGATCGATTTATTTGATTCTAAATCAAAGTAAGTGTCGGGAGTTACCCCATATATAACCACATATACTTAGTTGGCAAACAAGTCTTTAATTACTTCTCCCTTGAAGAACCCCATACTGTAGTCCTTATAGAAAACCTTGACATGAGTTCATTTCACAATCTACTTATTTAATTTTAAATAACTTTCCTCTTTTCTGTATTTGAGCTAAAACAGTTAATCTGAGATTGGTGATTGAACAGTAAGATAGCCCATTTGTGAATGCATATTCATTAAATAAGACATGTTAAATGTTATTAACTTACATAGTGACGATGATCCCAGTTGAGTTGCAGTCTGGAATTTGCTCTGCACTTCACCTGAAACATTGATAAATTAAGGATTTAGAATAGCATTGTCTAGACTCTTCTTTCACATCTTTGCCCCTGTTCTGCTTGAATTTAACCAGTTAACTGATGTTTTATCAATGAGTCCATTTGTGTTGCATATATATGCCTATGCAAAATAAATTATTTGGACAACTTGCAAAATGTAGATGATCCTTGTTGTGCATTTGCTCTGCACTTTGCTTGAAATGGTAAATTGTAACAGTAAGCATCACAATGAGTTCCCTTAGTGGTATAGTATAAATAACTACAAAGTGGTTAGCCAGAATAACTAAAAAATATCATATTGTATCATTTTTTTTTAAAACATTGGTGAATCCAAGGTATATTTTTATTGGTACTACTACATTCATATTATACATTTTTTTCTGGACTTTACACAAAAATCATCTGGTCCCAAACTAAGCAAAGCTTGTACTATTGACACCAGACAAACCATAACAGAAATATTAACACATATGTAAATTATAAACCTACTTTTTTTTTAAATAAATATGTATTATACATAGGAAACAGCCTCAAGATAAACACAAATTTTCATTACATAAATGTTTGTCATGTGCGGGATCAAGCCTGCACTTCTCGGTTCCGTAGGTAGCTACTACTGGCAACAGAGCCCTGGAGCCACCATGGTTATTGTCTGACCCAAGCTACTTTCCAAGTACACTTTTGCGAAATAAAAGAATAGTGTACCCATTTTTACCTATAGAAAAAGCTATTATTGGCAGCTCTCAACTGGGATGACCAGTGTGTATAACAAGATGGTATTTCATATCCTTCTCCATCTCCAACTCATTTTCCAAGTTTAATGAGATAAGATATTTAGGTATTTAATTTTTTTAACTAATATAATAAACTCTAACCAAAATAAAAGATTTTACTTAAAATATATTACTAAAATATATATAGTAATATACTTACAGCATATATGTAATACATTTTCTACAGATAACTGTCCAAAGGTTGCCCTTTGTTTAGCAAATGGTGTAGATCTTGGGTTGTATATCACAGGAATCAGTAGTTTTGCTATTGCGCTAACTAAGTTGTGAGTTTCCAGACCTCAGAGCCCCAAAAGTCACTGTAATTCACACAAATATATGTATTTAATTACAATACAAAACCAGTTAATCACTTTAGCAGAATGTCTTGAAAAAAGAAGTAAGAATTTTTAAAACAAAGACATAGTCAGCAGATTAGATCTCAGGCCATAACTCAAACCTGCACTAAATAAAACATTATTTACAATGGAGGTACAAGTGGAGACGCTATTGCTGTGAACCTATATATAAATAGGTTCGCAGGTTTAATTCCTGACTTAAATATATGTTTATCCAAATATCATTCTATGCTTGTAAATTTAATGCATAATAAGAAAAATTTGAGTCATAATATAGGTATTAATGTAAAGAAGTATAAGTAATATAAACAACAAGATGAGCCAGGAAGATATTGTATACTCAGTAAAGTTTATCTACATGTTACACAAATAACTATTAATAACCAAGAAACTAAGGATTTTTTCGAGATTTACTAATTCTCATTATTGAATCACAACTAGGAAAAGTTTTCAACAGCAATATCCCAGCAGAAATGTAAGAGAAAGAATAAAATTTCATGCAACATCTAGAATTAAAAAAGTTAAAGCTCCTTATTTACGGTTCTAGTATTTTTCAGTATTCACAGATTGAAAGATTGGACTTTGTGTATTTCCAACTAATTTTTTATTTATTTGTAAATACAAAAGTAACAATAGTGGATTGGTGAGTGTTATATTTATTTATTAGTTACCTGTCAAAACAATTAATTGTTTGAAGAATTGCTTTCATTTCAGTATAAGCCAAATCATTTCGCCAGCATCCGTGATGAAAGAGACATGTGTTGAAAAATTTAATATAATATAAAAATGGAAGGCCTCCAAGTTGGAAAATTTTGGTTTGTTTTACCTAAAACAAAAAAGGGCATCACAACATATAAAACAAACAAACAAGTGAAAGAGAGAGGTTTATACTAAGTGGTGACGGACATATTAATGCATGCAAAAGAGTAAAAATTAATATTTTTATATTAAAAGTTTTGATAAATTTTGTTAAACATTTAATGAAGGGGGTATTAATCAAGGATAGAAGACAATGCATGTTGACAGAGCGAGGAATTTTTGGGTGGAGGATGTCATATAGTATATAGGGTATTTGGGGCAGCTGAAAAATATGTAGTCTACAGTACCTTCGTCAATGCCACACTCACAAATAGAGTGGTCCCTAACTCTTATTTTAGCTAAAAATACTGGAGTACATGCATGTTCCAGTCTGGGACGGCATATGGTCGACGTAACTAATTTGTCACAATATTGAATTCGCAAGAACCAAGGTTTTGCAGGGATAACAGGTTGTATTTGGCCATGATAACGGCCCTTAATGGATGAAGACTGTTTCCATACATGACTCCAATCTACTGACATTGCCTTCTATTCTACTGTGGCCTGGGACCCAGGCAAGGACAACCTCAATATTAACTTAATAGGTTACATGTGTCACTGAGGCCTTCAGTAAACTCCATCACCAAACAATTGGCACACATAAAGAAGCAAACAAGCATACTGCCTGCCTGATGTTGAGCAGTTATAATTGCCTAAGGACACTTAAGTCAAAGTCAAAGTCAAAATGGTTTATTCAAATAAGGATTTTACAATCACTTTTTCGTCAAAGTCAAATATTATTTTTTGAACCCTCCCACCTTCCCGCCGGTTCACAATGTTGTTGATTTCTATCGAGAAGAATCCGGCAAGAAACTCGATAGTTACTCTTTTAAAAACACTATCAATAATGCAAATAAACTAAAAATACAATTAATGTTTTAAATAAAAAAATGTTAGCCGTACAATTTTATGTTATTTCCATTTTAATTTGGTTTACCTATGCATCCTGTAATTGAGCATCGTCAGTCCCAAGGATTTTTATCATTTACATAGTCTGAAATATTGTAGTATGCCTTTTTACACAGTACCTGCTTGATAAAAGATTTAAATTTAATAATTGATAGATTTTGAATTTTATTGGGAACTTTGTTGTAAAAGTGTATACATTGCCCCATAAAAGAGTTACTTATTTTGTGTAGACGTGTATCATGCACCAACAGCTTATTTTTACTTCTAGTATTTACTTTGTGAACGTCACTTTTCTTGCTGAAACTATTGATATTTTTATGTACATATAAAAGATTTTCATATATGTACTGCGACACTAAAGTTAAAATTTTTACTTCCCTAAACCTATCCCTCAGAGATATCCTAGATCCCAATTTATAAATAGCATGAATTGCCCTTTTTTGTAACAAAAATATTGTATTTACATCAGCAGCGCTACCCCACAATAGGATACCATATGTCATTAAACTATGGAAATAGCTAAAATATACTATTTTTGCAGTGTCAACATCGGTCAATTGTCTTATTTTCTTGATCGCATACACAGCAGAGCTAAGTTTTTTGGCTAGGTTATGAATATGAGGACCCCATTGAAGTTTGGAGTCCAGTGTTATTACGTATTTGAAACACTAAGAAGCAATTGTTGAGAAGGTAACATTACATTGATTAATTTGTTTTCTTTTTACAGTCCCAGAATATATCCCTCATCATCCAATACAAATAAGAATACTGTATCTATATTTTCTGTTTCCATAGCTTATTTATTTGTTAAACATATTCCCCACAAATCGGGTCTATAGTGTTCTTGATGCACCAGGTGTACAGAGGTCTTGAAAACTTTATGAGGAATAAAAACTGACAACTTACATGGTCATAGTGATGCACCTACCTTCTGCTGAAGATTCAACCGTAGTTTGACTTTCACATGCTCTTACTAGCATCTCTTACCAATTTTGCAATTTCGTCCAGTTATTTTTTACTAGGCTACGTTCCAAAACGCAATGTGTAAGTTGAAAAAGTAGTTATGGAACGCCCGGCTCAGGGTAACTTTCTATCTGTCAAGTTGAATATTTTACACTAGGGCTATGTTCCAAATCACGCCGAGTAATTATCGCCCGGTAAAGTGGAAAAATCAACCCGTTCGGGAACGAGCGTTTGACAGTTAATTTTCAAACTGACAGGAGTGATTTTCAACCTTTTCTATGGCAGTGTAAAGAATTCAACTTGACAGTTGGAAAATTACTCTACCCTGGGCGTCCCAAAACCACTTTTTTAACTTCCTCGTCGCGATTTGGATCGCACCCTAGGCTATGTCCCAAAACCCACCGAGTAATTATCGCCCGGTATTGACAGTTAATTTTCACACTGACAAGAGTGAATATCAACCTTTCTATGTCAGTTTAAGGAATTCAATTTGACAGTTGGAAAATATCCAACCCCGGGCGTCCAAAAACCACTTTTTTAACGTCTTTGTTGCAATTTGGAACGGGTTGGAAATCAACTATAGCGGGCGATTGTCACTCGGCAGGGAATTGGAACGTAGCCCCAGTACGTATATGACAAAGCAATTAGGTGCTTATCACAAGAAAATAATGATTTACGTTGTTACCACGAAATGCACGCTCCTGTTTTCTAACGTTAAAGATACTGTATAAATTGTATCCGTTTATTCATAATAATAATTTTTTCAAAGACCTTGCTTTTTATCCATTACTTTATCTTTTGCAAAACAATCCGAAATCTATTAAACAAGCAAGCAATTTGTGTTTTTCACGACACACAACTTTAAACTGATAGCTGACAGCTGTCAATAGTAAAAAAAAAATATTGAAAGCAAACAACGCAATAACCTGTTTTTTTTGCCACCGTGCAATAAGCTACGAAAACACTTATTGCTTTCATTGCGTTCATTTGCACGCAATACAATCGCAATGGTCTCCGAAAACACGCCCCTAATCGTTCTCTCGTTTTGCTCTATTTAAAATCTGTCAAGTGGCAACACTGTACCCAACCATTATGTAGGGTGCAGGTGCAGAGGCCTAAAAAATAAAAAAAACTATTGTTTGAATGAATTTTGTCGACTGTAATACTGTAAATGTCATAAGTAATTTTTGTGCTCAATATTTATTACAATGGCTGAAAACAGAGAAGAAATTTTAGCGAATTTCCAGGTAACGATATATGTGTCTATTAACTACAGTTAAGAAAAGACTAAATGTCATTTAAATAAGTATTTTGCAGGTTATGTGTTGACCAACAACAGTGACTATGAAATTATTCTTTATCTCGTTGTAACGTTCATATATTACAAGTTTTATTATGTTATCATTCCTAATGCGTAGTTTTATGTTTTTTATTAAATTGGTATTATAGGGTTCTTAAGGTTTTTATAAATGTAAAACCTTTGTTCAGCTTAAGTTAAACAATGGAATCCTTTATCATCCACTATTTACTAATAAACTGAAAACTCTGTATAGTAAATTTTGTAACAGTTAGTATTTTATTACGTTATTGAGATTTTGTTAAATGTAGTAGAAAAAATAACATAACTTTACAAGTATTTATTTTGCACATAATAATTCCTATATTTCGACATTACCTTTATTTTCTCCATTCTTAACCACACACTAAATTATTTTTTGGGTTTCTTTAGCATAGTGTTACTGGAAATAAGGGTGGAACGAGGGGAAACAGAAAACCCCCTGTAACCCTGTAAACTTAATGGCTTGTTACTTTGCTCCCACCTATCTTTGTCATGTCAAACAAATTTTTTTGAACTTCTAATACTACAAATAGGTGCACCAATCTTAAGTCAACCAAAAAATTCATTCAATCATCATCTTTATAGTTCAAAACTTTAGTTGTAACTTACTAAGAATATGATATGGGCATCGCATAACATCCTCATGATTGTCCAGATAAACATTTGGAAGGAGGCAATCAGTACCCCAAAAAGAAATGCATTTCTTAGAATGTTTGGTAAATCCATAAGAACACACTTAGAATCCTAAAAGACCACCATAGACTCCTATACCATGTTTTTTTGCAGCATTGAGGAGAATACATACATACATACTCCCTATGTAGAATATGAAGCCTAGCCTCACTGTTGCAAAGTGATGTCTAGATATCTACACACTAACTAAATTAACCCGTCAAGCGTCCCCATACTAAGGAAATTATCCGCCCTTGCCGCGTACAAACGGACATACACCTAACTTTATTATGTTTATTCCTCTTTATTTATTTTTACGTATGTTCCCTAATATATACAGTATAAAAAAAAAGTAATAAGAATAAGTTTATGATAAATATAATAAGTAATAATAAATTTATTTACTAAAAAAAGGCATAGTTTTTTATATATAGCACATTACCAGGGGTCAAAATGAACTTTATGCTACTGTTTATGCCTGTGGAGGCTGGTCTGCTCTTGCAAACTTCTTGGTATTCTTAGTATTTAGTCTTACTTTTTTGTTTTGTTTATTAATACTGTAAGACATTGATTATTTCTTAGTGATGAATACATAAACTGTCTTTTGTTTATATTAGATACTTTTTTATGTTGTGCTTGTGCTTTATATTTCATGTTTTTTTATGTTTGTAATGGAAAGTGTCCTTTTATGATAGGGAGGGCATTTTCCAATATTTTAATTGGACGCTGTAAAAGAAAGGGAGAAAAGAAATGCCCTTGCTGAGTTTCTTGCCGGTTCTTCTCAGTACAAGGTCTCCCGCCCTGTAGACTTACGAACCGATGGCGTAGTGACATTCATAAGTGCTCAATTATTGTAGCCTAATCTGAATAAAATTATATTGAATTGAATTGAATATTGTTAATAAAATCCAACTCAAAATGGCGCAATATAAATGGCGGCCTGATCAAATTACCAAAACAATTTCTGATAAAAAAATATTAAACGCACAAAATATTGTCCACTCAAAAATACTAGAACGTAGGACAGGCCATTGGCTTCACTTCTGAATACTAACAATTAGCCTGTCTGATAAAAGTCGTCCTGAAAAACATCCCCCTCGACACAAAACGCTTAGAGACCACTGTGGTCCCTAGGACGCGTAACGGGTTAAATTGAAGTTTGTTTACACTGTTTATTTAAACATTACAAAAGCAACTTCTTTAACATAAAATTATTTTACAAACTGACAGATTGTAACAATAGTTTGATGGCTTAATAAAGGAACTGCTTTTATAAGCCAGTATAGATAATTTAGGACTCAATCAACAGACAAAATCAACATTGAAATTTCACCTTCTTGTATCTGCCATAAAGGTTTTAAATTGTCTATTTATTTAAATAATGAAAGAAAGAATTTTATTGATGCCTTAAACATGCATATTTTTTACATTTTACTTTTAATTATTACAGAATTGTTAGTGGTTTGGTAGATAACTTACTTACTCTTTGTTATTTACTAATAGTAGTAAGCTTAGAGTAGTCAATATATTCTCTGCAGCTTTCTTTCACAGTTAAATAATTGTATTCTTGTGTGTTAATTACACATTTCATTACTTAAAGAGAAGAAAGATAAAAGCGATTGAATAGGTAGAGAAATAGAAGTTGATCAGTATTTGAGGTTGTTTAATAAACACAAACTATAGAAAACAAGTTCACTTAACTCCTCGCACGCGCAAGGTCCCATTACAGGGTTTAGGCCTATGAAGCACCTCATTCACTAATTAACCAGATGCGCGAGGAGTTAATCCACTAGCAGTTGTCTATAAGATTCACTCAGGTTTAAAAAAAAAAAAAATGATCTCATGCCTCTTTAATAATTTTCGGTACCAAAGTCTTCCCAAAAGGGCTCGGCCTTTGACAGGACGGTTAAAATCAGGCAGGCTAAATCAGTCAAACTCCAGTCAGGCAGGCCACATGCGGTCCTTAATGTGTCTGGCTGCAGGCGCTTCAATTTTAAGAATAGTTCTAAAGGCTTATAATATGTCCACTTGGGCTTGGTTTTCATGCATTTTTTTTACGTATGTACTCAATCAAGATAGTTAAAAAGTTTACACTAGATATCAGTACAACGACAGGTGTATGAGTTGTGTGGCCTGCTGAGACTTTGATCTTTATTTATTTGGCCCAACAGTCACTTGAAGTTTAATATGCCTGGCTTAAATTTTATCCAGAAGCCGGACAACATCCTCAAAAAATCCGAGATAGTTGGCGAGCCTACTTATAACGCGTCTATTTCCTTGCCTATTCACTTAATTTATATTTATTCAATGAATCATATCAACACAATCTTATATTTTGTTTAGGGAATAACTGGTCTAGAAGATGTAGCAGAGGCAATATTCCATTTAGAAGAATGTAATTGGGACTTACTGGTAAGTAAGCATTGTAATGAATACTATCCTAATATTACCACTTGTTAAGGTTGTGTAAATTTTCCAAAAAAGTCTAATTATGTAATTACTATAAAATCGAGAAAATAATTATTAGAGCATAAGGTATACTGAAGGATTATATTGATTTGTGTTGTGATTTTGTGACTAGCGTTTCTGTCCCAATAAAATATATTTTGTTATGTTTAAGTAATAAATAGCACAAGATAAATTAAGGGACATAATCTAATTGTGTGAAATTTGACATTATAGTTATCAAAAAAAAATCTAGCCTTACTTTCGCACTTTAATTCCAAAATTTCTAATCTTTTTAGTTAACTACTAACAACTATTTTTATATATTTTTATGTTTAAGTAGTAGCATCTGATGCAATAGCATTAAAATGTAAACAGAGTTCCGAACTTGAGAAGTTGGTAATAAAATCATTATTAAACATTTTGTTTAGGTTAGGATAAACACAGTTTAACTTATATAAAAAAATTAAAAGTTTTGATATAAGCTGAGTCGGCATATTGTAAAGTTTTGTAAAGGTTTTTTTATGCCTACTCTTCTTTGCAGAAATCATCATTGAAAATAAACCAGATAATGTTTTCATGGTTTAAACATTTTCTTGAAAAAATAATAAAAATAATGTTCACTTTATTATTATTTGCAGACTGCCATCAACCGAGTGATACCACAAGGCGGCACCAGTTCACCTGCAGACAATGACGCTCACGACGTTGAAATGATAGACGACGATATATCTGTGATAACTCCAAAAATACGCCCGCCGGGTTTGTATTCCTTATTTTTATATATAATTAGTAGAGACCGGATTTTATGCATAATGTTTATTTAAACCTTTTAAACGGTATTTGCATATTTAAGCAAATTTTTTATATCATTAATATTTACTCTCAATATTGATCTTTTTCATTGACCTCTGATCGCTAAGTCATTTGCCTAGTCACCTCAGTGGTTGTAGAACGGTTCTTCTATGTATTGAGGGACACAATTTGTCTACCGAACATTTAGAACTTTATTTTACTATTAAAATATAAATATATAATCTTACTAGCTTTTGCCAGCGGCTTCGCCCGCCCTAAATTTGGTTATCGGCAGGCTTTGCCCGCCCTAAATTTGGTTATCGGCAGGCTTCGCCCGCCCTAAATTTGGTTATCGGCATAGGATTCTTACGGCAACTCCTCAATTATAAAAAAAACACAGAAGGTAAAATATTTTTAAATAATACGTACCGCCCTTCCCCCTCATGACTGCCCGCCGGCCTCGCACATCATAAATGCGCCCGCAATACTTGATAATT
Source organism: Apoda limacodes (assembly GCA_946406115.1). Classification (NCBI taxonomy): domain Eukaryota; kingdom Metazoa; phylum Arthropoda; class Insecta; order Lepidoptera; family Limacodidae; genus Apoda; species Apoda limacodes. The sequence continues at coordinate 19,962,771 of OX291541.1, read as the reverse complement.
ATTTTGCTGCCAGGTTATTTTAAAACTGTGATATCTCCGATGATATTCATTGAATGATGAACAGGGCAATTTTGTTTTAAATTAAATGCTTGTGATGAATAACGTATTTATTTGGATAAAGATTAATATCATGTTTATAAAAACACCTTCACAAATAATGCATTATTTTAGAACAAATATGGTTAGCATAAAAAAGATTATAGTGAGCCAAGCTTAAAATATAGACATATGCTGTCGCGGACTTTTTCTTAGAACTTTTATAGGGGAACAATTCTGTCATTCATGATTTTTGCGAAACTCTAACCGTTTACGCAGAGCACACAGCGGAAGCTCTCAAAAGGATAAAAACACCCTGATTTAGAAACATTTTTCATTAGTGCTCCGGTCCTATTTGTGTTACCGTGATTATATATAGCCTATAACCTTCCTCGATAAATGTGCTATCCAACACTGAAAGATTTTTTTAAATCCGACCAGTAGTTCCTGAGATTAGCGCGTACAAACAAACAAACTCTTCAGCTTTATATATTAGTATAGATATAGATTAGTTTTATAGAATCACGTCTATGAAATTTCATATTTTCAGACAGTTAAATATATGCGTGACAATGCCATACTTTATTTCTGCGTGAACAAAAAGAGAGATCTTCTTTGGATTGTCTTAACTATTAAGTATTAGTTATCCATTTTGCAAATAAAATCAATTGATTGTTACTTTATGAATTCAAAAATTGGATTTACGTTTTATTATCTACATGTATAGGTATTTAAACATGCATGTTGCCTTGTTTGTTTATTCATCATCATTCATCTTTGGTGAGTTTTTGTGGCCACGGCCGCCGGGAAGGTATCTGAATAAGTAAATTGAGAGCAAAAAGGAGAAACTGGGAAAAGAGAGATAGGGGAAGAAGAGGTTATTTTATTTTTCGAATAAAAATATATTCAAACATATATAATAATAGCAACAATAATCGTTATTAATGATTAATTATCAACATCGTCCCAGCACTAGTCCTGTTACTTTGTCAGCTGTTGGAGAAGTAAAGCTATATTTTACAAGTTTACAATATTTTACTGAATGTTTGACAACAACTATCACATTCTTAATTCTATGCTAAACCTAGATACTTATATAAAAACTAGTTTTTTCACACAAGGAAAGATTTCAACAGCAACTTGACCTTTTTAAGTAGCCTATGTCCGTCGGCGGGACTCAAACTATCTCCATGATACATTTTTCCTGCGGTTGTGGCCCCCTTTTCGGATATCGGTGTAGAATTTCAACAGCAACTCCTTAAATTATAGAACTATTTTAAGAAGTTAAATTAAGAAATTGGTAGATAAAAATGGATGATTACGTTTATTTAAATTATATGTTAATGTATCTAGGCCTGATTCATGTGAAATGTTAATGTAAATATAGGATACATCTAATACATACATACTTATTTTAAGCTACTGTTATTTGATAAATTAAGTGAATTTATTATTATCAAAAAGTGATTTGTGTCTTTAATATGTTCTAATAAATTTTTAACTATTGGTTGAATTTGAAAGTCTACAAAGGTGGAGATATGTTCAGTAAGAGCATTATACGATGCTGCTATTGGACGGCCAGGAATAATATTTATTTATTATTTTATTATTTTCTTTGTGAACTTACTTGGTAACATATAGCTAGGAGGAGTTCCAGTGTGCTGGGTAGCATGATCACACTCCTGAATGAAATTTGGAATCTTTTATATAGTTTCATTGCGAGGGTCGTATAGTAATTCTCTGTAAAAAATTGTGTCAGTTAATTGTTTAAGACCTACTGAACTTACTTACTTAGTCGTGTAGGTAAATTTTTAAAGGTAAATTGTAAATTTCATTGTTAAATATATTTTGTAATTGATATTTTCGCAAATACGATTATTATTTTAGAGTTAATAATAGCTTTAAAAAAACATTTAATGGTACGATATTTTTACTATTTTATATGCATATTTTGGCCCTTTTTATGGATTTTCGTGTATATTTTAGCGATCTCTAATAATTAGCAAGTACTTGACATTTGAATCAAGTAAAAATTAATAAAAAAAAGTTTAGAAAAGTTAAACTAAACTCACTAGGCAGCAATTGACATACAACATGTTGCTCGACATTTTAAGCAATATTGGGTAACTTTTTTCTAGCCTTGTCTATCCAGCATGATGTGCAATCGACAAAAAGTTTGCTGAACCACTTTTAAGATTGATTTCTCTCAAACCTATTGTCACAGAGAGTGGACGAACCATACGCTTATATGTGAACGCGATGATTCTTGCCAGCTTTCATACGTCCCCACTGCTGGGGCACGGCCTACCCTCATAAGCGAGGGTAATTTGTGCCATAGTCAACACGCGGGCCCAGTGCGGATTTTGGACTTCACAAACGTCTTTTTTAGGGTTCCGTACCTGAAAGGTAATTAGGAACCCTATTACTAAGGCTTCGCTGTCCGTCCGTCCGTCCGTTTGTCACCAGGCTGTATCTCATGAACCGTTATAGTTAGACAGTTGAAATTTTCACAGAAGATGTATTTCTGTTGCCGCTATAAGCACAAATACTAAAAAACAGAATAAAATAAATATGTAAGGGGGCTCCCATACATCAAACGTGTTATTTTGCTCGATATTGATAATGGAACAGGTAGACGCTTAAAACATTCACAGAATATTTAGTTATGTAGTCACTTTAAAAATAAATTATTTAATTAAAATAAAACAAATATTTAAGGTGGGCTCCCATACAACAAACGTGTTTTTTTTCCTTTTTTTTATAGATAATGGTACGGAACCCTTCGTGCGCGGGTCCGACTTGCACTTGGCCGATTTTTTGTCTTGACGTATGCAGGTTTTCTCATGATGTTTTCGTTCACCGACAAGCCCGTGGGGTGAACAAATAAATCAGTGTACTTGAGAAATTAAGAAAAGACTTATTAGTTCACGCCGACCCCGGGGTTTTAACCGCCACTTGGGACGTGGAATGAATTTTAATCCCCTCGGCCACCACAGAACACTACTTTTTTATATATGTGTGCACCTCATTTCACTTAAACGGAAGAATGAATAGCAAAACAACATTGTCTCCTGTAATAGGCAATAAATGGGGCGTGGCGCACGCGCAGATCTTAGGTGCAGAGGATTATTTTCTTATATGGTCTACCGGCGATTTTGTCGTAACATCATATCGTTAGGTAGCGCGCTATTATGTATCGTTGTTTGTAGTGCGAGCGTTTCGTCGTGTCGATAACAAACAGTAGCTTAAACACACACTTTCTGCTTTAAGTTTTTGTTGCTTTAAATATTTTAATGGAGATGTCGTCTTTTCAGATCGGGACGATAGTAGTCAAGCATCAACTTCGTCACCTAGTAATAGGTCACTTCCTAATTTGGTCGAGTTTCAGGTTAACTTTAATAACAAGATGCATGAAATCAAAATGTCCAGTTCAGCAACAGTCAGTAAGTCTTAAATTAAAAAGTTTTACAGCATTTTGTAATTTAAATTTGACTATTTTTATCTTGACTTTTTTCTACCAAATCATGTTTCTACCTTAAAGAACCAGCAAAAAAAAATATTTGACGGTTGCATATACTTAAAAAAATACAATGTTTTTAGCCAGTAAATTTCTAGCTTAGTTGGAAGTACGAGAGACCGTGCCTGCTGAACTGACGCCACGGGTTCGATTACTATCTACTATTTTGTTTTGAGTCAAGTGTTTTCTATGTTTAATATGTAGTATTTACGAAAACAAATAATGATTATTTGTGTCAGCTTTCTGGGCCGCCTATATAAACCTTGCTTAGTTTTTTAAAACAAGACGACGCTGGGTGATTTTACAAAAAATATTATTACTATGATTTTAATTGCAGGTGATTTAAGAAAGCGGCTAGAGCTAGTGTGTGGCGTGCCAGTATGTAGACAGCAACTATCTGGGCTTGGAGGCTCTCGGGCAACTTCCACAGCTTCGTTGGGTAGTCTTGAGCTGCCTCGTAATGCAGTGTTGCGGCTCAAGGCTTCGGAAGAATTGATGGCTGATGATGAGTTAGTATATTTGTAATTTTGCGAGCTATCTACAGTAACCTTGCAGATGAACGTCAAGGTGTATCCACCCTTTTTTTTATACATACTGTATTACACTTAATATCCTTAACTATGAATATTTCATCATTAAATTCTTCTTCTACTGATGATGTGTCCAAGACTAAATAAAATCACGTCGGTCATGCCTCGTGTTTTTAATTTTTAACAACACCATATATGAATGTTATGAATATTTGATGATGCTTTTGGGAAGGATCTTAGGAAGCAATATATGTATATGGTTATACGGATGATTAAATTCATCTGTTCTTAAACCAGGCCTTTCCTTTTTTAGACTTCCTGCTAATACGGAGCGGTAAGAATACAAATTATTATATATTATTTTATTAAATATATAAATAATGTTTTAGTATAGCCAATAGGTATTTGTAGTAAGCGTTTCCTATATTTAATCAGGTTTGTTAAGTACTTATATACACCGTTAAATTTTAATCGTTTTAATGTCGTGGGCAGGTGATCAGGTGCATGAAACACTATCAATTTGTAACGATAAAAAATTTTTTTTTTTTCTTAAAACTCGAATCAATTCTTGCTTGAGTGACAAAATGACGCGAACCATTAGTAGGTAGGTCAATATTCAAAGAGACCGACCCTATTATGACACATGACTCATTTCACCAATGACGCGTAGCGCAGTCCACGTGGACTTCGATAAATTAACCAATGCTAGACTAATTACCGCCCCTACATCTTATTTGATTGGCAATTCGCAAGGCATGTGCCTCCCGCGCCCCTCGGGCTGCGGTCAAAACATTTCAAAAAAATCAGTTTTCTCTAAGACGTCACCAGTGCGGTGCGTGCATCGCTGTTTGCGATCCCTGTCGTGCGAAAGTATGGCGCCTCGAAATTACGCGTACTCTAACATGGAGTACGAACAAATATGGTGCAATTTGGTCCCGGGATCTAGGTACAAAGCACTTACGACGGTCCTAAGCCCCTAAAAGTATGAAGGAAAATGTACAATAATTGAATTTCTTCATACGAACAAATTGACACCAGCTGAGCGAGTCAATGACCTGTACGACGAAGGCATACGTAGGTAACTAACTCGTGGCGCTACTACTGTTTTCACGCACTTTGCGGATTTTACAGTATCACTTCCTATCTTTTTAATTTAAGAGATTTAACCCAGATTGTTATTAATTGTTGTTAAGTTGTCTATGAATAGTACTTTGTAAAGTGAACCACCCATCCACAGCATTAAAATAATTTAAATTTAACGGTGTATACTAAAGAATACATAAAGTAGATTTCATATATATTGTATATTCACCTTGTATATACTATTGTCTGATGTACTAAATTAATTGTTAACTAATTTGTGTACCTACCATATGTATATTCGCTACTAAATGCTAATTTGTCAGAGCCAACCTTAGAACTGTAATTTATCTTGGTTTTTTGAAACTGTAGAATGTGGTTAAGTTTTCTTACTGCTTTTTCCGTTTTTATTGTCCTCTAGTACCTATTTAACTCAAGACTAAAACCGTTAGAAAAATAAAACGGAGTACAAGTGACAGCCATGCACTTTTCCTGCGTGATTGCACTAACGCTGCCAAATAATCCTAAACAGAAACCAGAATCAACGCTTTTCATATACGTTGATCGGCCTCATCAGCACGAAAAAGTTAGCCGAGCGGTGTGCTGCTTCTTACTGGCGGTAGGCCTAGCCTGCTTCTTTTTGTAGGCCATTAACAGCATCTATTGTACAGATAGAATTTACGTATCGTTTCTTATACCTACTATGCTAAAACTAACAATACAGTTGATATTGTGTTTCTAGAGTAGCAGAAAGGTTAACGACAACGTACGTGCTTCGCATTAAGCACGATATCAAGGAATACATCCTAAAGTACCCGGGCACCAAAACTGTGCAGGAGGTCAAAAACGATGTGTTCTCACTCACCGATATACCAGTTCGACATCAGGTTAGTATAATACATATCTTATAATAGCCAGCGATTACTAAACACATGGTTAGCATTTCTTGCCTTTTAACATTTCTTGTCACATATAAACTGGCCTCCTCTTTTTACGCCCTGAAGGTGAATTAACCGTAAAAAAAAAAACAGCAAACAGAAGTATAAAAATTCTGCTGATTTCTGATTTCCATCTGGATGTAAGGGGATGCGTATTGATACACTAAAAGTTGTTTTAATCGTATAATAATAAGGAACCTACTTTTACTTTTTTTGAGTTAGTAGTTTCGAAGATTTCGTAATGCGTGAAAGAGTGGTATTGCGCTTACATGTATGCATACATATAAAGATGTAAATATCTGTTAAAAACTTATAAAACGTATTATTTAAAATTTATATAAATTGAATCAATATTAACTCAGTTATGCTATCAGCAAAAAGTATATATAATCTAATCACTGACGTAAAAACATAATTAATATATGTTTTATTGATAAAAGTAATTTCTTTTTGACACCCTTATAAACTTTAGTTTCATATTTTTCGTGTCTTACACGCGAAAAAACATTTAGCTTGTTAGCCGTGGTCAAAAAGTAGCAAGGAGTCAGCGGCCAGTATTAAAACTACCCACATTTACTTACATATATAAAACTAGATTTTGCTCCTCCGCCCGCCCTAAATTCGGTTATCAGCGTGGATCTCCGTAATGAACTCCATGATTATACTAATAAAGTTTGCTATAGCAAGCTATAGCTGTAGCTATAGTTCGTTCAAGCTCAGTTATAGGCATTCCCGTAGGAACTTTTGAATTTTTTGGGATACAATTTAGCCTATGTCCTATTCCAGGACCTGACCTATATTTGTGCTAGTTTCATCGCGATCCGTTCAGTGGTTGAAGCGTGATTGAGTAACAAACATCCAATCATCCAGACATATTTTCACAATTATAATATTATGTAGGATAGGATTACTCAGTAATTTAGTTATTGTATTTCAATGAAGCCACATGGATGGCTTCAGTTCAGATGTAGCTGCACTAATCACGCATGTTTAGTTACATATCGCGTCGTCCTTGTCTTAACTCAAGAGCAAGGCAGTAATGCTTTACACCACTGGCATTTAATTTCAGGTTAATCTATAAAGCATAGTACCATAGCGCGTTTCATTACTAATATAAATAAATACTTATATAGCAAAGATTCAGCCAAAAGATTAACCTCGCGCCAGGACTTGAACCTGCAACCCTTACATTCCGTGTTCGCACTTTGCCATTGAGCTATCGAGGCACAAGTCTAGCTGATGAAAATCCCAACTACATCTATGCTTTGGAAATACGCTCGTTACGAACGTCACATACAACTTTTAATGATTTATAAAGTCCTAGTACACAAATCTTACAAACACATAAAATATTCATAGAATTAAAAAAAAAAGATAATTCACATACATAGAAATAATCTTTCTTCGTCTATGTTAAAAATGTTAACAGGTTTGGACGGGTTGGCCATCAGTAACGGGACTTGATGACACATTACTAGCCATGGTAGGATTGGACCTGCCGCAACATGATCTCACAGTCAAAAATGGTGCCCATAGTAGACAAAAAGCGTACAATAGGGTGAGTTATTATTGTGTGTAAACTGTATATTTATGTACTGTGAACAAAAAAGAGGAAACACAATATTTTTAGTAGTGGGGAAAAAATGACAAGACAGTCAAATTTTAATGAAACTAACTTCGATAGTTAGCGTATACTGAAAAAACATCGTTAGCGAGAAATACTACTCGATACGTAGTGTTGCCTATATTTAAAAAAATTAAAATAAAAAAATATGTAAAATTATTGAATTATGTTTATTATTTGTTCCTAGTTTCTGAAGACTTTTTATGGCAGTACATACATTAAACCAATATTTAAGGAGATAACTGTAATATTCTTTAACACGCCATACTATTTTATACGAGCATAGCGATAATGACGTCACAAGCTATGTATTTTCAATATAAATCGGTTTTTTGCAATATTTCTGATACAGTCTATCTAGTCTAAAATAGTTTTTTTTTGTAGCCAATTTTAGAATAATTAAGTGATGAGATGAATTTCATAATTATTATTTTTTAATATTATTTTACAGATAATAATAGAAAGTTCTGATAGTGAAAATAGTGAGGTAGAAGAAGTGGAGAATGATGGAGAAGGATTTGCAGCCGAAGACGACATGTTTGTTGACGTCACACCGTCAGAACGGTTGCAGCCACTCAGTAAGTTGTATAAAATTGACAAAATCGGTTTTAATTTACGATTTTTTAATGCATTTCTAAAATAGTTACGTCTCAGCTTCCTATCTTTGAAAAAAGTGTTCCTAGAACTAGACTACTAAAATTCTATATATTGTTTATCTTTTACATAAAATAATAGAGTTGTGTTTGAACGGAGTCTTATTGATAAAAAAAAACCTCACATAACTATACTTATATAACTAACATAACTACCCTATTGTTTTATGAATGTAAAACCGTATCTTTGAATTACTATCAGTAATGAAAAACTACTGATTTTTTTTTAATAAATTTCGTTTATTGACTAATGTACTGTAATAGAATATACTATATTGCACACCAAGGAAATCAAAACTAATACAATTAGCAAACGAAAAAATTAATGTACAACAAGGAGGCCTTATCGCTGAAAAGCGATTTCGACTAGGCAACCTATCGGTACTAGTAATTAGGAAATAGCAAGTGGGTGAAGCAGGAAGCGAAATGTTAGAAAAAAACTATAAATACGTTTATACTACATAATTGTATGAAAATACAATAGCATATAAGACAAACGCTGGCAGAAAATAAACTTATTCTTGATTTTTTAGTATCACCAAATATAGAGGATGAAGCGCTGGGCTGTATAGAATTTGCGCAACGGTTCCGCACTCGGTATGGACCAAACACGCCTCATTTCTTTGAAGGAACTCTACAGGACGCTATCAAAGAAGCTTGCCTTAGACCTGCTAGAGAGGTAGGGCTTTTCGTATTTTACAATTTAAAAAATAGTAGTTTTATTGTTAACATGATCGAGCAAAACTATTCTTTTTTTTTTTTTAGAGGAAGTTACTAGGAATGTACCTACACCACGAGCAGTCTGTGTTATCGAACGTGTTCTGCGCACAGTTGCTAGGTTGCGACACCGTGTTACAGACTCTAGCTACCAATTTTATAGTCTATGGTTGGGATCTTACAGATCCGGACAATAATATTATGTAAGTTACTCGTTTTTTATTATTTTTTAGGGTTTGCGTCACTTATAAGTTATAATCTTGTTTGTTACCAAGAAGAATTGGCGAGAAACTTCTTGAAAACTACCTATGATCATTGAACTCTAAAGATAAAAGTATTCTGACAATTTTATAAGATACTATGTAGATACGGTCTAAGCTTTCTTTAGATAGTAAAAAAACTGTTAAACAAAGAGTCTCTTTACAACAACCAGGCCAGTATAGCGATAGTATCCAGCACTAGATTCGCCATTTCTATCGCACCCATTCAACGCTATATTTTGGGTTTCTATCGCAAGGGGGACAGGGGACATTTAATACACACAAACACATAATTTAATAATAAACATTTTTGGACATTAAACACAGCGACGTCTGACAAAGTAAGCAAAGGCTGTGTTATGGATATCAGACAACGGATACTAATACAGAAATATTACTCTTGTTTTTGTAAATACATACATAACATACATAAATACACCCAGACCCAAGACAAACACAAATGTTTATATTAGGGCATAAATGTTTGTCCAGTGCGGGAATCGAACCCACACCCTCTGCACAGCAGCTAGCCACACTACCAACTAGGCTGCGAGTGAGTCATAATACACATAGAGAACGCCTGGACTCAAGACAAACATAAATTTTCATCACCTAAGCGTTTGTCCTATGCGGGAATACAACCCATGCCCCTCAGTTCAGCAGGCAGGTCATTACCCGCAGAACCACGGAGCCGCCTGAATATGTCTCATAAGACGTAAACCACCAAACCATTTGTATTTACTTGTTATTTTCAGGTTGTTACACTCTGTGACAAACGCTCTAGGCCCAGTAGCAAGTAGAACAATCCGAGGAATTCCCTCAGACCGGCTGCCGGCTTTCGTCATCATCATGCGAGTTAGGTCTAACACCGAAATATACTCAGTAATTAATGGTAAGAAAGCAAGCCTTATTTCACAAGTGTGAGTCGCGCTCGCACACCGAGGTTTTTGTACTACCACACAATGGCACGAGCCCGATTCGCACTTGACAAGTTTTTATTCTGTGTTGTTGTTGAAGTTTATATTAAAATCACTTAAAGTTTGAAGTTTAAACAAATAGGCTACAAACTTCAAGTTTTTATAGTATGTAGGTATTACCATTTGATTATAAAAACAAATACACTTTTCTTGTATAAAGCCCTTAATTACATATTTCTTAAAAGTATTAATCGTACTTTTTGTTTTTTGATATCATATAATCAAGATTCTGTGATAATTTCCGGCTTTATTGATTATTTTCCGTTTAAAAGGTTAGTTTGAAAAGCTAAATTACGTTATGCTTATGATATGCCTAAATATACTTAAACTCTATACCCATTATGGTGTTACGTTTGTTTCATTCATAACAAAAAAGTCTTGTAACTCCTTATTTTTTATATTGAAATTTAATGATTCACCCTTTTCATAATCACGTCTTACGATTTTTGCTTAAAATTTTAGGGAATGCACAAAATAACTACCTTGTGTTATTCTGCCCAATTTATTTATTATTAGTCGACTTCGCGTCCGTTGTTTTTCCTTTGTTAAAAGAACTATCGCACCGGCTACTATAAGTTAACTGTGCTATACCTATAACCTTCGCAGAAGTGGAAGCAATCAGTTGACAAGTTTTATCGCAATCGAGTAAACGGTATGGTATTTGCGCATTGAATACGAACAAATATTGATTTCTTTATATATCAGAAGATTATAAAAATCAAGTGACAATGACTTATGTGTTCCTAATTCTTTTAATATTCTCGTACAGTAGGCCAACCACCCACCTAACCTTAATGGACTTTGAACCCAAGGCGCAACGCAGCGAAAAAGTCGTGAAAGAGAGATAGTCGTAATTTATTATTTCGTCTAACACTGGCTGCTCCTACGTAGTATCCCCACTGCATCGCGTCGCATCCGTAAACTATGAATGTATAAGTGTAATTATTATTGGGTAAACATTTTTCTTACCTACGATAACAAACAGCCATGCAAAAAGGTTGATTGAGCTCGGTACTTACGCTGCCCCGCCGCACCGGCTTTTATTCATATTTTTAGTATGCATAAACCTATAGATATGTTCGCAGCTATGTTCAGTCTCTTTCCTACGATTAATCGATAGCGAAACGTTTTAGTTATAGGTATGTTTTCGTGGGGAGCTCGATGTGTCGCCTACCGTACATACGTCGACTCGATTTTCGGCAATCAAACCTGATCTGCTAGAGCCCCAACAGCACCTTGACTGCGTTATTATATTGCACTCAGAGAGAGTTATAGAACTTTTGGTCCTATGAATAATAGGCTTAATCCTATCACGCTTAGGAAGGAATATTTACGATGAAAGGACGGATATAGTGAGTGCTTACTATCATTTGGTATTTATAACGATAATATTAATTGAGTTTATTTACAGGTAATGTCGGTGTGTCAGAACTAGTAGGGGGCTTAGTAGAAGCAATGGATAGGTTCTCAGTACAACGTGAGGAAGACGCACGGCTAGAGCGAGAGAGAGACGCACGGCAGAGGGTCAAGTTAGAACAGGACGAAGCATACGAGCTCAGCCTTGAAGCAGACAGGTAAATATTAATAATAATAAATATTCCTGGATAAATTTACTTGGGCAACATACAGCTAGTATTATTCAAAAAAAACACTCACACTCAAGAAAAACACAAGTGTTCATCAACTTTCATGTTTATCCTGTGCGGAAACCGAACTTACGCGCTCCTTAACAAATAAATACCTAAAAGAGGAATAAACTTCCATTCATCAATTTCGTTACAGAATGAAGGAAGAAATCAGAAAACAACAGGAATATGAAAGGAATCAAGAAATTCAACGAGTAGAGACGGAAAGGTTATTAGACGAAGCTAAGAAAGAGGTAATTTTATTTTACTTTACATGCTTCCTGTTAAAATATTTTGATACTTTTTTCATTAAATTATGTAAAAATTAATTTGACGCTAAGCAATAAAAAACAATTTATTTATAAGTTATGATAAGATTAGGATATGCGCTACCTACCAAAATTAAGGTTAAAGCAAAAAATATATATGTATCCTACGCAAATAAGAGACACTGACACTCGCAAAATCGCTTGATTGAGGTGAGTGTTGCGCAGAGCGCACGGCTAGTAGGAACGCCCCACTGAGGTGGGGCGCTGCTATGACCTACTTGCCGTAGGGTTCAATTTTGCTAGCACGCGCCCGCTGAATGTCGTCTGTGCTCGACCTCACGTATGCCCATCGTAGCGAGTCTAGTAATTGTCGATCACTCCAAAAAAAATTGAACCTCTTTTTTTAATATCTTTCATAGCTCTTTTACAGTGTTATAATAGTGTAGATATTTACTAAATGTATTCTATATACCTTTGCATAGCACGACCAAGCGCAAGCGGAAGCGCGATTGCCGACGGAGCCACCAGAGGGCGCGCGCGATGTGGCCCGCATCAGAGTACGCCTGCCACCTCCGCATGAGAACTGCATCGAACGACGCTTCAACGCAACTGACAAGCTTGAAGTATGTATATATTTGTATAGATAATTCATTATTATTATATAGATTGCGCCAAACTTAAATGCTCTTCGAGTGAAATAAGCTATAATCCGCGAGCGTTTAGAATTAAATGTGTTATTTTGGAACTGAGGCAGACCCGCCAGCTGTTACGACGTACTTGTACTATCATTCTTAATTTACCTTGACAAGATTTCGTTCCTTTGTGAATGTGCGCGGATTATAAGTAATACCTTTCGTTGAAGTCATCTCGCAAGTATTGTCAAGGACAACCAAATACTTTACACTACTCATGCTCTGAATTAACCTTCATGCATAGTCAAAAATAGGGTTGGAAGTACGTGTTTGCATAGCTTATTATTTTCTTGCCCGTTTAGAGGAAAGAGAGTACAATTAAAAAGGCACTTTCTATTTAAGAGCTGACGAAACAATTAGCATCTTTTTATTTGGTACAGTGCCATCTGTGTCTTTAAAAGCGAACCAATTTCACTTTGAAAAAAATAACTCACTATTTATAAACAACAGAAAACATAACCATAGCTTGTAATTATTCGGTACAGCGCCATCTATATTTATTAAAGTGAATTAATATTTGTTAAGTAGCTCAGCTGCGCTTCGGGCCTCAAACTACACACTTGTTGGTAATCAGTCACTTTCACCCCTTGGTGAACAATGTACTATTAAAGCCTGATATAAAGTACCTACTAGCATTCACGACTACCTTCGGATGCGTATTTCCTTTATTATTAAATTTAAAAAACATTATTGACGAAAAAACATTTGTTTAACTTGCGTGTTGGATATTTTACAAATACCTATTTATTTATTTTATTTATGATATTTCAACACATAAACATAAACTTAAATTTAAGGATATGATTGCAATAATCTTTAACTCAACGTACAGTTTCCACTACGCACCGTATACGATGACGTAACAATATGTTTGTACAGAGCTACGAGTCCATTTTCGCTCAATTTAAAGAGTCGTAAGCGACACACTGTCAAATATTAATATCTCAAACTAGCTATTGTAGCAAAATATTAACTTTTTACATCATTCTAACACTAATATAAGTATTTACTGACCAGCAAGTTAAAAACAGTCGTGAGCTCTCCGGCTCGGGCTGCAAGCCACAAGCTCGTCTGTAATGAGTAGCCTAGCTTACTTGTATCAAAATTACTATTACCGACCTTTTCTAACCATTATGATAGTTTATAATTACTCCAAATTAACAATTATAAATGATTCGAAAAATTACTTTCATAAAATACAGAATTTAATAACTTTGGTGATTTAAAAGTGTTTGTAACAACAAAATTTGAACAATAAAAAAATACTTTGACTTTGATAAATTGTTCTTCGTGATTTTTTTTTATTTGCATAACTTTATCGAAGACATTGTTTCAGGCTTTATTTGACTTCCTTGCATCTAAAGGGTTTCCAGAAGAAAATTACAAAGTCATATCTAGCTGGCCTAGAAGAGATGTAAGTTTTTTTACTAATAACCTACCTACAGTTAGAACCACAAATCTTGGGGTTTCAAGGTCATATTATGCGCATGTACATTGAGTCACACAAGTATTTCAAATAAAGTTCATATATAAATTTAATATTTACTAGTACAATATTTCTTACTTTTTTTTACTCAAGTGTACTTAGAAATTTGCCAATTAGCCAATCCCGATCCTGCGTCAAATGAAAATCAATCAGTGAATAAGAGCTAACTCATGCGCGGTGAGGGACCAATAGGTAAAAACCGAACTAGGTAAACCCCAAGATCGGCGGTTCGAACTCGTATACATTATAATGTTGGTAAAATTGTATTATGGGTACATATGTTCACATAAATAATAGTCATGTCCGGGAATCGAACCCACGCCATTGGTTCAGCAAGCTGTATCACTACCAACTACGCTACAAAGGTAAATGAAGAATATATATACATATATATGTTATAATAGACGATCCCTGCGTAAAAAAAATTGCTGTGGGAACTCCTGATCTAGATAAAAAGTATTCTAAGTTCTTTTCTGCTCCTACAGCTGTCTCTGCACCAAAAATCAGATCGTATTTTTGCTTTGTTGCATTTAGAAAAAGTACATTTTTCGTCCAACTTGACTAACAAAATATGGACATTGAAATAATTTTTGAAATCGGATTCTGCTTTGTAACTTATAACCTTTACCTCTTTATATTACTATGAATAACATTATACAGTACCCCAGGTCTTTTTTTTCTTAAAAACTAGATTAATTTTATTATAGGGTTTAATGATAAATAAATTCTGGTAGGAGAAAGGAGTAGGCATGTTATTTATTGGTATTTTTTCTTTAAGTGTGAATGTTCAAGATGACTATATACTATTTCTTTATATTACAGTTAACGATGGAATCCCACAACAGTACATTGCAGGCCCTTAAGCTGTGCCCACAGGAAACAGTCACATTAGAGGAACGGTGAAATGTGTGCACAGCCCGTGCCCCCATATTTCGTAGCAATCAGCAAGCGGTCATACGGGTTTCAACTTTCGCTCACCAAAATACTTGTTTCATTTAAAGAACTCTGAAGGAATTATTATAGAGCGATCTTTAGGGCGTGTACACACTGCTCCGCCTTAAAAAGTTTGGTAGCTTAGTTAAATAAACTACTTCAATTAGTTATTTTTTGACCATATTCAGTGTTAGCTTTATCGTAGTTTTTAATAACAGGTAAATGTATTGCGTATTAATTTTTGGTTTTATAATATTTTTGATACAAAGTCTGTGATGTATACATATATGTAATATGACGATATTTCTGTTCAATGTTTAGTTAATTTGTTTTTATTCTTATATTAACATCTTAAAACAGCTTAATTTTAATTATTTAATTTATTAAAATATACAATTTGAGTTCATGTTTTTCTGCAGCATTTCTATAATTGTGTCTGAAATCAAAAAGAAATAAAAAACAAGGTTGTAGATATTAGTATTACTACTGTAACTTGTTAAATAATTTGTAACCGAATTTACAAATAGTAATATGCAATGAATATCAAAAATATACAACGGCAGCATTTCAACATGTTGTGTAATTTAAAAATATAAAAATAAACTAAACATTCAATTTTCATTCAATTTAAATTCATAAAAAAAACAAACTTGACTTAAACATTTGTCTTAAGTTTTTCCTACTTATACATTACTTAAAAATACATGTCAATTTTTGACGATGAATATTTTATATTTATGTACTAATAATTAAAAAATGCATCGATTTTCCTTTTAATTTTTGACTTTATTCTATACTATACCTGTAATTTTAAATAAAAAATTAACATTAAAAAATCAAATAAAATACCTTATATAATGCTTAATTTAATAAAAAAATAGAACCTTTATACAAAAAGTTATGACACAATGAAATACTAAACGATATTTACAAAAAAAAAATTCTATTGGTTTAATTTTTAAGAGTCACAAAGACTTCGAATTATTTGTCATGTATTCATTCACACAGGTTATAATAAGGTTAACCCATAAAAAGGTCTATAACACATGAATAGACTGACTTAATTTATGATATTAAAATTTTCCCCGACATAGCATATGATAAGTTACAAAAAATTACACCGAAAAAAAAAAAGGAAATTAACCAACACTATATAACATGTTATACATTGTTCATTAAAATTTTAATACGACAGTTGAAGCTCGTACGATTCATTGCCGTTTCAAAATATTCCAAAAATCGCAATAGTTAAATAGATTTTGAATACTTAATTTCTAATACAACTAAGTTAAGACTTTGCCTGAGCGGCGTTTGCGTCAATATTTTGTATAAATGGTTATGACTTAATGTAAATTAGAAATACATAATATATGAGAATTTGAATTTATTTTTGATGTTTTGTAATTTTTAAATACTTATGCCATCACAAAATTCTGTAATTGCAGATTTAATGCGAAAAAAAAAATGTGTATCCAAATAAAAACGTATAAAACATCAACTTTATGTTTAAATTGATTATTTGCCTGTCCGTGTAATTGTAACTCAACTCAAGGGGCGAAAGGAACCTATTTAGGCCCGAAATGGTTTAGCGCAAGCTTGAGTGCCTAAGAAGGTATTTTTTACCGAAGTAAACACTCTGCTTTTCAAACTTAATAGGGAATTTAATTCGAAGGACTAAGTTCACTGAGTGGATGAAAACATTTTGAATTTGTAACAAGGTCGAATAGTAAATTGTAAAAAAAAAATTACCATTGCCACTCGGAAAAGGGCATCATATTCATCGATAACAGTGAATAAAACCCACTTTTACTCAGTGAGTGAATAAAAACATTTTGAATTGATGAATGTAAAATAAATAACTGTCTTACTTTTTAAATTTTAATACCTTTTTGTTAACTATCTTATGCACTAAAACCTCGCAAAAAAATATAAAGATAGCTAAAACCATTCCGAACGTAAGAGCTATAAGTGGAGTCGAGAACTCTTGCAGGCTGACGGAGATGACGTTAGTTTCGGGAGTATGGACGCAAGAGGGTTTTGGTTCATCTTGTGCAGTCTTCAGCCTTTGCGCCAAACCGGATTCAAACATCTTGCGGAACCTGTCATTTTATTTAAATTTAATAATGGATACACAGTCCTTAACATTAATTATATTATCATTAAAAATTCCTTATTCCGCAAAGTATTTGACTGTTTCAAATTTTTCAAAAATTGTATTCATTCAGCTATTCTATTTGCACTAGTATTAGCTATAAACAATGCTCACGTCATTAATAAAATACTAGTTGTTGACTAGGGGAGAGTGGGGCTGGACGATCCGATTTTGAAGTAACATGTAATTTTATTATGAAAATGAAGGGTGTGTTTTACAACATGTGCAAATATTGCACAGATGATTATTGTTATTTGTAATATTATACCTAATCATTCTCAATAGTTTTTTTTTCAGGAGCAAATTTTCGACAAATTTTGGAGCGGACAATCAAGCGGAAATACCAAATACTAAGGTTTACGGTCCCTTGAAGCTGTAAAAAAAACAAGCTTCTAAGTCAACGTAACAAAATATACGTCGGATATACGGCCATTTTTGTCGCATATTTTGGCAATCACAAATAAATCGAAACCTTTGAGATACTTCCTGTTGTCCTAGAATCATGAAGTTTCACACGAAGCAAAGTCTCATCACAAATGAGGTATCAAGTTGAAATTAATATTAAATAATAAAGTCTATGGTCACTTAAAGTTGTAGAAAAATCAATCTTCTAAGTCAATGCTACTAGTCTTGTGACAACCATATAGTAATCGGGTGCGCTCCCCCCCCCCCGTTTCGCCTGGCACCTTACCTCACAGATTGCTCTGTCTAGACGCCTTCGATGACTGTATGAATAAAAAATGTGTAGACTAGTTATAATACTGTTTTATGGTGTCCTAGCGTAGAAGCGTCATCTTAGTCAATCAAAATATTTCCAGAATTACCCATATATAAAATGATCCTTGTAGGGCGACATCTTCTTTAACACGACCGCCATATTCTGTGGTGGATACAGGGGTATTTCATTCGTTTCACATATCTCTTTCTCGCTGAAAGTAATTCTCATGATTCTGTAAGCTATCGCCGTATCCACGTGGTAAGCGAAACCGCCACGTTTGACAGAGTCCATTCCAAATGCAGGATCGAAAAAGTTGTAGTTCTTATCGTTTTCAATCTTCTTGTAATATAGTTTTAATGCTATTGGGTCGGTTGTACGCTGTATAACAATAAACATTAGATTTATATCATACGACCAAGTGGCGCGTGGTAAATGCCATGTCGCAGGTCCCGGGTTCGATTCCCGGTAAGGACAACCTTAGCGTAGAGCTATACCTGATCAATCTCCGACGGTGTCTCTTCGCGTCTTCGGTCGCATCGCTCGACACATACTAAAACATTAAACCTTTCACACTAGACCGATGATCCGTACGGCGAGCGACGCGGCTTACAAGACGCCGCCGAAGATCAGTAATTTGAGATCTGATTCTGATCGTAAGCCCTACATGTATACGCACACACGCACACACGTACTGACAGACACGCACACATATACGCGTAGTAGTGTAAGAGATACTATACATTTACTAAGAAATAATTAGTGATGCTAGACTGTCTGATACGGAAAAAACTAGGTGGTGGCAGAGGGGTGCGCACTGCCACTCCGGAAGCTCCGGTGCGGTGCTCCCCAAAAATACAATCTTAGAAATTGTAATACCGATTAAATCCCCAAGAGAAGATTGTTAATGTGTAAAAGCATTAGGTACTAATTGTTGCCGTTCGTAATATCTCTGACTACACTTTTGGGGATAAGGGGCGTGATGATATGTTTTGAATAACCTAAATAAGATTTTTGAAATATTAAAGGTAAATATAATACCCTAAAATAATCTTTATTATACAAGACATCTTCAACTCCAACTTTCAGATTACTCTTCAAGAGATCTTCAAGTGTTCTTATGGTCGTCGGTGACTCTCGTAGCAAACTGGAGACGACGATTGCGTTGTAGTACTGGTAGATAGTCAATGCAAATAAAAACGTCACAAACAATACCACTTTTATAGATATAGAACATCTGTTTATTGATATGCCTGAAATATTTAAAGAGTTAGGTAAGTAGATTTGTACCTTACTAAATAACTATGGTTTAAGAAAACAAGGTCTTCTTTTCTTGCCTTTATCACTAACCAGCCGTTTTGTTGTTCATCTTTGTCGAACACGTTTGTGTTCAAGTTTTGTTTGAATACCAGGCACAGTGTTATTTTACCACGGTACTAACGTTTATTTTTCAGTTGCTCACCAGCCGCTCTACGTCATTACTACTGGTGGCTCCTTCGCGAAAATAGGCTTAGGACATAGTACACCGCGCTGGCTCAATGCGGTTTAACGGGCATAGTCGAGCTATTGGCCACTCGACTGTTTCCAGGACGCCCATAAGGCTGCTGTGACCCCCTAAAGTTCGGAGGAGCCCATAACAATGTGCTGCAAGAGCCGTCATCAATCCATTGACTGTCACGCTCGACGTTGCTTAACTTCTTTCCATAGACGAATGTACTAACTAGGCCACAATCGCCTCTAAGACTGACAAGCAGCTGAAGCGGAACAGCAGATACCAGTATTTTTTATTTTCCTACACACAAGTTATATGAAAAATACCTATTACTGCGCGACAATTACATATGCTTTGTATCATATTATCATTTCAGCCAGAACATCGGCTGGTATAGCAAAATTATATAGGAAAGTAATTGACGGCCTCCAACTTTTACCTTGTTGGCAAATCGCACCCCACACAGACAATAAAGCCAAACTTGGCGAAGCATCTCTGTCATCGCTGCTTCTTCTGAGAGCCTTTAGCCGGACCATCGTGCTAAGAATGATACCGGATGCTATGAGTACTCCCACTATGCAGAACCAAACACGCGGTGTTAATGGACGAAAGTAGATCGTGTACAACCCGCTTGTATGTTTTGGATGCCGGAACATAAAGGAAGGCCTGGAAGTAGAATAATAATAATAACAAATATTCCTAAACATTACATACGACGCCGTCTGGTCCAAAACTAAGCAAAGATTTAGCCGTCAGTGATAACACAACATATAGAAATACTTAGCTATAAATTATTTTTGTAAATGCATACATATAATACAAAGAAAACACCCAGACTTAAGACAAACATAAATTTTTATCGCATGAATGTTTTCCCAGTGTGAGATTGTACCCTCGCCCCTACACGCAGTCACCACTACTGCTAACAAAACCACGGGGCCGTCAAAAGTTTTAAATAGGTATTTTAAACTGAAAGTAGGTGAGCACCTTTTTGTTTAGACAGTTTAAATAAATGTGTTAAAACCTAAAATAAAGTAGTGTTGAAGCGTAAAAATGCTTCATGTTTATGGTTCCGTACCTTGTAAGACCGAAACCCTGTCATTTTGTTGTCTCTCTGTCTGTCACAAACTTTTTTCTTGAAAAACATTAGGGGGTATCAACTCTTCAAATACCTGTGAAAATACGGTGGCTCCAAACAGAACAGTGCTTCCTTTTTGTGCCACCACTGGTGACTTAAGTTGCACTCAATAGAAGATGTCTTACTCTGTCCCACCAGTGGCAAATACATGGCGGAATACATCAAAATAAAAGTTTACACATAAAAATAGGTTTTCTTCAAAATATCCCTTTTAAAGACATTTCATATCAATTATGTATAAATTTTGCCCTGTTTGGTTATTAACGAACGAAGAAATACGAGCATTGCACCTACCTACTATAACAGAAGACCGACACAATTATAGAACGCGAATTGCGAAGACAGACGCAATTTTATCTAAACCTCAGGCTTGATTAAACTTTTCACGTCACCTAGACTGCCAAGTCTGTGTTACGTAGTCGACAAATTTAGCTCGATCTTTTCTGTAAAATAGTGGTGTACCGCCGATATCGGCCTCCCGACGCTGCAAAGCACCGACTACGCCGTCAAAACTGCCATTGCGCTGGTAGCCCCATGAGTTTGTACGTTGAAATTGATAACTAGAACAGATAACAAAATAAAAAAGGAGCCTCAGTCAAATCCCCAAAGCACAAATAAATAAAAAACGAGATCTTAATAAGTAAAAATTGACCTCTAACCGAACTTTTATAAGTTAAAAAACCCAACTTAAAAGGCAGCACTCACACTAGCGCGAGCCTGACTCGCACTTGGTTAGTGCTCTATGCAAACAGTCACAGAGGTGTGGTGACAAGCCGCCATAAATTGCTATTACTTACACTATGCCCTGGCTGGGCGTGATGTGTAAAAATAACAATACATTGGCACCGAATAAATTTTGAAGAGAAAGTAGTCAAATATGTAGAAAACTTAAGTTACCTAAAATTAAACATATCAGGTAAATATGTTAAAAGCGTGTAGAATTTAAACTTGTGTAGAGAATCAACTTGAATGTGTGTAGTATGCTTTAAATGTGTCTCAAAGGTTTCATTAACAATTTTGTCAGTAATTAAAATTACAGATTTTATCTCTATGCCTTTTAAGTCTTTTCTTTGGCTTTCTTGCATGTTTTGCAATGTTAAATTCCAATGTCCTATAATATTTGTCATAAATATTCCATTGTTATAAAAGCCAGTATTATAGATTTCATACAATTTATAAAAAATATTTCCAAACTTGTGAGCTATAATAATCTCAGAATTAATTTCGATTGGATATTGAGATATATCATATATAGTTGATGATAAGTTTTCAGCAATAATTAAACACATCAATGGTTTTCTAAAATTGCTTTCTATACCAATATATTGGAAAACTCTTAACCAATTCTTGCAAGTAGTGTTTAACACTACACCCAATTTGTGATGTAAACTGTAAGTCTTTTTAGTAACATTTTGTCTAACAGATGTCAAAAAATTGTGTTCCAAGCTTGTAAACTTGATATTATTTTGAAAAAGATTTTTTTGAATTGAAATTGCAACACCTGGGTTGCAACAATGAACAATTATCCCTTCATGTACAAACTTTTCTTTAAATATATCAACAATTAATGAACTTCCAGTTATTGGAGTTAAACTCAATATCACTGTAAAATAAAACATCTTGAAGTTAAATAATAACAATAGGTACAGCACAATTGCAATGCTTAAAACTATTAAAGGACTGTCTGTTACGAATACTGCTTGATGACACAGATGACAAGAAAATTATAGATGATTGTTATGAAGGGTCTATTACTGTCACCCTATTACTGTCTGTCAGCAGGTGACCTGAAAGCAAAGTGACTAGCATGATAATAAAACATCAAATGGAAAGTAATTACTATTTAATAAATAACTAACAAAAACCAAACATAAATTAGTACATAAGCACAAATTAATTTAATCAGTAAAGACATCTTGAAAAGGAAACTCAGCCTTATCTGGTGCCAAAAGGTCAGCTAAATAACACACTGTGCCAGCTGTACCTTCATAAAGGGTTTCAGGATTGTCGGGAACCCTGGCATCTTTAAGAAATTCTTCAGTGTTCATAAAATCTGCAAAAGTCTTTGCTCTGTAAAGATGTTTTTCTTCACCAGTAAGTCTGTACAACAGCAGAAACACGTAACCATTGCCCGCAACACCATGACAAATTCCAGGCCCTTTACGAAGCAATCCCTTCTGCCATACAGCTTCTCCAGCCTTGTGACAAGCGACTAGATACAATTGGTTTTTAAATACAAGGTAAGCCCTCGCCATAAGGTACACAGTTCCTGGGGCTCCATGACACCAATGAAGAAGTTTGTGGTCGCTCAAACTAATTTCTTCAACACAACAAGGCCAATTACCATCTTCAGTTTGAAGCAAAGCTATAAAATCTACAGTAGCTTTTATATCTTGAGCTGCTGTTGGATCATGTTGTAAGTAGCCAGGTACTGTTAACAGCATCTGTAAAATGAAGCTGACTCCATGTGCAGCACCTAAATATTGTGTATCATAATAATGATACATTAGTGGACAAGGGCTGTCATGCTTTTTGGAATACTCTCGGCCAGATGCCACCATCATATCACAAATTTTATAAAGTTCTGCATTGGGGAATATTGGAGTTTTTAACTCACGGCTTAACCATAGTGCTCCAGCAAGATAGCCAGCACGTCCAACAAAAAATTCATCTCCACCGCATCGCAAAAACTTAGGGTTTAAATATAAGTCAAAAAGGGATTGATATTTGTTTAACATGGATGTGAATTTTTCATTTTCAGTTTCTTTAAAGAGAACTGCAGCCAAAGCAAATGTTCCAGCATTGCCAAGTAAAAAAGAAGTTTCGTCTCCAGCTGACTTTTCCAAAGCTGGATTGAGATACTCAATAGCTTTCTCGAGGTATTCACGCTTATTAGCTTTCAATAGTGGGTTTTTTGACAAATAGTAAAACATATAAGCAACGCCGGTAATACCAACATATAGACCACCATCGACATGTTTATGTGATGGACGTAAACGCTTGGTTATACTTTTAATGTGATCATTAATTCGCAGAGTAATTTCGTCTCTATTTATGTCCAATACAGAACCTGGTTGATGATCTTCAAATGAGTTTGGGAAATAGCGGACCATACTGAACGCCGAAGCGAATCTGCGCAATAATCTTTTTGAAGTCCAGAACGAGAACAGTTTCCTTGCGCTTTTATTCATACAGCTTCAAATATATTTTTATTTATATTAATAAAAATAGTCCCTACAATTTTCATTATGATGCTTTTTTGTTATGTTTCTAACATTCAAAACTCTGGGGAATATCTTTACGCTCCAGCAAACACCTTATTTTCTAAGTCACAGAGTTGTAATTTGCTCGGTTGAAATTATAATAAAGACTATTGTTTTGGTTTGACATTTTCGTTTAGGCAATTGCTATTCTTAAGAAGTGCGTTCAAAAACTACTGTTAAATAAAAGCTGCGTTCCCTTTATTTTGTCCTGCTATCTGGATTTTAAGACAACAATAGTGCAGTCATTGAAGCGAAAAATAGGGTCTTAACTCTGAATTTTTGTACTGTGAACCGATTTGCATGAAATTTTGGAATAAGCTCATCTTACCCTTAACTTCAAAAGTGAAAATGATCTGAGCTCCGCCTATTATTTTTAAGGGGTGTAAACAACCCCTTAATGGAAAAATAGGCATTGACCCATTTTATCACTAGAAAACGTTTTCAATATTGAGGGGTGAAATTGTAAAGTGTTTTCTAACACAATTACGTCATAATAAAATCATTTTCAACCCCTTGAAAACCTTACAACCCTTGCAAACAACCCCTAAATTGAAAAAATCACAAGAAATTCCTTTGGTATGACATAAAAAGATTTGAGTATAGAGTAAATAATATTTTAAGTTCTCTATCTTAATTATCGAATTTGTAACCCCCTTTCGACCCTTAAAACCCTTACACTTACGCCTTGTTAAAAAAAATTCTGAAAATGAAAAGGATTTAAATGTTATTTCACATTCTCGAAAATGATTATCATATTCTCAAGCTTTTCAACCCTTAAAACTACTCCTAAATTATAACAGTAAATATATATGATTACACATTTAAAAATAATTTCATTTTTGAGTAAGAAATCACCATTTTCATGATTACCTTTCCAAAATATAAATATTATATTTAAATATATACAATTTTTTTTATTTTTTTTCTGAGCTGACTATGCAGTTGGCTGTTGCAGCCATTACTGCTTCACCGGACTTTTGGGGCGAGACTCTGAAGGAGCCTCAGCCCATATAGCGCCCAACGCTCAAGGGCTTCCCGCGGGGGAAGCCTCGGCTTGGGTTGTCGCTCTCGGGGGCGTCCCTTCGACCGGCGTGAGTCTCGAACCCGAAGGTGAGTCACCGCCAGGAGGGGAGTTCCCCGTTACGCGGGTGCGGTTGCGATTGAGTGGGGGGCGAGAAGCGCCCCGGCACTCTTTGATACCTAGTGTATCCTTGTGGGCGCCGACGAACCCGGGGACGTCGGCGTCGTGTTTGGAGGGAGGCCCTATTCGGGGAGGTCGTAGAGACTAATCTCGCTATCCGGACAGCGAGATCGTCATCTGGGGACGTTAGTACGTGCCGAGGCCGCCTAACAATAGTTTTACGACCGTGACCGGGTCGATCGGGGGGACGATACGTTGTGGATTGCACAATTAATCGATTCGGGTGATTTTGCGTACGCTCGAAAAAGCGGACTGCCAAGTCTTTAAAATATTGGGGAATCGTGGGAAGTTCGAAGTCTCTGTGTAGGTCCGCATTGCGAACGTACCAAGAGGCTCCAGTGGCCGCTCTGAGAAAGCGGTTTTGGAGGGTCTGGAGTTTGTGGAGATTGCGCTTGGACAGCGCAAAGACTACGCTAGCATAAGCTAGTATGGGGCGGATACAAGTTGTGTAAAGATTTAGCTTATTTCTAAGCGACATCTTACTATACTTGCCTATCATGGGATAGAGACGGCCGAGGACAAAAGCGGCTCGGTCTCTGACTATTTTGGTGTGAGCTTGGAAGTTCAAACGACTATCCATGGTCACACCGTGGGCCGTGGGGGTCTCTTCTCTATCACCCTATTGGGTGTTGAGGTGCGGGTGTCGGGGGAGGGGAATATACCTCCCGCCATGACCCGGGCAGAAGCTCAGGGGTGCTAAACACCCCCGGTGAAAATAAAAGGAGGCCTACTTATCAGGCCCCTTTATGGTGGTTTGATTTTCACAATGAGAAGGTGAAAAATGAAAGTAATAAAATGGAAATGGGATGAAAATAGAAATAGAAACGTGGTAAGCGCATACAATAAAATAAAAGCAAAAGAACAAAAGAATAAAAACAAAAAAAAAACAAAAACGAAGCACGAGCAAAACAAAATGAAAATAAAATAAAAGCAAAATAAAAATAAGACGAAAAAGAAAACAAAGCAAAAAGCAACATAAAAATAAAAGCAAAGTAAAAATAAAAATAAAAATGCACTAAAAGTCGTAAGGAAAAGGAAAGAGGTGGGTGAGTGGGTGAGTGGGTGAATAAATAAAATTATTCACCACTGGGAATGAGCTCTCGGGGGAGAGGACGTCCTTCAGGAGGGCGGGCGTGTAGTGGGGCAATGCCCCTAAGGTGTTGATGGTGGCTGTTATCAGCGCGATCGAAGAGGTGTTTAGACAAACCAGAAATGAACTCTGCGAGTGATTCGGTTTTGGTGTCTCTAGCGATGGTGGAGTTTCGGACGTAGCGGCCGGCGCCGGTTATTATTCTCAGCGACTTATTTTGGACAACCTGGAGCTTGTATTTGCTGGTTGAAGATAGAAGTCCGTACCAAGCAGGGGCTGCGTAGGTCAGTCTCGACCGAATGTACAGTTTGTACAGGCGAATTTTAGTTTTGAGAGGCAAGTCAGAGGAAAGTACCGGTCTAAGCGCCGCCCGTGCTGCGACCGCGCGTGCTGACACGTGGTCAAGCATTTTGCGCATGCGCAAGGGGCGGTCTATAACGCAACCAAGGTACTTTACACTGGGTTGCCACTCAATGACTTGGCCTCGAAACACAAGTTTCGGTGGGAGGAATCTTTGTAGGCCGGTCAAAATTGCAGTTGTTTTGCTGGCGTTTACGGCTATTCTCCACTTGTCGAGCCAGCCGGGCAAAGTGTCCAATAGACGCTGCATTTTCTTGGCTGCTAATTTTGCTTTGCGAGAGGAGGACATGTAGGCGCTGTCGTCCGCGTAGAGCGCTAGGTGTACGTCTTCAACACCTTCAGCTAAACCGGAATCACTGAGAGTGGGGATGTCGTTAGTGAAGAGCGCGTAGAGCAGAGGCGATAGGCAGCTGCCTTGTGGTACCCCTGCTTTAATGGGTTTGTTTGCTGAGTGTTTGTTCTCGACCGAGACATAGAAGCTCCGTTTGTCCAGAAACGAAGCTATTACTCGACCGAGCATAGGCGGGAGATCCGTGTCCAGCAGCTTGTACAGTAGTCCTTCGTGCCAAACCCGGTCGAAGGCTTTCTCCATGTCGAGAAATACACCGACCCTGCGCCTGCCCTTGTTTAGCTCGAAGGACATGTGATGGAGCACGCGCACAAGCTGCAGGGTAGTGCTATGACTGTCCCTAAAGCCAAACTGTTCAGGCCTAAGCTGGATATGGGGAGATATCCTATGTATTAGTAGGCGTTCGAACAGCTTAGCTAGGTTAGACAGCAAAGTGATCGGCCGGTAATGTTCTGGGCGGTGACGGTCTTTCCCTGGTTTCGGGAGAACAATGACTTTTCCGGTCTTCCAGGTAGAAGGGAAATGTCCAGAGCGCAATATCCCATTGAAGATCCGGGTGAGTGCCACCAGACCCTTCCTTGGCAGCATAATAATCGCCGTGTTTGGAATCTCGTCGGGGCCAGGTGATTTACGTTTATTAAGTTTGGTGGCCTCCTTTCTCACCTCTTTGGGCGAGATGAAGTAATCACCTCTGAGTGGTGGGGCTGGGGCCGCGAGAAATTGCTCTACGCGATCTATTACTCCTAGCGTGTGCAGTGGGTCGGTAATGGGGTTCGGTTTAAACTGGTCCTCGAAGTGATCGGCCAGTAGTTCCGCGCGTTCTGCGGCGTGATAGTGGCGGATGCCGGAGGAGTCAATCAGAGGGCAAATGGGGGGTGATGTTTTCGAAACTTGGCGGGCCAAACGAAATAAGGCGGCATCGTCATCGCTAGCCTTAAAGATTGTGTTGTCCCACGCAAGTTTACGAAATTGGGCAAGTTCTGCTTGCAAGTCTTTGCTTAATTTATTCAGTTCACCCTTCAAAACTGGGCAGCGAGTACGGCACCACAGCTTACGAAGCTCCCTCTTTTTGTTGAGTTGGACGCGCAAGTGCGCAGGAAGCAATTGTTTGCCTGAGGCAGTGGTTGAGGACCTCGTGGACTCCTTAAGGGCCTGCGTTAGCGCGGTCGTGAAGGTTATGACGGCTTCCTCTACCTCAGACGGAGTTGAGATGCCACCTGGTGGCAATTTATACGTGAGCATTGAGTTGTGAAATTTTGCCCAGTCAGTGGTTTTAGTAGGGGGCGGGAGGGATTTCCCACAAGCTGACACTCCGAGGACCAGAAGGATTGGCAGATGCTGAGTGTCGGTGTCGTGGAGGACTTCCAATGCAATTGGCCAATTGATGTTGTGTGCTAATGTGATGTCAAGTACGTCAGGAAATTGCCTATCTGCAGTAGGGTAGTGAGTAGGAGCACCTGGACCGATGACTAAGTAGTTTTTGTCCTCAGCATCTGCTTTTAGTTCGCGACCCGATTTGGTTGAAATTCGTGAACCCCATTGTTGGTGTTTGGCGTTAAGATCGCCTAAGATTAAGGTGGGGGTGTCGTCACAAAAGATGTTTCCTATGTCGATTGGAACAAAGGGGGCTACTGGTGGCTTGTATGCGGCGAAGACTTTAAGCTCAGCATTGCCGGTCTTAAGTTTGACACCTATAGACCGAGTAGATGTAAAAGGGGGAAGGGGTAATAGTTCATGAACAAGGTCACGACGGACTAGTACTGCCGTTCCCCTATAGGCCATATTAGCGGGAGAGATTTCATCTCGCCTATAGGTGAAGAAGTTTGGAATGCGGAGCTCATTCTCACCTCGGAGTTTCGTTTCGCCCAGTAACACAATGTGTACATCGTGTTCCTGGACTAACGTTCTGAGGGCGGCTGTCTTGCCGATTATGCCCCCAGGGTTCCAATACACAATTCTCAATTTAAGGCCCCTGTGAGGCCCCATTAAATTCCCACGTGAGAATTGTGGTGAGTTGCGCTAGCCCATTGAAAAGGGCTGGCAATGGGTTGTGTCCGGCTGCAATGGCCTCTATAGCCGAGTTTAACGCCGCTATGGCGGCCCTGGCTATGTTTAATGCACTAGGTGCAAAAGGCGGAGGTCCCTGCATGATCGGGTTTGCAGTTGGGCGGTTAGGCGGCCGACTGTTTGTTGCGAGCATAGGTGGGGCCGGTTTTTGCACTGGTTTGGGGGGATGCAGGGGGTCTGCAAATTGCGGTGGCGGCACAATTGCGACAATTGGGGGGAGTGAGCTGGTTTTTGTAGTGGCAGTAGTTGTAGGGGCTGAAGGACCTGATATTGCCGGTACTGGTGCCGACAAAGGTTGTACGTTAGGCGGTAGGGATTTTGGTTTACGCTTGCGCTTTCTCTTCCCGAGAGCCTGGGATCTTTCGGTTGGAGGGTTGGCGGGAGGGATTAAGTTTGAGCCTGCCGTTAACTCGTAGTCCTGGGGACCGATTTGCTGCAGGGGGGTAGGTTGAGGGGGGGGTTGATTGGTAGCCCTTTGCGGGTCCTTACGAGGCAGTGGAGGGGGTAATGCCACACCCTTTTTCCTGGCCTCACGTCTGAAAAAGGGGCATGCACGGTTGTTAGCCGTATGCGCCTGTTTACAGTTAGCGCATTTGAGCGCTACTGTATTACGGTCGCATTCGGCTGCCGGGTGTTCGCCGCCGCAGCGAACGCACTTAATTGGCCGATGACAATTTGCTGAGGCGTGGCCGAAAGCCTGGCACCTATGGCACTGAGCTGGGCCCGGTCGGGTGCGCCACGCCTCGATAGAGATGCCCGGCATGCTCAGCATCTCATTGGTCGCGTATAGAGTTTGGAGGTCGGCTATAGGGTGCCTATTCTGTAATTGCGCGTAGTATATGACATTAGGGCGACCTCGTACCGCAGGAATTTGGCGGATATGCGAGACGGGAAAATTGGCCGAAGCAAGCTCCTCCGCAATCTCGTCCAAAGAGGTGTCCTGCGGTAGCCCTTTGATTGCTATTTTTTGGGGACGATCGCTGTCTAAACTGTAACAGTACCAGGATACTGTGTTGTCCAGTTTAGACAGCTCGTCGATGTACGCCGCTATCACCCTGTATTCGTCGGGCGATTTTGGGAAAAAGCGGACTCCTTTACCAAATGGGCGGGCATTAGGTGCATGGCCTAATAACGAGTGCAGTTTTTTGAGGTGCATAGTCCACTGCGGCAGCGCTTCCACAATAATAGGTGGATATCTGTTTTTGCTTTCAGCGGGAGCGGAGGGAGCCGTTTGCACATTCGCGCTACTCGTAGGCTGGGCCGGTTTCGGCGAAGAAGAAATAGTGGCCTGTGCGTAGGACACTGCCGAGGTTGATGGTGCGGCCGGCATAGGAGGAGTGATCTCCATTTCTACCGGTAGCGAGGGGTTTTGGTGGGTCACTGCGCTTGCCTCGGTTGTAGCCGGCGTAGGCAATACCTGCGATTGTTGCCAATCAGCTACGGCATTTCTTGCTACCTGGCGTGCGCGCTCGGAGGGGTCTTTAATAGGGCTAAGTGAAAAGGGTCTCACCTCTCTATTCCTTGTCCTAGGGTCCCTTCGGGGCAGGGGGATGGAGGGGGGATTTGTATTGATAGGCGCTGAGATAGGGGTCTGACTTGCGACTTGGCTGTTGTCTATAGACGAATGCGACTTGGACTGCGACTTTTGGTCGCGGTGGGGGGGAGTGTCCTGAATAGGTGACAGTAGGGACGGTAAAGTGGGGAGATCTTCATCCCTAAATAGCTCGTCGCCGGACACAGAAGCCGTGTACACCGACGACACTGAGGTGGCTGGGGTCATAGATGACCTAGTTGGGGGTCTAGACGGGGGAAACGCGACGCTAAATGGCCTATTTTCGGCCGAAATCTCACCCGTGAAAAGGTTGCGCGCCACTACGGCGGCGGAGGGCTGAGAACGTAGCCATACGCCACGTTTGCGTACGCCTCCTCTACGTACCGGGGGGGGAGCTGCTACGGGGGGCGGCATTTCTTATGATTGTAAAAATTACACAAAAAACATACTTGATCAGCAACCAGACAAACCAGACAGCGGTGGGGGGGCCCCGAAGGGGCCGCCCTTGAGCAACTGACGACCTGTGCGATCCGCGGCAAAACAAAATTACCGAGCAAAATAAAATATATGCGCTTACCAAAGTCGCCGAAAAGCCGCTGAAAAAGCGGCAACCGTCTACCTTTAGGCTGCACAAGCGTAGGCGCAGACACGCAGAACAAAACAAGCCCCAACACAATTTCGTCCGTGCACGTCCGCCGTCTACAGTAAATATTCTTTTGAAGCACATACACTGTTTTTTACTAAGGAGATAATATGCACTATGGAGAAATGATGATGGCCTGGCGATAGTATGGTCACACCGAGATATTTGGTCTTATTTTGCCAGGGAATGGCACGACCGAAAAGAGAAAGGGGAGAAGGCCGCGGAGGGCGGCCTAGGGTAAAAAGGACGGCAGAGCTTTTGTCGGGATTCACCTCGATTCTCCATTTCCGAAACCACTCGCCTAGGGCGGTGATAGCGGGTTGGAGTCTCTCAGTGATTCGACTCACTTGCCTATCTGTGGTATAGATAGCGGTATCGTCCGCAAAGAGGGCTAGATTTGTACCTATCGTTTTAGGGATATCGTTAGTGTACAGAAGGTACAAGATGGGGGCGAGCACGGACCCTTGCGGGACTCCTGCTTCTATGGGACGGGGGGAAGAGAGAGTGCCTTCGACTTTGTAGCGAAAGCTACGATTCGACAAATAGTCTCGTATGATGAGCACGAGACGATCTGGCAACTGAAAGTTGTACAGTTTAAAAATTAAACCGTTGTGCCAGACTTTGTCGAAAGCTTTCGCTACATCGAAGAAGACAGCGCCCGTGTGACGGGTCTTACCTAACGCTGGTTGAAAGCCAGTAAGAATATGTTCCGTTATGCGGAGGACTTGATGGACGCATGAGTGTTTGGCACGGAAGCCAAACTGCTCGTCTATTAAAATGCCTCTGGAAACTATAGCGTTCCGTAGGCGAGCAAGGAGGAGGCGTTCATAGAGTTTACCAAGGGCCTTTAGTAAACTTATGGGGCGATAGGAGGACGGCTCGGTACGAGCTTTACCTGGCTTATGGATGCCTATAACAATTACATCTTTCCATTGAGAAGGAAAGATGCAATGTTCCATAGCAGCGTTAAAGATCGCTACTAGGAGGCAGATAAGAGGAAGAGTGAGGCGCTTTAGGATATCGTTAGAGATACCGTCCGCGCCGGGGGACTTACGGGGGCGTAGGTCTTTGATGACCTGTACGACTTCGTCGGCAGTGACAGGGGGCAGAGGGTCTTGTGGAGGCAGAGAAGTTCTGCGCTCCACTTCGCCGTCTACCTCGCGCACGTGGTCGGGATCGAAGGGCTGTGTGCTTAAGGCACATTGGGCTTGGAGGCTAGACGCTAGGCAATCCGCTTTTTCGTCGTCGTTGAACGCGGGAACGTTGTTGGGACGAGATAACGGAGGGAGAGAGTTCGCGGTTTCGGATTTTAGAGCTCTGGCTAAGTGCCAATAAGCTTGGTGAGAGGGAGAAATGTTCTCCATAAGATCACCGAAACGTTGGGCGCGGAGCTCAGCTACAGCGGTTCTTACACGGCGGTGTAAGTCGTTGAAGCGAGCTTTATTATCGATAGTGGGAGCGCGATCGCGAGCGCGGCGGGCCGCGTTACGCTCAGTCATTAGCGACCTGATGTGCTGAGGCAGGATTAGGTGGTGATAATCACCAACCGGCACCTGTCGTGAGCACTCGCCAACGGTGGCGGTCAGGTGGCTAGTGAGTGAGTCGATAGCTACGTTAAGATCGGTCGCGGAAGAGATTACGTTGGGAACGCGGTCTAGATGTGGCGAGCTGGGATTTTCGAGCAATTGCCCAAATTTTTCCCAGTCCGTCACGGTTCTAGTGAGGAGAGTCCGAAGGGAAACCTAATCGGAGGACGACAGGGCGGTGGTCCGAGTCAAGTTCGTCAAGCACCTCTATAGAGCGAAAGCTTAGCCTTACATTCTTTAGAAGTGCTATGTCCAGTACGTCGGGGTTGTTCCTAGTATTGTGGGGAAAGAAAGTGGGCGTCATGGGAGCGATAATGTCAAAGTTTAGTCTGTCAACTAAATCGTCGAGGAGTCTGCCTCTTTGTGGAGTTACAGAAGAGTTCCAGCGGCGATGCTTGCAATTTAGGTCGCCGGCAAGAATGACGGCGTCGCCTAAACTTAAGAGTGACTGAAGGCCGCTCTCGAGCAAGTCTTTTAGGGGAGAGAGATAGACCGATGCAATGATGATCGGCTGATGGCCGGTCATCGCTAGGCGGCAGACGGATGCTTCTAAATTCGTAAGCGGTGGAGGATCGATAGGGGAGCAATGCAGGGAGCGCCTGTAATAGATGAGAGTGCCTCCGAGATTGGAGACAGTTCTATCATTACGGACGGTGCGATAGTTCGCGATCGAAGGGGTACGGACAGCGGGCTTTAGGAACGTTTCCTGGATGAGGAAGACGTCCGGTTTTTGGGACGAGAGGAATTGCGATAATTCCTCTCTTTGATTGCGGAGACCGTTGGCGTTAAAATAGCCTATGGAGACGGACCGGGGTTTTTCGCGCGCGGTTGTGCAATCCATTTTGGTTTTAAGGTTTTGGAGTTACCCTGCGGAGGACGGCGAAGAAGTCGCGATGGTTAGCCATGAAGCTGAGCATTTGATGGGAATTGGTGATTTGTACGTACTCGGCGTACACGATCTCGAAATAGGCAGGGTCGCAGGCCCAAGAAATTTCGGAGAGAATGTCGAAATGCTGCTGCTCGGCCGTCTGAGCGGCGTTGCGGGGCAGCGCGAGAGAGGGGCGCGGGGGGGCAAGGCGCGTTTGCGCGAGAGGTGCGGGAGCACTTCTCATAGGCGCTGGGCGCGGGATGTCCCGGGACATGAGAGGGGTAGGGAATACCTGTAACTGAGACGGGTCCGGGGAGAGCAGACAAAAGTTTGTCTGTCTCATTTGATTTGGACGCTACTAGCGCTGGAGGACGGCTCCAGGCGTTGACAGTAGGGAGGGGAGCAGGCACGAGCGGAGCCTGTTGGCGGGGGGCGGAGGGGCGCGATTTACCCTGTTTGGGTTTACGCGAGCTCTGTTTGGGAGCTTTGGGGCACCCGCGGTAATTCGCTGGGTGGCCTTCGCTCCCACAGAGTACGCAAGCGACCGGGTCGGATGCGTTGGAGCGATCGCGATCACAGTCCGGAGTGGCGTGATCGCGTAAACATTTGACGCAGCGCGGTCTGCGTCTGCAGTTGCGCTGCGCGTGGCCATATAGCTGGCATCTGTGGCATTGGCTAGGGTTCGACCGCTTGTGCGGAGTCTCGACCCTGATGCCTTTGAGGCTGCAAACATCTTTAATATTAAAGATGGCTTTGCCTTCTGTTGTCAGGTCTAGTACAACGAGCACCATGTCGTAGCACTCGGACTTATTACGGCCATTGTACATGCGATGTACTTCCCTTACGGGGAGGCCTTGGACGATTAAGTCGTCCTGGACAGTCTTGGTGGAGAATTCCCTAGGGACTCCCCTTACGACTGCCCTTAAAACGCGTTCCTCGGCCAATGAGTACGTGTGGTACTCGTATTTTTGAGCCGTGAGGAAGGCCGTCAGATTTCGGAAATCTGACGGTGTCGGGACCTGCACTTTGATGCCGCGCTCGGCATCATTGCGGGCGTGCGTATAATTGATACGCTTGGCCTTCATAGCGTTAGCAATATTCGGCCAGGCCCCTTTGTCTTTGATGACAATCGGGGGCGGAGATTTTTCCTTCCGTCCCGAAGTGGGACAGTCGGACTGCGAAGAGGTGGCGGCGGAGGGGGTTGTGTCCATGGCGGCTAGCTCAGGGCTGGCCGCCGAGGTGGACGGAGAGGGGGAAGCGCTAGGCGCTTTGAGGCGTTTAGCCTCAGAGTCGGAGGGAGGAGGAGTAGAAGACTCCAGAGCGGATGCCGCCGAAGCCTTTTTAGACTTGGCGGACTTCTTCCGCTTTTTACCCTTTTTGGTTCCCAGGCCAACCACTTTGAAGCCTTCGTCGTCCTCAGACAACGCCGACTCAGCGGACATTACGGCTGCTGGAGACCGGGGTGCGGTTTCGGAGGTTGCGGGGGGCGGGGTAGCGAGAGACCGAGAAAGGGTCTCATCGGCTACCGGAGTGGGAGGGCGAATGGGCGCAGGGGCCCGAAGAGCGCGGCGAGCGAGACGCGGGTCGCGATTGCGGGGTTCGCGGGGTTCGCGGGAGAGAGAGCGCGAACGATTGCGCGAGCGAGAGCGCGGAGTCGAACGCGATGAGACGAACGGGGAGGGCGCGGTTGTGCTGGACGCAGTGAGGGCAGGCCCCACAGCCTTGATGATGGCGTGGGCCAGCTCTGGGCGATCGCGAACAAGATTTTTCACGATTGCCCCTAGCTGGTCCGGGGACAAGCCGGTGAGTTGCTCGGCCATCGCGGGAGTGGCCGGGGTGTAGGTTTTGAGTGCCTAGTGACTCCCCACCATTGCTGGCGAGGAGCAAGAATACCTAAATGTGGCCAGGCGCCCCGCAGTGCTACGGATTGCCTGGTGTGTACCTAACTCCTACTCCTACGGCCGGGGTTACGTTGTCACCGTTAGGTTTCCCCCCAGCAACGAGACGTTTATGAAGAAGAAACGTTAGGTAGATCGCAACTCTGAAAAGAGCTATACGATCTCACCCACCAGCCCTTGAGCACTCGGAACTGGATTTCTACATACTAAAACGCAATCGACACTTAAAACGCGTAAATGCACGGAGCGGCGAACCGCTGAAGCGGAAATACTACGCTAGCGATTTAACACAAAGCCGGACTCAGACCGGGCGAACCGGTAACAGTCAAAGAGGCAAGCGAGGGTCACCGCTATGCGTAGTAGTTCCGCGACTACGAGAACACACACTCACGCACAAAAACACACAGTATCGCTTCGATAAACACTCGGTTATGGGCGCGTTGAAGAACGCACAAACACACTCAGAGCGGACCGAGAAGCAATTTCCCAGCCAACACTCAGGCGGATTTTCCAGGAATTGCGGGCAATAATCCAAACAACAATTCGAGGTCGTCAGCGCTGAGGCAAAACACCACACAGGAATGCGCACCAGCTGAGTCACCACTGCACGGAGCACTTGACGCTCGAAAACACGACCGCACAACACGAGAGTCGAATCGGGAATGAGATATATATAATGGACGTGAATGATATACTATAACATCACTTTATGTGAACGAAACCATAGCGCGATCTAATTCGACGCCAACACCATCTAGTTAGCAAATCGGAAACTATTGAAAGTGAAGGGTCAAAGGGCTCGAGAGAGACTGTGATTGCGCTGCCGCGCGTTCTTTTAAACAATTATATCTCCATAAATAATATAAAAGTAATTGTGTGACGTAAAAAAAACAACAAATTTTTTGTCAGAAAAAAACCTACATTTTTATCATTATACTTTTATAGGTATCTTTCGTTATTTTTGATATATTATGAAAAGAAGGTGGTTTTTGTAAAAAATCGATTTTTTTTTTCTTAAAATCGTGATTTTTTTGAAAAATATGTGTAATAGCCAAACTGCTGGAATCTATCGAACTCTTTATATTAAAGTTAATTCTAGACGGAATACGATTAATTAAAATTTTGGCACTTATGAAAGCCATTGATTTAAAAGAAAAAACCATTAGATGTTCCTATAATTTGCATTACAGCTCACTCATTTTACGTGCAAAAGACTTTTAACAGTGCTCATTTTAAAGCTTATTTCAAGCACTACAAAACCCTATTTCATAAGAAGGCATAAAATGTATCTGCTCGCCGCTAGATGGCATTTAATACATCGATTAAATTTCAGATAAAATAAAAAACGGCTTTGATCTTTAATATTGCACTTAGAACACTTTATAAAAAACCGATTTGTTCAGTTTTTTACATACTACGATTTTGTTTTTCATAAAATTTTCGTTAAAATGCATATTTTTGGAGATATTTGCAAAAAAACGATGAAAAACGTGAGAAAAGTCCGAATTTTCTTCTATCAATATCCGGTAGAGAGGTTAGGGTGCGTGCGGAGTTCATTTTCACTTTTGAAGTTAAGGGTAAGATGAGCCTAATTCCAAAATTTCTTGCAAATCGGTTCACAGTAAAAAAATTCGGAGCAATAACGCTTCAATGACTGTACTATAATTTTATTCTGTATAAATACATTGATCATTTAATTTTTAAGCCGTTTGTTTTATTAGATACCGATTATGTCAGAAGAATCTTCCATGGTAATTTTAAAAAGCGTACATAAACTTTGGAAATCTTCATACTTTTTAACCGGATTTTTTTTGTCTCTTATATATTTTATCAATATTGGAGGAATCTGTTTTATGCAGTGCTCAAATATACATCAAATAAATCTAATATCAACTAAAGTATTATTAAAAGGTTGTCTGGAAGAGATCGCTCATTAGCGATAAGACCGCCAATTTGTTATTACTTTTATTGTTTAATTGTTTTGTTTTCTATATGCGCAATAAAGTATATTATTATTATTAACAGCTAGAATGTGTGTAAATTAACTTTTACGTTGTTGTTATATTTTTTTTTTTATACCATTAAGGTGGCAAACAAGCCTACGGTCCGCCTGATGGTAAGCGGTCACCGTAGCCTATGGACGCTTGCAACACCAAGGGCATTACTCGCGCGTTGCCGACCCTTCAGAAATCTAATAACTTCTTTTTTGAAGAACCCCATACTGTAGTCCTTAGAGAAAACCTTATATGTATATGGCTCATAAAAAATCGGGGTTAAGACAGAACCGCTGGAAAATAATGATAGGTATGATGATACTTCTGACCTGAAAACCAACATGGATAAAACAAAGGTCATTTTCATGTCATGACGCGCTGCTGAAAGCTGTTGGCAATAGGGTTGCTAACTATACTGTTTTTCACTAAATTATACTTTTTACTGTTGAACAAAAATAAAGTATACAAAATACTGTTTACATTTATTTGGTCAGAGGGCGTTCACTGCTCAGTGCAGCGTAGCCACAAACGATGATAAATAATGATAAATATTTTGGCCATGAAACAAAAAAAGTATTAAATACTATTACAGAGTCTTCCCAAGAAGTTTTTAATATAACTATTAGTAACTTCATAATTTTTATTGATAAGGCTAATTTGTATTTAGAGAAATGGTTCGATTTACTCAGACTAACTGGCTTTCTTTAATTAGCTGTTTGTCATTGAAGTCTTCGGTCACGTGTGAACATGAGAAAATTATAGATAATGTAAATTTGTATAGACTCAATATTGGTATGGATGCTTTATATCAGAATTAACAAATTTTAAAGTAATTTATAAGAAAAATATCAGAAGAAAAAGATTTTCCTGAAATGAGTACTGGACAAAAGAGGAGCCATTTATTAGTAACACTTCAGAAGAATTTAAAAACATAACTAAAATTGTCTTATATCTACTTTCTGTTCCCGCCACCTTAGCATTAACTGAAAGAGTTTTTTCAGTAATGAATGCTAAGTGGCAGGAGGATAGAAATAGAGCATCTTTTAATTTAATAAAAAATGAGCTCCCCATTTATTTTAATTTCAGTTGTAAGTATGTATTTAAAACAATAAGTGAATAAAATACTGTTCATTTTTCTAAAATACTGTTTAATATTCTTTATAGACCTGAATATACTTTATTTCTAATAAAAAAAAGTTGGCAACCCTAGTAGGCAAATATGTATCTGCCTACTTAATAAAAAACTAGACAGTGCTATTAGTCTATTATTTTTATTTATGTGTGTTATTGTATGCACCTTTGCGATGTGATGTAGGTATGGTGCCTCGCTGCAAAGCTATTATTGATGTGGGAACTCTCGATCAGGAAGAAAAGTATTCTTTATCCTTTTTAGCCCTCCCTGCTCTCAAATCAGGTCACCCCGTTATTTGTTGCAAGTTGCAACATGTAGAAATAATAGTACGTTATCCTTACTTCGATTTCATTAGGAATATTTATATTTTAGGGGAAGTCCGGAAGACTTGCTCTGGTGGGAGAGTTGAACAACCTTTTGAAACTTAACTTAAATTTTGCACTAACGCAACGTCAAGACGGTCATTGATAGAGTGCCGGTTAGCCGGTTTTTTTTGGCTCTTAGGTTCGGAAAGGTGTTTTTGTTACGGCGGAGTAAATTTTATTAATTTATGTAGTTTTGAGATTGCGACCGTGTTTATAGAAATACGTACTATTTTGTGTTATTAGTATTGGACTGCCTGATTATTGTTGTTTGTCGTGGCTAAGTATTTTTCTCTAAGATTGATTGGTTTTTCGGTGGGTAAAATTTAATGTCAAACTAGTATTTGCGGGAGACTTGCACAATGGCAGGTGCGGGAGATATGTTCAGTGGTTCTTGTCTCCTTCTATAGTGTTTGTATGAGGATATTTGGAGTTCTATTTTAGTTTTATGTAGAAATATAAAACTTTTTGACTACATTTAAAAACAATTCGGAAACCTCAATACGCGAGTCCTATTTGTATTTTGTTTGTTATTATTAATGTTTAATCTTATTTTGTCTCACATTATACAAACCTTCTGAAACAACACGCAAAAGAAAAAAACATACCATCACAGAATTAGAAAACGCTATGCGTGAGGTAAGGGAGGAGGAGCATCTTAAGGAAAAACATCTATTAAGTATGGAATCGATAGTAGTACACTAAGACCATGGGTCTATGTTGTTTATGTCGCAAATATGTCTATGAGATATATGTAGGACTTACACAAGACATTGATGATTTCATTTGTCATGTATGTGACCAGAATTAGATTTTTAGGTTACCAGTTGTCTGAAGTAATTATAAAGGCTGATTGATGATACCCAATTGCTATAATAAGTATATAATTTAAACAAAAGGTTAAGAAAAACCAAGAAGTTTGATTCAAGAAACGTTAAATGTTTAATTTTGGTAACAAAATATTTAATAATTATGTTGATTGTGAGATGTTAAAGAATATGTTGAAGTTGTTTTTTTTTTCTTTATAAGAAGAACAATAACTGTGTTTTCTTATGATTTCATTTCATTTTGTGATGTTTTGTTCAATATATCTGTGATTAAAGCTTTAAACTGTTTTTATTTCCCCCTTTTAATAAGCCCGGTTCAAGTGTCCCTAAGGGCGGGGAGAGTTGACTTATATCCCATTTTTCATTTTAATACATATAACATATTTCAGTACTATAATATCGAAAAAGTAATTATGCACAAGTAAACCTATATAAATAAGCTACTGTTTATTATTCAAATTGAATCATTTAGCCTCATTTATAAGAAAATACGATACTTTAAACAAAATATTGATCATAGGCGCAGCGCCTACCTACATGGCATAATATCATTGATGAGCGATCAAGCACATAAATTGCCACTCGTCTTAACATTCAAAACAAAAGTACCAGGAAATAGGACGTAGCATGATCGGACATGTTACTCGGTCTGCTACTAGTGACCCATTAAAGTGGCACGTCACTCGGTCTGCTACTAAAATGGCACGTGGAACTGGTAACAAAAAATTTAATAAATTAAAAAACCCGACTGCAGAAACAATAAGAACTAAACAGAAGTTAAAACATACCAAATATAAGCAAAGATAATTACTTTAGTGTGAGAGTAACTATTTGAACTTGCATTAAAATGAGTCCCGTCTGCTTATAGTTAATGTTGTAATTTCTGTTGCGTTACAAGTTATAGTTATATATGTACACATGTATTGATACGTTAACTCATAAATATATCAACTGCACTTCCTATCCCCCCATTAGTATTTATTTTGTAACTTCGCTTCCGCTGACGAAATGTTTTCTGGAAGAAATCGCATAACAGCGATGAGACCACCTACATTCTGGTTTTTCTTTTGATTTTGTTTCTGTCTATTTATTGCCTATTTCAACTGTGGAGTAAAGTATATTAGTACTACCTACTACTACTAGGTACCACTACAATTTATCAATAATAATATTATAAATAGGAAAGTAACTCTGTCTATCTGTCTGTTACCTCTTCACGCTAAAATACTATACCTATTAAGATAAAATTTGGCATGGCGATAGTTTGAGTTCCGAGGAAGGACATAGGCTGCTTGAACGGCAAGTGTGCGTCGGTTTTTTTATACAGTTGAAGAGTTGCCCTTGAAATCCTACCGATAACCGAATTCAGCTCGGGTGCAACCGCGGGCGAAAGCTACCATGGAATATATTAATATTTTGCATGGAGAAGTAGCTCGTGGCGCAGTTCCTTTTTGAGCTCCTCCGTGCTTCGGAGGCGACGTTAAACCGTGGGTTCTGGCTGTTATCATATTATCATAGCAGTCGTTAAACCAAGTCACAGACCTTTTGGACGGTTTCAAACACTTGTATTAATATGGTTTCAAAACTCTGACAGTCGAGTGACAAGTAGCTCGACATGTATCTGCTAATGCGTACTGGGCCAGTGCGAAGGAACAGCCCTGTGTCCCTCCAAACATTATGATTATAACAAATCTAATATTATCAAAAGTTCGCAAAATGCTGCAAGCTAGAAATAAAGAAAAAACTGATTAAACTTTTCACAACGTCTTATGCACTTGGTACTTTGAATGTTTATAATTTGTAGTAAAGAAAGAATGTCTTCATCCTCATCAGACGAAATTTTGGCTGAAACTGTATGCGTTTGCTGCCATGTTACATATCTCGCAGCAGGCCGTTTCACGTCAAAACATATAAAAATATTTTTTATTTAAGTTAATATACGTAGGTATTGTTTTTATTTTATTCATAGTACCTATAGAAAACGACAACAAAATGTCGAAAAATGTATAAAAACTTTATTAAACGTTATAAAAAGTTTTATTACATTCATTTAGGTATTTATACCAATATTTTTAACTTTTCTAACAACTATGTAATGAAGAACCATTGTTAAAAGGCTTGGATTATTTGACATGTCCGCGGATTTTCCCTATTTTCTTTTTTTAATCAAAGTACAAAGGAGACGTTTCAGGAATGTATAGAGGCCCGGTCTGGACATTGTACACTACTAATTTAGAAATCTCAGTATATTATAAGTTACTTTTAATTATCAATTTGTCGTATTTCGGTGTGGTTTTCTTGTACAATAGCATTTATATAAACATATTTAGCAACACCTTATTTAAAAAAAAAATGGCGTCAGTCAATTACATATTACCACAGACTTAGTACGTACGTAGTAATAATCTATGTGTCGCAGGCAAATCGTATAATCCGCCGTTTCACAATGTGCCTAGGCAGATCGTAAAGTATGGAAACGAAAGGAACAGAAATCGCACTGTATAAGTCATGTATGTTAGGTTAGGTGCAGTTTCTCTTTTGTAAACGTAGATGCGGAGCGAGCGAAGCGAGCGGAGCGTTCTAGCCATGCTCCATACAATAATCTGTACAGATATATGATAATTTCTATTCCATACTTTACGATCAGCCTAGACATTTTATGAAACGGCGGATTATACGATTTGCCTGCGACATATGCATATTACATAATTGACGTTTTACCTAGCAATGTCATAAATTGGCCGAGTAGTTTGTGCACCTGACTACGGAGCCGAGGGTCGCGGGTTCAAATCCCGCTAGAGGCAAATATTTTTGTGACGAAACATTTGTTACCGAGTCATGTTATTTGTATCGTTGTTGTTCCTAGTCACCATATAATAAGTTTGTTACTTAGCCTGTGGCCAGAACTATCTCAGATCTGTTCTGTTAAAGTATGAAATTATATATTTACTAATTTCATACTTATATACTACCTCCTTCCTATCCTATATATATATATATATAACATCGGGCTTGTGAAATAAAAAAAAAGCTTACATACATTTTTGAATGT
The DNA here is from genome assembly GCA_946406115.1 of Apoda limacodes. Classification (NCBI taxonomy): domain Eukaryota; kingdom Metazoa; phylum Arthropoda; class Insecta; order Lepidoptera; family Limacodidae; genus Apoda; species Apoda limacodes. Next base: position 19,919,693 of record OX291541.1, on the reverse strand, counting down.
TTAATTTAATTAATGTTTAAGGAATCAATATAATCACAAAATCGCTGAATCGAAGACTTCAGCAGAGTTTCCCAACAGGTGGGTCTTACAATGAATATCTAAAATTAAAATTAAAAATTAAAATGGTCAAATCCGAGATTGAGTTCTAGTGCCGAAGTTATTTCTAGGGCAATTATCAGTCATGTAATATTGAGCATCTTCAATAATTGTAGAGGAACATAGCAAACAATGCACCATTTGCTAATGTGAAAATGATAAATACAACTTTTTAGACCAATAATGCTGGGCAGCGTACCAATTGCTCAGATGATAGATATCCATTTGCAAGCATGAGCATACAAATCTAAGAATAAGCAAGCACGCCTGTTTAAAATAGCATAAGTACAAAAGACCGTCTGGCCGTGTGGTTTTTGGCAAAGTAGTAGAAAAAAAATGTAAAAAAAATTTTTACCTGGAGTGACCTACGCTCATCGTGGATGTCAAATAAGGCGACTAAGGAAATACCTGTATTTAATTCTCCTGTTTCTCCGTTTGGCCTGCGTTAGGAGTGTAGGCCAAATCCTCCGTCAGTCTCCGGCAGATTAGAGAGGGTTGTGCTCCTGCAATGCAGACTTAAAATGACATGATTATGAAGTACTAGAGACATTTGTATGTCTACAGTTATATGGTACTATTACATTTATTTTTTCATATAAGAAACGGTTTGTGTGTTAAACACAGAATGACAATCATAATATGTAAATAGTTTGACGTTTAATAGTACCTACGTTTAGAAATCACACTTCGGGATGGTCGATGATCAGAAGCCACAAAATGTATCTTCGATTAATATAAAAAATAAAACAAAAAGCTCTTTTTATTAATAATTACGTATAGGTATTTTTTTTGCATAAAAATTAGACTATATTTTTGAAGTGAAAACTTCTTTAGCGGCGTTGTGCACTTTTTTTGGTATGGGTAAAAAATGATAAACTCGCGTCAGGTCACGTGTCCTAATCGTGGAAATTCGTAAGACGGAAACCGTAACGCCTATTATAATTTAAATTTTTAGTATTCGCGATTATGAGTAGTACAGGGAGGTTGGATATGGAATTTTAATTCTATGACAGATTGCGATGTCAAATATACTACGTCAAAAAAGTAAATAAACAAACATTATTATTTCTTGACAATGTCAAAGACATGTCTTGTGACATATTTGAGTGTTCAGCGCGAATCGTTTGTAAAGGTTTTCACTTCTGCCGGCACTCCCGGAGTGCAACTCGTTTTTATTATTATTAGGAACATTTTGAGAAATAGTTCTCTATTTTTAGAATACTTTGTATTAGGTTTCAGAATGACCTCATAATGGCGTACCTAATTGTTGCCTGTTTAGCAATGTAGTATAATAAAATATTGTTTTGTACAAAAAAAATACTGCATTTATCGTAATTTTAGTATTTTTTTAATAACCTATAGATTTTTCCTCGATTTTCTAAAATGTGTACAAGGTGAAGACCGGGTATGAAACGTCTCCTTTATTGTTTTATAAAAGGCGCACTAACAGTTTCAACTTTGTTCTAGATACTGAAAAACGCTCGGCCACCCGGCTTTACAGAGATAATAAAATTGTTTTCCGTTCCTAAGCAACGGCTTAGCTTCAATTTACATTTCAGTGAAATGGACCAAAACTGCCTTTTCTACGAATTTATTTTTAATAAAATATTATCAATGGGGCCAACTAATCGATATATTGTTATTTAAGTGTTTTAAAACTTATATGTGTTAAATGTTGTAACTAATGCCTATCACGTACAATCGAGGAAATGTAAGTAAATACAATTATGTTGTCGTAATATCGAGAATCGAATATGTAAATTTAATGATCTTTACATGTCATACATCTATGAAACATTAAATCACAGGTATATATGAAATTGTTTTAATGGTATACTAGGTAGACGGTGCCATATATAAAATTGGTACTTTGATGTGCTAAATAAATTCTTTTGTTATCATTTACCAGTTACAATTACCACCGATTTTCATGAAATTTTGCATAATCTTCCAAATCGCAAGCCTGTTTTCGAACCTTTAATTAAAAACGAAAACCTGAAAATGCATGTTGTACACAGGGATTTTTCGTTTCGTTTTTCCCTTATGATGGAACTTTTTCAACACACTTCAAGCCTGTAATGAGATTATTTCTAAAGTCAAAGTTTGCGCAGTCGGGTTTTGTTTCGATTGAATTAAAATTTAGTCCATATTATACATTTTTGGGACCAACACTGAACTTAAAGTTCTCAATTTAATTTTTTGTGAAAACCTCTACGCGAGGCTCTACGAAGGTCGTTCGAGCGAAGGGCGTCTATTAATTTCGTGAGGTGATTTTGGCGAGTTTTCGATCAGATTGAGATTTGACTCAACCTAATCGGGTGAGATTTTTTATAATGCAAATTTTTAGGGTCCATACGTTAATCTTTGCTTAGTTTGCGTTGGATTTATTTTAAAAAACATAATTTGCAACTTTGTGGCGTTCTCATAACCGCAAAGTATAACGTAGGATTAAGTCATTTTTAGAAAAGAAATATATTTCAAAAATTTACCCTATTTTCCTCGAAATTTTACACTGTTTCTAAAGAAAAGAAAAATACGTGATATTTGCCGAGACCCTACACTCCTTCACGTGAGATGAAGTAAGATTGGAGTTGGGAATGGAGATTTGGCGCCACATCGTACTAGTGTATGTCAAAGTGCAAATTCTATTTTTTAAAAAGCACCTATATTGCCTGCATATACTCAACAAATTTATACAGGAAGCCAGCCATATATCCTCTCTTGCCCCCTTATTCAAGTCAGTACAAACCATCTGGTTCCGAGATGACTGTGACGTGTATTGTCACTTACTTTACGTTTTAATTAAAATATGTGTAGAATAACAATTTAATCAACAATGTAGGTCATAACCATCGACTTGTTATTTACATTTTATTCACTAAGCCGTAGATAAACGGACAATGCATGGAACAGTCATGTCGGAACCAGGTGAATTTTACTGACTTGAATAAGGGGGCTGTAGGTACCTGTTTTAAGACCGACGCAAACACTTAAGTAAATATGATAGAGCCTATATTCGCCAGTAGGCGAAGCTATGTCACCTGTAAAATAAAATTCACCAGCAATACAAATACAAAAGCTCATTTGCTTATATAGCTTTTTTGTCTACATGATAATATTTTTTTCAACTTAGAATTAGTGGAAATTTTTGTGTAAACTGACAGGACTACCTAAATGGTCCTGATGTAAATTTACCGCGTTCGTCATTTTCGCCGTAGCTACACAACAAAAGTGTGCTTGGTCCATCGAGCTATTATGTTAATACTAGATAAGACGCTATAAAAAAAGTCGTATAAAATCAGAAAGGGCCGTATAAAATCAGAAATCGAACGCGTTTATACAATAGGTGTGCATGACGTAATTGTATTTATATACATATGCTGTCTTTATTGCTATATACAGATAAGGAAGTCAGCATTTAGTTCAAGAGGACGTTCAGCACAATCATTTGATGCAGCTGGGCGAGCAGACCAGGCAGCTGGAGGGGAAGGCAGACTATTTCTGCAGATCAGACCAGCTTTGGCAGATCCTCGAGCGGCGCTTAGTCAGCGCTCACACTCAACACTTTCTGGGTAAAATTTGGAGTAAATTGACTTATTGACATCAGGTCAGGCACATTGGCGTAGATAAGCGATCGATCAATTACTCTCGCCTTTAAGTTTTCGAATGTATAAAATGCGCACTGTGTCCAGCAATAGCCTCCTGTAGCCTAATATGAGGATAGTAATGAACGATGATACGGTAATCTTAAACGTTGTCGCACTAATTCATTGTTTTAGAAATGACTGCTTACACAAAGAGGACAGTCGAGATGATTCCATTAACCTGCAGGCTGTGGGGGAAGGAAAGGTTCAGCTATATCGAACTCCACAGGAAAAAGATCGTCTACCTGATAGAATAAGTCTTGACAGGTATTTCACAATGTTAATTGAAAAAACCGAAAAGTTTATTAGTAATATCAATGTTGTTAGGAAAAAAAAACAAAGTCGGTCAATAAAAATCCTTAGTAAATAAAATTTTAGCAAATAAATTATCAATAATTTTAAATCCGTAAAAATAAAACGTTAACTCGACAGTTATTTCAGCTGCACCAAAATTTAAATTTCAATTCATTAGCATCATTTGAAACCTTAGTCTATTTACCGATATATAAGTGAATACTATAGATAAGTCAGCGAATTATTTTTTATACATATACTTAAATTCCTCTCTTAACTTTTAGACGTGGTTTGTCTTCGATTTCACATATTGTTGGAGAGCCGGGTTTGAGGCTTCTATCTTTGCAGCACAACCTGATTACTAGCCTGTCAGGTTTGACCTCTCTGGATTTAGGTAAACTGGTGTTCCTTGATGTATATGATAACCAAATAGACAAGATTACTTCTTTGGACAGACTATTTAGCTTGAGAGTTTTGTTAATGGGAAAAAACAGGTAAGAGAACAATAATGACTATATCGCCGAAATCACGAAATATAATGATCACTAAAATTAAGAAACCTTTTACAGATTAAAAAGAATTGAAGGACTGTCGAATCTTTTGAAACTTGAAGTGCTAGACTTACATGGCAACAGAATTAGTAGAGTTGGTGGTTTGGCAAATTTAAGTGAACTTAAAGTGCTCAATTTAGCTGGTAATCAGATAAGAAGCGTAGGGCAAACTGATCTTCAAGGACTTGAGTCTTTAAGAGAATTGAATTTAAAACGAAACCGATTAAGAAAATTGCTTGGTTTTCAAAATGTACCGAATTTACAGAAACTATATCTTGGCAACAATGATTTGCAGAGGTAAAACTTCTCTTTTTGCCAATTCCTTGTAAGTTTACTATATACAGTAACGGTATTAAAATACCAATTTATTTTAGCGTGGAAGATGTGTCATGTCTTGCAGAAGTGATTTCGCTTGTTGAAGTATCTTTGGATGGGAATCCTGTTGCTTTGGGTGGAGACTGTACTCCATTTCTTGTCTCTTACCTTCCAAATTTGCTTACGTTGACAAACATGCATGTGACTGAACAGGTAAGACATCTGTAAGCAATAAATATTTTTATGACAACTGCATGCCCGAGATAACTGTACGATGATTTAGGTTCGTAGTGCAGCAATGGCGTGGAGACAAAATAAAGAAGCTGCACATGCAGCTTATTGTGCACTGGGAGGTATGGAACAGCAAGCTGCTCGTCGAGATCAAGTCATACACAACGCAAGAACCAATTGGGAGTTACTCAGGTCAATAAAACTCTTAAACTTTTACTACAGATTCAGAAATACGTATACAAATCGCTTTTTAACGATTGTTCTTTTTCCACAGATCGGAAACTAAATGCTTTGTTAACGCTAGTAATTCACCTACAAATACAGATATAGAAAAAGAATTAATACCGGATGCATCTACGACATTAGCTGCTGAAACTGATTGTACTCAAACAATGGACATTGCAGCGCTTCCTGATGTTGTAATATCAGTACAAAAAACTAAGACAGAAAACTCTGACTGCGAAGGTCAAAACAGTGATTTGATACCTAAAAACTTTACCGAAAACTCTCGAAGACCGACCCCTATGCGAAAATTACAAAGAAGTTCAACTGCCCGAAAACTTAATGATAGACGAGTAAATTTTTCAGACAGAAGTGCATCTCAAGATACTGATGCGTCGCATTCTACTTCAACTAGCAGTGATTTGAAGCTACCTCCTCTTCTAATGCCAATAATTTCTTCTTTGGAAAACGTCAAATTATCAAACAGTACGGAACCAGTCCTTCGAAGATGGGAAAGTATCTCTAGTGTAGAGCCAATTGTTGACTCTTCGGTTAGCTCAATACCATCTTCAAGTAGTGACACCGAAGAGGAAACAAACAAAAGGCACATTCGAAGAATTCCTACTACATCACGTAGACGAGCTAATTTTGGCACAATACGCTCACAATCTGTTTGTGATCCAGAAAGTCGGCGATCCAAATGCAATTCCAAGAATTCGGACAATGAAAATGGTAGCAACATTTCAAGTAGCATCAATGTCGGATCAATTGCTACGTCTTCTACTTCTGGAAGTGACCAGAATAATAAAATCTTTAGACGGGAAGGTTCTGTCAACAGTAGATTTAGTAATCGTAATGCACGTAGTGCTACAGTGTCACGAAGGAACGAAAGAGCATCATCAGCTAGTCGTGCATCTACGGCTAAAGCTAAGTCAGTCAAAAATATGGGTATTTTAAAATCTTCAGAGCCTATTTCCAAAGCCATCCCCGTATCTAAGGATAGGGAGCAAGGTTAATAAACAACAATTCAAAGAATTTTTAGTATTTTGGTCTCCCAGTTAATGTTGCTAACAAGTAGCTTTTTTACAGGAGTGGACTACTTGGTAGAAGTATGTGACGGAACGGTAAGTGCTTGGGGAACAGGAGCCGTACGTCGTTTAGCCCGAGACTGGGATTGGGAAAAAGCTAGGATTGTGACTCGTGCTGCATTCCACTATGTACATTTTAATGCAGTTGCACAGTGTTTGCCTGAACTAAAAGCAAAGTTAGTGTCACTTATTGTAGAATTCTTAAGACTTGTTTTAAGGTGTATGGTTTAATAATTTAAACATTGCAGGTTCCCAAATATCGCCTACATATCTGTGCGAGCAACGGGATTGCAATGGCTTGGTCAGCTGCATTCTTTAGCTGAAGTCCGTGGATTAACAGGACTAACAGTGCTACCGGAGGGTAATCCCATACACACCAAAATCTGGCGGGAATATGCCATCTATAGGCTAGCTCACTGGGGTTTAAAAGAAATAAATGATGAACCTGTGAGTATAAAGAGCCATATAAACCACTGCTTATTTTGCTTTAAGTTATTTAATCTAGTTCTCTTCAACAGGTAACAGATGATGAAGTTAAGGCGGCTAACCGAACCTACAATGGCCTAAGTGAAATAGTTTTGAGAGCTATACCTGATGCTCCTTTGCAACCTCTTCTAATGAGGCTAGGAAGAAGTGGAAACAATGCAAACAGTGCCAAATCTTGGTTACGAGCTGCAGATCCTGCTTTAAGGGACGTCATTGCAAAAGAAGCTTTACAATATAAAAAAGGACATGTCTCCCAGGTAATGGAAAGTCCGTTAATTGTGCCTAAAATAGCTACAATTTTACTACTTCGGTAATCGGTTAATGGTTAAATATCAGCTGCATCGCTTTGCTTTACAAAAAATACACCTTGTCGCATCCACCATATAATTATTATCAGTTAATAACATTGCGCAGTATAAGTACCAATCCAGATGTCCACTGCTTAAAGTAGGTCCATCTAACATACATGTTTCCATAACGGCTGGTACTAACATAAGATATGGTTTTACAATGTCTTAGTTCCTACTTCGGTCTTTATTATCGAACCAACTTCTAATCTTATTTACCTTTACGTCAATATACTTGTTTTTATATTTTTAGAAAGTTCTTAGAAGTGATAGGTTAAACTTCTTTTCATACAGGAGGACATGAGTTGGCGAGTTCGTGGTAGAGGTCAGTTATCCCACGCCATAATCCTAGCCTGCGGAGCTGCCCAACGGTTGCGGGCTCTTGAGCTGCAATGGCCTTCCATAATGGTTGAGATGATCGAAGAGACTTTAAAAGATTTCTCTCACATAGAATCGCATGTAAAAGAACAAATGCGTCTACTTATGGATTCTTTGTAGGTAATAATTGTAACAAAAATTGGCGGAGTGCAAAAACATTTTAAAATGGTAGATCGACACAGGGCAACGTAATCAGTGTAACTCACATAGTTGACGTAAGCATTTTGGTTTATTTTGCGACGTTTTCGTTCATTTAAAATAATTTTTCTTACTTTGGAAGCCAATAGCTTGCAAAATCTCACATGATGAGGTGCGCAACAAAAATCCTAATGTATGGATAACATATTTGCTGTTTACAAAAGACACTTCTCTGTAAAATTTCATTATAATCTACTCAAAGAATTACAAGGCTGTGACATATAGACGGACGGACATGACGAATTTATAAGGGTTCGGTTTTTGCCATTGATTTCACAAAATTGGCCAAAGAGACAAAGCAGATTCACCGCAAGTACCTGTCTCTTTTTCGGAGAATGAAAACAAATGTAAAAAGAGACAACTGATAGCCGCATATTATCTTTGACTCCGACACACTTTTCTAACTATGCCTTCAGCAGGCTAGTAATGCGCTGTCCAGTCTATGTCTACGTTTAATACTTACGCGCGCGGCAATGGATTTTATTGGAATGGATATATTGGAGTGTAAAACCATAAGAGTTAAAATATCGCCTCCCAACTCTATCATTGTCTACCTTTAATGGAAATAAGAAGACATTTCAAGAATAAAATCGATTGTTTCAAGTCTATCACCACAACGGTATGCATGCCATTGAATGGCTTGATACTATAATTTGCCCCCTGCAAGTTAGACAACCAGAGGCCAGGGTTGTGGCTTACTTACGAGGCCCTGAGTAGATTAGTTGCTCAAATAGTGTTTAGAATGTATTAAACCAAAACAACAAAATAGGTTATATAAGTCCTTTCTATAAATCTGTTATATTTTAAACGATTTAGTTAGAAATATTACACTTGTTTAGCAATACACAAACTTATTACTTACATTTCTTGAGTTTGTATAAAGGGTAGTTTTGCAATTGTAAGTTTGTCACAGCTATATAAAATATATTTGCTAAATCAGTAGACATGTTTCATTTGCTACCTACAATCTTCAATTACAGTGCAACAAACTTTTTTGACCCGACGGTCAAAAATCTGAATTGCAGTCGCTATATTGAAATGGTGTAAAATTACAACGTCACTAGCGACCAAATACCTAAAGTCAGAAAAGTTTGTTGCACTGTAACTTCGTATTATCCACAGCTTTGCGTATTTTTTAGGATTCCGGAGTCAACAAGGAACCCTTATAATTTCGCCATGTCCATCCCTCCGTCTGTCTGTCTGCCTTTCCGCGGCTTGTTTACCACAAAAGGTGGTTAACAAGCTAACAGTCCGCCTGATGGTAAGCGGTCACCTTAGACTATGAACGCTTGCATCACCAGGGGTATAAATCGCGCGTTGCCGATCCTTCAAAAATCTAATGACTACTTTCTTGAAGAACCCCATACAGTAGTTGTAGAAATCACTTACCTACAGGTATGTAAAATTATTCCAATATTTAATTTTGGTTAGAACTCGACTAAGGGCACACAAGTTTCAATCTTTATCGGAGTTAAAGACACTTCAGAACAAAATTGTTTTCACAGGCCAAGTTAAACTGGCAGAGTTTCGTATATGAGTGCTTAAAAAAATTCTCTACGTCTAGCAGGAATATAAGTAACACGTATTTGAAACATTCAAACCTAAGGGTTGACACAAAATAGAAAACAAATATTATTGATTTAATTTGTTAGAAACTATCAACATCTTAAATCAATTTAAAGTCAACATTCGAAATGATTATTGTAGAGAAAAATTAGACATTTTAAGAGTATACAATTTAAAATTAATGGTTTTTATTTATGTTATCGACATTTAGGAAGTGCGCGTATAAGTGAAATGCAGGATTGCAATTTTACCATGAGTTTTGTTAAACTGTCTTCTGTGGAGACACAACTTCAACGGCTAAAATATAGCTAGTTAATGATAATTTCTTTATTTATTTACTTAACTCTTTATTTCATCATATATTATGTTTTTTTTATATTTTTATTAAAATTATACGTACATGAACCTTTATCAACATTTACAACCATTAACGTTTTACATAGTCCTTAGAGAAAACCTTGGCAGCGAGTTTATTCCACAACCCAAGCGTAAGCGGGAGAAAGTTTCTCTGAAACCACACTGTACGCGACCATCTAGTTGCTTTATCGTAAAAAGAGTAACATATTGTATGTGCAGTGTATTATAAATATTATTAAGATAATAATAATAATTTATAGTTAGGGTTCCGTACCCAAAGGGTAATTAGCGGAACCCTATTACTAAGACTCCGCTGTCCGTCAACCGTACCGACTAACCGTAATAGTTAGATAGTTGAAATTTTCACAGAAGATGTATTTCTGTTGCCGCTATAACAACAAATACTACAAAACAGAGTTAAATAAATATTTAAGGGGGCTCCCATACATCAAAAGTGATTTTTTTGCTCGATTTTACTCGATATTGACAACGGCAACAGGTAGACGCTTGAAATCTTCACAGAATATTTAGTTATATAGTCACTTGAAAGATAAATAATTTAATTAACATAAAACAAATATTGAAGGGGAGCTCCCATACAACAAACGTGGTTTTTTGCCGTTTTTATAGAAGCGGATGTACGGAACCCTTCGTGCGCGAGTCCGACTTGCACTTGGCCGGATTTTAAGTTTAAAATTAGTTTCTGATACATTTTACTTAAAAATGAGTCCAATATTTTATTAACAGAGAAATGAATGCTCACAGATCACCTCACACTTACCTATATAACTTTTTTCACAAATTGAAAAGAAATCTATAATAATCCTTATATTCCTTTTTATATCAAGACATGGCCTTCTACAGAGAAAATTAGTATTTTGGAACCTTCTCTAAATTATTTTAATCTTAGAACGCGTAACTAATCTAAGCCATCGGGTCACTTAATATTGATCCAAACCATAGAGTTCTGTAATCTGTCCTACGGCTGCGCAATACCTCACAAAATTGACCACGCTTTAGAAAGACACAAAGTCTCTTTTCTCTTTCTATCGACGTCTGCCATTTTGTTTATTGATGTTTAAACAAGTTAGAAAGACACAAGAGACACCACAGCTGGCTAGGAAATGCGCTGTCTAGTTCTCTATATCTATGGGCCAAACTTACACCGAGTAGGTTTACAATTATTCTTCGAGTTCCCCGAGGTGATGAGCCAGCCTCATCGTGTGGTCAGTTTTGGTAGCCGTCTGTCGTAACCCAAAGATTCCTAGCTCCCACCACCCTACCGTTATTTTGACCGCTACCGTAGCCGGACACAGTGCGGCTATCGGGAACTAAAAACCGTTTTCTTTATGCTCTCACCTTTTTGCGTTTTGCTCATAACCACCTCCGGGCAAATAAGTTGGAGACCACAGTAATTCAGATTATTTATAATAACTTAATACTCAGGTTCATATTATTATTAGGATCGTATAAGTACTTTTAAGTGAAATTGCTCGCATGCATGGCTATAATGTAAGTAAATGAACTGATTTATCTATATTTGATCTATTTTAAGACATTGAAAGTTTTGGCATGTTGTATGTTTCTTTAACATTCAAAATTTTTTTTTTATCAAATACACGTTATATGTATACAAGAAAACAGTTTATTTATTTATACCTACTATTCGTATAAAATACCGGGTATAAATTAGTATTTTTAATAAATACTCTTTTTTAATGTACCCTATTTTTACCCGGCGCCCATCTCTCTCAGTACATTATAATAAAAATATAGAAGGTAGAATCGGAAAGGTTTTAAATCAAAAAAACGTTAAAATATTTTTTTATTTGATCCTAACTTGTGTATAGAGCTATTGGTAGAAAATACTTAAGTTTAGTGCAAATCGATTGAAATGAGAAGCCTGGCATGATATGGATTATGTTCCAGTCCATTAGGGACACCCGTAACAAAAATTTTAATCTGATCTGAATTACCATGTTAGAGGGCGACAATATATGTCGGTCTGTCTGCCCTTAGTGACTGCGGAATCTATATTGGACTTAATGGAGCCTCAATAGCAGTTATTGTAAACTTTTATTGTTTTATCGACTTTTTTTTATTTTTGTAGGGAACCCTCTAACTGCCTGGTTCACCCTTGCAAGGTTTATTAGATTAAATGTAGTGATGTTGATTGCATCGATGTTTTATCATAGCATACCTTAGTAAATCTTATAAATATTATAAAAAGGAAAGCTGCCGTAAGAACCTACGCCGATAACGAAATTTAGCGCGGGTGAAGCCGCTGGCAGAAGCTAGTAATCAATACTTATTTAAGGTTGTTCATGGAAAACTTTTGAAAACTTCATCCGGATACCCTATTAAAAATGTTGCTGCTAACACTGGTAACTGGAAGATCTGCAGCAGCTGCGTTAAAGTGCGTACTAATTCCATTTTCAAAATAAACAAAAGTTTGTTTGTAAAAACTTTTTCAAACTTTCTTAGTCAGAAAACTTAAAGAAAAACTTTTTAATTGTACTAGGTAGTCGTAAATTAAAATTAAAAGAATTTCTTTTTACGATGTCTGCAAAAATTTATCATTTTCCCGTTAGTGGACCCTCTCGAGGTTGTCTATTTGCTGCAAGAGCCTTAGGAGTGCCAATACAAGTGGAAATAATAGACTTGTTCAAAAAAGAACAATTAAGAAATAGTTTTGTAAAAATAAACCCTCAACATTGCGTACCAACACTGGACGACAATGGTTTTATATTGTGGGAGAGTAGAGCAATCGCCTGTTACTTAGCTGATAAGTATGGGAAAGATGATCAATTATATCCGAAAGACCTACAGCGCCGAGCTCTGGTTAATCAGAGACTGTACTTCGATAGTAGCTCTTTGTATGTAAAAATCAGAGCCATTGCTGTGAGTTAAGTTTTTGATGTTCATCTTTTATTCAATGCTATGTGCCCATATGATTTTCTTGTAAAAATAGTTGGAAGCACTTGTGGTCCAGTAACGTTTGCCTATTGGAAACAATAGATAGCAACATCAGTGTGGTCTTTAGATGTGTGACCTTTTTTTAAGGTGGCATAAGGGTGGCTTAAAAAAGGTCCAGATGGGCTACTGGCCAGTGTAGGTTTTGCTCTCTAACCCAAAAGCTAGACATACCCATTCCATAATCACATTTACAACATTAACATAGTTTTATTGGTCCTAATTGATCCTACTGAATCATTTATATAGAATTCCTAGTCTTGGGATGGAGCATAAATAACTTTTTATCTACTTATTATCTCAAGAAATTACTAATCTATACCACAATAAAGTAATAAAATTAATGAACATCTGTTTCAGTTTCCAATTATATTCCTGGGAGTAAAAGAAATACAACAACCTCTGAAAGATGATCTTAATAACACTCTAAAATTCCTCGATATATTTTTGAGTGATTCAAAGTGGGTTGCTGGAGACAACTACACAATTGCAGATACTTCAATTTTAGCATCAGTGACTGGGATACTTGTAAGAATTAAAGTTTTTAAATAAGATTACATTTAGGCCAACATAACACACCAAAGTTTAGGTATGAATTTCCAAGTGATTGCCTCATTGTCCTTAGCTCGCAATCCTATGATCCTGCCGAGTGATGTCATTAGAGTTTGTGAATTTAAGCAGTAATCAGATTCCCATATTCATCAAATTCACAGTAGGTAGGTAGTATAAACTTTTTACAAAGCTTTTACTTATCAAATATCTAAAGTAATTGCATCGAAGATATCACATTTTTTAGATGCGCATTGATGGTGACTGCCTTACTAATTCACAGGACAATATAGATTTTTAGAGGAGAATAATGCTATTAAATAGAAGTCAGTTAAATTAGCACCCTACAATACATATATATCTCTGATTTAAAATTTTGTGTCGTAACTAAACCTAACCTAATTAAACTAAACAAATCCTACCATGTGTATCAAATAAATCTTATACTACAGAACTCTAAGTAATGCATGTACAACAGATTCTTGGTCTGTTTTTAGTATTCCATGCCCAGAGGGTGCCAACGGAGCTCTATCACTCATTGCCTGTCTGTCTGACCATTAAAAGGCTCTATATTTTAGTAATAGGTAGAAGCCGGAATTTTTCACAGAATATGTGTTATAATAATGGTGTTATATTATTTATTATAATATCTAACAAATTATTACAAGTTAAAATTTAAGGTACAAGAAACACATTTTTGTTGTTATTGCATAGTGTGAATCTTAAGGTATAAAAACAAAACATAAAGAGAAACAGTAACACATTTGTTTGTTGGAAACAATATTTAAAGATAATCAAGTCGGGCTTGGTCAGTACTTGGATGGGTGACCACTTAGTAGCCACTTATTTTTGTTTGTAAATTACTTAAATGGTGGTAGGTACGGAACCCGCGGTGCGCGAGTCTAACAGTCCAACTCTCACTTAGCCGGCTTTCTTATGTTCAAATATGGCAACCAACTTTTTTGACTAAGGCTAAGTTTAAATAATTTAACTGATAAAGATGTTTCTTCTTTTTTAATTTTTCTTTTATTGTTTTCCTAAAAAGAAAAAGAGACAAAAGATGGAGAAAATAAAATCATAAATTCAGAAACTTGATACTTCTTTAGTTAGGTGCAACAACAGTTACTATGTTCACTCAGCCTTCATTTATGCACAATATGAGTGAAAATTTAATTTCTTTTCTCTGAAATGTTGTAGGAAGTGGGATGGGACATATCAAATTTCTCAAATATTCAGCGTTGGATTAAGGATTGTGAAGTGATTCCTGGGTATGAAGAAAATTTAGAAGGAGCAAAAGCTTTTGGTGATGTTATCAAAAAGAATTTAAAACAATAAGCAATTAAAAACAACAGTCTTTTATTACTTTTAAAGTGCTATGCTTACATAACTTTATTCACTTATATACAATAGGTAAATTTACTTAAAGTTAATATATATACATGTAGTTTAACTTGTGAATTTGTGATAAAAGATTCTATCTGAAATCCTTAAATTAGATACATGAATATCAATACCAACTAAGTTGCAATAGAAACATATAAAATTATTAATGTTTTACTTATAAAACTTTAACACTTGCTGTTCTTCATTTCTTACTCTCCTTTTTAAAACCATTTCTGATTTAAATCCATACCTAGACATTATTTCAATCACTTCACATGGAATGTTTTCTTTAATTAATAAAAGGTAAAATATACCGTTACTGGTTAGTTTCTTTGGTATCACATCCAGTAATCTATCTGTTACTTCTCGACCTTTTATTCCTCCTGCCCAACTTGCAGAAATATTTTTTGAACCACACTCACTACTTGGTGTCACAACATACGGTGGATTAAATAAAATAAGATCAAATTTATTATCAAGAAAGGAATGAACCAAATCCATGTTCACAGAGTCCAACTTTACTTTATTATAGGCTGCAGTAGTTAGTGACATGATGCAAGCATTAAAATTAATGTCTGTGCTAAAACAAAAAGTTTCTGGCAATGCCATTCCAAGGGCAGTTATCACAACACCACTTCCAGAGCCAACTTCTAAGCAAAATGTGGGGTTTTTGAGCTTCAAATGTTTAAGGTCCTTTTCTAAGGCATCAATCAGAAGGAAGCTATCTTCAGCTGGTTCATAAACATGATCAAAATCAGCTTTATCAATGTGGTTCTGTAACGGTGTTTCCATAATGCTAGTTAATACTACCTCTATCTGACACAATGCCACTTGTGCTCTGATGAGGATCTTCAAGTTGAGAGTCAGATGCTACAGAAGGTTTTGTTTTATTATCTTTGTTGACCATACGTCTTATTTCATTTAATCTATCCTAGAAACCAAATGTTTCACATAAGTTAGAAATTCAAACATATTTATAGATAATTATTCTAAGGCTTGTGTACTGGTACAATTTTAAATACTGTCACATACATTACATAATTAGAGTCACACAGCAAAAATATAGTCTATGGGCCAGCTAGTCTACATCACCCCTTATGTTTGTAAGGCACTAAATATAGCTTCCGGTCAGCTACAGTCGGTGGTGGCCGAAGGGTTTAAATTTCACTTCACATCCAATTTCAAAGGAGTCTGCATGTACCAATGAGTATTTTCTTAATTTCTCAAGTACACTGATTTATTTATTGACATCAATGGCATTTCAGTGAAGGAAAACATCGTCAGGAAACCTGCACACATCAAGAAAAAAAAATGTATGTGAAGTCCACAATCCGCACTGGGCCGGTGTGTAGACTGTAGCCCAAATCACCCTCGCTTATGAGGGTAGGCCGTGCCCCAACAGTGGGGATGTATGAAGGCTGGAAAGCAGATACAGCTTACTACTTAAATAAATAAATAAATAAATAAATATTTACATGCTGATCACTGTGGTTTCACATCTAATTTAATCTATTTAATCTTTCAGAGTAAGCAAAGAATTAAACAGGTTTAGACAGGTGCATTTTGTCAAAACTAAAATAAGAATTGAACACCCCGGTCTTACTAAAAAAGTGAGATATGGCATTTGGTATGTTATTGCATGATATCAACAACAGTTACAAGTTATATCATAATGATGCAAAATAACTTACTTGAGAGGCTTGTAATACATTGAGAACAACTGTAACTTTGTGTTTACACGCAATCAACTTCTTAACATACGGATCTAAATCTGGGTGATTATTTAGTGCTTCCCGGACTTTCTGTAACTCTTCATTTAGAGAATCTATCTGTTGTTTTAACTCTAGCTGTGAAATCCTGAAAAAAAAAAGGAATTAAATGATGAAATTATATCCAAATTAAATAGTATTATAAGCTTACTTATATCACAGGTCTGAACAATTCCCATCAATAATGCTCATGGTAAAATACAAACTGTATTATGTAATAACCATCATTTTATCTGCAGCTACTATGAATGCACTGCTGGACAAAGGCCACCTAACTTTATTCTTCTACATTTTATTTATTTTTAATTTGAGATGGACCATTGCTTTGTATGCACCCCCTTTTAGTTAGTCTGACCCTTTTGTTTTTAATATAATATAGTTTTAGAAAGGATGCACATTGTACTATACGAATACTAAGACAAATATTGAAGATGGTACAGTATTTAACATATGAAATTCATAAAAATGGCTAATTAAGCACTTAATTGTAAAAACTTAATAAATACATAAAGGGGATGGGTATTTAAAGAATAATATGTATGATACTCAAATCCCAGTATTTCTGTTTATATTGAGTATGAGTATATATGTGAATCTGTCATTTTAGAAACCCTACATGTTTAAGTTAATTAAGTGTTTAAAATGTAATAAAAAACATTTTTATGCTGTAATCAAAGTGTAATTAATGATAAATTTTATATGTTTAGTAACAATTGTAAATACAATGATGCAATTTATACAAAATAACTTGAAGTGTTTTTGTGTGTTTCGAAGATTTTCAAAGGATTTTATTATTGAATACCTGTTTTATGTTATCAAAACAGGTATTACTTATAGTTAAATAAACTGTAGGTTAGTGTGAAATTTAATCATCTAAACTGATATATCCACATAATTACTATTTATTAGCTTATTTAGTTTTTTGAAAAATGAGCATTTTATTACAGCAAGTAAAAAAACTGTTCACATCGAGGGTCCTCAACGCTCTGCGCAGACCGCGATCGCGGGGCTGTTGGCACGCAAGCGGTTAAAGTCCCACAAGTGTTACACATGTGGGGCTATAAATTGCTTATAAATGGTTCCAATTTAAACCCTAATCTTGTATCATCTTGTCTGTCAGTACCCAAGTGAAAATTTAAGGACTGCTGACCCCCTATATTTAATGGAACTTTCTAAACTTTAATGTTAACAAATTTGTTAATTTGAATTTCAATGATAAGTGAGGCATATAATAATGAAAAAAGCACAGCCAGTTTTCACAAATCACCATGACACTATACACTGCTTCCAGTATAGTGTCTCTAGACTAAGGTGGCTTTATATATGTCCTAAATAAAATAAAAGACCCAAGCCCAAATAATGCACCCACATTGCCAGTCCCAGACCAACTACAAAAAGTACTTCAGGATTGGATATGATAACTTAGTTTTATTTGATAAGATATAGACATAACCCTTAAAACCGTTATGGTATTAATGATAGTAAATAAAAATACTCCAGTTCCCTGTATTCAGAAAACTTCAGGATCCAACATTTTGTTGCAAGTACAAATCCCATTACCTAATTCCAAGCCTGGGTTTTTATCTGAATGCTGATTTGGATCAGAGTGCCAATACAAAATTAATCGACTGCCTGAAATTTATGAACCATCATAATCCTATAGAACTGGTAATTCTAATAAGAATCAGCAAGCTTTTATAGCAATTTTCATACTCTGCATAGCTATCGAAACCCTATTTGTTTAATCACTGAGGTAGTGCGAATACCTATTCTAGTCAAAGATTTCACATGATTGGTTCAATTCAATTCGAATACTAAATTAGGTATAGCACTAAGGAAAAAAAACTTAGGATGTTTCTTCCATTATTATGATCCTTAAATAATTAGATTAGATTTCTTATACTGATTAGAATTACCAACTTTTACAAACTTACTACCTCGTAGACCTGACTCTGTCATCGAGCTGGTCAACAGTTGGTTTCAGAAGTCCGAGTATACCTTCCGCAAGTGTATCCCTTGTTGGATTGTCACATAGGTTACCAGTATTTTCATCAGCAGAAGTAGTTGTGCTTTCAGTGTCATCCATATCCGGCAAAATGTTAGATAATAAAATAACGAAATACGTTCTTTCACAATTTTTTTTATTATTTATAAAATAAGAGGCATAGTCTGGAAATCATCAGCCTAACAAAGGGGATATAATCACTAAGTTTTACAGCTTGTCCCCGTTCCAAAAATCAACGTGGAAGTTGGAAAAGTGAGTTTGTAACACGCGGCTGGGTCGTTATTTACACTGGTTGGAAATTACTCCCGTCAGTATAGAAACTGTCAAACTCCCGTTGCGAAACGGTCGGAAAATCTTGGAACAAGCATAATTAATATTTTATAGTTACTACAATCGAGGTATTGAAATGGTGTGAACTTACAATGACACTAGCGACCAAACAGTTTGTTGCACTGTAGCAGCCTCCTACATTTGTTTGTGCAAATGGGTGGCAAGCTTTTTGTTCGGCTGTAGTTGACGGTAGTTGCTCTGGTAGCATGGATGCTGGTATCTGGCAAGGCTATGTGCTTTCTCCGAAACCCCTCTATCCAAGGTCTTCGGCTGAAGACGGGAGAATTAGATCCGATTCAACCCTACGAACACAGGTCTACGCTTTAACCGCTAAGAAAACCCATCAACCCATTCATTGAGGTCCATAATTCCAGAACACACCCCTTACAATCTCCAATGAGCATTGGGACCCTTGGCGTTGACATCTTCAGTGATGTTTAGTTCCGAGATCATTTGGAAGACAAGGTGAAGCTGTCGTCCTAAAACCTTGGGATACTCAACATCGCGAAGCAGTAATTCATCTCGGAGCAAAGGTTGCGGCTTAACAAGATACAAGTTCGGCCCCCTATCGAGTACTATTGTTATCTCTGGGCGAGTGCATCCAGATACCAGCTTTGGCCAACCCGGTTTTGACATTTTGACTCGGTTTAACGACACGGACTGAGAGGATCATCAACTATCCCCAACTCCTCCTATCAAACCTTTAAGATGCGTTAACCTCCCTGTGGGTGCCCTTCCGCTTTTATATTGGATTATGCGGATGTGTTCTGAGGATTGTTCGAAATGATGCCCACGGCTACTCTCTACCATTGCACTGCTCGCCTGTATAGTCACGCCTAGTGCAGTTTCAGAGGACCTTCCTCCCGCGAACGCTTTGGTTGTTGTGGAATGAGCTCCCTGCCAAGGTTTCCTTCAAAGACTACAATATCTTGTTCTTAAAGAAGTGATAAGGTTTTTAAAACATCCTGGTGTTAGATTAGGCGTACTGTCAGTTTGTTTGCCACCTTAAGAAAAAGCTATGATTATTATATATTAACGCTAATAATCATCGAGTTAGCAGAAACTAAACAAATTTAGCGCGCTTATTATATAGCGGCATTAACGGCTATATGTGAACTCAATGTAGCCCGAAGCCGGACTATAAGATTTAGAAAATAAATAAAAATAAGTCCATAGTGTTTTCTGCCCACTGCCTCAATGTACTAAAATGTTAATAAATTAATAAGGAATAAGAGTAGCTTTCTAATCTTGATCTGATCACTGACACACACAAAAATGGCTGTATTTCTGTCATATTTTTTTTTATTGTATTGACTTAGAAACTTCTTTTCTTTACAACTTTAAGAGATGTAGTTAATATTAATTTCAACAAACCGTACGCGTTCCTGAGAAAAAGGATCTTGAAATACAGACGGACAACAAACTGAGGGTTCCTTTTTACTTTTGAGGTACGGAACCCTTAAAATTAAGTCCAAAACAAAATAATTAATTTGTTTAAGTGTATATTAAAGCGATATTAATTGTGACCTTAATTTGGCCCGACTATAAGATTTCGTTAAAACTAATTGTTGACTGTAAAGGGAACCCAGTTTTTGCTTAAAAATTAAATGCCCCTCGTGAAATATGGATATTTCGTCATCATGTTTAATAAATTATTTGTTGATTTTGTTTGTTGCACTGTGTTAACGCTTTGTAAGACTGCTGTAAGATTATCGTATGTCAGCCTTTGTGTAGACTAAGGTTTCTTTTTAAGGAAATGCCGTGTTAAAAATTAAATGAGAGTAAACTACTACAAATTCAAATGAAATCTTAAATGTAATAGTAATAGTCAGTTAATAATAATAATAATCTGAAATATATTAAAGCTCTCCTGTGTATACGATCAAGAAAATAAGAAAATTGACCGATATCGACACTGCAAAAATAGTATATTATAGCCATGGGCTAAGTAACTCCGGACAAAGATTGAATATGTCACATATCATTCTGATAAAAGATACATATCCGCTTCCATATCCATATCCACTTAATATATTCGCGGAAATATTCCATTTTCTGGGACGCCGCGGTCAAACGAATCCTTTTATAATAAGTAAACCATTAATTTATCCATATTTTTTTTTAATAAATGCGGCTTCTGGTAACATTTCTTTTTATTAAGTTTTGAAACTTTTTGCTTGGTATGTATTAAATACACCCCTCTTGAGGTGGCCTTGCTCCGCTGTGCTCCGCTCGGAAAAAAAACCTAGCACCAGTATTTCAGTTAAAAAAGATAAATGTAAAATTTGTAAAAAACTTTAATTTCTGCTCATATATGTTCTCCTACAACAAAATCGTATAGAAAAACAATAAATTTAAAACCCCGTTCTCCACCAGGACCCCATTCTGGCTATGATCAAGCAGCCCATGCAGCAATCATTAGAGGAATGCCTTCTCCTAGCACTAATGGTTGTGCCTTAAACACCTCTAAAATAATAAGCTCTGCATTCTCCCACGAATCTGAAATTATAAAATTATTGTCTACTTTCCTCCAAATCTTGTCTTCTTCATCCCTTATTTCACCGTCCAACGTTGCCATTATTATGCCCTTACTATCATCTGTCCTTAATAGAAGTGCCCCTAAAAATTCTCCAGTGGAACTGCCAAAGCATAAATAACAAAAAATCCGATCTAATCTACCTGTGTAATAAACACAAACCTTCTATTATTTCACTTTCTGAAACCTGGTTAAAACCAGGCCACTCTTTACTACTGCCAGGTTTTTCTTGTGTCAGAGAAGACCGGGCGGATGGATATGGTGGTGTTGCCTTTTTTATCAAAAATGGTATATCATTTTTAAAAATAAACCTCACTACTACAAAAAGTGATGGTATTGAAGTAATTTCTATTAAAGTAGGAAAAATAACATATATTTCTGTGTATATCCCATATCCAAGCTCCATCCTTCTCAATGAGTTTAAGAATATAATACAAACCTTTTTAAATCCCATAATTATCTTTTAACTGTCATCACCATGTTTGGGGTTGTTCTTTCTCAAATAATCTCGGTAGCAAATTGCTTGATATAATAGACTTCTCTAATATTTGTATCTTAAACAATGGCTCTCCTACAGTCCAATCCAACCCTAATGAGCGTTGTAGTGCCATCGACTTATCATTTTGTTCTCCTTCTCTTGTTTCCCAAGTATTCTGGAAGGTTTTACCAAACACATTTGGTAGTAAACACTTCCCAATTCTTATTACTTCAGAATCCATCAAACAAAGTTGTTGTGTTGGAGGATTCCCCTTTTTAAATATATTATAAAAAAAGATGATTGGCCCAAGTTTAAAAGTGCTTTGGAAGATAAAATATGTAATCTACCTAGCATATGTTCTGATCGTGTATCAGACTGTTCAAATGCTTTTGTTAATGCTATTATTCAGTCAGCGGATGAAGTTTTTCACAGTAAAAAGTCCTCAGAAAAGTTACCATCTCCTCCTTGGTGGGATAGTGATTGTACTGCAGCTGTTAAAAAGAGGAAAAATGCTGAAAAAATCTACTGTTGTAGTATGTCTAATGAACATTATGACCAACTGTTGGCTGTTGCTAAGGAGACTAAAAAATTACTCAGACAGAAAAAGATTGAAGGTTGGAAAAACTTTTGCCTTTCCATTTCTCCACAGATTCCATCATCAACTGTGTGGCAAAATATTCGGAAATTTCGTAATTCTAAATCATCACCTCAATTCTTCTCAGATCCTTCTCAGTATTGGGCAGACTCATTTATGGACAAACTTGCTCCACCTTTTGTTCCAACATCTCAGGAAATACCCTGTTACTTTAATAATAATTCTGACAACAGTTATATTGATTCCCCCTTTTCAAGGTCAGAATTAAAATATATTCTAAATTCAGTTAAAAGAGACTCAGCCCCTGGTTTAGATGGAATATCATACTCATTTTTGGTTAATGCAGGAGAAATTGCTTTAGGATATTACCTAGACCTTGTTAATTTAATAGTGACAACTGGTATAATCCCAGCTACATGGAAGATGCAAATAATAATTCCAATCCTTAAACCAAATAAAGATCCTAGCGACATTTGCTCTTACCGTCCTATTGCTTTGTCCTCAGTACTAGCTAAAATTGCTGAACACTTGGTTAAAAATAGACTGGAATGGTTTCTCGAAAATAATTCTATATTAGCAAATAACCAATATGGCTTTCGCAGAGGTAGGAGCACTATTGATAGTTTAAGCATCTTTACCACTGACATCAGATTAAATTTTAGCGATAACAAGTTTCTTATTGGAGCTTTCTTGGATGTGGCATCTGCATATGATAATGTTTTGCTTCCATTGTTGAGACAAAAACTTTTGGATATCAAAATTCCTCAAAGGATGTTACAACTCATTTGTAACATGCTTTGTGTTAGGTCACTGCAAATTAACACGGACTGTGATAACATCTAATCTTGTAGGACAGTTTATAAAGGTCTTCCTCAGGGATCTGTTTTAAGTCCATTGCTTTATAATGTTTACACTTATGATCTACACTCTTCTATTCGTGCAGATTGCCAAATACTACAATATGCAGATGACATTTTATTATACTCATCTGACAAAAATATTAATAAAGCCTCTTTAGCCATAAATCATTCCTTAAACAGTTTAAACATTTGGTTGCTACAAAATGGTTTGGACTTGTCCCCTTCCAAAAGTACTGTGGTTATATTCTCTAGAAAAACGCGTGTTCCTGCTATAAATATTTTTCTAAATTCATTTCCTGTGACAGTTCATGATCAGGTTAAGTTTCTAGGATTAATCCTTGATAGTAAACTGTGTGGAACTCCTCATTGTAACTACATCACAGCAAAGTGTGATAAAAACATAAATATTCTACGTTGCTTAGCAGGCACCTGGTGGGGTACCCATCCTTTCTGTCTCAAATTGCTTTATAATTCAATTATTAGAAGTCATTTAGACTATGGGTTATTTCTTTTGGAACCATGTAATAAAAAAAGTTTAAAAAGTCTGGACATAATTCAAACAAAATCATTAAGAATTATAATTGGAGCTATGAGAAATTCCCCAAATAAAGCTCTGCAAGTGTAATGCGTAGAGCCACCCCTTTATTTACGACGTCAATTTTTATCAGACAGATTCTTTTTTAGAATTACTCAACACTCATCTCACCCTTTGTTCTATAAGATTATGCTTTTGAGAAATTTTTGCTACTCTAAACCCTTCTGGAATCATAAATTACATCCTTTATTGACTGTTAGTTTTGATAAGTTTAGAAGTTTAAAATCTTGTACCTTTAACTCTGATTTATTGCCAATTTTTGAAACTCCGCTTCCATGTCTTCTTTTTACTCCGAATATTAATTTCAACTTTGACAACCCTTATGCTGACAAACATTTTGCTTTTATTTTAAATGAAAAATGGCGAGGATGGTCTACAATTTTTTCAGATGCTTCTAAAATTTACTCTGAAGGTTGTGTTGGTGTAGGCATATATCACCCTAAATACAACATTGTTATGAAGAAAAAGTGTCCACCAGAAACTTCAGTATTTACAGGTGAATGCATAGGTATTCTTGAGGCTATTAAGTATGTCATGCTTTTCAAACTAGATTATGTGATTGTTTGCACAGACTCAAAGAGTAGTTTAGAAGCTCTACTTAGCAGTCCATTTAAATCCAAATCAATGAATCAAATTCTTTTTAAAATAAAGTCCTTACTTTTTGAATATGAACAATGCGGGAAGAATATAGCATTGGCCTGGATCCCTAACTACTTATTGATCTTAGACTAGCAGTTTCCTTTCAGAAATGATAGATTTCATCAAGATCTTTATTTTTTAATGACAGCTGTCAAACTATAAATAGCTATATCTCCCTTACTATTGATCTTAGACTAGCAGTTTCCTTGCAGAAATGATAGATCTCTATTTTTGATGACAGCTGTCAAACTAGAAAGTGCTTTAAGTGCAAGGAGATAAGGTCACTTCCGGACTAGTCTACGATCGATAGTTACAGAGATACAGTCGGTTTTAGTTTGACAGCTATCATCCGAAATAAAGCTCTTCATGAGATCTATTACTTCTGTGAACAAACAACTGGTCTATGATCAATAGTTTCCCAGATATGAGCCTTTGTAGTTTGACAGCTGTCATACGAAATGAAGATCTTGATGAGATCTATCACTTCTGTAAAAAACAACTGGTCAATGGTAAATAGTTTCTGAGATATAGGCCTATTTAGTTTGACAGCTGTCGTTCGAAATGAAGAGCTTGATGAAATCTATCACTTTTGAAAAGTAAAATTTACAAAATAAGAGCCCGTGTGAGCAATAAAGGTTTTGCCTGCCCGTAATGACACTCTTTACGAGCAAGTATGATAAAAAAATATATGGTTTTAACGATTAATACTTACTTTACCGCAAAAAAATTTTCTTTTTTCACTTATGATTACAAATTGATAATAATAGAAAAATTTAAAGAAAAGTTTCCAAAAAAGGGTTTTTATGATAAAAAAAAAATATAGACATTCATTTGTTTTTCGACACTCATTGGTTTTTTTTAAGATAACATTAATTTTGCTAAAAAAAATTTTTTTTTGATATAAAATAGTTTGTAAATATATTTTGTTTAAATTATTAAGTAACCGGACTGTTGCTACTAAAAAGGTATCAATAGTTCGGTTCTTCGTCACAATCGAACTATTGCAACTTAAAAGTTTCAGTAGTTCGGTCAACCGGACTACTGCTACTAGAGGAAAGAAACGACTGTTAACCGACCTCTCCAAGCCTGGTTAAGTTAAACGGCTGATTGACGTAGTTAGTTAGTGTATTTTTGGTGGAGAAAAGAAAATAAGGGTGACGGATTGTTTAAGCAATAGTTCGTATTTTAATGACCCGTCAAATTTTAATGAACTTGGGTTTTCATCTCACTGTGGGTCAAGCAGAGGTGTTGAACAACTAAGTAACAATATTTACTTTCTAATTTGGGCATGGCGCTTGGCGGTAATAACTTAATAATCTAGTTGCTTTATCGTAAAAACAGTAACACATACAAGCTTCAATCTTGCAGTGATCATAGTGTGTGTTAGCTCTAAAGTTAAACAACAAATAATAAAAAACCGGCTAAGTGTGAAACGGGCTCGAGCTAGTTGCCATCTTAAATCATCTAGCTATTATTAAACAGCAAAACATATTTGTTTCTTGGAAACGATATTCATAGCTAATCAACATCGGGCTTAGGCAGTAATTGGATGCGTGACCGCTTAGCGGCACACTTATTGTTTTTGTTTGTGAATGACGTAAACGGTGGCACATACGGAACCCTCGATGCGCGAGTCCGACTCGCACTTGGCCGGTGTTTTTGATTCTATGATTGTGCTATTAACATTTTTTACTTGGGTTTATTATAATAATAATAGTATCCATTCATCAATATCAGTAAAATAAATACCACCATGGTACAAAAAGCTTAAATTCTATTTGAAAGTACCTATGTAGTTTCTTTCAAAAAATAAAAGTTAAGGTAGTTTTACTTTTTGCATAAACATAATTTTAACTTCTTAGGTAAATCGTTATTTTAAGAGAGGTAGGGCACAGCAATTTAAGTATTCGCTCGAACCAGCCGCCCGAACAATTAAAGCGGAGCATAGCGAGTACTTGCTCGAGTGAGAAGTCAAAGTCAAAATAGTTTATTCAAATAAGGATTTTACAATCACTTTTGAATCGTCAAAGTTATAAAATATTATTTTTTGAACCCTCCCACCTTCCCGCCGGTTCACAATGTTGTTGATTTCTACCGAGAAGGATCCGGCAAGAAACTCGATAGTTACTCTTTTAAAAACACTATCAATAATACAAATAAATTAAAATACAATTAATGTTTTAAATAAAAAATTTTTAGTCGTACAATTTTATGTTATTTCCATTTTAATTTGGTTTACCTATGCATCCTGTAATTGAGCATCATCAGTCCCAAGGATTTTTATCATTTACATAGTCTGAAATATTGTAGTATGCCTTTTTACAAAGTACCTGCTTGATAAAAGATTTAAATTTACTTACTGATAGATTTTGAATTTTATTGGGAACTTTGTTGTAAAAGTGTATACATTGCCCCATAAAAGAGTTACTTATTTTGTGTAGACGTGTATCATGCACCAACAGCTTATTTTTACTTCTAGTATTTACTTTGTGAACGTCACTTTTCTTGCTGAAACTATTGATATTTTTATGTACATATAAAAGATTTTCATATATGTACTGCGACACGAAAGTTAAAATTTTTACTTCCCTAAACCTATCCCTCAGAGATATCCTAGATCCTAATTTATAAATAGCACGAATTGCCCTTTTTTGTAACAAAAATATTGTATTTACATCAGCAGCGCTACCCCACAATAGGATACCATATGTCATTAAACTATGGAAATAGCTAAAATATACTATTTTTGCAGTGTCGACATCGGTCAATTGTCTTATTTTCTTGATCGCATAACACAGCAGAGCTAAGTTTTTTGGCTAGGTTATGAATATGAGGACCCCATTGAAGTTTGGAGACAGCGTTATGCCAAGAAAGACTGTTGAATTAACAAGTTCTAATTGCTCGCCATTAATATTAATACATGTCTGTCTCAGACTAACATTTGGTAATGTAAATTTAACACATTTGGTTTTTTTTTCATTAAGTAACAAATTATTAGCGTTAAACCAATTTACAATTTTAGAAAGGGCATTACTTAATTCATTATAATATGTCTGTCGTCTCTTAACTTTAAAAAGCAAAGAGGTGTCATCAGCAAATAAGACAATGTCATGGTTTTTTACATTATATGGGAGATCATTAATATAAATAAGAAATAGAAAAGGACCTAAAATTGAGCCCTGAGGGACTCCCATAGTGACTGCTGATCCCGGAGATCTTTCACCGTTGACATCTATTTTCTGTACTCTCCTACTCATATAGGATGTCAAAAGGTCGAGAGCTTTGTCTCTAATACCATAGTGAGAGCGGCCAGAACTGGGGAAGTACCTCCACCTTACAGAAAACCGCGGCCATAATAACACAAACTTTGAGTAGTGTTGTGTTCCTGGCGGTGAGTAAGGTTGCCAGAGCTCTTTGAGGATTCGCTGCGCGGACAGCGGAGGACCGGCGGTGATTGCTGCTGTCATTGCTCGGCGTAGACGCGGCGTGCTGGTACGGCGGTCAAGGAGACCTGATGAATCGGCTGAAGGGATCACTTAATCTCCGCCCTGGGAGGCTGATGCGCCAACCTGTCTAAAGTCTTTGAAGTGGTAGTCGTGCCGGAGTGTCATACCGAGTTTGAGTTTCTGCCAAGAAAAGCCGCAGTAATGAGGAGAAATTGAATATGCAAATTCCTTTGACACAATTAAGCTCCATTGAGAAAGTATCTGTTAGTTATTGTTGTCTATACATAGAGTGTTTTAAAAGGTCTTTTTATATTCTTGTCTTTCAATCATATGTAGTATTTAATTTATAAAAATAAATAAGTCCTTTGTAAGTTAATAATGTGTTTTATTATCAAAGATTCGCTGACTATTGATAATAAAAATTGCTATGCAGATGACGTCAGTACCAGAGACACGTATAAAACTGATTGTTCAAACATTCCTTGTTCCAGTGTGCAGAAAATCGAGACAGTTTCGCCTAATAATTAAAAAATCTAAAAAACGAAAAAAATACTTGAAAAGTTACTATACAAATTTTATAATCTACCGCAGTCGATCATCTGTCGCCTGGTGCTGGAGAGACTCCAAACGCGTGCACACATTCAAGCAAGTTTACACATATTTATAGACGTCGTACATTTCAAAGTAACCCAGCAACTATCACAGTTGCACTTTGTCATAGAAATAAACCTAAGTAAACAGAAATGAATTCCAATTCATCGGCAAAATTGGTGGGCGACTAGCGACCTATCCTTCTGGGCGTCGTGCTTTCTGGTCGCTTGCCAAAGCTGCCGAAGGGTACTTTTGCCAGTCGTCGTTACCATCACTGCGAAAGACCGATGGTGACTTGACCCATATTGCTAAAGAGAAAGCCGATCTACTGGGCAGTCTCTTTGCCTCAAACTGGAATATGAACCATGAAGGCGCTGTACCACCTACTTTACCGTGGTGCGGCAAAATCATGCCGAAAATCTCCATAACACAGCGGTAAGTCCGGCGGACGTTGCTTTCTCTAGACGTTCATAAGTCGAGTGGGCCAGTCGGTATACAAGTAGTGGTGCTGAAGCAAAGTGCTCCGAGTTATGTCCTGTACTCTCGCGCCTCTTCTCGCTTTCCTACCACACTAGGTATTTTCCGTCTTCATGGAAGCCTGCGAATGTGCACCCGGTGCCCAAAAAGGGCGATAGATCAGATCCATCGAATTACAGGCCTATCGCTATTACCTCTCTCCTCTCCAAGGTGATGGAGCGCGTGATCAACACACAGCTTCTAAGATACCTAGAAGAACACGACCTGGTCAGTGACCGTCAATATGGCTTTCGCCACGGTCGCTCGACTGGTGACCTTCTAGTGTATCTTACACACCGATGGGCAGTAGCCATTGAGAGTCAGGGGGAGGCATTAGAATGTAGCCTGGCCATAGCGAAGGCGTTCGATCGGGTCTGGCACCGGGGTCTTCATTCGAAGTTGCCATCTTACGGAGTGCCCGAGGGTTAGTGCAAATGGGTGGTTTTTGTCCGACAGACGCATACGAACCGTAGTTGACGGTTGTTGCTCTGATAGCATGGACATTAATGCTCTGTGCTGTTTCCTACGCTGTTTCTACTGCATATCAATTACATGTTGGACATCAACATGCATTGCTATGCAGATGACAGTACTAGAGACGCTTATTACACGGGTCGTGCAAATATACATCGTTCCGTTGTGGAGGAAATCCGCGGAGAACTTGTTTCTCAAATCGAGACCACACTGTCCAAGGTCTCTGACTGGGTACGGGTAAAATTGGTCTGATTCAACCCTAAAAAGACACAAGTTCGCCGCTAGGAAAACCCCATTCACTGTAGTCGCACAATTCCAGAACATTCCCCTCTCCATCTCCAAGAGCATTGGGATCCTTGGCGTTGACATCTCCAGCGATGTTCAGTTCCGAGATTGTTTGCAAGACAAGGTGAATCTGGCGTCCAAAAAGCTAGGTGTATTCAACAGAGCGAGGCAGTACTTCACGACGGGGCAGAGGTTCTGCTTTACAAGTCGCAAGTTCGGCGGATACCAGCTTGGCCCTTTTGACTAGGTTCAACGACGGGCTGTGAGAATTGTCGACAATCCCAAACTCACTTGTCGTATCGAACCCTTAACTCTGAGGAGAGACTATGCCTCCCTGTGTGTGTTCTACAGCTTGTACAATGGGATGTGTTCTGAGGAATTGTTCAAAATTATGCCCACGGCTACTTTCTACCATCGCACCTCTTGCCATCGGCAGGGAATTCATTCTCACACTCTAGAACCGAAATGGTCACGTAAAGTGCGGTTTCAGAGAAACTTCCTCCCGCCAACGCTTGGGTTGTGGAATGAGCTCCCTGCCAAGGTTTTCTCTAAGGACTACAGTATGGGGTTCTTCAAGAAAGAAGTTATTGGATTTTTGAAGGGTCAGCAACGCGCGAGTCATACCCCTGGTGTTACAAACCTCCATAGGCCGCGGTGACCGCTTACCATCAGGCGGACCATGTGCTTGTTTGCCACCTTAGTGGTATTAAAAAAAAACTTATAAGTATCTTCTAATTATTATTACTAAAAATTTGGCCAAGTGTGAGTCTGGCTTGCGCACAGAGGGATCTGTACAAACTTATATGTAGATAGTTCTTCCATCATGAGATCAAGTCTCACAGGTTGATGCCTTAATTATCAGTTTTTGGAATTTTTCGCTCTATTTGTTATGTAACGGGACTCCACACATAAAAATTGTGTAATCCCTAGATATGTATTGGCTTCTCACATTTTGAACAGCAATGTTTTGTTTTTCTGTCTTTTTATGAAGTCTAAATTCTTAATGATCCTAAATACCCTGAACTCCAGCAACTGCAACGTCAGGACTTGCATGGCAACAATAACATTTAAAAATCTGCGTTTCAAAACTTCTCATGTATGACATACTCCACCTGTCATGGCCAGGTTAAATATTCTATTTCATATACTAAATATTTTGAATATGTGGCTAGATAGCTTACTCTCTAAAGTTTTAGGAAAAATCAAACAAAGTAATTTACTTTATTCACTGCCATTTGTTGCCATTTTATGAAAAACTTGTTGTTTCTGCCGATTTTGCATTTCATTTGTGTAAAGGGACGCATTATTATCAATTAGGATATTTTTTATGCAAAACTAGCTTGTGTCCAATAGGTAAATATTTAACTAAGTTTGTTACCTAACTACCTGTTTTAAATAGCACTAACTTCTAATACTTTTTAATTAAAACTTTTGGTCAGTGTCCCTAAATGGGTTTCAATTTTTCAGGCCGATTTAAATTACATCCCTTTGGATAATGTTTTAGATCATATTTTACTTCATAATCAGATATCACTACTGAGCTAAAAATTTCAACTATCACTTAAAATCATTTTTTTATTCTGTTGGTGTTTAAAATAATACTACCATGTCTGAGAATCATGGTAATGAGAATCAAATGGTTGAGGTGTACAAAAGGAGGTGCTGAGGAAAAAGATTTTTCCCTTTGTACCTTCAAGTTACTCTGACCAATCAAATTGCTAGTTTATCAAAGGCTTGAAAACAGTTTTATTTCCTTATAAACTATAATCTGGGCCTAGGTACAGGACTATATGAAGTATAAGTGAATAATATAGAAAATATAAACAAATTTAAAGAATAGTTAGTTTAATCATTTATTTTTCCAGTGGTGCATAATTAAGTAGTTTTTCTATCAAATCGACATGTCCAAGAAGCATTCTCCGGCAGCAGTATCTCTTTAAACCCAGTGCATCCAGCGCATCACCTTCTGTATATTCTGCCTGCAATAGGCCTAAGTATGCTTCCCACTTATTACCTATAACCTTACCACAAGTGAAACACCGGACTGGAATTATCATTTCGAGTGAGTGTTAGCAACACATCCACAAAAACTCGTAATTGTAATTTAAAACTTTTATTATCTTAAAGGTATAATTACATAAAATAATACGTGACCACAAGTGACTAACCAAAAATAATATGTAGGTACAAAACATACAAGAGAGTAATAATGTTCTCTGCATTTTTTTTTATTTAGGTATTGGCTATGAGCCATGAACCTTCACATAAATAATAACATATACAGTAAAATTACTTTAAAAAACCAATCAAAATTGAAAACAAAGGAAAACAGAACATAAAATTACAACTTACATTACACAAAATACTTTACAGTACATAACATAAAAAAATGATAAAAGAAATAGAAAAAAAAAGGAATTAACTTAGAATTAACTTAATTATATATACCAAAAATCAAATTCTACCAAACGATTTACAATAAAATCATAAATTGCAGGATATATAATACGGAAGTTCAACAATTTTTGAACATCACAAGGAATAGTTTCGTTTTTTAATAAATCTTGGCAAACACTTATAAATAACAATCGTTGTAATGAAAAAGCGGAACATACAAAAATTATATGATGAAGGTCGCAAGTATCGTAGTTGCAGTATATACACTTAGCATTATTTATTATGTTTAAACGGGCCAAATGAGATGGTAATCTGCAGAGGCCTATTCTGATTCTGCTTAGAGTGGTGATAAAATCCCTGGGACAATAGCCTTTGCATTTCTCAAACCATGCTTTAGTTGACGGTTCTGGTTCTATTTCTGCAAGCCTTTTTTACCTTTGATTTCACTACTAATTTTAAGGTATGAAGTCCATCTTTTGATCATGTTCTGTTTTAAAAACAATACAAGACCAGAATAAGGCACATGGAAGTTGCATTCTAAGGTGTTAGCAGATGATTTACAGTTCATTACTAAGAATACCTGAGTGACCAGGTACCCAACAAAATCCAATTAAGATGTTCAAGTTCTTTAATTTAAAAACTAATATCTTTATTTCGTATATTTAATAATTGGTAGCTGCATTTAAATTTTTACTCGAGAGGGCTTGAAGAGCACTCATCGAGTCAGATATGATTAAATATTTGTTAATGGTTCTGTTTTCATTTAAATGGGAAATAACATAATTAACGGCATATATAATAGCAAGAATCTCAGCTGAGTAAAAAGTTATTGCATGTATAGACATGACCTAGTTTATAATTAGCAACGTAAAAAGCAAAGCTTGTCCTATGAGGTGTTTTAGAACCGTCAGTATAAATTTTACTGAAGTCAGATTTACTGCTCAAAAATTCAAAAAAATCGAACTTAGAATTAAACCTATTTAAACAAATTATAATATCCACAATTTTACTGTAAAAATCAATATCGTAGCAGGGTAATAAATTAGTCCAATGCACTATGTCTCGAAATTCGAAATTGAGATAGGTTATTGATTGATTAATATAAGGGCAGATTATTAACCGTATTACATTATCAGAAATATATCTAGAGATTACATCATTGTCACGGCTAATTAATTTCAAAGAGAATTTATCAGTTATGTAAGCTCTTCTAATAAATAAAGGAACAATACCAGTCTCCACTTCTAAGGAATTTATAGGAGATGATTTCATAGCTCCACAATTATACGTAGTGCTTTATTTTGTAATACATCAAGTTTCTTTAATAAATGAGAAGAAGCATTGTTATAAAATGTACACCCATAGTCAAAGTGACTTCGAACTATTGCAATGTATAATGATTTTAATGTTTTAGGGTCAGCACCCCATTTCAGTCCGCATAATGATTTCAAAATCTTCAAACTTCTTTCAGCTTTCTTAGTTAAATAAAGGATATGAGACTTCCAAGATAAGTCGTAATTAAGTAAAATAAATAAAATAAATCAAGTTAGGGAGAATAGAGTCATCATAAACTATTTTAGGTGAAAGCAAATTTTTCTTGCTAAATACTATGACTGAACTTTTTGATGTATTGATCTCGAGTTTAAGATGGTTTTTAAATAGTTATTGCATTTTAAAAACGTTTTCCTATCATGTAGAAAATTAAAGATCCATTTTAGAAGTTCGCCTGAGATACCTAGATTATATAAGCTGTTAATTAAATAACTATGGTCAATATTGTCGAAAGCGCCTTTGATATCAAGAAATACTGCCAGTGTCAATTGGTTTTCAGAAAAGTTGTTATGTATATCACCAACGAAGCAACCCAAATTGTCCATAGTGCTTTTGCCTTTACGGAACCCACATTGGTTGCTAGGAATTAAAGAGTTGTTCTCAATATACCATTCTAACCTATTTTTGAGCATAGTTTCAAATAATTTACAAAAGCATGAAGTTAGAGAAATGGCTTATAACCATCCAAGGAATCCTTTTCTTGATTAGCTTTAGGTATGGGGATAACATGTTGAGTTTTCCAGCTTTCTGGAACTATTTTATTAGTCCATAAATTATTATATATTTTTAAAAGATAAGTTTTAGAAACGTAAGGCATATTTTTTATTAGTATATAGGGTATACCGTCAGGCCCAGGAGCCGTGTCACGTTTGGAGGTTAAGGCAGCCAACATATCATCAAAAGAAAATTTGTCTAATAGCTACTGTGCAGAATCAATCATAAGCTTGAAAGATATCGCTTAGAAATAAGCTAAATCTTTACACAACTTGTATCCGCCCCATACTAGCTTATGCTAGCGTAGTCTTTGCGCTGTCCAAGCGCAATCTCCACAAACTCCAGACCCTCCAAAACCGCTTTCTCAGAGCGGCCACTGGAGCCTCTTGGTACGTTCGCAATGCGGACCTACACAGAGACTTCGAACTTCCCACGATTCCCCAATATTTTAAAGACTTGGCAGTCCGCTTTTTCGAGCGTACGCAAAATCACCCGAATCGATTAATTGTGCAATCCACAACGTATCGTCCCCCCGATCGACCCGGTCACGGTCGTAAAACAATTGTTAGGCGGCCTCGGCACGTACTAACGTCCCCAGATGACGATCTCGCTGTCCGGATAGCGAGATTAGTCTCTACGACCTCCCCGAATAGGGCCTCCCTCCAAACACGACGCCGACGTCCCCGGGTTCGTCGGCGCCCACAAGGATACACTAGGTATCAAAGAGTGCCGGGGCGCTTCTCGCCCCCCACTCAATCGCAACCGCACCCGCGTAACGGGGAACTCCCCTCCTGGCGGTGACTCACCTTCGGGTTCGAGACTCACGCCGGTCGAAGGGACGCCCCCGAGAGCGACAACCCAAGCCGAGGCTTCCCCCGCGGGAAGCCCTTGAGCGTTGGGCGCTATATGGGCTGAGGCTCCTTCAGAGTCTCGCCCCAAAAGTCCGGTGAAGCAGTAATGGCTGCAACAGCCAACTGCATAGTCAGCTCAGAAAAAAAATAAAAAAAAAAAAAATTTTTACAATTAGGTATGCGTATGCCCTATCTTCACTATTTTAATTTCATCTAAACAAGAAACATGGGATTTCATATCATCGGTAAGTAATCGGCTTATATTTTCTTCCTATGTTACGATTAAATAAACGCATTTTAAAATTCGTAATTTTCTACTGTTATCCATGGCAGCGGTCAAGTGACGCTTTGCTTTGCAAGCGAAGTGACCTTGTACGGACGTTTTTTTATTTGGGCATTACTTTAGAGTTGTTTATACATTGCACATCAATATTGATTTCTGATTATAGATTACTCCATTTCTTAATCGTTTTCTATTGTTATGAATTCGTAAGTGTATGCAGCGCTATTGATTCCTTCCTACCTCTGATTAGTACCTATATCTTAAGTTGTTTAGATGACATAAATATTTTATATTATGTACGATAACTTTACAAGCACACCCTTTGAACAATGTTTTGTTTAATTTTTTTAGAGTATGGTTTGTAGTTTGATAAAAAATCTACTAGATAGCATAATTATCTTATTTTGCGAAATTTCTTTTAATATTTCTTTCCGCTATACATGTATATGTTTAAATTACAGATTTCGTAATGATCCAGTGCGTAAAGAAAATTGGAGTAGCATTATTCAAAAACAAAGAAAGGAACCTTATTTCAAGCCTCATAAAAACACAAGAGTATGTTCTGCTCATTTTTGTGACAAAGATGTTAGTATCTCAAAAGCTAGACTACGGAGGCTAAAAGAATCTGTTATACCGCGACTTGGGATTGAAGTACTCGCCTCATTCATAAGCAAAATTTAATTACATATTGTACTTTTTCTTCGTATCTACTTGAATTTAATTATTATTACAGGTAATGTAAGAACAAAGAACTTCCGCCTTCAACTCCAGCCCAAAATACACAAGTAGAGGAGATTGATATTGATATTAGCGATCTCAATTCAATATTTGACACGCCAAGGAAATAAATCTAAAGATTGTGAAATTAGAAAAACGTTAAAATGCTGCAGCCAAAAAAATAAAAAAAATTACAGAAACAGAACGCTCGCCTTCAGAATTTCTGCTAGATTTTATCACAGATTTAAAACAAACGAAATACATAACTGAGCAAATCGAGTCTGTTCTAAAAAAAATGCCGAAATATAAATGTGGTTTTCCATGAGCAAATGAACGAGTTACTATAAAAAATACCCAAATCGCTATAAGTGTACCTATAATATTTGAAAAGTTCCCTCGATTTATCCATAATCCCATCATCAGTTCAACCTGGTGACAATGGGACCACCTGGAAAGTATACCCTTTCAAACAAAAAAAATAATTCCAAATCAGTCCAGCCATCTTCAAGTAATCGGGAAACATACATAAAAAAAAAGATCCCGACGAATTGAGAACCTCCTCCTTTTTTTGCAGACGGTTAAGAAGCGATAAAAAAGCTCTAATATTGGAAAATATATTGCAGGCAGGGACAAACTAGCTGGATTATTATTTTACAAGCATGGAAACAAAATGTTTATGTGTAATCCAAACACTGACCCCGCCTGCAATACATTCTCGAACTATTTTTTTACCATATTAAAATAATAAAGCGTATGGCACAATAGAGACAAATCTAAGGACACCTCATAAGTTCAATTCCGTCAAAAGGTTTAGGCTTTAGAAAGTTGAAAATAATTAGACATACATACTGTATGTATGTAACATACATACATATGCTCGTAAAACATTTGGCAGTCGGCACAAATATTAATTATTTTTAGCTATAAGATTGTTTTAAATGATTAGGCATGTTGTATATTTTATGATTCTGTGGTTGTTCGGATATTAAAATCTTAATATAAATGTTCGACTTACAATTTTTCGTATTTTATTCGAATACTTTTTAATTCTTTATTTTCGACTGTACTAAACCAACATAATTTTCTTAACAAAAAACAAATTTTACGCACGTACAAGGTTACATGTAGACCTAATACGAATTTTAGTCAACGCGGAACTCAAGAAGTTCGTAAGAGTTATGATAGATGGCGCTACGTTTTGTTTGTCTGAGGAAGATGGGTGTAAAATATTTAGACGGGCGTATCCTTCCTTTTGAAATCATTGTGTAAAATACATTATTAAAATGTTTATTAACACAACAAAGTTTTGGTTTTAAAATAGTACCAGAACGCTAAAAAATAAGTTTCACGGAAATGGCCAACTTTAGGGTCACCATATCAGCCCGTTGACGTACACTGCTGGACATAGGCCTCACCTAACTTTCCTTACAGCTTGCGACTCTGCGCCGCCTGTAACCAACGACTACCTTTACAAGCGGTTCCGCCCCACAACGCTTTCGTGGTCGCCACTCGAGATCCTTCTTCCCCCATCGGCCATCGGTTTTTCGAGCTATGTGCCCTGCCCATTGCCACCTCAGCTTTGCGATTCGGTGAGCTATGTCGGCGACTGTAGTTCTCCCACGGATTTCCTCATTCCTGATTCGATCACGTAGGGAAACTCCGAGTATAGCTCTTTCCACCGTCCGCTGAGCAATCTTGAGCTTTCGTATAAGGCCTATAGTTAGCGGCCACGTCTCAGTGCCGTAAATCATCACTGGCAACACACCCTGGTTGAAGTCTTTTGTCTTCAAGCACTGGGGTATTAAGGACGACAAAATAGTACGCAGTTTTCCGAAAGCTGCCCAACCGAGTTGGATTCGGCGATTAACGTCTTTCTCGAAATTGGACCTACCTAATCGAACAGTTTGTCACAGGTATACGTATTCGTCAACAACTTCTAGTGTAGAGTTCTCAACACTTATTGCAGTGGGTGCTACATGGCCATTCAACATGATTTTCGTCTTGTCCATGTTCATCTTGAGGGCCACTCGTTGGGAAGCTCTACTGAGGCTTTCGAGCATTATGCTAAGGTCCTCCATCGATTCTGCCATGACCAAAATATCGTCGGCAAACCGAAGGTGGGTAATGTACTCGCCATTTACATTGATGCCAAGACCGTCCCAGTCCTGAAGCTTAAAGACAGCTTCCAAC
The DNA here is from genome assembly GCA_946406115.1 of Apoda limacodes. Lineage (NCBI taxonomy): Eukaryota > Metazoa > Arthropoda > Insecta > Lepidoptera > Limacodidae > Apoda > Apoda limacodes. Next base: position 19,881,412 of record OX291541.1, on the reverse strand, counting down.
GCATTTGTAAACAGTTTCGGAGATATGACATCTCCCTGTCTCACACCTCTCTGCAGTTGGATCGGTTTCGAGTTCTGATCCTGGAGACGGACTGTCATGGTAGATTATCGTCCAAGCATTTTAGCACCTCGATATACCGATGATCAATACGGCATCTCTGTAGAGCCTGTAGCACTGCCCATGTTTCCACCGAATCGAAGGCTTTCTCATAGTCAACAAACGCTAAGCAAAGGGGCCGATTATACTCTTCTGACTTCTGTATAATCTGCCGCAGCGTATGTATGTGGTCTACGGTACTATAGCCTCTTCGGTAACCGGCTTGTTCGGGAGGCTGGAAGTCGTCGAACTTGCGGGACAGACGGTTCGTAATTACTCTTAGAAACAGCTTATAAACATGACTTAGAAGCGTGATGGGTCGGTAATTCTTAAGAGGTGTATTGGCATCTTTTTTTAAAAAAAAGCACCACCACGCCTCTGTGCCATGCTTGTGGCGAAGTACCTTCGAGTATGACGGTGTCAAAGAGCTTCCGAAGGACTTTTAGTATCGGTTTTCCACCCGCTTTCAGAAGCTCAGTCGTAACTCCGTCATCACCCGGTGCCTTATTAGTCCTAGGTGTACGCAAAAAAAACAGGTGTGGTATATTTTTGAGGAACTGCGGTGTAAAATTATTGTTTTGCCCTAAAGTACCTGTGTGCCAAACGGCTAAACTCTACATCGATTTGCGGTTTTCGAGCGAAATTGCCGTTGTACACCTGCCACTATATTGCTTTTAAGCTGTTTGAGAGCCATAGGTACTAATCTCGTACAAGCTCGTCCAAGGATGTCCTCGGTATAGTGTCGAGTCAGGGTAGCTCTTAGGTCTTTAGCTGGACTGCCAACTGGTTTCGATGTCGACGTGTGTAACTGTCCATAGAATTTCTCGATCTCCTCCAAGACCTTTGGTTCGGAGAAACAATGCTGCCGTCCTCCGTCTTTAGCCTTGCCAGAAGACTTCGCCCAATAGCCAGATCTCTCGCGAACACTTTGGAACCTTTGTTCCGTTCTATTGCCTCCGCAACGTATTAAAGTGGGGTTTGTCGCGTCTAAGTGATTTTGAGATCTGTCTATTAAGCCGCCGATATATCTGTAATTAGGACTTGTATCCAGTCCTTTAATTAAAAAAAATACTTTTTTGATTATTCATTTTATTTGTATTTGTTTGTTAGCAAACATTCGCGTGAAATGAATAAAAATAAATGTCGATTATGTTTGTGTGACGGCATGCTAACCAGTATCTTTCGGCGGCTAAACGATTCTGAAACAATATCCTCGAAAGTTACGTTCTTGGCAAAAATTGAGGTTAGTCTGTTATTTATGGGGCACATAACTGGATTTTGATGACTGCATTAAACCCATGCAGTGGTTCTTCACCGGTGATCCGCTGACCGCTGGTGGTCCCTGAAAGTATTAGAAGTGGTCCCTAGAGTCAAGTCACACGTAGATATAAAGAAACACACCAAAACAACAAACGAAGAGAGTAAAAGCGACATTCGAGTACATACTTTTTTTTATGATCGCACTGACTACGCCGCAAAATTAATACTTGCCTCCTTTTTGTTAGACATTTTTTTTAAGCTGGTAGCAAAACTCAGAATTAACTTTATAATACAACCTTAATGTTTTGAGAAAGATATTGTATTTTGTGCTGATAAAGCTCCTATTATGCTTGATTCCTGCTCTGATTTTTCAACTTTGATTTAGCACAAAATGGCTGTTAAACTACAGACTGTATATTCAACCAAAAATATATTGGCGGCAAGTGCTCTCCTAAAATGTAATTCATATGAGATGAAAATATGCTTAATGTATAAAAAAAAGGCAGGTAAAGTCGAGAATTGTGGGAAAATACTTTTTCTACAATCTTCCTATTAAAAATTTTAGAAAATAAAAATTAATAGGTAAAACACCTACACCATGTATTACAAACAATCTTGTGCATAACAACCCTAATACCTAAACATTACCCAATTTACATTTTCACCAGACAGTTAGTGGTCTGCAGCCATGCTAAAAAAAATCGGCTTTACAAATTTATTGGTCAGTGTAACTAAAAGGGCATCTTTACTCCTGCTAAGATTCAGTTTCAAGAAAAGTCATTTTTTATTTGGTTGATTTTGGGTGTTTTTTAGTGTGCAGGAAAGTAACAAACAGATCAAAACTGCAATGATCCAAGTATAAAAAACTTAGTGTGTGTTAATTTACAGATACACCCTGATGATGGTCTACCCAGTATGGTATGCTTACAATGTGTCGAAAAACTAGATTCTTGTACAAAATTTGTTCAGAATTGTATTAACACAGATATTCTTTTGAGAAATATTTTAGATGAAACAACTAAGAGAACAGATTATGATGAAGAATCAATGAAATATGTTGATAATATATCAGTACAAACAGAGAGTATAGACAAAAATTTTGCAGATGAGAACATAGCAAAAAATAATTTAAATGAATGTTTTTTAAATGAAGTAAAAATAAAAAACATAGTTAAGGAATCAAAAAATAAAATAAAAAATGGGAATAGAATTCAGAAACAGCAATGCTTTACTTGTGGAAAAGTTATGTCATCAAGGTAATCCCAAGGTTTTCTGTAAGGACTACAATATTGAGTTCTAGTAATTATATTTAAAAGGGTCAGCAACGCATGAGTAATGCCCATGGTGTTGCAAAAGTGGAAGCTGCCTAACACCAGGCCTAATTTTTTCTTGTTTAGAAGTTTCCATAAAAATTTCATTAAAAAAACTGGCCAATAGCATGTTGGACTTTGCTCATTTAGGATTCCATACTACATGTAGAATAAAAGCCATTCAACTGGCAGAATTATCCATAAGCAGTAGGTGAGTGAATCCCTTTGCTGCGCATTTGACTACAAAATCAAGTTGGTTGTAATAGGGAAAATGAGAGAACTTGAAAGAAAAAATCAGATTTTTCAATTTATTAATTATTATTATTGACTAATAAGCAAGCAGCCACAGGCTGATGAGCAAAAAGTAGAGTAATTATCTATCTACTCAACAAGCTCTAAACAATGATACCCTACTCGATGGGGTAGGTAAATTTTTTTTTAGCTTTATGGCTTCCCTCAAAAACATTTTATATTTATTTGCGATCAGTCGCTAGAAAATAAGCAATTTTGTTGTAGGGAACAAGTGTATGTCAGAAGTTTTCTATGCAGCTCGATTTTCGATGCAACTGTTGGAATACTTATTTTTCAGATGTCGGTCAAAGTGCGTTCGTTTTGTCTCAATCTGTGTATATTGATAGACATAATAAAATAATAAAAAAATGGTTAAATGCTGTTGCGCATTTGGCTGTAAAAATAACTAAATCCCAATATCTTGTATTTTATATGCCATTTGATAAGGAAAGAAAGATATGACTTCGATGCATTGTAAAAATGGAGTAGGTACTTCTAATTAGATAGTGTACCTAATAGTTGCCAGCCTTCATACATCCCCACTGTTGGGGCACGGCGAGGGTGATTTGGGCTACACCCGGGCCCAGTGCGGATTGTTGACTTCACACTTTTTTTTTACATATGCAGGTTTCCTCATGATGTTTTCCTTCACTGAAAAGCCAGTGGTGTGAATTATTTTGTACACGCCGACCCTGGGGTTCAAACCTCCGTTACTTGGGATGTGAAGTGAAATTTAACCACCACCAACTCTACGACTAATAGTAATAAAATCTTTCTGCAGCCAATATATTTACAAACACCAAGTAGTTTTCGAAATTACTTCTATAAAACAAAAATAGACTATTGCACTCCATCTTGGTTTATAGTCATTTAAGAGTCAATCAATATCAATTTTTTTTTAGGTTCCGCTTAAAGACTCACATGAGAACTCATACTGGAGAACGTCCATTTTCATGTCCACATTGCAGTAAAAATTTCTCCTTGGCACAAAATCTGAAAGTACATTTAAGGATCCATACGGTAGGTATACATGCCGGCACGTCAGTCTAGCGATGACCTTGAATGCGCAGAATTCATTGTTTAAGATGGGTCTGATGTAGGGGCGCGGGGTGCGAGGGGTGCACTAACTTTCAAATCATTAACACAAAACGGGTTTTCTCAAAATTGCAAATGTGTGTTAACCGCGTTTACACACATTTTTCTTTTTATTGTGAATTATTTATTTTTAGATCTGTCAGAATCGAATTTTATTCTGTCATACATTACATTCCAAATATTTTTTTACATATAAAAATGATTTTTTTTGTTTGTTTCTGTGTTACAGATTTTGTTTTAATTTAAAAAGAGAGCTAAGAAATAAATACTGTACAAAATTTTGTTATTTTATAAAACCTTAAATTGCGACAGTTGTTTATTAAGAGGCCGATATATATAGCATATACCTACAATAAAAAATATAGTTTTGCTTTGGAGTCCTGTTCCATTTATTTATACTTAAAATTTGAGGTACAACTTATTCCAAATATTTGCATAACTTTAATAACAACTCAATGCAATTTCATATACTTAATTATAGCGTTGAAAATTTGCACAAGTGTTGAAACAAAAATTTCTTCCAGATTTTTTTACACTGACAATAAATAAAACTTGATAAAGTAATGCACTAGACAATAGCAAGTTTTACAACTTATATGTTTTCTACAATCCTTCAGATGCTTTTCAATTGTATTATAAAATTTCCACAAAAATGCGTATTTACACGATCTAGCCATAATTTTTATTATGTTTTTACGATTGATACATAAAAGATTATAACAAAAATATCTGCTATCATAAATTAATAACTATTTCGTGCGTGACAGTACCTACTCGTGCGCAAACATCCCCACCACGTTTGCTCACCGCTAGACTTATGTGCCGCGGCCTATACCAACATTTGCTTTACCCACATATTATAGTTCAAATTTCTTTAAAAAATAACTAGCAGACCTAGCAATTTTAAATGTTATGCTGTAGCCCCTGCTTCTGTTTCTCCTTTTTCGTCGCAATTTGCACCTAAAACACATGAACTGCTGCTAAACTGTATTGCAAAACTCTAATTTATTAATACATCTTGTGGGCTATCCCCACCAACCTTCTTAAGTCTGGTCAATTAAGGCCGTAGTCCACCACTCGGCCATAGCAGGGATTGGTGGACTTTCTTTTAAATATTTTCTCAAAAGTATCCACTTTTTTCACTATTGTCATGGTACAAACGAACAATGTACGTTTTTTATATTTACCATATTAGCAGAGCTAGGCGTACAAATACAGAAAGCTGTGCCATCCCATTATTTAGGGTCCGGTCTCAAAATTCTGTTCCGTTTAAAACTGTTTTTTTTTGTGTAGGGTGAAAAGCCTTTAAAGTGTTCAACATGTGGAGCAACGTTCGCGCAGTCAGCAGGTCTGGCCGCGCATCGGCGGAAACACACGGGGCAGACTCCCTATCATTGTACATTATGTTCCCGCAGTTTTAGAACAATTGGACATTTGCAGTACCATGTAAGGTTAGTATTATTTAAATTAAAGTAGTATTTAACCAGAGTGAAAGTACTTCCGCGTACATGTGGAAATTTACAATAACGAATATTTTAGTACATTAAAAGTCTAGCAACTTAACTTAGCGTTAGCTAGCAACGAACGATACTGTTTTAAATGGCAAAAACGAATTCCGTCCGTCCGGCTGTATATCATATCATTTCCTTATAAGTCTGCCTTTTTTCCATCGATTCAGATTAAATTTTACAGCCAAGTGTCTTATGTGAACAATGCAGTTTTATAATGAAGTTTACATAAAACAAAAAAAAAATCGGAAATAGATAGAACATTTTTATTTTCTTTCAACTACCAAGGTAATGTCATAGTTATTGATTGATGGGTTAGCAATTTTGATGTGAAACATCTACAGCCACTGGTAAACAGGATTGTCAGCGTGGCGATGCGACGCCACGCTATATATACAGTCTATTTGTAGTAAATTATCGTTTTTACGTTTATTAATGAGCTAATTATTAACTAGATAAGTGTGTTATCTTTTAAATTTTATTAATTTTAATGATAAACAATAACTACCTTTTATTACGTATTATTATATTTATTATAAATATATATGTTTTATTGTTTTGATGTGTGCGCTTTCTATATTAGTGCAAATAGAATAGCATATTAGAATAGATTTTGAGAAAATTACCATGTATACTATGGTATTGTAGACAACAGGTAGTTTTACTGTTATTTTTTTAGCCTTAGGCCTGTGCCCACTGCGGGGCCTCTCCTTTAAGAAGGAGGCTTAAGACAAAGTCCACCACGTCGGCCCAGTGAGAAATAGCTGACGTTTATCGAGCTAGTCGCCACTGGACTGTCAAGAGTTTTCAAGCTGCCCATTGTCTGAGGCCTGTGACTTGGCTTAATGTCTGCTTTGGTATGACAAACACAGCGACATCCACAAATAGAACTATATGGCAGATGGACAAAAACCAGTTACGCAGCTGTTTTGGAAAATCATTAATTTTGTGTATATTCTTGCTGTCTAATAAAAAACAGTGAAAACCTGTATTGATCTAATATCGCTAAGCAATGCCTAAAAAGTCAACCTCCACAGTGAGAATTACAAAGATGGCAACAAACGAAATAGGCTAGTATTGTATAATCTATATAAAAAAACTTTTGTTGTTTGCAGAAGACATACAGGTGAAAGAAAGTTTGAATGCGACAGCTGCTCTCGTGCGTTCATAACTCGCAGTGACCTGAAGCAACATTTATTAAGCCATAGCAGAGAAAGACCTCACTCTTGCACCCTCTGCGGCCTGTGTGTGAGCCGAGCTTCACACCTCAAGAGACACATAAAACACATGCATAATGGTAATAAGCCCTTCACTTGCACCCATTGTGCGTCAGAATTTACGCATAAAACTGAATTTGAGAAACATAAGAAGAAACATGACAGAATGGACAATGAAGCTAACTCTGAGTCTTCACAACCTGAAGTAATTTGATGTTGTATTATTTATTGTGCCTATATAGGGCTTTTTCCGTAAACTCCTGCTAGTTATGCACTGACAGCAGGATAACTAATATATATTTTGCAGGACAGAAAGAGACAGCACGTAACTTCTTGAACACAGGGGAACGCAGGGTTCTTGAACACAGCCCTGCAGGAGACTTATATTGTGCCATCTACAGCCTAGGCATGAGTTAAGCCTCACATCCCATCCCAATAAGCACTAACCCTTCACTTGTTCACATTGTACCTCATCAACATAAAACTGAGTTTGTAAAACATTTCGACTTGTTGAAATAAACTATGGAGTAAGTTGAACGCCATGCGCGGTTTATGGCCACGAGATGGAGGGGGGGCCGCACGCTTTTCCCGTGAACCTCACTCACTCACGCATTGGGAACAAACTTTTAAATATGAGATGTTGAAATAAACGAAGAAACGAATGAATAACTCACATTTGCAAGCCTCTGTCCCACACCCCAAATAGCATGCAAATAGGTTCATGCCGCCGTGGAAATCCTTTATTTGTACGCGTTACTTATTTAAAATATTCTGTATCCGTATTATAAATTTTAAGAGCAAGTACATATGTATGAAATTTAAGAGAAATGTGTAATAGCTTTAGCTGACATATAAATACTGAATATTTTTAATAAATCACATTAAATCTAATTAAAGTGCATTATTTAACTAATTCTTAAACTCTGCTATATTTTAAAGCTTATCCTCTTCTTGTGATATTTAATTTCTTCTATCTGCTACATTTTTGTTTAAGTAAGTGTAAGTATGTATATGTAAGTATTATATAATTATAGTATAGTTATATTTACGTTTATTTATTTGGTATGTAATTTTTATGTAGAACAATAATATTTATTTAACTTTATATATAATGTTGTAATTTTAATTATACAAGTACACTACCTACCCAACTCTTTATTTAAATATTCCTTTAGCCATAGGTTGTGTGGCAGAAATCGCTTCTTGGCGATAACACCGGCTATTGTACATTGCATCTTATAATTAGTGTTCCTTAGATTAAGTTATTTGTTTGGTGTACAATTGGATCGTAAAAACTGGGCCAACGTAGGATCAAAAATCCAAGTCACGCCCCGTTTGGACAACCAATATACGTGTGATTGTCCGACAAAAACTGAAGGACTTCCTTCAGATAGCGATCTGCACCCTTGAAGTTTGTGCCACAGTCCGAGCGAATTAAATGAGGGAGACCACGCCGACTGACAAACCGCGTTCCCTTTAACCTATAACAAGGGATACATTTAAAGATGACGCTCCGAGCTGCTCGTCTGGTGGCCAAAATCCAAAAGTCTCGCTGCAGACAAGCCAGCAATGCGTTGAGACCGAAATGAGAGTTCTTAATATGGCCGTCCCTGATCAGCAACTTAATAAAATGACCGATCTTGGGCAACAAGAGAGGATGACGAGCCCCATAGGGCAATTCTGAGTTGCGAAGCTTACCTCGCACTCGCAAAAACTCCGACTCGTCTAGGAACAAATTGAGACGAGCAAGACTTCCCCGCAATTTCCCGTTCTCTGAACGGAGAAGACGAATTTCCTTTTCAAACGACTGGGCCTGTACCAGTCGAACACAGGTGAGGAGGGCATCCTGACGCTCTTCAGGAGACAAGACTGAAGACGTCCTTGGCTGTGACCTGTTCCGTAAGTTGTAGAGAAACCTCTTAATCCAACCGGTGACACCAACGAGCTTGTTGAGAGAACTGAACCGATTAACTAAGAAGTTCGGTGACCTTTAACCCCGGCAGAGGGTCAACAAACTCCTCAACTGTATGAGGCCAAGTGTCTTCAGGAGACGCGAGCCAGTCAGGACCCCACCGGAGCCGGTGATTCATGATTTGTGAGGCAATCAGGCCCCGTGAAGCGCAATCTGCGGGATTCTAGGACCCTGGCATGTGATGCCAATCCAGAGACACCGCAGAAGACTGGATTTGGGAGACACGAGTGGCCACGAAGGCCTCTAGGGCATGAAGGGACGCCTTGAGCCAAGACAAAACGATTTGGCTGTCTGTCCATGCCGTGACGGAGTCAAATTGGACCCATTGACCCAAGGTGGAGAAGACATGGTTGAGGAGTCAAGTCAGCAATGTATCTCCATACAACTCCAGCTTGGGGATTGTCAATTTGGTCCGCAAAGGTGCAACCTTACTCTTTGCGACCAGACTGACGCGGACATGACCATTGCTGTCAACGGTGCGGAGATAAACGACAGCCGCATAACCGGATTCCGACGCATCAGAGAAGCCGTGAAGACTGGCCCGATAACGACCTGCGGGTAAGATCGACCAAGGCACGGAGACATGTTGAAGGTCCGAAAGTGTCTCATAAAAACGTAGCCAATAAGACAACAAGTCTCCGGCCAACGGGGTATCCCAGTCGAGACCAGAAATCCAGAGCTCCTGTAGGAAACATTTGGCCCAAAAGACTACAGGAGCCACCCAACCATTAGGGTCAAAGACACGCGCTACTGTGGACAGAACCAGCCTCTTAGTCCACCTCTTCACTGTGTCTGACGGTTCAACCGATTAGGTGAAGATATCCTAAACTGTCCGATACTGAACTCCGAGGCCCGCGATGGAGTCAGGATTCTCAGGATTTTGGAAGAGGTGGGGCTCCTGCTGATAACCTGACGGCAAGTCTTCCAAGACGGCAGGTGAATTGGAAATCCATTTCCTCAATTCATAACCACCTGCCCGTAACAAGCCGATTAGCTCATCCCTCAGGACGAAGCACCCGTACAAATATCGTCTACGTAAGCGTCAGAAGGGAAGACAGCAGCTGCGCGTGGGAAATTCAGACGCTGACGATCAGCCAAATGTAGCAACGAGCGAATTGCTGGGCTCGACTTTAGCCCGTAGGTATTGGTATTAAGCTTATAAACCACCAATGGAGAGGCCGGATCCTCTCTCCACAAAATGAGCTAAAACTGCCTATCTTCTGGGTGTATCATGACCTGACGGAACATCATTTTAATGTCAGCCACAAATACAACCTGGTGGCGACGAAAACCAGTCAAGATGTCCGAGATGTCTACCTGAAGCTTAGGTCCCGACATCAGGCAGTCGTTCAAGGATACACCCGAAGACGTAGGCGCCGTCCCATCAAACACCACCCGTATCTTACCATTTTTAAAGACGGCGTGATGTGGAACAAAATAATGTTCCTTACCTTCCAACTCGAACATCCAAACCGACATGTGATCGAGAGATTCGTATTCGCTCTTAAAATCCAAGTATTTTGTGCCGAATTCTTTATCACGACGCATCCGGCGCTCCATGGATAATAACCTTTTTTCGGCTATTTTCCAGGAGTCACTAAGGCGCGGACGAGGGGATAAGAAAGGCAGTCGAGTGAAAAACCGGCCAGAATTTAGACGACCCGTATTGGCGAGAAAATACGACTCGCACTCATCGTCGACTCGTCGAGTCCGTGACGCCGGGGAGGGCTCTTCGATTTCCCAAAAGCGCTGAAGGGAATCGGCGAGCAAGAGTCCCACCTGCACCGACGAAGCCGTAGACGCCTCAGCGGCGACAGAATGTGCTGGACCCCTAATAACAGATCCGAGATCAGTCGGACCAGCGACCAACCCACCTGGCTGAAGTAACATGGCCTTGTCCAGTCCGAGCAATCCAAGGACATCAGCGCCAAGCAGAAGCTCCACAGGACAAGGTAGGTGGAACCTTTCATCGGCCAACTGCAGACCAAACGAGAGATCCAGCACGGCAGGGGCACCTGAGGGTGATGACCTAAAATATCCTCTTAGGACAACAGCTCCTAGATGATACTGCATGCTAGGATGGAGTAAGGAGGAAAAGGAAAACGAGACTGTACCCACGACGTTATCCACCCCTAGACCACCTACTCCAGAAATCCCATGACTCCGCGAACTTACCTGTAAGCAGAGACGCTTCACCAGCCACAACGACAGGTGGTGGAGGCTGGTGAAATGGCTGCTACGAGTCAACCCGAGTGCCGAACTTGGCCCCTGGGCTCCGCGTGCCAACGGCGGCGCGTGATAGCCACACGATCCCGCCCTCAACTCGCGACTTACCCGAGGACGCTCCGCGATAGGGAGGGGCACAGGTTCATACTCCGCGTAATGTGCCCGTTCCGCAATACCTACCAAAGCGGAAGGGGCACGTGAGGGTGGTGACTGACGACCATACCGCGGGCTCGCCCGCGGTGAACGGGGCGGGGAAGGTCGATGTCGGACTGGGGACGGGGGCGATTGGGTTCGATTCAGCGGCGACGAACCCCCGCCCGTGCGAGCCGTAGACACACCTGCATGAGTCATCCGAGGACCATCCTCTTGGATGGGCATACATAAGTTAGGGTGGTGACCCCCACCACACTTTGTACAAGGTCGCGGCTGACAAGAGTCCTTGGCGAGGTGCTCCCCTAAACAATAATAACATAGGCCTAGCCTACGGGTCAAAAATCGTTTTCGGGCCACCCCAGATTTCCTGAACTGGTGGCAATCCCGAATGGTGTGTTCCGGTTCGTAACATACCGCACACCGTTCAGTCCGTTCAACTGTCAAAATTCTGGGGGGCCGAAACGACCCTGTGCCTCGCGATATCCCGGGACGAGGTTGTTGACGGGGTCCGGTTAAAAAATGCTTTTTCACTTGTGCTTTCCAGTTCAAGTTCCACAATCGCTTATATTCCTTCTCCTTATTAATATTATCCTATTATTTTATTCATTAAAAAATATCGGGTACATCAAACGTCCATAGGTGACCGCTTAACATCAGGCAAGTCATCTGATTGTTTGCCACCTTGGTAGTATAAAATCGGCTCACAGTCGGCGAAGATATCTGGTAACATACACAAAGATCCGCGTTAGTATTGCGCCGCTAAACCAATACATTGAACCGACGGCGACGACGTCATAATAGACCTAATCATTGGTACTCTGGTACTAACAGTACTAAACCAATTTAAATGAAACACTGTTAGTGTTGTTCGTGTGAGTTGAAAAGAATGATTAAAATCCGATCACTTGTCTCTGAGAAATACGTGGACGAACATATTTACATACATACACTTATTATTTTATCTGTTAAAAAGCCCACCTAGACTATCAAATATGAATATTGTGCATTTCCATAGGATATTACATACAAATGGGTTGATGAATTGACAACCTTAACTATGAAGTTAGTTATACACCAGGGGTATCACTCGTGCGTTGCTTACCCTTTAAACCCTTGTGACTTGAGACCCTTGTGTTTTTAACCTTAGAGGAATGACTATTACTTACCTCCAATACATAAGTTTGTTGCACCTCCATGGACCATGTCTGTCTTAATGTTCTCTAAGAAGACCAAAGGGAGCCCTAAATTACAGCTAATAAGTATGAGAGGAACATAAAAATAGGGACAGGATCTAATACCTTAAATTAAAATATACAAAAGGTACAAAGTATTTTCTTTCTATCATGGTCTTAAACAAATCAATTACACTAGAACTTCAATGTGCACAGCAACTTTTTATTGTTCGATATTGCAATACTAAGTACTGTATAAGCAACTAATGCAAGAATTTTAAATTTGTGTCAGGTTTTTTATGCATAGATAACTAGTGTTGCCAACAAAATGCTAAATTTGTCTTGTAGTGCGTTGCAGATAGCAACAGGCGGGACAAAAAAGTATTAGTGGTGTTCAAGTTGGTGTCATGAAATAAGAGTTTGTGAATTACATAGTTTTAAACCTACATTGGTTTTTTGATATCCAAACTGACTTTTATTAGTTATTCAATATGGTGTCATTAATACAAAATTACTTAACATATGACACTCGTTTCATTGCATTTAATGTCACTAACTGCATGTTATTATATTCCATTAAATTCTAAACCACTATGTCTGATTTAAGTTTGCTGTTAAGTTAGGTCTTGTTACAAATTATTTAGTTGACTTTAATATTTGTTAATTTTTTTTATCTTGTTATGGTCTTATTAATTATTTTATATTGTTTTTTTTAATACAATCGTAATAATATAATAGAGGTTGAATGAAAATGTTTCATACAGGTTAAAAGTAGATATTAATTAAACAAATATTATATTGTATAATCTATTTTCTTTTTTTCTTAGCACTAGGAGAAAGTGTTGAAGTGCTCATACTCTCGGACTGTACTAGTTCCATTGGTTCTACTTTGATATCATCTGTTACAACAGTATCCAATAGCTCTAGTCCTTGTATCTGTTCCTGTTCTAGGTTATGAAGCATCTGAAACCCAGGCTCTAAGGAAGGAGTAAAAGCACCATCTAAAGCAGCTGGGAAGTGCAACTCTGGAACTTCTTCAAGTTTCAGTTGAGGAGCAATACCACCAACTGTTATAGTTTCACACAAGCTCTTCATGTCTTCACATTTCTTTTTAACTTTAGCATGATATTTAACAACACGATTCTCATAAAATTCTGATAAGTTACCAACATGTAGTTCTGTTAATACTTTTGATATAGCATCAGGAAAACCAGATTTAATTCCACTAGCTTCTCTGTCTACTACAACTCTAAGCAATTTGCACATGTTTGTCATGTAGCAATCCAACGCATCGGCAACAGCATTTATTGTTGTATTTGTGCAAGTTGCAATACCAATATGACCTAAAGCTATTGCAGCACATTGCTTTAGTGCTCTTGTGTGACTTTCTGGTGTAAAAGGTAATACAACTGGTCCTTTCCCTAGGGAGAAATCACAATATTCTTTAGGTAAGAAATTGATAGGTGGAGTAACTGAATGTTCTAATTTCAGGAGTGGTTCGGGAGGCATATTTGGCAAACTTAGTGAGTTTAGTTGGGTGCCTTGATATACTGCACTGTCGGATTGTTCAATAATACCCAATAATTGTTTCAAATATGCATGTAACTGGACAGTATGTGTGATCAAATTGGGCTTTGGCAATTCAATAGGGGAGGATTTCACAGTGATTGGTATTTCTGGTATATTTTGCATACCTAGTTCAATAATTGGATTAAAGTTGACATTTTGAAGTACGGTCTCGTCAAGTACTTCCTCATCAAGTTCTCCCCATAACTTTCTTAAAGTCATTCCTCGTTTTGATGCGGTGGGTATACGTAATACCTAACTAGACAACGCAATTCGGCTTTTTGTAATCACTTGTCACTTTGTTTATATCATTGAGGAAATAAATTTAGTAAAGTTTGAAAACAAATTTATCGTTTATTCATAATAATTAAGTGTACCATACAGTTTTTTTTATTCCTTCTTTTCTTAATGAATGGCAGTCAAACTACTTCTAAGTATATTTTGCCAGCGTCATGTCTGGGAAACTATATTAGTTCGAACAATTTTAAGCCACGATCAATCAGAAAATCTGAAACAAACACCAAACTAACCACAAACTAATATAAAATGAGTCGATATAACACAAAGAAAAAGGTACGATGACATATGTTACATGAGCATATACCTAATATTATCATCATTAATAAAAATCCAAAATGCTTGCAAAATAACTTTAGACAAGATACATAATAAGTAAGAAATATTTACAGGAAACTGAACTACTTGTATTAAAATAAGTGAATTTAAAAACTTGGTACGCTTATATAATGGACAAGAAAAAAATGTATGATTTAAGTCTCCAACAGTGTTGCCAGCAAACTTTTTGCAAGCCCACTAGATGTAGGTCCTAAAACCACCAGAAATCCACCAGATTTTTTAGCGTTTAATATGAAAATGATATGAAACCACTAAAAGAAACCACTAAATTATGAATTTGTATAAAAACTAATTTTTAATGAAAAATAAAGGAATTTTGAGTCAGTATTCAATCATCGTAAATTTTGTAAAGACAAGAAAAAATACTTGAAGCCAGAAGAATCTTGAAGCCACGATTCCCGAAACTATTTCGTGTACTGTTCGAAATTTCAAATTAAATACTTAAAAACTATTTCTTATTGATACAGAAAGAACATGAGCCGCGAATCGGAGGTGGCCAGGTTGTTCCAGCTATACAGTAGGTCATATTAGATTATATTATGCATATATTTTTAATTGTTATTGTATAAAACATATAGAAAAATAGTATATATTTCCTTTGATGTTATTTTTGATATATTTTATTTTATTTATGTTTACTATATCACTTTATCACTACACACAAATAATCGAGTGCTTCCTTGGCACTTTTTCTGTCATGGGCGTCGCTAAAAATCAGCGCTGCGGCAAATTGTTGCAGCACACGCTGAGCCGATGTCTATTTTGGCATCACAGCACAAACACATTAAAAAAATTGCTGTTTGTTTTATTTATATATTTTCTTTGTTTGTTGTGTTGCTGCTTTTTGTATATTGTTATATGTGTTTCATGCTTTCTTTTTTTTCTTATTTTACCCATTGTAAATTGAAATGTGATGTAAATGCCAAATAAATGTCTGTCTATGTCTGTGGTTTCGGCATATTTTCATAATATAAAATACTTGTGAAATAACAGGTAAAAATAATTTTACAACCAGATAATAATTAGTAACCCAAAACAAAACAAAGTTTCGTTGGTCGATCTACATTCATTTATTATAAGCGATCCCTTCCTTACCTAAAAGCCTGTCCTATATAGTATAATCTAATCATTTGTGATGCTAGTCTTTATCTAGCGAGCTACGGGATAGAGTTTACGGCATTTCTACATCTATGGTTCACGAGGATAATAATTAATGGTACCAAAATATAATTTTTATTTATTATAGGGATACGTGATGAGTAGGTAACTATAATTACTAAGTGCAATATTGTCTTTATTTAGAAAATTTTTTCTTTGTTTTTGAAAACTATCAACCTTAAAAATTGCCCACTAAAAAATCCACTAGCCACCAGATACAAATTTTGCCCACCAGCACCAGATCTAGCGGTAAAACCACTAAGTTGGCAACGCTGGTCTCCAACCTCTAAGCCGCATTCACAAATTCTTGATCCTTAACTTTTTGAAAGATCCAATACATACACAAAGAGAATATAAAAGAGAAGCACGTTCCAAATCGCAACGAGGAAGTAAAAAGTCGTACTGGCGCACGAAGGGTTCCGTATCATTATCTAAAAAAAAATCAAGTTTGTTGAGGACCCCTTCTTAAATATTTCTTTACACTGCCACTGTCAAAGCCCGTTCCAGAACGGGTTGATTTTTCAACTTTACCGGGCAATAATTTCTCGGCGGGATTTGGAACGTAGCCTAATCGATCATAGAGCGTCACGCGTAATTCAAAACATTATTTACAAAAAATATAGGTATATATATATTTTTTTGCCTATCTTTTTTATTTTTACCTATTTTATTTTCTCTATAAAGAATGAGATTATCTTATCTTGCATAACTACTGATGTGCGTTCATAAACCTAAATCGGGTTAACCCGGGTTGCACTGACTGAGACAGCATGAAACTCTACCCCGGTAGAGTGAGTTTTTGAACGCTAAAAATAGTTTTTCGACCGTGCCGTGGTCGGTCAGGGGGATGCTAGCTTGTGGATTGCACAATTAATCGGTTCGGGTGATTGAGTGTACGCTCGAAAAAGCGGACTGCCAGGTATTTAAGGTCCGCATTCCGGACGAACCGGAACTGAGGAAACACTTTCGGAGGCTCTGGAGTTTATAGAGGTTGCGTTATGACATGCATAGACGACACTAGCGTATGCTGGTATGAGCCGGATGCAAGTGGTATAAATAGTCAGCTTATTTCACAGCGACATTTTACTGTACTTGCCTATCATGGGATATAGACGTCCGAGAACAGATAGATATATATAGATGATCGCGGAAGTTCCAACGCCTATCCAGGGTCCCACCGAGATATTTGGCCTTGTTTTGCCAAGGAATGGCACGGCCGAAGAGTGAGAGGGAAGATGGTGGCGGAGGGCGGCCAACGGTGAAGAGAACGGCAGAGCTTTTGTCGGGATTCACTTCGATTCTCTATTTCCGAAAACATTTGCCTAGGGCGCTGATTGCGGATTGGAGTCTCATAGTGATTCGACTCACTTACCTGTCGGTGGTGTAAATAACGGTATCGTTCGCGAAGAGGGCTAGTTGGGTTCCTAAAGTTTTAGGGACGTCGTTGGTGTACAGAAGGCACAAGATAGGGGAGGGGCACTTGCGGGACTCCTGCTTGAATAGGACGAGGGGAAAAGAGGTTTTTTTTTTTTTTTTTTTTTTTTTTTTTTTTTTTTTCTGAGCTGACTATGCCGTTGGCTGTTGCAGCCATTACTGCTTCACCTGACTTTTGGGGCGAGACTCTGAAGGAGCCTCAGCCCATATAGCGCCCAACGCTCAAGGGCTTCCCGCGGGGGAAGCCTCGGCTTGGGTTGTCGCTCTCGGGGGCGTCCCTTCGACCGGCGTGAGTCTCGAACCCGAAGGTGAGTCACCGCCAGGAGGGGAGTTCCCCGTTACGCGGGTGCGGTTGCGATTGAGTGGGGGCGAGAAGCGCCCCGGCACTCTTTGATACCTAGTGTATCCTTGTGGGCGCCGACGAACCCGGGGACGTCGGCGTCGTGTTTGGAGGGAGGCCCTATTCGGGGAGGTCGTAGAGACTAATCTCGCTATCCGGACAGCGAGATCGTCATCTGGGGACGTTAGTACGTGCCGAGGCCGCCTAACAATAGTTTTACGACCGTGACCGGGTCGATCGGGGGGACGATACGTTGTGGATTGCACAATTAAACGATTCGGGTGATTTTGCGTACGCTCGAAAAAGCGGACTGCCAAGTCTTTAAAATATTGGGGAATCGTGGGAAGTTCGAAGTCTCTGTGTAGGTCTGCATTGCGAACGTACCAAGAGGCTCCAGAGGCCGCTCTGAGAAAGCGGTTTTGGAGGGTCTGGAGTTTGTGGAGATTGCGCTTGGACAGCGCATAGGCTACGCTAGCATAAGCTAGTATGGGGCGGATACAAGTTGTGTAAAGATTTGGCTTATTCCTAAGCGACATCTTACTATACTTGCCTATCATGGGATAGAGACGACCGAGGACAAAAGCGGCTCGGTCCCTGACTATTTTGGTGTGAGCTTGGAAGTTCAAACGACTATCCATGGTCACACCGAGATATTTGGTCTTATTTTGCCAGGGAATGGCACGACCGAAAAGAGAAAGGGGAGAAGGCCGCGGAGGGCGGCCTAGGGTAAAAAGAACGGCAGAGCTTTTGTCGGGATTCACCTCGATTCTCCATTTCCGAAACCACTCGCCTAGGGCGGTGATAGCGGGTTGGAGTCTCTCAGTGATTAGACTCACTTGCCTATCTGTGGTATAGATAGCGGTATCGTCCGCAAAGAGGGCTAGGTTGGTACCTATCGTTTTAGGGATGTCGTTAGTGTACAGAAGGTACAAGATGGGGGCGAGCACGGACCCTTGCGGGACTCCTGCTTCTATGGGACGGGGGGAAGAGAGAGTGCCTTCGTATGATGAGCACAAGACGATCGGGCAACTGAAAGTTGTACAGTTTAAAAATTAAACCGTTGTGCCAGACTTTGTCGAAAGCTTTCGCTACATCGAAGAAGACAGCGCCCGTGTGACGGGTCTTACCTAACGCTGGCTGAAAGCCAGTGAGAATATGTTCCGTTATGCGGAGGACTTGATGGACGCATGAGTGTTTGGCACGGAAGCCGAACTGCTCGTCTATTAAAATGCCTCTGGAGACTATAGCGTTCCGTAGGCGGGCGAGAAGGAGGCGTTCATAGAGTTTACCAAGGGCCTTTAGTAAACTTATGGGGCGATAGGAGGACGGCTCGGTACGAGCTTTACCTGGCTTATGGATGCCTATAACAATTGCATCTTTCCATTGAGATGGAAAGATGCAATGTTCCATAGCAGCGTTAAAGATCGCTACTAGGAGGCAGACAAGGGGCAGAGTGAGGCGCTTTAGGATATCGTTAGAGATACCGTCCGCACCGGGGGACTTACGGGGGCGTAGGTCTTTGATGACCTGTACGACTTCGTCGACAGTGACAGGGGGCAGGGGGTCTTGTGGAGGCAGAGAAGTTCTGCGCTCCACTTCGCCGTCTACCTCGCGCACGTGGTCGGGATAAAAGAGGCTGCCTTCGAGGACAGCGAAAGCTGCGGTTCGACAAATAGTTTTGTATGATGAGTACGAGGCGGTTTGGAAACTGATAGTTGTGCAGTTTATAAATTTAACTGTTGTGCCAGACTTTGTCGAAGGCTTTCGCCACATCGAAAAAGACAACGCCCGTGTTATGGGGCTTACCTAATACTGGTTGGAAGCCAGTGAGAATGTATTCCGTGATACGGAGGACTTGGTGGACGCACGAGTTTTGAGCGCGGAAGCCGAACTGCTCGTTTATTAAGATGCCTTTGGAGACTAGCGTTCCGTAAGCGAGCGAGGAGGAGGCATTCGTAAAGTTTACCAAGGGACTTTAGTAAACTTATAGGGCGGTAGGAGGAATGCTCGGTACAAGCTTTCCCTGGCTTGTGGATGCCTATAACAATTGCATCTTTAAATGGAGAAGGTAAAATGCAGTTTCGTAGATACCGTCCGCGCCGGGGGCTTTGCGGGGGCGTACGTCTCTGATGACCTGTTTGACCTCGAATCTACCTCTCGCACGTGATTGGGATCGAATGGTTGTGTGCTTAAGGCACATTGGGCTTGGAGGCTAGGTGCAAGGCAATCCGCTTTTTTGTCGTCATCGAACGTGGGAACGTTGTTGGGACGAGTTATTGAAGGGAGGAAGTTGAAGGTGTCTGGTTTCAACGCTCTGTCTAGGCGCTGCTAATGAGCTTGATGAGAAGGAGAAATATTCTCCATCAGATCACCGAAACGTTGGGCGCGAAGCTCAGCTAGAGCTGATCTTACACTGCGGTGTAAGTCGTTGAAGCGAGCTTTGTTTTCGGTAGAGGAAGCGCGATCGCGTCTTCGACGGGCTACGTTACGCTGAGTTACTAGCGACCTGATATGCTGAAGCAGGATTAGGTGGTGGTAGTCACCAACTGGCACTTGTCTTGAACACTTGCCATCGGTGGCGGTCAGTTGGCTAGTCAATTAGCCACATTTATATCGGTAGCGGACAAGATATTGTCGGGTACGCAATCGAGATGTGGCATGCTTCGAGTAATTGCTCTAATTTATCCCAGTCCGTCACGGTTCTAGTATCAGGAGGAGTGTCAGATGGTGAACCTAAATGGAGGAGGACTGGGCGGTGGTCCGAGTCAAATTCGTCAAGCACCACTAAGGAGCGAAAGCTTAGCCTTATACTCTTTAGAAGTGCTATGTCAAGCACGTCAGGGCTGTAGCGGGCGTTTGTGGGGTAAGAAAGTGGGCGTCATGGGAGCGATAATGTCAAAGTTTCGTCTGTCAACTAGTTGGTCGTGGTGCCTGCCTCTCCGTGAATTGACTGAAGAGTTCATCGACGGCGCTTGCAATTTAGGTCGCCGGCAAGGATGACATCGTCACCTAAATTTAAGAGCGACTGAAGGTAGCTCTCGAGCAAGTTTTTGAGGGGGAGAGATAAACCGATGCAATGATGATCAGCTGATGGCCGGTCATCGCTATGCGGCAGAAGGATGCTTCTAAATTCGTAAAGAGCGGATGATCGATGGAAGAGGAATACAGTGAGCGTCTATAATAGATGAGAGTGCCTCCGAGAAGGGGATCATCA
Source organism: Apoda limacodes (assembly GCA_946406115.1). NCBI lineage: Eukaryota > Metazoa > Arthropoda > Insecta > Lepidoptera > Limacodidae > Apoda > Apoda limacodes. Next base: position 19,860,764 of record OX291541.1, on the reverse strand, counting down.
CGGACGGTGAAATAGTTCGCAATCGAAGGGGTGCGGATGGCGGGCTTGAGGAACGTTTCCTGGGAGCCAATTCTCACGCGATCGAATTGATCACGAATTTGAAATAAAGTACGAATTTAAGCTTTTCTCGAACGAAAATATAGTTAAGCAATTCTGGTAATGTCGAATCCGACATTTCTCGAATTCAAGCCGCTCGAACTGCTTCGAGCGGTCGGGACCATTCGAGTCTACATCTTGCATTCGAATCATGACAAATTTTGTTTAAAATGATTGGGTTCTAAACATTAATTCTACTCTTAGCGTAAACTATATGTTCTAATATCTAAAGTAAATGTCTAAGCCTGGTCTCAGCTGGTCCTTTCTCCTACGAGAATACCAGATATAGAGGACCATCCAAGCTTCTTACTGGACCTTCTGCTGACTACACGTCCGAACGGATATTCTGTCCCAGTGGATGCGCCTTAAGGCTCCTCGGACCACTGTCTCGTTCGGACTCAAGTGTCTTGCACACAACTAATTGGCGTCGTGTGTGGCACTATAAGTCGGCAGACTGGGATGGAGTGCGAGAATTTTATGCATCGTACCCGTGGAGGCAGATTTGCTTTAACTCAGAAGATCCTGACGTCTGTGGAGCCGCAGTCACTGACACAATCCTCGCTGGCATGGAATGTTACATTCCTAACCCGGGAGAAGCAGCCGGCGTCAAAAAACGACCGTAGTTTCATAGGTGTTGCAGAGAAGCTAAAATTCTTAAGCAAACTGCATATGAGGCTTGGACCACGGCTCGTAATAATAAGGATCCGAATATTTCTGAGTTAAAACGCAAATTAAATGCTGCCTCGAGATTCAGTAAGAAAGCAACTGCCAGAGCAAAATTCCAATTCATCGGCAAAATAGGTGGGCGACTTGCGAGCTATCCTTCTGGGAGTCGTGCTTTCTGGTCGCTTGCCAAAGCTGCCGAAGGAAACTTTTGCCAGTCGTCGTTACCATCACTGCGAAATACCGATGGTGACTTGACCCATATTGCTAAAGAGAAAGCCGATCTACTGGGCAGTCTCTTTGCCTCAAACTGGAATATGAACCGTGAAGGCGCTGTACCACCTACTTTACCGTGGTGCGGTAAGACCATGCCGGAAATCTCCATTACACAGCGGAAGGTCCGGCCGGCATAGCTTTCCCTAGACGTTCATAAGTCGAGTGGGCCAGACGGCATACCAGCAGTGATGCTTAAGCAGTGTGCTCCTGATTTATGTCCTGTACTCACGCGCCTCTTCGCGCTTTCCTACCACACTAGGCAATTTCCGTCTTCATGGAAGACCGCGAATATGCACCCGGTGCCCAATAAGGGCGATAGATCAGATCCATCGAATTATAGGCCTATCGCTATTACCTCTCTCCTCTCAAAGGTGATGGAGCGTGTGATCAACACAAAGCTTCTAAGATACCTAGAAGAACACGACGTGGTCAGTGACCGTCAATATGGCTTTCGCCACGGTCGCTCGACTGGCGATCTTCTAGTGTATCTAACTCACCGATGGGCACTAGCAATTGAGAGTCAGGGGGAGGCATTGGCATGTAGCCTGGACATAGCGAAGGCGTTTGATCGGGTCTGGCACCGGGGTCTTCTATCGAAGTTGCCATCTTACGGAGTGCCCGAAGGTTTGTGCAAATGGGTGGCTAGCTTTTTGTCCGGAAGATGCATACGAACCGTAGTTGACGGTTGTTGCTCTGATAGCATGGACATTAATGCTGGTGTCCCGCAAGGCTCCGTACTGTCTCCTACGTTGTTTCTACAGCATATCAATGACATGTTGGACATCAACAACATACATTGCTATGCAGATGACAGTACTGGAGACGCCTATTACACGGGTCGCGCAAACATCTCTCGTTCCTTTGTGGAGGAAAACCGCGGAGAACTTGTGTCTCAAATCGAGACCACACTGTCCAAGGTCTCTGACTGGAGACGGGTAAACTTGGTACGATTGAACCCTACAAAGACACAAGTCTGAGCGTTCACCGCTAAGAAAACCCCATTTACTGTAGTCCCACAATTCCAGAACACTCCCCTCTTCATCTCCAAGAGCATTGGGATCCTTGGTGTTGACATCTCCAGTTCGATATTCAGTTCCGAGATCATTTACAAGATAAGGTGAAGCTGGCGTCTAAAAAACTAGGTGTACTCAACAGAGCGAGGCAGCACTTCACGTCGGGGCAGAGGTTGCTGCTTTACAAGTCGCAAGTTCGGCCCCATATGGAGTACTGCTGCCTTCTCTGGGCAGGTGCACCCGGATACCAGCTTGGACCTTTTGACTCGGTTCAACGACAGGCTGTGAGAATTGTCGACGACCCCAAACTCACTTGCCGTATTGAACCCTTAAGTCTGAGGAGAGACATTGCCTCCCTGTGAGTGTTCTACCGCTTGTACAATGGGATGTGTTCTGAGGAATTGTTTGAAATGATGCCCACGGCTACTTTCTACCATCGCACCGTTCGCCACCGGCAGGGAATTCATTCTCACACTTTAGAACCGAAATAGTCGCGTACAGTGCGGTTTCAGAGAAACTTCCACCCGCGAACGCTTGGGTTGTGGAATGAGCTGCCTGCCAAAGTTTTTTTCTAAGGACTACAGTATGGGGTTCTTCAAGAAAGAAGTTATTGGATTTTTGAAGGGTCGGCAACGCGCGAGTGATACTTCTGGTGTTGCAAGCGTCCATAGGCCACGGTGACCGCTTACCATCAGGCGGACCGTGTGCTTGTTTGCCACCTTAGCGGTATAAAAAAAAAAAATTAAATGGTACCCACTGCTGCCACCTACCGCTGAAAATGGAGTAGCTTTCTCTTGATGCTCTACAGACCATATCTTTTTATTTATCAATTGTTTCATGCTCTGATAAGTGTTTTCATGGCTAGAATAGGTAGTTTCATAAATATTAATGACATCCTCCCGCTTCACTGTCTATCTCCCAATGCAGGGTATCAATTACTGACCATATACTGTATAGGGTTTGGAGAAGATCTTTAAATTGCAACTTGTCTAAATCAATGTCTAGATTAATGTTTGTGACAGAAATGTAAATTTGAAAAGCGCTGAAATTGCTAGATTGCTTTTTGAGCATCTCCTCTAATTTGTTTAATATGCTGATTTGAGTGAGAACTAGTACTCAAAAGAGTTGCAGCTTTAAATATCAGAGTTGACGGTATTTTTTCGATCTTTTCACCGAGATAACTCTTCATTAATGTTTTGCTTTGATTTTAAAATTTAAGTGTAGCTTCATACCGTCTCTCAGTAAAGTATGTATGCTGCTTGTCTCCCAGATTTCTCAACTGATATTGATTTGCTTCAAATTCATGCTAGTGACTTTCTAAGTTTTCCAAGTGCCTATTAATGCTGTCTGAAGTATAGCACTCGGAACCTTCCTTTTTAAATTTGTTTAGAAGCTGTTTTTTGGCTCCCGTAAATTGGAAATGAGTTGCAAGAAGTTCTTCCATGATAATAATAAAAAAAACAGCCAAACACAAATAATGGAAGGATCTGGTGCGGTGAACCTTTGGCTCTCTGATGCTGTACTACTGCTATGGCTTAATGCTGCTGGGTGCTGTTAAGGCGTTGCTCACTGTTGTAATCTTGATGGTTGTGCTGAGGTAAACTGCTTTGATCCGCAAAAGTCTACTGACTAGTCACTAGTACGCGATTGGTCCTGCTTTTGACCAAACCAAAATGTCAAAATGCTCGAAGGACTATAAAGAGGTTTGATACCAACACCCGTAACTAATGATAAATGCTAAATGATAGTTGAAAACAATTTAATAAGAAACACTGAGAAAACCAGTAAAACAAATTAACTTAAAATTATATAAAATAAATCGTAAACTAAAGAGTAAATTGATTTGCTAAGTACATAAATAGTAAATTAATTGCTAGTTTAAGTGACTGCTAAAAAATTATAATTATTTGATAATTATGACCTGACTATAAAATTTGATTTCATCAGCTTATGAATTATGTTTCACTGTCGTAAATGCTAGCAATATACGGCTAGACCGTACATTTTCCCCAGCAAAAAAGAAGATAAACTTGTCTAATATATTAAAATCCATAAATTCTATCCTAAACCTATAAAAGTTACTGTATAGTTACCGCCAGTCTACCCGTGACCAAGGCTGCGGTAAGTCAGTCGAAACGTCGGGAAAAAGGTATTTCGCTAAATAACGACGCGTTTGATCTCGTTTTTATTTAGTAATTAGTAATGGAACACGAAAATTCAAAAACTTACATAGCAAGTTAAATAAAAGCTTGTAAAAAGTGATAATATATCCTTTATACATGTTATTATTCCAAAATAGCTTTTGTTCTTTCAAAACCAAAAAACTTTGAACGGTTCGTGGCAAATTGTTTATCGCTACGAACATGTCTGGAACGATCAAACTGCTGGCGCATTCATTCTGGCAACACAAATTTCAAATTCAAAATACCGTTTTTCATTTTAAATTTATTCTTCGTTTGCGGTTTTGTTTCAGTAATATCAAAATATTTAAATTTTGCGCATTTCTATCGGATTTATATGTGGTCCATTGTAATTTTCAACTAAGACGATACTGTACATAGTTGATAAAAGCTCAAAATTTGATTGTACTTACGTTAATTGTTGAATTCATAATGTCTTCACGCGATATTTATTATTCTGAGAAATATCAAGATGATGAGCACGAATACAGGTAATTTATAGTTACATTTTACTTTGAACCCAACTGTTATCAATACTAGTTGAGGTGTACGAAAGGGGGTGCTGAACAAGCGAAAAACGGAAGTATTCGGATAATTTAGTCTGGTTTGCTCCCCCTTTTAGTTACTCTGACAATATAATTAGGTAGGGCCGCAGGCCGCATTATTATACCTACCAAGTTATTTGTTTTTTTCTGCAGGCATGTCGTTTTGCCGAAGGAGATGGTGAGACTGGTTCCTAAGAACCACTTAATGTCTGAAAGTGAGTGGCGTGGAATTGGTGTGCAGCAGAGCCAGGGATGGGTCCATTACATGACGCATCAACCAGGTAAGAATATTTTTAGTGCTGAATATATTATTTAATAAAACCAGAATTACATAGACCAGCGTTTCTTAACCTTCTTTGGTTCTTTGGGTGATGTTAACCAAAACTGAAATTAATTTAATCATAAATATCAGTCATAATCATTAATTACTTCATGACAATTATTATTTAAGCATTCACTTTTTATTAAAATAACTTACGTCTCTGTATGTTAAGAAAACTAGGTATGCTTACATTAATTTGCTCTATAAAGAGTTCCTTGGATCAATAATATTAGAGTATGAAAAAATCCTCTTGTCTGAAATGCAAATAATTAACAAATAGCAATAAAAATACATAAACCAAAGTCAAAATTTGAAAAAAAATTATTGTTGAAAACCCCTGACTAGTAGTAAGAGGTAGTGTGTCTAATTGCATGAATATTTAAAAGTTCTTAGATTTTATGCAGTTGTATAAAATCTATGTTGGATAATGAGATTTTGTTCTTAATTATTAACAATTATCATACATTTATGAAATGATTGACCTGAAGGCCTTGAGTGCTCATAGAATTTGAGGAACCAAGGAAGTTTAACATTTCACTATAGCAGTTCTCTTATAAATATTTTTTTACTAGACCCATTATTTGCTGTTAATTCCCAACTATGGTTATTGTTTTAAGTCTGTCACTGCAATATTTTATGTCTCTCCTTTAAGTTTAAGTTACCTATATAAAAAAAAAATCACCTTAATTAGTTCTGGGCTTGAGTAAACATTTAAAGTTTTTTCCAAATCCATTTTAAAATTTCTGTTAGTGATAGTTCTCTATTATTGTTTATTAATAAATCATTATAATTTTTGCAGAACCTCATATTCTTCTATTCAAACGTAAGCGACAGCCAGAGGACAAGAAGTAAGAATCAAGGTCAGCTGTAATTTTATGTGAATATTAATAGTTATGAAATTATTACTAGGCAATTAAAAAACTAAAGTCAATAAGTCAAATGTTTTTTTTATGTAGGTAATCATTATTGTAGTAGATATATAATAAACTATAATTGAAATAATGTTCAAAGGATAGTTGGTATAACTTTTATTTAATGTGAAACTAATTCTGATTTCTCCTATTTAAACTTCATTGTATAAAATATCTATAACTTAAACATTTTCTCACTGAGACTGTGTTATAGCTACTACCTGAAGACCGGAAGACTGAGCTTTGCTGGTTTTTTTTAACAATGCCATCTTTTGTCAAGTGACTTTAGTGTTGCTTAGCAAAGCCATCTATTGTAGTTTACTACTGGCCAATAGATGTTAGGAAGAGTCATATTTTTTAATTTATCACTGCCCGTAACCACAGATAAAATGATGTTTTCTAAAAATGAATCCTAGCTGGATCGATTTTCACCCCACCCCCTGCATTCTAAATTTCATGTTAATCGTTGGAGCCGTTTCTTAGATACCATGGTAAATGGAAAAGCATATTACATTATTAGAATGTCACTGAATTATTCCATAACCAGAGTTTTAGTTGAATTCATACATTTAACTTATTTAACCCGTTATGCGTCCTAGAGACCACAGTGGTCTCTAAGCGTTTCGTGTTGCGGGGGATTTTTTTTAGGACGACTTTTATCAGGCTAATTGTAAGTATTCAGAAGTGAAGCCAATGGCCTGTTCTACGTTCTAGTATTTTTGGGTGGACAATATTTTGTGCGTTTAATATTTTTTTATCAGAAATTGTTTTGGTAATTTGATCCGGCCGCCATTTATATTGCGCCATTTTGAGTTGGATTTTGGATTTTATTAACAGTAGCATGGAGTTCATTTTAACCCCTGGTAATGTGCTATATATAAAAAACTATGTTTTTTTTTAGTAAATTAATTTATTATTACTTATTATATTTATCATAAACTTATTCTTATTACTTTTTTTTATACTGTATATATTAGGGAACATACCTAAAAATAAATAAAGAGGAATAAACATAATAAAGTTAGGTGTATGTCCATTTGTATTCGGCAAGGGTGGATAATTTCCTTAGTATGGGGACACTTGACGGGTTAAATACAAGTCCAGTTACATACAGAGTATGGTTAATAGCAATTAGTGATTATAATACAGTCTGAGTAGCAAAATCTTTATAGTTAAAGACATTTATACTATATGTAAAACAGTTTGTATGAAAAATTTGGATAAATTTTGCCTTATGTGTATTAAAGATTTTCCAATTTCCCTAATTTGTTAGTTGTAGATTAGTGTTAAGACATATTAAATTTAAGGATTTATTAGTTATTTTATATTTGTGCTAATAAGTTATTATTTTAATATTTGTTTTATCTGCTGTATTGTGTGTTTATATACAACTATATGTAAACTTGTGATCTTTGAAACATTGTGATAAATTAATTTCGTAGTTTTTAATCATACAAAATTTTAATACAGTTTGGTTCTATATAACAGTAGTGTAATACCAGTGATACTACTACATAAGTGATAAAGACATGATCAAGCTGTTATATCTCAAACCTTCATGAATCCTAACTAATATTATAAATGTGAGTTTGTTTAAAAATTGATTGTGATGAATTTTGGTATAATGATACCGTCCCACCGACCCTGGAGACAGGTATAGGATACTTTTGCTTGCTAAAATCTCTCTCAAAGGGAGTGGGTCGAGTTTAGTTTTATATTTATATGTCAAGTGCGAGCCGGACTCGGGCACTATAGGTAAAAACCAACTTTTGCCGGGTACAGAGGGACGGCAGCGGAACAACGTTCGCCGGGACAGCTAGTGTATTATATAATGCTGTCAAATTCTTCATTGAGTATCTCTTTAAATAATTTTGGTAAAGGACTTGTGCTAAGCATTTTTCGCTTTCCGTATGCAGCTTCTGAACGCCGCTCAACTTACGCCAAACTTTTGAAAAATGATTTTCCTACTGACGACGGTGCGTTTATGAGAAAAAAAATGAAACCCAAATACTGCGTAAGGAAAGTCAAAACGGAACGCTCATCATTGCGTAAACAGCAACATGTTATCTACTCAAATTGTATAAATACCTGTCTGTTTTTAGCCTCGTCGTCAGTACCAATGAGGATTTTTAGACTAAAATTTTAATAATTAGACTATTGCATTGTATAGAATCAAACTGTAGGGTGGTGGTTAACTTTAAGATTTCGGTATCTGTGTATTATGCTTAAGACATTTTTGTTTGTATATATAATCGTAAATATTTGCAGTACCTATATCGTCATTTTGTCTAGCGTTATTAACCGAATTTGTTATGATTTGTCTAATAAATAGTTGTTACATACACTTACCATAATTAGTATCATTTTATTTCACACTAGTGTAGTATTGGGATAGGATCTCATTTAAACTTATTTCCCGTTTCACTGCAAGAGTCTTCAAACTACGGCCCACTGATCAAATAGTATAAGTGCACAAGTGTTTTTGTCTGTGTTTGTTCACAAACACACGGCTGAACCGCTAAACCAACTTTGATTTTCAGTTGAGGAAGCTGAATATTAGAGAAGGATATGCCAAGTGCGAATTCTATTGGGAATTTCAAATTTTTCAAGTAACTTATTAAATTACAGGTTATCAATTCGTTTATATCCATGCTACCCTACTTAAGTTGTAAGAAAATACGAAAGTATCTATCTGGCTGTTATATTTTACTGCTGAACAAGGGCGTATTGTTCCTTTACGTCGCACGGTGTAACAGGCTGACCAGATTTTATTTTTTAAGACAGCTAAAGGGCGAAGGATATCGTATACTTTTGATACCGGCTAGGATATCCCACAGAAATAGATTTTTATGCGTGTGATACAGCGGGACACCATTCCTTTTCGTCACTACGAAGCACCAGGGTAACTTCACATAGGGGTAATTGTAAAGAAGGAGTTGGACTGAGCTGGTCGGTAGGTTTTACTAATGAAGATCAGGCCACTTTTCATTTACATTACCTTGAACCTTATTGCGAACAGTGTCGTTTGTTCTAGACTGAGAAAAATGTATGCAAGAACATTCATGGGTCTCGAGAAGACCTACTTCCATTCCCGCTTAGGACAAACATTTTTTATTTGTTTCTGTCTCGAGACTGGGTGTTTTCTATGTATAATATGTATGTATTTACAAAAAAAGTATGTATATGTATTTGTACCCGTTGTCTGGGATCCATAGCACAAGGTTTTTTTAGTTTGGGACCAGGTGGCGCTATGTGTAATGTCCAAAAATATTTATTTATTATTATATCTAAACGAAATATTCAAGCATATAGTAAAACAATAGGCTTCACATATAGCCGCAGACACGAGCCATTGATAGTGTAGAAATGTAATAAAATATTTTGTGCTCTCTGCAAATTAGGCGGATGTCACAATTGCAGCGGCTGTGGCGCCGCCGTGCCGGTGCATATCGGTGTCGGCGTAAGGTCGTGATAATTACTCTTAATTCATTGTAATCGAGATGCAACAATCCAATATGGTTCATCATCACATCGGACATATTTTAACTACACGTATATATATAACATCCATTTATGACTACTCATCTTTATATTGTTTAATGCATAAGGCTTGCAGGCAAAGCGGGTGCTAAGAACTTAGTACCTAATTACTTCTAGGGGTTTTTTCTTTGAAAATTTTACTTTTCTCAAAGCAAAGCGCGCGTTCATAGAACTCTCGGTTAGTAATGTACACCGTACGTACCTACTGTTTATTCTATCATTATCTGGTTGGTTGGTAGATAATGCTTTTTGGCATTGAGCTCGCTATTGTATACAAATGTTTGTGCAGAAAGATACAAAATTAAAAATATAATAAAATATTAAAGCTGTCTGTTCAAAATACAAACTACGCGCACACTACAAGCGAGCAATTACAAGTTTTAACTTCAGCCAAACTTTTTATTTCATAAATTCTTTATACATATATATCTATCTAGCTGTGGCGTTGTTTTCTTTACTTCTATTCCTGCCATTTTAATTTTGTTTTGGTAAATTATTTATTTATTCATCCTTTATTATTATTTGTTTACTCGCAAATTTAATGAAAAACATTGTGTGTAACACAGGTGGTAGGTACGGAAATTACAACCTCGAGCCAGTAAAGATTTCGACCTTAGGCCTAAATAGCCTCGCATTAGTAATTTTCTCCTTACCAGCCGTAATACACCACGTACTTATAGTCTCTGTTGCCAGCTTTGAAACATTAAAAGGTTCTTAAGAGGTCTGTTTGCATTAACGACTATGTATTTATGTTTTTCTACCCAGCATTTCGTGTCAAGTGCTAAATTCCAAAACTGTGGCCTTATTACATTTAAACTTTGGGCTTGATTAAAACAGGTGGTTATTGCAGTCACTGATGTACTTACTTACCAACTGATATGACACATAATAAAAACTTTTGTATTGTATCTCTTCTACTAAAGCTAGCTAAGTTAAAATTTGGCTTGTTCTAATTTTATATTGATGGAGTTTATAAATAAACCTGTTAAAATTGATTAGCTTATGCAGGTAAAATAAATGTGAAAATGTAAAGTAGGCAATTCGATGATAGGATATATAAATAAAAGTCTGAAGTAAATTTTAAAAATGGATACGAAATGTCTATAAACTACTACCGTTTCGGAATCAAAGTGGCGTTCTAGGGAGAAGAAACGGCGAAAGAAACTCTCTAGCATACACTCTTTTGAATGTTTTATTAGAATAACAAAAATATCACAACTTGTACGAGATATAAAGTATCTACTCATTAAACCTTTGTTTCGAATGAAAACACAAATAAGCCTTTAAGCATTTCTTAGTTTCGTAATCTATTCACAAACTGCAAGAACAACAATTATAAGAACTTAAGGACCTTAATGACTGGTCCAGCCAAATGCCACAAAGAGCTAAAACTCTCAGCTAGGTATTACGTATGTAATATTAATTTAACATTTATACTATAAAAAAATATACATAATTAAAAATACACAATGAAATACCATCTCCTACAAAGTAGCTACATAATCAATTGTACTTAAGTGAAGTGTTTTAAATGGATGGATTCTCATTCAGTTTCGGCAGCGTCACTTTATACATTTTGTACACTATATACTTCCATTGCTTTTATTACGCAGCACCGTTATTACAATCAGTGGGCTTCAATTCGAATTCACAACTGCCCCGGCTCTCTCGAGCCAACCCTTTTATTTGTTGTGACACACAACATGATCGGGTGGGGCGGTCAGGTAGCAAACCAGAATCCCGCTATTTATATTTACATTTTACACATCATTCAATTAATAAATGTTAATAAGCAATCATTATTCATGTATTATATCAATTGATCAACTTTTTAAACATTGAATTTTATTAAAATTAATCAGACAAAGCACAATAATCTAACACAACTAGCAAAGCATAGCTGTAAATCGGAAGGTTTTCTGGGATTCAAAATAGTGTTCGTCATATTACAGTATTAGTTGTAGAAAACAACGTGGAAAGGGCCCCTGATTTAGAACGTTTAAGTGATATAGTAATTGCATTGAAGCTCCGTTTAGGGCTAATTTGATACATTTTTGTCATATATGTGATGTTCTTTGTAACTTTTTGGTGATATATAAGTGAATTTTTAAACACCCGTATCACTATAAAGTAATAAAGCAGCTACCCGAATGCTGATTTACAACCATTGAGTGTTCATGTAGTGATTCCTATTCCTTCTTATTACTATTCAATCACTGTTGTGTCGACTATCTATAAATTATGTAAGTCTGGAGACAAAATAATTGTTAAATTATTGTTCGTTTAATATTAATTTTGTAACCTGCAAGAATTTATTGTAATAAATAGTTCAATATCACTTGCGCTTCCATTTGTATTGATATTCTAGTAGAATAATAATGGTGATTTTTGCAAGCCTCTCATTAATTTTTTAATATTTAGCAAAATAAATAAAAATTAATCAGGAAATATTTTTAAGACTTCGATATATAACTGAATAGAGTTGCGGTTCCTCATATACAACCGATTTACAACATCTCGAAGCCATGATCTATTTCAGAGTTCCTCAAGACAAACCGTAAAACTCCAGGGTGTTATACTAAGCATAATTATGGTATACGTACCATCGTCAAGGTGTCGTACCATTTACCATAGTAGGTACTTCCATTATAGTAACTTTTTCGTAGTCTATAGAAACGAAGGAAACATTTAGATTCTAAGTTTGTGGTTTGATTTTGTATCATATCTTAGTAAAATAATTTTCTCTAAGAAATGTTTAAAAATTATTTAAGGTTTAATAGTTATAATTAGTAAGGTTCACTAGTTATTAACTGGACAAACTTTCAAGGATTTGTGTATTAACGATTCTCATCATCAAAAAATATTTTTTTTTTTCCTCGGTTTTTATTGTGGGGTGGGATAATAGATTTACTATTTGAATTGATAGACTCGTACTTATATACAATTCTTACAAGATAGTTAGGATCATAATTTCTAAGATGGTATCTAAGTTAGATGGGCTTTACCACGTATTAAGAATTGTTAGATTCTAAAAATTAATTCTTCATTATTACAGCCTAGTAAATATTTTTCATTTTTTCAGGACCTCTTGCACTTGCAACACGTCGTTTTTTACAACAAAGGGAAATTTATTTTTTTAATAAAGACCACTTCAAGTTGCTCAAAGGATTACAACGGCCGTGGTCAATGCCTCATTTTATCCTGTCGAAACAAAGTTTTGGTTGCGGAAGTTACTCTGATTATTCAAGATTGCCTCTTCATATTATAATTGACAAAAAAAATATTGTTAGGTTACTAAATGTAAATGATTTTTGATGTCGAGGCTGTCGCTACATGGCTATATATGATCATTACCCAGAAGAGGAATGTTGTTATTAACACTTTTAAAAAGATAATTGTAATCTCAATATGTTAATTAAACAATATATGTAATACCTTTAAACGAGCAATTCTCGTATGTATGTATAGAATCTCGGAAACGGCTTCAACGATTTTCATGAAATTTAGTATGCATGGGGTTTCGGGGGCGATAAATCGATCTAGCTAGGTTTCATTTTTAGAAAACGTCGTTTTATCCTTGTTTTTAGGCAATGATAAACTGAAAAATATGACTTTTCCTGACATCTATTGGCGAGTAGTAACACTGTTATTTTTACCACTTGACAATAGATAGCGTTACTAAGCAACCCTAAAGCTACTGACAATAGATGGCGTAGTTAAAAAAACGAGCAAAGCTCGGTCTTCACGTACTAAGTATAATACCACCAATCAAAAATAACATTAAATATTAAAATTTAAAAAAAGATTGTAAGAAATGTAAATTGGATTTTAATCATTGGTAGGTACATATTACTTTAGGTAAGTATGCTATTAGTATGTATTGCATGTATATCTACAGTCCGTGGGCCAGCTACGAAAACATCTATCAGAAAAATATTGTTTGGTACGGGTACGGAACCATTTTAGGGATTACCTGTACTGGATTGACTATGACTATGTTACCAGTGATATCTTAGCCTCGCAAAATACGTTTTACAACTTTTGAGTGTTTATTAAGGTGCAATTAGGACGAATTTAGCACAACTGTTAACGGGAGTGGCTTTAACGCAAATTTGTTGTATATTTGTTTAGCTGTGATAGTGATCATGTAAACATCAGTGTTATATTAGTTACTTGGGAGCCATAATAGTGTGGCTTGGTTTTATAACGGTACCATGAAAGCCTAATATACAATAACATAATAACGTTATCTAGTAACGACTGTTGTGAGTGTCAATTTACAACTGTGTTATAGGCGTTACCTATACAAAGTGGCGGAATAAACGTTTATGTGATATGTTAAAAGGAAGGATTCTTTTCTATATTCGATGAAAATAAATGGTTATTACCATGTATTATGTGGGGATGATTATCTACGATAAGTGTTGACTAATGTAATCAAGCTACATAACGTATTGAACGTACAAAATTTGATTTTTGCTCACAAAAATTGCTTCCGATGTATAACTTATTTATTTATTTCAATTTTCATAGCATCACAGCATTGCCAGTGACTTGTTCTGATAAGTTTTGAGATAATAGCACTATTTAGATAAGCTTTGCCCAGGGCATTCGCTTTGCTCGGACTTCCCCTATCCTTATGGCGGCCCCACATTAGTGCCGTGAATTCACGCCGTGAAATTCAAGTCGTGCCCTCCACATTCACGGGATGCTCACAGTCGTTCATCAAACCCGCCGTGAAATGGACGTAGAAGCTGCCGCTGCAATAACTTTGTTTGCTGTGGCAAGATATCACTACTTAGACGTCCAAAACAAGAAAGTTATTAGAAAGCGTTTAATTCTTTAATCTCAATATCCAATTGAGTACTAATCCGCCTCCAGGCATTTTTTGCCATTTTTATAGATAATGGTACGGAACCCTTCGTGCGCGAGTCCGACTCGCACTTGGCCGAGTTTTGTTTTTATCCTTATGATGCGGGTTTTTTGCATCCCACAGAATACTTTCCGAATGGTAATGCTCTAAAAAGAGCATTTCAGTTTCGTTATTCCAAAGGTTCAAGCTCGACTCCATTATAGAGCGCAGCGACTGCACACTTCCGTACTCGATTGTAGTCCGGAGTAAACTGGCACGGGGCCGTGAATGTGGATGTGTACGCCTGAGCGCCGCGTGAAGAGGCGCGAACCCCTTTGTCGCGGGATAAAATACCGACTCTGATCGGGGAACAGGCGTGAACCGGCGTGAACCCCGCGAAAACCATCCACATTCACGTTCACGCCTGTTCACGGAGCTTCACGGCACTAATGTGGAGCCGCCATTATAGTGATGGCATACCTAAACGAGTAAAGTTTGCAAAAAGTCCTGAGTACACTTTTTGACGTGAAAAATATATGTTATTGTTCAAACCTTAATTAAGTCGATTTGCTAATATTAAAATAAAATTGAATATTAAAACATAAAGCCCTTTCACAATCACCTATTGTAAGAAGTTTGTACTAATTCAGAAACCTTACACGGCGTGTGCACAACAACTTACCAACCACAGAATATTATAAGACTACCCAGTAGAAATGCGATGTAAGCACGGCGAGCGTGCCACGATCTTGAGCAGACGCTCAATTTACTCCGAAACTCGCGAATCTATCATTTAGTTGCTCGCGGATTACATCGCTGTGTGTAGCTACGCAAAAATATTTAAAATTCCTTCCCGTGCAGTAATTACTTGCAGAGCAAGAAGCCAGGTATCGAATATGTTAAAGGGAGGAATATCTTTTCATTGGTAAATAGAAGAATACATAATTATAAGCTTTTACATAATTATAAAGAAAATAACCTAAAAATCAAAATTGTCATTAATAAACAAAATCTTAAAGTATCATAATACATTACTGTCAATGTTCCTCGGAGTCGCAATAGGGACCGTATCTAGAAAGCAATGTACAAATGCCGTGAGTAACGGAGTCATATGATCGATGCGTGTCTTTCTGGTAGTGATGTTCTACGATATTTTATTGCTTTTATCGACATTTTTCAGTGTCTAGTTCAAATCAGAACTTAATGTTTTATAACACTGATTTACGTATCTACTGCCATTTTCATACTATTTTGCAATAATTATATTAAATAGGCCTGCGGTTTTGAAATTGCGAGTTTTATTAACCACTCTACTGAATATGTGTAAACTTTTATTGTTACACTTTTTAATGTCCGTAGCGAATTGGATAAAAGCGCTAAAATAGAACTCTTATAATTTTGTAATGTCAGTTCGTTCGTATGTTACAGTCTTTGCACCGATCCGGAAAAAAATGTATATAGGTGTCCTATGTAAACTGGCCTACAGTTTTGTAGTCAACTTGAGAAAAAAAAATCATACAGTTGTGTGAGGGTGTCGTTAAATAGGTCAGCAGAAAACATTGGTTGTTTCTGAGTAACTTATAGCGAGTTATTTGCTTTCAAAATAAAGTTGTACTAATTCAGAAACCTTCACCGGCGTGTGCAAAACAACTTACCAAAATTTGATTACCATACGAAATTTATTACAATCGATTTAACCTTATCGCGCGAGTCCGATTCACACTTGAATATCGGAAATTCCTTTCTTATCGGATGCATACGTTATACATAAAACACGCCCTACAAGTTTCAGGTCCCTACGATCAGCGGTTTAGGCTGTGCGTTGATCTGTCAGTCAGTCATTCAGCATTTTATATGTACACAAGCTTTTGCCAGCGGCTTCGCCCGCCCTAAATTTGGTTATCGGCATAGGATTCTTACGGCAACTCCTCAATTATAGAAAAAAACCTCCTCCCACTACATTCTCTCTCTCTCTTTCCCTCTGTCTCTCTCTCCCTCTCTCTCTTTCTCAAAAATAATTAATAATTAACTATTATAAATTAATTAGCTAATGGATTAACCTCGCGGTCTTGGTGCTCCATACACACTTTGAATCACCGTTTCGGGGGTGAGTTATGGAAAATCCTTTCTTAGCGAACTTCTACATCATAATAGCTATTGTGTGCTATATTTCAGCTCGGTCCTTCCAGTGGTTGGAGCTGTGCATTGATAGATCAGTCAGTCATTCAGTTAGTCATAGTTACCTTCTTTCGAGTAACGCTAACTTTAACCCGCGACTTTGTTAACGTAGAAGGGGAAAATATTTGTAAATAATACTCATTAATCACAATACAATCATGACTGCCCGCCGGCCTCGCACGTCATAAATGCGCGCGCAATACTTGATAATTATTTTGCTGCCACGTTATTTTAAAACTGCGATATCTCCTAAGATGTTCATTGAAATCGACTGATGAACAGGGCAATTTTGTTTAAAATTAAATGCTGGTGATGAAAAACGTATTTATTTGGATAAAGATTAATATCATGTTTATAAAAACACCTTCACAAACAATGCATTATTTTAGAACAAATATGGTTAGCATAAAAAAGGTTATAGTGAGTCAACCTTAAAATATAGACATATGCTGTCGCGGACTTTTTTTTAGAACTTTTATAGGGGAACAATTCTATCATACATCATTTTTGCGAAACTCTAACCGTTTACGGAGCGCACGCAGCGGAAGCTCTCAAAAGGATAAAAAACCCCGATTATGGAACGTTTTTCATTAGTACTCCGCTCCTATTTGTGTTAGCATGATGATATATAGCCTATAGCCTTCCTCGATAAATGGGCTATCCAACAGTGAAAGAATCTTTTAAATCAGACCAGTAGTTCCTGAGATTAGCGCGTTCAAACAAACAAACTCTTCAGCTTTATATATTAGTATAGATATTGGTTCATAGGGTTATATTTTATTTTATGTAGTAAAAAACTAGATTTCTTAAAGTTTAATAATAATTTGATCTAAGTATGTGTAGAGTATTAATTTTATTGTTAACAAAAATCTTATCTTTATACGCCAAATTTATCGATATGGATTTATCGACATAGCCTCTCCCTAACACTTTTCAAACTGACCCTGCCTATTCGTGATGGCTAAGACGCTCGGCTCTTTCAAAATTGCGAATGTATTGCGGCGATAGCGGTTCTAGTATTATTTGGGTACCATCGCACTTCTAATGACTTATAATGTTCTCGGTGACTTGTAATTACTTGAAACTTAGTGCGCGAGTCCGACTCGCACTTGACTCTTTTTTATTTTTCATTAAAACCTTGCCCTAACGACGCAACAAAAAATTTCTAATTTGGTGCAGTCGTTCGGAAGTTGTGGGAGTGACTAAGGGAAATAGGGATTAATTTTTCCGGTACTTTCTTGACAGAGTAAGGAGTATATAAAATGAATCCCTGTTTCCCTTGGTCACGCTACCACCGAACGACTACACCAAATAAGATAATTTGTGTAGCGTTCGTTATTGTATTACCGTCCAGGCTAAATAATACTTTAAAAAAAAAAATTTTTTGCAAGACCAGGCCGCTTTTTCTTGTATAAAAAATATACCACGGTCATCAAATACCACCTCAGTTTTTGTTATGTATAAATTTCCAAAAAATAAACAGGGAATTATAAACGTGTTTTTAACTTTTAATAGTATAATTATCATCGATATTAAAAAACTGGTTTTTAACATTTTACTCGTCAAATTTGAGGTTAGGTCAAATAATAATTATTATAAAAGTTATAATTTTTTCTATATAAAATCTAAAATAAATACTTTATAACACATACCTACAAATAAACACTTTTTAACTCCCCTTTCCGGTTAAATTCAGCTGTTTTATTTATTTTTCCCGAGTTTATTTATTTTTTCCATACGAAAAGCTAGTGCCGGTATTGCAACGTTTTTTTTTCTAAAAATAGTTTATTTTAGAGCTATTTTCCCTGGAAATATGACCAATCAAAGTTGCTAATATAGTAATGTACTTCTAAATAAATATACCGACAGAGAAAATCAATATTTTCAACGTGCGGTCACGTGCTTGCGACTTGTGTACGTGGAACTGTGTCTCTTTGTATGCTTCGATTGTGTAATATGTATTTGTACACTAGTCGAACCGGCACGCTTTTCTGGGGTAGGTATGCCATAGCCTTAAGAAAAAAATCTCAAGTTTATAACAAAAGTTTTAAAAAGTCAGAATCGATGCAAAGTCGGCGAAATTATAAGGCACATATTACGGACAAACGGACATGACAACACTCTGAGGGTTCCGTTTGAGCCATTTGACTATACCTTCTAGTTTTTGAACTATGCTTGAACGAGGTAGGCTTTCAGTCAAAATTATACGTTTATTATCCGTACCCTGTGGTCGAAATTCATTAACAAATTATTTATAGATGACTGAAGTATAATCATTGAACGACCTAAAACAATTCCAAAACGAGAATGGCACCGTAGTTTAATTCAAGCATATGTTCAGAGCCTATTTAGAGTCTCCATATTAGCTATCGGAGGCACGCTAAGGTCGCGAACGCACTGCCAAGCTACCCTTGTTTAACGCCTAGTGCCTAAGTATCCTAGCGACTCCACAGGTGTGTAGCTAGCTTCAACAAGCAAGGCCGTTAGCTAGGCGCATAGAGACTAGCCACGCAAGCTACCCCCAGTGCGGCTATCATGTTATCCTAACGACTCACCAGGTATATATCTAGCCTAGATCTAGGCAGCACTTTTAGCAGAAACGCGAATTAAAACTCAGAGATATACTCAACAAACAATAATAAACATATATAGCTTATGACTAGTATTTATGCGTTTTGAAGAGGAAAATAAGAATATCTTATGGCGGCGCTAGTGGACAGTATATAAAGCTTCGCTAGCGAGTATTATCTATGCAAAGTTATGAGGTTACACAGTTTGTTAATATATTTCTTTTTAAATATATGTAATCTTTTAAATAAAGATATAATCTTCTGCTATTAAATTCACTAAATATTCAATTGTAAGTCAGTATGCAATAAATTAATGACATTTCATAAATCCTAACTAATATACATTTGTGAAAGTGTCTTTGTTTGTTTGTTATTGCTTCAGTTCGTTATTGTTGAAGGGACGGAGAAGGACATAGGCTACTTTTATCCCGGAAAATGTAAAAGTTCCCGCAGGAATAACTATCACCTACTTGTTTGTTTGTTTATGCTTAATGTCGCTATAGAACAGTCAATTAAATTTCACGTTGAGAAACTATAGCAAACTGCCTCTCTATAATCAAGGAGTTGCCGTAAAAATGCTACGTCAATAACCAAATACAGCGCAAGCTTACTATAACAAACAGCGTAGTCATATAGGAATCTTATAGCATTGATTGAAACTAAACAATTGTAACTAGTACATTTTTTAAAATGTTAAAAACCGGTTGCTGCTTTTGACAGAGCTTAGCACTGTACGTTACATTTACTTTATCGCGTTTAATTTATGAAAGCGTAGCGCGCTACGAGAACTACGAATGCGTAGTACTTCGCTACGACAAGCATAAAATAAACCGAATTTATTCGAGTTCTGGAGAAAAAAGTTTGAGCTTATTATTTAATTTTTTTTAATTACTTATTTATAGTATATTTTAACCAAACTAACTATAATCCAGTTAAATTGGTTCCTTATACGATACACATGTGTTAAATAAAATGTTTTTAGTATTAAGTTTGTCTTAATCGAATAAATCTGACGTGAGGAACAAATTCTACCACATCTCACCAAGGGGGTCCGAATAATAAAAAAAACCTCACGTATTTCATTCATGCCCCATTAATAGATTTGAAATGCAACTCTGCTTTCATTGCAATTCACTCTACAATAAGTGATGACGAATAAACAACACAGAATCGCTTTTTATTATTTAATCAATCGTATAGTTCAAGTAAAAAATCGTATTTCTTTTATATAAAGGATAAATTATATGTAGATATGCAGACAACACTGACTCTGAGCTACCAAGTTTTTAATATAAAAGCGCGTGTTAACAGTAGGTATAGTAGTGTCGTTGTTAGTACGTAAGTAGTTACGCCGGGTGTACTACGTGCAGTGGTGCGACTGTACTTCATTCAGGACATGAGACGTCGGAAGCTGGGCCCAGATCAATCGCAGCGCCCCTTTTCCCCCTCACCACCCCTCCAGGATCCAAGGATATCAAACACCAGAGCTCATCCATCATTTGGCTTCAGTCAGTGTTCGACAGCCAAGCGACTCGGACGCGGCTAATGCTTTTGGCAACCAATTCGAACGAACTCAGGTATGCAGTGTGTTAAAAATATAATCGAACTCTATTGAGTGCTGCAATTAATTCTCTTTCATTTTTAAGTGGTAAGTTATTTTAATTTTATATCCATATTTCAATAATATTTATGTTTGTTTTTCATGTTGTTTTTGTTTGGGAAAAAGGCGTAAGAAATGTAAAAATTCTCGTTTTATAAGAAAAATACTGCTCTAAATGATGTTCGTGTTTAAACGACTGTAAGTGGTTGATAACAACTCTTAACATCATCAAAGTCGAATGGGTGCTTCAATCGTAAACTGCGAACGACAGATTAGGCAGTTTCTAATGTTACGAAAGAATATTGTGGAACTTCCCGATTGTTCTTTCGTATTCATTTAGAGAGATTTATGAAAAGATTTTTTGTAAATAAATTTAATGTTATTTATTACCTACAAATCTCAAGGAAAACAAAAAATATGTTTTGTAATAAAAAGTAAATAAATCCGAGAGCGCGTCTTACTTGCACATAAAGACGCTTTTTGACATTACAACCCCCAAATAAGAATAAACATTTCGTATGAACTGTTTTATTCAACTGTTTAATTTTTTATATTTTAAGTTTTATGTTTTGAGTTTTATATTTACTGTTTTATAATTCTTATAAGGATGTTATAAATATGGTAACAATTGAAAAAAGATTGTCGTAGATGACAGCTGCAACCAACCTTGAAATTTAATATTTCGAAACGAGTCCTTGAAATAAAGTTTCAATAAAGAGCCTAGTAAAAATACCATTTACAAGGAGATTAGCAACAAATAATGTTGAATCAACTTTTCTGTAAGGATCACCTAATATCTACACCCTAACAAAAGTGACCTAAAAAGAGCGTTTTTGTAAAATATTAAATAATTTGAAATGTTAATGCGTAATGCATCTATTTAATTTACATAGATATGCATGCACTTGGCTTCGTAATAAAAAAAAAAACAATACCTATTGTATTGGCATACTGGTCGTAATAATTGGTTTTTAGTAATTTTTGGCGATCATAAAGAAAAACTAAAATATTTTTTTTAAATTTTTTTTTGCACAAACTAAAGTTTACAGTGGCGAGCTTAGTGCCATGCGGCATTCTCTCCTAGCTAACCATAAGCGTAAAATATAATGTTAATGGCGGTGCAATAAAACTAGGTTTAACTAACTAGCAGATAAGTAAAAAAAAGAATAAATAGTTAAAATTAAACCTATGCCAATACTATGATGTTTGTACTGATAAATTGGGATATTTATATAAACACATACATAGACATACATATACATATACACATATAATGATATATAGGTACTTACATGTATATTAGATAAATGTACTATATTAAATTAATAAAAAAAATGTGTTTTTAATAAAAATTTTGCTCTTCGATATTTTCGAATCTTAGAAAGAAGTTTTCAAAACAGATAAGTTAGGTGAATAAGCAAATCTGTGTGATTTTTTTATTTATACTCATGTATATATGTAAGCTTCTTTTCTTTTTTAAATAGTTTGTATATACGATGTGGTTACTATTATTAGTGTTTGAGTATAGCAACTCTTAATTTGTTAAGAGGGCATGTCCTCAATATTATGTCGGTTGCTTCGCCTTGACAGTGAACGGAAGAGCTTGTTGTCGCAAATTGCGTTCGCTAGGGTTCGTTACCGCTAATTCGGTTTTCTCCTTGACTTACCAAAGATTTTGTGCTTTTCAGAGTTTTTGCCGCAGGCTTTTGTTATGCATTGATTAATTTCAGCTTAATTTTTTTTTTGCAAAATCGAGATTTATATGTTATATAGCGTTCTTCAATAAATCTTTATATACCTATACGATTTTTGAAAAAAATGTAAAGCTTTTAACTTTTTTATACTATAATATGTACGTATGTTCTTCGAACACGGCTCTAACGATTTGTATGACATTTTTGCATTTATATAGGGTTTTGCTTTTTAAGTCTCCCTACGCATATAGTTGTATTTTTTTTAAAACGCTATTTTAAAAAAAAACACGATATTCAAAAAAGCAAAGAAAAACTAGCAAATCTTCTTCTCCCTGGTATATATTATTATCCATCTATACATATAAAATGCTTTGTCCGGAATGACTGACGGATCAACGCACAGCCTAAACCGCTGATCGTAGAGACATGAAACTTGGAGGGTGTGTTCTTTGTATGACGTAGGCATCCGATAAGAAAGGATTTTCCGAAATTCTACCCCTGAGGGTTGAAAAAGGGGGGCAAAGTTAGTATGGGACAACGTGATTCCTTGGTCCAATCTTCTTCAAATTGTGCACAAACCTTTTTTTAACTGATGGAATACGTGTTTCGTATTTTATTTAAATTCAGTAACGAGGTTAAAAGGGGTAGAAAGTTATTTTGGCGGTGATTTGCTTTGAAGTTGATATCAATACTCCTTAGTGTCTGTGTATTTAAATTACATTTTATTCTGACACAAGTTTTGAAAACACAATCCGATTTTATTCAAAAAAAGGTTGAAAACACTTAAAAACATAAGCAAATACTTTTTAAAATTGGAATGTCTCGAAAGTCACCGTACTATATTAGTACCTCATTTGTAGGTTTCTAAGCTTAAAGAGGTTATGCACTTTTTAGGTGTTTGATTTTTTGTATATATTAATACTTATAGTTTTCTTTTTCTACCTATGCTTTCTCCTGAATGACTGACTGACGGATTAACGCACAGCCTTAACCACTGATCGTAGTGACCTGAAACTTGGAGGGTGTGTTCTTTGTATGACGTCGGCATCCGATAAGAAAGGGTTTTCCGAAAGATTCAAGTGCGAGTCGGAATCGCGCAAGGCAAGTTGTTATACACACGCCGGGGAATGTTTCTGAGAAAGAAAAAAAAAGGGTCAAGTGCGAGTCGGACTCGCGCACTAAGGTTACACCGATCGTAATGAAATTTTGGTAAGTTTTTATGCACGCCGGGAAAGGTTTCTTAGAAAGAAAAAAAAGCGTCAAGTGCGAGTCAGACAGGGTCAAGTGCGAGTCGGACTCGCGCAATAAGGGTAAATCGATTGTAATGTAATTTTGGTAAGTCGTTATGCACACGCCAGGAATGTTACTGAGAAAGAAAGAAATGGTCAAGTGGAAGTTGGACTTGCGCAATGAGGGTAAATCGATTTTAATGAAATTTTGGTAAGTTGTTATGCATACGCGGGGGATGGTTTCGGAATTAGTACAAACCTTTCACAATAGGTTGGTGCGGCAGTTGTTTTAAAACTAGGAACAACGTTCGCCGGGTCAGCTTAATACTATACTAAAACAACAAGGCGGATTTGTATGCCTTGCTAGGCTAGTCTAACCCTTGCAAGTTACAAATGCCACAGAGTAAGTAATAGTACTAACACAAGGCTCGCGCTCCGCTACCGCGTCCCGGGTATTTTAGTAATTTTTTTCCTCATGGCTGCAGTCTCACTGTTTTATTACATTTAATTTTAGTAGTAATAAGTATTGATTTCAGATAGTTTTTAAAAATTGCTGATAAAAGATTTTAAATATATTATTTTTATTATATTCGAAAACACTTGTAGTTTACCGTGTTTAAATATAGTTTTCTTTCAGTTGCAATTCAGTAAAAAAAACACAAGTTTTCTTCAGATGAAAATAACGGAAAATTGGTACAATTAAAGCATCTTAATTAAGGGGATGGCATACCCAAATGAGCTAAGTTTGCAAGAATGTGATTAATTTTGTTATAGTCCTCAGTACACTCAGATTTGCTAATATTGTAATAAATTAATTAATAATAAATAAATTGATAATACAGTAAGAAAAAAAAAATTATGATACTATTTTTGGGCTTTGATTCAAATTGTTTGGAAAACTAAGAGTCAGCTCAGACCGAGACGCGACGCAACGGCTACAAGATGCGTCCCGCGGCGCATCCTTATGTCGCTTCATGTCGCGTCCTTACGTCGCGCGGCGCCTCTTCAAGCCTCTTTACGTCGCGTCTCGGTATGAGCCGACCCTTAGAGTGTTATTTTCTTGATTCTTATTTCATGAAATATATATATTAATCCAAGTTAATTTGCTAGTTTTATGGTTTTAAAAAACCGAGAAAATCAAGGTTTTTGAACGTGCGGTTAATATGGTTAACATTTCTCTGTAGTAAATGTTTTAAAAGTTCGATTACCCCTTGTGACTAAAATCTTATCACATATCTGTTACAAAATTGGCTTTCCTGTAAGACGCGACTAATGGCAAATCTATTTTTTTTGAGATAGTTCTATGAAGAATATTAGAATAAATTTAATGTCAACAGTTCCATTAACTTATGCCTAATAGTTTTCATATTTTTAAGGAGACCGAACGATTTTTATTTTTGTCAAAATGGGTCCCATATGTAATAAGATTTTCGTCACAATGAGTGATCGACTTTTAAAAAAACATTTACTACAGAGAAATGGTAGCCATATTCAAATATTGGTTCTGATCACATTTACCTTAAAAGGTTTAATTTATTTGTGATGTCAGTGTTTTTCGTAAAAAGGTTTAGTTTTCTTAATTAAGATGCCTTCTTTAATGGTTTAAATTTTTCGTTATTTTTATCAAAAGAAAACTTTTTTACTAAATTGCAACTGAAAATGAACTATGTATATTTAAACGAGTAAACGGTAAACTAGTGTTCTGTGATGTATTAAAAAAAAATACATTTGAAATCTTTTACGAATAAGATTATTAAAATTAAAAAAAGATGAGGTCCAAAGAAGAATCTAAGATATCTGTGTCTGGAGGCATGTGGCTACTAGAACTTCAATCTTGTAATATGCAATCCATCATTGTTTGGGGTACCTTAGACGTTGTTCACCAAGTTCACATTGTTTTTAGCTTCTGCACATCAATGGAAAATTGTAACTGATCACTTAGAATTATAATTATAAGTGTCATAAATCTCCACTGTTGGGGCACTGGCGTACCCTTACATTGGGCGAGGGTAACTTCTGTTTTTAAACCAGTATTATATACTACTAGACTTTGCCAGCGGCTCCGCCCGCCCTTTTTTTAAGGAATTCGGTTATCGGCGTAGAACTCCTTAATTATACTAATGAAGTTTGCTATAGCAAGCTATAGCTACATCTATTGTTCTTTAAACTCTGTTATAGTTATTCCTGCTGGAACTTTTGCCGAAGAAGCCTATATGCTTTTCCAGGACCTAACCTATGTGTATGCCAAGTTTCATTCCGATGCGTCCAGTGGTTAAAGCGTGATTGAGTAACAAACATCCATCCAGACATACAAACTTTCACATTTATAATATTAGTAGGATAAAAGAACTCAATGAAATAAGCTGGAAGTTTCTCGTCTCGTAAACGTAGTTTCCACACTATTTTAGACTTTTTAAAAATCTTGAGATTGGACTAGATTTAGGGGGACCTCTTTACAATTTGTTAAGAAATTTGCAGCTGCAGAGTGAAGACATCCCATGGCACTTTAATTAATTTTGCTACTGACACTCAGAAAAACTGATGTTCGAATATCTCGTGAGGGTAAAGAATTTTAGTTTCATAGTTTTATAGATTGTTTGGTATGTGATACTTTCTGTAATTAATGACGTTAATAAGTCTGTGCTATCAAAACACATGGGGCTTTACATGGTCTTTACCGACACCAACTGTGAATCTGTGGCTATAAATTCTTGCAAAAAAGAATGTTTATAGAACTCTCTGGCGGTAATAACGCGCCTATTCTTCAAGTATGTATAAGAACTGTCAATTCAAAATATGAACTACGCGCACACTACAAGTGAGCAATTACAACTTTTAACTTCAGCCAAAACTTTTTAATTCCTAAATTCTTTAGAAATCCAGCGCCATCTGGCGGTGGCGTTGTTTTCTCTACTTCTATTCCCGCCATTTTAATTGTGTTTTGGTCAGTTTATTTATTTGTTCACCTTATATTTTTATTTATTTACTCGCAAATGTAATGAAAAACATTGTGTGTTACACATGTGTCACGGAAATTACAATATTTTGTCCTTACCACCCTTAATACGTAATGTTCTATTAATTTAATGTTTAAAATAGAGCTTTTATACCCGTTCGACCTAACCTTGACTTCGCCTTTTCTGTGAACAGAGTGAATGTGACTAAGAATGAATGAGTTTCTAATCAAGTGATAGGTTATTCTTACATTCTGACTGACATACGTTCAACTGAACTCTTTAATTTATTCTTTGCTCAAACCACTATAACAACTTCTTTCCCTTTCCAGTGATTTTGAATAGCATATTTTTTTCTATTCACTAACAATCACACATACTTTTCAATGCAGTTGGAATTGAGGCCAATATCTTTAACTTTTTAGCAAGGTTGTAAATATTGTTTGCTATCTAAGGTAAAAAAATATAAAAAAAAATAATGATTAAAAAAAGGGTTAAAGCAGGACCACACGGAGCAGAGATTGTCATATACACTAAGCTTAAAAACCTAAAAATGCCGTTTTCCATCACATTGCCGAAGTTGTCGATTTAATAAACAGAAAATCATTTAAACCTTATTTATATTTTGCACGAAAGATAATGTTAAATTTTCAATTTATTATTTTTTTAATAATTAAAAAATCTTTGAAATTTGTATTATGTACGGAGCCCTCGATGTAAAAATATTACTCAGACTTAACTATATCAAAAAAGAATAAAATTTTTGTAATAAGTAGCCTTGTTGGGGCTCTAGCTATTCATTTTGCTTAGATCTGTAGCTTAAGACTATTACTAGACTGTACTACTAATTGCAATTAGGAGTTTTGCGCCTACAAATCCGTAGGCGCTGCTTGTTAAGTCATAAATATTAGCATTAAATCAATTTACATTCTTAGATAGGGCTTTTTTTTCAAAACGGACTATGCAGTTGGCTGATGCAGCCTTAACTGCTTCACCGGGCTTTTGGTGCGAGACATTGAAGGAGTCTCAGCCCATATAGCGCCCATCGCTCAAGGGCTCCCCGCTGGGGCTTCGGCTTGGGTTGTCGCTCTTGGGGTCGTCGCTTCGACCAGCTTGAGGCAGGGTATTATTTAATCATTCTATGAATGATATAAAATCTTACAAATAATAAAACATGTCTGTCGTCTTCTTACTACAAATAGTAAAGAGGTGTCGACAAAAGATAATACAATGTAATGGTTTTTAGGGTTTCGTAGCTGTGTATGGTGAAAACAAAACCCTTATACATAGTTTTGTCCAGTGTTTTCTCGTGTTCCCACTGCAGTTTACTTCTTCTTTAAGTAAGTTTCTGCACCTCTGTACAGAGCTGTGTACATTGCTAGGGATCTAATAGTTATTATTTGTATTAGATTTTATATTTATATGCAAATTGTGCCTGGCTCCGCGTGTTTTACTGCGTTCATAGCTAAGGCGGTTATAGATGATGAAAAATGAGTCTTTTTTTTTAGTATTTTTCAATAATCATGTCCGACCGTATGTCACAGCTTTATAATTTTTCCGTCTTTGCATCGATTCTGATGCAAATTTACAGAGAGCTGTCATATATAAACAGCCATACAGTTTTCTTATAAATTTTTGAAGATATGGGTAGCTATCAATGCATTGAACGCACTTCCCTGCGTGGAGTGTCTTTAGACAGGTCTTAAAAAACGTATTGAATGCATCAAAGATTTTTCTGCTTTAAAATTTTATATTTTGCGAGTTATTGATTTCCAAAGTTAAATATTTGGATAGTCGCTCTAAGTTTAAAATCAAGTGTAAATAAAAACTTCCAACGCAAAATTGTTTTAAATAAAATCCGTTCAAATTTTTTTTAGAAATCCGAAATAATTCTCGTTCTACAGAACTCTAACTTAATACGTACGTCACGCACAGTCTGTAAGTCTGTCCGCGGCTTAGATAAGAGACCATTAGTACTAGAAAGCTGTATTTTGGCGTGGGTATTCATATAAGGCAGGCCGACAAAGTAGTAAGAAAAAAAATTGCGTGGATTATAAGGAATGTTTTTTTTCTCATCTACCTCATAGTGTAGAGTATCGTTGGACAGCTCGTTTAAAAATATTGAAGGTGTGTGAAAACCATTTTTCAATAGCTATGTGTTTTATTTAGAGCCCAGTAACACCCTCGCACTGCCAGCTAAATGGCTGTTTTTAGGTGTGTGAAAAAAATCATGGGAGTAGCATGTATAACGAAATTAAAAGGAAAACTATTAAAGCCAATAAGGCTTTACAACTAAATGAGTAGGTAATAGTGGACCAAAAAAAAAAGTCGGAAAAGTATAAATTTTGTACAAGTTGCATTAAAAGATACTTAGATGAAGTAAAATAATAGAAAAATAAAATTATAACATTCAACTGGCTCAAACTTAATAATTTAGTTGCTCCATCATAAAAACAGCAACACATACAAGCTTCAATCTTGTAGTGATCATAATGTGTGTGAGCTCTAAAGTTAAACAACAAATAATAAAATCTGGCCAAGTGTGAGACAGGCCCTAGCCATTTTCCATCTTAAATCACCAGCACCATCACATTACAGCGCCATCTAGCTATTATTATAAACGAAACAGTAACTCATTTCTTTGTTGGAATCATTATTCAAAGTTAAGCAACATCGGGCTTGGTCAGTAATTGGATGGGTGACCGCTCAACGGCACAGTTTTCTACGGCACAAATATGCACTTTAAAGCCTAAATATTGCGCAAATGCATCGCTGAATCGAAAAATGGTTTTCACAAATCCGCAACATTTTCAAACGAGCTATCCAACAACACCCCACACTATGGGGTAGACGAGAAAAAAATATTCATATTCACTTTACGTGTACCATATTTTTTTTTAAATTTTAATCTACAACTTTGTCACCTTAATTATTATACATATATACTCAAGCCTAGCTTTCTAGTACTAATTGTCTCTGAGCTAAGCCACGGACAGACAAAAGGATGGACATGGCGAAACTATAAGGGTTCCTTGTTGAATATAGAACCCTAAAAATTAAGCATTCAGAAAAATCGCTTTACGTAATTAATGGACGCCTCCTTTCTAACATCATTATAATATCTGTCTATATACTATCCAAACTACTTGGCGCAGAGTTGAAGGGAAGGAAAAGAAATGCCCACGGCTACTTTTTACCATCGCACCGCTCGCCATCGGCAGAGAATTCATTCTCACACTTTAGAACCAAAATACATAGTACAGTGCGGTTTCAGAGAAACTTCCTCCCGCGTACGCTTGGGTTGTTGTGAACTGAGCTCCCTACCGAGGTTTTCTCTAAGGACTACAGTATGGGGTTCTTCAAGAAAGCAGTTATTAGACTCTTGAAGGGTCGGCAACGCGCGAGTGATATCCCTGGTGTTTCAAGCGTCCATTGGCTACGGTGACCACTTACCATCAGGCAGACCGTAAGCTTGTTTGCTACCATAGTGGTATATAAAAAGAAAATCTTTTTCAAAAATTTCTTTAATTTTAAAATTCTTAATTAATTTTAAAATTAACTATAATTAACATGTGTGTTAGTATTGAATCGAGGTAAAACTGTCTCCCATACATAAATAAATCATCTCCTTTACCTAAAACTTAAGCAGACTGTATATTTTGAAAGTGCTCCTTTGTTGTCGGTCTCTGTCTGTCCTACGAGCTTTGTGCCCTGCCCATGTTCATAGCCACTATAGCTTACTATGGCTTTGACCTTTTTTCTAGACATTTTAAAACTTTTAAAGTCTCCTTCAAGTCAAGTAAAAAAAAATTTTTCATCTCGTCTAAAACATTATGTCCCTCCTACAGTACTCTTGTGCCGTAATTAAGTCACTGAACATCGTAGCGACACGTACGTGGACTGCCCTGCGGTGTAAAAATATTACCGTGGGAACTTCGATTCGGTATAAAACCACCATACCAAAAATCAGATCAATTGGATACTCCGTTGCAACGAAAAGCGATAACAACCAAACACACATACTTTTGCATTTACAAGGATTGTAGTCTTGAGTTATTATTATGTAGTTAAAATGCGATTGGGTTCTGCCTACAGCCCAGTAAAATTAGTATGTTAAATTATGCATTTATGGCTCCCTCCAAGTTAAAGAAAACACTATTTACAGTATACTATTTGTAAACAAATGTTTTCTAAAAAGAATGAAAATAGTACATACATACGTCATTTTTCATCTTGAGATATAGGTTATTACACAAGAGTTTACTCCTCATCTTCGCGGACATGGAAGCAGGACAAGAAGGGATTAGCAACTGGTTGGAAGCTTCATATTCTGTCTGAAGTACTAGCTTAGTAGCTTCACGAAAAAGTGAATTTTAATTTCTCTTTTTATGAACAAACGGCATTGTTTTTCAGAATTGTACTACGAGTATTTAAACGCACTTTAAAAAAGTAGGTTTTTAAGCAGACTCATCTATGCCAGAATTTGAATCTTTTTTTTTTACCAAATCTGTTTTTATCTGTGTGGCACACGCGATCGTTTAACAGTCTAAAACTCCCATCAATTACAACCTCTATCGATTACAAACGTAAACAGTCTGTGACAAACGGATTCGATATAGGCATATCAAACCAACGACCCTCTATTCTATGCTTCTGGCTGCGGTCATATTAAATAAACAGGATAAAATACACACTTTTTCATACCTTTAAAAGAAAAATCGTATAGGTAATATTATATAGTATTGTACTAAGGTTCTTCAGGTTATTTTAATGTAAATTAAAATGTAAATAAAGAAAAAACGTACATATTAATTTATATATTTTGTGATATATTAACTGGATAACCTTAAAGAATTGGAATTCAAAAGGAAAGTTTGTATTCCCACAAAAGAGGTTGCTATCTGCAACATCCTCCAAACACACAAAAAAAAGGAACATTCACTAATGTTAGATAAAACAAAATATCACTTTCATTCAGAAGTAAATAAAAATAAGTGATGCGGAGAATTAACTTTTTCTTGAATTGTTTAAGAAAAGTTCTTTCAAAGTATCAAAGTACTTTCTTCGTTTGTTACCTCTTAAGGATACAATCTTTGTAGTGGTCAGATTCTTTCTCCTTTTATTAGTTAATTATTTTTGCAACCCGGGTATGACCATCAGCCAGGACCAGTAAATAACTCAAATGTCACCCTAATGGCCAGTGTACCATTCACCCAGTGTATCTCAAACGAGATAGTAATAGTTTAAAATTCGCACTTGAAAATTTTTATCCGTTTGGCCCAACAATGATTTTGAGTTTTATATGCCTGCTCTACATGATCGTTCAACAGTCTAATAGTCCAGGGCGAGCTGGCTGAGGGCACGAGTTCCTATCACATTCAATTCGTTTCGTGTAGTGACTTAAAGAAAACAATTTTGTATGAAAACAATAAACTGCGCCATCTGTTGGCGATATTAGAACTATCTTAATCATACAAAATCGTAGCTTTGCGTCGCCTCACGTTCTATTTCGTATACTCACATGCAAAGCCCTCTGGGCACATTTACAGCCACTGAAATGCTGGCGCACCAACACGACCCAACACAACCCAACGTCGTGAAACATTTATGAACTACCTTTCTACACGAGGAAAGTTGGACAAACTCTTGGACTATTGGACGATCGTGTAGTAGCGGCAATATGCTTGGTAAAAAATTGCTTGCTTCGTTCGTATGTTCGTAAAAAATGGATAAACCAAAGTCTGTGCTAATTTTTTATGTTTGTTTTTGTTTGACAAAGACAACACCATCACCGAGATTACATGTAATGTATGCGTTTGGCAAATCCTTTCTAAAAGCTTGATCGGAAAACGTCATTAAACCTAAAATAAAATCTCTATAATTTTCAAAAATATTAAAAATTTTAAAGTTCCAAATTTACGTTTAACAGTATTTTTTTATTATCATTATTTAACAGTATTGTGATTAGTTTGTAAAGCTAGTTGTAGTTTATTTAGTTGACGATTCGAAAGTGTTTTTAGTAACCCATTTGAATAAAAAGATTTTTGATTTGATTTGATTTGATATGTAAGTTTTATTTAATATGCGGGATATACCTTTGATTACTAAGAATAAGTTTCTTCTTAAGTTCAATAAGAAATGATATGTATTCATGTAGCACTGGCGCGCTCAATAAATGAAGAGTCTTTGGATACTATCTGAATGTTGGGAGCGACAGACTTAAAATTAGAAAAAATGTCATGCTTTTTTACCCGACTGCGGCAAAACCCAAAAGGAGAGTTATGTGTTTGACCTGTATGTGTGTCCGACTCTATGTTCCCTCGTAACTACTAAACGGCTAAACTGATTTTAATAAATAATACGTGGTTACATTCGTCTTAACCACTAGAGTGTCAAAGGCTATATTAAAATGCTCGTATCAAAATTTTATACTATCATCAACATAAAAGGCGTTTCACTAGTTCCAAATTAACACCAATTATTATTTTATTACCAAAAGTTAAAGTTTTAAATTCACAACATTAATAAGGGACGACCTCGGAATATCTACCCTTTTGACTAAAAAAAAGAATTTTGCAATTTCGACTACACAACATGTTAGGTAAAGGGTGTATACTCCCGTTACCTACGTGTGCACCATGTTTTATTTGAATATTATGCCGATGTCAGAAGGTGGAAATTGTGAACTGTGTAAATTGACCAATTTCCATACAAACTTATTACACTTACACTTATTTTTTGCACAACCCTTACTTTTAATCAAATATGACTTACGCGCCGTGGCATAAAAACTCTCTTCGGTATATATATGAGAGCCTAGTACTTTAGCGTATCCGCGCACGGGGCGCGTGAAAATGCAAACTTTAATAACTAAACCAAAAAAAAACTAATTGTAACTTACAGGCTTACGCATCTGTCCACACACGACGACATTCATGACGATCACAAAAGCACAGTATCCACGTATGTCATCTTTGATCCACAGTCACTATGCATCAATTCTTTCGTCTGTCCATCACTGTCGACAGTCTCCCAAACTCTGCAGTGGTTGACTACTTCAAGGACTAAACCACCGCGTCGGCTGCTGGTAGTAGGATCCCCTTCGAGATCTTGGCCTCCCTTCGCTATCACGTTTGTGAAGCCTGTGTGAAAACAGCGTAATCTTGGGATACGCTGGTCTGCCGGTCACGTCCCGCTCTACCTTACGCACATGTATGTTGTAAAACACTAAATCACTGTACTTTGTTACGATAGAAATCATATCACTGAATTTGACACTCAACATGTACGCACAAGATAGAAAAACACTACTGACCTTATTTAATTCGATTATCGGCATTTGCACTACATACATTGATTTAAAAATACCTATTCCCTCGAGTAAAGAATTCTCCTGGAATTTTAAATACTTAATGAAGTAAAATAACAATAAACGACTAGTAGGTATTTCGTTTATTTACCTAATAATTTAAGGATATTTCTTAGGGACCCATATAAATACTTAAGTTCCTACTGATTTTTGCTTAAGCGCTAGTCGCATTAACTGTGAAGTTTCATGAACGACGTTGCGCTGCAAATCGAGCATAATATGCCGATTAATCCAAAATCAACAAAAATTACAAAAGTGGGAAAAGACATGCTACAAAACAAAAATGACACAAAATAAAAAAAAAACCTAAAATAAATTGTAATTAATTACTAGTAGTAATTACATTAAAAAGTTGTCAATATTCTGAAACTAAACTATTTTTTAATGAGTTAAATTGGTATTGTATTGACATATGAGCACGCTTAAACTGACTCCACAAGTAGTAGTTTGGGAGTTTTTTGGTTGCTTGCTTATCTTGGCTTAAGTCGGTGAAGGTTAATTGTGTAAAAGTTAAAGTAAAGGATAGAGTTTTTATCCATTTGTGATTGACGCAAATAAATCTAGAAATCTTCTTACCTACTTACCAATTTAGGTATTAAAAAAAACAACTATTTATACCTACCTAAAAAGGTAAAGTACCTTTTACTTTTAATATTCTGTGCCTTTACACATAACACAATGACTTACCTTCTTGTAATTTTTCCACATATTTTTTTTGTGCCGGTAACATTCGCATAGAAAGGTGACTCCCGATAATTAGGGTGCCGTTTTCGCTTTATTTGACCTTATTTGAAAATACTAGCTCTTGTTTATGCAACCCTAGTACGTAAAGTTTAGTTTTTGATGATTATATGATATTTGCACTAATAAGGTATGTATGTATGTTTTTTCTTTACCCTGAGGCTTTGTAATGAATGTATGTAAAGGAATGCATTTCATAGTCATGTCTGACATAAAAACTAGTTTGTTTTTGACTTTATTTGAATAATAGGTACCTATCTAGGTAAAAAATTGCAAGTAGGTAAAACTACCTATCAAAATATTATTTTTTTAAATGTTTGATAACAGGTATTTACCTACCTACGTCCGCAGGCATTAAGTCATGGTAGACTAAGTATAGCCTAAAATTCCG
Organism: Apoda limacodes; assembly: GCA_946406115.1. Classification (NCBI taxonomy): domain Eukaryota; kingdom Metazoa; phylum Arthropoda; class Insecta; order Lepidoptera; family Limacodidae; genus Apoda; species Apoda limacodes. Next base: position 19,825,640 of record OX291541.1, on the reverse strand, counting down.
TGAACAAAGAAAGGTCTGTGTCCTGTGTGGACCCAAAGAAACAGGCAAATCCACATAAATTACTTGCGTAGCAACAGATATACTCTGTTAGTACACGGAAATACGTAAATTAATTTATATTTATAATTTAATTCCCCGAAAATTAGGGTACCTTTGTCAGCTTTATTTGACCTTACTCAAAAATACTAGTTGTTATTTATGCAGTCTTAGTACGTAAATACGCCTAAGTTTAGTTTTTTTACTGAATATAATGACTTTTTGCACTGAGATGAATGAAGTTAAAGAAGGATTGAATTGTTTGGGGTTATTAGTGGTTGGTTACTTGAAAAGAAATGAAATCATAGTATTTATGGATAGTTATGTCTAATAATAAAATTAGTTTGTCTTCGACTGAATTTGAATTGTTGTTATCTGTAGGCATCAAAATAATATTTATAATATCGCAAAATCGCATACATTACTTGACTACACAAAAATACAGAACCCTTCATAATTTTATTTTAGAAAGAGAGAAAATTCTTGCTACTTCTTTTAATTTTACTAGTGTATGAGTATGTTGAGTGTATGTGTGAGTGAGAGTTGAGACACACTCAAAGAGTTGGGCCGCAGAGGGGCAAACATTTTAAGGTAATAATTTAGTATCTCATCTGTGCCTACAGTTCACACAACATACTTTTTCTTATTGCTCAAATTTAGGACATGGGTACCTAACTAGTTGTTATCACTGCAGTTACTGTCGAACGTCAATAGTTTGAAAATAAGAACAGACTTTTTTGATTTTACGTATTAATACGTAAGATAATAAGTTAGTCATAAATTATGTGTTAAAATCTAAAATTGTTATTTAATAATTTATTTAAAACCAAATATAATTTTTAAACCAAAAATAAATACGATAAAAATAAAATAAGAATTGCAGAATTGATTTATCGCTTCGCCAGAATGACAGTAGGTAGAAATAAAGTAATTAGAACCATCTATCTGTATTTTTATTCTTTCGCCTGTTATTTTGGGGTCAACGGTCATAATACAGCTGATTTCATCATAATTATGAATGAAATTTTCCGACTTTAGGATACTTTTCCGAACATCTACAAACCAACCCTTATCTACCACTTCCGGCTGTATACACCATTTACCTAACATGTTGTATATGATTGATTTATACCCGAATATACATAAAAAAAATATAAACATCCGAATTGAGAACCTCCTCCTTTTTTTGAAGTCGGTTAATAAAGTATTTTAAAAGCAAAAATTCGAAACAACAATAAAATTTGGCACGAATATTAGTAAGAAGTCGGGTCAACATATAGGCTACATATTATTACGGTATCACCTACGGGGAACGAGCAGTGAACCTCTATAGCCGTAGGTGTAGGCAAAAAAAAACTGCAAATCGATGTAGAGTTTAGCCGTTTGGCACACAGGTACTTTAGGGCAAAACAATCATTTTGAGCCGCAGTTCCTCAAAAGGTGGTTTATGGTGTCATCAATTTTTTGTATGGGGTTTAAATTTTTTTTTTTCAGAAACCCATCAATGTGGGGTATCAAATGAAAGGGCTTGGTGAGCCGGTTCCAAAAATATACCACACTATTACCTTTGGGCTACTTTGTTTCTTAAAATCCAAATAGTATTTTCAAAACATACCAAGTTTGAGCCCTTCCAGGTAGAAGACAGCTTAGTATTTTTCTCTAATATATACCTTTAATGATAGTTTATATCTTAATTTTTAACCCCCTGAAAGCAATTTCAAAAATATTAAAATTTAATATTTTTTTTGAATTTTTAAATACACTTAAATAACACCAGTAAACAAAAGCAGCACGGTACAGTACAGTTCACATAAAGTCTCATAAAAATCTGAAGTTTAAGGAACCGTCTCACATTGCAATATTCAAAAGGGAAATATTTTAAGGAATTGCGGGTCAAAAATATTGTTTTGCTCTAAAGTACCTGTGTGCCAAACGGCTAAACTCCACATCGATATGCAGTTTTCGAGCGAAATTGCCGTTGTACACCTGCCACTATTATTTCTTCAACGCATTCTGTAACAACGTGTTATCTAACGACGCATATTTGACTTGCTTCTTAATTATTTATTATTCTACTCACACATAGCCATTTATTTTATGTTAAAAAATCGTGTAAAGTCATAACTTCGATGTGTTATAATTTTTCACCATATAAAAATGTTTCCTATTTGCTTACTAGATGGCGTTGGCGTTGAATTAGATCGCGCTATGGTTTCGTTCACAAAAAGTGATGTTATAGTATAGCGTTCACGCAGACGACGTCGCGGGCAGCAGCTAGTTTAATCTAATCTAGGTAATTAATTTTTAATGCCCACTTGCGTCCATATACTAAATCAGACAAATAAAATGACAAGGTGACCGCGTAACATAAGCTTGTTTGCCATGTTGTTGGTATTAATAAAAAATATAAAAATTTCATCTTATAAATACATGGTCGTAGATACGAGCACATATTGGGTAAAAAGTTAGTCTATCAATAAATCAAATATTTAACTAAAAATATAATTAACACAACCGATCTTTTTTAAAAAATATTTTTTTTAGCTTTTATTTAAAACTGTTGAATTGTAAAATATAAAATACTAGCTTTTGCCCGCGGCTCCGCCCGCCCTAAGTTTGGTTCTCGGTGTAGGATTTCAACGATAACTCCTTAATTTTAGAAAAAACCGACTCACAATTGACCTTTTCAAGTAGCCTATGTCCTTCGCCGGGACCTAAACTATCTATGATGATGTGAACTTTATATTTAGGACTCAGCTGATATTACAAAAAAAAATTATAAATAAATAATAAAAAAAACCCGACTGCACAAACATTAAGAACTAAACATAAATTAAAACATACTAAATACTTTACTAAGTATAAGCAGACGAGACTCATTTCAATGCGACTTCAAATAGTGTACCTACCTATATACTGATTGCTCACACTATAGTAGTTACCTATTTACAAAAAAGTTCATACGTAGTACGTATAAGTACTAGCATTTTCCCGCGACTTCATCTGCAAAAAATAATATAAAAAAAATATTTAACTGTGTAGGGTTTTACCTACAAAAGTTTCGGAATTCTCTTACAAATTTTCATCCCCTGGTTTGCCCTCCAGTGAAACACATCAATCTTGATTTTCAACCTAATATCCAAATAGCAATTTTTATATTTAGCTTCAGAATTGTCGGATTCTCATACATCATAGTGGATAAATTTTGCAAAATCCTGTCTCAGTGGAGCTCTTAGTCAAGTAAGGAACACATGCTAAATTTCAAGTTTCTTGACCTAGCAGTTTGGACTAGAGGATAAGTTTACTAAATTGAAACAGTTAGTCAGTCACTCAGTCAGTCACTTTTCTCTTTTATATATAAAGTTTTGTATCCTTTCCTGGTATCTGTGTCCAGTCCAAAGCTTTCAGTATGCCATAGTAAAAGCTTTGGTTAGTTGAGGACCGGATGGCGCTGTGTGTAATGTCCAGGAATATTTATTCATTATTAAGTACACTAAATGGTTTACTCAAAACCAGAGACAACTTACTCAACTGATACGTAAGTAACTATTACTTACGTATCAGATGTAACCACAGAACATTATACGTCATTAGAAGTGGCCTGTTACTCAAATAGTACTGAAACCGCTGTCGCCACAATACATTCGAAATTTTGAAAGAGCCGAGCGTCTTAACCAATCACGATCAAATAGGCGGGGTCTGTTTAAAAAGTGTTACGGAGTGGCTATGTCGATAAATCCATATCGATAGATTTGGCGTATAAAGATATGAGTTTTGCTAACTATAAAATTAATAATCTACACATACTTAGGTCAAATTATTATTAATAAATTAAATATATATTTTTACTACATATAATAAAATGAGACCTTATAAACCAATCTATACATATAAAATGCTTTATCCTGAATGACTGACTAACGGATCAACGCACAGCATAAACCGCTGATCGCAGGGACCTGAAACTTGGAGGGTGTGTTCTTTGTATAACGTATGCATCCGATAAGAAAGGATTATCCGAAAGGGTCAAGTGCGAGTTGGACTGGCACAATAAGGTTAAATCGATTGTAATAAATTTGGTATGGTAATCAAATTTTGGGAAGTTATTATGCACACGCCGGGGAAGGTGTCTGAAAAAGGAAAAAAAAAGATTCAAGTGCGAGTCGGATAGGGTCTAGTGCAAGTCGGACTCGCGCAATAAGGGAAACTGATTGTAATAAATTTGGTATGGTAATCAAATTTTAGAAAGTTGATATACACACACCAGGGAAGGTTTCTGAATTAGTATGACCCTATAAGGTTGGTGCGGCAGATGTTTTAAAAAAACAAACAACGTTTGCCGGGTCAGCTAGTCTTATAAATGAGGCCTTAAACGAGTAAATTTTACATTTTGCAGACTTTAATCAAAGTTGTTGTAACTACGATGACGACTAGACTAGGCGCCTCATTCCCTAAAACATGGTTGAGCGAAGCGATGGCTGATTCATGTGTCATACTCTTGAACGGGTGCCGCCTGTGCAGGCTGGTCTGCTCTTTCAAACTTCTTTGTATTCTTAGTATTTAGTCTTACTTTTTTGTTTTGTTTGTAGATACTGTAAGACATTGATTATTTCTAAGTGATGAATACATAAACTGTTTTTTTTTATATTTTGCAATAAGATACTTTTTTATGTTGTGCTTGTGCTTTATATTTCATGATTTTTATGTTTGTAATGGAAAGTGTCCTTTTATGATAGGGAATTCATTTTTTAACATTTTAATTGGACGCTGTAAAAAAAAGGGAGAAAAAAAATGCCCTTGCTGAGTGGCGGTTCTTCTCAGTACAAGGTGTCCCGCCCTATAGACTTACGAACCGATGGTGTAGTAACATTCATAAGTGCTCAATTATTGTAGCCTAAATTGAATAAATGATATTGATTGATTGACTAGGTGTCAAACGAAGATAGACTATCCCTGTGCATATGTATTTATATTGGTTTTAAGTTTATGAAAACTGGTAATTTGTAAGAGTTATTTGCTAGGAGCAAAACATAAGTACACTAGTAATTGTGTGTCTATGAACGTTCAAAGATGTAGTTAGGAGTTTCATTGGCAAGAATCCTGCTTTATTAGCTCTACCGGCAGAGCACTTACACGGACTGTAAGGGTTGCAGGTTCAAGTCCTAAGATAAACTTTTGCCTTTGCTATGAAAATATTTGTTTATATTGATGATGGATATGGCATTTATGAAATGTTTTCTTCAGGGAGTCTCGAACGAAGATTATTTTGATCTATATTATAAGAACTAGAACCAACGAACTAAAACATCTCGATTCCCGCACAAAACAAAAATTTATGTGATGAATATTTATGATTAGACTGGACATTTTCATTCATTTAAATACTTTTTTCGCTTCCCAAAGTTTCAACCAACTTACACCGATTTTGATCATCCCGTGTGCAATGTAAAAAAATATTTAATAAGATATGAAATTCTATTCATGCTTTGTCTTTCTATCTCGTACCTTAATAAGTTATTTGACACTTCTAGCTTCAGAACATAGTACTTAAGGAAGTTTGCCACAGCAGTATGGTGGAACTCGGGTATTAAAAGAATTCTAGTGATTTGTACACACTAACAGATCATATCTTATTTGACAAAAAAATAATTATTGAAATCCGATTGTAAGTTTCTGAGATATATGTAGACAAACATATATAAATACACTTATGAAATTTGGCACATCTTTTTGCCTTTGTGGGCTTCCGTAGGCTAAAATATGAATATATCGCAATTCTTACAATATTACATACATACGGGTCGAATTGATAAACTTGGTTTTTGGTAGTTGGTTAAAATAAAGTGGCTGATTGCGTGCTACACTTATATAAGTTCTGACTAGACACTCTGAAAAATGTCGATTAAGGCATATCGATCATACGACTCTATTGCTTACTGCATTTATACATTTCTTTCTAGACACGGTCCTTATTGCGACTCCGAGGAACATTGACAGTAATGTATATTGCTTTTAGTTTGATACTTCAGGATATTGTTTGTCAATGACAATTTTGATTCTAGGATTATTTTCCTTATAATTATGTAAAAGCTTATAATTTTGTATTCTTCTACTCACCAATGAAAACAGATTCCTCCCTTTGTCACATTTAATACCTTGCTTATTGCTCTGCAAGCAATTACTGCACAGGAAGGCATTTTAAATATTTTTGCGCAGCTACCACGCAGCTACACACAGCGATGTAGTCCGCAAACAACTAAATGACAAATTCGCGAGTTCCGGAGTAAGTTGAGCTTCTGCTCAAGATCATGACACGCTCGCCGTGCTTACATCGCATTTCTACTGGGTAGTCTTATAATGTTCTGTGGATGTAACTATTACTTACGTATCAGATAGGTGTATTCACTCATACGTAGTTGATGTAAGTGCGTGTGACTCAGGTCGCGAGGGGAGCGTTGCTCGTGATACTACTAAATAAAGATTTCCGTGGTGACATCCGCGCGGGGGGTCTACTGCAAGCGGTCTCACGTCTGCCAAATCATCTGCGTTCGTTTATATCATCAGACTATCTGATTTAAACTGCTTTTTACTTAAATTCTGGTTAGAATGATCTCAAATTTTACTTTTCGTGTTGAAAAGAATAAATAATTAAAATCGGCCAACCCAAGTGAGGGTTCCGTTGTTTGTGAATGATTGCGGATATCTCAAAAACTTTTGGGCAGAATATTTGAAAACACACAAACAGAATATAAAAAATGATCTTTGCATACCGGCAATGTTTTTGGAATTCCTATCCAACGAGACCCAACATGATGGGGTAGACGAGAAAAAAAGATCTATCTTTCTTCAATGTACATTTTTTTTAATTCTACTGTATTTTAGTGAAGATTTAGAAGTTAGGCAGAGTCAAAAATTTTGATTAATGATTAGCCTATGAAATGATATTTTTATTATTTATTACTTGACGGAAACAAACAAACAAACGGCAAGCCTCATAACGCAGGTAACTATACCCATTTCAAAATAGTTATTTTTAGTTGTGGCGTAACATATTTGTCAAAAATCAAAAACAAAGTATAAGTAAAAGAATAAAAACCGGCCAAATGCGTGTTGTACACGCATTAGTTACGGTTGCGTGGAATCGGAATTATTGCGAATATCTTAAAAACTTATGAACCGATTTGGTTTCAGCCAATTTTAATTGAAACTGAAAAGACCTATTATCTTCTTTTTTTTAGATTTGAATAATACGCGGTTTAACAGTTAGAAGAGCGGGAACGAAAATTTTCAACTTTTAGAGCTTGTTACTCGCGAATTATATTAACAAACCTCAATTGCATAACCTAACGATACCCCAGAAGGTGGGGTGCGTGAAAAAACTACCCCTAATAATTATTTTCTCCGTTTTTATGTTAAATATACCTTCCTGTAAAATTTTATTAGAATCGATGCAAATGCGGCGCAATTAAAAGGCTATGACATACGGACGGACATGACGTTTTTACAAGGGTCCGTCTTTGCCATTTGGCTACAGAACCCTATAAAAGAAGACTATTAACCACGTGCGCTCAAGTTATATTTGTAAGAAACGTTATTAAAATTAAATTACTCTGGAATTGATAAATAATTACGGGAAAAGTATTGATATACTGATACTTATGACGTCATCGTTTTGTCAAGCCCTAGTATAGCTAAACATTTTATTCTAGTTTTATTTTATTACATTCTATATGAAATAATACCACGTTTTACAAACAAAAGCAATATAATAACGTAAAAACTGTTTTCTGAGCCAATTTTTAACAGAAATGCGACAAAATATGGTTTGAAAATGAGAATTTCGTATTTACCTGTGAAAAGTATGATTGTCCGGGTTATTTCTTCCTGTGACGAAACAATTAGTTATGCAACAGGACACCATACCTAAACATTAAACTTTTAAGTCCTTTATTGTCAGGATTGACCTAATAATCAAGAAAACACATGATGTCAAAACACAAGCGGGTTGCTATGGGTTTCTTTTCGAAAAATAATGGACATATTAGATATGGTTATCTGTCTCTTTTTCTCTTGTGCAGCGTTCATGTAATGAGTATATCTCTTTTCTTCGCAGTGTTGGTCTATAGCGTAGCGAAAAAATCCTAGGTCCTTGGTTAAAACCATAAACAGTTCAAAGTTTTTTTTTCCAAAAGTCACCGCTGACGACGTTGCAGGAAAATGCTTGTTATGCATGTAGTGACCATACGTCCCGTTTTGAACGGGACTGTCCCTTTTTTTGGTTACCTGTCCCGTTATCCCAAAACAAAGCGCCGGGACGCATAAAAGTCCCATTTTCCAGAAAGTATGAAGCTCGCCGCCAGACGCGAGTGGTGCGAGGCCGCGTTTTCGGTTTTTTGTTTGATCGGCGATGCATAAATAATTTATTTAACTATTTTAAGACCCTACACCCTAATATCCCATATCAGAAACTTCTTACTTGTTCCAGATTCCAGATTCCAGAAGTGGTACATACTAAAAATCATAGAAAAATACAGGGGTTAGGGAAAGAACTTATTTAAAAGAAAAATTGTGCAGAATTTAAAAAGATTATCATAAATTAAGTCACATCACAAAAAAGTGCTGAAAATTAAGTTTACTTCTCTCAGATCTCGATTTTTGGTCAGGAAACCAAATTATTTTTTCAATTTATTAATTAGGTATTGTTTCATATTAAAATAAAAATCGGCTGGACTTTTTATGCAAAGGCATTTTTTTTTATTAATTAAAAACATGAAAAAACTAGCCAAAAACGTACATGCTCTATGCGTAATCGCCATAAAACGTGACTTGCGAAGTTCTACCTTCCATAACAGCGGGCTTAAGATGGATTGTAGCTTTTTTTATACTTGGCTTGCTCAACTGGCGTCTATCGTTCCCTTAATTATAACAAATTGTGAACACGAATAACTAACTTTTTCTAAATAATGCACATTAAAAAGTTGCTTTTTTTTATTGTGAACTTACTTATTAACATAAATAAACCGATGTCCCGTTTTGAGTTAAAAAATAAATGGTCAGTTTAGTTATGCATAAATCTATAATCTCTATCTATGCGCGTTTTCATGAATTCATTGAGGATAAAATTAGTTACTCTTCCCGGTCACTTGGCACTAACCAGTATAATCTAATTATATCGAAGTACATAGTCATAATATTGAATATGTTCAACTCGTCACCTATTTTCGCTTTGCTTGTAATTAGTATTAGGTAAAAGAATATTGAAAAAATGCAATTTAATTTTATTAAAGAAAAAAGTAAAACCGAGTGTGGTGGCGTTCTTTGGGAAAGGCCTTTGTCTAACAGTGGACTGCTACAGGCTGATTAATAGAAAATTAAACAGTTAGTTATCTTTAGACACAAATGGAAACAAGACGTTTGTCAGCAGCCTATAGGCGTAGATTAAAGTGGAGTACAGTGTCACACGGGGCACAATGTTACAAAACAAATATCACAGTTATAAGCAGTAAACTCTGGGACATAGTGGAGTAGTTTTGACCATCACACAGCCCGCAATTTTAAAACGGTCGCCATTGGGAACCCGTCAAGTACAATCAAAACATCAATATTTCCGACAAAATACGTATTTCAACGCTCTACCGAAATTAAAGCCAAGAGCTACTCACCAGTTTTTTTTATTGGAATATGTCAGTTTAAGTAGTTGATGTTTTCTTATGTTTAATATAAATACATATAATAAATTTATGTTTATATTTTTATTACCCTTTTTTTTAAATATTTTTTGTTTCGATATGGACTAGGGCACTGGATTAGGGAGCAGTATGTGACATGTAACAATGAACAGAAAAGTTACATCTAAATAGTTTTTTTTTTAATTTCACAGAAAGGTGAGATCTCAAGATGCCACTGCAATTCAGAAGAAACGGTTGCATTATTTTTCTGCGAGAGAACCTGCTCACATTGCTGACAGTGATTGGAGTCTTCTCGGGAACCTTGGTGGGGTGGAGCCTCCGGGCATCAGGATACGAGTGGTCTAAAAGAGATGTCATGTACTTTCAATACCCTGGGGAGCTGTTCTTGAGGATGCTGAAATGCCTAATAGTACCATTGTTGGTATCCTCCATCGTGTCAGCAATTGGCTCATTGGATCTCAGTCTTTCCGGCAAGTGAGTTGGTTTTAAAATCACTCAGGTATATTACTTTTAGAACGCAGACTGACGACAAAAAAAGAGCAAGACATTAGGGCGCCTATTACTAATCCAGTAGCGTTCCTATTAAATAATTTAAATTTCCTCATTGCACAAAGCGTGTTTCAAAAATATTAAGATAAAAATTAGAAAAAAAGCTAATCAAAAGTTCTGTTTTTAAATTTTTGTACAATATTTGTGTAAGTTTTGACTGTCATTTCCGCAAATAAAAAAACTTTTCGCGCATTTTATTTACCACGGAAGTATTTTTTTTGGACTTTTAATTCTGCTGCGTACGACCGCTTTAATGTAAAAAGGTATTTGATCTTCAAGGCTGACAAACATGACATTTCCAGGGTGGGTCTTCGCGCCATCGTTTACTACATGACAACGACCATCTGCGCCGTGATCCTGGGCATCATTTTGGTCACCACCATAAAACCTGGCAAGGACCCTGATGCGTACACTCAGCCCAACGTCACTAAGATCATCAGAAAGGATACTCTCACGTCCGACACGCTTTTAGATTTAGTAAGGTATGTTACTTAAGGCGCATATAGCAGCTAACTAGCGCCGCCATTAGATATCCTCAATTTTCTCTTCGTAGAAAACGAATTTCTTAAATCCAAATGTCGCAAATATAAAGCTAGTCATAAGCTATTTTTAGAAGGTTTTATATAATTTCTAAATAATATCTGTGAGTTGTAGTTGGCATTTTTGCTAAAAGTAGCCGTTTTTAGCAGAAATGCCAACTACAACTCGCAGATATTATTTATAAATTATATAAAACCTTCTAAAAATAGCTTATGACTAGCTTTATATTTGCGACATTTGGATTTAAGAAATTCGTTTTCTACGAAGAGGAAATTGAGGATATCTAATGGCGGCACTAGTGGGGTGTAAGAGGGCCCTTAAGGCTTCCGTTTGCATCGGGCCCAACACTATTTTTTTTACAAATATGAGTTCGTGGTTTGCTCTTCATTTGCAAATTACTACAAACATCCATACATATGTTTGTTTTGAATAGTATCTGGATAAATATTTTGATTTCTCATAATCATAAGCCTATGTTATTAACGGCCACTCTTATATACGCTACCACTGGTCCTTCTCTTATCATCAGCATCTTTCCGCTACTCGCTAGTTTTAACTGGCTAGTTACTAACTGGCGCCGCCAAAAGACACTTTTTTTCTCTTTGTACGAAACATATTTCACAAATGTAACAAATCAATTACACAAGTAAACACGAATTTGGTGCCTGAGTTCTGTGTACCCGATTTTGATTTCCTATACCTAATTTATAAAAGAAATAATATTTTTATCTCACAAAGTTTGCTTATTAAAAATGGTAACCTGTAAGCATTTTGCAAAAATCGTGTATTTTATTCATCATCGTATAAAGTACAAAAGAAAACTTTTTTTTATAAATTGAGTTTTTGGTTATTTTTCAATGTAAAAATTAAAAAAAAGTATGAAAACGAAGCAGAACGTTTTTTCTCACAGAAAATTATCGAAATCGCGAAAGTAGAGTTGAAAGCTCACCAAAACTTACACTAAGGGTGGATTCGACCAAAAGTCATGGTAAACCAGAGTCATGGTGTACCTCCTAGAATAACCGAAATCTTTTTATTTAAAAGTGGAGTAGAAAATACAGGGTTGCGTTCAAAAACGAGTAACTTGAGTAAAAAATCATCGGTTTCCCAACTCTACCCTAAAGTTTTTGAACGGCTAACCGAGTTGCATTCGTCAAGTTGAATCAATGTTTTTACTTTTAGAAATTTTGCCCATTTTAAGGGCCATATTTTAATTTGAATGTAGGCCCAAGAGTTTTTTCTTCTCTTGCTGGTTTAGTTTTTAATTTTTATGAAACTTAATATTATTATTCTATTTATTTATTCCGTTCATTCATTATTAATAACATTGTTTTCCTTTTTTTAGTGGTAAAATTGAGTATTAACTATTTTTAAACACTCTTAACTCTCACAATTCTATTGTCTGGTTTCATGACATAAAATTAATAATAAATAGGGTTTTTGTTTCTAAGTAGCTAAACTTTACGGCCTGAATTTTGAGTATTTAGGATGATTTACTAAAGATCTAAGGAAAAGCAACGCAATGCTATTTTCTACCATCGCACCGCTCGCCATCGGCAGGGAATTCATTCTTTCACTTTAGAACCGAAATGGTCGCGTACAGTGCGTTTTCAGAGAAACTTCCTCCAGCGAACGCTTGGGTTGTGCAATGAGCTCCCTGCTAAGGTTTTCTCTAAGAACCCCATCTTCAAGAAAGAAGTTATTATTTTTCTATATTTTTGAAGGGTCGGCAACGCGTAAGTGATGCTCCAGGTGTTGCAAGCGTCCATTAGCTGCCGTAGCCTCTTAGCATCAAGCGGACCGTAAGCTTGTTTGTCACCTTAGTGATATAAAAAAAAATTACTTTTTGAATGGATTACCCAAATAGTATAATATTTCTTTTTTTTGTCCTACAGCTTTAACAAGCAATCTTAAATAACGCACAGTGTCGTGCCGCCTGCTATATCGCACAAGCAGCAGCGGAACTGCGCGTCGCGGCACTACACTACTACTACTACCAAGGCTACCAATAAAATAAGCCTGGATAATTTAAGCGGTGTAACGATTTCCTCTCGAACATACAGACTTTTCCTAGAACAAGACTTGGTAAAAACGCAAAATTCACTATTTTAGTAATTAGCGATTTTAACCATAGGATAAAAGTTATACTTGTTTGATCAAATCCGCCCAAGTATACCATTCTATTTACCTAGCGTAGGTGTTGATACTTGAACGTAGTGAACATCCTATGTCTATGGTTGATACCGACAAGAGAACTAACCCATGTCGATTTTAAAAAACAATTTCATACATATAGGATGCACCGACCTCGAGCAGGGTTCTAAGGAAGAGGCTCACTGTCATGTCCGTCCGACATCCATATATAAGCTTCTTAGGCGGAACTCTAGTTATTATTTGATTTATTAGATTGGTAAAGGTTCGGCAACACCTGAGCAATTTACTATGCAAGCGTCCATAGACTACGTGTTGCGGACAGAGCTAGTGGACTGTAGGTTTATCGAAATGTGGGCTCTGAAAAAGCCCACTGTAAAATTGAAAAAATAAAACAAATTGGATTCTGTTTGCAACAGCTTATAATTGCCTTAAACGCAATTTACACTTATATCGATAACACATTTAACATTTCTCAAAATTATAATTTACAAACACTTATCTATAAATTACAAACACTTTCTTTAAAATCGTGATTTTAATTTACGCTTTACTGATTACACTTAACTTCTACGAATTGTCTTGAATTATAAAAATGTTACTTCTTTCTTGAAGTAATCTTGAGTGATAAAAATGTTGGTTCTTTCTTGACATATATATATAACTTGTTCTTTCTTCAGTTGGTTTCTTAACTGCTTATTTTCCTGGAACTGTTGAACTTTCACTGCATACTGTATGAAAATTGTGTCTCCTTTTATACTTTTTGGTCTAGGAGGAAATGTCCAAATCATTTATTTTAGACCAATCAGAGAACGTTGTTTTTATTTTGGAAACCCAATAACCAGTTCTAATCGTTATTTTCCGGATTTTTACCTAGAACGTTCTATATATATGCTGGGCCGAGCCAGTATTTTAATGTTTTTTAATGGTGTTTTTGTTCCGAGCCATTCTCCCACTTTCGTCTTTGCTCTGATTGGCTGCTCATTTTCATATAAATATGAGGCTTCAAAATCTGTTTTCGAACTTTTAGTACAAATTTTGACTTTTTATATTTTTTATTTTACTACTACGTCAGTTGTGTTTTGCATAGTATAAAAAATCAATTGGCATACATTTATGTCTAGAAATAAATGTGTGAGAACCAAAAAACACATGTGGTTCACTTTACAGTTTTGCTAAAAAATCGAAAAGTCATATTCTGACAGTAGCTCCATAGAAGCCGTGACATTTTCAGGAACTAGCAACTTTGAGTTTTGATTAAACTTGTTGCGTAGTTTTTTGAAAGTTCATTTTTGCGTGTATGTCGACGGTGCAACGTTACTGTTGCTGTCCGTCCGTAACACTACGGTAAAATTGCTCAACATCAACCGAGCAGTATGTTTGTTTGCCACCGTAGTACTACAAAAAATGCTCACACACCATTTTCCAAGGGTGCTTCGACAGAAATGGGTGTGACAACCCTGATCTAGTAATTAGTTGCACCACTCGAAGTCCTAACAGACAGCCGGGTTCCGTGTATGTAATTTACAGGTCAAAGGTCCGACACGCGCGATATTGACCACTTGTTCACTTGCGCCCATTTATTGACAGCCGTTCTTCTTACATTCTTAACCAACTTCACAAAGAGGAGGAGGTTATCAATTCAGTTGTGTTTTTTTTTTTTTTTTGCCTTTGCCCAGACGTGAAGTACTACTTCGCTCTGTTGAGTACACCAAGTTTTTTGGACGCCAGCTTTACCGTGTCTAGCAAGTGATCTCGGAACTGAACATCGCTGGAGATGTGAAAACCAAGGATCCCAATGCTCTTGGAGATGGAAAGGGGAATGTTCTGGAATTGTGGGACCACAGTGAATGGGGTTTTCTTAGCGGTGAACGCGCAGACTTGTCAGTCAGAGACCTTGGACAGACCGATCTCGATTTGAGACACAAGTTCTTCACGTTTTTCCTCCACTACAGAACGAGGGATGCTTGCACGGCCCGTGTAAGAAGCGTCTCCAGTACTGTCATCTGCATAGCAATGTATGTTGTTGATGTCCAACATATAATTGATGTGCAGTAGAAACAGCGTAGGAGACAGCACAGAGCCTTGCGTGACACCAGCATTAATGTCCATGCTATCAGAGCATCTACCGTCAGCTACGGCTCGTATTTTTTTTTTTTTTTTTTTTTTTTTATACCACTAAGGTGGCAAACAAGCTTACGGCCCGCCTGATGGTAAGCGGTCACCGTAGCCTATGGACGCTTGCAACACCATGGGTATCACTTGCGCGTTGCCGACCCTTCAGAAATCTAATAACTTCTTTCTTGAAGAACTTCATACTGTAGTCCTTGCAGAAAACCTTGGCAGGGAGCTCATTCCACAACTTAAGCGTTCGCGGTAGGAAGTTTCTCTGAAACCGCACTGTACGCGACCATTTAGGTTCTAAAGTGTGAGAATGAATTCCCTGCCGATGGCGAGCGGTGCGATGGTAGAAAGTAGCCGTGGGCATCATTTCAAACAATTCCTCAGAACACAGCCCATTGTACAAGCGGTAGAACACACACAGTGAGGCAAAGTCTCTCCTCAGACTTAAGGGCTCGATACCGCAAGTGAGTTTGGAATCGTCGACAATTCTCACAGCCCGTCGTTGAACCGAGTCAAAAGGGCCAAGCTGGTATCCGGGTGCACCTGCCCAGAGATGGCAGCAGTACTCCATATGGGGCCGAACCTGCGACTTGTAAAGTAACAACCTTTGCCCCGACGTGAAGCACTGCTTCGCTCTGTTGAGTACACCAAGTTTTTTGGACGCCAGCTTCACCTTATCTTGTAAATGATCTCGGAACTGAACATCGCTGGAGATGTCGACACCAAGGATCCCAATGCTCTTGGAGATGGAGAGGGGAGTGTTCTGGAATTGTGGGACTACAGTGAATGGAGTTTTCTTAGCGGTGAACGCGCACACTTGTGTCTTTGTAGGGTTGAATCGGACCAAGTTTACCCGTCCCCAATCAGAGACCTGGGACAGTGTGGTCTCGATTTGAGACACAAGTTCTCCGCGGTTTTCCTCCACAACGGAACGAGGGATGTTTGCACGACCCATGTAAAAAGCGTCTCCAGTACTGTCATCTGCATAGCAATGTATGTTGTTGATGTCCAACATGTCATTGATATGCAGTAGAAACAGCGTAGGAGACAGCACAGAGCCTTGCGGGACACCAGCATTAATGTCCATGCTATCAGAGCAACTACCGTCAACTACGGTTCGTATGCGTCTGCCGGACAAAAAGCTAGCCACCCATTTGCACAAACCCTCGGGCACTCCGTAAGATGGCAACTTCGATAGAAGACCGCGGTGCCAGACCCGATCGAACGCCTTCGCTATGTCCAGGCTACATACCAATGCCTCCCCCTGACTCTCAATGGCTAGTGCCCATCGGTGTGTGACATACACTAGAAGGTCACCAGTCGAGCGACCGTGGCGAAAGCCATATTGACGGTCACTGACCAGATCGTGTACTTCTAGGTATCTTAGAAGCTGTGTGTTGATCACACGCTCCATCACCTTAGAGAGGAGAGAGGTAATAGCGATAGGCCTGTAATTCGATGGATCTGATCTATCGCCCTTTTTGGGCACCGGGTGCACATTCGCAGTCTTCCATGAAGACGGAAATTGCCTAGTGTGGTAGGAAAGCGCGAAGAGGCGCGTGAGTACAGGACATAACTCAGGAGCACACTGCTTAAGCACCACTGCTGGTATACCGTCTGGCCCACTCGACTTATGAACGTCTAGAGAGAGCAACGCCCGCCTGACCTCCCGCTGCGTTATGGAGATTTCCGGCATGGTCTTACCGCACCACGGTATAGTAGGTGGTACAGCGCCTTCATCGTTCATATTCGAGTTCGAGGCAAAGAGACTGCCCAGTAGATCGGCTTTCTCTTTAGCACTATGGGCCAAGTCACCATCGGTCTTTCGCAGTGGTGGTAACGACGACTGGCAGAAGTTCCCTTCGGCAGCTTTGGCAAGCGACCAGAAAGCACGACTCCCAGAAGGATAGCTCGCAAGTCGCTCACCTATTTTGCCGATGAATTGGAATTTTGCTCTGGCAGTTGCTTTCTTACTGAACCTCGAGGCAGCATTTAATTTGCGTTTTAACTCAAAAATATTCGGATCCTTATTATTACGAGCCGTGGTCCAAGCCTCATACGCAGTTTGCTGAAGAATTTTCGCTTCTCTGCAAGACCTATTAAACCACGGTCGTTTTTTGACGCCGGCAGCTACTCGCAGGTTAGGAATGAAACATTCCATACCAGCGAGGATTGTCTGACGTCAGGATCATGTGAGCAAAAGCAGAGTTGCCTCCACGGGTACGATGCATAAAATTCTCGCAATCCGTCCCAGTCTGCCGACTTATAGTGCCACACACGACGCCAATTAGTTGGCCCAGAAAGATCGTGTTGTGTGCATGACATTTGAGTCCGAACGAGACAGTGGAGAAGGTGATAATCAAACATTATGGGTATTAGCGTAAGGAAACAGATAAATGTTATCTTGTAATTTCTAGGCCCCACGATACAGGCCCGACTTAAACCACTGTTAAAATAAACAATATCTCACATTATAAAACGTTGTAAAAAGTTATAAAACTTTTTATAGTGTCAAGTTACTATTATGTTAGAAATGTGTTATTTAATTTCATAATTTTATGATTTAGCTCATTTATTAATGTAAAATTATTTCGCTTTATGTTTGAAAATGTAATTGATTTGTTTGAAATGCTAATAAATAAAAAAATGAAAAAAAAAGAAGAGACGAAGTGATCAGCAACTTTATATTTCTGAAATGCTGCCTTATAAACCACATTTTTTGTCATTTTTGAAAGTAGAACCAAACTTTGAGATGAACTTACACGGGAGTACGCCACATAGAACTGACCGTGGGAAAAATAGTCCCGTCTTAGGTTTACCCCGGCGAATTTGAGAGTTTGCCCCGTACGACTTATTAATAGTCATGGCGAAACAAACCTTCAGTGGAAACTGGAGCCTCTTGAATTCAAATTAATGGGAGATCATTTGGTATTAATGGAATACGCGGTATAAACACTGATTCTCCCTGAGCAGGTCCGGGCAAAATAGTGGCCTCTACTACATTTAGGTGCAAAGCCTTAACTTGCAACCTAGTGCCGTTACAATGTTTGGGTAGCTTTAAATTTCTTAGTAACATGACAGGTGTACCTACACGTAGTAAAACTGTGACATGGTAGACCCGGCAGGTTCAAAGTGTTTAAGAACTCCACTGGATAATTAACGGCATCGTCAGTGTTTACCACATTACCTATTAAGTTATAAACAATCTGTTGTCCGTCAAAGGATTTCAGTAATTTGTCATTAATGACCGCTGCTTGGTAGTTCTTTGGCGTCAGTATAGCTCTTTCGCATAACCACTCTATTGGTTTTTCCTGGATAAGCGCAACGTCTGGATAAATTTTTAAAATAAGATTTTTAACTATTGTTACTGTAGTGCACAGAACGGCAAGGATGAATTCCATGCTGTCTTTTTCGGGGTAATCACCGTTACCCAGGTTAAGTAAAAGATCCGAAAATTGGCCTGCGGAAACATTACCTCCAAGATGGACTCTCATATTTTTTGTTAAATTTAAAATTTTGACTGAGGGCCACATTGATGATCTTTTAAGACACGCCTTTATCTCATCAACAACCCCCTTAAAACTTCTGGTAGAGTTTGACGAAAGTCGCCTGTCAGCAATACAGTCAAACCACCCATCAAACTTTTGTTGCTGCGTATGTCTTGCAGAGTCCTATTCAGAGCTTCTATACCTTTTTTATGGGCCATAGTATGTACTTTCATCCCAGACAGATAATGTTAGTTTTTCTTAATACTTCTGCAAATTTGCTCCGTTTTGAAATATAACATAATGGAGTTTCTACATTCGTTAGGTTAAGTGGCAACTTTAAAGCAGAGTGCGCAGTCCGACCTCCTTGCAAAAGTGTTGCGGCAATTCCAAAGAAGCCACAGCTAATGCAATATCACGTGTGAACCTTATAGTTCCCAAAAACAAATTAAATATTTGCCATTTTCCTCTGGATCTCGCGCTCGCGCGACAAGCTTTTATGATCATATAAATTGTGTATAATGAGGTTATAAGTTAATAGTTCAAATTTTAAAGGAATATTTTATTTTGTTCTTTTTAGAGCATTTTAATAAAAGCTTTTCTTAAAAAAGGTTTACGTCACATTATTTTCGAGTTACTCTCAACAAGCCCTTTCATTTGATACCCATAAAATAACTATTCTGCCATCTTGGATGGTCCGCCATATTGGATTTAGAATGACATCACACAGCTTATCGTGTATTGTCATCCAAACTAAATGTGTATACCTACAAAATTTCAGCTCAATCGGTTGAAGATATCTGCTTCAAAATTGAGTAGCAAGATTTCACCCGAACAAACGTAAGTACATACATTGCAAGTTAAATAAAAGCTTTTAATTAAAAATAATATTTGTTTCAGCTTTATTACAAACATCATATTATGTTTAATATTGTAGTTCGTAAAATTATAAAAACACAACGAGGATAAATAAATTTATAGTATAATTTTTATTCTAAGAATTTTAAATTGTTATGGTGCAAATTCCAAACGCACTTAAATTTTTTATTTAGTACTTCATTTTGGTTTGTTTTGAAATAAACTTGAAGAAAACTAAAAAATATAATTGATTCCAACAGCGAAGATATGATTTAACATCAGCAGAATCAGTAGAAACCAGCGAACGATAAAACATAGAAGCCTAACTGTCCTTCCAACACGGAGCGAAAATTTGGCCAAATTAAACGTATTTGGTGTTTACACCATAGACAAGTGAACTGGACAGCGCATTTTCTAGCCAGCAGTGAAAAAAATGGTCGCAAAATGTGACAGAGACGAAGCGAACGTGTGCTGTCTTGTCTATGAGAAAAGATACCACAGTTTCACTTTGTTTCTTTCTAAAACGTGGTAAATGTGGTGAGCCTATTGCGCAGTCCATAAGACAGGTTAAAGAACTCGAAGTCTATGATTATGGTTGGATATATATCGGATTATTCGAAAACAAAACATTGACCACTGTTTACTTTCTACAATCTACTAGTATTAAAAACATTAAACATAAGATTCAAATTATAATAAAATAAGCAGTACTTAAAATATTACGTAATTGACGCAATGACCTTCTAATTTACAAGTGCCGCCGTCTTCGGCAGCTAGTCGAAAGTATTCGTGTATTCTTCGCAAACAAGCAGTTATCATGAAGATTTGCTTCAAAAAAATATAATTAAGTTTTTATTTGATTACTTACTTGTGAAATAATATGCCTCAAGATTTATTATGATGTATGCTATTATTACTAAACCACTCCACCACGCAAGACGGCATTTTTAATAATCATTTTTGATGTTTTATGCACTTTTAATCCGAATTTGATAGAAGTCCTTGCGGCCCCGTTCACGCAGTCACTAATGAGAGACACAGCATACTTTTTAGCACCGCCTAACACCGCATACTTTTCTTTTGACCACTTGGATCACACATTAGACTTCTGTGTTTTATCATTCGCTGGTAGACACAATATAAAATGCCAAACTGAGTTTTTTTTCGCCGTCTCTTATTGCCAGAACGCCATTTTGACTTTGAAACTGTAGTATTACTGGTAAATTACTGTTAATTGACTTTAAAAAAGTAATGTAAGTAATATTCAAATTTGAATTTGACATCTTCACTTAGAGGGTTTGCTGAGCATACCTACTGCGGAATCCCAAAAAAACCATTTGCCAAGTCAGCGAGAGGCTAGCGAGATTTCCATTTATCTTCTATATTAAAAGAGCGTAAAATAGTTCAATTTCCATCTACTTCTAACATCCATTGTGTAGAATAATAGTTTGTTTTTCTTGCAATTCAATTTTCGTATTGATTAAAAATGATATTTTGCAAAACGACAGTATCGCTGATAAACTTCTTACACATTTGTATACATTTATCAATATATTTTAGATATTTACAACTTTTCTCTATAATCGTAATTATTTAATAAAATACGTTTGTGCATAATGGAAACATCAGACATGGACGCAAAAACTGCATTTGATCCAGTTGAGAACTTGGACAAAAACTTAATCAAGATGAACGGCATTGTAGAAGAAATAAAACTAAGTACTGAGTATGTAGTTGACGACAGCTTAGCATCGTGCAGCAAATATAATGGACTACTAAGTAAAAAAGCAATAGACCAATCTTCCCTACATATTAGCAAATCTTGTAATTCCCTGATTATAGATGATAATGCTATTGAGCCATTCAGTGGAGATAATAAGCCAACTTTGAAAAAAACAATCTCAAAGCTAGCCCTTAAGAAAGGTAATGAGATAGAAATAGTTCGTCGGCCATATCTTCCTCGAATATCAAAAACCAAAACGATTGCCTTAATGGAGAGTTTGGTGAAAAAAACGAAGAACCAAACTCGCAAAAGAATTGGGAAAAGAAAGAACCGACCGAATAGACTGAATACTTCACCAAGAAGAAAGAGAAAAGTGACTAAAAAAGTGCTAATAGATCGAAAAATATCAACACAACTTATCGCAGTCTCCATGTCATACAGACGCTTCCTTTGCAAAAATTGTTACTCATGCGGAAGAATTATTAAAAGATTTTATTAATTAATTATACTAAATAAAATGGTAAATATTTACTTCTCTGCAACACGACATTTTAACCTGAAAAAAATCTTATTCGATAGAGTAGCACTCCCTGATATAGAAATGATATATGAAAGTCGGTGCCAAACAATACTTTTAGATAAAAAAAATATTTACTACCAGATTTTTTTTTCCCGCGAAATGGTCGAAATAACATATAAAAGTCACTTGCTCGGCATTATAGCAGTTCAGATTTCTTGTAGCTGTCCAAATCATCCTTTACACACTGATAAAATTAAAGAATAGGCTGAAGAAAACACAATTTACACTTAAAAACCATGTAATTACACTTTTTAAAATATTGTAAACGGATTAAGAAAATGGAAACACGAACACTTTTTTTTAATTGCAATGTTACCAGCCTCAAAAAAAAACTCCCAAATAACCAATAAGACAATTAGATTACATTACGTACTACATAAAATAGAAAATAACATAAATACAACTTACGTTTTATTATACAGAGTCTTGTTATGTTAACGGCCATAGACTGAAATAGAGCTTATGGTAAAACATGGAAGTAAGTGTGCAAAGTCGAGTGAAGCGTGCCATGGCTGCGGCCGGCGAGCGCCAGAAAGAACTTGTACTTATTTTATGTAGTCAGGGCGTCCAACTTGTAAACTTGAAAACTGGCGCGTAAAACGAAGCGGAGCACATGAAAGTTAGCGCGCGAAGCCGAGCGGAGCGTGCTGCGGCAGCGGCCGGCGAGCGCCAGAAAGAACTTGTACTTATTTAATGTAGTCAGGGCGTCCCACTTGTAAACTTGAAAACTGGCGCATAAAACGAAGCGGAGCACATTAAAATTAGTGTTTTTTATGACTTTATTTACGAACGGTTATTAACAGGTTTTGGACGTATTTATGCCTTATGGTTTTATGAAATTCAATAAAAATGCTGAAGTTGTAAATCCAAATTTTAAATTAGTATTTTATATTAACTATTTATTACTTCAGGAAAAATATCAATGCTCTCTCCTTCTCATTTCACATCCCTAAAATTGTGCGGTCACGCATTGAAATAGGTAACCACAAAAATATTCGGAACTCAATCAAGCGTCAGTATTTGGGGAAAAAAAAAATTGTTGTTTCCTGTTATTCATTTGTCTGAATTGGTCTAAGTCTTTTGTTTACGTTCTGTAATGGTGTATTTGTATGGTGTAAAATATTACGTTAAATATTTTTTTAAGGTAAAATTAACGTTTTGCACCAATTTCTGAATATCATCTGTGTATAAAAGGATTTTTCCCTGTCCGTTACAATTTTTTTCATGTAAGATTGTTGTGTTGTAGAGAAGTAAAAAATTACCAAAAAAATAAATATTTATTACTAAAAAACTTTTGATTGCGGTTTTGACAGACATCGACATTAAAAAAAATAGTCGGACACCTAGACATATTCTCTTTGACCTAGACCACTAAGACCAAGCTAGCAACACCTCATTTATCGAAATACAATCAGCAGCGTTAGGAGCGTATATATCAACATGCCAACATACATACAGACTGCTAAAATCATAACCCTCCGTAGTAGTAGTCGGGTAAAAATAATAATAATTTAATAGTTTGATGCATTACCGTCATCAACTTGCTATAGTAGACATGTTTCTGAAAACGCTAGTTGTACCATTTTAATTTAGTATATTGGTCCTTTTTCGAAATGGTCCAAATGCGAGTTGGTCCAAATGCGAATGTGTCCGAAAGCGAATTAGTGCATTTGCGTATATTTGTCCTTTTGCGTTTTGGTCTTCTGCGTCGGAACGAGTCGTATTACAGAGGCACAGACTAGAGCTGTCATGGTTGGGTGGTGCAAAATAGTTCTGTTTATGTCAATGCGGTTTATGTAGGTAACATAGCTATCATTTCATAGTAACTCTTTGTCATGTTGGACGGTTAATGGTAAACAGATGACGCTGCAATAGATGTGTTTCTAATATACGCCAGGATTGATTTTGATGGTTTGCTGCATAACACGAGTAAAGTTATCACCGCAGAGGAGGAGCTAATAAAATTTTGACTGATTTAGGCCAACAGGAGCTCGTGACCCAGTCGCATTAGTCTATCAGAAACCATAAGGTAAGTCAAGCAACGTCGGACGTGGTCAGTACCTGGAGGGTTGGGGCCTAGTGGCACATCTTTCTAAGTTCCTATGTGCTTCAGACGGCACGTTAAACCGTCGGTCTTGGCTGTTGTCATAATTTTGATAACAGACGTTAAGCTAAGTCAGAGGCCTTGTGGGAGGCTTAAAAACTCTTTTCAGACGAAAGGCCATTAGCTTATCAGTCGTCCGCCATTTCGCAATTGGTCAGCATGGTGGACTATGGCCTAAGCCTCCTTCAACGAGGTCTTTCCCCAGCAGTGGGAAGTAAAATCGCTAAGGCAAGGCCAACCGCTGCATCAGATGTAAAAAATTTAGGACTTCTTTTGCTGCAGTTGGTAAATTGTTTCACTCTTTTTAGAGGCGATTAATTTTTGGTCTCGGTCTTGTGTCCCCCTGACGGGGGAAGACATTGGGATTTTAAAAGTGCTGTTGTCTCTCCTAGGCTGAGGTATCTCAGATGTAGGTATATAAATTTCGGGTTGCTTATAGTAAGCGGATACCGCAGCCTATGGACGCTTGCAACACCTGGGAAATCACTCGTGCGATGCCGACCCTTCAAAAATCTATTAACTTCTTGAAGAAGCCCATACTGTAGTCCTCAAAGAAACCTCGGCAAGGAGCTCATTCCACAACCTAAGCGTTCGCTGCAGGAAGTTTCTCTGAAAACGAACTGCAAAGTTTCTCAAAAACCATACTGTACGCGACCATTTAGGACAACCGCAAGCGTATTTGCCACCTTATTGGTATAAAAAAAACCCAAATCGCTTCAAGTGTGCCTGTAAAAATTTCAAGAGCTCTTGATTCCTTCAGGTTTCCATCAATACATTCAGACCTGACGACCATTGGAACATGGGTGGGTATCCATTTGTTGCAGACTAAACCTTCTCCAGAATGTAACAAATACTTTCCTAAAAACGGCATCAAAATCGGTTCAGCCAGATGCGAGATAATCGCGGACAAACATACATACATACATAAATACAAAAATACATACATACCTACATACAAAAATAAATACATGCAAACAAGTCGGTTAAAAAGTAAAAAGAAAACAAGTGTATTTATCGCATACATGCAACATGCATAAGATCAGTGGTGCCAAGGTTAGAAAAAACTAACCATGGTTCCACTGTTTCGAAAAAGTAACCGTAGTACCACCAGTGGTACCAGGGGGTACCACGGATAGCAAACGGATGGAAGTAGCTAGATAGATAAATGTTTTACTGATATTTATGAAGGTATATATGTTGCATGTATGTGTAATTGTCTTTTTTATTTTAAGTTACCATTTTCACTACCACACCACCTCTCAATTATAATTTCCTCTACACAAAGACTATTCTGGTAGAGACCGAGGGTTCCGTACCTACCAACATTTACGTAATTTACAAACAAAAATAAAAACTAACACAACATAAAACTGACCTGACCAAGCCCGACGTTGCTTAACTTTATTAAATATCGTTTCCAACAAACAAATATGTTACTGTTTCGCATAGTAATTACTAGATGGCGCTGTAACGGTGATTTAAGATGGTAACTGGCTTGGGCTCGTCTTACACTTGGCCGGTTTTTATTATTTGTTGTTATAATTTAGAGCTAACACACACTATGATCACTGCAACATTATATGTGTTACTGTTTTTATGATAGAGCAACTAGATTATAAGTTTATACCCTGTACCGCCAAGCTTTTTTTTCATACACCTAAGAACAGCCGTTGAGCTGCCATTGGGGAGAGAAGGGAGACACTGGGCTCTAACAAAAAAATTGCACTTTAAGGCTTAATATTTCGCAAATTTTTTTTTATTAATTTTATTTTACCACTTTATCGGCCTAATTAATAAGGTATACCCATGTCAACTAATGGGCTCTGAGCTACGCCGCGAACAGAAAGACAGACGGATATAGCGAAACTATAAGGGTTCCTTGTTGACTGCGGAACCCTATAAAACACAAAAATAAAAAAAAATAAGGTGGTACCCTTAAAAGAACCGTGTTTTTGATGTTTTGGCACTACTGCACAAACAATATTACATATATGGGGGGGGCGATTATAAGATCTAAAAGATTTATTTTAAACTTTGAATCTGCAAACTTGAGTTACCAAATCGACCCAGTTCGTGCAGATTTTGAATAATGAAATATACAAACCCAAGTAACTCCAAGTATTTTTTATATGTAATGAAAGTTATATATTTTAAAAAAATGCAACAATTCATTTCTTCCTTGGCCGTCCTTAGGGGGGCGATCGCCGCCATCGCCCCCCGCTGGATCCGCCCCTGGTAAGGTCAAATGGGTATTAGTATAACGACAAATTATTAAAACCGGTCAAACGCAAGCACATGCAACCGTCGGTGTTCGAATCAGCCTCGCAGTTGGCCGGTTTTCGATCTTGATTAGGTTTCAATAATTAAAAAGGAATATGTAAGCTAAATACAAATGATAATGGAAAAATAAAATAAAATCGCAATTTGACTATTTATTAAAATAATAATTGTTTGACTATGTTGAGCATGTTTCAAATAAACTGGGTGACCATTACCACGACAGTTGTCAATTGCAGTTTGGTAGAGAAACTGCGAGGGAATTAGTTCCCTGCTCGTCACTCTTCATCAGCTGCTCGGTTATTTATACTACGACCTACTTGTCGCTTGTTAGGGTTGTCAGTGAAGGTGCTTGTTATTGGACTTTTGACACTATTAAACGAACCACTAGAATACTCTGAATATACATGCTGATTTCCGCAATAATTCTAATTCTACGGAACCTTAACTTAATGAATGTACGACACGCACTTGGTCGGTTTCTAGGGTTCCTTAACCAAAATGCGAAAACCCCTTATAGTTTTATCACGTTACACGTGTACACGGATTTTTTATTATATCGTTGTTATTTTTATTATAGCGGAAAGTAAAGGTCGGAGCTGAATGTAGATACACATTCGGAATGTAATACCCCATTTACATTCAGCCAAAGTGAGCAGTATGTAAACACGATACTTCTCAAGCTCCTACCATTGCCTACTTGCGCTGCCCGAGGTTGCCCGAATGAGCGGTTTTTTGTGCGGAAGTCAAAAGCCGTAAAATCCGTTTACCTACCTACTTAAGTATAAATATATGCGCACATAAAACAATTATGTAGGTACCTATACTGGCAGAGTTCTATTACGATGGGAAGATATCATACACCATTAGATTACATATCTATTAACTGTTGTTTATATAAAAAAACAAATTGTTCGTCTACCGTTGATGACAACCCTACCATAAGGTCAGAGAGATAACAACGCGTCACACTGGTGCAGGTGTAATAATGCCACTGATTGTGTCAACTACCGGCTGCGAGTGGTAAACTGTGAACCTAGATTTAGACTACAGATTTGTAGATGAGATAGAGTAGAATGAGAAATATTGCGGATATTTCAAACACTTCTAAACCAATTTATTTAAATTTTGTATAAAGCTTTATTATCGAGGTGTTTTAGATTTTAGAACTTGCGGTCAAAAAGTTTCGTTGCTAATGACCTCCAAAGGAATTAAAAAAAGAACCTGAATTGATGCACGAGTTTTTTTTTAATTGTCAGTTCCCGAGCTCGTGGCCCAGGCATTCATCTATAGGAAATGATGAGCGAAGTTAAGCAACGTCGGGCATGGTCAGTACCCGGATGGGTGTCTGCTTAGTGCCACATTTTCCTGAGCTCTTTTGTGCTTCAGAAGGCACGTCAAACCGTCATTTGTAGCTGTTGTCAATAACGATAGCAGTCGTTAAGAGAATACGATTCGGAGCGCCTCGCAGAGTGCGTCATAGAATCGAATTTCTCACTAATTTTGGACACTTGCTGATTAAACACCACGAGATTTTGAAGACATGTTCTAGTACTAAATATCTAGGTATGCTGTGTGCCAGTTTTCTATTAAATTTTATGGTTTAAGAGTTATATTGGATTCTAGTTTTTCATACAAATGGTTTCAAAAAAGATTTCTAGTTAAGTAAAACATTTTACAAGATTTTGGAAAACCACAGACATAGTTTTTCGGCTTGGGATTATAACTAAGGAATTTCACAGTGATTGATCAGTAAATGTCACAAACAAATGATAAATTCGTTTGTATGAAGCCCACTGTGAGGCGCGGCGAATTGTATCCTCTTAAGCCAAGTCAGTAGCCCTATAAATCTGACAGTCGAGTGGTCACTAGCTCGACAAATGCACCAATTTGCACTGGACCACCGTGGATTATGGCCTAAGCCTCCTTCTCCAAGGACACGCCTGAGCCCCTCTCTAAGTTACATGAATACGTTGAAAGAGATTGACTGATAAAGCTCAAACAATTATGAGTAGAAGCTGAAGTGCAATGCTGCCATGCTGAAGACCACACAGCTCGTATAAATGGCGATAGATGGGGAAGGAAAGTTCTGTAGTAGTTCTTATCAGGAAAACCCTAAGATAGCTATCCTTCTTATCCATTAGGTGGACGAACAAAGGATGCATATATCTAGCATTGGACGTTTAGGGGCTGACATGATGTTGACCTGAAGCACATCCAACTGTCTTAATTCTTGTGTGTTGTGTTTATAGAAATGTTTTCCCGGAAAACATTGCCCAGGCCACCATCGCAACGTATCGCACCAGGCTTGTGTATGACCAGAACGATGTTAAGATGAAAAAAGGTAAGAAGTCTGTACATATACGTATATTGTTTTGAGCTAAGGTAGCTAAAATACCGTTTGGTTGTAAAAAATATTTATTGCATTTTACTGTACACTATTTTTAAGTCCATATTGTGGGTAAAACTTCAGTATTCGTTTAAACTTCGCTGTAGTCGTAATTAGATGTATTCGCTTCCCGAAGTATTTTTATACGCACTTAAAAACCATGAAAAAGTGCGAAGATGGACAGACAAAAAGAGAGAAATAAGAGATACCTCAAGGATCTATCGTGCATTTAGCCGACCAAGTGCGAGTCGGACTCGCGCAACGAGAGGGTTCCGTACCTACCACTATTTGCGTAATTTACAAACAAAAACTTTTTGTTTGTGTGCAGTCAGAGTCGCACATGACTGATTTTAATAACACGCATGTAAGAATACGTAATTTACGAACACAAAGAGAAATAAAAAGTGTTCTACTAAGCGGTCACCCATCCAATTACTGACCTAGCCCGACGTAGCTTAACTTTAAATATCGTTTCTAGCAAACAAATGTGTTACTGTTTCTCTTAATAATTGCTAGATAGCGTTGTGCCGGTAATTTTAAATGGTTATGGCTCGGGCCCGTCTCACACTTGACCGGTTTTTATTATTCGTTGTTATACTTTAGAGTTCACACTATTTTTCACTGCAAGTATGTATTACTGTTTTAACGATAGAGTAAAATAGCGAAAATGTGTTTCTTGTATGGGAACCTACCTAAAATTTTTTGTATCGTCGCTTACTAAAATGACGATTAGGTAAAAGGTATTTTAGGTGTTTATTGAGAAAAGTCGTTTTATATCTATGGCCTCTATCTTTTCAGGTCTTCTAGAAACCTATAAGATTGAAGGTGACTACCAGAGTGGCAGCAATGTGCTGGGGCTGGTTTTTTTCAGCATAGTGCTTGGCATCACCCTGGGAAAGATGGGAGAACAAAGCCGCCCCTTGCAGAATTTTTTTCATTCGATGTCAGAGGCAATGATGATCATCACTGGATGGGTTATTTGGTAAGTTCTGTTGTCTCTGTACCTAGAGAATACTATT
Source organism: Apoda limacodes (assembly GCA_946406115.1). Classification (NCBI taxonomy): domain Eukaryota; kingdom Metazoa; phylum Arthropoda; class Insecta; order Lepidoptera; family Limacodidae; genus Apoda; species Apoda limacodes. The sequence goes on along the minus strand of OX291541.1, from coordinate 19,796,116 downwards.
TGCTGCCTACGTCGTACTTTAAAGAAAAAATAACAGCAGGTAGATACCACGGCAGTAGTGTGGCGTTTATGATCGGTAAATCCGCCGGAATGTACCTACTTAAAAAGATTACGGAATGGGTGTCCGGAGAAACGAGAGCATGACCGGGTTGCTTGCGGGTTAAATTCAGATCAGTTGGTTTCGGATTATATATGCAGGAAAATTTTTGGAAAAAATGTTTGTTTGAGCGACGGATTGGATTCAGGCTTGTGTTTTAGCTGGTTCCGGTAAATTAGGGATGCGTATAGTCCAAACGTTAGATCAGCAGGAATCTACTGGATTGACGGGACTAAGACCGGTTGTTGTAAAAAAAAATGAGAAGATTGTATGAATATTTTTTAAACATAGAATTATAACCCGTACAGATTTGGATATTGCCAAATATAAATGGTTCTAAAGATAATTTAAATAAGAAGTTTTATTATCATCCACTTATTTTTAAATATTACAAGATCAATCATACGTATACTTTCTATGTATTATTAATGTTTACAAACAAGATTTGAATAAGGCTAATTCCCATGCAAAACTTGGACATTGTAAGCACTTGGAATAGGACTGTACTCAGCAAAAATCCACTGTGTAACCATACGTTAAATTTTATTTTGGTTTCAAATCAATGTCGAACTATTGATTTACCACTGATATTAAAAAACCCACACTGAGCACCATTCTACTATATATTTTCTCTTTTTTTTACAGGCTATCTCCACTAGGAGTGTTTTTCCTAGTGACAGCAAAAATAATGGAGATCGAATCGTTCGCAGATCTAGTAGGTCGACTGGGATTGTACTTCATGACAGTTTTACTCGGTCTCTTTCTGCATGGATTTGGAACCCTCAGCATACTGTTCATACTTGCTACTAAGAAGCTGCCATGTCGGTATCTCGCCAAAATGGGTCAAGTTATGGCAACTGCCTTTGGAACTTCATCCAGGTTATTGCATAATTATTGTATGTTGTTACCCTACTATAAGTAACAGGTACCATAGCAACTACACTACTACTGCTACCTGCCCTTTTTCAATAATTTATTAGTCTTGAAAAAATAAACTAATTTTAACCAAAATCTTTTAAAATAATATCCTTATCATTAAACTCCACTGTTAAACGCAGGCCACTGCCCTCATCCCTTGAGCCACCAGTCCAGTGACTTTCAGCAAGTCTAGACAGCCATCTGATTGTTGAGCTCCAATGAGAATGGGAATTGGTTTCAAGTCCATCAAGTCTATTGCCGCACGCGTTTGTATTGAATGTTACGCAAAAAGATGAGGCAGTAGTATGAACATGGAACTGATTCCCATTCCTATTGAAGTTACAATCAGGGGCCCACCAAATCAAAAGTATTTAGCTATCAACTAATATAGCTAATTCTGATTCTTTTTAATTCCATTTTCCGTGCGACATCCTATATCTACTGCTACCGGCCACTCGATGCATGTCGACCGCAAGCGAACGACAGAATACGACGCTAAGAATACGAAAAACTATTTGCAAACGATATCCTGCCATGTTTTTTTGACATACCTATCTAGTTACCGCGATTGACAAGCCATGAGTAATTCAATTAACATATCTCGAATTCGAGATTATCTCTATCAGCACGAGAATCAGTTTTGAAATATAAAAAAAATATCAGCGAGGCACCTATGATTATTTTGACAAATAATCTCCTGATTTATGTGATTAAATTTTTATAAATTGTCAAGGGTGTACAGAGACACATGGAAGTCAAAACTTTTGGGATCTAAAATATATAGAAAATATGTTCGAAATTGAATTGAATTTGAATGTATTCATTTGATATCAACCATGTTCTTTCAGTTCAGCCACGATGCCCATAACGATCGGATGCTGTGACGAGATGGGCCTGGATCCACGGATCACGCGCTTCGTTATCCCCATAGGCGCCACCATCAATATGGATGGCACGGCACTTTACGAAGCCGTAGCCGCTATCTTCATTGCGCAGCTGCGGAGAGTCGACCTCTCGTTCGGAAAACTCGTGGCTGTCAGGTAAGAGAGAGAAGACATCCTTGTTAACGTGATTACTGCTGCTTTACTGTGATACTGTGCCATCCTGGGTGCACCCGGATACCATCTATGCCTATTTGACTCGGCTCAATGACGAGCTGTGAGAATTGTCGACGATTCCAAACTCAAAAGCCCTTAAGTCTGAGGAGAGAATTAGCCTACCTGTGTGTGTTCTACCGCTTGTACAATGGGATGTGTTCTGAGGAATTGTTTGAAATTATGCCCACGGCTACTTTCTACCATCGTACCTCGTAATTCATTCTCACACTTTAGAAACGAAATGGTCAAGTACAGTGCGGTTTCAGAGAAACTTCCTCTCGCGAATGCTTGGGTTGTGAAATAAGCTGCCTGCTAAGGTATTGCAAGCGTCCATAGGCTACAGTGACTGCTTACCATCAGGCGGACCGTAGGCTTGTTTGTCACTTAAACGGTATAAAAAATAAAACCACAATGCTATAGTGCTCTTTTAAGTTGTCATCAATCTTTGGCGCTAAACAAGCCTATTTGTGCAGCGGTTATCGATATAAATTGGGACCATAGGACCTAACTTACATTTAATTTTGCTGAAATGATATTTTGTACACAATTAGTAAACCTGCACCCTAAGGTTACTTTTGAGAAATCGTGCCACGATGATGGTGCACCTTGCACAGAGGGGGGCGTTTGTTGCGTTAGTAAGGAGTGGTAGGTAGGCGTCTATTCTAAGTTCTCATGGTTTGTTGCCTTCTTCTTGGAGAAGCAAAATCAAATGCAAGGTCGGGCCATTATTTTTGTTACTTTGTGGTAAACCGCCATTATATCCATATTTAATTTTTTTTAAAAAAAAGGACATAACCGGTATTTAAATGAAAATGTGCAGCTTTACAATCCTCTTACTAGGGGTATTTTTATTTGGTCAGTGTGACAGCAACAGCAGCTAGTATAGGCGCGGCGGGCATACCACAGGCGGGGCTGGTCACCATGGTGATGGTTCTGGACACCGTCAACCTGCCCGCTGAGGATGTCTCCATTATTCTCGCCGTTGACTGGTTGCTGTGAGTATTTTCATTCACTAGCATTGTAGTTATGCCTCTGAAACCATTTGCTATTTAAAAACAATTTAAAATTTAACTTAAAAAAGTGCACTGGCACTGGCTTGCAGTAAAAATGATTTCATTTCGACTTTCTTTTTATATTGGTCTGCTTAAAATTACTTTTTCCCTTGTCTGTTATCTATAATCTAAAATTTAAGGTAGTAAGTAGGTATAATCTATACAGACTTGATGCATGATGTCCTATAAACTAATGAATTAGATAAGCAGGCCGATTATCATATACTAGTAAATATGGGATCAAATATGGATGCATCTTAAATACCGAAATTCTAATTTAGAATTTTTTTTCAACAAAGTATTTGTATCTTTACTTGAGCCATATTTATCCAAAACTATTAATTTAAAACTAGTTAGATGTCTTTCGAGTACCTAATTATTAATTTGTTTATTGCAGTGACCGATTCCGCACAACAATAAACGTAATATGCGACGCCCTCGGTGCTATAATAGTGTCGTCATTATCCAAAGATGATATAGAAAGAAGCCGGAGTCACCAAAACGATCGGGAATTGGCACACGCGCATGAACTGGCGGAGATAGAGAAGGGCGACCACTGAAATAACGGCGGTTTTAATAACGGTTATTAGACAACCGTTTTGTGTTCATTTTGTTTTTCTTGTGCGAAGACAATAAATTTAGAAGCTGTAGAATATAGTCAATAGTTATTGTATTGTGTTTTTACGATGTGGTTTTACTAAAGTATTATATTTATATGAATAGATGTGAGTAACTAGTGTTTTGATGTTTTAGCAAACTATTTATTAAATAAATATATAAATATTATTTAAAACTTATACATTTCTTCTATTTAAACTTTTTAAATAACTTATATATACTTAAAAAAATCGTTATAAATTTTTGAAATTTATTAATCTATTTTTCGAAATTCTAAACTTATTGTGATAGCAGGGTTTACACTTATATGTAAAATATACAAACTGATGAAAATAAATTCTTGGCCTATTTCTTGCATATACCTAATACTAGCTGACTTTTATGTAATACATTTTTATCTTTATAAAGTGTGTTAGTTTACTGTTTAATTTTCGGTAGCACAAAAATTTCAAAACAACAAAGTATGATTGTATAAAAGGTTCGTTTTATTATTTTGTACTTATACGTGACGATAAATACATTTATCATGCATTACTGTTATGTCTTTCGGAAACTGTAAGAAATAAAAAGGAAAAGATCGTAACATTATCGAAATATTTCATATTACATACTATTGATTCTATTTCTGTATTCAACTGAAACTTTGATAGCAGTATTATTTGAAAGGTATCTATTTTTGTATCAGGTTGTACGGTTTGATAACAATTAATTGATGTTAATAAGAATTAAATATTGTGCCATATTCTTTACTATATTATTGAAGTTACTTGTTGTTTTCTTTTGTTAATTATAATTAGAATTGAACTTATTAGTGCTATGCATTCCACTTCGTAGCTTAAGCCTAAAACTTTTATATAAGTTGAATTTTTAGAATTATTTATTTAAAACAACGCATCGTTAATATATTTAAAATGTTAATGTTATTAATGAGATAGTTGTCTGCAATTATTTATTGGATTTCAGGAACATAAGTGTTAGACAATACATTTTAAAACATAACTTATGTAAGTAAATGATATATGATGTAAGTGTGTTACGTGTTGTGTTGTATTTTGTCTATTAAATAATGTTACATTTAGTGCTAGATCTAATTTATAAGTAAAATTTAGTTCATATTACATAACTTTTTAAAAATAATCCTCTCAAGAAAACTAAGAAGTTTTTATCCTCACTTATTGAAGTGAGGATAAAAATGTTAAACAGATAACAAATGGGCTAAATTTATCTTAACTTTCTAAAAATATTTTTGTCAATAATCATTGAAAATAATAACAAAATTATACGGATTATGTTATTTTATTTAAAAAACTTCATTACATAAATTACAGTTTTATACAAAAGTCATTACATATTTTAATTGCATTAACGGTAGAGCATTAATCTCTATTAATTCACAGCCATACCTACTTAATATTATGGCGCATATAGCAGCTAACTAGCGCCGCCATTAGATACAACTCACATATATTATTTAGAAACTGTATAAAACCTTCTAAAAATAGCTTATGACTAGCTTTATATTTGCGACATTTGGATTTTAGAAATTCGTTTTCCACGAAGAGAAAATTGAGGATATCTAATGGCGGCGCTAGTGGGGTGTAAGAGGGCCCTTAAGTTAAAGATGATAAATTTTTTTTAAAAATAAATTAAAGATTTGACTAACTAAAGAACTACACTTATATTTGGTAACAAAATAGGTAGGTAAAGTTAATTATGACCAAATTTGCCAGAAGCAATATTTACAATTATTTCAAAAGAAAAAATCAGAATTATTTAAAATGTTTCCTAAAAAGTAAAAAAAAATCTAAAATCAAATAAAAAACATTTGATCAGGCCCAAGATGATATGTATTAGCAAGGAAATGTATTTTATTTTACTAGTGGTAACAAGTGCATATTGTTTTGTAATTTCGAATAATTTTGTCTCAATTTGATACATTTATTATTGTTCATTGGGCACTAAATAAGTACTATTTTTACATCAATTACACCTAAGCATATGGTTCTAAATTTGAGTCAAAGTTTTCAAATCACTCAAAAGTTCTGTAATTTCATGACATCGTCATTCGTCTGTCAGCCAGTCTAAATAAAATTACCTACAAGTTTATCTTTGGAATGTAATGTTTACAAATTGAAAAGGCAAGATTGTTGTGTATACCTTATTAACGTTTGCTAATTAAGTAGATAATTACTGAACATTGATTAAATGTGAATTTCCTAATTAAACACTGAATAATAATTACAATATGTTTTACATATTTAGGTATCGCACCTGCTTTACGTAAATAGTATTTTAAATAAAATCCCAGATATGTTTAACGCTTAATTTTAAAGCTTTACAATAATTTGACAAACATTACTTACACCAATATTATTCACACTATTAAATAAACAAGAAAAAATTTCTAAGAAGAGTATAACTCACAGAGAACAATCTTTGAAAATATCCGTTTATAATTTTTTCTTCTAGTTTAGTCTTTTAAATAACTATACTTAAATCAGCCGCTATTTCCGTTTTTAACGTTATTATGACCATTTATGAATAAGTTTTATAGTCTAAAATTGATAATTATACATAATTAGTTGGACAATGGATACTAAGGTCTCAGAACGACAAAACGAGATACATAGAGCATTGCGGCAATTTAAAGTGTTGTTCTAAATTTGAATTACTCATATTCGAAGGTGAATTTTGAGTTATTTCCTTTCACTTCCTAATATGACACCGACCGGTTTACCATAATAATACCATTATGACACTTGTACTTAAGGCATGGTTAGAAATGTTACTGCTCGTAATATTGGCATTTCACCAATGATATTCTCCAAGTGCAGGTGATAAAGCTTGTCTAGACGTGCACGAAGCACAAACCATAAGACAACTTTTATAATAGACAAATTGTAACTATTTTTTGCATTTTACTGGAAATCAAACGCGAGGGCCATTGACTTATTTTTCTGCAAATCGATCTGTTGTAGTCACGTGATAGGAATACTTTTGATTCTTAAGCGCAACGTTCTGCCTATCTTGTTGGTCTGAGACTAAAAGTTGGGAAATACCTATATAAGTTTAAAAATATTTGTACTGAAACATTTTTTGCTTTCCCACATAAATCCACCAAGAGTCCTAATCAATTAGTTTGATTTTTGGCAAATAATATAACAAAAGTATCCCCTGCCTGAAAAACCACCTTAATGATAAGAAAAGTTGTAATAAAATCACAGTTTTTTTTTTAATAATTAACGTAGATTTTTTTATACAAAAAATACACATTACACATAAATAAATCCTTGTTCTCGGTTTACTTTTACTTTACACTAACAATGATTTATACACCAACACTGCACTATATATATAATAGAACATACCAACATTTCTTAAAAAAAGTCACATTTTTAATATCACAATTGAAAACTTCGTCTGAGATTCGTTTTTACACACAACCGCCGTTGCCGACAACGCCAACGTGGTTATTATTGTTATTGACAACCTTGGTTCCGTTTGACTTGACGTACGTGGAACTCCTTTCGCTGAGAAAAGACCCGCGGGCTCGTGCTAGGGTTGCTGCAGAGATCTCCATGGAGTCTCCGTAAGGAAGACGAGATCCTCGTCTAGCACTACCGGTGTAGCAGCGCCCGTTCTGAAAATATAGTGAAACCTCAGAGAAAACAAATAAAAGTTTATTGGAAAACTAACTTAGCAGAATATTTATGTGCTACAAAACAATTGTTACGTTACGTGTTTAAATCTTCACTGATTGTATACTTGCATCACTCACTAGCCCACTACCAACCAGAGCCGAAGGCAGAATTGAATAATTGTAAATTTATTTAGGATTTCGGAGGGGGGAGGTAGTTGAACCTGTGTCACCAACCAACATGTTTTTTAGGGATCCCATATGGAGTACGGCTGCTATCACTCGGATACCAGCTTGGCCCTTTTGACTCGGTTTAACGAAGGGCTCTGAGAATTGTCAAGATCCCAAACTCACTTGCCGTATCGAGCCCTTAAATCTGAGGAGAGAATTTGCCTCCCTGTGTGTGTTCTACCGCTTGTACAATGGGATGTGTTCTGAAGAATTGTTCGAACTGATGCCCACAGCTACTTTTTACCATCGCACCGCTCGCCATCGGCAGGAAATTCATTCTCACGTTTTAGAACTGAAATGGTCGCGTACAGTGCGGTTTCAGAGAAACTTTCTCCCGCGAACGATTTGGTTGAGGAATGAGCTCCCTGACAAGGTTTCCTCCAAGGACTACAGTATGGGGTTCTCAAGAATTTATTAAAAAGTTATTAGATTTCTGAAGGGTCGGCAACCCAACCCCTGCTGTTGCAAGCGTTCATAGGCTACGGTGACCGCTTACCATCAGGCTATACTTGTGAAAATAGGAACTCACCCGTCCAGAACGCCAAGTCCACCGGTTCCTGTTGAACACGCCGTAAACGATAGGGTTGGCACAAGAATTAGTACACGAGAACATCCACATCGCTTTTTGAATCGCTGGGTCGAGCTCTTTCGCAGTATCGCTGTCTATCCAATACCTAGTTTAGTAAAGAAATAGGACTTAGTAATAAAAATCCAAATTATTAAAAAAGAACTTGCGGACAACCGACCATTTTTATATTACACTAGCTGACCGGGCAGACGTAATCCTGCATGATACCGACTGCAGCGCCATCTGCCGGGCTGATTTGTGAATCTAAACCATTCAGGGCGCCACCCAAACACATACAAAAAAAATCATTCAAATCGGCCCAGCCGTTTAGGAGGAGTACAGTGACATACACACGTACAGTAGAACTATATAGGTATACTAGCGGTCCCGGCGAACGTGGTTCCGCTGCCGTCCCTCTGTAACCCGGCAAAAGTTGGTTTTTACCTAAAGTGCCCTAATCCGACTCGCACTTGACAGATCGAGATAAAAACTATCCAATCTTTTAAGTTGGGACAAATAACAGATAGTTACGAAGATTGATCAAAATCGGTTCAGTAGTTTAGGAGTCCATCGCGGACAAACAACGTGACACGTAATTTTTTTATATATAGATAAAGATAGGAGGAGGAAGAGGAGGATTCCTTCTCGGAGTTGTTCCTAAACTGATTTGACATTTATCGTTGTTTTGCTTACAATTTACCTTTGTAAGCAAAAATACGATACTTTTTTATTCATGGATATACATTACGCTGCCGACTTCTTAAAATTATTTTTTTCCTTTAGTACTTGTACCAACTAGAAACCGTTATGCCAAATTTCATCATTTTACCGGTGCCTGGTAAGATTTAATTCTCAGTCAGTGTGCCATTTAGTGTGGGAATATGTATTTGAAACTTTTAATAGATTTGGAGTAAAATTCAAAGGGCTTTAAATGTCTAAGCATGTAATATAAGAGTATACCTGGGAACTTTATTGGGAACAGTCTCGAGTTATTCGGACTCTGGAATTCGAGAGAAAAATGTATGCAAGTTTATTGACGTGTTTCGAGAGGTAAGTCAGACTTCCATATATTTTTCTCTCGAATTCCAGAGTTCCAATAGCTCGATACTGTTCCCAATACATAAGGTCCCAGAGCATTTGTTATTCTTTCCAGCTTGACTAAAAAAATGTTGTCTCACCATAGGCAATAGAAGTAATACGGCGACCAGCACGTGAAGAATACTATAACGATGGTGACCGTCATCTTGATAGTCCTCGCTCTCGCCCGGCCCAGGATCCCGACGCCGCTACGACGCATTTTATCTGCACAGTAGTTATGATTCATTTATTTTGATTGTCTATGAATCGTAAATAAAATAGATATTGATATTGTTATTTAATATATTTAGTCTAAGAGGTGACAGGATTTTCAGAAAGATCATGGATACGACTAGATTAATTATATTGAGTAGTAGAGTGTTCCCCTGATGTGAATTATATCGGTCTGCGTGCTCTCAGTGGTTGCTTCTTCGAGATACAGCGCAAAAAAGAGGCTTCATTGTTCAGAAAAAAAATGATAACGGAAATGGTCAGTTTTAGGACATATTCTAAGTATGGCATCACGAGAGGTAAAACAAGTTGGTCTGCCGACTCTCAGTGGTTGCGTCTTCGAGAAATAGCGCATACAAGAGTCTTTATTGTTCAGAAAAAAAAATTATAACGGAAATGGTCAGTTTTAGGACATATTCTAAGTATGGCATATCCGCAAGTGAAACGAGTCGGTCTGCCGGTTCTCAGTAGTTGCATCTTTGAGAAAATGAGAAAAGCCGCATTAGACTTCATTGTAACACTTTATTGTATCACTAAAATTAACAAAAAGGGAAATTGTCAATTTTAGTCTTCTTTACCCATAAATTAAATGTGAAATAGAGATAGCTTATACACTGGATATGGACATAGGCTACTTTCTATCCTGGCAACCGAAAAACAGGAATCGCTAATTTTTGTTATGTATGCAGGTAAAACCGCGAAGCATAGATAGTTAAAATGTTTCTAAGACGATTAAGAGTTTAAGAGTGATCATGAGCATTTATTTTTTTGGAAGAAGAATTGGCCCGTTTTAGTTACTTACTTTATAGTTTTTGTTGATTTCTGCGGGAAATTTTTATTTAATGAAACAAATCCTTTAAGACCTAAATAAGAATAAAATCAACCTTATAAAATTTTCTTTACTAAACTTACATTATCTGATTATCTTTGGAATCAATCACAGATAAGATATTATTTAGGTACTTTAAATATGAATATTAAATATGATATGAATGAGAGAATGATTTTGATATTTTTTTTAAATATCAGACTTTTATGGTAGTAAAATAATCAAAACATCTCTAACCAACTCTCCTAGGGCTAAAGGCCGAGAAGACAATATTTTTAATTATATATATAATATGCTATTAATCTACATGGAAACATTGGTGACCTAAAGATTATTATCTATATGTTAAGACTTAACGTTGATATAACCCGTAATTTCATCCTTTTCTGGTATACTCTATCTGTAATCGGTTCCCTTCATACCAGAGATGAAGATATTTCCCATGTTCTTCCTTCCAACCGTGACTAGTTGGCAATAGCTTGCTTGGTGGATCTTTGATGGAATTAATCCAGATATTTGACACATATTTAGCCCGAAGCATCTGTTGATAAAGTTCTATTTCTGACGGTGGCAAGAAAGCAGCATCAAAATTCATGAAGGTTTTTTCAAACTTTTCGTTCTCTTTATTGGGCTTAAATTTTTTTAGGAAAATCTTATGACCGGCTTCATTAACAGAAATACCATTAACATCATACAAACTCACAAACGAAATGTTCAGGTTTACTTCTAATTTTATTTGTTATTGGTCTTTCGTAACTTAGCTCTATGAGAGCTTGTTGGTAGTCTTTATTTCGGCTTAAGATATTAAAAGGATTTTGTTTGCCTTTTCTATAAAATGCGGGGGTGTAATCACACCCTGTCAGGGCATGAGACGCTGGCATACTTGTTGCCAGCATTAACATAATATGACTATAAACAGTACTGTAAATGTATGTATCTGATTAGATTAGCAATATCTAAGTATGTCCTAAGTGCATATGAAACCCAGCACTGTGCGGGAACTAAAAAAAAAGTAACTAAAAACGGGTCAAATCATTCTTTTAAATGCTCATGATCACTCAAAATCTATAATAGAATCTATTCTAATTTAAAATAGAAATATTTTTAACTATTTCTGCTTTGCGGTTTTACTTGCGCACATTTATCAAGAACTAGTGATACCTATATTCCAGTATCGTTGCCAGGATAGAAAGTAGCCTATGTCCATATCCAGTGTATAAGCTATGTCTATTTCAAGTTTAATTTATGGGTAAAGAAGACTAAAATTGACAATTTCCCTTTCTGTTAATTTTAGTGATACAATAAAGTGTTACAATGAAGTCTAATGCAGCTTTTCTCATTTTCTCAAATATGCAACTGCTGAGAACCGGCAGACCGACTCGTTTCACTTGCGGATATGTCATACTTTGAGTACGTACTAAAACTGACCATTTCCGTTTTAATTTTTTTTTCAGAACAATAAAGCCTCTTGTATGCGCTATTTCTCGAAGACGCAACCACTGAGAGTCGGCAGACCAACTTGTTTTACCTCTCGTGATGCCATACTTAGAATATGTCCTTAAAATTAACCATTTCCGTTATCATTTTTTTTCTGAACAATGAAGCCTCTTTTTCGCGCTCTTTCTCGAAGAAGCAACCACTGAGAGCACGCAGACCGATATAATTCACATCAGGGAAACACTCTACAACTCAATATAATTAATCTAGTCGTATCTATGATCATTCTGAAAATTCCTGACACCTCTTATACTAATTGGTTTATTTACTGATTCACTGTTAAATTATTATTAGCTGGTGAACCGAGCTTCGCTCGTTGTTTTTTTACAACGCCATCTATTGTCAAATAGCTTTAGTGTTGCTGTTTCGGTAAAAATAATAGTGTTACTACTCGCCAATAGATGTTAGGAAGAGTCATAGTTTTCAATTTATCATTGCCTGAAAACACGGATAAAACGACGTTTTCTAAAAATGAAGCTAGCTAGATCGATTTATCACTCCCGAAACACCTGCACACGAAATTTCATAAAATTGTTGGAGCCGTTTCCAAGATTCAGATTATAACTATATATATGTATATTCAGGTCAGGAGTACCTGGAACCGTAGAAAATGTATGAAAGCATTGATGCGTGTAGATGAGGCCAGGATCGTAACAAGTCTTTATCTTTGGTCTCTGCCTACCCCTCTGGGAAACAGGCGTGATGTTATGTATGTATGTATATGTATATGTACATATTATATACGAGAATTGCTCGTTTAAAGGTATTAGATTAGATAAATACAAAATAAGTAACAGATCCGACACAAATAATATAATTTACGAATGTTCCAACTAGAAGAGTCCATAAATCTTAATTTCACTCAGTGCTCCTAAAATATACCTGAGCTAGGTAGGTACATTGGCACAAAATAATCTTACGCTTCCAACTCAGTTCTCATAGTTTAATGTTGTGCTAAATTTAAGAGGATACGATTCCGCGCCCGCAGCGTGCTTCATACAAACGAAATCATTTTTGACACTAATAAAATGCAATGAAATTTTAAAAGACGTTTATTAAGACCCCATATACTGCACACTAGCGCCGCCACTAGATATTGTTTATTTTATTCTTGATACAAAGCGTATTTTGAAAAAGTCAAAAAATGAAAATTTACGTATTACATTGTTTGTTGTACATTACTGCGAGTTTTGATTCGTATTCCGGTAAAAGTGGCCGCCTTTAGCCAAGCGGACACGTTCTATATTACAAAACGTTGTAAGTAGTAATTAGTATTTTAAATTTTTTACCCGACGAATCTATGTAGGTATGTATGTATCTTGAGGGATCAGAAATTCGATCTCGGCGAGATCTCGGCATTTTCGAGATCTCGAATGGATTTCGAAAAGTATTGTTTTTATTAGATAACTGAAACATTATTGAAACTGCTTAGTAGTTGTGATTATGATGCTAGTAAGATAATGAATTATTATAATCTTACTTATGCTATGTTAATGAACACAAAAATTCAGATCCGTAAAATCTTATATAGAAAGTACTTATTTAACAAAGATAATGGATAGTGAAAACAAAAATTTTCAAAAATTGCTATTACCAAAATCAGTCCTAAACGAGTTTTATGATTACGAGTGATCACTCCTCACTTAATTGAGAGTGATTTTGGAAATAGCTTCTTAAAAAATAAATAGTGCTTAGAGTGCTGTCGGATAAACGGCATCTTATGTCAGTCGCTATGTAGCCAGGGGCTGAAAAGGCCCTCTCAGATTCAACGCTAGTTGGTATCAGCATGAGCAAGCTGTTGTATGCAAATTGCAAAATCATACCCCTCGATCCTCCACACTCATACAGATCTACCTCTTTTTTAAACACGGACTCTAGCGTGTCTGTTATAGTAGCAACCCGCGAGAAAGGACTTTTACCGGCTTTCAACGTATCTTCTAGTTCCTCTTGAAGACTTCTATTCGATCTTACTGCAGCACGTAAATTCATATCTTCTGCAATCATTGAAATGAGTTGCTGACTACTGCCGCTCGATCTCGTCAATATCGGCCGAGATCTCGTCATTTTATGCTTCGAGATTGATCTCGACAAATGAGGCGAGATATCGGATGATCGGGATCTCGCGAGGTCGAGATTACATTCCCTAGTTCCGTGTAAAATAAAGGGCTTTTAAAAAGCAAATACAAAATTATAAAATACTTACAGTAAAAAAGTCAAGCGCGAAAAAAAGGAAAAAAATAACACTAAAAAGCTGTGAATAAAAATAAACTGCAAAAAAAAAACATTCGGAACGCGATTCACACGCGAAGCCGCGAACTACCCGCGAAGCATGAATGTGGATCCGTTTCGCATATTCTTTACGGTTCGCGGAGCGGGAACTTGGCGTGATTGCGACCAGGCTCCACATATCCACTCATAAGTAAGTGCCGCGAACAGTTGTCCGTATTTTTTCATACACATAAATGTCTTAAATAAGAATAAAAGTTAATAAAAACATTTCTTAGGATTTTGAACTAAAGACTACATAAATATTTGGCTTGAAATCATGTCTACAAAATTTTGCAGTGTTTGATCAGTAAATGTCAAAATGTTTGTATGAAGCACGCTGCGAGGCGCCGCGACGCACGTATTCTTGTATCAATCAATTTGTCGATAACCGTAACGATCAAATGCATGTTAGAATAGTGTAAAATATCGAATCAAACTATTAACATACGAGTAGGTCTATACGCTTATATATACTGCCATGGAAGTATTCACGCATTGCAGCTTTTGGGCAAGAGGCGGGCAAAATTCCATCTTCCACATTAAATAGTTGGTTATACGCAATTTACATTAAAAATAGGTGATTTGGCTTCTCTATGTAATCATCTGCTTATCTGTGACAGTTTGGCTTTTTATATCTCTTTATTAGGCAAACTACCTACAGCAATCTAGACACTATATACAAAACTCTATAAGCGATTAAAATAGAAAGCATTGGCATTGACAGGAAAAGTCCAAAAAACTTTCAAACAAAAAACTTTAATTTGCAGTAGGTAAACTACGGTAAAATAGGTAAACTAACTCGAACAATTGGTATAAAATATAAGAAACTCAAATTCGAGCACTTTTCTACTTTTTTTGCACGAAGCTTTGTAAATACAAGGCCTTATCTGGCGCCGTGGCTATTGCTAATAACAGGGTAGGGATAGGGAACATATTATAAAGTTAATTCACTAACCATTGGCGGTGTTGGCTCGTCGGATGATCTCAAGCAGCGCAGCCGAGGAGCAATAGAGCGTTGACACCAGCGGGGCTACGTACATCAGCAGCATGTTCACCAAGAAGTAGATAATCTCGTGACGCCGCGTCGGAAGAGACCCGTACGAAACGCATTGGAAGTACCTGGGAAATAAAGATATCTTTAATGTTTCTGGCAAATCGTTCATAGGTATTTGTATTTGAATTGAGCTTTAAAGGAATCTTTAAAACCCTATCCAATGATACCCCTCATGATGCCATATTTGGCTACGTAACCCTAAAAATGAGTTCCGAAAGTAGGTACTTACTTAGTTCAAAAATTGAATTGAGAATATTTTTGTTGCAGATACCGACTTTTTTTTAAACTTTAACTTATTTCACTTTTTAACTGCTTAAATTTTGAGATTCTGACCAAATTATTGTCACCTAGCTTTTTTCGGCAGCTTCGCCCGCGCGGAGATAGCTCATCGCCATAGGATTCCCAAGGGAACTCTATAATTACTTAGGGATAAAAGGTATTCTATGTCGTTTTTTTGTTCTTGAAGTTATCCCTATACTACAGAATATACAATACTATACTGTACTAGTACCTGAATCAAAAATCAGGTTCACCCATTCGATCAGTTCCGATGAAAACAAATAGTTAAGAAGAATATAACAAATAATATTTCTTAACAATTTTTTTGGATATTTGCCTCGCTGTTGAGTTAAGGGTTATGTACATATATACTTACTTACATTCTATAAATTCTTGTAGCTTGCTGATTCTTACACATTTATAATAAATATATGATATACTATTAGACATATTCGCAATCAGGCGAACGTATCTAGAAGAACGTGGGATGATTTCCCCAGTCCCATCCCATACAAATTTATACTCTCTGTCTTTTTAATCACTTACAAAAAAAATTATCAAAATTGATCCAGCTGTTTAGGAAGAGTACATTGACGTACACACGTACAGAAGAATAATATATACCTACTAGCTGACCGGGCAGACGTTGTCCTGCATTCGACTGCAGCGCCATCTGCCGGTCTGATTTATGAATCTAAACCATCCAGGGCGCCACCCAAACGCATACAAAAAAATCATTCAAATCGGTCCAGCCGTTTAGGAGGAGTACAGTGACATACACACGTACAGTAGAATTATATATATAAAGACTATAAATAAGTGAATTACATACGAAATGTCACATACGTATATACTATATATATTAATCTGCTTCTTTATGAAAAAGGAAAGAGCGACTAAACGAAATCTAATAAGCCAGATAAATTTCGCGGGTTGACCTTATCCAAGTAGGTATCCCTAGTCCCCAACCCCTGAACTTCTATTTTATTTAATAACATCGGGATTGTGATTGTGAATTTTATCGATAACTAGCTGCTGCCCGCGACGTCGTCTGCGTGAACGCTATACTATAACATCACTTTTTGTGAACGAAACCATAGCGCGATCTAATTCGACGCCAACGCCATCTAGTTAGCAAATAGGAAACCTTTTTATATGGTGAAAAATTATAACACATCTAAGTTATGACTTTACACGATTTTTTTAAATAAAATAATTGACTATGGGTGAGTATAATAATTAATAATTAAGAAGCAAGTCAAATATGCGTCGTTAGATTACACGTTGTTACAGAATGCGTTGAAGAAATAAAGGATCACTGCTCGTTCCCCGTAGGTGATAGCGTGATAATATGTAGCCTATATGTTCACCCGACTTCTTAATAATATTCGTGCCAAATTTGAAGTAAATCCATGCAGTACTTTTTGAGTTTATCCCGAACATACATACAGACAAACAGACAAAAATTCTAAAAACTATATTTTTGGCTTCGCTATCGATTGTAGATCACACCCCAAGTATTCTTTTAAAAAAATATTCAATGTACAGTTTTGACTTTTCTACCATTTTATTTTATGTATAGATTGTAGCTATACAAGTATCCACTTAAATTAAGTAATAATTTTACGAGAGGTTCAGGCACGTTTCGATCGAAGCATTATTTAATTAGAGTGCCTAGGATAATACACTGAGAAAATTGTAGGTATGCTCAATATAAAATGTAGGAAAGTGGTTCCGTATGTATATGTCCGTATGACTTCACGGTTTTATTCCTCATTAAGGGGTAGCCAGTGGCTGGATACACACCCTCATCATAATGTCCTGCGTGAAGGTGGTGTGCCCATCGCATCAAATTCTTATATAAATTTTCATTTCTTAGTTATGATTTTCCAAAAACGGTGAAACACAATCATAATTTTCAACTAATTTTTATGCATGTAGTTTAAAAAATTACGAATTTCCACATACTTAATCACATCTTGGAACCAGATGGTTTTTACTGACTTGAATAAGGGGGGAAATAATATTCTTTCTTTTTTATGTATATATGTCGCAGGCAAATCGTTTACCTAATTAGCCGTTTTACAATATGCCTAGGCAGATCGTAATGTATGGAAATGAAAGGAACAGAAATCGCATTGTATAAGTCATGTATGTTAGCTTAGTAATGTTAGTTGTAGTAGTGTTAATGTTAGTAATGTTGTAAACGCAGATGCGGAGCGAGCGAAGCGAGCGGAGCGTTCCAGCTTAGCTTCATATAATAATCTGTTCAGTTATATGATAAATTACATACCTTAGGATCTGCCTATAGGCATATTGTAAAACGGCGAATTATACGATTTGCCTGCGACATATATATAGATAGATGATTGTAACCATACACGTAAATATCTATTGACTTGGTATTTGCCCGATTATTAGGCAGTATTTTGACTTGGTGTTTCACCGATTATATCATTTATTAGGTAGTATTATGCTGTGGTACGAAGTCATTTTTTATTTTGAGATTTTTGTTTATTATTTTTGGATAAAAGATTTTTCAGTAAGTAAAGGATGTTAAGTACGCTGTGTAAGAGGTCTATAAATAAACACAACGGCCCTTCATTCAAGCAGCGCAGGGTGCCCTCTATCCTGGATAAGAGTACCGATAGCTATCGTTACAAACTGAGGATGGAGATATCAACTTCTCTTTTCATTAATTATGAGTTACCTACCCACCTCATTCAATAAACAGATTTTCTTGTCTTTACAATTTTACTGTATACATAGATATTCAAACATGAATTATTATTAATTGAAAAACGTAGTGCCAAGTCAATCTCTTTTGCTGTGAAAAGGTGCGAGATTTTATGTAGAACCACAGAATAATGATCAGTTAGAACTACTCGCATATTTGGAATTTAAATTCTGCATTTACCTAAGAATCGTGTACGTCTTTAAAAACTTAGGTTTTTAAAATGTTTATGTGTTTCGAGCTTACCACCGTCTTCGCCACCTTCACGGGTGAACTAACAAAATTAAAGCGGTGTGGTGTGGTGAGGGTCAGTATTTTCTCAGTAACCTCGTTTTAGTACAAAAACTGCGTCCCTTAGCATAATCTTGTTCGGGCGGTTCACTACTTCTGTCCACACTCTGTAACTCGTGACAAACTCGACACACTACCCAGAGGGTATCACTAGGTGCAACTGTGCCGATATATCGGGAACCCAACAGATATAATCGAGGGCATCCCGAAACATATAAATATCTTGATAACAAAGAAGTTTTAAAAGTTTTTAGCGAAAGTTTAAAAAGTTACTTAGGTTTTTGACATAAGAAGCGAGAAAAAAGTTGATGATACGTACCCTTTGACATCAGGGTGCTCGTCCAAGTGGAATATGAAGCACTGCGGCAGGCTGGCAACCCCGGCACAAACCCAAGCTGCCGCCAGCGCCTGTCTGGCTCGTGCCTCCCATCTCACGTTCAATGGCTTTAAGATTGCGTAGTATCTGCAATTTTTTTTTTAAATTATGTGAAGTTGTACCTTGGTTGAACACACTTGTACAAAAAAAATTGGTACAGAACTACCGAAGCGTATCAAAGTAACGCCGCAGTTGCAAGTTTTCCTATATTATACTGTAGCCTTTGGTTGCAACTTTCCCTAATAAATTCCTCTGAAACTCCTTAAGTTCACCTATACGCGATGTATGTACATATGCTATGCGGGCAGGGCGAGAATGTAGCGCGCCAAGTGTTCAAGGCATGATGCTAGCTGACAAGATGCTGTTACTTTTTCCATTCATAAAACGATTTGTTGGTAATACTTTTTTTGACTAGCTTTTTGGCCTTGGTTTTATTTTGATTTGTCTTGCCTGATATAGGTACGTCTAAGGTTATTCAGCTTAATTTCCATAAAAGACACTAGAAAAGTTTTTGGGTTAATTAAGCTTTGTTCATTTACAAGCACATATGTAAAAAAACTTTCCATACAGCAAATTTCACTCTAGTAGGTGGTCGTCCCACGCTATGTCTCACGCCTCCGTGGTCGTCTTTAGAACCTTTATAGAGTTCCGTACATCCGAATGAGAAAACGGAACACTTATAGCATCAATCGTGTGTACCATGTGACATCAATCAATCATCAAATGAAAGGTACGACTGAAACTATAATTTAAATAAAAAAAATAAAAAATCCCGACTAAAAAACAATAAGAACTAAACACAAATAAAAACATATTAGAATACAAACCAATTAAAAAAAAATTGTTAAAACCTTTTTTATTCATGAAAACAATGTTTTTGCTTTTTACACTTGACAGAAAACATCTAAACATTCACCTCCGCAAGCCGGGTAGAGAGGCGACAATCATTAATTTCGTTAGTATGATCTATGGTAATCAAGTGTACTCTGTAGCGGAAATTTTATTTACTAAATCTACTATTTCTAAAACTGAAAATAACTCTCCTACGTTTGAAGTAATTTTGACAGTAATGTTTTTAAAAACATCAAACAAGAATACCAAAGTAGGAGACAACACGTGCATTAAACAAAACATGTTTTGTGTAGATATTTCTGTGTAATGTTTCGACGAAAACACGAGCAGAAGACCCGGCTTTAGGTAATTGTGAAGTTGTGTTAGGTAATTGAGAAGTTCCTATGGCCACTTTTAGGCTGTATTATTAGAATAGCTCCATGGTACCATATGTGTACGTCACATGTCGTAGGACCATTGATAGTAGGACAAACGAAAAACATACTAACACACTCACACCTAAGTTCAATTATTTGTAATTTACTTTTTTCAGTCCCTCAGAAGTAAAAAAAAATTATGTATACATAAATTTTATTATATTTATTCAGTCCTTCGTAATTTCCGGAGTGCTTTGACTAAGTACCCACATAAATCAGTCTTAAACTTTTACACAACCACTTATATCGGTGGAAATTGATTTGAGAAAGTTTTAATAGCTTCAAACTTTATTTACATGAATTTTCTTTTAGACGTTCACCGAAATATAAGCTTTTTACCTACCTAAGGAACTTTTAAGTCACACCGATATTGAAAATCAAGAATGAAAATCAGATCTTGGCCACGGTTAAACGTTTTGCAACATCCTAATCTCAGACTGTAGACGTCTACTGCTGGATATTAGCCTCCCGAATATGTTAACTAATTAATTAACAACGGTCGGTCTTGAGCTGCCTGCTTCCAGCTTTCTGAGGCTTTGACCAGATTGCCTGTCCAACTGGTAGAAGGCTGTCCCAATCTCCTTCTTCTCATCAGTAATTGTTACCAAAGAACCTTTCTGCCTCATTTGGTTTGACGAGCGAGTTTTTTAATTAATCCGGCTAAAATTTTACAGGCCACGCAGGTATAGAACAATTGCCATACAATTTGTGTAGTGAAATTAAAAAATGAAACTAAGCTACATTCTAAATAAAGAACTGAATATTGTTTTTTTTTTTCACGAACTTCGTTATGTTTTTTTGTCATGTTCATGGAGTCATTAATTTTGTACCCTGCCCCCCTGCCTATAACTTTTCAACCACGTTGTTTCCCAACATTCACAAAATAATTAATATTAAAAGACAATTTTTAATGAAAATTGTTTTGAATAAAATCTGTTCCCAAGCAATAACTCTCATATCAACAATATAATTTTGCTCAAGCTTTATTTCATTCAACGATTGTAATAAAGTTATGTTAGAAAATAAAGTACTCACCCAAACATAACTCGTTTTCAAAAAGTTTTTGTAAACCTAACTGTCAAAAGTTTCTTCATTACTGTTGCTCAAAGGACTCTGAGAAGAAATATTAATCCGGGCGTCTGATGAAACTTGAGAAGTAATTAAAGACTTTGATAGATGTAACACTAAATCCGGTATAGAAATAGAGAACGTACCTTGTCGTTTTGAAGCGACCATAAAAAATAGTTTTTATTTTAACAACACTTATTTGATTTTTTTAACGATAACTCTCAGTACATATTGAAATAAGTTAAGAAAAATATATTTTCACCTCTCCAGCACCAAAAGGGCGGTTTTGCTGTTTAAAAACCATGGGCAAAATCGATTTCGCTGCGAGTGTGAGACAAAGTAACGCAACGTTTGAATGTTACCTTTTGGAATTTTGCGGTACTTAAAAAAAAAAACATCGCGATGATTGGTTTAGAAACAAATTTTAATGAAAAACATAACAACATTGCATTTTTTCATTGTTGATGTATGATTAATAATACCTACTAATAATTAATAGCGTTTATTTCAAAAAAGTATGCTTTGTTTTCGATAAAAGTGTCATAGAGTAAATTTCCGAACGCACGTCTAACAAAAAAAGGAAGCGAAATGGCGCGAAACGAACTAGTTATTCTAGCCTTAGATTATTTATTTACATATATATCGTTTTTTTTTAAATTATGAGTGTCTCGAGTTTCGAAGATATTTCTTTAACACCAGAAGAGTTAAGACAACAAGTTTCTAATGCTGAACTCACCTTTTTACCAGAGAAGTCACATGAAAAATATCTTAAAGCATACGAATTGTTTAATAATTGGCGACTTTCAAAACGTGCTGATGTTAAAAATAATAGTTAGCACCTGCCTATTGTTTATGTTTTAATAGGAGCAGAGATATATATGTGGTAATATTTGTAAATTCCTTGCCTAAGACCTATTTTTCGCACTGGTAGGTGTGAAAAGTTGTATTTCACACGAGAGCAACGCTACGCTCGTAATTCAATTCTAGACTACTTCGCTAGCTCGGGATTTAAAGTTGGCACTCTTCACAAAAAACAGCTTTTTCCACTTGTTGAACAAATATTTTTTTGCGCAATTGTTCGCAATAATTGTGTTGATTGTTTTTAGATAGATGTAACCTTTTCTCTGTTATGTAGGTATATTTTGCGAATTATTGGCTTCCAAAGTTGAAATAAGTTTGTGTTTCCCCTCTAACTTTTAAACCGCGTGTTTTAAAAATCGGAAAAAAACGATAATTTACAAACAGCTTTACAAAATTCTAAATCCACGAAAATTATTTTAACAAGATTGGTTTACAAGTTTTTCAGATTTCCGAATTACTTAATTCAAATTCTGCGGAACCCTTCTTAATGCTTGTATAACACGCAACCATTCCGTACCACAAAAGGGAAAAAGGAACTCTTATAGGGTCACTTTGTTGTCCTTCTGTTTGTCTGTCTGTCTGTCTGTCAAGACCCTTTTTCTTAGGAACCCGTGAAGGTACCAAGTTGAAATAATTATTATCATATATATAATATAATGTCTAGAAAAAAGAATAGCGATAAGCATAGAGGAGCACCAACCAGTTGAACATTCCAGGTTTCGCTCCGTGTACTCTACCATGGATCACATCCACACATTAGACTAAATAGTGGAGAAACATCAAGAGTTCAACCGACCTATATACATCGCGTATATAGATTACGCGAAGGCTTTCGATTCAATCGCACACGAAAGCATATGTCAAGAATTGTCAAATCAAGGCGTTTCAAATACCCACATTAACACCATCAGAAACATATATAAGAACAGAACACGCAGAGTAAAGTTGAATAAAATTGGGCCAAAATCTACATAAGGCGAGGAGTAAAACAAGATCTTCTATAACCGAAAATATTCATAGCTGTGCTGCAAGACATAATCCAATACTTAGACTGGAGTAAAAAAGGCATAAAAATAGACGTAGAGTTCATAAGCAACCGAAGATTTGCAGATTTGTTTGCAAAAACATCAGAACAATTGGAAACAATGATTTGCGAACTTAACAACGCAAGTAAAAAAAATGGCTTACATTTCAATACATCTAAAACAAAAGTCTCTACAAATAGTACAAAAAATGGAACACCGATAGAGTCTGTAGACAGTTATGTTTACCTTGGAAAACAAATTTCATTCAAGAAATCGCGACACGAAGATGAAATAGACCGTCGTATCAACATAACTTAACTGGAGCTTTAAAGAATCTCTAAAAGCAAAACTTTCATTAAAACTTAAAAAGAAGGTTGTAGACTCCTGTCTGTTGCCATGTCTGTCATCCAGCACAAACCTCGATTTTTCAGGAGAGAACAAAAAAAAATTCGTTCGTGCCAGCGTGCTATAGAAAGAAGTATGCTAGGCATTAAGCTTAGCGATAAAATTAAGAGCGAAGACATTCACAAAAAAAAACAAAATAATTGGAAAATCCAAAAGTGCACGCCTCATAGCGGTCATTCACAAAAAAAAAATCTAAAACAAAAACTCAAGTTTTTTAAAATAAAATAACAAATAAGGTGAGGAAAAAATATACTATAAAATAAAAATAAAATATATATATACAGTATACAGTGGTATATTAGTTTTTTATAAATTATAATTAAACGACAGTACTTAGAACGCTAATATTAACTAGGAATCAGCACAGTGTAATACTTTATATATTAAAAACAAAAGTATTCCGGTAAGATGAATTTTTCGACCAATTTCTCTGCCACATACATGGTCACATAAACACAGACTCACGGACGTCCAAGAATGATTAGTTTTAATGTTATTATTTATTATATTAAACAAATTAATTGTTTATAAAATGTACCATATATGCTAGACAGATTATTTAACTTCATATTAGTGCACTCATATTATCCTGTAAGTGTTATATTAAAAAAAAAACGTCATTTAAGTTTCGAAAGACTGGGTTTTTTGACATGTCGAGAGTAGAGCACTACCTCACCGCTCCGCTTATGAGGCGTGCAATTAATAGACGCAGAACGCCACGCACAACAGCTAAAATGGAGATGGGCTGGCCATGTCGCCCGTAATACAGACAAGAGATGGACTAAACGAGTCACACAATGAAAAGGACCTAGCGGAAAAAGGGACAGAGGAAAAACTAAAAATCGATGGGTCGATGAAGTTAAAAGCACAGCCCGAGAAGACTGGATGATGAAAGCGGCAAATAGAAAACTATGGCAAAAGTTGGAGGAGGCCTATATCCAAAAAGGAGCCATGCCCTAAACATACATTTTTTTATTCTATATAAGTATATATATTTTTTCTGTATAGTATTAAGTTAGCTATATTCAATGTAAAGTGCTTGGAAATAAAAAAGGCTTTATTATTATTATTATTATTATTATATAAATTATATAATAATAATAATATACTTTATTGCGCATAAACAAAGAACACATTATTAAAATAAGCAAAAAGATAATAAATTGGCGGTCTTATCGCTAATAAGCGATCTCCTCCAGACAACCTTTGGGTAGAGGACACTTTATACAAAATTTGAATAGTATGTGCTAACTGAATAAATATTAGTTACGGATCAAAACCTAACAATATGAAATATAAATATATATACATTTATAGAAATAACTTAATTTATAAATATTAAATAATACTAATACACAAACTACATACCTACCTCTGAATTAATATAGATGAATAATCAGTGTACTTATGAGACAGCTTAACTCTTTAAGTAATGTGTAATTACAAGGTTTTTAAATATTCTTAAAGTTTTTGCTTGTTTGACGTCGAAAGGTAAAGCGTTCCATAGTCATATGGCTGTGACGGTGAACGAGTCATTATATGTTTGAGAGTAGTGTGTTGGAGTTTTTAGCATCAAGTTTGTTGCAGCGCCAGTAACAGTAGACCCTTTAAAATTGAATCGTTTTTTCAAGTATATAAGATATAGATAAGATAAAATGACTTATACGTCTGTCATCTTTGAATACACTATTAAATTACTCATTTTCGATGAAACAAGTTTACTTAAGCATTTAAATTGGAAGCTGAATTAAATTTTTGTGTCAGTATTTCAAAATTTAAGAGGACAAATATGGCGCGCAATTTTTGCCAAATTCTTTTATATCAAGTTACTGGTGCGGTAGTTGCTACCGCACCATTTTTCTTTTATGTCGCTTTGTCATGCCTTACCGTTTGAACCACCGACTGTATGTACTACTTAAGTACCTTCTATACCTAATATAATATTTTATTGTTATTTTATTAGAATATATTAGTTAGATTATCAGTAAGAAAAAATTCTTAAACTTCAGTTAGTTATCACGATCTTAAACTGGCCAGTACAGTTATTAAAAGCACACGTCAGATTAACGACCACATGTCTAGTGACCAAATACTAACCTGTCGATAGCGATACAGATAAGCACGAAGCTAGAAAGGTAGAGGCCGAAGGTACGCGTGAACATCATGAGACGGCACATGAGGTCTCCAGCCCGCCACTGCACGGTGCCTGCCCACGCGATCTCAAGGGGCATCATCAGAAACGTCACCTGCACAAATATTGGTTATGATAGTCACAGTTTCTTCAAGGACACACACAGGGAAGAAAAAGGCAAAAACGGAACCCTACCTTTGGACCTCGAAGAAATATTGCACATAATTGAAAATATTAGAAATTTATTATTTTAAATACAAATAGTAAATTGCAAATAATTGTAATTATATACAATACTAGCTTTTTTCCACGGGTTCGCCCGCACAGAACTCTGTCATCACCATGGGGTTCCTTCCCATTGATTTAGTAAAAATTTACGGTATCTGTCACCCGCAAAAAAATATTATATTTTTATATCAACTGTATAACTTTTTGGACCCCTTAATCCCTTCTGTTGCAAAAATCTTGGATTAGTACTTATTTTTTATTATATTTAATAAGCTTTTTAGTTACTTTTAGCCCTCATAATTCATCATTGTCATTGAATGATAACAGTATTAAATTTTATGTTGTTGTATGTTGTAAATATAGCTCCCTGATTTTATGGCCCTAACATTTAACACATATCCTACTTTTATATATATTTCTAATTACATTTCGGCCACATTAGTCCGCCCCTGACATGAAAATCTTCGAATAGTATTTGTTTTATAAACATGGCCATAACCCATTTTTATTCACATTTCCTTAATCCGTCCTCATCGTAAAAATCTTGTATTTATTCATAATAAATTGTTAATTACGGAACTAAATTTCATGCCCCTTATAATGAAAATATAAGACTTACATACACACTTTCAACTATATGTTTAAGGGTGTAGAAACATCATCGCCATTTGTATGAAAACTATTTAGTTACACTTACATTCGTCTTAAATAACGAAATGATCTAAAAATTACAACTTTGACTTCCATCTTTTTTTATTTCTGAATGTAACAAAGAATGAAAAATATATAAGTTGCTTAGCTTAGCTCATTAAGTAGAGCTCAATGAGCTAAGAAAATTAACTTTTTTGGCCTCAAGAGGTATCCAAAAAACAAATTTTGAATTGAATTATTAATTTAATACTCAGTTTTGCGTCAAAATATAATTAACTAACCTTATTAAAATTATATAGCTATATAAAAGAGCCGGTTTGATGCGACCGAATATTTAAAAATCAAAACATGAGAATGTCGGCTCTTATACAATTTTGTAGAATTCGGTGTCCGTATTATCCCGATGTCATTAAATATATAATCCATACTAATACTAATATAATTTTGGATTTCTTAAAGGTCGGCAATGCGCGAGTGATACCCTTGGTGTTACAAGCGTCCATAGGCTACGGCGACCGCTTACCATCAGGCGGACCGTAAGCTTGTTTGTCGTATAAAAAAAAATATAAATGCGAAAGTAACTTTATCTGTCTGTTACCCTTTTCACGCTTCAACCGCCGTACTGATTTAGATGAAATTTATCATGGAGATAGTTTGAGACCCAAGAAAGGACATACCATGAGTCGATTTTTTTTCTATAAGAGAAGTTGCCGTTAAAAACCTACACCGATAACCGAATTTATTGATTAATAATTAATTTAATAATTATATAAATAATTAATAATGTGTTTTGGGCTCCGTCATGAGTGTACACTCTATTTTATTGTGTGTGTTTTAAACTTTAAACAAAATAATTTAAATACAATCATAATACAAATTAATCTAAAACCTAAACAACATAAATTATACGTGATAAATTGTATTTTCAGTACGAATAAATAAAGTGAGATTAGTTCATTGCAATGCAACTTTATTAAGTTAATTATAAAGTTACATATGCACCTACTTGTAAAATACACAAAATGAAAATTTGGATAGAAATCTAATATGTGTCTAGTCGTGGTATTAATTTATAATGAATTGATAGCTAAAACGAATTTCCCTCAATATTCCACGCTTGAGCTTTTAATATACAGCGCCTATAATTAATGTTTGAATCAATATTGTTGTGCCCTCTTTGTTTGTAAGCGTATCTGCATGAAATTCAATTAAACGCCGAAATTCGCCTCCATCCATAGTTTTAATATGTAACGAAAATACTAAATCACCAATGATTTTAAAAGTTATTTATTCAGAATTTAATTTTTATGGAGCAAAAGTTAGTTATCCAGAATTTAATTTTTATGGAGCAAAACAATAATTATATACGTATAATACGAGTTTGTTCTGACTGACTGGCTGATTCATCACAGTCCAGACTTAACCGCTTATTTATTAGTTATTAATTTATGTTTATTATTTATATTTATTAGTTATTTATGTTTATTAGTTATTTATATTTTTAAGTTATTTATATTTATGAGCTATTTCTATTTATTAGTTATTTATATTTATTATTTTTTTATGTTTATTAGATATTTATATGCTGCTGGGTATAGAAACTTGAAATTTTTATGGCATTGTAGAATGAGCTTACGAATTATCCAATTATCCCTAGATAGATAAAACAAGCAAGTTATATCGTTTTTAAGTCGAACGATTTACTTGCTGAGAAAATCAGGTACCATGTACCTACGCTACATCGGACGTAGCGGGTAATGTGTTTGTTAAAAAAACGCTACATCTACGCTACGCAAGGCTACGCTACACGCGAAGCAGTTAATTGCAATTAGCATAATAACATTGTTATAATCATAATTTTGCCGAGTATGGTATTTTTCACAAAAATTCGTATAAATGACTTTTAGTTAAGAATTAACTAAGATATACCTATATAAAATCTTGTTAAAAAATGTCTATCTAAGAAGTTGAAGTTTTACTTAAGGTAAAACCTATTAAACTAATCTGAGGTTCTGGTAGTTAAAAATTTATTTTTGATTGAGAATTCTTATAAAATTATATTCCTGAGTTAATAATATTTATAGTAACAAATGGTTGCCGCACGCATTAAATCATTGCCACGACACGAGTTTTGAACCGTATGTTGGATGGCTGGACCCTGGTTCCACTTTCCACATCTAGTCAATGTCCAAATAGAAAATTCTTTATGAACTAGAAAATGCAGATTACTTTTTGCTATAAAACTAGATAAAAGCACGAGATAGGAAGCATGTACTAAACTTTGAGTAAAAAGTGTGCTGATCTGATTTAAAGAAAATAAAAAAATCTAATAATTCGCAATGTAACTTCAAAACCATAAAAATCTTGTAAAAGTTAATTAAACACCTTAAATTAATTTCAAAGACCTATTTTAAAAAAAGCAATGTATTCAACAGTCAACTTAAATATTTTTGCTGATGATTTCATTAAAAAACTGTATAGCAGTATAAAAGAAACCTTCCTATAAAATTTAATCAGAATTAGAAGAAAAAAACAAAGGTGGCGGTATTACAAAGCTGTGACGTACAGATAAACAGACATGTCGAAGCTACCGTTTTTGGTTTTTGGCTATACGGAACTCTAAAAAAGATATAGGTACTAAGGAAAGATTATTCATTAACCTTGACGTTTGTCGAAAATTATTCATTTCAGCCACGTTTTAACTCCAGCTTCAACCGCTTTGTCAAAGTTAGGATAATCAAGCACAAATCTCTAGATAGCAGATGTTAATGAAGTCATCAAATGCCTTTGACAGAGCTTTCTTGAAATATCTTTTAGGTACAATTACAAAACATCGACGACTTTAAAAAAACAATAGAGCTTTAGGTTGGAACAAGGTTCTCTTTGCTACATATTGTGTATAACTTTTACCCAACGGCTCTTCCCACGCAACATTTGTATCTTTTTTGAAGCTCATCAAAAAATTGTTGAATTAGTTTTAGTAATAAACACTCTGTACATTCATAAAACTTCAAGAAAAAAGTTATTAGATTTTTGAAGGGTCGGCAACACGCGAGTGATACCCCTCCCCTAGTGATGCAAGCGTCCATATGGGCTACGGTGACCGCTTACCATCAGGCGGACCGTAATCTTGTTTGCCACGTTAGTGGTTTTAAAAGAAATCACAGCCTTATTATGCCGTCTTTATTTATTTCTGTAAAGTGTGATTTTCCAAAAACGGTAAAACAGGTATACCTACCTAAACTTTTAGGCAAAATTGTGCATTAAACTTCAAAAATGACTGATTTGCTGAACAAACTTTAAACCCCCACTTATTTACTCCAGTGAATGAATTTTTCAAAGTCCTTTCTTAGTGCTCGCCTACGTTATAACAGAAACCTCTGTGCATAATTTCAAATCTCGAAGCCTAGTAGTTTTGGCTGTGCGTCAATCAGTTAGGGTTATTTTCTGAAAACGGCGAAACACCAGAATCTTAATTATTAACTTCAACCTAAATACTAATTTTTAAGCATTTAAATTTAGAAATGTCGGATTTCCATACAAATTTCTATCCCACATTTTATACCATTAAGGGATGAAATTTGCAAAATCCTTCTTTTACTCGCTTAGTTATAATAGAAACCTCTGTGCAAAATTTCAACTGTCTAGACACAAGGGTTAAGGAATTTTCGTCATACAAATTTACATCCCCTATTTTGCTCTCCAGGAGATTATATTTTAAAAACAGTGAAACAAATATATCTTAATATTCAACTTTTACGCGAAATACTGAGTTTTGTGCATTGAACTTCAAAAGAAACTGTCATCCTTTTGGGGGGTGGTTGTCACAACATCCATTTTTATTGCTAGTGTACGTCATAATAGGAACATCTGTACTAAACTTCAGGACTCTAGACACAAAAATATCGAAATTCTCACACAAGTTCTCAGTCCCCTATTTTGCTTTTTGGGACGATTTTCTAAACATCGGCCAAGTGCGAGTCGGACTCGCGCACGAAGGTGTCCGTACCATT
Source organism: Apoda limacodes (assembly GCA_946406115.1). NCBI lineage: Eukaryota > Metazoa > Arthropoda > Insecta > Lepidoptera > Limacodidae > Apoda > Apoda limacodes. The sequence goes on along the minus strand of OX291541.1, from coordinate 19,765,613 downwards.
ATCTATATAATTAACTGAAATTTATTAATAAGGGCCAAGTTGTTTTTTAAATGATAATCAAATCAAATGATTAAAAACTGAACTTTCAAAGCGAAAATTGCAAACTTATTTAGGCGTTCTTCATCTTCAAGACATCCAAACAACGCAGCTGCCAGTTACACGCTCGATTCGATGTTGCGCCAGGCGTGCCGGCTAGTCTTATGCGTCATTTGAACGTAACTATTGTTATCAATATAAAAAGTCTTAAGAATTTGCTTATATTTTATACCTGTTTTACAGATGTACTTGCTTCATAGATGTAACTTTTAATGGAATTTGTACGAAAACTTTACTTTTCCAAGTACATTTTATAAAGTAAAGTGTACTTATCCGTGATAGTTTTCCTTTTAAATTTATAATATGCACTACCACCGTAATTTTTTTACATTTTCAAATACTATACTTTCGCTGGTAGAGGAGGAGGGACACATGACACAAACAAAAATTAGTACTTTAAAGATAAATGTTTCGCAAACGGAGCCCTAAATAAAAAAATGATTTTTGAATACCGTCAATGTTTTAGGAATTCCTACCCAACGACATCCCACACGATGGGGTAGACATAGGGTTGCCAGATGGTCGGGATTTGGCGGGATTCTCCCGAATTATTGTATGTGCTCCCGACTCCCGACGAAGTAAAAAATCTCCCGAAAAACAACTTCATTTTATAAAACAATAATTTTAAGTTCCGAATTTACGTCAAGCGAAACGTTGCCGCTCCGACGATCGTAGAAGCAGCAACGTTTCTTTCTACGATCCGCATCGAGCATGCGGCGCATGTGGTGAGGTTTTTCAAGAGAATTTCAAGTCTTCTTTAAATAGTAAAAAAGGACAAAAAATAATAAATCTGTGACGTGTAATTACTTGATTAAATTTTGGTAATTATTGTTAATATAGATAATGAGAAAACCATTTTATGTTTTTTTTTGCTAGCATTTATTTATGTAGACATTTCAATCGGCAGCAGACGATGTAATAATAATTTAAAATGTTCTTTATAATATATTTACTTTAATTTGATTACCTTTTTTTTGTTTCTCCCGACAAAAGTCCCAAAATCCCGATAAATGGTTTTTTCTCCCGACAATAAGGTCATTCGATCTGGCAACCCTAGGTAGACAAGAAAAAAAAACGACGTCCCCACTTCACGTCTAGGGAAGGTACCCTAAAAAAACGAGTTGCACTCCGGGAGTGCCGGCAGAAGTGAAAAGCCTTTACACACGATTCGCACTTAACACTCAAATATGTCACAAGACATGTCTTTGACATTGTCAAGAAATAATAATGTTTGTTTATTTACTTTTTTGACGTAGTATATTTGACATCGCAATCTGTCATAGAATTAAAATTCCATATCCAACCTCCCTGTACTACTCATAATCGCGAATACTAAAAATAAAAATTATAATAGGCGTGGCATTACGGTTTCCGTCTTACGAATTTCCACGATTAGGACACGTGACCTGACGCGAGTTTATCATTTTTTACCTATACCAAAAAAAGTGCACAACGCCTCTAAAGAAGTTTTCACTTCAAAAAAATTTTTCAAAGATTTTATTCGATCACTTTGTCGGCTTGATCAATGTGTATATCCTTACCAAATTGCAGCTTTCTCCTATTAGTAGTTTTTGAACTACGCCGCCGACAGACACACGGACGGACAGACATGGCGAAACTATAAGGGTTCCTTGTTGACTACGGAACCCTAAAAATTGTAAAACTCGTAAATCTAATTTTTTTACTGTAAAGCCAAATACCAAGTTGTATGCATATAGCTTAAATATAACTTGTCACTATATTTCGTCCATCGTCCACCTTGAGACCAAAAAAAAGTAAATACCTGCCGCTGCCAAAGACTTAACAACTTACCATGAGATCCGCTATAGCTAACTGCATGAGAAGAGTGTCCAGTCTACTCGCTCTTCCCGATCGTCGTCTCCAGACGAGCTGAGATAAAACTGTCAAGTTGCCAGTCGCAGACACCACCATCAGCACACTATACACAGTGATGGACACCATGTGGCCATGGTTGAACCGCATGTCCAGCGGTAGCTCATCGGTAGCGTTCAAATGGGTCCAGTTCTTTTGCGAAGCCCCTCCGGGGCCAGATACTTTCTCATCTAAATCCATCTTTTTCAACGAAATTATTTCAACGTTGTAATTTTTTATGTAATAACTTCCTTGTCATTTTTGTCTTTCTGGGTTTTCGCATATTATTTTTTTAGGGAGATTATATCTGGAACAACGACAACAATTTTGATTATAATCCATTTACATTTTATAATTGTTAGTTACACGACATATATAATATCATTATAATAATAATTACACTTATCACACTAATATAATACCTAAATAAGAAAGTTTTTGCGAGTTACTCCTTTATGCAGTGCACCAGCTAGACGGATTTTGATAAAATATGGAATGGAGATATAAGTATGGTAAAAATCTGATTCTTTATGGCAACTATATCAACCGGCGTAGTCACGAAAATCACCATGCTGGTGCATGCCGATAGCATGGTGATTTTCGCGAATGACCACTCGAAAAGGATGTTACTCGTAAAAAAATGCTTTTAAAATATAAATAAAAGATAAAATAAAATTGGTAACCCACCCACATAAGCATGGCATTTCAATAGACCGAGTTTATTTGTTATTGACGACCGAAAAATACAAAAATCTTTTTGTAGCAAATCGTTTGATATCCGTCATTTTTCGGACAAGTTTAATTAATCATTGTGCAAAATAGCCCAACGACCAGCGCTATGACCATTACTTTTGTACCATTAGTAACGTAATTTGACAGCTGAGGAGGGTCGCCATACTTGCAACAAATGACTTGAATTTTTCTATCTATATCTCCAATAGCTTATATCTTGTATAGGATATTATAAAGTCCTAGGACACGAATCTTACATATACACAATATAAATATACAAATAAAGAAATAATCTTTATTCGTTTATGACTCTCTGAAGGTTAATAAGTCCTTAAAGTAAATATATCATACATGCCAAACCTATGGCTACATCATCAATGTAAATTAATGTTATTGATTATATTCTCTTTGATTTAAATTAATATTTTCATAGCAAAGATGCAGTCAGGGGTGCCGACTCCATGGGTGCTCGGGTGCTCCAGCACCCACGAGAGGTAAATAGTGGGTGCTGAGCACCCACGATTATGAATATCTAAAATAATTCTCTTTCTCATCTTTTAACTAAATCTAAATAATATAGGTAAATTAGGTACCGAAATACCTAATATACGTAATACGCGCGCCTAGAAATGCGCTGAATTCAATGGACTCAAAATCTGGCAAAATATCTGTCCGTGTCATATGTTTTTTTTAATTTAAAAATAAATTTTTCCGCTGAATCCTCATATTTCATGTTATATCTCGAAAATGAAGAAAAAAACAAGCATACTTGACGGGAAAAAATTTTTCCTTATACATTAAGGCATATTTTAGTAACCTTACATTTTTAATTTTATTTATATTCTTTATTGAACACAAGGTTTGAACCCAATTGTGTACAAAAGGTGGACTTAATGCTAACAGCACTTTCTACCAGTCAACCTACAAATGTTCAAGAAAAAGCGTCGGTAGGTGCAAAGAAAAAAGATATTTACATATTTACCTGCGTTTTATTTACATTATATACTAAACTACATAAATTCATACATACATACATATACATAAACATGTGTATGTTTATATTTAGTATAGTTTATATATATCTATACATATTATACATATATCTATACTAATACATACATAAATTTTAGTGTAACAGGATGATAATAAATATTGTAGGAAATTTCGGGCGAATCGGGGAAACGATTTGGTAAGAACAAGTGTTACAAATTGTACTAACTAATTAGAAAGTAAAGTTATGATGAGGATGAAAGGAAGTGATTTCGAACAAGCCGTTTAAAAGAATCGCGTGATGTAGCCTTTCTGATAGACTCAGGAAGATTATTCCAGAGTCTAACAGCTGCTATAGCAAAACAATTATTCAAAAAGCCACTACGATGTAGCGGGGTACTAAGTAGTAAGTTAGAGGAGGAGCGAAGATGTTTTTCATGGGTATTGCGAGATATTTGATCTCAAAATGATTTTGCGTGACAGCCATTTTTGTTAGTTATCATGCGAGATTGTTGGTATTACAGTTTTCTAATCGTTCGGTTAGATCGATATTATAGTTTCCCAACTGTTCTACCCTTCATAACTGCAAAACGCAGGTATGCGCAGAATTCAAATAATCAACTATACATGTAATTAATTTTTTTCAATGATAATTGGTATTTTTATTATCTTTTAAATGTTTTATGGTTGCCAATCGTCAAAATATTACTTCTAAATTTCACGTTAAATATCATTGACTTCTTGTCTGTAAAAATTAATGCCGTACACATTCATGATTCCTTTCTGTTTGACATTCAATAATTATTGCATGATACCAGAAGTCATCAAATTAATAAAAATAATTTTAACTATTCCAGTATCGACAGTATGAAAGGTCATTTTCAGCATTACGAAGAATAAAGACTTACTTGAGGACTACTATGACACAGCAAAGACTTAATAATTACATGGTAGTGCATGTAAACAGAGAAATAGCAGATGATTTGGAACTTGAAAACATTGCCGACATATTTATAAATAGAGCAGTAGTTCGTCAAAATACATTCGCATTGAATAAAAAATAATAAAGTCAAAGTCAAAGTCAAAATGGTTTATTCAAATAAGGATTTTACAATCACTTTTGAATCGTCAAAGTTATAAAATATTATTTTTTGAACCCTCCCACCTTCCCGCCGGTTCACAATGTTGTTGATTTCTACCGAGAAGAATCCGGCAAGAAACTCGATAGTTAAATACACTCATATCTTAATACTCTTTTAAAAACACTATCAATAATACAAATAAACTAAAAATACAATTAATGTTTTAAATAAAAGATTTTTAGTCGTACAATTTTATGTTATTTCTATTTTAATTTGGTTTACCTATGCATCCTGTAATTGAGCATCATCAGTCCCAAGGATTTTTATCATTTACATAGTCTGAAATATTGTAGTATGCCTTTTTACAAAGTACCTGCTTGATAAAAGATTTAAATTTACTTATTGATAGATTTTGAATTTTATTGGGAACTTTGTTGTAAAAGTGTATACATTGCCCCATAAAAGAGTTACTTATTTTGTGTAGACGTGTATCATGCACCAACAGCTTATTTTTACTTCTAGTATTTGTATAATGTTTAAGATAAATAAGATATTTATTAACAGGTGCACATGTCAATATAATAAATTATCTGCTGTGTTATATAATAAATTATCTTTTCTAAGTTTCTTGTATTTAGCTAGGTATGTCATTAAAAAAGCTGGAGCACCCACGGGAATTTTTAAAACTCGGCGCCCCTGGATGCAGTCAAATGATTAACTTCGAGCCAGAACTTTGATCTCAAGTAGCAAAGTTGTCCTATAATATGGAGATTAAATAACATTTGGTTATATAGAGGTTATCTAGTGGTATCTCAAATTTCAAGGAATTGTGTTATAGTATTTTATTCAAAAATTTAGTTGGATAATAGTTTAGTCATTCAATCCAGAAAACTTTTACAAGATTAAATTATATAATCTCCTTATAACAGTCGCAGCGGTGACCTTTACGGTACCTTTTTATGCAACTTTTTGTCTTTTAAACGAAAAATATATAAAAATCATGTTTATGGTCATCGTTACGACCACGAGGACTTTTTGACAGCTAAACAACTCTTACAAGATGAACTTATACAGTCAAATTTTTTTTTTAAAACTACAGATAGATTTCGACATGTTAATCATCTATCGGTCATAAATTTCTCTCTTACATAACGTATTGTCATATTCATTTATATAAGAACGTTTGAAGATGCTTACACGACTTTTATACAATGTTTAAAAGTCGAATATTCAGATAATTGAATTACTAAAAGGTTAAAAAGGTCATATAAGTTGTTGTTATAAACATTAAAAAATTTAATGCTTTTACCAATATTTTTTGTGCTATATGTTTTCGCTTCTTTAACAGTACCCTGAAAATGGCGAACTATAAATTAATTAAATTCGTGTAATATGACCTACAGTTAAAAATTCCATATAATAGTTATCACCATTCGTTACATTGCATTAAATTATTGTAAATATAAAAAAAGTTAACATAATAATGTTAATTTACGATAATTTGATGCCCATTCAAAAATTGTAAGGAATTAAATATACAATCGTACGGAAATTAATTTCCCGATAAAAATGTAGACACTAACACTAAATTTAGTTTTAAAGTAAATAAAATTCAGTAACAAAAACATGATTAGTCTGACATAATGATCTCACGTGACTTACGTTTGGTGAACTGCGCTTTTAATATCAAAGCATCCGTATAAAGGTTTTGCAATGATACCTTACAATTTTTGTTAAGTTATTCGATTCTATTCGATTCGAGTCTATTCGATCATTATACGAATGAAAGTTTTATAATTTCCGCCTATTTCGCGTCATATACACGTTAACATGATTGTTTTAGAACCAAAACGGTCCAACTTTTGATCACACGTCAAAAGATTCAAATATGTGTGCAAATATTTGTAGCTAGGTCTTTGCAGACCCTGCCACACAATTGTAAAAAGTTTTACCTTCTAATCGATAACTGTTAGCTCAAATGCTTGCAAAGTATGTCGGGCAGGTAGTACACTTGTTTGCGAAATATGTGTACCAATGTGTGCTGCAAAGTCTTCAGACGAGTGCACATATATATGTACACATATCTAGCGCCAGCTTTAATCATATTGGTAATATTAAAAGACACACCGATATATTACACAAGTCAACGTGTAGTTGGCCGGGCGAGATCTGAGTGGCGAGATACTGAAAGGCTTAGTTAGTAGACGTTTTACTTTTACAAACGCTTTACAAAAAAAGTGTAACTAAAAGTAAAAGTTCCCGCACTTAAAAGTTAAAAGTAAACTAGAAACTTTTTTACTTGCTTTTATTTAACTCACAATGCTTCCTTTTTCCTTCCATCTTGTGGTGGAATCTTGCAAGCTTAATTAAACATACTTCCTGTTACTTACATAAAATCACTTGATAGACTCTCAATTAATATCCACTAAAACTCTAGCACGTGAAATATTCGTGTGTACCGCACGCCTTGCTTTTCTTGCAGTCGTACGTAGATATATAAAAAAATTGTATTCATTTTGAAAAAATATTTTTTACTTTTTAGTACAATTTTCGGTTAGATTGAATTTTTTATATGATTCTAATGTTTTCAGAAAAGCAAGTATTTAAAAAATTCTTGTTTTACTTTTTTTTTTAAACTAGATACTAAAAGTTCTCAACTAAGTAACTAACTTAAGCGAACGCCTTACAGAACGCTGAGTATAGGAATAGAGAGTTTTCCTAGGTAATTACACAAACCTACAAAAATGTAGTGACCAACCTGGAGAAATTTCGTACTGAGGCTTAGTAAGCGTAATGTAATTAAATGCAACAATTAACATAACTGAGGCACGTTATAAAAGTCGTTGCTTAGACAAAGTATTACTTATTGCTTAGACAATGGCTTAGTTTCACACATACGTTCCTAGACATGCTCTTATTCTTGGCTAAGCCTAAGTTACAAATTTTCTTTACTCAGGACAGCCTAAGCACGTAATGTGTTAATAATAATAAAATATGGATTCAAATGCTCAAATATCGATGAAGTATTTTTTTCTATCGCTTACGTCGTCTTATTTAAGTGTACCAGCCAAATGGGAGAGGTGCGAGGGGTGGAGAAATAATTCTATTACATATGTATCTACGGTACCGTCGTCGGTTAAAACGCTTAAAAAACTTTTTCTGTTTTTTCTCTAAGCAGTATGGGATTCTTCAAGAAAAAAGGGTCGCCAACTCGCAAGTGGCTGCAGTGACCGCTTACCATCAGAGGGACCGTAAGCTTGTTTGCCACCTTAGTGGTGAAAAAAATGGAATTGACCGGATTTTTGCTCTTTATGGCATTGGAGTCACGCAGGTACAGGTTACCAGTCGATAAACAAAACCACTGTTTTTTTTTTAAGGTACAAAAAAACCCAAAATCTATTTATGATAACCACCGAAAATATATATTTTATAGATGGCTTTCTAATTTATCTAATTTCAGACCCGTTTTATCCTCCCTTGACTGTCAGACTCATCATTTTCCATCTCTTGTAAACAATGAACTCAAAAATACCTACAACGCAATTATGCCACATTGTTTTCGTCCACCATAACCTTGCGTTCCGTAACAGTTTTTCCAACATTCCTTTCAAAAACCATAACTTTGGTTTTATTTATTTGTTACGATATCTTGTAACTACCTTATCTTCTTTCTATGGGCATGATTTTTAATCTATAACGATTGCATTTACTTTCGTGCTGTCTCTTACTGTTTTGTTGAAAAATCGATTTGCTATCCTGCTGTCAGTTGACGAATTTGCTAAATTTGCAAGAATTTGCAAGCTCAAAAAACAGGCCCTATATAAAGGCAGATAATAAATAAATTCAACTAAAATAGAAATTACGATTACAAAAATGAATCTTTTAAAGAATTAATAATATGAAGAGCAATTTTATTTTGACCTACACTCGTCCTTAAGCCATAGCAGTCACCAATTCACACAAAAGAATCGATGAGTACCCACGCATAAACCTATTATGAAACGTGATATAAGTTACCATCATAGAGTTATTTTAGTTCCACGCAAATGACATCTCATAAAGGTCACTCTGACAACCCAGCTGACCTGCATTTAAAGAGACATGTAAACCGAGTTTTAATCCCCTGGAGACCTTATGAGCTTTAACATCTTTAAATATATTTGAATTTAATTCAAACCCGTTCTCTTGGGGTTTTCCACTAGTTGCGGACAGATTAAATACTTGTCGCACACTTTATGGCAAAAATGTGTTAACTCCAAGAATGAAGACACCTAATGAAAAACCGAATGAGTTTTTCAATTTGAAATTTTTCTTTTTGAAAAATGAGTGATCACTGGACGAATTTTTGTTGACCCCTCTTAAAAAAGAGGGATCACATAAAATCCTTTTGCGAACTCTCGTTTCTTCAAAAAGGGGTCCACATGATTCCCCATTTTAATGACGTCTATGGCTCCCTTAAAACAAGAGGGGTCAAAAAACCCCTCTTGCGCCCCCTCTTGTTTCTCTATAACTTATTCTGACTCCTTTTCATACCACTTTCCGTGCGATATACCATTTCTACTGCTACCTACCACTCGATGCATGTCGACTGCTAACGTCCAACATATGTCTATAGAGAGATTCTAAGAATACGAAAACATATCTAGTTCAAACTAGTCGATTAGTTGACTAAAATAGTTACCGCGATTAACAAGCCATGATTAAATCAATTTTCGAATTCGAAATAAACGAATTCGAGAATATCTATCCGCACGAGAATCAGGCCCCTGGCCTCTGATGGTAATACCATGTTCAAAATGCATTTGATATAAAATCTTTATTTTATCTAAAACACAGATTATACAATACTAGACTTTGCCAGCAGTTACGCCTGCCCTAAATTCAGTTATCGTCGTGGATCTCCTTAATCAACTCCAATTAATTAATTAATTATACCAATGAATTACTAGCATGCTATAGGTACAGCAATAGTTCTTTTAACTCTGTTATAGTTATTCCCGCAGGAACTTTTGAATTTTTAGGGACAAAAAGCCTATATGCTATTTCAGAACCTAACCTTAATGTAATTTTCAAAAAATAGCTTAACGGCATATTTTTGAATACAATGGATAAAAAACGGCAAATTTTGGGTACCTCTACTTTGTTTTGTATTTGAATAAAAATGGTATGCTAACTTCAAAAACCTCCCGCCAGTATAGCATAAGCGAGTGCGCTACTTGTGGTTGTGTTATTGTTGTTGTTGGCTACGTGTTGTTGTTGTTGTTGTAATTGTCGTATTGTACTGTAATAAACTGTAAATAGACCTATTAATAATTGTATAAAGACATTTTGTAATGTCTGTGGTGCGTGACGTGTTAATTCATAAATTCATAAAATCATTTATTCTTATAAATTACTCATTAAACATAATGGCCAGAAAAATTAGGAAGGGAATTCTATTATAATCTGTTATGAAAATCAGTTTCGCATTTCGATAAAAGAAAAAAACATTTCAAATGAAAATTCATGAATCGTTTACCCGTTGTTTCTATGAACATTGGCAGTTAGGTGTCACTTACAAAAAATAATTGCCAATTAAAAATCAAAGATATTATAATTTTATCATATGATCATGATTTCTAAATAGCAATAATTTCCATCTCTAGTGCTTTTGCCCCGCCAGCTTCGCATCACGCCGCCACCGTCACGCCCGCTGTTTGACATTAAAGTTTCTTGCATATATTTCGTTGCAGGAGCGAGTGCACGTTTGTATGCAAAACAAAGTTTCCTAATGACTATGACCGGTGACCTGTGTTCCTTAATCGTCAAATAAAGTTTGCTATGTACTAAATACTATATTTTTAATCTGTTAACTCGACTGCACTGTTATGGATAGGATAGGTCATGTTTATCGACCTTATAAGGATAGCTATTGATCGGATTTTGGCGCCGTTGATGATACAAATAATTAAACTATGCAAATCTACTTTTATTAGCTCAGTGAGTTCAAAATATTCAGTACATTACTACCCAAATGTGCCAACGGGACCCTATTAATAAACCTAGCCTGGCAGTCAGAAGACTGTATCTTAAAAATGAGCCAAAAAGAGAGCTATCAATGAATGTGTGTTTCATTTCAAGCAATTAACTTAATGGTTTTAAACACCAGTGGCTTAGGTAATTTACATTCACATCGTAATGTGGAAGACAGCCAGCAACTTTTCCACTTTAATCTTGCATGACAGGTGGTAAGCCGATCGCTGCAACAGTGCTTCTAATACAGTTTGTTGATTAAAGTAGCTTTATATATGGCCTAAGTCGGATATCACCAGTTATAATTAAATAAGTTGTGTAACTCTTCTTTTTTACACCAGATCCAGAATTCGTAAAAACTACATTGTCGATTAGCAGTTGTAAAAAGATATTTGTTATACTAAAAGACAGCCTAGGTACCTGCCTTCTTTAAATTATTTAAGCATTACCAAGTCTTTATCGGTCATAATTCTTGTGAAGTACTGCTGATACGCGACGCAATTACGGTAAGTTATTGACGCATTAGCAAACATCCGCAAGACTGGACAGGCCACGTGCTCGAACAGTAACACATGACCTTTGAAGGCCACAACAAGGGGTTCGCCAGCTGTAGGGCTGCCGATCCAAAATCAGAAAAATTTAGAAATTTCTAGAATTTATCGATTGCAATGCAAAACAGCTGTGCGAAGCTTATATTCAATTAAACTGAGAAGTAACCCTTTAAAATTAGGTTAAAGTATATATTACTGAACTTAGCTTTAGTAAAATCAGCTAAATTCTGTCAAAATTGTACCCGAAAATATTTCCGACGCTACCAAAATCTAATGCGGTGGAAATTTCATAGACTGAAATAAAAAGCCAGATCAAACACACAAAAGTAAAATTATCTGACCAAAGTCGCACAGCTGGCAACCCTAGCCAGGTGGAAACTGTCAGTTATCTCACCGCCAGACATCGCATCGTTAGTGGGAACGTCATGCAACGAATAGTTATCAGCAAATCTTCTATCGTTATTATTTGTTTTTATTCCATTTGTTTGACGTTAGTAAACACTGTCGGATGTGAATTTATGAGCGCCGAAATAAATTTAATAGCATAATTTAATGGGCTGAAAAAATTAATATCTTGTACAGAAATGTTTACCATTGATCGATTTTGCGTTTAATAATTCACAAAAAACCAGATTAACGAAGACATATGGCCTATCAGAGATTACTTTAAATAAATTCTATAATGAGTACGTACTACAATTTTTATACGCAGCTTGTTTATTATTGACAACTAACTGTTGCCCGCGGTTTCACCCGCTCTAAATTCTTTTATCGGTGAAGGAGTTTAATAAAAATCCTAAATTATAGAAAAAAACCGACTAACACTGACGTTTTCAAGAAGCCTATGTCCCTTCCCGGGACTAACTCTAGTTCCATGCTAAATTTTATCTTAATCGGTACTTCGGTTTAAGCGTGAAGAGGTAACAGACAGAGTTATTTTGACATTTATAATATTAGTATGGACTAGTATGAATTTATAAGGATAATCCTATGTAAATAGTAGAAAAACGACTAATTCTAAAAATCAATATATTTCTTATATTATTAGGTAAGTATACTATTAAAATGCGAAAAACTTCTTGAGAAATTGGAAAGAAATGCAAAAAAAAAAAACGGTTCAAATTAGACTTAACAAATTATTTTTAGGGTTACGTTCTTCGAAAGGAAATACTATATAGGATCACTTTTTTGTCCGTCCGTCCGTCTATCTGTCCATCTGTCAAGACCCTTTTTCTCAGAAACGCGTGGAGGTTATCAAGCTAAAATTTATATCAAACTACTATCCCTTAGAGCTGTGAAAAAATCAAACTTCTAAGCCATCGCAATCAAAAGATACAGCCGTTAATGCCGCAAGTTTTCGAAACTCGCAAGGAAATCAAAACCTACAGGGACCTTCCCGTGAACTCAGAATCTGGAAATTTGGTACGGAGCAACGTCTTACAGCACCGATAAAGAAAAATTGCGAAAACCGTAAATTTGAAACCGTTGAATAAAACGTATACAAAGTGGTATCAACGTCCGTCGCATCCCTATCTTAACCCAAAGATGACATACGTATAACTCATCTTTGTCTTAACCGCTAAAAAAACCTTTGCCAGTATGGCAAGAGAGAAGAGTAAAGTCAGATTACCTAGTACCTACTCCTTAATGAAAATCAGTAAGTGAAGTATTCAAATAGGCAAATAACATATCTTAAACATGTTTAGGCACTAACATAATATAATTTATTTACTTTTATATCCAACCAAACTATGAGTTTGCGCGCACCGAGCTTATGCTTATCTGAGCCTGAGGTCAGCCTCCGACCTTCCAAACCAAAGATACGCGGTTTAATTTTTACGGATTTATTTGTTCGATAAAATAGTAATAGATCGAAACAGTTTAATTGGGACAGTGACCGCTCAGTATAGCAATTACCAAGCTGTTAAAGGTGACAGCAAATCACGGCATCACTCGTAACAAGTATCATGCGTGTTGTGAATGTTTTATCAGTTTTTGTGTCACAAAGGTGAAGATTGTAAACATGTGTGTGAAATAATTTTACTTGTTATGCGCAGAAGCAATATAATACTAGGCGAAATGTTTAATTAATTAATTAAATACAATACTAAATGTCAATTTTATCGTTTTGTTTTGTCATTTCATTGTTTACTTTTATGACAGATTTTATATAATACTAAACCTTTAATGAAATGCAGGGTTTCTTTTGTTTTTGCTTTGTTTACTGCTTACAGTTAAATGATATTGCACTGTTTTACTTAAACAATATCTATCTATTCCTAACCTATTTTTCTGAATTAAATTTATTTTCAACAAACGGATGTGTTACTGTTTCGCTTAATAACAGCTAGATGGCGCTGTGACGTTGATTTAAGATGATATATGCTCAAGCCCGTCTCACACTTGGCCGGTTTTTTCACACACACTACTATGATCACTGCAAGATTGAAGTTTGTATGTGTTACTGTTTTTACGATAGAGCCACTAGATTATTAAGTTTGTACCCGCCAAAAGCGTCGCGCCCGAATTCGAACATATCCGAATAAAATTAAAATTAAATTATAAGTTTATTCCTTAAAATAAGGTAAAATAATTAAGGTTCATATACTATATTTAATACCCGTTTGACACATATCAACTCCAACTAAGTACCTTTTGATGGAATTTGTACGAAATTTTTACTTATCGGACTACATGTTTAAGTTGGTCGACAATAGTTGTGTAAAAAATGTTGCTACCAAAAACCCATGTCGGGAGGTAGATATATTGCGCTACTTTTTGACAGCTGTCAAATGTGAAAGTGAATCCTTTGAGAAAAATACTAATAACGATTTTTTTCGAGAGAAGTTTATTTTTGCATTATGAATTATCTTTGTTATAATCTACAAAAAATTAAAATAAAATACTTAAACATATACACACACAGAACTATCAAAAAATGACGCGCAACGCGTTTCGTTTGGACAATAATAGCGCCGCTGAAATTATCAGATGCGCTCAGACGGAACGGGTAGTTGGTGCTAAAATGAGGTTTTACTATTAAATTTTAATGCGGCTCAGAAGGAACGCCCTACACATAGAACACCACAAGTGATACCATAGTTCAATTAAATATCGATTATGTACGACTTCGGGAATTGAGGCAAGTGTGCACACAGGCAATAGCGATTATAGGAACAAAGAAATGTCGTTATCAGACCTAATGGAGTAGATATTTTATGAAGCCTTCCAAGCAGGGCTGCCATCTCTAAAACCTGCCGCCCAGGACCGAAAGGGTAAAAACCCCGGATTTTGGAGCCTTGACCCCGGACATTTTTGAATGAATATTTTTTATTCACTTTTAGCTCTGTTAAAAAAATACATTTTACTCCCTACTTGACTGAAAAAACATGGAATTTTAAGGCTTTTTTCGGATGAAATAGAGTGTTTTACTCGTTATAGCGAGGTGTTTGTGAGTAATAGAGTAATATTTATAAAATAATTAATATCTTTGCCTTTTCGGCTCATTGTTTAACCTTCGCTTAACATAAATAAAATAAATAAACCTAATATCAATTACCCAGTTAGTAAAATAAAAAAAAAAAAAACGAATTGCACTCCGGGAGTGCCGGCAGAAGTGAAAACCTTTACACACGATTCGCGCTTAACACTCAAATATGTCACAAGACATGTCTTTGACATTGTCAAGAAATAATAATGTTCGTAGTATATTTGCATTTGTATATTGGCATCGCAATCTGTCATAGAATTAAAATTCCATATCCAACCTCCCTGTACTACTCATAATCGCGAATACTAAAAATAAAAATTATAATAGGCGTGGCATTACGGTTTCCGTCATACGAATTTCCACGATTAGGACACGTGACCTGACGCGAGTTTATCATTTTTTACCCATACCAAAAATAGTGCACAACGCCGCTAAAGAAGTTTTCACTTCAATAAAAATTATAATAGGCGTGGCATTACGGTTTCCGTCTTTCGAATTTCCACGATTAGGACACGTGACCTGACGCGAGTTTATCATTTTTACCCATACCAAAAAAAGTGCACAACGCCGCTAAAGAAGTTTTCACTTCAATAAAAGTTTTCGTTGTTGTTTTATTTTTTCTTTATTCTTAAATCCCAAATCAGAAAGTTATTTATTATTTATAACTGAGGAACTGTTTTTTTTATTTCTTTAATTATTTATTAGCAGTCGTACATGTCTATTTCTTTATACTGCAATCAAACAAAACACAATTTGCTGGTGAAACAATTCATTGAACTATTCAACAATATTGAATTAGTCTTTCGTTTTTATATAATTAATACTTTAAAATGTTTTAGTAATACTTAAAGTAATAAAACAAAACGTCTTTAAAAATGATGTCACAAGGTTAACTAAATTTAATCAAATTCAACAAAACAACGTCTTAACTAAAGAAACTCGTAGCTGTATTACAGTCTTTTAAAAAAGTTAAGTAGTAGTTTAACAAAAACAGTATTTTTAAACCACTAATAGATATCTCATTTTTTACTTAATAATAATATCACTTTTTTTTCTTCCTTTAAGTTAATAAGATAAAGGTAGATTATACAACATAAGAGATTTAATTCGAGGGACTAAGTTGGATTCTGAAAGCAGCGAGGGATTCTAAAGTAGAATCCTGAGCGGAGCGATACCTGTTTGTATGTATTTTTAGCATTGACTGCGAGAAAATAAAAAGTACTGAATTTTACTTACTTTTCAGTAACTATATTAATATTTATCACATTTTGGTATATATTTGGTAATTATTACCGGGCGATAAGAGAACAATGACATAAACTAACCACGATAACAATTAAAACAATTTAACAATTATTTAGGTTCAATAGAAAACCTACTAGAATTGGCGGGGTATGTTTTTTTAATTGTAGGTAAAGCTCTATGAAAAAGCTCCATTTAGCCAGCCTGTAGGTTCGTTCAATTCGCGCTTGTTCCAAATTCAAAATGTTTTTATTCACTCAGTGAGTAAAAGTGAGTTTTATTCACTGTTATCGATTAATGCCCTTTTTCGAGTGGCAATGGTAAGAAACATTTTTCTTAATAATTCTAATAACAATCTAGTTATATTTATCGGTCTAGTTTATTAAGACTTCAGAACTTCTTTTTTATTAAATAAAAAGTTATTAAACTCGGTGCAATCTTTGTAGTCTCTGAAATTTATTTTAATTTTAAGTAGTGACGAGAATTTTCAATGAATTCCTTTCTTTTATCCACTTCCGAGTCAATGCACATTATTGGCAAAGATGCAAAAAAAATTGAGCTATTTTCAGTAATTCTGAATATAATAGGGCATTTGGTGTTCTAAAGAATCGCAACCACAGTTGATTTGCATTTAGAAGTTGATCTTTTTCGCTGAGATTCAGACAGAAAGATTTTAAACCCACTCATCTATCAATTTTGAGTCGTCAAAATTATGTTCTCTTTAAAAAAAAACGATAGTGACTTCGATGACAGCCCTTCGAGTATTTTCATATAAACTCGGCAAATACATCCAGTTAAATTTATCAATTTGTTTTAAAGGCTACATCCAACCTTCAATGTACGTTTTCATTTTAAAAGAACAGTTTTAGAACTCATGTTTTATGTTCTCGTCGTTTCTGTTTAAAATGTTTCTAACACTTAAGGGCACAAAGCTTTCTTTGATTGTGTCGTCTAGGATTTTTTTATTAGATCCGTGAATGTTTCGGGTTTTAAGCACATTATTGTCGCTTTTTCCTAATTTTTCGATTTTGCTGTGCAAGATATGCATAATGGAGTGGATGAGTGGTCTTTGAAGTGACTGGCAGGCTTTCTGTACCATTTGTTCTTGAAATATTTTAATCGCAAACGAACTGACATTTCAATACAACAAAACATAAGAAACCAAGCAAGTTCTTCAAAAATATTTAAAGTTTTGTGACATCAAGTTCGGAAGACCTCCAAATTCGAGCAGCTGAAGGCGCACTTGTTTATAACGCAGTCGGCCATCACTTGTCCTTTAATTCCTTGGATTGTACTTGCGCCTACAGTCTTGAAATATTCTCGGGGTCAGATACCGCAAAAAAACTGTCATGTAGGTAATCTTACTAAAACTACAGTAATAGCTATAGGAGTAGTAGTAGTAGTAGAGAGGCTTAAAGCCTTTTGTCGATTGCAGAACTTACAAACGATTTACAAAACATACCATTACGAGCGCGGCTACTGATGCCAGCAACCATGGAAACACAAAATTATTTCCTTTGGTAATTCAATATTATGATGTTAAGAACGGAATCACGACGAAAATCCTTGAAGTAGAGACCACACCAAATGAAACATCTAAGACCATTTCAAAACTGATTATAAACCAACTTCACAAATATTTTTTTGTGGCTCTCTTGTAGAGTTTGATCAGAAATCCGGACTTTAATTGCAGTCGGATTTTAATTGCCGCCTGGACGCTCCCCGAACGCCCTTTAAACTAGGACAAATCAGGGGAAAACCGGACGGATGGCAGCCCTACTTCCAAGCAATCTGCATCCTGGCTACTTTGTCGAATATTTTAATTTAACGTTTAATTGGGGTTGGATAAATGCAAATTCATTTTTTCAAAAGATTACAGTCTGTGGCTATTAAAAACTGTGATATTTTAGTTTTTTTAAAGCGTAGCTCGGTAAATAATACCCAAAGAAAATACTTTTAATTTTTACTTACTACTGAAAATGATAAACAAGTTCTATAGTTATCTAAATATGTACCAGTAATTTTGATGATTTAATTTAACTAATCATTTTTCATTCAGTTAGAGACTGTTTTTACATTTGGGAACTGGCAGGGACGTACCTACTTATTAGAACTCTTTTTATAAACCAGCCGGGTATAGTTTGTTTAATTTATTGTTTATTGTTAAGTTGTTAATTAATAAGTGCAATTTATGGTAACTAAAAATTTACCATTTGATTTTATTGATATCATCTATCAGTGTAAACTGTGATATAGCAAAAATAAAAAAATAACATCGTGTTTAATTAATAATTTCAAAATTTCTTAAGATACTCGAGATATTCGGGAAATCTGGTCGAGAAATCTCGTGCCTCGAGACGTAAGAAATGTCGGCAAACCAGAAATATTAGGAGGGACGGTGGGCTATAATAAAAATGTGCACTTTAAAGCTTTATATTTCACAAAAGCATCCCTGAATCAAAAAATGGTTTTCGCACACCTTCAATAATTTAAAACGAGCTATCCAACGACACCCCACATTATGGGGTAGACAAGAAAACAAAAAAATCGTCCCCAATTTACGTGTCCCCGCCACTTTCTTCTATTTTATTTTAGGTAACGTAAAACAAAATTATTTTTTAATTTTATTTACCACTTTATCGTCCTAATTTTACTTATATATACTTAGGTATATCCATGCCAAATGACAGCCTTCTAGTCCTAATGGTATCTGAGCTAAGTCGCGAACAGACAGACAGACGGACACACAGACTGACATTCCGAAATTATAGGTTTCCTTTTTGAGAACGGAACCCTAAAAACAGAGACATTAATCTATTCCGCGCAACTAACTTCTCTGACCTTCTGACCTTCGGTGTTTGCTCGCTAGTGTTGTTCTCAGTTCACCATTTTCAATATGGCGACTGTAGTTTTGTTTTTTACCACGGTCAGAAAAGTCGTTGCATAATAATTAATTACTTATTTTTATATATTGCCTTAGCACATTATAAACTACATGTTAGTGGCCTTTCGCATTTGAGCCTAAATAATAGTTTTCTTAATTTCAGGTTTACAAACTGAGACAAGTAAGAAGAAATAAGGAATTCCAACATAAATATCTGTCCATAAATGACTTTCTTCTAACAGTTCATCAAGAACTGGCAGAGGCAGTAGGTTCATTATTCTATCCTTGATCTTTCATTTTACCACTTATTATGCTAAAAGCACAGAATAAAGGCCTATTAAAGATTGTGATTTACGATTAGCAAGTCACCTTTATAGACGCCATTAAAAGGATGGATGGGCTTACCTGTCCTGCACGCAAGACTAAAGTGGTCGGTGCAAAACAGCTGTCCTCCAATTATGTATGATGTGGAAGTGTATCCAGCAACTAGTTACCGTTTAGGATTAAAAAGTTAGGTAAGTATAGTAATACCTACCTAGATATAAGTAGTAGTACCTATTACAATAAATTAAAACACAGTTAGTGTAAATTAATAAGTGTAACAATAAGGATTTAATTTATATAATCATTTAAAGTTACAATCTAAGAATATGTAGAAAAAAATAACAAATTCCATTGAGTCAAAAGGTTATAATTCCTGTTTTTCCGAAAGGAAAATTTATATATCTTCAGCCTTTGACAATTAAGATACGAATTTCCTCATATCACCCATTACGAATACAAGCATTTTGTTAACAACTTGTTGACGCAAACTTATTGCGTGCCTTCACTAACTAAACAATTAAGCACAAGTGAAAGAAAACAAGGGAAAAATTATTTAATGGTTAGTTTAGGGTCTATCAAATATTGATTCTTAACGCTAGGGTTGTGGAAAGTGCTCTCTGCCAAGGTTTTCTATAAGGACTAGGTTCTTCAAGAAAGAAGTTATTAGATTTTCTAAGAGTAGGCATCACGCGAATGATACCCCTAGTGTTGCAAGCGTTCATAGGCCTCGGTGACCATCAGTCGGACCGCAAGCTTGTTTGCCAAAAAAACGTCTAAAACGGGCCTATTCATACAACTAACAACATCATCTAGGTAATTTTTAATGGAATTTGTACAAAATCTATAAATCGAATATCGTTTTTACTTCACCAACTAACTTACTGGTCTTAAAAGTTGGTCGACTATAAAAGTAACTAGTTAACTTGTAAATGTGATAGGTTTTCTTAGCTGTGATAGTTTGCTTTTTAACTTCGTTACATACTCATTATATCTACTGTGGTCCTGAATTTTTTAACATATACAAAATCAACCATTTAGCTGGCAGATTTAAAGGCCTTTTAAAGGCACTTTACGTATAGGAAACGTACCCTAACAAAGCTTATTTTAAATATTTGATTTTACCACTTAGTCGTTGTGATCAATATATTCCCATGCCAAATTACAGCTTTCTATAGTAGGTAGGTATTTAAAGTCTGAGCTAAGCTGCGGACAGACGGACAGACATGGCGCAACTTTAAGCATTCTTGTTGACTGCGGAACCCTAAACGCTGAATATAAAATTTGTTATTATATATTTAAAAAATAAATTTATTTATTTACATTCTTTTGTGGCATAAAGCTTATTACGTTGTTTGAAAGAAATGTTTGGTTTCACACCTAAAAAGTTCAAAAAGAATATGAAATATGGGAGTTAATCACACAAAGGCAAGGTCAGGAAATTCAATGGAAGATCAGAAACAAACGCCCAGAGGCAAGTAACCAAGTAACGATATGTTTTTCCATGTTACCAAATATCGTTATAAAATATTTATGAAGGAATTTTCTTCAAAAACATTCTTTTGTAGAATAAACCTTGTGTCAAATAACAAAATTTTTGACCTTACGCATGCGAACTACTAAAATATAGGTAAACCAAATGAAAATTGAAAAAATATTAAATTTTACGGCTTAAAACTTTTATTTTAAAAAATTATTGTATTTGTAGTTTTTAAGATTTTTATTTAAAAGAGTAACCATCGAGTTTCTTGCCGGATTCTTCTCGTTAGAGATCAACAACATTGTTAACCGGATTTAAAAAAAAAAAAGTATTTCATAACTTTGACGATTTTAAAGTGTTTGTAAAATCCTAATTTGAATAAAACATTTTGACTTTGATTTTAACTTATCTAACGACACCCTTGCATACTGGCATGTATAATAAAAATATGATAATGAAGTGCGCTAAAATTATTAATGTCTAGGTTTTGCCAGCGGCTCCGCCCGCCCTAAATTCGATTATCGGCATGGAACTCCTTTATTAACTTCACGTCCTTAATTATAATAATGAAGTTTGCTATAGCTGTAACTATAGTTCTTTTTAGCTCGGTTAAAGTTATTCCCACGATAATAAAAAGTTGCATGTCCTATTCCAGGACCTAACCTACTCTTATATATTATGAGTGCCAAGTTTCATCCTGTCCAGTAGTTCAATCGTGATTAAGTAACAAACATCCAAACATCCAAACTTTCACATTTATAATTAGTATGATTAGATTAATCATTCCTTATACTCAATGTATACTAGCTAGCTTTACTTATTCTTATCTATATCTATATCTTTATATTAAAAGGCTGTATAGAGGTTCACATTCAAGATGACATAACGTGATAAGACTGGTCACATAAGGATGAACGAACGGAAATTACTAAAATAATAAAGGTTTTGTTTTTGCCAATTTGGCTGCAGTATCCTAAAACTAGTAGAAATGTATATTATCTCTATTTTTTTGGGTATTTGTTTGGGTATTTGTTTATGGTATTCCATTAGACAATACAATCTCAAATAACAATGCTGGTCGTGTACACATTACTAGTAGGCCCATATTCTGTTTTCTTTTTGTTCTTTGTACGCCTAAGGTCAAACAATACTTTATTTTACGCAAGGTTTATACAAAAGTATGTTTATTGGGTAAAATTCTATTGATAAACGTTTTTATTGTTTACTAACTGTACATGCTCGGGTAAATATTTTCTTGTGGATTATCAAAGCCGCCAAATCGGTGGAGCCGTTCTCACTGACAGTGGTGGATGAGGAAAGTCGGTGGTGGCCGAGGGGTTTCGATTTCACTTTGCGTCCTGAGAGGCGGAGGTTCGAGACCCGGCGTGTACCAATAAGTCCCTTTCTTAATTTCTCAAGTAAGTTGCTTATTTATACCACTGGCTTTTCTGTGAGGAAACCTGCAAACGTCAAAAAAAAAATGACGTATGTGAAGCCCACAAACCGCACTGGGCCCGCGTTTGCACTATGGCCCAAATCACACTCGTTGAGGGTAGGCCGTGCCCCAGCTGTGGGGCACTGACCCTTTGTAGATGCTGCAATTGCTTTTAATTTAAAGATATAGATTTTACTTTGCAAGGTGAATAAATTTAAAATGTAATCCTATTCGTTTTTATATTACACTAGATTTTGCCAGTGCCTTCGTAATTTATCGCTTTAACGTATGATTAGACAAAGTACGTAGAGCGCGCACGGTGAGTGTGGTTTCATTTGTCATTACCACCCGTGGGTTCTATGAACGCCTGCTTTGCCATGAGGAAAGTAAAATTTACAAAGAAAAAGCCTATTGGGGTAATTAAGGTCTTAGAACCCGCTTTACCTGCACAGAATGACATTGTTTTTGAGTAAGTGCGATGAAAAGATATTTTCTTTAAGGTGAATGAGTTTACCTAGTTTCCAGATTGATCCGCCTGCAGAATCGAGGGACGTGGGTTCGATTCCCGCACAAGACAAACATTTGTTTATTGTGTTTGTTTTAAGACTGGGTGTTTTCTACGTAGTATTACATGTATGTATTTACAAATAAAAAGTATATATATTATTTGTATCCGTAATGGCATTGATACCACAAGATTTGCTTCGTTAGGGACCAGACGTTGCCTGTGTTTAAAAACAATTAACTAAACCATCCATGAAGACCGCGATGCAGAAGCTAAGGAAACACTTATCTAATGAACTATTATGAAGTTATTTTTGATATTTGATAAAATCGGCAAAGTGCGAGTCGGACTCGCGCACGATGAGTTCCGTACCATTATCAATAAAAATGAAAAAAAAAAATCACGTTTGTTGTATGAGAGCCCCCTTAAATATTCATTTAATTCTGTTTTTGAGTATTTGCTGTTATAGCTACAACAGAAACATCTTCTGTGAAAATTTTAACCGTCTAACTATCACGGTTCATGAGATACAGTCTGGTGACAGACGGACGGACTGACGGACGGACGGACAGCGGAGTCTTAGTAATAGGGTTCCGCTTTGGGTACGGAACCCTAAAAATAAATCTACCTCTTATATACAAGTAGATCTTGGATTCCCACCTTTAAGTCCTTGAATCTCGGCACCAATTTGACGGCATTGAACTAATCGCTTGTCACTTCACACAATTAGGAAACCCTTGACAATTGAAAAGCAAATTCATACCTATTGAAAATCATCCTTTCCTATTTTATTTGAAGACGAACATCCCTTTTCAATATTCCGCTCTAATTCACATATTGTATGTGCGTCGCGTTTATTGAATACAAGCTTTTGCCCGGGGTTTCACCCGCCCTAAATTCGGTTATCGGTGTAAGATTCCAACGGCTACTCCTCAACTATAGAAATAACCGACTCACACTTGACGTTATCAAGTAGCCTATGTCCTTTCCAGGGACTCAACAGACAGACAGAGTTATAGTGGACCCGGCAGACATTGTCCTGCCCGGAAATGCAGCGCCACATTAAATTTGATATTGTAAATTCACAATTTACATTTTTTAAATTTTGCTATTCCATAGTTACTTCTGACGAATCTACGGTTGAGCCATCATTTTTGGATATCTCACTGTTTACTATATTTTTTTATATTTTTTATACCACTAAGGTGGCAAACAAGCCTACGGTCCGCCCGATGGTAAGCGATCACCGTAGCCTATGGACGCTTGCAACCAGCGGCATCACTCGCGCGTTGCCGACCCTTCTGAAATTATTATATTATATAATATTAGACAGTATACAAAAGAGTGAGAATGTGAGTATTCCTGCGAAGTCGAATTGGGAGCCACTTGAGTTTAGTAAACCTTATTATGGCATCTATGTCAAAATTATTTAATTTTTTATTTTCTCCCAAATCTTCTATGGTGGATGTATTGGCGGGAAGCCTTTCTTTAAATTCTTTTGATTTTAAGCCAGCCCTTCCGATGCGTTTTTTACGTTCTATATGTAATATGTCGTTTTCAGGCCACAAATTTCACAATGATTGAACTTATGGGATATAATAAGTCGCATTCAATGCAGCGAATGTTGATATCATTGCCGTACATGCAATCTTTACCATTTAGGAGAAGATCAGTGACTCACCGACTGCAGCGCCACCTAACGGGTCTTATTGTGTTATTAAACTTTGCAGGGACCCACTCAAACGTACCCAAAATCATTAAAATCATCCCTGCCGCTTAGGAGACCAGGGACACACCGACTGCAGCACCACCTACCGGGTTCAATTTTTAATTCAAACCTTGCAGGGACCTACTCAAACGTACCTACACAAAAAATATCATCAAAATCTTTCCTGCCGTTTAGGAGAGAATCAGTGGCACACCTACTGCGAAGCCACCTACCGGGTCCATATGTAAATTCAAACCTTGCAGGGGTCCACTCGAACGTATACACAAAAAATATCATTAAAATCTTCCCTGCCGTTTAGGAGAAGATCAGTGACACACCAACTGCAGCGCCACCTACCAGGTCCAATTGTGTTTTTAAACCATCCAGAAACCTATTAAAATATTCAGACAAAATTTTACCCAAATTGTTTCAGACGTTTAGGAGGACAAACACACGTACAGAAGAATTATACGTTGAAAAAAAGAACGTACCGTACAGTAGTTTAAGCGTGAAGAGGTAACAGACAGACAGAGTTACTTTCGTATTTATAATATTAGTATGGACTAGCATTTTCCGGCGTAACTATAGACATATGGTTTTTTCGCCTTACCATTGTAAGCCAATTGACAATTTTTATCTTATTATACTGCAATATTTGGTATTCTTAGTTCAATGTTCTGTCATTATGTCAACTTTCACGCCTTATTTTTTACTTTTAATTTGTTTTTATGAGGTTGGTTTCTTACTCGGCTTTAACACGTGATTTAATCCAAAATGAACATGGAATTTAAATTTTCAATATTTGCCATCATTAAGCACTCTGAGTTGAAAGTTTCTATTTAACGTTATAACGATAGAGCAAAAACAAAAAAAAATGCACTAATTAACCAACTAATTATACGATTAATGACGTATAATTAGTTGGTTAATCTTGGATGTTAATCTGACAAAGCTTTCTATAATCGATACTCCTGTGGAGGCAATTATGTGTCGTACGAGAAGCAGGAGCCTAACTACGAAATCTAGTCTTATAGTACCCGAAAATTACTGACAAAAATAACAGAAATACCGAAACAACTACATCGGTATTATATATAATTTCATTTAGATTTCTAAAGTGTCAGTCTCATAAAACAAAATGTCAGAAATCTAAATGATGTTCATCTTGAATAATTTATTCTAAAAACGAAGAATTTCTAAAACGGCAAAGGCCGTGCCCACTTTCTCTAAGATGTTATGGAGGATGAACTTCCTGGCGATGGCGAGCAGTATGATTGAAGAAAGGAGTTGTGGCCATCATTGCAAACAATTCTGCAGAACGCAACTCATTATACAAGCAATTAAGGAGAAGCCGGAACCCAAGTGCACTAACTCAGAGATGGCGACGGCAGCAGTAATTTGGAGCCGGACTTGCGACTCATTAATTAGCAACCTTGAAGCTGTCTTTCAAATGATATAGAAACTAAACGTAACTGGAGATGTCAACCCGAAGCATCCCAATGCGAAGTATCTTAATCACAGTTATCGTGTTTTGTTTTTATATTTTCATTTACTATTTACGCACAGAGTCAGTGGTCAGAGTATGTATAATAAAGGTAACAAACGTTTACTCAAAGAGTCCTTAAGAACAATTAACTAAAAAAAACAGTGACCGCTTCTCAAGCCGCGAATACTCCAGACATTTCATTGTAAGGTCCCATTCCGCATGCAAAAAAACATAATCCAAGTTCAAAGCAAACTCAATACATGTCTCTCGTCTTACAAGAATGTATGTAAACACACTTTACTCAGACATAACATAATACTTACTTACACAAGCACTCTATCATTTTGTGAAAGGTATGTAGGTACGCCTGGTCTGACCTCTGTCTCACCCAAATGTTTATTAGAAATAAATATTGAACAAGTTATTCGATAACATATGTCAGACGGTTTCGACTATTTTTCAGTACTTATTCACCACAAATTACTTAAAAAATAACGTCTATGCAAAGGTTTAAGTTTCGAAATCTAATATTTGTCAGTAATTTTCTTGTGAAAAGTTAAGGGTTTCGTAACCAAATTGCAAAAAGAAAACCCTTATAGTTCCGTCATGTCCAACCGTCCATATGTCACTCGGTCACATTTTTAAGGGTTGCTCTCCAGTTCATTCATTAGTTCAACTGAGTTATTTCACACACCCCATTGTGTGAGATACTGTTGGTTGAATCTTCAAAAATGCTCAAATACATACTTTCCGTTACGCATAAATCTATTTTTAAAAAAGGAAGATGGTATTAAATATTTTTCTCACTCAAAATATCGTACAGAAAAAAATAAACTTCAATTGAATTTTAGTTTTAGTGTAGTACTAAAGTAAAATATGCCCCTAAAATGGGCAAAATTCCTAAAAGTTGGGAGCGCACGAGTACGTACGTGTATGTGTGTATATACATGTTTGGATAGATATTGTGTACTTGATGGCTTGGTTCCTGCATGACTGATTGGTAACAGGTGTACATCCGGGAGTTTCTTGTCACTTCTTCTCCCTTTAGGCTAGTTTCCGAAGTGATCGTAGTTTGAATGATGTGCATTTGTTGCCGGGCTGTTGTGTAGAGGCTGGGCCACTTTCGGGTGTGCAACGTCTGTTTGAATATGTGTGTGCATTTATGTATATGTGCGTGTTTGTGTGTAGCACCCGCTCGTGTTCGGAGCCCTGCCGCTATCGGGCGGCTTATAATAAAGAGCTTATAGGACCTATAAGTTCTTTTACGTATAGTACTATTTTCTATCTTTTATATATATTTGTATATTTATATATATGTATTAATATTTGTCTGTATGTGTATATATGAATATGTGCATGTATGTGTATATATATATATATATATATGTGTGTATATGTACGTCTGCTGTGTAATATTATATGTTATATGAATATAGTACAATCGAAGTTTTATTGGAGTTGCTTGAGTGTGTCATGCTCTCTCAAAGTGCTTCTCCGGTGGTGGCCTGTGTATCGGGTCGTTACGTTCCCTAAAACATGGTTGAGCGAAGCGATGGCTGATTCATGTGTCATACTTGTGAACGGGTGCCGCCTGCGGAGGCTGGTCTGCTCTTGCAAACTTCTTTGTATTCTTATTATATATATATGTACGTCTGCTATGTAATATTATATGTTATATGGATATATTTTTCTCGGGAGTTGCTTTTAATCCCGTCACAGAATAATTGAAAACTTTTAACGTATCACATGGTGCCCCCCTATGCAAAATGAAAAACAATAGGCAATTGAAATATTACATAAATATTGATTGTTTTTTTTTTAAATCAAACTATTTACATTGTAAATCTTATTTATTTAATGTTTCAATACAAAACATGTATTTATTAGTTGATACACTATAATTTTATGTTTCGTTTGTGATTTTACAAAGATTACCTATTGGACACACGCAATAAAACAGTATTGAAATTAGTTTGTAAAGCTAGTTGTAGTGAATTTACTTGACGATTCGAAAGTGTTCTTAGTAACCCATTTGAATAAAAAGATTTTGATTTTGATTTTAAGGCTACTCTTAGTGGACTTCTATTGTTTGAAATCAAGTTATTACTTTAAATATGTATAGCAGTTCACAAAAGACACCTTCCTGTGAAATTTAATTTGAGTCGATGCAAAGACGGTGGATATAGAAGGCTGTGATATGTGGATGGACGGACATGACTATAAGGGTTTTTACATCTTGGCTATGGAACCCTAAAAATGTTGTAGAAACTGACACACGAGCTACTGACTGACTAACACACAACAGTTTCACTCGTTTTTCTCACATGCTACGTGCGACAGTCACCTCGCGCAGCAAATTTGCACTAATAGGGCGTTCCTTCTGAGCCGCGATAAAATTTAATAGTAAAGCCTCATTTAAGCACCAACTATCCGTTCCGTCTGAGCGCATCTGATAATTTCAGCGGCGCTATTATTGTCCAAACGAAACACGTTTCGTGTCATTTTTTGTAGATAATAACAAAGATATATAGTTCATAATACAAAGATAAACATTTCTCTAAAAAAAAAAAACAGTGTATTATTATTATTATAAGTATATTTCTCAAAGGACTCACTTTCACATTTGACAGCTGTCAAAAAGTAGCGCAAAATACCCACCTCCCGACATGGGTTTTTGGTAGCAACATTTCGTAGCAACCCCTCTCAAACGAAACGCTAAAAGTCAACATTAGATTTTGCTATGATTTTACTACCAAAATCATGAAACGCAAACCGCCAACAATTTCTGCTAAGAAGTAGCCAGATGGAACGCCCTATATGTGACCAACCTTTTTTATAGGTGTAGCAAAAATGTAAAAATAAAAAAATATATTATGTGTTTTGTATCAAAAAATTATAGAGATAATTTAAATTTATTATGTAACATAATTTTTTGTCACTGTTTGTGATATATTTTGTCTTTGTTTACATAAGTATTTTTTTAATGAATTCCTTATTTTCTCGTATTTTAAAAAAAATAAAAAAAATCTGTTTTTTTTATTTTTCTGTTATTATCTCGAATCCAAAAAAATAAATTAGTCTCAGTTTGTGCCGTACAGAGGGTTATTATATAATTAATATAATAGCAGTAGTCAACGACCCAAGGAATTTTAAGAACAGAATATATGAAAATGTTAAGTCATGCATTCTAAGAGAGACGCATTGCAACCTTAAATTAATTATTCCAAGACAACCTACGTACTTCAATTAATTATTAAATTACCATATTGTTAAATATTTGATTAATATTATGTATTTTGTGAAATATTTAACCGAGCCGAAAATTCTTCGAATTCTAATCGAAGATACTTTCTTTGTTTGAAGAATCCTTTTAATAAAAAAAATATTAAAATTCTTCGTTATTTTTGAGAAAAATACTTTAAGAATGTTCACCTTATCAATATAATTTCTTTGTTAAAAAAAAACATATGGCTCTGTAGTTCAGTGGATAATGACCCGACTGTGAAACCGAAGGACGTGGGTTCGAAAAACGTAGAAGACAAACATTTATTATTTGTGTTTGTCTTGATACTTGATTTTTTTCTATGTATAATGGGTATGTATTTACAAAAAATAAAGTATGTTTACATATATGTATTTGTATCCGATGTCTGGTATTCATAGCACAAGCTTTGCTAAGTTTGGGACCAGACGGCGGCGCTGTGTGTAATATCCAAAAATATTTATTATTATTATCAATTTATTATATTATTGGTAAACCATTAAAAAGGACAGTCAAGTGACTATGATGATGATGATTATACATACTTTTTAACCGACTTCAAAAAGAGAGGAGGTTCTCAATTCGGATTTTTTTTAAGGTGGGTTGTTATTAGTATTTACCATGGACATAGACTGGATGTCGTGAGGTTAACACGGTCGCAAAAGAGACGATGAGAATATACGATCTCTTGTTTCTTTCTAACATTTTGTTTTTATTTTACAAAAAACGGCAGGCAGCTCATTTGCTTTGCCCCTTTCTAAGTGTGGTTTTGTGAGGCTACTGCACAGTTTATTATAGGACAGAATACAGAACTTCAAGTCAAGTGTGATATTTAGCCCTTAGTTCAATTTATAGGTAGGAGTGCTGGATAGTTATCAAAAAAGTTGCATTTGAGATTGTAAAGCTTTTTTGCTCTATAACGTAGCTATATATAGCGAGTTATTGACTTTAAAATTGTAAATTTGTGTCCTGATAATGCGAGGCACGCATTACAGAGTCCGGTTACGTTCTGTTGTGGCCAAAGCTTGTATAGTGCTTTTCTCAAACATGCGTGTAAAAAAAACTAATTATATTGACAACTGTATCGACAATAATAAAAATAGTTTAGATAATGGTGCCGCTGATTCGCCACGTTCAAATGTCGATTTCTTTTTTTTTAGTTTTATTAATTTAATGGAGCATTCTTTTTATTCTGAAATTTAAATAAAACTTATTGAGTTATAAAGTTTCCTTCTACTTCCTATTAAGTTCTCCTTAGTTATCCAGTTTGATCTTATAGAAGCTTGGGCAAGATATGGTCGCATATCGTAGCATGTTTGAGAAAAAATACGTTCAGTGTGTAATGCCAGTTCAACTACAAATCGGTTACCAAGTTTTCAGATGTCCGCAATAATTCTCATTTTACGGAACCTTAGGTTAGTAATTCATATTATAAATGTAAAAGTTTGATAGTCCTTTCTTTTTAGGGTTCCGTACCCAAAGGGTACAAACGGGACCCTATTACTAAGACTTCGCTGTCCGTCTGTCACCAGGCTGTATCTCATGAACCGTAATAGTAAGACAGTTGAAATTTTTACAGATGATGTATTTCTGTTGCGACTATAACAACAAATACTAAAAAAAAAAAAAAGGGGCTCCGATACAACAAACGTGATACTTTTCCTCGTTTTTGCTCGATATTGATAACGGCAACAGGTAGACGCTTGAAATTAAATTGAAATATAACAAATATTTGAGAGGGCTCCCACACAACAAACGTGATTTTTCGCCTTTTTTATAGATTATGGTACGGAACCGTTCGTGCGCGAGTCCGACTCGCACTTGTTTCTTTTTGTAACTACTTTCAGTATATATATTCAACTCTATGGTAACAACTGTAGCATTAAGGCATTGCGAATTGCACTTCCTCACGTTGACCGCGTAATTAGGTCACACATGTAACGTATTTCACGTAATGCTTAGTCAGTAAATTTGAATTAGTAGTTTTTGTAAAGTTTTTAGATTCATTCAATATACGATCGTCAACTATATTATATGTCTTTATCTTTATATATCTCAACATCTACAGCTCTTCACAACGGAACATCCAATCGAACTACTACTTTTTATCCTAGTAAATTGAAAAGTTTCTGCTTAAATATCCAATTTTACGTGGATGAATGAACTATAAGCTACAAATATAGCTTGCTAATGCACACTTTCTTACTTTATCCATAATAATATTACAATTATATTAATAAAAAATAATAATAATATTATAATAATATCATAAATGCGAAAGTAACTCTGTCTGTATGTTACCTCTTCACGCTTAAACTGCTGTTCCGATTAAGATGAAATTTGGCATGGAGATAGTTTCAGTCCCGGGGAAGGACATAGGCTACTTGAAAACATCAAGTGTGAGTCGGTTTTTTTTCTATAATTGAGGAGTTGCCGTTAAAATCCTACACCGATAACCTAATTTAGGGTGACCGCGGGTAAAAGCTAGTAGTATTGTATAGTCTGTGCTATAATCAGAGAGTTGCAGTGGAAACCGATAACCGAATTTAGCGCGGGTGGTTACGCGTGTTCAAGCTAGTAAAAATATAGATCAACGATTAAAGTACTCGGTGATGTATGGGGGCTTATTTTCTACTTTATCTACTTTAGTTAATTAATAAAAGCATAATTTTTAAATGTTTTTTTTTTTTATTTTATACACTTACGTCTTGATTAACTACAGTATTGTCATCGAGTTCTGCGCTTTCCCAAAAATTTGAGCGTTCTAGCTAGTCGGGAATTGATCGAAATTACGATCGCAAGATTTGACCCAAACAGATGTAACTAATATAAGCGTTGTAAAACAAAATTAACCCTATTACATGGTGGTAAGTAGGTATCTATAGGTAACATTCAAAGTGTGTATTTAACTAGTCCATAGTAAAACTAATTAACTACAAAATTCGTTTAGTTGGTTCTAATTAATAATTCGATAGAAGAACCAATGTCAACACTGTCTTATGTAGATCTAAGGCAACTGATAAAACGTTCGCTTTTACAAAACCTTACAAAATAAACACACCAAACCGACCCAGTAAGTTGAAATTGGTCAGTGACCCAGAGAATATTGGCAAAGAATAGAAAGGATTGTCCTTCGAATGTACACAGTGTTTTAATTATTTATGTGTCCTTTTATCTTAAATGTGAGCTAGATTTGTTTAAAGAGAGAGTAGAGTTGTTCGTATAAGGGTTTCGTAGGTATTCAAAGGGGACCCTACTGAACACTGTCTGCCATTCACAAGGCCTTTCACACCCTTATAAGTTATTGACTTATGTGCTAATAGGTAGCCAGGTCTTTTCTTCAAAGACGAATAACTATATAACAGCTATATGTCTTTACTATGGCAAATATTAAAAAAAACCGGCCAAGTGCGAGTTGGACTCGCGCACCGAGGGTTCCGTACCTACCACCATTTACGTAATTTACAAACCCAAAAAAAAGTGTGCCGCGAAGCGGTCACCCATCCAACTACTGACAAAGCCCAACGTTGCGTTTCCAACAAACAAATAGGGAGATGACTCGGGCCCGTCTCACAACTTGGCCGGTTTTTATTATTTTTTGTTATACTTTAGAGCCCACACACTTTAGCTGCAAGATTGAAGCTAGTATGTATTACTGTTTTCACGATAAGGCAACTATGTTATTAAGAGTTAATAAACAGTAACACATTTTTTTGTTGGAAACGATATTCAAAGTGTAGCAGCTTCGGGCTTGGTCATTGATTGGATGGGTGACCGCTTAGAGGCACCCTTTTTATATTATTGTTTGTGTTCGTAAATGTGTTCTGTTTTTACAATTGTTTTTAGAGCAAAAACAACGAAGATATGTTTTTTGTATAGGGAGCCCCTTACATTTCAACTTTTTATTGTTATAATGGGGGAATATCTAATATTCTTATTATAATAAAAATTTAGGCTTCTATTTCGGTCTAAAAGACTATCTTTAAGATGCAACGTCGCCGTCTGAAAAGTATAGCGCGTATAGCTGAAGCTGCAAGAGAAAGCTTGGAACGTATTTTTGGTGGAGGCCTATACCCAGCAATGGAGGATGATAGGTTATTAAAATGATAAAGCAGATGCATATTGTGAGTTGTGTTTTCCGTCGACTTATGTCAACACTTATCTTATCTGACGAGTGATTTAACTCACCTTGATCTATGTCTCTATAGATGTATTGATTTGTTCAAGCTTTCGAGGTGCCGCTTACATTGTACCTATCAAATTGGCGACAAAAGCATCTCATTTGCGGAATCCCTCGTCGATATAAAGCCTTATCGTACCCTTAAACCTCGTATCGGAATTTGTTACTATAAGAGAGAACTGTTTTATATTGTGTGTCCAATTTATATTTCTACGCATATTATATTGGATGTTACAAAAAAATACATTATAATTTTGTGAATCTATTTTATTGCTTAGAATAAATATTAGAGTTTTATTTTCTATTTTACAAATTAAATTTTTCAAGGTCTTAAAAATAAAGCTAGGGTCTGTGTTTTATAAAAACTTTTTAACAACATCAAAGACAAAACTCAGAAAAAAATTACCTTAAAAAATCCTCTAAAAAGTAAGCTAGGAGCAGACATAGATACTTACCTACTGACAGAATGTTGAGCTATGTGTATTTTTCACCTTCCGTCGATTACCAATAAAAAATACTCGTATCTTCCTTTTCAGCAATTTTTTGGAATTTTAATTTCAATGGCTATTTATGCTTTCATTGCGAATGTGAGTACTTTTTAAAACGAGTGATAGTTTTTAGGGATTTTCGGGTTTCACAATAGCATAGCACGAGTGTGAAAAAGATATATCTTGTGCAATTGCATACTATGCTTTTTATTCAACCATGAAATAATAATAAGGTACCCGATACAAATAAGGCATATGCTCAATTAAGGTCTGTAGTGTCAAAAAGTCGATTAAAATATTTTTACATCAAATTACTTCACGGTAATTTCACATAGACGGTAGTTTTGCTTAACAACGCATCTATTGTCAAGTAGCTTTAGTGTTGCTGTGTCGGTAAAAATAATAGTAATTAGTCAGGAAGTCTTTTTTTTTTTAATTTATCTTTGCCTAAAAACACGGATATAACGACATTTTCTATAAGTGAAAGCTAGCTAGATCGATGTATCGCCCCCGAAACCCACTGCATACTCAATTTCATAAAAATCGTTGGAGCCGTTTCCGAGATTCAGATTATATACACATATATACCTACAAGAATTGTTCGTTTAAAGGTAAAGTTAAAGTCAAAAGTCAAAGTCAATTTTTTTTATTCAAATTAGGATTGTACAAACACTTTTGAATCGGCAAAGATATGAAATACCATTTCTTTACTGTTACTTTTACTATTTCTTGCTATACTGTTTCTTGCTGAAACTATTGATATTTTTATGTACATATAAAAGATTTTCATATATCTACTGCGGTGCTAAAGTTAAAATATTTACTTCCCTTAATCTATCCATCAGAGATATCCTAAATCCAAATTTGTAAATAGCACGAATTTCCCGTTTTTGTAACAAAAATATTGTATTTACACCAGCAGCGCTAACCCCACAATAAGAAAACATATGTCATTAAACTATGGAAATAGCTAAAATATACTATTTTTGCAGTGTAGACATCGGTCAATTTTCTTATTTTCTTGATCGCATACACAGCAGAGCTAAGTTTTTTGGCTAGGTTATGAATATGAGGACCCCATTGAAGTTTGGAGTCCAGCGTTATGCGAAGAAAGACTGTTGAATTACTAAGTTCTAATTGCTTGCCAATATTATTATTACATGTTTGTATCTGACTAACATTTCGTAATGTAAATTTAACACATATGTTTTTTTCTCATTAAGTAACAAATTATTAGCGTTAAACAAATATACAATTTTAGAAATGGCATTATTTAATTACTTTAATAAGTAAAGAGGTGTCATCAGCAAATAAGGCAATGTCATGGTTTTTTACATGATATGGGAGATCATTAATGTAAATAAGAAAAAGAAAAGGACCTAAAATTGAGCCCTGAGGGACTCCCATATTGACTGCTGATCCCTGAGATCTTTCACTTTCCATGTAGGAGGTTAAAATTTGCCTCTTATGCCATAGTGATGTAGCTTCCTGATGAGATTTTCATGCTGGACACAGTCAAATGCCTTAGATAAATCACAAAACACTCCAAGAGCATCAAGCGAATCCTCCCAAGCGTTAAATATATTTTTTAATAGTGCCACTCCTGCATCGGTTTTGGAACAGCCTTTCATAAAGCTAAACTGTTTACTACTAAGTAGGTCATTAATACAGAATAGGCTTAACATTTGACAAAGTATGATTTTCTCAAAAATTTACAGGTAGTATTGAAATAGGCCGAAAATGATAAGGTTCTGTTGAACTACCTGATTGAAAAAGAGGTATGACTTTGCTAAGTTTCATCTTATCAGGAAACACACCACTATCAACACCACTATAACAACTATTAAAAATTATGGCTAAGGGTTGCACTATAACATAAATTATTGAGTTTTTGTTTTGCTTTCTAATGTTTTAAATATATTTATGATATCCATAGGACTAATGTTTTTAAATACAAAGGGAACTTTACATTCAGGAACATTAGATTTTATTAATTAGGGTTTCGTAGTCAAAAAGGAACCCTTATAGTTTCGCCATCGTCCATCCGTCTGTCTGTCCGCAACTTAGTTCAAAAACTACTAATACGTGAAAGGGATTTGGCAGGGATATACACATTGATCAAGCCGACAAAGTGGTAGCATAAAATCTTTGAAAAAAAAATTTTTAGGCTTTACTGCACGTGAAGTGGGGACGTAATTTTTTTTTCTCGTTGGATAGGAATTCTACAAACATTTGCGGTATATGCACTGATCATTTTTTGATTTAGGGCTCCGTTTGCGAAAGCAAAAATTATAACATTCTAAAGACTATTCTTCTTAAATTGATAACAATAATTACGTTCAAATGACGCATTGGACTAGCCGGCGCGATTGGCGCAACATCGAATCGAGCGTGTGACAAGCAGCTGCGCTCATAAGCGCGCATGTTGTTTGGATATCTCGAAGATGGAGAACGCCTAGATAAGTTTGCAATTTTCGCTTTAAAAACTCTGTTTTTAATAATTTGATTTGATTAGCATTTAAAAATCTTTAATTCAATACTACTACATCTTGGCCGTTATTAATAAATTTCAGTTAATTATATAGATAATGGTACGGAACCTTTCATGCGTGAGTCCGCACTTGGCCGATTTTTTTTCTGCTAAAATTGGACTTGAATTTAGATGTTCAGTTAGCTCGAGGTTAATCTTTTGACTGTATCTTTACTATGAAAGTATTTATATTGATGTTAAAGAGAGATATAAATATATTAATGTAAGAACCATAAATATACAATTTATTACACGTATGCATGGTGCAAACATTGGCCATGGTGGTTAGGAGTATTAAATATTGTCCAAAGAGAATATAATCACTACATTGTCGTTCCTAAATCTAACCAAAAAACTATCATTGTAATTTAAACGGTCAATGCAAGGTAAACTTAAAATATTCAGTTTTTTAATTATCAAATTTTATAGTGTTACTTTAGCAGATTACTCAAAGTTAGTTTTAACAGTCAAATCGAACTCAAACAAATCAAAATTGATTAACTTTATTTTTCGCCAAATACCAGTTATCAAAAGAAACCAATAAAAGGACCAGATTACCACAAAAAAAAACTGGTTGCCTGTAAAGTCGGTATACGGGCGAAAGTTTTACGTGTCAACTTGTGCCTTTCACTTTTTATGTCTGTCTCTCTCGCTCTTAGGCGGGCTAACCATGCCGCGTGCCTCTCACTCGCTCTCATTGTGAGCGCATAACGTGAGCGGAGCGTAACGCAGTTTCTTGAAGTGTCACCCGGCAAACCAATTTATAAGACGTTGTCACGTCAAAAAATATAACGAACAATTTAAAAAAATCTTTTGATATTCTCTACGTAATTGATGCCTCGCGGATTTCAATCTGTGATTTATTCTATTTTCGCTAACAACCGGATTTTTCCCTCCGAGGATTCTTTCTTTCTCGCTCTATCTCTCTATCACTACGTACTCGTACCTACAGTCAATTTATGTGAAATTTGATTGTATTGTGATCAGCCCTTTAAGAGGCAGTACTACCTAAATTAAAAAATTTCTGGCAAATATTTCTCCGGATCCGCTGAACAGATCCGACTTAAATTCAATGTCTGTGTTGTCCGGGATATGGTTCAGACCCTAATAAACTTGAAAAGACGATTAATGATCTTTTGTTCGATAGCAAAAAAATCCTAAAGTGACCCCTTTTCACTGTTTTTATTAAAATTATGGCAAACAAATCTTCAAAGTCCTAATTGCTATTAGTTTACAACTTTGCTAAAGCATAGCCAAGATAGTGCTTTAAACCCTGAAAAAACGTATTTTTTGATAACAATGATGAATAATTTTAATAAACTATTAATTTATTTCATGTATTTCAAAGAAAAAAATCAGTGAATTGCGATGTAGCTGATTTGAACTACTCACGCACTCTTAGTTACATATCGTGTCACACTCGTTTATTCTCACGTAATACTGCCTCTTAATCCAAACCAGTCAAAATCATCTGATGGTACCTATAATAATAAATTGTCTTGATGATTGTGTTCATTTCTCGTTGATTTAAGGTTTTATAAATTTTGAATATAAAGCAATGTATTGCGTACCATAATCATTTAGGAAACAGGGGATATTTATTTACCGACTTGAATTATTATAGGTATTGAGTCCTATTAAATTATTTAGTAATCTGTGTGTTAAAATATAAATATTATAAATGCAAAACTAACTCGATCTGTCTGTCTGTCTGTTACCTCTTCATGCTTAAGTTGCTGTACTGATTAAGATGAAATTTGGCACGCAGATAGTTTGAATCCTGGAGACGGAAATAGGCTACTTGAAAATTGAAATCCTACACCGATAACCGATTTTAGGGTGGGTGGAACCGCGGGCAAAAGCTGGTTTTTAATAATACTTGAACTGACAAAAACATGTAGTTTGGCCTCTGCATTGGCGACAACATCAATCAATATAAGTATAAGTAGATAACTTCAAATATTATTATTACAACTTCACGGACTCTTAATTTAGTCTAGGTATTTACGGTGAATAATTCGTCTAAACCAAGATTTAAAGCATTGGCAATGTTCTTCGTTAGCGGAATCCTCAGCAACTGCTATAACATTCCGAAATCCAAATGTACTCAAAACCAAAAGAATACCTTGGAGTAGCACGGTGTATGGTCGCCAGTGCCGTGTGAGTTCACTTCATGCTAATAAGGCGACTATAGTTTTGAATTTTCACCACCGATTTAAAAAAATTGTTGCACTTTACCGGACTGGCTGGAAATTTATGTAGACTTAAAATAAGAAAGGAATAAATAATTAAAAGCAAATATCATTATTTAAAAATGTACTGAAATTGCTGTCGCGGTAAAATCCGGGCCAAGATACCGATCTGCAATAGGGCCAACTGCGACTCGGGGTAATTATACCCAATCAACAATCATCAAAATCGGTGTTTTGTATTCCCCGCTTTTCTCCTACAAATCTCAACCGAATTCTATACAAATTACTTATCCAGGAAGTTAATGAATTCTATGTCTCTATGTTTTGTTTTCTTTAAAAAATGTTTAGATACTCGTACAGAGCGCATCTGAAAAAAAAGCGTTTTTTGGTCTTTTACGAATAGGGCCCAAATTATTTATACGGTTGGCATTTAAAATATATATATATATATAAAATATATAAATAATAGGTCTAACGCCAAAATTCAGAGAGGAAACTGGGTATAATAATTTGTATTGGGAAAAGCTGTATGATATTTCCTCTTAAGTTATTCTAATTTACTTTTATTTAACGATGAAATTCTATACAACGATAATTTCTAAAGAGAATTATAATAATGTTACCTTTGTAAAATTTGAAGAACAATCTGTTACCTTCAACATTATATTAGGAAAATCCCTAAATTATTGGCAAAGCTTGTATAACAAATTACCGGGCAACTTGTTCAAGTTACAAGATTCCGCCTACGGCCCTGGATATTTACTTTGTAAACTTTAAACCATAGACTTGAAAACAATGTTTACAGTTTGAGGAATAGATATTTAAACCAAAAATATATGTTTATTATAGTAGGCTGTGTTTTTAAATTATGTCAGCAGTCGTTAAGCCGGCTTAAAAAAGTGATCAGTTAAATGGCTGTTGGTTGGGTAGATAAATAAAAACCGACCAAGTGCGAGTCGGACTCTTGCACTAAATCCGGTTCTTTTGCTCATGTTTAGCCAAACCTTACACAAAGACATCAACACAAAACATGTTTTGTTTAATGCACGTGTTGTTTCCTACTTTGGTATTGTTGTTTGATGTTTTTAAAAACATTTACTGTCAAGATGACTTCAAACGTAGAAGACGTATTTTCAGTTTTAGAAATAGCCCAGTCAGTAACGATATCAAACATCGCAAACGCGCATTAACCACGATTTTTTTATATGTTGTTAGGTCCCCTGAGTTTATACGCAAATTTGCAAACCTGAAAACCCTGTGCTATTCCCATGGGGCTCAAAAACTGTGAGATTCTGGCACTTGTTTCAGTATTTATTAAGTTAAAAGAATACCTTAACCGTTTTTCAGGTATCTTTATCCCATACTTTTGTAAATCAAATTAAATTTGCTTCAATTTTAGCCCGAATCGAGTGTTCTAGTTCCCTTCATTGCGGAGCTGCAACTAGTCAAAAATGGGCATTTTTTTTCCAACAAGTGATAAAATATTAGCATAGTCATTTGCCACGATTAACCGTCGCATAGAAAAGTTATAAGAAAAGGATTTGTAGGAAATCGAATTAGCTTTAATTAAATTTTAGGTCTCATAGTTGCTTCAAAACTAAAAATCGGACAAATGAAAACATTCTACTAAATAATGTTGGCATGTATTCTTTTTAAAAACGTGCAAAAATGTGAATTTGACATTTAAGATGTATCATAAGCTATGTAACAAATAAACATACCTACACTAAACAAATAAACGTAAACATAAAATAAACAACGTAAATATAAATGTTAACTATAAAATACTATTTACACGGCCAAGCGCAAACACAGTTCGGGATTTCACCCTTTTGGAAGGGCCAGGTCTCACCCAGTCTAGATCAATCACGGGAGAGGTGGGGCAGAGAGAGGGTTTCTGAAGGTGAAGGTGGGTTGTCATATGGTGTTGGGTCGTCGACATCATCGTCCGCGTCCAGACATGGGTGACGTTTTGCAATTTCAAACTTCGCAAATGGAGCATATGATACAGCACTTGACGCTTTCCTTTCTGCAAGTGGCTCTCTATGGCATGCAGGAATAAAACCATCCTTTGTAGAACTTGCATTTCACCACATGTGACAGAATTTGCTGGATATTGGGCGCACCTTTATCTACCTTTCCGCCTTTATGGAAGTAAACTTTCATCTGTGCAAACTATTCCAGAGGATGGGCCGTCCAGGCGAGCCAGTAGATCAACGTCCTTCTCATTGATAAATACTTGATTAAGCGTCACATCTTCTTGAGGTTAGGTAAATCTCTTAAATTTAATATGCCTGATGGAGATCAGTCGGCGTGTTAAATTTGCTATGAAGATATGTATTTACATTGCTGATGTAGCCATAGATATGGCATTGCATTTACGATGAACAGTTTCGCCAAATATGACTTAATTTTATTTTTCATTAATATCGCCAAATCCTACACAATAACAATTTTTATCTTCGACGCCACAAAGTAGCAAGTTATATATTTTTTAAATATATCCAACGCAAACAAGCACAGATTAACGTATTTACACTAACGAAACGCATTTTAAAAAATTAGGGTAGGGGGCAAGGGGTTCGAGCCAACGAAATCTCACCAAAGGGGGAAAAATCGACAAAATCACCTAATACGTAATTTATGGACGCAAGCAAAAGCTAATAGCACATATTCTGTAGCGATAAAGCCTACGTATTCAGCACTAGTAGGTACGTAAAATAAATTGCTAACTGCGCATTTCATTCCTAATACCCGTCTAATATCTATTGATTGAAATAGGGGTAGCGGATGTAGGCCGCGCTTTCCTTGTAAACACCCTTTGAAAATATCGCTTGCCGAATAACATTGCGCTTTACCAATTGAATCCAATGCGTCACGTGCAAAGGTTATATATATATTGCATGTTCGGTCCGTAAATTACGATTTAAATGGGAAGAACTATTTATAGACAGAGAGCCTTCTTAGAAATCTACTAAACATCGCAAATGCGCATGTAACTACGATTTTTTTATATATTTTGGGCTAAAATAGTAACAAATTTAGTTTGCTTTACAAAAATACTGAACAAAGTTACCTGGAAAACGCTACCTTTAAAGAAAACTATAAAAAATGCCAGAATTTCGCAGTTTTTCAGGGTTGTGATCTTGGGCATAACCTACTCTCAGGGGTAGAATTCTTACGGCAACTCCTCAATTATAGAAAACAACCTACTAACACTCCTCTCTCAATCTCTCACTGTCTCCTTCTCTCTCTTTCTCAAAAATAATAAATAATTAACTACTAAAAACTAATTAACTTATGGATTAAACTCGCGAGCATGATACAAACTTTGAACTCGCGTTTAGGGGGTGAGTTTTGGAAAATCCGTTCTTAGCGCACGCCTACATCATATATCATAGCTATATGTGTGCCAAATTTTTCAGCTCGATCCGTCAAGTGGTTGGAGCTGTGCGTTTATAGATTAGTCAGTCATTCAGTCAGTAGTCTTTGGACTAACGCTAACTTTAATCCGCGACTTTGTTTACGTAGAAGGTGAAAATATTTTTAAATAATACGTACCGCCCTTCCCCCTCATGACTGTACGCCAGCCTTGCACATCATAAATGCGCGTACAGTACTTGATAATTATTTTGCTGCGATGTTAATTTAAAACTGTGATATGTCCTAAGATATTCATTAAAATCGAATGATGTAAAGCGTAATTTTGTTTTAAATTAAATATCTGTGATGAATTACGTATTTATTTGGATAAGGATTAATATCATGTTTATAAAACGACGTCGCAAATAATGCATTATTTTAGAAAAATTTTGGTTAGCATAAAAAAGTTTATACTGAGTCAACCTTAGAGGATAGACATATGCTGTTGAGGACTTTTTTTTAGATCTTCTAAAGGGAAACAATTCTGCCTTGCACAATTTTTGCGAAACTTTAACCGTTTACGCAGCGCACGCAGCGGAAGCTGTTAAAAGGGGGAAAAAACCCATTCAAAACATTCTTTATTAGTGATCCGCTCCTGTTGGTCTTAGCGTAATGATATATATAGCCTTCAACCTTCCTTGATAAATGGGCTATCTAACAATGAATGATTTTTCAAATAGGATCAGTAGTTCCTGAGATTAGCGCGTTTAAGTAAACAAACAAACAAACTCTTCAGCTTTATAATATTAGTATAGAAGAAGATTTGCTTTTATTTTTGAGTGAGTTTGACCTTTTCTGAATAAAATCGAATTGAGTTGTCAAACATGTGTCAAAATAAAATGTTATTTAAATCAAAAGCACTAAGGAGTATTGATATCAACTTCAAAATGCAAATGACGAAGCAAATGACCACCAAAATAACTTTCTACCCCTTTTTAACCCC
Source organism: Apoda limacodes (assembly GCA_946406115.1). Classification (NCBI taxonomy): domain Eukaryota; kingdom Metazoa; phylum Arthropoda; class Insecta; order Lepidoptera; family Limacodidae; genus Apoda; species Apoda limacodes. Next base: position 19,722,709 of record OX291541.1, on the reverse strand, counting down.
ATTAGGGGATGAATTTCAATATAATATGAAACACGTCTTCCACCAATTCTGTAAAAATAGGTTTATGCAAAATTTGAAGGAGATTGGACCAAGGAATCACGGCGTCCCATACAAACTTTGCCCCCCTTTTTCACCCCCTTAGGGGTAGAATTTCGGAAAATCCTTTCTTATCGGATTAGGCATCCGTCATACAAACAACACACCCTCCAAGTTTCAGGTTTCTACGATGAGCGGTTTGGGCTGTGCGTTGATCCATCAGTCATTCAGGACAAAGAATTTTATATATATAGATAACACCGCCTTTGAAAAACTCACTTAAAAGTAAGAAATAATATAATACCCTCCACACGTATATGGGACATTATTAAAAGAGACTTAGCTTAAAAAAATATCTAATATTTCATGTCGGTTTAAAGTCAAATCTTTTATTCTTTTTTGGTTATTAATCTATCAAATTTCTATCAGCTTACGAACAATCATAACATAATATACAAAATTTTAAAAGTCCCCGTTTTCCCAGCCGTCATTGCTCTGCAAAAATCGTATAAGTATGCATGTTGCTTCATCACCAGTCTCGTCTTTACCAGCTTTTTTTAATATTATTTATTTTTCAGTTAATAAAGTTAAGGTATTTTCGTCATCATCGGATAACATTTGTGTTTTAGGGCGCAATGGTACGATATGATATGATATTTAAGTTTTTCTAGATTTTTTTTCCATGCCACTAAGGTGGCAAACAAGCACACGGTCCGCCTGATGGTAAGCGGTCACCGTGGCCTATGGACGCTTGTAACACGTGTTGCTGACCCTTAAGTAATCCAATAACTTCTTTCTTGAAGAACCCCATACTGTAGTCCTTAGAGAAAACCTTGGCAGGGAGCTCATTCTAGATGTATAAGTTTTCGCGAACAACGTTGGCTTTTCTTTCTAGGATTTTTGTCGTGTCCCGTACCCCCTCTTGCCCCATCATACCGAACTGAATTAGGAAAAATATAAACGGAAAACAACAAACATTGCCTGGACAAACTAGTAGGTGCATATCCTTGACACACATTTATATTTTGAAGTGAATTGAAACTATTATTATTTACGATATAGGTAGTTCTTCTTTTAGAACTAAGAAGTATGGTAGTTTTTCTGCGATATAAAATAAAAAACGTGGCTTATATTATTTTATTGCCCTTATTTGTTCTAGCGAAGCCTAAACAATCTACTATTCAGTCGACCGAAGGCGTCTAGACAAGTGAATCGTGAGGTAAGGCGCGCTGCGAGCGCACCCGACTAGGCGATCCAGGTATGGCTAGTTGGCCAGTCTTACAAACTAGTATTTTATCGCGACACCATGACTCTCGTTGTTGCATTGATCAATGGCGATAATTGACTGAATTAAATGCAATGATGATTGATCAATTAATATTTAATTGGCGTATAACCGGCTCCCCAGGGATGTTATTAACGCCCCCAATCTAAACAGTTTTAAAAAAACTCAAAACCTGGCCTTATTGAGAAAGCGTCGTTTTGATGAATTAATCAATGACACTAAAGTTGGTAAAGCAACATTTTACAATATATTATGTATTTTAATTTTATTTTCAGATCAATTAATAGTACGATAAACGATTGATATTGTAATTTTTGACGTATAACTGATGTTATTAATAAAATAACGGAACTATGTTATAAGGCCAAAAAGTCTACTACACCGTTTTGCCCCCCTCTCTTCCACTAAATAAGGAGAAGTATTGGATTTTTTGTAAGTTTTAAGACTGGAAAATCAATAAAATATCTGTAACTTTTACATGTTATCGTGAATATTATTGTGTTATTGTTATTAGATATTCTACTAGTTATTCGATTATGTTTGGAAAACACGAATTTATTTTTCGCTGAAAATTATATGTATGTAGGTAATGCAATATTTGATCAGAATGTTAATGATACATCGTTTGTAAATTACGTACACGTGCTGGATCTTCGTCTTCATCTTCATTCTTCATAAATATTTTTACATACTATGAAAATAATTTTCATTTATTTAATACAAGCTTTTACCAGCGACTCCACTCGCGCTAAATTTGGATATCGGTATAGGTTTTACTACAGCAACTCCGTGACGGAAATAAAAATAGCTGTAGCTCTATATAGCTTCAGCTGTATATGGGTAGAGACCTTTAGGTCTGCGTATTAACTTTCATAGTATAGCCATAGTTTTTCTACGTGGTATTTTGATATTCCTAAGGAAACTTTTGAATTTTCCGGGATAAATAGTAGCCTATGTCCTTCTCCGTTTCTTCAATTTCATCTCAGATGAAATAACAAACTAAAAACAAACAAATTAACTTTCTCGTTTATAATATATGTACGGATATTACTTATATTAGATATTATATGAGTATTACAGGTATTTGAATTTAAAATAAAAAAAATAATAATTTACCATTATACCCCCTTTTAATATTTAATATAAAAAAAACAACTTAAAGTATTATTTATATTCGTTTATATTTTAACATTATACAAAAAATAAATTATACAAAAATAGGTGTTTCTTGTGTTTTGTTTTGGTTATACCAAGGATGGCAAACAAGCTTTGAGACCGCCAGATTTTAAGCGATGGGGCGGCATAGACGCTAACAACAGTAAGGGCACGATCGTGTGTTGCAGACCCTTTAAAAACAAATCTAATAATTTCCTCTCTGAAGATCTCCGAACTGAAATCCCGAGAGAATACCTCAGTAGGAACCTTATTCCACAGCTAAGCGTTTGCGTGAGGTAGTTTCTCTGAAAACGTACAGTGCGTCCATTTAGATTCAAAGGTGTGAGAAAACTTTAATTATTAGTTTATGGCATATTATATCAATAATGAGTTTTCATTAATAGTCACTTCGTGAAATTTGAAAGTCGTATTGCATTTAGTTTTATTTATGTTTTTAATTTATTATTTTTTTTAAAAAGCTTTAAGTCTAATTAATTTTATAGAAATCGAATTGCTTGCCAGCCTTCATACGTCCCCACTGCTGGGGCACGGCCTACCCTCATAAGCGAGGGTGATTTAGTCCACACGCGGGCCCAGCGCGGATTGTGGACTTCACTTACGTCATTTTTTTTCCTTGACGTATGCAGGTTTCCTCGCGATGTTTTCCTGCACCGGAAAGCCAGTGGTGTGAATAAATAAATCAGTGTAATTGAGAAATTAAGAAAAGACTCATTGGTACACGCCGACCTCGGGGTTCGAACTTCCGCCACTTGGGACGTGGAGTGAAATTTAAACCTCTCGGCCAAATCGAATATAGCAATACAATTAAATTTTCTACAGATGAAAAGCACGCGTTTAACCATTAATTCATTTTCAGTTGTGTGCAGAGCCGGCTATACCTATAGTTAGCACAGTCAAATTAAATACATTTTTAGGCTAAAAAAAACATTAATTGGTAGAGTTTTGAATTTTGGTGTATAGGTTCATTAAGACCTCCCGTTGACATACTACAAGTTCCCATCGATAGCTATTACGCTCGCGCCGCCATCTTGGAAAAAGGGTAACCTTTTTTAGTTTCTTGCCTATATCTCGGCAATAATAGCTGATACAAAATAATAATATTGTAAAAGTTATAGGTTATTAAATATCCTACAAAAAGCTTATACACATTATTATTGTGTCTGTAGTAGTTTAGCTGTAATCCAACGTTAAAGTGGAATTTAATTCTTCTTATATACCGTTTGTTTTCTGTTCACTCCAAAATTGTTCAAATATATTTTTAAGACTTATTCCGTGAAGCTACCGAGAGGGAGAGAAAGACAGATGAGAGGATGAGAAAGAGAGAAAAAGCGAAGAGGAGGGAAGAGGCAAATGCATTATATTTACTTTTAATTAGATAATTATCTATAATTATAATTAAATCATCAATAATATTATTAATGTGTCTGTATGTCGAACTTCACGACCGACAAAACGCCGCCGATCTTGCTGCCGCCTTGATCAATCAAGTGTGGTCCGACCATTATACTGTTATTCCCACATAAAAACTTTTATATTTATATGTAACTTGGCCTCCGTTCGAATGTTTATTCGTTACCATAGAATGTCGTAATTGGTGTCCCGTATATATGTATACTTTCTGCGGGACGCATTGTAAAAGGCCATAGAACCTAGACATCCCGCGTCTCGCGGAAAGGTTGGCAACCCTGGTAATGTAACAGATTTCTAATGAACTAAAATTGTCCCTGACGTGTAAGACAGACCCGACACAGTGTGCAAGTATAATTAACAATTAATAAGTTTAATTAATTATTCGTTTATTTTACTACGTCCATAGCGCGGAGGTACTTGACTTAAGCTTGCATCAGAGCGATTGAACGAGAGATGTTTTCTAACCTTTTAAAATTCTGTTAGTTTTTAATAATTTAAGTGAATGATTTTAGTCAATATTCATTTGTGAATCTATGGTACCTACGCGAAGTTTCGTAGCCTACTAATAAGTATAAGAAATGAGACAGTTTGCCAGTAGAATGTTTGTTATACTTATTGCTGCTTTTATTCCTGTAATGTATTCATTTAATAACTTTATTAACACAGCGCCACCTACTGCGTCTAATTGTAAATCGAAAAAAAGCCATCAAAATCGATAGAGTTAAGTGATTTACCTTCACATGTATCGAGGAATTATGAAAATAGACGTAAAGATCAATTTAATGCAAAAAGAAGCCAATTCCGAAGAAATCAAACATCAAAGATATTAAGGTACTTAAATACCTACACATAAAATAAACCCAAATAAAAATATAGGTATATTATTATTTATTACCAATTTGAAAAACAATTGAAGGGCAAAGCAAATAAGCTATTCTACAAGTATTATTAAATGGCATGATGTAAAATATAAAGCCAATTGATTTCCAATAAAATATTTATTTAGCTGGTTCTTTTGCTTACATAACGCTTTAGATGAGAAATGTATACATATTTTCTTTTTAGTTTCTGGAATCCCTGACCGTTTGAAATTCTGCGATTTCCGTCTGTTAAACTGAGATATCCTTGTTACTTCATACCCATTCTATCTTTAAAATTAACCTTTTGTCAATAAAAATACCCTTATGGGACGTTACCGCATAACACGTGCCAGTGCCACAAGAGCTAGCGGCTGAGCACAGGCCTGAGAGGACTTAGGGTAGAAGACGTAGGTATGGAGCCTCTACAATGAGAGTCAAACTCACATTTTTTAGATTTTAGATATCCGTGCCAAGAACTAAAAAAGGAAAGAAACAAATACTACTTGTAGGGAACGCTAATTGCGCAAGGTAACTTTTTAGTAGATTTTTTATTCAAAAAAACCGGCTAAGTGTGAGTCGGTCTCGCGCACCGAGCGTTCCGTACCTACCACCATTAACGTAATTTACAAACACAAACAAAAACAAAAAGGATGCCGCTAAGCGGTCACCCATCCAATTACTGACCAAGGCCGACGTTGCTTAACTTTAAATATCGCTTCTAACAAACAAATATGTTACTGTAATATTTACTAATAATTACTAGATGGCGCTGTAACAGTGATTTAAGATGGTAACTGGCTCGGGCTCGTCTCACACTTGGCCGGTTTTTATTATTTATAGTTATACTTTAGAGCTCATACACACTATGATTACTGCAAGATTATACTTATGTGTTACTCTTTTTACGACAGTGTCAGAGCAACTAGATTATAAGTTTCAACCCTGTACCGACAAGCGCCGCGCCTGAATTCAAACGTAAATGTTATTATTAATATAGTAAGAGTTAGTATTCTTAATGTTATAATTTTATTGTTTTATAATGTGAAATTATTCATAAACTTATATTTAATACCTGTTTTACGCAAGTACCAATTTCATCTAAGTACCTTTTGATGGATTTTGTACGAAATTTTTACTTATCCGGCTACATTTTTAGCTAGCTATAACAAAAATTTGCACTTTAAAGCGTAATATTTCCCAAACATCACTGAATCGAAAAATAGTTTCGCACACCCTCAATATTTTTTTTAAACGATCTATTCAACGGGATCCCGCACTATGGGGTAGCTGAGAAAAAAATTATCACAACCTGACGTGTAGGGGAAGTACCATAAAAAAATTTTTTGCTAATTATTTCACCACTTTGTCGGTCGAATTAATATTGTATATCCATGACAAATTACAGCTTTTTAGGGAGACCGGGTACAAAAGTAACGGCGGGTCGAAAGTAACAAACGCTCTGTAGATTTGTCTAATGGTCTTATCACTGCCCGCGGCCATTGAGGGTTAGTTTGTAACTTTTCATGCCTGAGATCGGTTTCCACGCGTATCTCGGGTTTGTGTGTTGTATTAAAAGACGAAATGTGTTTTTACACCCTGTAGCCTAAGAGGGGTAGTTTAACAGTGGACGTCTACAAGCTGATGTTGATAAGTCTGACAAAAAAATATTGTGCTTTATTTGTTACGTGTGAAAATAAATATTGATAAGTCTGACAAAAAAATATTGTGCTTTATTTGTTACATGTGAAAATAAATATTATTTTGTGCTTATTACAATCATTAATAAAAACAAACAATTTGTTATCTTTATCTCAAAATTAGTTTTATTGCGTATCAATTGCGCAAAATATGTAACAATGTTACTTTTGACCCGTGGCGTGTTACTTTCGACCTGACCCCGAGGACGAAAGTAACAAATGACTTAGCATTTTTAAAGTTCTGTAGCTCTTTTAAAACAATTAATATCATAGTTAAGAATATCAGTTTTTGTAAAGCATAGACGAAAATTATATGTGGCTATGTTAACTTAACTGTACGGATATTAGACTAACCGAAATCTAGCGAAATGTGTTAAGTGTTACTATTGTACCCGGTCTCCCCACTAATGGTCTCTGAGCTATGCCGCGGACACACAAACACACAGTAGGACAGACGGGCGGACTTGGCGAAACTATAAGGGTTCCTTGTTGACTACAGAACCCTAAAAAACATATATAAACTGCTGCATTGGGGCAAACTTATATATATTTTTCATCTTTATATTTATCAGTCCCAGATATTTCATATTTTTCAGCTCACAAATATCGGAGATAAGCAAAGTCGGTAACCAAATTAGAGCGCGCGGAGCCGTTGGCAAAAGCTTGTCTGTCTGAATCCTGAACCAGGTATTAGAGATGCGGATTGATTCGACGAGTGAGACATTACATGCCTATGGATTCTATGTCAAAAATAGTTTTTAACCGAGAGTTGACCGACTACCATACAGACGTAACCAGTATCGCTAAAGTCTCATCCTAATGGGCGCCATTCGACATTTTATGTATGTCCACCGATTTCTCCGTCATTTGTGAACCGATTTCAAAAAATATGTTTTTATTCGAAAGAGTACGCTCCTAAGGTGGTCCCATATTAATTTAGTAGATTCAAAACTTAAACTTTTAGAGAAAAAAAATAATTGATGATAATTTGGAACTGGTGAAACACGCCTTGTATGTTAATTATTGTTTTCTATTTTGTTACAAGTATGGAGATTTTTAGTGTACCTACGAGACAAAAAAAGCAATTCATTACTCAAAAACAAAAAATTAAAACTTTTTAACAAAAAAAACATTTAGCAAAAAGATGCACTAAAAGGTAAAAATTATTTCTTATTGCCAAATCCAAAAAATGCCAAAAAATCTGATCTGAATTACCGTTTGAAGTTCGTGTTACGCAAGTGAAGTGTATTATAAACTGTAAGGTACATAGACACCAACTTCAAACTGTGATTCAGATCGGTTTTTTGACAACAAGTAATTATTTTTACCATTTTAGTTAATCCTTTGAAGCCGGTTGTTTGTGTTTTTGTTATTATCCAACAATGGAATCTTCTAATTTGAGTTTACTTAAAATGCGTCCGCCCTAGGTGCGCGGGCGTACCTAGGTGCACGGGCGTACCTAGGTGCACGGGCGTACCTAGGTGCACGGGCGTACCTAGGTGCACGGGCGTACCTAGGTGCACGGGCATACCTAGGGACGACAGGTAGACTACGTTACGTTGTTTTTGGTTACAACCCCCCATCACATTAGTTGAAATAATAAAATAAATACACAGAAATCGTAATTACAAGCGTCATGTCCACACAACATACCCACGCGATAATATCCACCGCTGCCAGACAGATGAAATTAATAGTAACTTATTACCTCCACTGTGAGTGACGCGCATACTCACAAGAATGTCTGCCGACATCAATCCGTCCCGACAGCCAATTTAGATGATTCTGTGTAACTTTAACCAGAGAGGTAGGTTATAATAATAATTAGTCATAATGATGAATTAAGAATGCGCCCTACCGAAATGTGCAGTTTTCTACTCGTTTTTAGGGTTTCGTACCCAAAGGGTCAAACGGGATCCTATTACTATGACTCCGTTGTCCGTCCGTCTGTCACCAGGCTGTATCTCATGAACCGTAATAGTTAGACAGGTGAAATTTAAAAAAATTATGTATTTCTAAAATAAATATTTAAGTCGGCTCCTATACATCAAACGTGATTTTTTTGCTCGTTTTTGCTCGATATTGATAACGGCAACAGGTAGACGCTTGATATATTCACAGAATATTTAGTTATATATTCACTTTAAAAATAAATTATTAAGTTAAAATAAAACAAATATTTAAGGGGGGCTCCCATACAATGAACGTGATTTTTTTTGCCATTTTTATAGATAATGGTACGGTACCCTTCGTGCGCGAGTCCGACTCGCACTTGGCCGGTTTTTAAAATTTATTTCACTGCCCAATTGCAAGGTATCAATTGAAAAGAAAATACTAATTTTATACATTACTTTACTAGAAAATTACTGTATTTGCTTATAATACTGTATGAGACTTTTTTTTTAATCAGAACTCCATATTATCTTGTAAAAGAAATATAGTTTCTTATTTAATATGAAAATTTGTTACTATAAAGCTTACAAATTACTGTGTTTGATTTTCTATAATGTAATTTTATTAATTCATTTCCGCTTTTACGCTAAGCTGTTCTTAAATTCGAAAGATTTTTTTGTCACAAAAGTGAACTCTAATTAAAAAAACGAGATGGTCGATTTCTATTTAACGGATATAAAATTAGTGTATGCGCGTAGGGAGGACTCGTTTTACAGCGAGGAGCTCGTGGCCCAGCTTAAAATGTGAAAGGAATTTTATTTATTTCAACCCCAAAACCGAGTTAAACAGACTTGAAAGGTATATACGAATAACTACACTTCTAAAGATATTAATTAGTACAAGTTCCACTCATCTTGGCCGGTTTTTATTATTTGTTGTTATACTTTTGACCTATCACTATAATCAATGCAAGTATAATAATGCTTGTATTTATAACCGGTTTTATGATAGAACAGAAACCAAAACGTGTTTCTTGTTCTTTTACAGTTTTGGACTTTTTATTATTTGGTAGGCAATTCGCTATAACACAAATTCTGTAAAAATTTCAGGCGTTTACTTACTTTTGTCTAAAAGATAAAACCTTTTAATAGTCGGACAGACAGCGTAGGCTTACAAATAGGGCTCCGTTGGCACTCTTTGGGTAAGAAATCTCTGGTTTTAGAAATGACAGCAGTTCCTTGATAGAGGACCTTCCTCCCATATTTAAAACCTTCGTTATCCTCACTTTGTCCTTTACTCTCTAATATTACAGCATTTTAGCAACCTATTTTTTGTTCTGATCGGAAGATGAGAAAAAAATCAGAAGGCATTAACTTTTACAACTATATAATGAACTTGTATTAATACCATAAGTACATCAAATCCTTCCTTATCCAAAGCAGCTCTTTTAGTTCCCCGACTAATCTATAGAAGGGTGCTTGACCTAATGGAATATCGTCTTCGGCGCTTGTTCCAATATTGGTTAGCAAACACTTTTCTTTCATGTCGACCTTGCCCTAAGCGAAATATTCGGTATTTGCATTAATATATTAGAGACTCCGAATTTAGCCAATAATATGTGTTGGTTATAAACAGTTTCTTTGTTTTCTATGCGTAAAGTGACACTTTGTATATACATATTTATAACTAACCAACGCCACCGAATTCGTCCACGTGGAAACCCAAGATTTTTATTTTCGGAATAAAAACTTTTTTTATTCTTTAATTTTATAATTATTATACATTACATATCCATTTACATACATATATTATATATTACATAAATGCAAGCAGCGGCGAGTTCTTAAATTTTTATAAACTTCCGCATCAGTTGAAGAATCACTTTATGTGTAAAAAAAGTGGCAACTTATTAGAGTCTGGGACCTTATTGAAAACCTTATCGAGCTATTCGGTCTCTGGAATTCGAGAATGAAGGTATGGAAGTCTGACTTACCTCCCGAAACCCGTGTATGTATTACCGGTGTGAAGTTAGCGGCCTAAGTTAGCGGCCTTTTATAATCCGACCAAATTAAAAAGTAAAGGATTTTAATGAAATAATTTACTGAATTAAACGGATATATAACAATAAATAGACCAAAATAATGAGAAACCGGTCAAAAATTAAACAAATATATATATAATTTAAATAATAAAAAATTAAAGTAAAAGAAAATTTCACAATGTGATACTTATCGGCCTAAAAGGTCATCATAAAAATGCGGTAACACTTAGTGACGCATATCAAATTGAGCCTCTTTAAACCAGAAACCATATAAAGTTTTCAAATTACACCTATCTCGGGGTTAAGTGTGAGAAAAATGGTTAGCGGCCTATAAAATATTTTCTTTCAAAATTTCAAACACACCGTAAATCTGTTGGTTAAGGAAAAAGTTACAATCAAATGCTGTTGAAACAAGCATTTTGTATTGTTCTTATTAATAAATATTACTACATGTGTAACACCTCTTCTATTTAAATAATAAAAAAATAAAAGTTGAAGAAAATTTCACAATGTGATACTTATCGGCCTAAAGGATTATCATAAAAATGCGGTAACACTTAGTGACGCATATCAAATTGAGCCTCTTTAAACAAGAAACCATATGAAGTTTTCAAACCATACCTATATCGGGGTTAACTGTGAGTAAAATCGTTAGCGGCGTAAAAAATATTTTCTTTCAAAATTTCAAACACACCGTAAATCTGTTAGTTGAGGAAAAAGTTACAATCAAATGCTGTTGAAACAAGCATTTTGTATTGTTCTTATTAATAAATATTGCTACATGTGTAATACCTCTTCTATTTAAATAATAAAAAAATAAATTTGATTTTTTTTTTGATTTTTTTTCATTAGGGTCTTAAAGCAAGCTTTCTAATTTTGGTTAAAAAAAAAATTTTGATTGAAATATTCCTTTATTTTCTTCGTTTTTTTTTTTCATTTCTTGTAATTTTTATCAATTTTACCACTGCTGTTATCGGAACATTAACTACCCATAAAGTAATGATTTCATTTATACACTTTGCATTGTTTGCCTTAACTTTTTGGCTTAAAACAAATATTTTGATTGAAATATGCTACCAATAATTATTTTTTCTACTAACTTAATAACTTTTCATTGAGTTTTATTGAGTTTTTTTTTTGGGTTTTTTTTTTAATTTTTTTGTAATTTTAATCACATTTACCTCTACTGTTATCGGAACATTGACTAGTAATAATCTCAAGTAATGATTTTATTTATACCCTTGCATTGCTTGCCTTAATTAAACAAAAACAATTCAATTTTATTCTACATGTAGTTATTAAAATGTAATGTATGTAAGTTTATCTTTTGAAATCGTCGGGTATTAAGTATGTTTATCTAAATTTCAAACAAGCGTTATTTGAGGCAATACGTAAATCTATTTATGTATTGTATCAAGGAACCATAAGGAATGTATGTGTTGCCTTAATTAAAATTTATTTAGAATTTTTAATAACTATTTAGGCGACCGCCTATCAAATTGTATTGTTCTCGATAGTGAAATTATATTAGCCATTTATTTTGATAACATGAATCAGTAATTTCGTTAGTTCCCTCCCAGTTTCTGTTTATTTTGATCACAATGTTCCAGTGGTCATTAAATATTTACATACAAATATTAAGTTTAACACTTCAGTTATACCAATTAAAACGTTAAAACGCTAATAGAAACTATAAGTAACACATAATCTAATATATTTAATAACATTTAAAATTAAGAAATAATTATATTTACTATTTACAGTGTTGATGTAAATTCACAAAGAAAATTATCAAAACACAACTAATATAACTTTAAGTATTTTTATTATTGATTTTTCTTGCACTACTGGCATACATTTTTTAATTCTCGTAGTTTTTCGTTAAAAGATTTATTTTCTTTGAGTTCTTTGTAACTAAGTAAACATTTGAAATGTGTTTTTCGGAGGCACTTGCTGCATTTAAAATTGTTTTCATCTTTTTTAATTTTACGGATACAAAAAAAACAAAGCTCTTTAATGTTATGACTTTTTATGCCAATAAGTATCACATTGTGAAATTTTCTTCAACTTTTAATTTTTTATTATTTAAATTGAAGAGGTGTTACACATGTAGTAATATTTATTAATAAGAACAATACAAAATGCTCGTTTCAACAGCCTTTGATTGTTACTTTTTCCTTAACCAACAGATTTACGGTGTGTTTGAAATTTTGAAAGAAAATAATTTTTAGGCCACTAACTATTTTTCTCACAGTTAACCCTGAGACAGGTGTGATTTGAAAACTTGATATGGTTTCTGGTTTAAAGAGGCTCAATTTGATATGCGTCACTAAGTGTTACCGCATTTTCATGATAACTTTTTATGCCAATAAGTATCACATTGTGAAATTTTCTTCAACTTTTATTTTTTTATTATTTAAATAGAAGAGGTATTACACATGTAGCAATATTTATTAATAAGAACAATACAAAATGCTTGTTTAAATAGCATTTGATTGTAACTTTTTCCTCAAGTAACACATTAACGGTGTGTTTGAAATTTTGAAAGAAAATAATTTTTAGGCCGCTAACCATTTTTCTTACAGTTAACCCCGAGACAGGTGTGATTTGAAAACTTCATATGCTTTCTAGTTTAAAGAGGCTCAATTTGATATGCGTCACTAAGTGTTACCGCATTTTCATGATGACTTTTTATGCCAATAAGTATCACATTGTGAAATTTTCTTCAACTTTTATTTTTTTATTATTTAAATAGAAGAGGTATTACACATGTAGCAATATATTATTAATAAGAACAATACAAAATGCTTGTTTCAACAGCATTTGATTGTAACTTTTTCTTCAACTAACAGATTTACGGTGTGTTTGAAATTTTGAAAGAAAATAATTTTTACGCCGCTAACCATTTTTCTCACAGTTATCCCCGAGATAGGTGTGATTTGAAAACTTCATATGCTTTCTGGTTTAAAGAGGCTCAATTTGATATGCGTCAGTAAGTGTTACCGTATTTTCATGATGACTTTTTATGCCAATAAGTATCACATTGTGAAATTTTCTTCAACTTTTATTTTTTTATTATTTAAATAGAAGAGGTATTACACATGTAGCAATATTTATTAATAAGAACAATACAAAATGCTTGTTTAAATAGCATTTGATTGTAACTTTTTCCTCAAGTAACACATTAACGGTGTGTTTGAAATTTTGAAAGAAAATAATTTTTAGGCCGCTAACCATTTTTCTTACAGTTAACCCCGAGACAGGTGTGATTTGAAAACTTCATATGCTTTCTAGTTTAAAGAGGCTCAATTTGATATGCGTCACTAAGTGTTACCGCATTTTCATGATGACTTTTTATGCCAATAAGTATCACATTGTGAAATTTTCTTCAACTTTTATTTTTTTATTATTTAAATAGAAGAGGTATTACACATGTAGCAATATTTATTAATAAGAACAACACAAAATGCTTGTTTCAACAGCCTTTGATTGTTACTTTTTCCTTAACCAACATATATCACATTGTGAAATTTTCTTTTACTTTAATTTTTTATTATTTAAATTATATATATATTTGTTTAATTTTTGACCGGTTCCTCATTATTTTGGTCTATTTATTGTTATATCCGTTTAATTCAGTAAATTATTTCATTAAAATCCTTTACTTTTTAATTTGGTCGGATTATAAAAGGCCGCTAACTTCACACCGGTGTATGTATTTGCATACATTTTGCTGTTGAAGTCCAAAATACGAATAGCTCGAGACTGTTTCCAATAAGGTCCCTGAGCGCTTTCAAAGTCACTTTCCTCAGACTTGGTGCAACATCTAGTAGTTGTTTATTCCTGACCTAATTCACCTAACTATGCCTAATAGCCTTTTATGATAGTTTTCCTTTAAATTTCGTTATATGTGCTGCTCCCATTATTTTTTTACACACTAGCTGGCAGTGGGCGCTAACAAAATTTGGCACTTATTAAGCTTAATATTTGGCAAACGCATCACTCAATCGCAAAATTGTCTTCACATACCCAAATTAAAGCATTTGCCAATATTTTTAAACAAGCTATCCAAAGACACCCCACACTATAGAGTAGACAATTAAAAATGTTCATCGCCACTTTGCGTGGTACGTGCTACCGAACTCATTTTTTAAATTTTATTTTACCACTTTGTCGGCCTCATTAATATGCATACATGCCAAATTACAGCTTTCTAGTACTGATGGTATCTGAGCTAAGCCGCGGACAGACAGACGGACAGACGGACGCACATAGCGAAATTATAAGGGGTATGTTAGCTACGGAACCCTAAAAATCGGGACCCATAACAAAAAAAAACATTCACCTAGTGAAAGTATTTACTTACCAACGACGAATTCTTTGCAGCTAAAAAAAACACACAAAATCAATCAAAAATCAAACGCCGACGGCTTTAATGACTCGATTTTGTAATTTCTGTACCACCTGTGTACAGTAAGTAAGTATGTCATTACCGCCTGTTGGTCTATGAACGCCCGCTTTGCCTTGAGGAAAGTAAAATTTACAAAGAAAAAGCCCGTGAAAGTAATTTAGGTCTTAGCACCCACTTTGTCTGCACGTAATGACACTTTTTACGAGTAAGTGTGATGAAAACATGTTTTTGTCGTTTTTGCTCGATTTTATAAACGGTAATACCTACCACACGCTTCAAACGTAAATAATTATAATAGATAACGAATGATTAAATATAAATATATAATGATTCGTTGTCTTACTATAAGCTTTATAGTAAGACTAGACAACGAATGATAAGAACTGCTCAAATGCGAGTGGAGCTCGTGCATTCTGCGCTAGCACTCTCACACTCGCACTTGGCCTGTTTTTTACTTATTAGTAATTTTTCAGAATTGTTTTAATTTTTTATTTGAAAAAAAAATGTTAACCATGGCACCTATGCTCTTCCATCATTAAGCACGGCTGCGAGTACCCAAACAAAGTGTTATTCACAAGGTCACAATGATATTTATTGAGATTGGAAAATTTTGTATCATTTTCCTTTATCAAAGAAAAAACTTTAAAATGTTACGAGTTATATTTTCAGAATAATTAAACATTATAGGTGATGGATGAGCGTTAGTTAGAAGTGAGTAATAATAATCATTCTTATATTAAAAAAAAATTGTTTGTTTATTAATCAAAAAAAAAAAAATCATTCATTTTTTTTACAAGCCCTTTCATTAGATACGACACGATAGGTTTCTGAAAAAATACTTTTTAAATCCCATACAAAAAATTAATGACACCATAACCCCCCAACCCCCCCCCTGCCACTATGGCGAGCGGTGCGATAGTTGAAAGTAGCCGTAGGCATTATTTCGAACCATTCCTCAGAACACATCAATCATTACAGTTCAAAAAACCAATTCGTTACAATATTATTTTCTTACATTTTATACAAACGATACCCAAAAGACAAAAAGAAAAAAAAAATCTTACATACGTCGTTCTAGCATGCTCTTACACTCCAACATCAATCTCGGCACTGGTGTCACAAACAGATGACAGTGTGGTGCTGCCTCGAGTAGAGCTCGCAGTGCTGCGTGCGCGCGCGGGATCGGCGACAATCGGTACAAGTTAGTCAGGGATACAGCGACTTTAAACAACGGACGTTACGCATCTACAAATATGAATCTGGTCCAAATAACTTTAATATTCTTCCTAGTAATTCAATGTTGTCGATTTTGTTTCTTAAAATATACACAATAAATTTGAATAAAGCCATAGACCTTCTTAATTCTAATGAGTCGAAACCTAAATGCCCCTGCAAAAACTGGGTAGGATACAAAAACGGATAATAATAGTATTCATTTTTAAAAACACAGCGAAGAAATTTTTTTTGAACGCGTTCAATCATCATGAGTATATATTTATTCTCATGACGACTCCACCACTGTATTCGATTCTAATACACTCCGGACAAGGATTACTAGTTTTTCAAATCAAATGGTCCCAGATATGACTTTAAGTTAATTAAAACATTTTTCAGGATTTTGGAAAAACCCCACGCATAGATAATCGGCTATAGATTAAGAGTCAAAAAGGGGACCCTTTAAATTATATTTTATTTAAACATAGGTTAGTCTGTAAAGCTGCTCATACAAAATGCGATAATGGCCTGACCTGGTCCATTTTTTTTAATGTTGTATATAATATGTAAGGCTGGGTTTGTATATTTACGTTTTAATATGAAATTGTATACAATTGAAGATATTTATAAATTAAAACTTAATTTCAGCATACCAAGAAATAAATAAATTTGTGGAAAAGGTTAATTAGACAACAAATATGAACCTAACTAAATTAAATGTCTAGCTATATTTCTTATTAATACTGTCTCACATTATGTAAATACTGAATATGTGTGAAAGATAAGTTATGAGTAACTAACATAACTAAAAGTAAGTAACGTAACATCAATGAAGAACATAACTTTTAGTCGAACGGCGATTTAGAAGAGCGCCCAGGTGACGAAATCAAGGTTTAAAAAACATGTTAAAAAATATTAAATAAGTCAAACCCCGCAGTTTCGCCCTCGAAAAAACCTGTTCCCGTGAGAACCTTCAATATGACTAAAAGTATTATTTGTAATTCTCTATCTCAATGCCAAAAATCAAGCCAATCCTATAAACTTTTACGACGTGCAAAATAATCCCGTGGGAGTCTCAATCGGGATAAAAATTATTCTAAATCCTTTTAACTCCCTCCAGCTATCGTTCCCGCACTAAAACTCAGCTTATTTTATTACTTCGATGCAACTTAAAGCGGGAGTGCTTTTGCCAAACATAAATATTTCAAACTTTCTGTGGCTTTCTACTAGTGAACTAGAATTTTCCTTTCGTAGACTTAATTCACCTGATTAATTCACCTAGGTGCATTAAGAACCAAATAGTTTACCTAATGCACCCAGGTGAATTAAATCTACCAAATAGTATTCTGTATTCACCCAGGAGAATTGAGTGCACTTATTTTCTGCCAGATTTATTTAATACACGGGGATTGTGGCAGTGACACACAGAATATACCAATATTGAATGCATTGATGTCTCATAAATATTACAACTACTACAATATTATGTTCAAAATGATAAATTTGCAAATGTCTGAAGATTGGAAACCCATGCAATTTACTTGCGATTATGAATATAGTACAATGAAAACTATTTCATCATTGTTTGCCGATTGTATCGTAAAGGGCTGTTATTATCACTTTCGTGAAAGCTTAAGCCGAAAATGTAAAGCCTTGAATATTAATAAATCTAAAAATAATCGCCGATGTATTTACTTGTGCTCTAACTTGGCATTACTACCAGAACACTAAATTATTGAAGGATGGAACTATATTGTATAACAATACACAAATCGTAAGGAAGTACAATCCTTTATCAATTATTTTCAGACCTACTGGATGAAATCCGACATTGTAAAGAAGTGGTGTGTCATTGGTGAACGACACCGAACAAATAATTGTATTGAGGGGTGGCACCTTTCGTTAAATAACCGCCTTAAGCGAAACAATCATAATACTTTCAAAAAAGATGCAAATATGATACGCAATCCTAGAAAATGCAGGCAGACTAGTTAGATTAACGATAAAATCATTCAAGAGGCTCAGTTGAGTTAATTGGATAAACATATTACGGTAGGGCATTTTTAGAAATATTGCGTTAAAGAAATCCGTTTATTATCAGTGTAAATAAAGATAATTTAAAAATATTAGGAAGTTTATTTTCTCTCATTTCACTAGGATCCCCTTGCCCATTCCCCCAGGGTACTAAACAGGTCAATGTAGTAAAAAACTTTTTTTTTTTTCAAAAATTATACACAGCGCCATCTGGTCCCAAACTAAGCCAAGATTATATAATGGATACCACACAACAGCTACAAATCATATACCTACCTACATACTTTTTTTCGTAAATACATACATAGAAAACTCTCAGACTGAATACAAATATAAATATTTATCACATGAGTGTTTGACCTGCACGGGATCGAACCCACGTCCCTTAGTTCTGCAAGCAGGTCATTAATCATTACCGTCTGTGCGCCAATTTTTCTATATAATTTCATGTAGGTACCTATATTTGAAATTTTTTACAAATTAAAGTTATTGAATTCAAAGTATTGAAATGTTTAACTAAAATTAATTTTAAATTATATTTGTATCTATTTAAATTTTAAATAGGTACAATACTCACTTCTTTAAAATATAAACATAATGCCTTAGTTTTTTATTATATTTACAACTTTTTCAAAAATCGTGAAAATGGAATCGGATTTAGAGCACTGAAAATGTGTCCGCATTTTGTATAATAATGTTTTTACATTTCCGAAAAAGATAGAAAATTATACACAAATAATTAATAAAAAATCATCTACAGAAAATTTTCTAAAGAACTATGAACTTTTAAAAAAGTTCATAAAATAAATTATGAGAAATAGGTACACTTAAAATACTTACAATAAAAAAGTAGTTCACAGCAACTTCGCAACTTCACACATGCACTATCACGCAACATTAATACCAACCACTTATATAATTAAACGGTCACAATAAAACTCTTAAGTGGAATACGTTCCGATAATTGTACTATTCGAACTCAATTGGTAAGAGTTCGTACTACGTTCTCGTACGAAACGTTAACGTCTGACGCTCCCGAGCTTTGTACTGGATGAGTTGATACTCTGTGGTGATACTGAAAAGCGATATCTCGGCGGGCGGGCGGGGCCCACCTCCGTATTATCTAGGGGTTAACAAAGCGCTAACAAAAACAAACGACAGCTAAACGTGATATGTTGACATCGACTTTGTACTTAACGATGACTTGGTTGTGATTGCATCGTCTTTGTGGAAAAATATATTATGTACTTACTAACTAAATCTAATCCGTCAAAAAGCAGATTAGCGGAAAAGTTGCAGGCGATGTAATACGCCATTTTCGTTCTTATGATTCCGAACACAAAGGGTGGTAACGGATCCCATCTACTAAGAATAAGCTGTCTATCTGTCCGACCTTTAAAGGGATCTATATTTTGGACCGAAGTAGGTAGAAGAAAGAAATTTTCACAGAACATAAGTACGTACGATATATTTTAATAAAAAACGAAAAGTAAAAGAGGGGGGGTTGTAATACAAGAAAAATGTTTTGTTGGTTCTGCTCTAGCTTCAAACTTAAAATGATTTATAGTGAGTTCGGCCAGGTACGGAGAGCCCTAGGTGCACGAGTACGACTCGCACTTAGCTGGTGTTTTTTAATTCAGATTATGTGGCTAACTGACCAGACTGGCCAACGCATAGGAGAAACTGATGGGTCTAGAACCTTCAAATAGGTAGTTACAGCCTGCACTTTCTTGTCAAAAGGTGCAAGCCCAGCGCGGGTTGGTCCATGCCGTTTTTACGCATTCAGGTTAATCTATTTCATCACTAATAAGACCACTTTTTTTATACCATTAAGGTTGCAAACAAGCTCACGATCCACGTGATGGTAAGCGGTCACCGTAGCTTATGGACACTTGCAACACTTGGGCATCATTTGCGCGTTGCCGACTCTTTAAGAATCTAATAAATTTTTTCTTGAAGAACCCCATACTTTAGTCCTTAGAGAAAACCTTCGCAGGGAGCTTATTCCACAACCCAAGCGTTCGTGGGAGTAAGTTTCTCTAAAACCGCACTGAACGCAACCATTTCGGTTCTAAAGTGTTATAATGAATTCCCTGCCGATGGCGAACGGAGCGATAGTAGAAAGTACCGTGGGCATCATTTCGAACCATTCCTCAGAACACATCCCACTTGTTCTATAATAGTGATATTAAGAATCTTTCTGAAAATAATAAATAGGTGCTTGTTTATAACTACCCTGTAGGTACTGTTAAATATAAACATGTTAGGTACAATTAAAAGCTGTCAAATATCCTACTGCTATTTTAATAATACTATTATAGCTACCTACATATGAAAATATAGGTACTATTTTTCTTGCTTAGAATCCATTTAAATATTTATTTATTACACTGTTATTAAAATGTTTTCAGTATTCATAATTTGACCTTTAATTTTTACAAACGAACCCAATGGTTTTGCATCCCTGTCATTGTTGTCCTATTGTAATTCTACAACAGCACTAAGGTTTTTTTTAGTGATTGCAGACACCTAACTTTTATTACAATTTTTAAACTATCGAGTTTTGTACACATTATTCTAATTTATTTTGGGTCTTACCCCACTTTGCTACTACAGATAGTCCTCTTATTGGGAACAGTCTCGACCAATTCGAACTCTGAAGGAGAAAAATTTATGCAAGTAGAAGAAAAATATTTATTTAGCACTCAATAACAATTTTCAAACAAAATTTATAAACATAATAATCCTTAAACTTGATTAGTGAGTGCCAAAAAGGTCTCTTACTCAGTATAAGCTGCAGAACTGATTTTCTGTAGGAGTACATTAACGGGTTTCGAGAGGTAAGTCTTTCCATACGTTTTTCTCTCGAATTCCAGAGTCCGAATAGTTCGAGACTGTTAAGGTCCCAGGGAGGTCATTGAGAACGGATTCGAGTAAGCCAGACTCTGGAATTCGAGAGAAAAATATATACAAATACTTTCACGGGTATCTAGCGAAAAGAGTAGGTAACTTTTATAGAAAAATTTTTCACAAACTGGTAAGACCACAGTGAAAAACTAATTCATACTTGCGTAGCACATATCCCATGTGCATTACAATCTTTAATGAAATTTCAAAAGTAATGCTATCAGGGAACAATTGTTTTCTTTGTTAATAATTTTTTTTATTATTCATTAAAAGATTTTTTAAATAACAAACTTTAAGCAGCAACATAGACTAAATGTTATGAAACAAGATTATAAGAATAACAACTATGTATATTATACTTACCACATTTAAAGAAAATAAATTCATTCATGCATTCATAGGTCTTACCTCTCGATTTCATACATTTTTCTCTTGAATTTCGAGTCTGTTCCCAATGAATTCCGTAGCCGAAACGTCGAGACCTTTTATATCTAGACCTATAATATTACTTACTTGTGTTGATCATCCCTTTCTAAAGCTCTAACAATTTCGACGATCTCGAGCGTTACTTAAGCGTTCCTCACGTTGGTTGTGAGGCATATGATAATGAATGGCGCTCACGATCAGCGCTCAATCGCGCATTCCTTTGCTCACTATTTTCTAAGGAATAGTGACAACGTTTGGCGTTCCCGATCAGCTGTTGGACGTGCGTCAACAATGGATGATAGAACAACATTGATGACCTTTATGAACACATTCCAAACATACTTTGTACTAGTCGAATACAACATTTAAAAATTTATCCATATTATACACAGTAGGAGTAGGCTACTTTGATTTGTTTTTGAAACTTACACTAAGCTCGAAGTTAGGAAATGACCAAAACAATTTAATTTTCGCAAAACCTTTACGAGGCTCTACGAAAAGCGTAGAGCGCTCTACGACCAATACTCACGAATGCAAATACGATATCAATTTGGTCAAAACCTTACGACGCTCTACCAAAATCGTAGAGGGCTTCTACTAACGAATTTCTAACGAATACATATTTGGCGCCAGATCGTGAGTGTGAACGCCAAAGTGTAAATTCTATTTTTTTTAAACCACGCCTGTTCCCAATTCCATTCAGCCGGAGGACGCCCACTGCTGAATGTAGGCCTCCCCCATGTCTCTCCATGCGCTCTCCGCCCTCTATCTCGACACCAATTCATAGTATCAAAAAAATTTGGAAACAAAAGTTCTAGGAAATTTAATCCTCTACAATATTAATAATGAATAAGAATAGCGAAAAACCCACAGAAAACGAGATATTTGCAAAGAATGTGCAAAAAAGAGATTTTTGTCACCTTTGACCTTAGATTTTAATAGTCGCGTACACTCTTCCATATGTAGGTTTTGAGACAACTTCTAGGTTGTCAAAATACAAGTTTATACGAGTTTATAGCTGGGTATCTCAAATTCCGCGATACTTACCTAATTTTGACTAAGATGACTGGACTATATAACTTATCGTAACAAGGAGTGAAGCAGTAACTTAAAACGAACAGTATTAGTATAACCCTTATCAATAAAAGGTATACCCAAAGCAAAAAAAGGAACAAGAGCAAATTTTTGGTTAACTAGTAGGTATACCTACTAGGTAAGTATCAGGTGTTATTTCTTACTTACTATAACTATACTTACTATTCTAGCTAACTTCTGAGGATCTGATGTTGAAATATATTTAGATATCTATTGTATTTTGATTTTCTTTAACTACCTAACCAACATTCTGTGTCATATTCATTATCGACATCTTCGTCTAAACTATTTTGACTAGTTACCTTTTAGTTGGTAAATATTTTTTTTTCTTTGTGGTTAAGGTTCTGTGGTACCAAAATCCTTTTCTTTTCCTTGTCACATCTATATTTTCTTAAACACTAACCTTTTTTGTATTTTAAAAACAGTTGCATTCGTAGTTTTTTTAATTTAGGTTAGGTTCGATAAGGAGCACTCTGAAGACCAAGCTAAGTAGCGATGTTATGTCTCTGTTGTTAACTTTGTAGTGGTTGGTGGCGAGCTACCACGGGATGCACCATGTGCAATCCGCCTTTGGTTGCCTGGTTTTGGATATGTGGCGCACGAGTACGTACGTGTATGTGTGTGTATACATATTTGGATAGATATTGTGTACTTGATGGCTTGGCTCCTGCTTGACTGATTGGTGTCAGGTGTACATCCGGGAGTTTCTTGTCACTTCTTCTCCCCTTATGCTAGTTGGCTAGCTCAGAAGTGATGGTAGTTTAAATGATGTGCATTTGTTGCCAGGCTGTAGTGTAGGGGCTGGGCCACTTTCGGGTGTGCGACGTCTGTTTGAATGTGTGTGTGGATATACGTATATTTTCGTGTTTGTGTGTAGCACCCGCTCGTGTTCGGACCCTGCCGCTATCGGGCAACCGAACGAGGATTGAATCAGATAGACTTATAAGTTAATTTACATATAGTTTTATTTTTATGTCTTTTATATGTATTTGTATATTTATATATGTGTATTAATATATGTCTGTATGTGTATTTATGAATATGTGCATGTATGTGTAATTTATATTATCTTTAATATGTATATGAACACCTATTTATTTATTTATTTACATGTTTGTTAAATATAAATATGTATGTATGTTTAAGTATATATAGTATAATCAAAGTTTTACTGGAATTGCTTGAGTGTGTCATGCGCTCTCTCAAAGTATCTCTGCGGTGGTGGCATGTGCGTCGGGTGGTTACGTTCCCTTATACAAGTTGAGCGAAGCGATGGCTAATTCATGAGTCATACTCGTGAATGGGTACCGCCTGTGGAGGCTGGTCTGCTCTTGCAAACTTGTTTGTTTTCTTAGTATTCGGTTATCGGTGTAAAATTTCAACGGCAACTCCTCCTTGTCGTTTTCAAGTACTTTATGTCCTTTTCCGGGAAATCTGCATTCCAAATTTCATCTTGATCGGTACAGCGGTTTCAGCGTGAAGAGGTAACAGACAGATTTACTTTCGCATTTATAATATTTATTATTATATTATATTCATGGATAGTATGGATAGTTTTTTGAGTATATTTATGTACATATGAATGTGCAAAAATATAATTATGATGGCGCTAATGCCATTAGTACTATTTAATATCGGAATACTCTTAAATATCTGTATTCCTTCTCTCGATTGACGATATTTGACGCTTCACATGGTGAACCCCCTATGCGACATAAAAACAAAAAAATAATAATTGACATGTTTGACTTTGTTTTTAGTAGCTTACTAACTTATTTTTATTAGTTTTTCGGTACATATTGTATACTCTTTAGCTAATCATCAAAGTATTGAATTGTAACTGTAAATAGAACTTCTTGCCAGCTCTTTTTGGCAGAAATTAACATTGTTTACATTGTATTGACGATTCAAAAGTGTTCTTAGTATCCTATTTGAATAAATATTGTTTGATTTTGATTTTTGAGTTTAAGTATCGATTCATTTTGTTGATTGAACAGAGTTACCGTCCGCCTCCCAGGTCCTTCCTTGGCACCTTCAAGGGCTTGTACGTTTGTTCTCTTAGCTTGTCCTTTAATGCTATAGTCGCAACTGTAACTGTAACTTACAGGCTGCTTTACCTATTGCTAAGTTTTACTGTATCTAATGCATTTATCATGAATATATTTCACCAATTTTGACACCTATTTTTTTCTTATCTAGTTCTGTTACTAAAAATTGAACTAATATATTATGATTAAATTAAATAAAAGTTAGTTTGGTAGCAAAATGATGGCAAACGATTCTCCAGGTCTCAAAACGTAAAGAAAACGCAAATTTAGTGATTTTGATTTTTAATAGCAATAAGGTGGCAAACAAGCGAACGGTCCACCTGATGGTAAGCGGTCACCGTAGCCTATGGACGCTTGTAACACCTGGGGTATCATTTGTGCGTTGCCGACCCTTCAAAAATCCATTAACTCCTTTCTTGAAGAACCCCATACTGTAGTCCTTAGACAAAAAAAGCAGGGAGCTCATACCACAACTTAAGCGCGTGTACGCGACCATTTTTTTTTATACCACTAAGCTGGCAAATAAGCACACGGTCTGCCTGATGGTAAGCGGTTCTAAAATGTGAGAATGATTTCCCTGCCGATGGCGAGCGGTGCGATGGTAGAAAGTAGCCGAGGGCGTCATTTCGAACAACTCCTCAGAACATATCCCATTGTACAAGCGGTAGAACACACACAGGAAGGCAAAGTCTCTCGTCAGACTTAAGGACTCAATCCGGCAAGTGAGTTTGGGCACAACCCGTCGTTAAACCGAGTCAAATGGGCCCAGCTGTATCCGGGTGCAACGGCCCAGAAATGGCAGCAGTACTCCGGCCGAACTTGCGACTTGTAAAGCAGCAAATTTTGCCCCAACGTAAAGTTTTTTACACGCCAGCTTCAGCTTTTCTTTCAAATCATCTCGAAACTGAACATCGCTGGAGATGTCACCACCAAGGATGCCAATGCTCTTGGAGATGGATAGGGGAATTTTCTGGAATTGTGGGACCACAGTGAACGGGGTTTTCTTAGCGGTGAACGCGCAGACTTTTGTGTCTTTGTATGGTTGAATCAGACCAAGTTTTCCCGTCCTAAGTTCTCCACGCTTTTCCTCCATATCGGAATAAGAGATGTTTGCTGTACCCGTGTAATAAGCGTCTCCAGTACTACCATCTGCATAGCTTATGAAGATTAATGTGATGTTGATGACCAACATGCCATTGATATGCAGTAGCAACAGCGTAGGAGACAGCACAGAGCCTTGCAGGACACCAGCATTAATGGCTATGCTATCAGAGCAACTACCGCCAACTGCGACAACGATATGCGTCTGCCGGACAAAAACCTAGCCATCTATTTGCACAAACCCTCGTGCACTCCTTAAGATGGCAAATACGACAGAAGATTTCGGTGCCAGACCTGATCGATCGCCTTTAATATGTCCAGGCTACAAGCCTCCCCCTGACTCTCAATGGCTAGTGCCCATCGGTGTGTGAGATACACTAGAAGGTCACCAGTCGAGCGACCGTGGCGAAAGCCATATTACTGGTCGCTGACCAGGTCGTATGTATTTTAGAAGCTACGGTTGATCACACGCTCCATGGAGAGAAGAGAGGTAATAGCGATAGGCCTGTAATTCGTTGGATCTGTAGCGGACCATATCGTACCGCTACAAGCAAGGCTGACGTCACGCCTCCTACATTGCGCTATCGAAGTTTCCTTCACAGTTCAGTATATAAAGAAACCGAAGTACAAGTTAAGTGGACCACGGCGGTCCCCAGGCATAACACCTCGCCTGGCAGGAGATCTCCTCTTTGCCGCCGCTCCACATTGGTGACCCCGAGCTGAACAATTGACGCACCTTCCGCAGCAGCAGCCTACTCCTACCTACCAGATACACGGCCCAGTTTTCAACCGTACGCTTCGCACCTCAGAGCTTTTTCATCAGGACCTATCCCAGCACTTCAGCGCTTCCTAGTTCCTGCAGCTCCTCTCCGGCGACGCAATTGTACAGCATTTTCACCCCAACTTGTTGAGGTGTCACACTCCAGCGTGGCACTTCCACTGTACAGTACAGCATATTACACCACCCTGTCGAAGTACTCTCACTCCAGCGTGGCATTCTCCGCTCGTCGCTTCAGCCGCAATGACAGGCCTGTGTCTCGACTCAAAGGGGACACCCAGCCAACCATTCTATGGCCCGACTCACTGTGGCCATACGCAACCACCATGCCAGCACTCACCAGTGTCTCGACTCACTGCAGACACACAGCCAAGCAACGTACCAGTCTCGACCCACCGCAGACTGCTGATATTCGGCATGCACTACACGTCCTCCCGACTCACTGTGGACGGCGCATACTCGGCATTTTCAGGAACGTACGCAAGCATCACTGCGAGAATTATCGACCTTCGGTCTGTGAAGGGAGTGATGTAGCGGACCATATCGTACCGCTACAAGCAAGGCTGACGTCACGCGTCCTACATCGCTACCGAAGTTTCCTTCACAGCTCAGTATATAAAGAAACCGAAGTACAAGTCCATCGAACCGGGCACCGGGTGCACATTCGCAGTCGTCCATTATGACGGAAATTGCCTAGTGTGGTAGGAAAGCGCGAAGAGGCGCAGGTCATAACTCAAGAAGGAGCACATTGCTTAAGCACCACTGCTAGTATAACTTCTGGCCCACTCGACTTATGAAAGTCTAAAGAAAGCAACGCCCGCCGGACCTCCCGCTGTGTTATGAAGCATTTCGGCATGGGCTTAGTATAGTATAATAGGTGGTACAGCTCCTTCGACGTTCACATTCGAGTCTGAGGCAAAGAGACTGCCCTAAAGATCGGCTTTCTCTTTAGCACTATGAGTCAAGTCACCAACGGTGTTTCGCAGTGGTAGTAACGACGACTGGCAAAAGTTTCCCGTTTTTTTTAAAATTTTAAATAGCTACAAAATATTCAGACAGAAGCCTAGCCAGAGGCAAAATAAGTATTAACCGTCTTGTTCACACCATTATCGATGGTTAACACCATTATCGATGGTTAACACCATTATCGATGGTTCACACTAAGAAGTGTCCCGTTTCTCCAATTACAAGAAAAAAGATAAGGTTCGTGGATGTAGGCATAATTAAAAAAGATACCGTCTATCATTAATTAGGTAGGTATAGCACGCGTGCTAATTAATGCAGCATTTGTTAATATTACAAAAATATGCTACCAGTAACTGTTATTGGTCGACACGTAGATAGTTCAGGAATCCTGTTTACATTGCGCGCGATAACCCCAAGAGCTAGCTCGAGGTCTTTGTAACAGATATGACATGCCGCAGATGTCTTGTGAAAATAATATTGGATGGTTGTTATTTTTGTCATTCTATTGTTGTTTACATATCTACATGTCTTTTTTAACCTTGAAACAATTTTGTTTCTTAACTAGTGTTGTTTAATGTAGACTATAACAGGTCGAAAAATACTATTCGGTAATGCGACGACGGTTGTCATGATTTTTCCGCGCATGTGCGAATAGTTGCGTAAGCTCTATTTGAATATAATAATATTAACTTTTTAGTTCAAAATGCCAGTTTGCTAATCATGTCGCAAGAAAAGGGCACTTACTTCCTTCACGTACCACGAGACTTGATGTTTGGCACAGAATATCCACAGTTACTACACGGTAATTTTTTTCTGCCGGTGAAACCCGGAGTAGAATGCACAGTGTAACTGAAATGTTAATCGCTTATCCTGCCAGGTCTAACTTACACACTGATATTGAGTAAAAGATAAGTTTAAGATCAGTTTGGTAACTTAGTTTTTACCGAAGATTCAGAGTGACATGAATTCAATACTTTAACAGTAGGTATAACTACATACCTACTTTACAGACATGCTGCGGGTCGATAACGCATTAGCGACATTGATTCAGTAGATACATAAAAGCCAGGGACCTTTAACTTACTTATTATCAGTAAAAAGTAACGATACTTCACGTTTTTTCGTTAACATTACTAAGGTAACTAAATAAAACCTAACTTAGGAGTATTGTAAGTCTAGTTAGTAGTGTCTGAATGGTAAGTACCCAAATGTAAATTATTATATAGACGGTTTGTTAGGTATATAATTTGGAGTTCCCACGGAAATATATTTTCTTTTAGTAGATATTGTGACATGATCTATAACTATTACTATTTTGTACAGAAGTAGGTGATAAGTCACAAATCTTTTATCCCAGTTCATAAATGTGTAGAAATCCAACGGTGATGATCGAATTCGACGCGGGCAAAAAGGATAGTTTAATATAAGCAAATAATATAGGTTGTAAACTTGGCTTCTAACATAGTGCGTGTATTCTTTAACTATACCAAGCCAAAATTAAACCATTAGAAAATTATTTACCATTTTTTTTTAAATGTTTTACAAACATTCACATTACCAACTATTATTGTTTGTTTTGACATCTTCAAACCAATAGCAGCAGTTCTTCAACAAGTGCAAAAAACAGCCTGCTACAAGGAGGAACAGACAAATTTGGAGTGAAGACAGCTGTGCACTATTTTTGAGAACGCAACGATATTAATAAAAAGAATTATAAAAATAATTTAGGCAAAAAGAAAATTGGTTATTTCAAAAGTTATTTAATAACATTGATTTTCCTAATCCATAGTCAATCCAATTTTATTATTTTCATACATTTTACCAAATAATGAACTATACAATTCATTTGTAGCTTCATCGGACCAAGACAAACATTTCTCAGGTGCCATAAAATTTACCAACTTATTATGTACAACATATTTGATTTTTCTACCTTTGGTTGCTTTAGTGTCTACTTTCCGTTTCATCTTACTCCTCATTTGCTGTAAGGCAATCCATTGTCTACTCAATTGGACTGGATCAGAAATATCAGCTGACTTGCATTCAATCAATTCCCTAAGCAATTGATGATAAAAATCACTGTCGTCAAATATTTCTGGCACATATTCATCATTTTCTTTTCTATCTTTAGTAATTAGATTGATCTCTGTTTTATCTGGATCTTTTTGTTCTTCAGTAGGACTCTCTCTTTTGTATCCAACAATATCATATTCAGACCTTTTCAGCTGTGTTCGTCTAATGAGTTTATTTCTATCTGACAATATATAGGAAATTTGTTGCAAGATAGTGTTTGATGGAACATTCTTTATATTGGCAGCTGTAGTAAGTCGAGTTTTATCATACCATTTTTGAATTGTTGCATCCCTAAACTGTTTAAAAGCTTTATGCCTTATTTCCAGGTCATTTTCATACTCCTCTAATTTCCGCTTTTTACTTTGTGGAAGACTCTTTGATCTATGTTTAGGGGATTCAATTTCATAATTGTCTTCTCCTTCTGTATCAGATGGGATCTCTTCATTGTCAGTGTCACTTGGAATTTCCTCATCACTCTCATGCTTTGATTCTTCCTTCATCTCAGAATTGTGCATATTTAAAGACACACTCTTAGTCTCTGGATATTGTTTGAGAAGTATATTCTGAAGTGCTAAATATCTGTAATAGAAAACAACAACATTTTATTATTTACTATATGAATAAATTTTGATTTAGGTTTTTTTATACAAATAAGGTGGCAAACAAGCTGATCCTTCAAAAATCTAATAACTTCTTTCTTGAAGAACCCCATACGGTAGACATAGCTCAGTCCGCAACCCCAGCAGTAGAAAGTTTCTCTGAAACCGCACTGTATGCCACCATTTTGCTTCTAAAGTGTAATAATGAATGTCCTGTTGATGGTGAGCGTTGGGATATGGCATATAAACGGCAAGTAAAATTGGGATCGTCGACAATTCCCACAGCCTGTCATTGAACTGTGTTAAAAGGGCCAAGCTGGTATCCAGGTGCACCCACCCAGAGATGGCAGCAGTACTCCATATGGGACCGGACTTGCACTTGCACTCAATATCATTTTTGAAGATGTTTGCCTCACACGTATGGGTTAAATGAAAAAAATTTTTTGAGTTTTAAGTTCTAAGTATGGGGAATCCTTTTGGGGAATTTATTGTTTTATTATTTCCATCAGTGTGTCACGCGCAGTCATTGTGGTCTGTAATTTAGTGATTGTGTAACTTTTGAAATTGTGTCAAATAAACAAATATATATATTGATATCATTTCTTTGTTATCACTTAAGCTTAAAATGTAACCATACATTCTAAATTAAAGACCAGCAATGAATCACAGAAATTTCTCCAATTCCTATAAATTTCCCCTCAAGTCACGCTTTATGATAATTTTAGTATTAATATTAAATAAAAAATGACTTACTTGTCTAATATGCTGGCTATATTGGCTTTAGCTTGATTACATTCAACAGTAAAATCATCCACATTATTTAACTCCTTGTATATTTCAGGCATTGGCATCTGATTGGCTGTGTTCATACACCTTTGCAAATGTATTCTCATCTCCAGTAGTCCCTCCCACAACAGTAATTGATTCTTTACACTAGTGCCTTTCTTAGCTTCTTCTGAAATATTCTGTTTCTTCACATGCTCAAAGTTTTCTAAAACTGGTGCATCCAATTGACTTATATCAAAACATTCGCTTTCTTCTTCTCCTTCACTCTCTTCTGTTGTTGCATCCTTACTGTCTAAAGATTTTGATGTTCTGCTGATATCATAGTCATCACTCTCAACTTCAGCTTCAGAATTGTCTGACGCAGAACCTTGGAACTCCTGTGCATCATCTACTGCGTTATCCTCGTTTGCTACAGATTTTCTTTCATGGAATTGTGTCAAATCTTCATCGTGAGAACTACTTTCTTCAGAGAGGCTTTTTGCTAGTTCTTCCTGTGTAACTACTTGACCTACATATTTTTTACTTATTTCACTCAGCAAATTAACATTTCTCTTGCGGAAATCACTAATGGCAACTTCTTCATCACTTTCAGATTCACTAAACTCTCCACGTGATACCGTCTGCGGCTTCGTGCCAAATACTTGATCATCTTCTATATCCGCACGAGGTTTTACTGTGAGAGCATCGGCTATTTTATCTGACAAAATCGTTTTCACAGGTTTGTTTTTCTTTGTCTTCATTTTTAAACTTGATTTATTTATTACAAAAAAAGAGTATAATAATTAAAAAATCCAAACATTATAACCTAATATTACTCTCCGACAAATTTGACATACCCTTAAAAACAATACAAAACAAATAAATCAACAAATTCAGTGTTGCCAACTTAATATTAGCGGGGCATTCAGAGAAGAGTCAATATATGCACGATCACAAAGAACAACTCTCCCCTTCTGTACGCGAACGACATCCCTAAAACGTTAGGTTCCCAATGAGGATCGACGAGGTTTTTAGTTTTGAATGTAGTATTTAAGTCCTTGAAAAATCAAAAATATTGGTATATTTTTTTTTATCATACGACCAAAAATGAGGTTGTAGTATTCGAATTAATGCGACGATAGCCGAGTTGCCGCGGCGCAGAGTGCGTGACGTCATCTTACTCATCGGCCGCTAGTTAGCCGTTGGCAGTAACAAAGCAAGCAGTGTTTATGTTTGATTCACGGACTTAAAAAAGAATTAAGTGCCCAATTTGTGCACCGTTCAACTTTGTGACCATGAATAAATATTGTATATTTCCGAAATGTACAAACACAACTATTAAAACGCCAAGAAAACTATTTTTTGCGTGCCGAACGCTACGCTATGTTCGCAGCCTTCCTTTTAGGCAGCACAGTCATGACAATCCACGCTCAAAACTATCTCCACTTTTTCATCACACCTAAATATGCAACAATACGCTTTACTTTTTATCCTATGTTCAGGCGTTATTTTTGCTTTAACTGTACAGACATGCCCTAACCTTTAGAATTGGACAAATCTCACAGCATCGTCTTCATAGGTTTCACGTGCCGAATAAATATGTTAACCTCAAAATACCTAGGTATCCTAACAATATATACTCATTATTCACAGTAAAGTTTGGTTTTATAGTCACTGATTAATGAAAACCGGCCAAGTGCGAGTCGGACTCGCGCATAAGGGGTTCCGTACCATTACCTATAAAAAGGACAAAAAAAATACGTTTGGTGTATGGGAGCCCACTTTAAATAATTTTAATTTAATTATTTATTAACTTCTCTTGGAGAGAAGTTATTATAATAGGTCCAAAAATCGAAATAGCTAATTTTGTGTTTTCTTTACGTTTTGAAACCTGGAGAATCGCTTGCAATCATGTTCAGAGTGATGGGTGTGTGCGTGTATGTATGTATGTTAGCTTTTTTTCGCCCCTCGATATCTCAAGAACTAATGGACAAAATTGCTCACGGACCATTTTAATCGATAGATATTCACGTCATGTCTTAGATCTGAAAATATTTTGGAAAAAATCTGTCCAGCGGTTGTTTTTTTTTTTATCGCTAAACAACTGTTTTTTTTTGTTACGCGATAACTTCGCGGATTGAGAACAGATTTCAACAATTTATACATATATGAAAGGACTAACACGCAGATTGGTTCCATTCAGATTTGGTAAGGATTGGTTCATAGAAACTTAGAATTTAGTATTTGTAGTTATAGTGGCAACAGAAACCACAATATCTGTGAAAATTTTAACAGTCTAACTATCACGGTTCATGAGATACAGCCTGGTGAAAAATTGACAGATGGACAGACAGACAGCAAAGTCTTATAATAGGCTCCCGGTTGTACCCTTTGGGTACGGAACACTAAAATGAGCGAGACTGCAAAAAACAGCCATGGCAACCACACTCAACAAATATGTTAATAAGTCCGTCATAGATCAGCAAGTTTAGTGTATTGAACCATACTAAATTAATCGCAGTTATAGTACGCGCCATGTAAGTAGGACAAATGTACTAACGAACCAAAAATGTATTACGGCGCAGGTTCAACACACGAACATGCAAAAAAAAATTTTTCATTCAGTGATTTCCTCTTACTTGAAAATGTGTCGAATAATAGTTAACATGCAATTTTGAATAAATAAAAAAGTCAGCTGGCTCTATGTTGGTGGAAAACCCGTCACCTGACGTTAAATTAGCAATCGGCGCTCACGTCTGTCTCCCATGCTCCACCTTTCACTGCATCAGCTGACGACCTTATTATTTAATATTTCTGTAAGTTACTTTATTATTTAATATCTCTGTAAGTAATGGTCCGATTTTAATAATTTAAAAAGATATACCATTCTCATGTTATAAAGAACAACATAGGTACTTTACAACGTTACTATTCTATTTAATTTGTTTGAACTGTACTGATCCTCCGCCCTAGGCGAATGGTTTCATAAACGGAGAATCGAAGTGAATCCCGACAAAAGCTCTGCCGTTCTCTTAACAATAAGTCGCCCTCCGCGACCACCTCCCCTCTCACTCTTTCCCCTTTCCTTGGCAAAACAAGGCCAAATACAAAACACCGAGTGGTGTGACCCTGGATAGGCGTCTAAACTTTAAAATAGTTTGCGATTCTTTTTTTTTCTGTGCACACATATTTTTCTTAATATTTTTTTTTATATAATTTTAATTTTGTATTAAATTAGATTAACTAAATTGTGGTTTCTAATTTATGCCCCCCGTTTCGCGGCATTGTGTACGTCAACCGTTCGTTTTGAAACCAGAAGTTTGTTAGTAACATTCCAAAGTTATACGAACGATAGGTTTCGGTGGCAAAACTGGCGTTATAAAAAAAGTATGAAACGTGAGAACTTTCTATCCCAAAACGAACGCACCTCAAATGAAAATAAACACAGATAAAATTAATAAGATACAGAAAGAAGAGACTCGGTCGGTTAATAATTTAGCAACACTATCTTTGTTGTAATGTATTTACTATCCTGCTGTCAGTGTGACACGATTGCCAAATTTGCTAAAGTTGTGAAAAATGGCAAGTTAAAAAAACAAGCCCTTAAGCTGATGGATTAGTGGCTAATGCTTTAATAAATTAAAAAATAATAATAATGGCGATTGTCAAAATTTCGCGGTTAATTCAATTCTGCGATGCCTTTTTTAATTGATGTACTTATATTTTAATTGTGAATTGTTATATGTATAGTTGTGAATTGTGAAAAATAATGCAAACTGCGCCTAGCCTAATTAAGTACTTTTTGAGGTAGGTACAATTTAGATGCAAAATAACCTTATAAATAAACCTTAAAAGTATAATACGTTTTCAGGCTAATCGAAGATTTTGTGTATTGTGATATTTCTAATGAACTAACACAAGGTTATCACGCACAGTCAATAAACTAGAACTAACTAGACGCTAAAAAAATATTTTATAGGTATTCCAATTAGTGGTAAATTCTACCTATAATATTCAGAGAACAATTATTTAGCTAATTGTCAGAAATATAAACCCAATTGGTAATTTTTTCGTCGTTTTCAATATTAATATATTTTTTTTTTATCTTAATACTATATCAGCAAGTATATTGCAACAAACTTTTCTGACCCAGTGGTCAAAATTCATACCTTCAGTCAACATATTAAAATGGTGTAAACTTACTTTTAGCGACCAAACACCCAAGGTTTGTCGCACTGTAATTTCTACGTTATATATTATTGTTATGTGTGTGTGTGTTAAAGCTAACATATCACTCCCCTGTGTGAAATTTAAGTTTATATATATTAGCAAGTATATAGTGCAACAAACTTTTCTGACCCAGTGGTCAAAATTCATATCTTCAGTCAAACTTATTATAATGGTGTGAACTTACTTTTAGCTACCAAACACCCAAGGTTTGTCGCACTGTAATTTCTACGTTATATATTATTGTTATGTGTGTGTGTTAAAGCTAATGTATCACTCCCCTGTGTGAAATTAAAGTTTATATAGCTGATATGTTAAAATTGAGAAAACTATATTAACAATAATGATCTTGAGATATAAGACAATTGGATACCATATATAGTCATGATCTATTCAAAAAAGATTTTCATTCAGGGTCTGTTCATTTTGGGGTGTAAAATAATGATTCTTGCTAATTTTGTCACTTGTCATCCTTTTTTCTTATACATCTACATGCGGACTAATCTTTGGGACTGCTGCTTGAACTCTGCTGTGAAAAGTTGGGGTGGTTAGCACAAGGGTGTCCTGGACATTAACCTCAGCTTGGGCAACCACTCTAAAACTGACTAAATTTACTGTTGTTTTGGAAAAACAAAGCTGTTCTGAAAAGAAGCTCTTTAGCCGCCGCCTTAAGTAATTATTAAAATCTAACTAGTTGAAGAGCCCAGGTATATTAGTAAATCTTGTATTTTGGTGTGTTGCGCTTGAGTGATCTGTCTTAAGTCTTCTTTATGTATTTGTGTAAGCTGTGTTTGCATGCGCGGGCGTAGTGGGCACTTAAGCTGCAGTGGTGTGCACTCCATGACATCTGATTACATCATAGTATTGCTAAGATTAATATATTTTGATATTGATTTTGCTAACAATATAACAGCACAATCTTGTGTATACAATTAATGAAGTTAACTATGTGCATAGCGCATGCTCAAATAATGAGCACACCAGCACTGCTAATAATTTGTCGCAAAGGCATATACAAATGTATGCATGTGTGCTATTCTGTATGTACACAGCACACAATGATAAGCATTGAGCACACAAGTGTTCAAACTAGGTAGTGCCTTAATGCCTGATGAAGTATATTGACTATGACATGCACAACACTTGACCAAAGTTTTCTGTAAAAGGTTTTCATTTCCATTTGGCATTGTTTACAAGTAGGTAACAGGATAATAATTTGACAAATTAAAGTTTTTGTTAGGTAGTCATTAGTTATGTTATTTTAATTTGCATTTTGCATAGTTTTAAAATGATTTTATGTAAGTTATGTTGAAGGTTTTCGTGGTGAATTCCTGTTATTGACTATTTTTAATAAAATGTAATATGTCTGCGGCATTGTAACTTTTAGGGTTCCATATCAAAGTGTTAAAAATAGTCACTGTAACTACTTGAAAAAATGTTATTATGCACAGTAGATGTCTGTGAAGTTAGCACCCCAATTCGCAGCACCCCCGAACTTAGTGTGAGTTCTGGGTCCTTTTACAATAGTTCTAGAGTTCCCGAAGGGGTGCAATAATAGTTCTGCCCTTGGGGGGGCGGAATTAAAAAAAAAAAATGTAGTGCTAACTTCATGCCGCACCCCTTTTTCTGCAAAAAATAGTTCTGTATTTTTTTTTAGGTCGTCCTACAATAGTTCTATAGTTCCTGAAGCATTTCACAAATAGTTCTGCAAAAATACAAAAGATATAATTTTTTTTTCGGAAAATAA
Organism: Apoda limacodes; assembly: GCA_946406115.1. Taxonomy (NCBI): domain Eukaryota; kingdom Metazoa; phylum Arthropoda; class Insecta; order Lepidoptera; family Limacodidae; genus Apoda; species Apoda limacodes. The sequence continues at coordinate 19,685,919 of OX291541.1, read as the reverse complement.
TATTTTTAAACGACCGAAACCAGACACGGGCTAATATAACCGGTCTAATTGGTTTAAATCGACATCAATACAAATGTTGAAAGGTATGTTACGTGAGCGAATAGTGAGAGAAATAAATATTATTATTAAAAATCACCATTTGCCAATTTCACTATTACATAAATTTCTTAAATTATAGGTATCTTGAAATAATCATAACAAAACGAAAGTTCTGATCAGCACCCGAGAGTTTTGAATTCCAATGCGATTCTTTACTTCTAAAAAACCAAAATACAGTATATATTTGCACAAAAACGTTGCGCTATCAGCAAAAAACTGCTCTGTGATAAGAATTGAAGTATCGCATTTTCGACAAAGTTTCGATTAGCACCCCGAGAGATTTACATTTTATTATGTACCTTTGACTCAGAAACACAAAGATACAAAAAATATTTGCAAAAACATTACATATTTTGCGAAAACTGCATCTAGCTAAATGGGTAGAATTAGCGCTTCAGGGGCAATTCTGCCAGGGTTTTAAGTAGCACCCCGAAAGTTCTGCATCCCATTGTGATTCTTAGCTTCAGAGAAACCAAAATACCAGGTATATTTCCAAAACATTGTTGCACTATTCGCAAAAATTGCATCTAGTGATAAAAGTTGGAGTATCGCATCTAGAGGCAGTTCTGTCAGAGTTCTGATCAGCACCCCGAGAGTTCTGCAAGCGAATGGCACTCTTGAATTCGAAAGCAACAAAAGTCAAAAAAATTGTTCGGTTAAATTTGCATTGCATGCAAAAAACTGCATCGAAGGATGTAAATCTTAGTTTTGACTGAGAGGAAGAGAGGTTTATTCAGAGTTCTGATCAGCACCCCGAGAGTTCTGCATCTTATTGCGGTTCTTTACACCAGAGAAACCAAAATACCAGATATATTTGCAAAAACAACGTCGCACTATTCGCGAAAACTGCATCTAGTGATAGAAGTGGGAGTATCGCATCTAGAGGCAGTTCTGTCAGAGTTCTGATCAGCACCCCGAGAGTTCTGCACGCGAATGGCACTCTTGAATTCGAAAACAACAAAAGTCAAAAAAATTGTTCGGTTAAATTTGCATTGCATGCAAAAAACTGCATCGAAGGAGGTAAATCTTAGTTTTGACTGTGAGGAAGAGAGGTTTTTTCAGAGTTCTTATCAGCACCCCGAGAGTTCTGCATCTTATTGCGGTTCTTTACACCAGAGAAACCAAAATACAAGATATATTTGCAAAAACAACGTCGCACTATTCGCGAAAACTGCATGTAGTGATAAAAGTGGGAGTATCGCATCTAGAGGCAGTTCTGTCAGAGTTCTGATCAGCACCCCGAGAGTTCTGCACGCGAATGGTACTCTTGAATTCGAAAACAACAAAAGGCAAAAAAAATGTTCGGTTAAATTTGAATTGCATGCAAAAAACTGCTGATCAGAACTTTCGTTTTGTTATGATTATTTCAAGATACCTATAATTTAAGAAATTTATGTAACCGTGAAATTGGCAAATGGTGATTTATAATAATATTATTTATTTTTTTCACTATTCGCTCACGTAACATACCTTTATTTCTTATTGATGAACATTTTTACCGAGTGTCTTTTCGTATTTATGTCGATTTTAACCAATTAGACCGCTTACATTAGCTCGTGTGGGGATTGGGTTAAAAATGTTATTTTCCGAAAAAAAATCATATCTTTTGTATTTTTGCAGAACTATTCGTGAAATGCGTCAGGAACTCTAGAACTATTGTAGGACCTAAAAAAAATACAGAACTATTTTTTGAAGAAAAAGGGGTGCGGCATGAAGTTAGCATCCCATTTTTTTTTTTTAATTCTGTCCCCCCAAGGGCAGAACTATTATTGCACCCCGTCGGGAACTCTAGAACTATTGCAAAAGGACCCAGAACTCACCCTAAGTTCGGGGGTGCTGCGAATTGGGGTGCTTCTTTTCTTCTTTTTGGGGTGGAACTTCACAGACTTGCACAGTAGAGTCTGACTGGCACCTGTTCTGCCTAACCTGACTTAACCCATTACGCGTCCTAGGGACCACAGTGGTCTCTAAGCGTTTTGTGTCGCGGGGGATTTTTTTTTTAAAATGCGGCATGGTAAAAAAAAATCATTAATTTTATAGGTACCTTGCATAGAAAATTAAATAAATAAAGGAAATATGCTATCTACTTAAAAATATTCTAGAAACTATTCCATTCCAAAAATTGCTTACAACTAGTTTAATTTAACAAGTTTTATTTAAATTCGCATTTTACGAATAGAAAATTAAAAAAGACCATTGGCATGCTAGTAAATGTAAGGATCCCTCTTAAGTGGAAAAAAATATTGTAGAATGTCTTATCATATTTCTTGTCCATTAGTAAGTAGGTAAACTTTATAATAAAATCTACCTTTTATTTTATTGTTTCAGAATAACTTACATTACATGAATTAAACATTGAAACGTAATATTGGTTTAAGCAAATATTTAACTACATACCTACTGAGTTTCAATATAAAAACATGCCACGAAAAGTTATTTCCAGTTGTGCTGTAAAATGGCTTAGTGAAGAAGTTAACAATAAAGAAAATATTTCAAATTCATTCCATTATTATGAGTATGTATTAAATATTATGATTCCTGTAATGTTTGTTAATAACACACAGCAAATAAATCCTAATCTCTATTACGTTTTATAGGAAATTTCAATTCAAAAAATTAATTGCTGGAATTGGAGACTATGTGCTGGTATCAAATGCTGACTCAGCAGAGCCCGATACAGAGGAAGGATGTGATCCAGCACGGATTCTTTCTCTTTATGAGGATCCTTCAAATAATAATGATCCATACAGAGCTAGAGTTCAATGGTTTTCTCATCCCAGTGACCTGCCCAGTTCATGTTTTGTTAATACTGACCATGTAAATTTTATGGAAAGAGAGGTAAGATAATTTGTTATACTTTGCTTTCATTTATCTTCGGCAAAACATATGCAAAAATAAAAGCCTTGTCAATGATTTTTAGCCCAGCTCTGGTTGAATGACCTCTGGCGTTGCTATTGAGAATAAACTACATAAAATCATTAAAAATAACTAATAAACAGTTTTGCATTACAAATTACAACAACATACAAAGCGTAACTAAAATTGTAATTACTGTTTTTTGTCTAATTAGGTTCTAGAAGATCACCGGCCCTTTAATATGGATGTATCAATAGAGACCTTTTTCAAGAAATGCTCCATTAGACTCATTTTTACGAAGGAAACAAATGAAATTAACAATTTACCTCAATACCATTACTTTTGTAGATACAGGCTCACAGCATTGAGTAAACGTAAAGTACAGATTGAACCAGTGCGTGAAGAAGAGAGAAGGGCCCTAGAATTACTTCGCACACCAAACAAACAAACGCCACTAAAGAACAATATTCCAAAAACACCAAATAGTTTGATCAAACGAATGAATAGAGTATCCTTGTCTGAACAAAGAAGTTGGAGTGTTAGCAAAAATGATGGCAACAAAATCCTCCTCAAAAGGGCTCTATTAACAGATAAATCTGAAAAAGACTCTCCTAAAAAGACACCCTCAAAATTGACAGCAAATAGTTCTGTTACAGAAACACCTAGCCGTAAAAAGTTAGAAAGTAGAGTCATAGAGGAATTGTTATCAACAGAATTGATAGAAAACTCCGATGTTGAGTTGCCCACTCTCATTATAAAACAATATGTACCAAGTACACCAAAGAGGAAGCAGTCCATATCCAAAACCACTGACGAAACACCAAAGAAAGTTTTAATTTTTGAAGAAGATGATGAAAAGGAAACAGTTTCCTCTCGTTCACGAAGAGTAACTAGAACTCCTATCAATTACATGGAAACTGACGTATCTCCCGTCAAGAGAACGCCCAAAAAAGTGGTGCAAAAAACTAAAGTGGAAAATAGTGATGTTCTAATTTTTGAACAAGATGCCAAAAGGGAAACACTTTCCACTCCCTCACGAAGGATGAGAACTTCCATGAATTACATGGAACCTGAAGTATCTCCCATCAAGAGGACGCCAAGAAAAGTTGTGAAAAAAACAAAAGTGGAAAATAGTACAGTTTTAACTTTTGAAGGAGATGACGCAAAGGAAACACTTTCCACTCGCTCACGAAGAGTTACTAAAACTCCTATGAATTACATGGAAACTGAAGTATCTCCTGTAAAGCGGACGCCAAGAAAAGTTGTGCAAAAAACGAAAGGGGAAAATAGTGATGATGATTTCCATCCTGAACCACATACTCCTAAGACATCCAGAACACCAAAAAAACCAAAAGCAACTCCTAATACAAGAACCCCTAGAATGAGGAGAATCGTGCCAAGCCAACTGACTCCAACGTTACATTCCAGGGCTCATGCTATTAAAAATACTGAAGGTTAGTAATGACTTTGTTAAAAAATATGCAAAATACTAAAAAAATTAATCTTTCTAAAGTTTAGATGATCAAGAGTTATAATCCATGACAACTTTTTTTTTGATCAACAGCTACAATTTACTATAAGAATCAGTTTTTTGGATACCTACCACGTCTCAGTAGGTAATCAGTTGCCTGGTAAACTAAGGGGCGTGGGATCGATCATGTTATGAACATTGGATGTTGGTCTTGAGTCTGAGTGTTTCTATGTATAATACAATAAAATACAGAAAAAGGATGCACCTATTTGTATCCGTTATCTGGTATCTGGCCATTATACAAGCCCTGCTTAGTTTGGGACCAGATGGCATTGTATGATATGTCCAAATTATTATTAATATTTTTAGGATATCAGCTAATTTTGTTATCAGCTAAGTGTGATGTTTTGAGCAGGTTCTAGTTTTCAGTAAAAATAACTAAATGATCAGCAGGTTATGTGATATTGGGCAGCCTTAAAATTGATGTTGTTAGGAAATTAAATATATCTGCAGCAATATTAGTAACGTAGCAGCAAATCGAGATCCGAATTTAATCTTTAATATATAACATAGCATGGACATTAGCGCTGATGCTGTCTCCTACGCTGTTTCTACGTACATCAATGACATGTTGTTGTCCATCGACAACATACATTGCTGCGCAGATGATAGTACTGGAGACGCTTATTATACCCATTCGCGTTCCGTTGTGAAAGAAAACCGCCTAAAATCAAGACTTCTCCAAGGTCAGGGGACTAGGGACGGCAGGGATGGAAAATAGTCAGCAAAAGTCAGTTTTTTTGACTAAGGTCAGTAAAAGTCAGTTGTTTTCGAAATATGGTCAGTAAAGCATTGTTATAAACAAATAAGGGGAGATACGGCATGTGATCATAGACCGTGAGCGGTGTAAACTACGTCAGTTTGACGCAGTATTCGTTAGTCGCAAGCCAATCTAGTTCTGGTGTACACGTGTTGCGAAAATGAAAATAATAAAAACGTCACATAGCTATTGCCAAAAGACCATGTTGTTCACTTATTAAGTGTACCAATCATTCCAGAAACGAAAAGAAGTCCATATGAATCACTTTTAACACGTAAGTTTATAAAATATAATATTTTTCCAAGAACATGCCATTGTTCTAAAATATTACCGCCATATGTTTGTGAAAGCGAGATAGATTTATGAAATCTAGCAAGTGTGAGTGCAACGCAAAATTATTTTTATCAGTACTTGCTTGTTCCCTTTCATTGGCACCGTCAACAAAAAAATCACAATTTTTTTTTTGTGTTTGAAGTTATAATTAAAAGTAATCTTCGCAGATTTCCTAAAGATAAAAAATAAATTGGTTATATAGTAGAATGGGTAGCTAGAGCTTTAATTAAAACAATAAAGTGTGAAACATGTGTTTGAGAGCTAACAGCAAACCAAAAATTATACTTTTATAAATTAATAGTTTTAAAAAATATGGGTGGCCTTTGTTACGGTGTTACCCATCATTAGATTTATTTCAAATTTGTTTAAAATTAAGTTACGATTAGAACTATTATTAAAGAGAATCAAAATGTATTATAAACAGATTTAATATTTAAAAACAAATAATGGAATTAAAATTAAAAACGTTTAATCATAGGGTACACTTTTTGAAAGACATAATTGACAAGTATTGTAATGTTACGCTCCATCACTTTCATAAAATTAATCCAGCAATATCAAGAACGACGAAAAACGACGGACACGAAACAAATTGTCATTATTTGAAGGAGTGTAAATAAGAATTGCATAATTGATAATACTTTTGGTAGATATAATCTTAGCATAAGAAAAGTTTACAGTAAGTTACTGACTCCTTTAGCTATTGTACATATATTTTTTTTATTTACTTAGTTTATCAATACTGGCTTGTTTTGTATTTTAATAGATAATGTAACTAGACTCTATTGATGTTATTTGTTACATAATTTATCAACGACGGTTATCCTTTCTGATTTTATTATTTTCCCAATCACGAGTCGAGAAATATTAAATAATTAATTTAGTTAAAAATAAAAAATAAAATTTCACTTTGGATAGGTATGTCATAAACATTTTTTTAAGCTACACGTGTTTGATTTTGCGTAGAAGTGAAGTTAAAAATTAAATATAATTTTTGTGTTCTTATTTATTTGAACTTTTCTCTCAGAGTATTATGGGTGTGTTGACGAATATCCTGTTATCTCGTTCTGACTACAGACTATCTACGAATCTCTGTCTCTGTTATGTCCTATGCATCTGTACGTAATCCAAAATGTAGATGTAGGGGTAATGGTACTTGTAGTTGTATTTAGCTCAATCTTTGTTTCATCGACAATAAGACGTACCGTATCTTCCCTTTTTTGTTTATATCAATGCAGTAAAGTCAGTATTTTGAAGATCAGGGGTCACATTCTCACAAAAGTGATGTGGTTTCGGAGTGGAGTTCCTTTTCAATCTCTTAATACCACTTTTTAACTCTCCGGTAGGTCGCTAAACATCCTATTTTTTAAAAAATTTGTTCTCTCAGTCCCTTTTTTGGGTAGTATACGGGGTTTCGGGGGCGATAAATCGATCTAGCTAGGTTTCATTTTTAAAAAAAGTCGTTTTATCCGTGTTTTCCGGCAATGATAAACTGAAAATATGACTCTTCCTGACATCTATTGGCGAGTAGTAATACTATTATTTTTAACGACACAGCAACACTAAATCTACTTGACAATAGATGGCGTTGTCAAAAAAATCGGCCAAGAGCGAGTCGGACTCGCGCACAAAGAATCCGTACCATTATCTTTAAAAACGGTAAAACAATCACGTTTATTGTATGTGAGCCCCCCTTAAATATTTGTATAATTTTTTGTTTTTAAAAAGACTATATAACTAAATATTCTGTTAATATTTTAAGCGTCTACCTATTGCCGTTATCAATCTCGAGCAAAAAATCACGTTTGTTGTATGGGAGCCCCCTTAAATATTTATTTTATTCTGTTTTTTAGTATTTGTTGTTATAGCGACAACAGAAATACATCTTCTGCGAAAATCTTAAGTGTCTAACTTTTACGGTTCATGAGATACAGCCTGGCGACAGACGGACGGACAGCAGAGTCTTAGTAATAGTGTTCCGCTAATTACCCTTTGTAGACGGAACCCTAAAAAAACGAGCAAAGCTAGGTCTTCCAGGTACTACAATACTATATATTATAAGAGTAGTTAGTATTGACAATCGTGGTGTTCAGTTGCTCCCAGATTCTTTTTAGTTATCGGTAAAAAAAAAAAACCAGCCATCGAAAATCATTGCCCTACTTTGTTGCCAGAGGTAAAATAACTGAACGGACTGTAAAACACTTTTTGGCTTGAGAGAGTTAATTTTGAAGTGGTTTTGTCTCCGTATTTTTATTGTCGTAATGGATATGTGTGCTAGTGGGTGACAAATAAATTTATTTTGAAGTGGGAAAGTGCAAAAGGGACGTTTCATATCCGGCTTGTACTTTGTACACCTATTAGAAAATCGAGGAAAAATATAAGTTATTAAAAAAAATCTAAAATTGCCATTATTGTAGAAATTTTTTTTGTACAAAACAATATTTCATTAAATAACATGGAAAAACTGGCAACTTTATTTAAAGTTAGGTGTTGCAAAATATGCATATTTAAATTCTTTTGTACAAGAAAACCACACCAAAATACGGCAAATTAATAATTAAAAGTCACTTATAATATAATAAGGTTTCTAAATTAGCAGTGAACAAAGCCCAGGCCGGACCTCCATACATTCATGGAACGTCTCTTTTAATAAGGTCTGGTATTAAAAGACTGATAAAAGTAAACATGTGATAGAGAAATGGGGTAGAAAGGACACCGAAAATGAGATGTTCTGCATAAAACTATTTAACAAAAGGTTTTGAAGCTGAAGTTTACATGTTTCATCTAAAAAGTATAAGGAAAATTGCAAAATCAAATTTAATACTTGTTTAAGTTAATTTGTAATAATAAAAGGCAGTGCAGGTTGGCTATGGGGTTAGTGGAGGCTAATCGCAAAAGTATTTTTCTTACTATCATTTACAAACATTTATCATCCATATATTATTAACATAAACATTCGTATTTCAATGTTATATTGAGATTCTGAGAATTGCTATTCTAGAGATATGGGCAGTATTTTAGAGGGTTTTGGTCAGTAAAATCAGTATTTTTAGACATGGAATCAGTTTCCACCCCTGAGATGGAAAATGGTCCTTACGAAGACACAAGTCTGCGCTTTCACTGCTAAGAAAACTGTATTCTAGTACTGAGGTCCCACTATACCAGAACACATCCCTTAGCATGTCTAAGAGATGTTCAGTTCGAAACCATTCAGTAGACAAGGTAAAGCTGGCGTCTAAATAACTGAGTACTCAACAGATCGAAACAGTAATTCACCTCAGGGCAAAGTTCCTGTTTTACAAGTCGCAAGTCCGGCCCCATATGAAGTACTCTTGCTATCTGTAGGCGGGTGCACCCGGATACCAGCTCGGCCCTTTTACCATGGTTCAACGACAAGCTAAGATAATTGTCGAATATCCGAAACTTACAAGACGTATTGAGCCTTAAGTCTTTGAAGAGACCCTTGTGTTTGCTTGATAGGACGTGTTCTAAGAATTTGTTTCGAAGAAGGCATCACCTTCGGCTATTTTCTACTATCGCACCGCTCGCCATCAGCAGGGCATTCATCTATACACCTTAGAACCTAAATGGTCACGTACAGTGTGGTTTCAGAGAAACTTCCTCCCGCAAACGGTTAGGTTGTAGAATGAGCTCCCTTTCAAGGTTTTCTATTTCAAAATGAAGTTCATCAAGAAAGAAGGTCTTGGATTTTTAAAGAATCGGCAAAGCTTGAGTGATACCCTTGGTGTTGTAACCATCCATAGGCTGCGGTGACTGCTTACCATCAGGCAAACCGTGAACTTGTTTGCCACCTTTGTGGTAATTGTGGTAAATATATTTCTGGCAAGCTGTAAAATTAATTTTGATTTACCAATCGTAAAAAAGTACTAAGTTACATAGGTGCGATTTGATTCTAGCTGGCCGACCACTGCCGCGGCGCGCTTCGCTAGTCTCGTGCGTTGTTAATAAATACAACTTTACAGTTCGTCGCTACGCTTCTCGTTACCTAACTTTGTTAATACTCGCGCCAACCGATAATCCTGCTGACCAATTAATAAAATTGCTGACCTAATATCTAATTATTTTCTGATGATCCGTGATTTAGTTATTGACCAGGTTTTGTTGGTGGTTTTTTACGGCAAATAAAAACATTTTAAACTGATTCTTCTTCCTGTACCAATTTAAAAATAATACCTTTTATTTATTTTATTTACTTGCCTTATTCTACTTAATGAGTGTACGACACACATGTGGCTGGTTTTTTTAATATTGTACTTTAAAAGCCAATGAACAATTCAGTGTTATAACTCAATTGTGTGTTATATATATCTACTTAATTCAACTAGATGTAATTTTATTTTAGCATTTTTAAAAGAAAATAAGTCTTTGCCTGGACGTGAACAGCAGATGGAAGAGATATTGTCATTTGTAAGGACAAAGTTATTAGATGGTGTCAGTGGGTAAGTGTGAAGTGCTGCTAATCAAAATATACAAACCTAACTGTTTAGTGTCCTCTTATAGTCCAGTCCAAGTCCAAACTACTACTAAAAGTACCTACTCTTGAATTTTTTTGTGCTTCTATGCCAAAAAGGTTCAAGATTGATTTTGTTTGTATTTCGCTTACCACGCGGTTTTGCTGTCACAGAATTGCATTAAAACGATTGACGCATAGCAGCCTATTTTTTTTATTTTTGATTTTTGAAGGGTCTGCAACACGCAATTACACCCCTGGTGTTAAAAGCGTCCATAGGCCACTGAGACCGCTTACCATCAGGCGGACCGTGTGCTTGTTTGCCAACTTAGTGGTATAGAAAAAAAACAATTTGAGCATGGCAACAACGGACAATCTCAATTATTACGCAAGTATATGGTTATTGTACATAGCTGTACTTTGTATTATCATAGTATAAAGAAAAGTAAGCGATCTTCATTCAAGCCGTCGCACTAGCACGCTTCCCGTATGCGCACTCTCACATATAGATCTCACTGCCTTTACAAGTGTGCTTGTCGCCTGTACTGTGGCGTGCGATAGAAATACATCGGTAGTAAAGGGGGCATAAGTGCGAGAGAAATGTCAAATGTAGCGTTGGTCCCACTCTATTAGCCTTGAAGAGGTATGTTGTTTGGGAGTTCTTGTCGTTCTCTGGTATAACTGTTTTTATTATAAGTGGCTATACGTACAATCAGGGTCTCCGGTGCTTTGTCAGTCTTACCGTTCTACCGTTCGGCTTACCACTGACGCGAGAATTTGCAAGCGATTTGTTACTAAGACTAAGTCTCGGAGACCAGGACTGTACTTACATATTCAACCTTATGAATGGCTGAGTGGTAATAGTTGTGTAGTAATATAAACTCCTACAGGTGCATGTATATCTCAGGAGTACCAGGGACAGGGAAGACGGCCACTGTGTGCGCAGCACTGAAGATACTCAAGGAGGAGGTGGATCTACCCAATTTCCAGCTGGTTGAAGTGAATGGCATGAGGATAGCAGAGCCCAGGCAGGCTTATGTACAGATCTACAAACAGCTCACTGGTAAATACTATATTATTTTTAACACATCTTTAAATATATTTTGCATGCCTGTTTTAAGTAAGTTTTTTGCGCTATTTTCATTTATCAGAGTGTAAAAGTTCAGTATTGGACATAAAAAACCTCTCCCAATAAACGCTACCACACTCGGTCCTACACCTTTCTCATTCTGCTACTTCCGACTACATATTTTGTGCCTTAATACGAAAGTTCAAACCAGTGTCGTTCGAGATATTTTCGCAAACGTCCAATGAATGTCTAGACGTTGTTGGATTTTTCGTCAACATAAAATGTGACTGTGGTCCACAGAACAGTTTCTTATTACAATAAACTATATTATATATAATATTATGGTAATAAACTTGTGATTTCAAAAACGAATTGACTTATATGCAACATTATTTTGCATGTAAAAAACATAAGCTAATACAGAAAAATGAATGCTAGAATATGTATTCTTTGATTTTAGGTAAATCAGTAGTATGGGAACAGGCTTGTACCTTGCTAGAGAAACGTTTCACCAACCCTGGTCCTAGGAGAACTCCTACTGTCCTACTTGTAGATGAGGTAAGTCCGTAAGCTATTTTCATTCATACAGTCGATCATCGTATTTCACAGTCATGACGCTGCGGCCAAACGTATAAGTGGCTGAACTGCTCCCGACCAGCCATATGTGTAAAAGTGTTCAGAGCCCTGACTCGTCGCTCACTGCACTTCATTGCACTGTGTTGACGCATTAGAGGGCTGACTATGAATTATATTAATTTTTAGTTTGTGGTATAACCTACTGTATTATATTTTATTACATAATTAAACAGTGTTACAATAAATAACTAACCAATTTGAAAGAAACAGTGTATAGGAGTGTGCCAATGCAAGACTGAAGAAATGAGATGTAAATACAGTAAAGAGTGGTCAAAAAAGAGACAAATATACATCTTATTCCCAAAAATGATAATAAAATTAATAGTATTTTTTTAAATATTGATAGCAAAATTACTTCTAATATAATATTTACGTCACAACTAAGACTATCGTCTAAATTATGCTTTTCAATAATTTGAAGTTTATATATTTTTGGGTAATTCGTGTCAAAAGTATTTTTTGCAGAGCATATTTCATTTTCAAACTATCTTCTCCTATTAAGTAAAGTGTTATGCAATTATGTATTGGGCTGTATATTTTTTTCAGGCAAAACAATTAACATTTGGAGAAATCTTTGCTGCAAAACCAGGTTTCTTACATATGGCGTATTATTACAGTAAACATAAAAGCATATCATAGTTTTGACAATTCTAGTGTTTTTAACATCTACTTGTATTAATAAACTTTTACTTTGATTTAATTTCGAATACTATATAATATATTGTAATATATTATATCCCTGCAGCTGGATGCCCTCTGCACTAGGAGACAAGACGTCCTTTACAGCATTATGGAATGGGCTGCTCACAACACAGCTTTGCTGACTGTCCTGGCGGTGGCTAACACTATGGACCTGCCAGAAAGGGCGCTAGCGTCGCGCGTCGCATCTCGGCTGGGGCTCACGAGGCTTACCTTCCCGCCGTATACGCACACGCAGCTGCAGCGTATTGTGGCGACAAGATTAGCCGACGCTGACGTCACGCCTGATGCTGTACAGCTTATTGCCAGGTTTGTCTTCACACACCCACCCACAGAGTGTATGACTCTCACACATACACACATTCACTCCTACATCCTCGCACACATACCTAATCACAGACACACACATTTTTCTTTTAATAGGATAAAAGGTTTTTAATTTTTTTTTTTTTTTAAGGAAAGTGGCAGCGGTGTCGGGTGACGCTCGCCGCGCGCTGGCGCTGTGTGGCCGTGCGCTGGAGCTGGCTGGAGGGGCGCGCGCGGGACTCGGCGAGGTGCAGCGCGCGCTAGGTGAGGCCGCCAGCAGCGCCGCCGTGCGGGCCGTCCGAGCGTGCGCGCCCGCCGACCGACTCATGCTGCGGGCCGTCGCTGCCGAGGTCAGCTTTACTCTCTAACAGTAGTGTCTAGTGCGGTCTTTTTTCTTCATTGGCCTCTATCAGGGGTCCAGAAAAATTACGACCATATTCAGATATGTGTGGTGAGACTACCATAATACTCGTATGATCACCAGTGGGCAGCCCATTATAACCTGTGCTTCAGTCAACAATATGAGTCTAAAAATTAAGTATAAGTTGAGATATTCTGTATCTATTTTTTATATTTCGCACATAACAAAGTACTTGAGAATGTAAATGATAATTTTTTTAAAAAAAACTTAAGCTACTTTTAAAAGTTAAAAATATATTTTAAGTTTAAAACCTACTTGGTTGTTACTAGGTGGAGAGAACAGGTTCGGAGGAAACGACAATATCCCGAGCGCTCATGACTGCCGCAGCTCTGGTGGCTTTGGAAGGTCGGCCGTACCGCACAGCGCCAAGCATTCGTCCGCCCACGCCATCCCAGGCCCTAGCCATATGTATGCGGCTCGCGGCCCAACGACTGTTGCTCTTAGAACCAAAAGCAGCCGAGCCCAAGCTGCTACTAAACATAAGTGCTGATGACGTGCATTATGCTACAAGGCAAATAAATGTGTAAAATTATCTCACTTGTGTCGAATAGTGACATTTTCGTATGTTTGTACGTATATCTTCAAGGTTGTTACCCTCAGAAGAGGGAAGCAGCGCCTAGATATGCACCTATATAATAATGTGGAGTACAGCCTCTACACCAATCAGTTTGGTGCTGTTCTGAATTGTTGTTATTGAAAAAGAGTAGTTATTTTAAAAAAATGTTTTATTTTGAAATGTGCTCTTAATGTAAATCCGACTTAAATTTAATACAAACTTTATTCCACTAACTATGAAACTACTATAAAGATTTAGCCACTCTTAATATATTGATGCTCTTAATGCGTTAATATAATATATCGCTATATCGCTAATAGTTAAAAGCATATTAATACATACATTCATAAAATGCTACTAAATTATTAAATAACCCGTGCTTTTATTGAATTCATAATTTTAATAAAAAAAATTTTTAAAACTGGTTACTTATTCAATATTTCACAAGTATTGTACGGGTAAATATCCTCTTTGCGAATATGGTAATTTTTTTAGGCACTTAAAAAAAAAAATTATAGTCACAAATATTTAGTGTAACACAGTTTGTATGGAAAAAATTACGACAACATGTTAATACAAGAAAATCTTGGAAATAAGTGTGATTTTTATTTTATGGATTGAACTGAATAATTTGATTTTAATATGATGACTGAATTGTTTATTGTAAGGATATTTTTGTATCGTCAATTAAATTATTTTCGATTGAAACATTGTTTTTATTTACGCATCGCCAACTTGCAAGATCTTTATCAGCGCTTCTGTATTTTGATGTTGAACTGCTTTTCTGCTCGCGGCCACCACTCCTTTGCTGTACTTCCCCACTGCGAATTTAAAATAAATACTTTCATTGAAATATTATGGATGAGAGTCCAAAATGGCATGATCAACGTGATTTTAATCCTGAGAATGCTTAGTATAAATAAATATAACTTATGATAAGGTGTGTGTGCAATAATATTAACCATTGGAGGGGACATTGGCATGTAGCCTGGACATAGCGAACGAGCTCAATCGGGTCTGGCAATGGGGTCTTCTACCCAAGTTCGTTCCGTTGTGGAGGAATAGCGTGGAGAACTTGTGTCTCAAATCGAGACCACTCTTTCTAAGGTCTCTGACTGGGTACGGGAATACTTGGTCCGATTTAACCCCACAAAGACAAGTCTGCGCGTTTACCGGGAAAATCCCATTCACTGTGGTCCAACAATTCCAGAACACTCCCCTCTCCATCTCCAAGAGCAATTGGTCTTACATCTCCAGCGATGTTCAGTTCCCAGATAATTTGCAAGACAAGTTGAAGCTGGCGTCCGAAAAACTTGGTGTACTCAACAGAGCCAAGCAGTACTTCACGTCAGGGCAAAGGTTGCTGCTTTAAAATTCGCAAGTTCGGCCCCATATGGAGTAATACTGCTGCTAGCTCTGGGCAGGGGCACCCAGATACCAGCTGGGCCCTTTTGACCTGGTTCAACGACGGACTGTGAGAATTGTCGACGATCCCGAACTCACTTGCCGTATTGAGCCGTTAATTCTGAGGAGACAAATTGCCTGCTTGTATATTCTACCGTTTGTACAATGGGATATGTTCTGAAGGATTGTTCGAAATTATGCCCATGGCTAATTTCTACCATCGCACCGGTCGCCATCGGCAGGGAATTCATTCTCACACTTTAAAACCGAAATGGTCGCGTTTAGTGCGGTTTCAGAGAAACTTCCTCTCGCGAACGCTTGGGTTGTTAAATGAACTCCCTGCCAAGGATTTCTGTAAGGATTACAGTGTGGGGCTCTTCAAGAAAGAAGTTATTAGATTTTTGAATGGTCGGCAAGGTACGCGTAAGTGATACCCCTGGTGTTGCAAGCGTCCGCAGGCTACGGTGACCGCTTACCATCAGGCGGACCGCTAGCTTGTTTGCCATCTTAGTGGTATAAAAAAAAAAACAAGCCAAGTGGGAGTCGAGCTTTAAAGCCTATTTAAAGGACCGACAGACAGCAAAGGCTTAGTTATTGGGTCTCGTTTGCTCCCTATGGGTCGAAGACTTAACGATATGGAGTATTCGTTAAATACTTTATTAGTAATACATGTACCTATATGTATATGTAGCAAAATAACATCTTGAATATTTTTTGTAATAATTTAAAACTTAGTCAAGTTTTATGATTTTAGTTACATATTTATAAATTTAGATTAAGTGCCATATTTACAATATAGTAATGAAGTAACTAGAGACTGCGCTTGGCTCGTTTTTTTTAACTACGCCATCTATTGTCAAGTAGCTTTAGTGTTGCTGTGTCGGTAAAAATAACGGTATTACTATTAGCCAATAGATGTCAGGAAGAGTATATATTTTTCAGTTTATCATTGCCTGAAAACACGAATAAAACGATGTTTTCTAAAAATGAAACCTAGCAGATCGATTTATCACCCCCGAAAGCGATTTCTAATTATTTTACTGACTTATAACATTTTAGTGCCTACCTTTCAAAATTCCCTTCTGCTCCGCCGTCGTGGAGTCTTCTAAAATTGTTCACTTGGTAAAAATACTTAATACTATAAGTATACCTCTTAGTCGAGCCGCTTGTTGCAAAATGGTGTGAAGGCTCTTGAGAGATGCCACCGCCTGCTCCTGAGTCGCTCGACGCACGAGGCAACCCGTTAACAGTTCTTCATTTAACAGTACAACTTCTTTGTATCTATTTAACATCTCAGTCCTGAAAAATTGCATAATTTCCGTTTATTGTAAACAGCACTACCATGCCACCCAAAAGCGCGGTGGAACAGTAATAGCTGCAACAGCCAAATACAGTTGTCAGTTCAGAAGGGACCTTTCAAATGTTTAACGTCTCTAACATTGCTTCAATAATTTTTTATACTTAAAATATACCATGAAAAGTATTATGAAAACAATCGAAATTCTAGCGGGCTTAGTAATAGAGCTCCGTTGGCACCCTTGCGCCTTGAGGTACTTCCGTACCTGATAACCTGAAAAAGCTCTCTTATGACGATTTTTTGAAAATCGTAAAAAAAAACCAGGGACTACTACAAAAATATTTTGACAAAACCTGAGAGAAAAAGTCATTTAGAAAACTTAAATTGATTTTTGAATGACTATGCATCGTCATACTATTAATAAAATAAAATGATGATTTTTAAATACAATAAACACTGGGATCTAATTAAGTAGATAGTTTGCAACCATTTAAACCACCAATCATGGTTTAAAACTGTTTTAAACCGACCGGTTGAATCAATTCCAGGGACTACTACAAAAATTTTTTTGACAAAACCTGAGAGAAAAAGACATCAAGATTTTTACATACATTGAAAAGAGATTAGGTATAGGTACCTAGGTATATTTATACCACTTATGTCCTAGTGCCTAATGCTTATGTTTTTTGTTAAACACGGTGTGTGTTTAAGTTTGAAGTCTTTTAATTTGTGGTCGAATATTAAATTCAACCGTTTTAGTTTAGTTTATTGAAAATGATTTGTTTGAGATTTAAAACCACTGAATTTGGTTTTAATCATATTTAAATGATTGTTTTACGCTATAGGCCGGTCTAATGAGCAGACGTCATTTCGTAGTATGGAACTCTAAAAAAACATACAAGTCATAAGCAGCTGCGTCTTGAGCAGCAGGAAGCAGAGCCGTAATCAGCTGAGCCCGCTCTGCCGTGTCTGCAGCCAGCCGGGACCTTGTTTCCCCAACTTCGGATACTAGTTCCATCTCCTGGCGAAGTTTCATTTCTGATGCTGGAAAATGCGCTGTTGACTGAAGATATCATAAGATTTACATACACTGTCTACTGCCTACAAATACCAAGCAATAATAAAAAAGATTAATTTCAACTTCAAAGACTAGACTTCAGTGCCGTCAAAATCTTTAAAAAAAATTAACTAGGCTGCTCTTTATTTTTTTGCTAATATAAGTTCTATTTGAGTAGAATTTTTATGTGATTGATATATTTGGTTTACTTTTTATGAGTTTACTAGATTACAAAACTTATATATGGGGTTTACTTATTAAAATAAAAGAGCATATTAAATAGCCTGACCAAATTAACTCTCTGCCGGTCATTTTGGTGTAGTTTCAAAGAACCCAAACAGCCTAGCCTAGCTTGCTTAAACGGTGATTTCGGTTTTTTATTGAATTTGTATACGTATTGATTTTATCATTCAAAGAAAATCTAACTCGGGCTCAGCTCTCTGTAGCTGACTATGCAACTATAAGGACATTTTTTTTAATTCAGAGATATGCTTCTATTGTTCAACATTATAGTTATATCTTTACAGTTAGTTATGTGGGAGTATGTTTCCGCACTTAGCCTCAAAAAAGTTATATGTATTCTCAATACAGTGCTTTGATAATTCAGCAATAACACTTATAAATCATTAAAATTAGATAATTATTTATAATTTTTATTATGTAAAACGCAAATATAAAAATATCCACGAAAGAAAAACGTGTTTATGCTGCTGCCAACTAAAATTTCAGCCGATTTGTGATCGTGTCTCAGCACCGTCTTATTAGTTTTTTTTTTTTTGTTTTATGTTACCAAAGGCAAGTAAATATATTTAAAAGTGTTTTAAAATATTTTTTTGAGTACAATATTAATAAATAATTTTAAAAATTAGTTGTTTGTGGAAAAAGTCCATTGGGGCACTTTGATTCAGTAAGGTGCGGGGTACAATGATACGTATTATTGATAGGAGGTTTTATTACGTTATAATATATTTGCATTAACCATGTTCAAGTTTAATGTCTGATTACTGAGTAGTTAGGTATATAACTAATTTGATAATTAAGATAGTAATAAAGTCTAGTCTATATTGTTTTCTTCTTTATTTTCTTTAAGAAACGTAAGAAACTGATTGTAAGTAATGTTTACACGCTTAATAAAGTATTTTATGATCTCAATTAATAATATAGTTTATTTGTTAATTTTAAGTAATTAAACAATTTAGGTTATAGTATATATTGCAGTTTTCATGGATTTTAAATAAGCATCAAATTGTCCCACCCTTATGTATCAAAGTACCCCTCTGGTGGGGAACATTGATGCAAAAACGTTTTTATATTAAAATCAGTATATCTCTATACCTAATTACTTTTAGTGGCTATTTCGTAACCAAAATGTAAACTGACATATTGGCCAATGCACACGTCAAAATAAATATCCAAATATGATGCTTTTTGTCCATTAAAAAAGAGGTTGAATTTTTGTGCATCAATGTGCCCCCCTCCCCCTATGTTTTAATTTCTTTTAGTTTTAAATGTTTGTACAGTCGGTTTTTTTTTATTTATTTCTATTTACAGTTTTTTAATAATTTTTTTTTACTTTTATTTTCTACTTGCGCTTATTGTTTTATTATAAGTTTTATATATTTTCGTTATGTCCTTTTAAAAGCCTTAAATTTTGATACCCAACTCGAATGTCTAGAAGAAAAATGTTTTGTAGCCCGCACATCAAAGCGCATGAAATCCACTATTTTATTTGGACTCAGTGACACTCCCGCAATCAAGACGAATCTAATGACGTATCATTTATCAAAAGCAGTTGAGCTGCTGAATACTTACGAGCATACGATACATACATACAGGTGCCAAACACAAAACCCTTCTTTTGGGTTCCGCCACAGTCGGGTAAAAAGATTGCTTTATTCATTAATATGTTATCCAAAGGATAGGTTATACAAGCAGTATATCTCAATTTCTGCAGGAAAGATTTTTACGGTCTAATACAAACAAATGATGTAATTATATGTACTATGCTTTCAAATGCACTATACGTTTTCACGTATATTTTATTGGCTGGTTTGACTAGGGTGTTTGAATAAAAAAGTCCTACGTCCCTTTTTTATCAGTTGCAAACTTTCGTCAGTTATAATTTGCTAATATTTGTTTTAAGCGTTGGCAGAACCATCAAAGACGTACCTCCCGACACCTTTCACCACCTGTGTACTTTATGCTTATGTGCCAGAAGATTTTATTCATATATTTTTATAAAAAAAAGTATTGTAAATAAATTTCTTTATTTACAAAATTTTCAGCTTCTCGTTACGCGGCCCATATATATATATATTTTCTAACAATTAATCGATTAATCTTGCAGTTTTAGCTGCTGCCCATCACTAGTATTTTACGGCGTCGTCCGAAAGTACTCTGTGGTTGCAATTGCTTGCCGCAGTAGCCGAAGAAAATACTATCTAATTGCGAATTTAGTGATTCGATACAACTGCGATTTTAACATAATGGTTGAAAATAATGAAATCGAACTATCCGAAGCTGAAGCAGAGCAATATGATCGTCAAATTCGTTTATGGGGATTAGAATCACAGAAGAGGTTAAGGGCTTCCAAAGTATTAATCATTGGATTGTCCGGTCTCGGTGCCGAAACAGCCAAAAATATAATTTTATCTGGAGTTAAGAGTGTATGTTTGTTGGACAACGAAAAACTTAAAGAAGTTGATCAGTATTCGCAGTTTTTGGCGCCACCAGATAAAATTGGTGTAAACAGAGCCGAAGCTTCACTGCAGAGAGCTAGAGCATTAAATCCTATGGTTGATATCTCATCTGAAACTAAGGGTGTTGACGAACTACCTGACAGCTACTTTTCAGCCTTTGATATAGTTTGTGCAACAGGCCTAAAACAAGAGCAACTGGAACGAATTAACAATGTTTGCCGAGACAACAATAAGAAGTTTTTAAGTGGTGATGTCTGGGGAATGTTTGGTTATATGTTTGCCGATTTGATTGACCATGAGTATTCAGAGGAGATTGTTCAACACAAAGCTGTAAAAAGAGGTCCAGATGACACTGAAAAGAATGCAAGAGAGACTGTAACAATCACTGTTAAACGTCGAGCAATATATGTACCACTACAAAATGCTTTATCAGTTGATTGGACAAAACCAGAACTAAAATCAAGACTGCGTCGTGGGGATCCATCATACTTTGTCCTTAAGATCTTACTACGCTTCAGAGATGAGTTTAATAGAAACCCAGATCCAGCTAAAAGGCAAGCTGATACAGAGACCTTATTGCGTATGCGTGATGAACTTGTTAAGGAACTATCCTTGACTGCTGGCTTCATCAGTAATGCACTTTTAAGTGATGTGTTTGGTACAGTGTCTGGTGCAGCAGCGGTTGTTGGAGGAGTAATGGGTCAAGAAGTGGTAAAAGCAGTTAGCCAACGTGAACCACCTCATAACAACATGTTCTTCTTTAACCCTGTTAAATGTGTCGGTTTTGTAGAACTATATGGTCAGTGAAGTTCAACCACCTGTCTTAAAAATAAGTCTTTCTTGATCTTACTAATAAAAATTAACTTTTTTGAGTATAATATTTTATTATTATCTTACTAACCTGCAAATCAGCTAGATTTAGATAACTAGCTAAACTTTGTACTAGATCTCCTGCTAGCTGCAAATTAGAAGTTGAAAATTGCACTGTTCCATCAGCACTAAAATCAAGTTCCAAACGTGTCATATCTCGCAAACATAATAGACTTATGTGGAGCTCTTTGGTATCCTCCGATTCAAGTTTTACTTCTCTTTCAAGAAGGAAATTTTGAGTCATCCAAATACATATTCTTTGAACCCTTTCTGTTATTCGGAAAGAGACATAGCTGTCTTTCTTGATCTTTGAAATTGTTGTTGGTGCAATTGTGTACATGGAAAATCTAGGCAACTGTTTTGTCAGCTCAAATATATGGAACTGTTCACTTTCGGCATAACCCACTAGAGCCTGGAAATAAAAATTGGATGAATTCTGGATTTCAGTGGATTTATACATACCAAATAACTTGCGCTCTCTTGTTTTGAGTGTCACTCGAACATTTCTAGGTGTCCACTTATAATAAAATTGATATGTAGGTCTATAGTTCCATACATCTAGTGAAACTCACTGTTGGCCTATCTCAGGGATTATATCAAAAACTGTTTGTCATAGAAACTTAAACTTTGGCATTGATAGAGTCATATTCATGTTGTGTTGCTTATTATCTAACGGCACTAAAAACAATTATATGCTTATAGATTTTTTAATGATTGTGCTATCCAGTAGCACCTGACTAGCAATATATGACGCCTTAGGCTAGTCGGGTACACTCGCCGCCCACAATTGCTCTGTCTAGACGCCTAAAATGGCCGGCTGAATGAAATAATAGATAAAGCTTTGATATTGTTATGTTGTAGTAAGTGACTGTTACTCCTTCCCTCCACAACAACAACCAATTTGGTTAAAATTTGTAATTTTCAGCTTATACCCCGAATTAATGTGCCTGCCCTAAACTGAATTCCTAATCCTAGCTACAGCTAGGAGTTGCCATAGAAATCCCACGTCAATAACCAAATTTAGCACGGCCAAAAGCTAGATATAGATAATTTTCTTCTTTGATTAGTTTTTATAAATAATTTTACCTTTATATGGACATCAACTGGAACATCACGTGGCGGGCTCAGCGATATCTGCAGCACAGACCGGAGTAGTGCTGACAGTGGATGACGAGCCAGGGTCTCTCCTGTCTCAAATATACCTTCTGCTAACACAAGTGCTGCTCGGACTATGGTTTCATTATTCGTACTTATTGCCAAATCTAGGCATCTCTGTTGGATTAAAAACTGCTGATGTAGAGATCCTATAGTTTTTTTGAGTCCTAGGTATATCCCAAACGTAAAAGTAGTGTTGATAGGTGCAATAGGTTCGAAGATACGATAGTGGCTACGCGAGCATTAGTCTAAACCTAGCAGAACCTAATATCTCGGAAACTGGTGGAGCACAATATTTGTTCTTAGGTAAAACATTAGCAAAAAAATAGGGTGCTAACCTTGTGTTGATAGGTGCAATAGGTCCGGGGATATAATAGTGGCTACGCTAGCTTAAGTCTAATGCTAGCAGGACCATGGTATCTCGGAAACCGGTGGAGCAAAAAAATTTACAAGAAAATAGGGCTTAAGTCGAATCGTGGCCTTATGATTTGGCTACGCCAGCTTTATAGACATATGCCAATACGCGAGTAATACCCGTGGATGGCGTTATCCAAACGTCCTTAGGCTGCGGTGACCATTTAACATCAGGCGGGCCGTCTGCTTGTATGCCACCCTAGTGGTTTAAACCGGTTCACTATCGGTGAAGATATTGGGTAACACACAAAAGTTGCGCATAGAATTTGCGATGCGTGAAACCAACGTGTTTTTAACCGATTAAAAAAAAGAGGTGATAATCGACCTGTTTATAATATTGGTAAAATTACGCAATATTCATGTAAGTATGTTAGTCTATCTATCTGGGCTTCTAAACAGGTGTGCCAAATTTCATAAGTGTACGTAGGTATGTCTTATAGCACTACGCAGAAAGTTTTGCGAGACGTAGTTTTTAAACTTGAGACACTGACCTGTTATAACTTATTTTAAAGATACAATTAATTACAAATTACACAGTAAAAATAACAGTGTTCCGATTTAAAATGTCCCTCTACATTTTTACGAGCTAAATTGAACGGTACGACAGTTAGTACGATAGTCTTATTGTTAAATTGATCTACGTCGGGAACATTTTCGCGCGATGATTTTTTATGATTCCAAATGTGGCTTAATAGGTAGTAGAGAAGCCGCTTTTAAGAAAATTGTCAAATGACGATTCCCGTCGGACTGAAGAGTCCTCTACCGACAACTAGTATCTTTGTGTTCAGCATGATCTTTTGAACAAGAATAAACCGGTTATCGCGTTCTAAAGTGGTGGAGGGGGGAGGGAGAGAGAGAAAATACGCGGAAACCGGGTATCAGGATTTGGTTAATTTCTTAATAACCAATTATCCGATTTCAACAAATAAGGTGTCATATCATAGGTGATAAAATGCTTAACATATCATGTGTTACAATAATTTCTGTAAATACCATAGTTTATTTAATATTCAGAAAAAAAGGGAATTTCCAACAAAGGTATATTTAGTTTTGTTGAATTGAAGCAGTAAATGACATAGACAGGTTTAAACTAAGTACTACATAAAATTTTCACATTTTTTAGCTTGCGGTTTTTTTTTCAATTTTGAAATTCGGTCAGAAAATAACAAAGTTATATGTAATAAATACTTATCCAACACTTTAAGTTACATACCTATGTACAGCAGTTAGCAAGTAAACATGGAGTTAGGTGCTGTCGGGTCGGTAAGTTTACCTAAGCGAAAAGAAAAGGTCGAAATAAACTGGAATCTTTACCTTATTTGCCAGTCAGCAACAGAAAATGGTATCCAGCGATTCAAGGAAGCGTTTGCCTTGTGTAAACTTTACATGGATTTGTTTTAATACAAGCTATTGGGAAACAAAAAAGTACAAAGACTTTTGCTGATTTCAGTGACGTATTCTTACGAGCATTTATCTTAGGATTCCAATAAAATGGAATGTCGAAGTATTTTTGTCCTATTTGATCTAAGGCATCTATCAAATCTATAACACGTTTTAAACGGGGCATTCGATAGATTCCATTGACACTCCTTCCCAGGAAGTGGGATCGTTTTATTCACTCGGTTTCAAATAAAGCAAGCCTTGCAGTGTTTATGCAGGGCCGTAGCTAAGGGGTGGCATTGTGGGCCAATGCCCTACCTTGAAATACTAATGCTCTACCTTAAAAGTACCATAAACTAAGGTTTAATATATATAAATTGTTTTCCCGTACTATAAATTAATACCATTTTGCTCTTGTTTTCCTGCGATCCCACCCAATTACCTTCTACCTCAATTACTCACGCCCACAAGCAGGTAAAATAATGAAAGATAGAAAAATTACTTGCGCCGTAGCCGTGCATAAAACCATCGCTGCCCTACCTTAGATTCAACTCTAGCTACAGCCCTGTGTTTATGTCCATAGGAATTACTAAACAAGCCTTGAAGCTTGACGCCAATTACGAACTACTAACACGTAGCGTGTACAATAACATGTAGCGTGGACACAGTGAAGCCGTTCGATCGGGCCTGGCACTGGGGTCTTCTATCGAAGTTGCCATTTTACGGAGTTGAGGGTTTGTGCAAATGGGTGGCTAGCTTTTTGTGCGGCAGGCTCATACGTAGTAGTTGACGTTAGTTGCTCTGCTGCAAGGCTCTGTGCTGTCTCCTACGCTGTTTCTACTGCATATCAATGAAATGTTAGACATCAACAATACTATGCAGATGACAGCAGTGGAGACACTTACTACACGGGCCGTGCAAACATATCTCGTTCCGATGTGGAGAAAAAGCGCGAAAAACTTGTGTCTCAAATCAAGACCACTCTGACCTTGAGGTCTCTGACTGGGGACGGGAAAACTTGGTCCGATTCAACCCTAAGAAGACACAAGCCTGAGCGTTCACCGCTAAGAAAATCCCATTTACTGTGATCCCACGATTCCAGAACACTCCCCTCTGCATCTCCAAGAGCATTGGGATCCTTGGTGATCTCCAGCGATGTTCAGTTCTAAGATCATTTGTAAGATAAGGTGTAGCTGACGTCCAAAAAACTTGGTGTAGGTACTTAGCAAAACGAAGCAGTACTTCACTTCAGCTGCTTTACAAGTCGCAAATCCGGCCCCATATGGAGTACTGCTTCCATCTCTGGGTGCATCCGAATACCACCTTGGCCCTCTAGACTCGGTTCAACGACGGGCTGTGAGAATCGTCGACAATCCCAAACTCACAAGCCCTATCGAACCCTTAAGTCTGAGGAGATACTTTGCCTCCCTGTGTGTGTTCTACCGCTTGTATAGTGGGATGTGTTATGAGAAATTGTTCGAAATTTCGTACGTGTACGGACAAATCCGTACATGTGGCAACACTGTGCCAGTGTCTGTCAAAGATTTGCAGCTAATATCATGTTTGCCATATGGATTCAGAATTGTTTTCACAATTGATCACAATATCGAATCTCAAGATGACTTAAATGTCACATCAAATACATCCAATAGGTATTCTGAATTTGGACAGATATGTTGTACATATTTCTGGTTAACTATTTCAGTAGTACTTTAGAAGCAGGAGAGCACCTACCTATTACTGTCAATCTATAAATTGGGACATTCTCTTAGGGAAATATTTATACAAGGAATTAGGATAAATTGGTATTCCAAAATGTCGTCTTCAAAAAGACGTCTCTTTTGCAATTCGAAGTTTATATTTTTACAATAAAATTCCAAAACGTGTGATAAATTTAGCTCTAAATGAATTAAATTAAATTAAAATATATGACAAAGGTAGTTTAATGAAAAAAAGCAATTAAAAAGTTAATGATAAAAATGTTTGGAAGAATTAAAACTTCATTAATTGGGAGGCATTTATGACATTTTTTAAACTAAAACATTGTTTATTATGTTATCACCTAGTGTAAGTGTAGTGTTTTATTTGTGATATGAAGTTGAAAAAATATAGAAATTAACTACAGAGTTCCGTTATTCAAAATATTTGTAAAACTGTTAATGATAATATGACTAATTTTTTATACCTTATATTTTATACTTAATATTTTATTTATTTATATAATTGATTATAGAAATAAATTATATTACTAATACAAAGTAAGTCTTGTTTCTAGTAGTTATTGAAATAATCTAGAAAACAAAACCCGTTATAGGATAATGCGCAGCATAAGTCACGTTAACCTACCCTAATGTATAAATTCAGTCACGCTTTATCATTTCTCAACCTAATTTTAAAAATTTAAAACTTTTATTTAGCTGTATAAATCGCCCAATTCTTAGTGATACATTACTTTTTAATTTAATGTAATTTACTGCTTCAATTCAATAAAATTAAAAAAGTGTTTTGTCAAAAAAACGCTTTTTTTTAAAATATTGAATAAAGTATGGTATATACAGAAACCATTATAAGACATGTTATGTAAAGTATTTTATCACTTATCATATGACACCTTACTTGTTGAAATCGGATAAGTGGCTATTGAGAAATTAACCACACCCCGATAGCCGGTTTTCCGCATCTTTCCCCAAGTTACTGTTACTATTAAACAAGTTTTAATAGTTATCTAAATATGTACTGGTATCTTTTTTTATTTAATTTTACTTTTTGTTTTTTTATTTACGAGTTATTAAAGACTGTTATACACATGGGAAATGGTAGGGATCCAATAATTATAAACAAGTTAACCCTACTCTTTACTTTTTGACGTGACAACGTCTTATAAATTGGTTTGCCGGGTGACACTTCAAGAAACTGCGTTACGCTCCGCTCACGTTATGCGCTCACAATGAGAGCGAGTGAGAGGCACGCGCCCGCCTAAGAGCGAGAGAGACAGACATAAAATCATTGTCACGTAAAACTTTCGCCCGTATACCGACTTTACAGGCAACCAGTTTTTTTATAGTCTAGCCGTATATAGTTTGTTTAATTTATTGTTTATTTGTTAATTAATAAGTACAATTATGGCAACTTAAATTTACCAATTTAATTGATCTCATCTACCAGTCTTATTTGTAATAAAGCAAAAAATTTGAAATAATATTGTGTTTTTTAAAAATTTCAAAACTTCTCGAGATACTCTAGAAATCCTGGCCTATTAATGTGTAAATCTGTGCAGCGAGCGATCACACGTTGGCCGAGCGTTCAATATGCTGGCCCACAGAGTACATTATATATATGTACTATGCGTGCTGCCCGCCGCGCCGCCGCCGCCGCCGCTGTCGATAGTAGTGTCAGTATTGTGATGAAATTTGAAATAAGTTAGGTATTTTTCGAACATGGCGTCATGGAGTACGAGGAAATATTTCGATTTATTGGTTTTTATTACAGCGAGCCCATTATATGGACCCCAAAACATAAGCAGCATAAAAATAATAGACATGTAAATCACACTAATATTATAAAGGCGACAGTTTGTGAGTGTTTAGGTTTGTCACTTCTTCACGCTCAAAGGGCTGGACCATTTTTGATGAAAATCAGTATTGAGGTAGCTAACACCTTGGATTAACACATACCTAGGCTTTTCCCGCGGAAATAACTATAACCGAGCTTAAAGGAACTATAGCAAACATTATAAGTATAATTAAGGAATTCCACGTTGATAACCAAATTTCGGGCGGGTCTAGCCGCTAGCAAAATTCATTAATTACCAGCTATCCCTTTAATATTTTAAAATGCGAAAGTTTGGATGTTTAGTTGTTTGTTACTCAATTACGCTTCAACCACTGGATGGATCGGGAACCGCTGTACCTACCGATTTAGATAAAATTTGGTATGTAGATACTTTGAGCCTCGGGGAAGGACATAGGCTATTTTTCATCCCGGAAAATTCATAATTCCACGAATGAACCATATACGAGTAGCTCGCTATTACAAACTTCTTTAGTATAATCAAGGAGTTGCTATATAGATCCTATGCCGATTACCAAATTTAAGCTAGTAAAAAGTTTAAGCAAAAGCTAGTAAAAATGAAAGCGCTGTACAAGTAAATTGAAGCAGCCGCGATTGCCTCCACGTCCATCTTCACGGCCAACGAAACGCAAATTGAAAAAGGCAACGTATGAACACCGTCATCAAAACTTACCGAGCGCACTCGGTCAAAGGGCTCGGCCAACGTGTACCTACTGGAGCTTTTACTGATACTCAGAAGCAAACCCGTATCGAATGGTACCGTGACATGATTACTTAATTTGAATTAGGCTCTTCTCGGCGTGTTTACTTATGTCATTATTAGAGGTGATGAATGAAGAGGTGATGAAAAAGTAGCGTCAATGCTGAATATACAGTGCGGTACACTACCAAATGCTTGCCAGCAGTGTTTTCCGCAACACTGCTTCTAATGACTAAGGTCTAATTCATCAGGACTAAGGTGGATTTTTATAATTAAACCACAGTAGCTCGATTTTCCATGTGGGTGCGAGAAGTTAATTTTTTATGAAGCTTATTACCCAATTTTTAGACCTGTATGTAATATTGTTAAAAACTTAAAAGTCCATATCTTAAAACTATTACTACACCGAGTTTGATAAAACTTGCACTGTTCCTAAAATCCTAAGTCAAACAATACTCAATCCAATAAAAAAATAATTGTTGCAATTAGATTTGTAGTTTTTAAGAAATACGCGGACAAACATACCTACACCTATGGAATTTGGAACATCTGTTTAAAAGCTCACATAGACTAACATATACAAATATTGTGCAATTCCAACCATATTACCGAGACACGCGTTTCGCGTAGGAATTTAAACCGAGACGGATAACGTGTTTTCTAGTAATTACACATGCACATAACAGTCTATATACTGAGCCGATTTTAATGAAACTTGCACAGTATTAAACGGTACCACATCATATCATATTGATCCACTGCTGGACATTGAGCCTCTTCTATGGCGCGCCATTTCTGTCAGTCCTCTGCGGTGCCTAATTCAATAAAAAAGGATTATTAAGAACATATAACACATCAGTTTGTTGATAAGCTCACATAGACTAACATATATGAATATTATGATATTCTAACAATAGTTATGTACATACATACAGGTCGAATTGATAACCTCGTATTCTAAAGTCGGTTAAAAATATGAAACGGGCCCGGGGGCTAAGTATCAACAACAATCCCAATTTCAATCAACATTACTTCAGCTGCTGCAGGAGTAATCGCGACTTGCAACCTAGTGTTTGTGGGCATGGCAGAGGTAGAACGCTCCTCCCCTTCTTGGCTCAAGCTGGTATTCGCCGCATTGGCTTCATAATGCTGCAACTCGACAAGCAACGCCTGCTTCCTATTAAACAGCTCGGTGATCGCCAAACGATCTTCCTCGGAAGCTAGTTTCTTCGAAGATGCGTTAAAGCCGGTGTTTTCTTGGTATGGTGGATAACCCAGTACTGCCACAAAAAACTTTAACTGTAGAAAGTTTCGAAAGCCTACTATTTATATTTCAGATCTAAATTCCTACCTTCTCCTTTATCAGACACACAGACTAAATCTGGGGCTCCGACGGTACGATAGTCAGCTAAGAGCATAGCAGCAGCACTGTTGCGCAGTTGTATCCGGCGCAGAACTCTGCCAGTGTCACCTTCCCGCCAATCCACTCTACCATTTGCCCAGCAACAAGCCATAGTGTTCCCAGACCATTGGAGAGACAGTGCATTTTGTTTTGACTGTAAAATAAATTACACTTTAAAAGAATCCTTTCTAGGAATATCGCCTTGATGGAAATATTTTAATATATGATACCTTAACTCTCCACAACCGTATTCCTTCTTCGTAGATTCCTATGGTACCGTTGGCCAAACCATATGCAAATCTCACTTCTGTGATAGCAGTTAAACAGATGACTCGTCCAGTTTCAGCAATTTCAACTATAAACTCATTGTTTTTCAGTACCCTTATATAGGAATCATCACAACCAATGATTAGCTGAAAAAATCATAGAAACCAAATTGCAGACAGGAATTATTTCCCATATAACACCAAAGGTACAAATTGTCACCTCATTTTCGCCGTCTTTATCAAAATCGAAGGTAATCATGGCGCAGACTTTTCCACTTACGACGTTCCAAAACACTTCAGTCCCTTCAGAATTGATAGCTTGAACAGAACTATTGCCACCAACAATAGCTAAGTTCTCAGGGTATTTATTAAATTTGCCCAAGATTATCGTATTTACACCATCTTGCACTTCTTTGAAGAAAAGGTCTGAGTTCTCGTAGACATCATAGGCTGAAAAATCATAATTTTAACCGGAACGTGTAATGCATGTTAATAAATTATGTATCAGACTCACTTTTTTTAAAACTTTTCATTTCCATTCCAAGCCAATAAGCCGATGGTGGACTGACGGTTTTGGCGTCTGCCTCGCGTTCTGACGTGATTCGAATCCGGTGTGTACATACCAATGAGTCTTTCTCTGATTTTTTCTAGTAGGTACGTCATTCATTCACACCGCGGGATTTTCAGTGAAGGGAAATTTCGTGAGGGATCTGCATATATTCCACTGGCTTCCTGCAGCTCCAACTTGGTCGTCTGACCACCTCGTAGGAGGTCGTCCCACACTGGTCTTCATATCAACGGTTACCACTCGAAAAACTTTCTTCTCCATCGGTTATCGGTTTAACGAACAAAGTGGCTTGCCAATTGTCACTTCAGCTTGCTAACCGTGCGTTTTTTAGGACACCACAACACAATTTACTGTATTCAACCTATCCTAAAGACTATTTACTTGTCCACTATTTTATTATAATACCCACCCAATATTTGCGAAGGTGACCCAATGAGCAGGACATCTCTTTCGCAGTCGGGGCGCAGACGCCCGGCGGCCAGTGCGACTACAGCTTGACTCAGATTCAGCTCTGAGACCTCCCCGTGGGCCTGAGACTGCTGCGTGCGTCCACTGCCCATATTACCATGTGGGTGGTGAATAATTATCTATTTACGAATTGGTTGGGTTAATGGCTTTAAAAGACTCGGGAAGAGGAGTAAATTTGTATAATAGTACGCCTCGTATTATTATCGTGGTAATATTATATGTCGATATATTTTTTAACACATTTTGACCAGCTTCCTGCAGTACCTGCGCCAAATTTTGTCATTATCGTGGGATTCCTACCTATACAGTGGTATAAATTATTTTTGTTACTTTTTGTTCAGTTAATCTTATGCTAATAATCAATTTTTAAATATCAAATCTAAATAACGAATTTTAAAAGGTCAATCTAAACAACGTACTAATAGAAAAATAAACGGCGCTGGAGCCCTTCAAGCCTAGAGTTTTCCGTCCCTTCAAGTAACTTACCCGTTCCAAAATTTAGACCACCCGTTGCTCTGTCGCGACTCAAAAAAGAAGGATTTTATTAATTTACTATATCTAGGTATTATTTTAGGGTTGTTTCCTCATTGAATATGTTTAAAAATAGCTCCTCGAAACAGATATCCTACTATATCCACCGCCCAGGATTCCAAAATAAAGACCTCCAACACATTTCTATCTACACTAATACCATAAAGTGGTAAAATGTCAGGTCAGACAGTCATATGACGTTATCGCCGAAACTACTTATCCGATTTCAAAAATTAGATCTTTAAAATATTACTACCCGCCAAACCACAATTTGTCCTACCTAACCGGTCGCTAACAAAGGTAGAGCTAAAAAAACCAGCCAAGAGCGAGTCGGACTCGCTAACCTATCATCATTTATGTAATTTACAAACACAAACAATAACAAAAAGTGTGCAGCTAAGCGGTCACCCATACAATTACTGACCAAGCCCGACGTTGCTTAACTTCGAATATCGTTTGCATCAAACAAATGTGTTACTGTTACGCTTAATAATAGCTAGATGGCGCTGTAACGGTGATTTAAGATGGTAAATGGCTCAGGCCTGTCTCACACTTGGCCAGTTTTTTTTTTATTTGTTGTCATATTTTAGAGCTAACACGCACTATGATCTATAAATTACAGCTTTCTAGTACTAATGGTCTCTCAGCTAAGCCGCGGACAGATGAACATGGTGAAGCTATAAGGGTTCCTTGATGACTACCGAACCTGAAAACACCCATACAACGTTCCATTATAGTAAGAATGGGTTTTGAGACATATACAAGAATGAGCCCTGTGCATGCATCAAGTCCCTCTACCCCTACTGTCAAACATGAAACTTTCTAATAAGTTTTAACAGAACTACCCTTACTTTATCGTATCCAGCTGACGCTGTGAGACATGCGTGTGTACCATCGTATTTAGCTATAACGACGACACCCGGTGTCACTTTGTGATTCAACTCCAACTTAAACACAGGTTGTACTGTAGATACCTGCATGTTTGGAATCAAAACTTTAAGTTAATTGTAGGATGTAAACAAACATGTACAGGTTTTGTGGAAGGAAATGTTGTGGGATTCTTTTGCCATGGCAACAAATATAAGGGTCATCTTTGGTAACGATAACCCCGATCGGGAACGCTTTAAAGAAATTCGTCATGTCCGTCTGTTCCTGTCTGTCACCGCCCATAACAAAGTGTAAATAAATGTATATAATTGGATAAAGAAAGAACACTTTTAACTTTAATACAAACGACCTTCAGCAAGAGGGTAACCAATTATGGGTATTAGTTTAATTCCATGTCTTATTCGCATGTGTTTACTTTTAGCTTAAAGTGGAAATAAGTCCATTATCAAATAAAACTACCAGGCCATTGGTAAAAAGACACGTATTACTTTAGATTTCTATACAATGAAAATTATTGTAGATACTACTAAGTGACGCATTTTTGAACAATTATTATTAATAATTAGTGCCACTATAAGCGGCATAAGTTTCTGTCTAGAGTGCTTGGCCCACGATAGAGCATTAGAGCTAGAGCTCGTTAAAGATAGTCTACTATTTACTCTAGGTTCACCCTCGTAAAGTTTTTTGCACTATGTAGATAAAATCTACCGCCGAAAAATCTCAAGCCTACGTACACAGAAACTATTCGTAGAGCAGATATTCTAGGGAATAACTAACTAGTTTCTAGAGGATTTTTAATTTTATTATTTTAATTTTTAATTTTATTGTACAACTTGTGGATTATGTGCTTTTCAGGTTTGATACTATGACCTACTTATATATTTTTCCGGCAAAGTTATTTTATTATAATTATTACTATAACTTAGTGGAAAAAATCTATGAAACTTCGATTTCTCACACATACTCAGGGTATACAGCAATCCCACTATAAATTTATAACATTAGCAAATAGAAACGAATCAAGTACATATCTAACGTTTGCAAGTAGCTTTTTGATATACCAATCCATATTCATACAAATATTACAAATGCGAAAGTTACTCTATCTATCTAAGCTATTATCTCTTCACGCATTAACTGCTGTACTGATTAAGATTAAATTTGACATGGAGATAGTTTAAGTCCCGGTAAAGGACATAGGCTACTTGAAAACATCAAGTGTGAGTCGTTATTTTTTAATTGTTATAAATCGAAATCCATACTAATATTATAAATACGAAAGTAACTCTGTTTGTCAGTCGGTTACCTCTTTAAGCGTAAACTGCTGTACTGATTAAGGTGAAATTTGCCATGGAGGTAGTTTGAGTCCCGAGAAAGGACATAGGCTTACTACAGGAAAACGTTAGGTGTAAGTTCATTTTTTTCTTAAATATTATAAACATACTCGTTTCGACATGAAAGTAGCATTAAATAAACAAACCATAAAATAAAATACCAACGCGCTTCGTTGCTGTAACTAGACTAATTATGATACGTAGATTATTCTAGAGAGATCTAAAGTAGCGTGTACTCTCGCTCTTGCGCCTACATCCACAATACTTAGCGCCATCTCTGTAATAGAATAAAAAGAGCTAAGTGTTGCACTACCTAGTCGAATCTCGTCACCGTGTACCTACATGTAATATTTTGCTCTATGATAGTAGCTTTACGAGATTAGCCCTATTGTGGACGACATAGGTGTCGCGACACAATCGTTTTCGACAGGGCCGGATTTAGAGGTGTGGAGGCCTCGGTACAACAAAAGGGTGGAGGATCCCTGGCCCCAAATAAAATAAACAATTTTTTTCAGTCGAGTTTTTCAATAAATAATTTATTGTGAAATCAAATGGATTCTTTTTGTATATAATAAACATATATAAATATAATCGGAAACAAGAATTATCTGAAATTAAATTTTAGCGTTAGCGAACGGAACCTTCCGAGCTTTTGTCGCTGAAAAATCATTGATGATTTCGCTGAAATCCAGTTCCTGGGGTAGAATTTTTTTTCCGAAGTCTCTATTGTGGGGGCCCCCTGTTTGTGGAGGCCCCGGAGCTTTCGCCCCGGTTGCCCTTCCCTTAATCCGACCCTGGTTTTCGAATCACGAAGTTATTTCCGAACGAGTTAGTGTTGGAACACTAACACCGTGGTTGAAAACCGAACTGCTTCTTCTACTGGCAACACTGCTGATGCTGACAGCTGACTGACATATGAAAAAGGTATTGTCTTTAGGGCGTTCCATTTGGCGGTTTTTTAACACTAAGGGTGCGTTCCAAATCGCAACGAGGAAGTTAGCTTAGAGAATTTTATTTTTGCATTATGAACTATATATCTTTGTTATTATCTACAAAAAAATCAAAATAAAATATTTAAACATATACATACATGGAACTGTCAAAAAATGACGCGAAACACGTTTCGTTTGGACAATAATAGCGCCGCTGAAATTATTAGATGCGCTCAGACGGAACGGGTAGTTGTTGCTAAAATGAGGTTTTACTATTAAATTTTAACGCGGCTCAAAAGGAACGCACTACTTGTTTCTATTTTCTGTCATTTGCGAATCGGGAATTCATAATTGTGTTTAATTTATTAGAAAAAAAGTGCGTTATTTTACCAGTTTGTGGATTAAGCTATGCTCATTGAATAATATTCATCGGCCAAATGGGTAGTGAATTGAATCTTAATAAGACTGAAACCAGGTAGGTTTTTAATTTTAATACATCAAAAAGATATTGCGCAACTTATATTATGAAAACAGTCATAAAAGTACAAGAATAGATAAAAGAACCCTCCGCTGTTGCATCGATGATGAATCGTTTTTTGTCCAAGCTAAATTTCACTAGTGAATTCCCGGAAAACCGAAAATGCTAGGATGCAGTTGCCTTTTTTAAAAACTTCGTACATTACTGAACCTGGACGCGTTGGCTGGTCGTCCTCTGCCTGTTAGCCTGTCAAATGCGGACATATAATAACATGCCAGGATGAACCAAAAAAAATTTCATCCCTTTTTCGGCAGAAATGACTAAAGTCCTTTTTTTTCAACATAAGGGTGTCCATTACCACAATTTATGGTAATTTTTTTTCTACCATAGTCAGTTTTTGTCTTTGTTACAAAAATAACCAAGGCATGTACAACCTTCTGGCATATCTGGCATAACCTTATGGTTCTACAAATCCAGAATACAATCCATAGTAATTTACAATGCAATAGTTTGGAAACCCCAAACTCAACTGTGCACTGTCAAAAGCAAACTATAGAGCCTAAACTATATAATCCCAAACCCCTCCACCTTGTCATTCAACAAGTAGCTGCTACTGCAGCCATACAACTTGTCAAAGTAGGGCTATGGAAAAGGGACAAGAGAATCACACATGCATGCCTTAAAGAGGCAGTAGGCAACAAGCTTCCAATTATAGAGGTCACATGTGACATCATCCCAAAACCTTTGCTTTAGACAAAAGATACCTTATTAGCTTCATGAGGAAGAAAAGACTCAAAAACAAAGTCTGGGACAGGAGCAGGAGTATTCTCCCTTGACTTGAACATCAACATATCAACAGGCCTGGATGCACTCAACACAATCTTCCAGGCAGAATGTGTTGGGATCACCTGCACCAGTGGTCTTGTTTAGAGACATAGGTGATCAATTGATACAAGCTCTAAACAACTGCATCAACAGTGGACTAACTAAGGGGACCAATTGCCCTATTGAGGTGGAGGCCAAAGAGACACCATATCACACAATCCAACACTGCTACCAACTGGCAAAACTCCTTAAGAATCCACAAACCTTGAGGGAGGTCTTGAATAATATCAGATGCCTCCTGGATTTCTGGACTGAGCTGAAATGGTATGAGTAACCAATGACTTGTGAATTGGTTACCTACGCACAATGGCCCTATTATAAGGTTAAGTACCGAAAACATAAGTCCAACTAGCATGGATTAGTAAAATAGAAATACTTGTTGCAAGTATTAGAGCTGAATAGGTTTTCATCCATATCATTTTCACATTCACATATTGTTATAGTATAGTATGACATACATTATTCATGTTATAGTACATGCTATAGTTTACATTGGTAATAGTTGAATTTAGCTAATCAAATATTAAAACAGATATTTCTTTAATGTTCTTTATTAAATTAATATGTTCTTGATAATTCTGTAATATATTTTTTCCACATTGAAATTGTTTATACAAATCATATTTACTTATATCTAATAAGTAGTGTTTTTTCTAATTTAAGTGTTGACTAGTTTCTGCACTTTATAAATTTAGTTTTATATGAAACAATATAGATGTAACAAATAATCCAATGCATTATTCATTCATCTAACTACACATGTTTGTTGTAGATCTCTGTACTGAGCTCCATACACCATTAAATCATTGTTATGCCAAGACTTCATTTCTCATGTTATAACATCTGGAATCTCTATATTGTGCCAATCATATACTTTGTCATTGTTGGATGCTTAAGGTAGGTCATAAAAACATTTTTATGTGTTTATTTTATTTTTGGAATCTGTTCAGCAATTCATGTTTGCAACTTAATTGTTTGTGTTTAATGCTTTAAGAATAGAAAAAAAAAAAACTTTTTTGTCCATGCCATCCTTTTGTTAGGAATGAATTGTATTGAAGTGCCTATTAAGTTAAAATTATTGTGTAACAAGGTCTACAACCCTCTAATGTATTTATATGTAAGGTAGTAAAAAGTAACACCACAAATCTCACTCTTCAGTCCATTTTTTGTTACAACAATATTTTGAAGAATCAAATATATATTAGGTGCCAACTCTTCACTTTGCACTTTGTTAGCTATGAAGAATGAAGGGTAAAGATTTGCAGAGTTTTTTTTTATATGAAACATTTTTTTCATACCAAGGTGGCAAGGTTTGTTTCATTAATTTGAATTCACACTGTTTCCTTATAATAGCTTTTTTGCAAAAAAAATATAATTATGCAAAAGAATAAAGAACATTCTGTCCCTGGCTCCATTTTCATTCCCCAATGTTTTCTTAAATAAAAGTAATTAAACACAACCTTTCCATTTTAAATTTATTTTATTTATATTCTTACAGATAAAATTGTTTGTACGGATTGAGGGCCAATGGGGTTTGACACGCAAGTTTATTATAGTTTGCAAATATTTTTGCATGAAATTTTATGAAATTAATTGTAGTGACAGAAACATTATATAGTTTATTTAATAATACATACTAAGGTACATAAAGAAAAAAACAGTTGAACCCCTTGAGAAAGCATAGTTTGTAAAATAAGTAGAGTTTATTATTGTTTAAAACATGCTATTTTAAAATCATATGGTGATTAACTAGTTTATTTTGGTCCATAAAAGACATATTATCATAAGGGTCAAATGGAGTTGCACAAAAAAGAGATTTTGATAACAGTCTAATGCAGACAGACTCCTATGATAATATCTGTTTTGTGCAACTCCATTTAACTTGACTTGACATATGGCTTCTTATAGCTATACAGCTACTATAGCTCTTACTTTCCATAATTTCAGATATGACTGGAAACATACCATCAAACCTTTCTAATCATGTTTCTTATCAACCATTACTATACAATAATAACTACATCAATGTTTCTGTTACGTCTTTATTTATATATATATATATATTATGTGTGGAGTTTGAAAGTTACATTTGAATAACTTTGATAATCTGTGTTTTATAACTAAACATATTGAGTATAATATGATGATAAGTAGGAATATATATATAAAGTTAAATATAATAAATATTGTATTTAACTTTTTTTTAATAAAAATTGTAATTTTAATTTCAGTCCAGTAAAAAGATCATGGATTGGAAACATAATGTCTGTTATGTGGGAGTAAGAACTATTCGTATTGTTCCCCCTATCACTAATGCTTACTGCATTATATTGATAGGTGAATGCATGTGTAGCATTGCATGAACTTATCTTATTATTTAGGTATAAGTATTTGATAAATACATTTATTTACATATTTTTATTTTGATAATTGAATTAATTTAAAATATTTGCTTGCATATAAGATCTTAGCAAGGTTTCCCATGTCCAATCTTGAGTTACTTCTTAATAGTTCATTAAGGATTGGCAAAGGTACATTGTTCTGTCCTTAGTTTTTAATTTTACCACCTTTTACTCAAAGTTGATAGTGTTTGACCTATGGGACATTATATTAAGCTACCTTATTCTAGATACACTATTAGAAACAGTGTTGCAGTCAGTCCCTCCTTGAACAGCAGCCGTGACAAATTTGTCTTATTCACCAATTTATCTTATTCGATTCTCGTTGCATCATTCAAAAGTATATGGCATGAAAGTTAGCACCTTTACTTTATGGAATCTTTATAACACACCTGATAGAGTTTATTGAAAGCCTGTCCGCCTTGCTGGCAATGGGAAGTTTTTTGACAACCCTTTGGTCATATCGGGACAGCTCCAACAAGATCAGGATTGAAAAAAAAATCATGACTTAGAATTGTATTATCAGGCTAAATAGTACAAAATTAGCGTCTTTCATCTTGGAAGGAATAACACAAAAGTTGCTTATAACCTAGAGGTGTGGACATCACTTCAGTCACGAAGCAAAAGCACCTGGGAGTAATTATTTCATCAGATTTATAAAGAGATCATATAAAAGAACATATTTCAGCAATAGCCAAGAAAGCCAACTTCTTCATATACATCATATGCAAATCATTTCAATCTGTGACTGTGAATGATTTCCTAAAAATATACAAAACATACATAAGACCTTTACTTGCATATATATTCCGAGTCTGGAGCCCATACTTTGAAAAGTGATTGACTTTCTTGAAAGCGTTCAACGAAAAGCCACCAAAATACTGTTTGCTCTTCTCCGTAAATCATACAAAGACAGGCTAAAAACTTTACGCCTCACTACACTTGAAAAAAGATGAGTGCGTAGTAACTTAAGTAAGACCTTAAATTCTTGAAAGTATCTTCCTGATATAAAAAAAAAACAGAACCTGAGAGGAAGCAAGCGTCATAATATGCTGCTAGTGCGTGCATCATCAACCACCAAAACTGCACACCACATCCTAAGCAATAGATTCATGCAAAATTGGAACAGATTACCAGATGCGGTTGCCTCAAAGACAATTAATGCTTTTAAAACTATCTGGATCGACGAATAAGGAAAGAGAAAATTATCCTAACAGAATAAACAATAAAATTTTAACACACCAGCTTCTGCTGCTCGCCTAAATATAATTATTTCATAATAAATAATATTTTCAGGTTTATAACAAAATCATCACAACTTACATAGTATATACTTACATATATATGACGATATTTGACGTTTCACGTGGCGCCCCCTATGCTACATAAAAACAAAAAATAATAATTGACAAGTGTTTGACTTGTTAGCTGATTATCAAAGTATTGTATTATAACTTTAAATAGAACTTCTTGCCAGCTCTTTTAGGCAGAAATTAACGTTGTTTACATTGTATTGACGATTTAAATGTGTTCTCAGAAACATATTTGGAATAAATATTGTTTGATTTGATTTATATAGCAACTTATAATACTGTTCTAAATTATGAATATCTATAAACTAGAAAAATATCTAGTTATTACTATTTGAAGAGAAAATGACGCACAGATAATATTCTTTACTAGTGCATTCATTACAGGCAATTTTTTTACACTTACCTTATCAGCGGCAGTTCTAGGTAAATCGTTATTTTTTTTATTAACTATTTTTGTTATAATATTGAAAACATTTGAAATTTTATAAATACAACATATTACTAAACGACAAGAAGTGTAACGGACCTAAACAAAGAAATAAAAAAGTTAGTGAAGAGCAAATTGGCCTGTGGGACAAAGATGGGGCGGCGGCGCTTTTAGTGTTAATAGAAGTACTCAATTAAAACTTTTATATTTCACTAGCCGTTTTTCTTATTTATTGCCATCAACTACTGTTGTGTGGGAAACTGAGAGATGAGACCGATCTGAAGTACCTATAAATTTATTCCTCCTTCTTGATATTATTAAAAATTATAATAAATTAAAATCACCATGCCCATTGCAGGGGCTGGCCCCTCTTGAAGAAGAAGGCTTCGGGGGCAATGTATGCATGTGCTCCTAGTGGGAGGAGTCTTGCTCTTGAGCTATGTTTGCATGTGCACGTTGTTATTAGTTTGAGACAAGTATTCTACAAATATTAATTATGCATGCAATTATCACACATTAACTTTCAATCATGAATGATGGATGAGAGCTGTTCTATTAACATATCTACATCGTTTTCTTGTTGTTACATACATATTATTGGATACTGTTATTTTGATCAATGCAATTTATATTCAATTTTTCTTTTTTTAGTTGGACTGGTGGATGGTTCAGTTGGACTTTTCAGTCGGATGCAATGCTACGGAATGTTGAAAAGAAAATATTGTCATGTAAGAATGAAATATTAATATATTTTTGAAATAAAATAACTAGAAATATAAAATAGCTTATTACTTGTGCTGTAAAGGCCTTAATTTAACGCCTTTGTTATTTTCGGCGCGCCATTTAGTATATAGACGTCTATTTATAGTATCTTTATATAGACGTGAGAATATAACCCTTAGTTAGCATGTGGTATTACTTTTAGCTTGATACCAGTGGCGTACTAGGCCTTTGGGTTAGGGTAGGGCAAAATCTCAACTCTTAGAACTTAAAAAAGAAAACATTAAACACTTGGTTACCATCTAACATCTTAGAATGTGTTGTGGGAAGAATGCTTGCTTTGTTTCTCTTTAAATCCATGGCACTTCGATTTCAAAAAAGGGTTGCGACTGTCATCTTTCGTAAGTGCATTCCCTTTGTCACCATGACAGAAACGTTCTGTCACTCGTATGCACTGGGCCTTATCTTTTTCAAGTATACTCCAGATGGATATCGAGCATAAAGCTGCAAATTACCTATTTGAATAATATTACCTTAAGAACCTTACCGCTGCGAATTATCGGCCACTTTTAGAAGTAGCTAGTATCTACAACTCATTGTTATATTCTAGAATGTTTATATCCTATCCTACTAATATAATAAATGCGAAACTTTGTGAGTTAGTATGTAATACTACTTTACGCCACAATAACTTAACTTTGCCTGGGAATTAAGATAGCTTATACTCTAAATTAACACAGGCTATTTTACGACATACAAAAGTTTCCTCACGAATAACTATAAGCGAATCCTATTTGTATCGCTATAGCAGACTTTGTTACTATACTTAGTATATTTAAAAGTTGCCGAACAAAGCCCACGACAATAACTGCATTTAGCGTGGGCGGAGCCGCGGTAGAAGCTGTATAAACAGCATTCTTAATACTATTTAGCCAACGTTAAGGAAAAGAGCCAATATCATGATGTTAATGCTGACAGAAACCGAGCCTTCGTAATGCAGAAACGAGCAGTGCGAGCAATGGCCGGGGTGCCGGACAACGTCTCAGCCAGACAGTATTTTTCTAAATACAAAATTTTGACTCTCGCTTGCATACACATTTACCAGGTAGCTGTTTTCACGTACGAAAACCTAGAAACGTTTGCCAAACTGGGTACATGTCATACGTATACTACACGGCACCGGGAAAAGTTAAGCATGGTGTCTCATCGGCTATCTAGGTCGGAGAATTCTCTTTATGTGATCGGTGCTGCAGTCTACAACCGTCTGCCGCAAAGGATAAGAGATGCTTCTTCCGCTAATATATTTAAAGAAAGACTAAGTATCTGGCTTTTGCAGATGCAGTTCTATGATTTCAAAGAATTCATGGAGCTGCCACTGTGAATGCAAATCAATTCTGAATGTCTAATTATTATTTATTTATTTTTTTAATTTATATTTATTTTATTATTGTTATTTTCGTTTAAATGTTTATTATAATTCCTTTAGCATAACTTTTTATAATTGAATATTTTGACATACCATAATTTATGTTAAACTATGATGTAATGACTTGTAACATTGTTATGAATAAAATCTGTATCTTTATACAACGTATTACTTATATAAGTAAACATTTCCATCTTGTTTCTTTAAATGCTCAATTTTTTTTACTTTGAGGTCTTTCTCTAATAAGTCAAAATTATACATGTCTGAGATGTAACATTGAGAAAGAAATCAAAATTGAATTTTCAGCGCCTTTCAAATTTAGGTAACCCTTTAAATTTTAATCCCTCTAAAATTTAAGCTGCCTCTGGATATTGCTTCTAGAATTTTAAAAATTTGGCATAGATTTTTCTTTTGCTATATTCAGTGCATAGCAAAATAGACACCCATTGTTTCTGTTTATTATCTACACTGTTATCGCGAATATAATATAACTATGAATCATCAATGATGTAATGTCGTTCTCATCGACGCGAACGTAGCTAATGTCTCGTTGTTAGTGAGTACTATTAACATCAAGGTCGACCTACAAATCTTAACATCATTGTGGTAGTTAAGGCCATTCGTTGATAGGTATTAAACAATGTGAGGCAATAATAAAATTACTTTAGACGCAAGTTTCGAAATTTATTGCGCTAGTTGAAGAAGTGTTGCTGATATTGAATATTTGATTCAAATAATTTATTGAAAAAGGTTTAAGCCAATTACGGTTACAAATATCAAAATTTCCCGTTGTTGATTTTTTTAATATTGTTGTTATTTACAAAATTAAGCGGTTTTTAAGATTATATCACTTACTGATTTAGCAATTATTTAAAAATATTAAAGACTTATAGGGAGTTTTCGCATAAAAAAAATATTGACCTGAAATTCTCAACTCATGTAGGTATCAGAGCTACCATAGTCGAGGAGGTGTAAAAATTATGATGTTTTATAGTTTCAGATACGTAGCTTTATCTTTTTTTTTATATTATTAAGCGAAAAAGTAAACCTACACATTTTTCAAGGTGTCACTTTAATAAATTCATTCATAGATCATTTAACAAAAACGTTTTAAATGACACATTTATGACACATTTTTTTTATTTGTATGTATTGCAGTAAGGACAAAGGTTAAGCACACATAGGTTAAAAAATAACCGGCTTCAAAAAGATGCACTAAAAAGGTAAAAATAATTAAAATCTGATCTGAATTGCCGTTTGAAGTTGGTGTCATGCAAGTGAAGTGTGTTATAAACTGTTAGGTGTATAGACACCAACTTTGATTGAACTGTGATTCAGATCAGGATTTTTGGCACTAAGTAATTATTTTTACCTTTCTAGTGCATCTTTTTGAAGCCGGTTATTTTTTTTTTGTTTAAAAGTTTTTTAATATATAAATATTAATCAAAAAAATAATTATCACAGCATATTTTAATACTAGATTAGATTTTTATGCGCCTCTGTTGTGGGATTGTAAAGCCTATGCATCTTGCCTTGCAAATACTAAAGATATTATGACGCATGATAAAATGGTACGTACAGTGCTGCCGCTGCTGGCAGAAAATAGTGTCCTTTATACTAAAATCCTACGGTATAAACGCGTTGCTAAAAGCCGCATAAAAATATATAGATACCTACGCAGTTGTTTACAAACGAACTAAGAGATATTGCGATTTATAGACAAAGATTATCTAATCATATTCAATTGAATGTGTTGTTTGCGTACCTAGCAGGTACTTACTAAAAGTCTACAATAAAAATATCTACGTCATTTAGTAGATATAGGTAGGTACTATAATCGAAAATAAATACCCGGAAATAGATACTACTTGTCCCCTGATTACACTTATTAAATGCATAAAATTAAACGTTACGTTCGTTACTGATCTGTAGGTATGATCGATTGAATGTAGATTACTTAATTATAAGTATTGGTGCATTTTTAATTAACTTTTAAATTAAAACATTGTATATTATATTATTACCTAGTGTAAGGTTATATTGTATTTTAATATTAAGTTGAAAAAAATATAAAAGAGTTTCTTGCTGGTTCTTTTCGGTAGTAAATCATTCCGAACCGGTGATAAGTTTAAGTAAGTTTTTAAATTAAGTAAATTAATAATTAAACTGACGATTCAAAATGCTGTTCCGAAAGTCTACTTAATTAAATAAATTAAATGTTTGAATTTCAGTTGAAATATTTAGTATATATTTCAACGATTCGATAGTGCTTGACTCAAATTAATGCGAAATAATCAAACTTGATTATAAAATATGATAAATAATCGTAAGATGTCAGACACGGTACTTTGAGTTTTTGAGGTTTGAGCAATACCTCAAGTTTAGGTTATACAGTAGGTATCATAAACTTACTGAATTATGAATATTACAGTGTACTGATAAAATTAATTTCGTTTTAGACGAGACAAAAGAGAGCATAATCTTGCTAATAGGTACACCTTTTAGACGAGTAATGGAATATTACTAAACTAGCGAAAACGTTAATTAATTTATATGCGTGCATGGCTGACGACTGGATACAAAATGTAATTTAAAAAGTTTTTGTTTCATGTTCGTACACAAATTGTTATCCTTTTGGCAAGCCA
Source organism: Apoda limacodes (assembly GCA_946406115.1). Classification (NCBI taxonomy): domain Eukaryota; kingdom Metazoa; phylum Arthropoda; class Insecta; order Lepidoptera; family Limacodidae; genus Apoda; species Apoda limacodes. The sequence continues at coordinate 19,640,954 of OX291541.1, read as the reverse complement.
TGCAACTTTAACTATCATAGGATGAGTAAACGAACGTAGGTAGGCAAGGTTCTGATCATGGGTACATCAGTTATTACCGTTGGTCTGGCTAGATAAAAATACATACGAATACCTTTTTCCATGCAATAGTCAAAATTGCGAAATATTTACTTAACCTACAGATTAGGCAGCCTAAAGACATTAAAATCTATTGTATATTCTTTAATGTCAATAACTTTTTTAGGTATAAACCAAAACTAATGTGTTTCAGCAAAGCTACAATTTAACTATTTTTTATTTCCATAAGTTTTAAGACCCTCAGAGCCATTTGTACCTGGATACACAGCGTCAAAACATTGTGTATGCTAATGGATACACGCAACTGTACGTTTAAAATTACATTTGAGTATCATTAATTGTACCTCTGGCCTGTAGGTTTTTCTTATATACATGGGTTGGAAATTCGACAAAAAACAAGAATTTATGATCAGACGTTTGAGAAGACGCCAAATGACAAATGACTATGGCGCTACAGGGTGTGTGCTATGGCACGCACTTGCAACTTAGTAAATGTTCTCAGAATTATTTTTCTATACTCTTAGACATATGTAAATTGTAGAAGCACATTATTTCTTAACATTTTCAAAAAATTGGTCTACATCTACCTATTGTTAACTTTCAGGTTTGAAGACGGCATACAAGCGCTTTTACGTAGACATTGGGTCAGTGGTGGGACAGAGCGACAAGATATGGACGATATCTCTAAACGACGAGTCTCCCAAAATTCCACTGGTGCTGCTGCATGGTATGGGCTCTGGGGTTGCACTATGGTGTCCTAATCTTGACGACCTCGCGGCTTCGCGACCTGTCTATGCTATCGACTTATTAGGTAAGAATCTTCCCTTGTGGGTAGTGTATAAATGGAGCTTTATTTTAAGCTTTATAGAATATGTATGTTTGATTTAACACAATGGTACTTATTATAGAATAATTTACCTATTTATATTGACTGGTTATCTAGTGCATTAACTTTTAAGTTGTAGCATTATGTCAAAAGATGTGACCACAAAAAGGTAAAATCGTTAATTACATACAAAAAAAATAGCTTCAAGACGTTATTATGGCATAAATTCCTTAAGAAGTATATAACAAATAATCTAATAGTAATGTAGGTATATGACATTTCATAATGATTTTTAGTACATTTACCTGCACAATTTTAATACATTAAGCTTTGAGACAAGATGAAAATCCCAACTACATCTTTGCTCTGGAAATACGCTCGTTACGAACACCGACGTTATATACTAATTAGGTATAGGAATAAGCTCCCGACCGAGTTTATCTCTCTGGACTACAGTTTGTGGTTTTTGGCAAAGTAATGGGCCTTTTGTTGCAAGCATCCCTAGGCGACGGTGCCCGTTTTATAATTAGGCAGACCGCCTAAATATTTGCCACATGCCGCAAATTAAGAGGAAATATCAGACCGAAGCTGAATATCAGAAGAAGACACAGGTATTTGGAAATAAAATTGCTGTTGCGCGAAGACCGGGCCAAAATACCGATGTGCGATAGAGACAACTGCGCCGCGGGGTAATCATACCTAATCAACAATCATCAAAATCGGTGTTTTGTATTCCCCACTTTTCTCCTCCAAATCTCAACCGAATTGTATGTTTTGTTGTCTAAAAATTAGTATACATATTCGTACAGAGGACGTCTAAAAGTGTCATTTATTTATATGCTTTGTTATTTATATGAATGGCATTTTAAAATCAGCAAAACAAAGACAAATAAAAAAAACAACTATCATATATAAAAAAAAATCAATATATGTCTAATGCCAAAATCTAGGGTGGAAACGGGGAAATACGTTTTTATGTGGCAAAACTATCTGATATTTCCTCCTAAGTAGATTTTGCCGTATATTCCATCTATATAATGCAGTGGTAATTTTGTGTGTTAGGTTTTGGTCGTAGTTCTCGACCAAAATTCTCAACGGACGCGCAGAAAGTGGAAGAGCAGTGGGTGGAGTCTGTCGAGGAATGGAGGCGAGAGGTGAACCTAAAACAGTTTGTGTTGTTGGGACACAGCCTGGGCGGCTACATCGCCGCTGCATACGCGCTTAAGTACCCGGAGAGGTAAGTGATTACCTTACCTTACTATTGGAAAAACTTGGAAAAGATTACGTCAGACGGGTTCGTAATGTAGCTCATTGCTGATGGTGAGGTTCAGGATAGAAACCTAGGTTTGTGCTTAACAGATTTATTATTTTTATTAGTGTAAGTCCATCTTAACCAAGAGTTATTCTTTCCATTAAAATTCTTGATAATCAGCTTCACCCAGGAACAGTGTGACAGTTATTTCGTACATTGTGCTTGGATTTCATGAAAATAAAAAGATATTTTCCAAGCAAGTCTTGTATTTAACATTCACAGTTATGTATTTTCAATCAATTTAAGTTATTAAAGTAATAGTAGAAGTAATATTAAAAACAAATAATATGGGTAATTTAAAAATAATAAAAAAAATTAAAAATATTATTTTAAAATTAGTAATGGAACACGTAAATTTAAAACTTATAAATAATATGGGTTATTAATATATTCTAAAATAGGATAAAATAAGAAAATACTTAGGATAATATTGGAAAGTTAAACTTGGTATAATTATTTTTCCCAAAATGAAACCATTCAAAACAAAAAAAATAAGTTTATAGGTCACTGCCTTAAATTTCTAATTACTCCAAATGAATCAAATAGCCTACATTTTTGTCCAGAGTTCGACATCTCATCCTGGCCGATCCATGGGGTTTCCCAGAAAAGCCAGCCAATGTGTACGAGAAGTATCAGCTGCCGTTATGGGTGCGGGCCGTAGCGACCGCGGTCCAGCCTCTGAATCCGTTGTGGGCTGTAAGGGCTGCGGGGCCAGCCGGCCGATGGCTCGTCAGCAAGACGCGGCCCGACCTGGCTAGAAAGTATGTCAACTATGTACCTGACGCCGAGACAACTATACCTGATTATATACATCAGTGCAACTCGCAGACCCCAAGGTAAGTTTTTACAATTAGATTATTATTAGCTCCTTGTCAATTTGCCGTTATATTGTCACAACTAGTTAAACATCATTTATTTTGTTGAAACAAACAGTTTTGGTATGTGGTTTTACTTTTGGTGATGTTTAATTATTTTAATATTAATTTGATTTAGTTTATAATTACTCACTTCCTTTAAAAACCTCTTATTGTAGTCCCTAGAGAAAACCTCGGCAGGAAGTAAGTACCTCTGAAACGTCACAGTGCACGCACTTCCAGTCCATTTGGATTCTGAGGTATAAGGATAAATTCACTGACTATGGTTTCGAATTCCTCGGAACACAGCTCATTAGGTATACATACGGTAGAGTACACACTGGGAGACAAACTCTCCTGAGACTTGAGGTTTGATACCCCTTGTGAGTTTGGGATCGTTGACGAATCTCTCAGCTTGTCGTTGGACTAAGTCAAAAGGGCAAAAGAGTATTGAGATGCACCCGACCAGGGATACTGCCATCTCTGCACGGGCCTCCATGTGAGGCCGGACTTACGACTTACAAACCAGCAACCTTTGCTCCACGGACCCAGCCGTTGGCGCAGGTATCTAGTCTGGTTTGTATAGATGAATTGGGGGGTCATGATGCGATGATGGGTTCTCTAGTTTTTTATTGTGTTCTGGTATGGTCTATGAGGGTTTTCAAGCTGTAAATTAAAAATATTTGATATTACAAATATCCTTTAATATTAAACTTGTAGCTAGTAGAAACTATATCAATTTGTAATATTAACAAGTATACCTATTTTTCCTAAATTTTCAGCGGTGAAAGCGCGTTCCACACACTGATGAGCGGTTTTGGCTGGGCTAAGAACCCAATGGTGAAGCGCGTTCATCAGCTGTCGCCGGCTCTACCCATCACGGTGCTGTATGGCTCACGCTCTTGGGTCGACAATTCAACGGCGGAACTGTTAGCTGAACAGCGCCAATCTAAGTCTAAAACATATGCACAGGTTGGTTTTATTAACTTCTTGTGTTAATAGCTTTTGTGTACACTCTTTAATATATCCTACATTGTGGTAATTTATATTATTTTTAATAAGACTGTTCGGTAAAGATAAGCGATCGTGGTATCGATGCGAGTTTGGTGTATATCAGTTTTAGTGAAGTTATTGAACATTAAAACGGTAAGTGTACAAGGGACATTTCGGCTGGTGATCTCGTCGTGTTTTGGAACGTGAAATAGCGTCGCGACGCCTGGGTGACACTACACTTTTTTTCCTGTTTAATTCTCTTATCCCATTGCATTGATATCCTTATAGTAAAATTCCCCTAATTAGCTAGTCCCACAAACTGACAGTCACCCCTTCCCATCGAGACTGGCGGTCACTTAAGGTTGGTCATAAACATACAAAGACACTTATGTGAAACCTACTAGATATATAGCTATATAGTAGTCAAATATTAGCATATAAAGAAATAATTATAGAATATAATTTCATTGTAGCAATTTTACAAATTTCACGGGGATGAAGTATATAGTAGACGTGAGCTCGTGTAAGTCAAAAGGGTCCTTTCTGTAAGAGAATTAATTGACTGAGTATGGTGTAAAACATCTTTTTTTAATACAAATTGTATTACACTTAACATTTATGACTATAGACATTTCGCTTATCAAAATGTGTTATTTTATAAAGCGCTAATTATCGCTGTCGCAAAACGCGTATTCATTAATAAAACGCCAGTGAATTATTAACAAATAAATATACAAAGTTTTTTTTGAATTAAATAAAGGTATAAAAAAATATATGTATATATCAACAAAAAAAAATTTATTTGACAATCTACTGTCATATCATAAATAAATATGCATTTTAACCATATTTTCAGAACTTTTTAAAAGTCGAAACAATAAAAAAAAACGTTGTATTCCAAATATTCGACTTCAATAATTAGCTAAAAATGTTTTTCCTGCTTATTTGATTGAATTTATTTCATTTGTCAGGTAATCAACGGCGCTGGTCACCATGTGTACCTGGATAAGCCAGACCTGTTCAATAAGTTCGTATTGGAAGCTTGCAGCAAAGCCGACGAATACGATCCTCTACCGGACATGGAGCGACACAAAGAGCAAGAAGCGAGCGTACAAACGAACACGCAAACCGCACCAACCTCATAGCGATCGCTTTAAAACAGACCTTTATAATAAGGGATAGAGTATAGTTTACTTTGAAAGCCTTGAATGATCATCCCAAAGCACAATGCATACGTATAGTAAATTCTAATAGTAAGTCAACTCCTTTGTTGGCGTCGTTCGACTGTTAAACTACCGACTTTAGATTTTACTATTCGACTTTAATTACGCGTAAGTTGTTTTGGGAATATTGTTAGAATTCACATTGTTTTGTTGCATTTTTTAATATATTAAAATGTATTGGTAATTTTACTCTAACAAAGCTAATTGGGTTTGCTAATTTAGCCTTTCTAAAGTAGTAGGATAATAGGAAAATGTTCTTGAATTTTCTCTTTGGCGGAAAGAAAAGGGGGGAGAAATTTATTCTTGTCTGGACAGGCGGGCCGATTGTTATGAAAATATAATAGGTAAAAACAATCGGTAAGGACATACGGTTTTTTTTCTCCTTCCTACGTCAATCTACACTCATCAGCTTAAGATTAATCAAAGCCATTCTTCAACTCCTGTGTAAGGTATTATACAATTGAATGTTGCCTTCAATCTCAACATTAAATTGTACGACTGTTAGGTATTGTGTTTAGGGTAGTAACTTTAAGTGAATTTTCCCCTCTTCAATGTGTATGTATCTACAGACATATTGAACAGGTTTATTATTTGATATTCCGAATAACTGATGTTGATTAAAAATCTTAGAACATTCTGATTCTGAGCGATATTCTACTTAACATTACCAGTAAAAATTATAAATGCGTACTTAAATTTTTCATTAACATATCTAACTCGTCGGCTCCGTGCTGCTGAATCGAGGGGCGTGGGTTCGATTCCCGCGCAAGACAAACAATTATTTGTGTTTCTCTTGAGACTGGGTGTTTTCTATGTATATAATATATATATATTCACACAAAAAATGTATATGTATTTGTATCCGTTGTCTGGTATCCATAGCACAAACTTTGCTTAGTTTGGGATCAGACGGCACTTTGTGTGTAACGTAAAAAAAAATTGTGTTACAAGTTACATAATAATCATTAATTTCGCTTATTTCGTAACCTGTCATCCAATGCATTCATATTTTCGTTTTTTTAATGTGGTTTTAATTGGTTTAACTATTGTTGTAAAGATACTGGCCGTAGTGTACTGAGAATTTAATTATAAGTAGTTCATAGTTTTCTGTAAAATGGGTGGATGGATGTGATTTAGTATGAAAAAGGTCAAGTGCGAGTCTGAATCAAGCACAGGTTTCCATCTATTGCCCCTGAATTTTCTTCTTTTATTCGTTTTCCCTTTTTTTTAGGCTTCCCTTTTCTTTTCTTTTTTTTTTCACCTTAGTGGATGAATGAGAAAAGCGGAGGACCGGGTACGGTGTTGCCCATTGTGGAAAGACATATGTCCAGAAATAGACATTAACGCACTGATGTTTGTATCACGAGTGTAGTTTTACGTAAATTACGTCGAACCTGCATTATTATTATTGTTATTTTTCGAAGTTAGAGGTCATGTGGATAATAATTGATAATTTTATTAAGTTAAACTTTATGTATTAACATAAGTTAGATGTGGCTTTAGTTGTTCGTAAAGGCATGTTTTTATTTTTTTCTTTGTACCTATGATATAGCATACTTATAGATTTATTTTGTTAACCAATGTATATAAGTAAATTATAGCCTATAATTGTTATGTAAGCTTATTGACAGATATTTATTACGTTTGTTATAGCTATAATACAGGTTACGGGTTCAACGTGCTATATTAAACAGGGAGATGATATTTATAGTTGTCAACATATTATATAATACATAACGATATACTGTGATATAAATAATTTATTGTTCCATGGCAGTTAAGTTGTGTTCCAAAACCTTAAAATTTTTCAAAAGAATATAAATGATTAACCGCCAACCGGTCTGATACAAATCATAAATGTAAAAAAAGGATAATTTGGAACTTTCTTTACTATGGTAGTTTATTACAATATACGATATGGAAGTGAAAAAAGTGGTTTAGCTTTAGCTACTTATTGTTAAATTCTCTACAGATCTTAAATTTTACTGCTTATTGCCTGTGTGAAAATCGTTATCCATTTTCCAATCCAAAATCGTCGGTAAGTTACCTTTACTAAACAATGATTATTGCTTATTAAAGAGTAAGTATTTTGGAACGCAACCTAAAAATGTACTTGATTGGTTTGGTTTCATTTGCATATATAGGTGACCTTTATGACAGTTTAAAATGAAATTCTAGCACAAAATTAAATTGCTTTGTTATTTAGCCATATGTGTGGGATTTTTGATATGCAAAATAAATAGGTATTACTATTGACCTATGTTTTATTTTTTACACTAGCCTCGTTGTGCTGCAACTGTAGTTTGATTTTGATTTCTATTGGTCGGAAACTTGAGGTTTTTTCAATTCATACAGCTACAGTTCTAAAATTGAATACCCTTTTTCCACTAAAATTTCCGACTAAAATGTATTCGAGTGCAATATAGCTCCAAATTGGTTTTTCTAAATCTGCAACATATATTACTTCTTCAATAACACACTTAAAGAGGTTTAATATTTTCACTTATTTTACCACTTTAGTCCTTGTTCTTTCATTTGACCGCTTTTGTTACTTAAAAGCAAGACATTTACGATTTAAAAGACATACATAAGTCCAGCCAAACGCATTGTTGCGGGCGATCGGCTCAAATCCTGTCTCGCAGGACTAAGAGGTTGGTGAAAAGAGCCTTTCTCCGACACTATTATCACTAGTTACACATTAAAACAAAAAATCATTAAAATGTGTCTCTAGACATGCGAACCTAACTGAAAATGACTCGAATTAAGTTCCATAAAAACGATCGAATTGTTAGGTAAGAGATTAGTACACTGGAAATGAGACTATAGACGAGCTCGAGGCCTTGTCATATTTTTTGAACGCAAATGATAAGCGAAGTTAAGCAACGTTGGGCGTGGTCAGTATCTGGTTGGGTAGCTGCCTAGTGCCTGCGTGTGTTGGAGGATACGTTTTACTGTGCGTCGTTGGTCTTTGCTGTGTTCTCATATGACACAGCAATCGTTAAGCCAATTTAAGAGCTTTATGAGCGGCTTGAAATCTGACCGTGTGCCCACTAGTTGGATAAACGTTCACCATTTCGTACTGGACCAGCGCGGTATACTAACCTGACCCTTCTTCTCCAAGCTTGTTCGCCTGTGCCACTGCATCGAGCATACAACTGCTAAATTTATTAAGTTTCCAATATTAGTCTAAAATCGAGAGGTGCGCGCAGAAATCAATCGGCCGATTAAAAGACGGTTTCGCGCGCGGGCACGCCCGATCAACAATTGAGATAACAGCCTGAAAATCGATAGATTTACAATGTCAATAACTTATAACTTTCTTTCTTTACACCAGCACCTAATAACATCTTATTATAACTAGGACCAAACTATTTGACTTTAACAATGCGATGTCATCGTCCATTATTTTCAGTTTCCATATCAAAATTATGTGATGGCCCCGGTAACAACAAACAACGAAATACGATAACTCTTATCTCATAGTGAATCAAGTTTGCTAGAGCCTTTACTGGAAAGGTTAAAGAAAGATAATGTATTATTAAAAATATTTAATATTCAACATACTCTTAAACATAATCAATAAGTATTAACTTAAACTAACTTAATCCTAAACAATTTACGAAAGCTAATTTTTATGTATCAAAAACTATGATTTCCAAAGTTAATAATTTTCAAAAATTTTTGATGTTATTTTAAAGGAGTAAATTTCGAATTTTAACTTCAAATAACCACTTTTAAAATATCTTTGCCACAAAATCAAATGGTGTAATACAATGTATCTAAAAGTATCTTTTATAGAAGAAAATTTAAAATTTCTATATGATTCGTTTCAGGATTATTTTCAAGAGTTAGCTCCCAGGTTTATATCGGTGGTTCACAATAAATTTATATAGGTATGTTGTTCTAAATACATCAGCAGAGTCGTAGATGTGTGTGGCTGACAATTACAACTTTCCCTTCGTCCTGCAGGTCGCGGAGAGCTTCGTCCAGTTGTTCCCGTGATACGGTCTGTAATACAAATATGATAAGTAGTTGACAATTTAAGTTAAGTACTTTGAAAGTAACATAATGACAATTCAGGGGTTTTGTGATTCGGGTGAGGAATTAGTCTTTTAGGATAAATGAATTTAAATTTGCCATTTAAATTAATGAAAAAATATCGTAGAAGTACTGGAGTAATTTTTTGCAAAATTTAGTTGGGAAAACGCAGTTTTTCCGTTTGCATAAGCGGATTCATACTTTTAGTAGGCTTCCCTCACTCCATGTTTTTTTCGGCGTCAATTACCTACTAGCCGGTGGGACTTAGGCAGTCCAACTTTCCACAACTGCATAGCGCGTTTACACCAAAAACGTAGTATAACCACGTGTATCAGTTTTACCAATTTTGGCTGCTCTTTATTTTTTCGGTCTAGAAGAGGACAAAGCGGGCTTTTAACTAAAAGACGTTCAGACATTTAGATAGTGATAACATACACATATTCATGCCTGAAAATCATTATCAGAAATAGTAGAAAAGGTTTTTTTTTATCATGCTGGGAAAACTTTTATTTAGTTGCTGGATCCCTAATCATGTTTATTTTGAACAAGTTGTTACGCTCAATTTAGTAAGTGTTTACTTACAATTTGTGAGTTTGTGTTGATTTCCTGCATGAGCTTAGCGTGCGTGATGGTATGTGGCTTTGTGTATGGCTGTATGAGTTCCTTGAGCGCGGCCACAAGGTCTGCGCGGCGGCGACGCGCGGCCGCACCCAGCCCCGTCGTTAAGATCCCTACGTCGATACGACCTGACGCTGGGTCCGTCGCCGACTGCTTTAGGGCTTCACGGTGCAATCTGTATGCATTCATGCAGTAGTAGTAATATTCTTCAATGCACAGTAAAAATACAATAATATTTAAAATTTTAATTTCTTATTCATAGAAAAAGCTATTTCTTCTAGACAACCTTTACCAAAACGTCTATAGGAGATAGAAAGTGCATATAAAATATTTATGAGTTAAATTCAAATACAAAGTTACTATTAATGATAGTCATCAATTCATACTAAGTTCACTATGAAGAACATAATTTAAGCATTATGATGTCACATGGTCAGTTGTATTTTAAATTGTTTATTTCATACTAGAACTGCTCTTATTATTGAATTGCCGTACCAGAATAATTTGTATTAAAGTCTGTTGTTTCGTTTTTTGCTTGAACTATACAAAGAAATAAAAATAAAGTTGAGTCAAGGTAACTATAAAAAAAAAAAAAAAGTCAAGTCAAGCTAACTATACATATCACGAACCTAGTGAAAAGTTGACTAATCTGTTTTTTTATTTGTAGTTGGATGCTAAGAACGTTTAACCAAATTACCTTGCGGCTTCGTCGACATCTTTTAGTTCGACAGTGGAGGAGAGACGGACACGCGCGTGCGCCTCGGCCAGTCGGATCAGCGACTCGAGCTGACGCGGGTACGCAGAGATCTGACCACGACCGCTTCCCACGCGCCTGCAACACAAAAAATCGATTATTTCAACCGCTATTTTCAATTGTACAGTAGATGTACAATCATCATCAATTCAGCCTATTTTGGTCAACTGCTGGACATAAGCATGGCAAAGGGGCGTGCCAGTTCCTTTACTTTTAAGACTCGTCTGCCCTGTTGGCCATCCGTTTTAAGACAAATATGACCTAACAATTGCCACTTCACCTTGCCTATTCTAATTGCTATAAATAACTTGCTTTTGAGTAATCAATAGTCAATTTAATGATGAAGGACAGAATAAAGATAGAATTATTTCAATACATTAATAACTAAAGTACATACATATTTATGTTCGATAATAACTACATACATTAGTCAGGAAAAAGCTAGCACGCAGAGCGGTAAGGAAATAAAATAAAAAATTAATATAACCTCATGTCAACGTAAGCGTCGATCAGTCTCTGCTGCGCGGCCTCGCTGAGCGTCGGATGAACGTGCTCCTTGGAGAACACTATATAGTCTCGCATTAGAGCCATGTCCTATAACAAAATACCTTATTATGTACTATTAACTAGTCCTATTCATACACGGATAACTTTCATTTAAGGGCGCGTTCGTTTTGGGATGCAGAATCATTATTTTCATTACTTTTGTCACCTGTCATCCGTTCGTTTACGATATTTTTGTTATTTTTGTCACTTTTGCCACTGGAAAATGAAAATTTAGACCCATGTCTAGAGGTGGGGTTTTTGTGTTAATCTGTCAAACTGCCTATACATATTCATTGTTTATGGTAGTGTGTGTGTGTGTGTGTGTTTTACCGTAACTTTTCAAAGCTACACGAAGGTTTCGGTGTCGATGGTTTTAACACACAATAATTACCAAGATTCATGGCTATTAGCTACCATGCCACCGTGGTTTTTTTTTTCCAAGACATGCATACTAATATTATAAATGCGAAAGTAACTCTGTCTGTCTGTCTATTACCTATTTACGCTTAAACCACTGTACCGATTAAGATGAAATTTGGCATGGAGATAGTTTGAGTCCCGGGAAAGGACATAGGCTACATGAAAACGTCAAGTGTGAGTCGATTTTTTTTTCTATAATTGAGGAGTTGCCGTTGAAGTCCTACGCCAATAACCGAATTTAAGGCGGGTGCAACCGCGGGCAAATTTGGCATGGAGATAGTTTGTGTCCCGGGAAAGGACATAGGCTACTGGAAAACGTCAAGTGTAAGTCGGTTTTTTCTATAATTGAGGAGGTATCGTTGAAATCTTACAGAGATAACCAAATTCAGGGCGGGTGAACGGGCGAAAGCTAGTTTTAAATAATTTTCCATGGCCTTTTAAGCGTTCAAAGGACTTACCACAATATCTTCATCTTCTTGTGAATCAACAAAGTCTTTGTAGTAAAGTGAGACAAGATGAGAAGCTAGCCTTCGATCAAACACCTCGTCTTGTGGGTCCAACACCAGGAATATAAGGTCAAATCTGTTAAAAAATATCTTTATTATATTTAAGGTTCACAATTCCAAATGCAGTGGGCAAAACTTATTAACAATTTAAAAACTATGAGGTTATTAAACAATGTAATCAATGACAAGCGTATTGGTTACCTATGATGGCACAATTGTCAAAAACAGACTTCAGAAATGTTCTAAATATCCAATTTGTTTTCTTATTGTTGAAAAAGTGACAAATTAGATCTGATTATGGCTAGCACGATTCCAATATTTATTTATTGATGCTTAATTGTACAGATTGCACAGAAGCTTAATGCCTCAGGCATTTTCTCCCAATCATACCTTAAGGAAATACACAAAAGCGAAATGGGTGCATCATAATGATCATGTGAAGAAAATCATAAAGATTAAAATTAAACACATATCTACATATATAACAACATACACATATATAAGTAAATATAAATATATACATACATACATATAAATACATACAAACAAACGTATATACATAAATATATACATTAACAAATAAGAAACAAAAATGCAAAGATGCAATTTATCCAAGGTTTTAAAATGATTACTAACAATAGTTATAGTAGATAACATATATACTAGACAATATATATACTATTTGATAACAATATAGTAGATTCTTTTTAAATATGAAGCAGTTTGGCAGAGGTGAATAGTGAATAATTTTGTGTATTGAAGTATTCAATAACTGTCACTATTTCTTAAGAAATCCGGGCGGTCTTGGGGAGCTGCTAGCAGGCCAAGAAATTTTCGTATAAACCACACATTTGTAGCTGGTTCCAAAATGAGAGAATATGAGCTTAGTTATTATTTTACTAATGTTGCATCTATACAGTCGAATGGGGCTAAGTTAAGGATTTGATTAATTAATTGATATATATATTATAAAATAGTGCATACATACCTAGACATAAGTGTGTGTGGAAGCTGTACATTCTCTACAATAGTTTTGTTCTTGTTCCACTGCGACTCCGCAGGGTTGGCTGCAGCTAGGATCGAGGTACGCGCGTTCAGTTGACAGATAATACCGGCTTTAGCTATCGACAGTGTTTGCTGCTCCATTACCTTAAACAAATATATATAAACTGTACTCAGTGTAATTTTTTTTGACTAATGTTCCTGTAAAAAAATAACATATTATATAACACAATCCCATTGCATATTATAAGTGAAACAGTATAATAATCAATATAATATAAGAATAATCAAGAGAATAATTTAAGAAATCGGCTTGGAAGCATAGCTAAATTTCGATTCCAGTTGCCAGTACATCACGTGCCTGTTTAGAAGGAAATTTGGTAGTGTTTACTCCTGCGTATATACGAGGTTTTTATGGAAGAGAGCAATTTGATTTTAAATAGATCAGTTAAAAAACTTACTTCATGTAACACGCTGCGAGTAGAGTCATTCATTTTGTCAAATTCGTCTATGCAGCAAATACCGTTGTCAGCCAGAACCAACGCGCCTCTGTAACAAGCAATATAACGGCTCGTCAACAGTTTAACAGGCTATAGGTTCTTTTTATGACAGCTTGATGTCACACTTGTATGTTTTTCTTTACTATGTTTGTGGTGGTTAAAGGCTAAGTGGTATATTAAAATTAGTTAATATTTATATGTATGTGTAATATGCAAATGCTGTGCTATCTTACTACAGATACTCCTACGTCAATAAATAGGATATTAGATTCCGCCTAGCATAACAGCAAGTCATCTTAATTGGCGACCATCGTAATAGACCGTTTTAGATAGTGAGTAATACACCACTCATTACAAATTACAAGGGGGAGAGAGGGAGGGATCAGGCAGTGTGAAAATTGCAGCACAACCTGTCTTTTACAGCTCCTAGTAGATAAGGGCGTACATTGTATTGTATGGTGCGTGATTCTCAATTACGTGGTTCTCTATAGAACACTATATCACTCGCGCGACACGCACCACCTAACCAGGCACACGCAAACGTGCGATTGTGATGCCTTGAGAATTTTTAAAATTTAGTTGACTGTACTGACATAAAATTCGCGTGACATTGCGACGTTATATCGTGCGTGTGCTTGAAGTGGGGACACGCAGCGGGCGCACGATATAATTAGAAATGAGGAGATCCAACGAGAAAAATCAATGACATAGGCCACATAATAAGCAAGTTAAAGAGGCAATGGGCAGGTCATATTTGTCGCAAAAACGATTAGCCAAACGAGTCTTAGAGTGGACACCACGGATTAACGATTCGGTAACCACATTGAGGAAGTGCCTGGATGAGAAAGGCGGATGTGGTGGTGTTCATTGGAAAAGACCTTTGTTGAACAGTAGACTGTTTAGTTTTTTGAACTTTAACCAATTTTACTGTTAGCAAAACAACAGGAGCTGGTTGATATGAGTACTGTCCATGATCTACAAGTATCACACTATTACAAATTATCACTGTATTTCAGTCAGTAACTTTGCGAGCACAGACTGCAACCATTACTATCAATACAATTAAAATATAAGATTCCTTTACATAGCAACACGCGAGTAATGGCCCTTATGTTAAGTTGTTGTCGTCGTTTCAGCTGGAAGACGACGTCAACTGCTGAACGTAGGCCTTCTCCTTGTCTTCACAACGGCCGGTCCTAGGTCCTGGCTTTCTGCAGCTCTAACCTGGTCGACTGTCCCCCTCGTAGGAGGCCGTTCCACGCCGATTTGTGGTCGCCGCGCCACGCCACAAGAACCTTTCATCCGCATTGGTTATCGGTTTAACAAGCGATGTGGCTCGCCCATTACCACTTCAGCTTGCTATCTTTGGATTTTCGGCGAATTTATCGCGAAAAGAAACACCAAGCATAGCTCTTTTCATAGCTTGCTGAGCAACTCTGAGCTTTTTTAAGAGGCCAATAGTTAGAGACCATGTTTCTGTACTAATAGTCATTTCTAGCAACACACCGCATTCAGGCACTGAGGTATGGATAAATAAAGATGTTGCGTAGTTTCCGCAACGCTGCCTAACCGAGCTGGATTCTTCGGTCATATCTTTTTACTCCAGAAGCTCAAACACATCTTCCAACGCAGTTTTAAACAGATACACAAAAATAACGTCTCCCTGTCTCACACCTTTCTGTAGATGGTTCGGCTTCGTGTTCTAATCTTGTATTCAGACCGATACGATTAACTCAGATGAACAGATAGTTAATATGGCACCGCTAGAGAGACTGTAACATCGCCCAGTTCTCGACAAACGCTGAGCCAAGTGGCCGATTATGCTCCTCTGTCTTCTGTATAACATGGATTTAAAATGATTTATAATGATTCTGGAAAACAGCTTTAGCATGGCTCAGAAGCGAATTGGGTCTATGGTTTTTCAATTAAGTGAGGTCTCCTTTATTGAAGAAAAGTATAACTTGCTTCTGCTCCAAGCTTATGGCGTGTCACCTTCGGAGATAACAGAATGAAAGAGCCTCTGAGGGTCTTTAAGTATCGATGTTCCACCCGCTTTCAGAAGCTCTGACGTAATTCCGTCATCGCCCGCTGCCGCATTGTTCTGAAGCTGTTTCAAGGCCGTTCTAATTTCATACAAGCCAGTTGTCGTTGTTTGTGGTATCCGGATCTGTGCCGGAGATTCTTTGCACCCGCTGCACCAAAGTTACCTTGACCGCTACCGTAGTTAGCACTAGCGGGGTCCCGGGGACTAGGGACGTTGTTTTTTCAGCAATGCATTAGAGGATTGGTCTAATAATCGCCACGCGTGGCAAACGGCAAATATTTCCTCAGTATGGTGCTGCTGCCCACCATCTCACCATTTGGTTTGATCTTTTGTCGCCTCGTACGACACCCACAGGAGTATTTGGGGTGGTGTTATTCTACTTCACCACATATGTTGAGAGGCAATAGGTTATCGCTTAACATCAGGCGGGCCGTAAACTTATTTGCCACACACATGTACTTTGTTTGCGTAGTATCAGTAAATTAATCACGCAGGTTTGATATGTAGAAACCAGGTTGTAAGTAGGGTGTAGTGATATTGTACTGACGTCTGCAGGACGAGCTGTCTGGTATCTGGGTCCTTGGTGACGTAAGCGGTGAGACCGACGGCGGAGGAGCCGCGTCCCGAGGTGTACTGCGCGCGCGGGACCAGCCCGTGCACCCAGCGCAGCAGTTGAGACTTGCTCGTGCCGGGGTCGCCGCAGAGCAGGATGTTGATTTCGGACCTATAAAAACAACAATCACTGCCTAAACAAAACTTTTTCAAATTGAGAAAGTGTATATAGACACGACACAACATACAAAATATCAAAATCACTATGTATAAAAGTAAAAAGGACACCGACAGTGTACAAAAAGTAGATTTTCCCTTTTATTTACACTAAACACAACAGGATCCCTGATACTACTAACTATGGCTGTTTTAGTGACGTGGGGGGTTCGATCCCCGCACAGCACATTTTTTCAGGTTTGGGTCTTTTCTCTTTATATATGTATTTATATGTGAATGTGTACATAATGTTTTATAATTCTTGTCTAGTACCCATAGTGTCGAATATTTATTACCGTTACTTGAATGTTATTTCTTTTTAAGATACTTACCTAAAATGAGTTCTGCCAGCAGCGTTGAAATTTTTCTTGGTCCCGCCAAGTAGCTGTAGGAGGACCCCTTTTTTGATGTCGAGGTTCTCATAGATAGAGGGCGCGATGGCACGCGCTAGCCGCTCGTAGCTGTCCGGCTGTGACGCCAGCGTCTTGAACATTTCAATGCGCTCGGGCGGGAAACGGTGCTCTTTGCTGAATAAATAACATATTGAGGTAAAAAAAACCAGCAGTTTTTAACATCCTTTAGACCAATAAATCAACCTTACATCTACTTATCTTGACTTATTGTCCTGTCCTTGGTCATTTATTTAAAGACATATTACGTTAAATTTAGAAATTCACGACTTATCATGAGACATATATAAAGACCTAGTGTTTGTAGTTCAGATAAACTTCATTAAGACTAAGATGGATTGGAATAAGAGGTCACATCATTACATGGGGTTTATAATGTGGGTGTATATGCAGCCACTGGATACCTCCTTATGGGGAATATTTATTATGTCTGAGCCGAGGAATTCATTTCTAGTATTGCCTGGTAAACAACTTAAGAATGTGTACACAGTAATTACTACATAAGAAAGAGACAAAACTTCCTATTTCTAAGTCAATGTGAAAATATAGATAAAATAAAAGTTTGGAAACATTAAAAATGCATGACTTATATTATATTAAATTTCTATGTCAAGCAACATCTAAATAAACTATGTTATTTTTATTATTATATAATTATATTATTATACTATAATTTTCGATAATTTAAAGCTTTTATACACTTTGCGTAATCATTCTAAAGTAAATTTTAAAGAGCACATTACAATTATTTTGTTCTATTGAGTAAAGCAAACAAATTATATATGTATCTAAAATATAAATATAGTAGATACATACATGATTTAAATATCTCTTCTAACAAAAAGATTTCTGAAGCAACTTTATATTCATGTGAACTTACCCTTCTTGCGTCTCGAGCAATCTATCACTGTGCACCTTTCTGTAATGTAGCGCGTCTATGTGCGTTTTGTGTAGCGCCCGCAGCGTTGCCTTCCGCGGGTTGACGGTTGCGGGCGCGGCGCGGAACACGCCCGTCACGCTAACTCGCTCGCCAGCACCGACCGCCTCCACTAGCGCGCCGTGCGCCATCACGTTTACTGTCGCCGGCGTACGACCAGCGGGCATGTCGTCTGGAAAAACAGCATAAATAATTAGTCGTCCAAGTTGCGCAAGTGGTACGATTACCACTAGTCCGATGACTGCCATGTCAAAGGTCCCAGTTTCGATTCCGGGTATGGGCAATCAATATTGTTAAGATTCGTCCTTTATCGCCTAAGATGATCATGTAAATTATATGATTCTATTCCAGTTTTTCTTGCGTATCATTTAAGATAGCAATGTCAACTTTTTTGTCACCATTGACTTTTAAAAAACGCACACATTAGGCATACCACTTATTTCAACCTAATATTGAGACCATGTTATATCTCAATTTATTAAAAGAGTAATCACTAAGGTGGCAAACAAGCTTACAGTCCGCCCGATGGTAAGAGGTCACCGCAGCCTATGGACGCTTGCAACACCTGGGGCCGGAAGCGGCTCGACCTAAGAAGCGCTGGTGCAGCGCACTCCCATAAATAACTATTATGCTTCCATTACCCTTTATGTGAAATTCTATTTCTATTATATCTTTTTTAATAGAATTTCACTCATTCTGTACAACACAGCTATCTCAAGATTTAGTATGCAATTGTACCAAAGAGACTGTGTCACTAAGTGGAGCACTAGTAATTCCGCTCCTATGAAACGAATTTCAGTACAAAGACAGAGGTAAAATCAACGAACACGTGAAACAGAAGATTTTATATGAAAAATAACAAAATAGCACTTCTAACTCAGCCACTAAGGCAATAAAAGTTTCGCGATACGAAAAACTGTAGCAGTGTTAGTACACACCTGGCGACTCCTGTAACTTGACCAGCTGCTTGTCGCTGAAGTGTGACCGGTTGTGTATGAGCTGGAAGCAGTGGGCCGTGTTGCAGTGTGAGCAGTGCGCCGGCTCCGGGACGCGCCCCCGCTCTAGCTCCGCGACCGCGGGGGCGCCGCACACTGCACACTTGAAGAACGCCTCACGCATCTCAGGTACTATTGTCGAAGTGCGGATCACCATGCCGGATATAGTCACTAGTTGATCGATATCTGTAATTTAATATACATCAAATTAATTTTTCAGGGTTTCATACAACAAGTAACTTTAATAGTTTCACCATGTCCGTCAGTCTGTCCATGACAAGTTTTGTAACACATAAGACAGTAACTCCCTCACAGCCTAGTTGGTAGTGTGGCCGGCTGGCAAAGGGTGTGGGTTCGATTCCCGCACTCGACAAACATTTATTAAATTAAATATGGTTCAGATTGGAGACTAATCATTGGACATTGCATTATTAAACTCACTTTGCTAGGTAAACTAACAACCCGAAAATAAGAAACAGAAAATAGGTAGATCAGATCAGATCAGTTTGCGGTGGCGGACATTTGGAGGCCTATGTCAAGCAATGCTCGCAGAAAGAATGGCAATGACTATTAAAGGGTAACCTTCAGGGTTGAGATCTCGCATGTTCCGCTGCGGAGCGTTGTACGGGCGCACTTGTATCTGGTGCTCTAATATAGCTGCTGGGTACTTCTCAAAGAACAGCTCATTCACGGCTGCATCAAATGCTGGCACCACCTATAACCCATATAAAATTTATAGATGCAAAGATAACTGTTTGTTACCTCTTCATGCTTAAACTGCTGTACCAATTAAGATGAAATTTGGCAAGAAGATAGTTTGATTCCCAGCGAAGGACATAGGCTACTCTAATACGTCAAGTGTGAGTCGGTTTTTTTTTATAATTAAGGAGTTGCCGTTGAAATCCTACACAGACAACGGAATTTAGGGCGTCTGGAACCGCAGGCAAAAGCTAGTAAAAATATTTATAAAATAAATAAAAACCTATTACTAATACACCTTTTCTTTCTAGTGGAAATTTGGAATAAGAATTTAGCAAGTAGGTATATAATTTTATTCTTAAAGACTATCAGTTTGGTTCAGTTATTGAATGTTATTATTATAAGATCAACAGCAAATAAAGCTGCCTATGAAATTTCGCACCAAAAATATTATTGCATAACACACCGCAAAGAAGTTGCAGGACGCCGCCCCCCTATACAATGTTCCTCGTAACACTAACTTACCTCTTGCGGATAGCAAATAAGCTGTCGATGAAGTTTCGCATCGAAAACCTTTACGTGATCGCAGTCGATATCCATGTATGGCTCCTCTAATGTATGAATCTGAAAAAAAAAAAGCAAATGATGTATTCCAAATGATGTATTCCAAATATTGTATTACAATGGTTATTTATGCAACTGATGTATGATGAAGGGTATTAAAACCATGAGTGTGACTACAAGTGTTTTAATACCTAATACAGTTATATTTATTAATTTTTAACAGTTTTATATATTTTAGCATACCTAGTACACAAATTGCACACTTGTGTATGCAACTGTACATACATGTTCTCGGAAGGAGCAAACAGGAAAACGAAAACAATGGTGCAAAATACCCGTGCAAGCGCGCGTATATTTTCCAAATCGAAATAAACAACCGTTTTGAGTTCTATTATGAAATTCAATACAATATTAAAACACTGGTGATGTAATAGTATTTATATATAATTTATTATTGCCCTATTTTTTCTTACTTTTCTTGTAAACTCAAAATCAAGGAAACTATAATTAGGGCTCAAATAAGAAAGGTCACTAAATAAAATATAGTTAAATCTCTATGTTTCAATCTGACTGTGCATTTCGCCTTTTTCATATATTAAGCCTAAATAATAGTTAACTTAAATTTGAGTGTAAAAATATAAAACTGCGTGACTTAATCTTCGTTTTCCTAACCCATTACAAAGAATTTCCGGCATAGGTGTAGTAACTACCTTATTAATTAAAATTCATTAATCATAAAAATTATCTATATTCTGGTAGCAGCCATTCCTCGCTGCTTACGCCAGCCAATTCCTGTCTTCCCTACTATACAAATGTACAAGTGCTAAATCTTACTATTGCGACAGGAGTGACGGTTTATAATAATAATAATAATAATTTCGTTTATTTAGTCTCAAAAAGTTTTAAATAATAAATACAATATAGCATGTACACTGAATTAAAATTTTACTTTGTGAGACTCTGGAGTCCGAACTAGGTTTGCACCTGTAATTTCAGATCACCAGGCCTCTACCACCAATAGTACACAAAGTTAACAAAACTCAAATAACATATTTACAATAATAATAATACACCGATGTAGCTTAATATAACGTAAATATTTAGTTAATAAAATTTAATTTTTGAAAAGTAGGTATGAGTTGAGAATATGTTGGAGCAAATGGACGTATATGACATTGTGTGTGTGTGTGTGTGTGAGGGTGTGTGGGTATGTGGGTGTGTATGATGGTGTGAGGGTGTATAATTAAGATGAGGTACAGGTTATTGTAAGGTAATTGGGTTCTTAAAATCATTTATTTCACTATTATATCATTAGTAATAGCTTTTCAGTTTCATCATAGTTTAGGTTTTGCAACCATTTAGAAACAGCTTTCTTGCATTCATATTTTGTTAATGAGTAGATATTTAGGTTATAATTTAGTTTATTATAAAGAAATGGACCAAGAAAACAGAAGAATTTGTGTGAAAATTTTGTGCGGAAATTTCTAGAAGTGCATATTTTGAGTTTACGTCGCCGTAAATTTATAAGTAGCTCAGGGTTGAATGTTAAATTAGAGTGTTGTTTGAGTATGGTGTAAAGTATAAATAACTGGCGTACTGTTAATAAGTTGTAAGACTTATAAAGGTCGTGGGTAGGATAATAAAATGGTAGGAAGGCGCTTACTTTCAGTATAGCTCTTTGAGCACGCTCCAAGCTTATCATAGCAGTTTTGGATGCACCGCCCCAGGATGTAATACAATAGATAAGTATAAATTGACATAGCGCAAAATAGACAGATCTAACAATTTTGGGTTGAGCCACACGACGAAGAGTGCTAAATATGTATATAAGTTTACGAACTCTAGCCGAAAGTAAATCTACGTGTGGCTGAAAGCTTAGTCTATGGTCTAGGGTAACTCCCAAGTATTTTATGTTATTTACATTTTCTAGGATAGGGCAAGCACATTTGCTGGTATTTAAAAGAGTACAAGAGTGAGCGATAAGTGAATTGATTGACGTCTGTGGCTGAGTATTATATACTAATGAAAAGGCTAAGGTTTTGGATTTTTCAGCGTTCAATGTGAGACAGTTATCATATAACCATTTAGTAACTTTGTTAAATTCATTTTGAGCCAATTTGAAACTATCTTGCCAGGATTGGGTACTAATTAGTAGGACGGTATCATCGGCAAAAGAGATTAACTTTCCATTTTTCACCTTGCAGTTGAACAGGTCGTTAATGTAAATAAGAAACAGGGTTGGGCCTAGTATTGAGCCCTGAGGGACACCGTAGAGAACAGGAAGCTCATCACTAGTCCAGTTACTGATCTTGACGCACTGGAATCGATTTGATAGGTAATCAGTAAAAAGTTTCAGTTGTAATCCTCTGATTCCAAGATTTTCAAGTTTTTTAATTAATAATGGGATCGAGACCGTGTCAAATGCCTTAGCAAGGTCTAAGAAAATAGCAAGGGGTTTAAGGTTTTTATCCAAACTATCTACTACAAAATCAGTTAGTTCATGTACAGCGTCATTTGTTGACTTACCTTGTCGAAACCCAAATTGAGATGGTGATAACAAGTTGTTAACTTCGAGGTATTTGGTAAGTCTTGAGTTAAGTAGCTTTTCTATTATTTTTGATAGAGATGGGCCTATAGTTGTTGACACAGTCTCGATCTCCACTTTTGTGAATAGGGTGAATTAAGGAAAATTTAAAAGTCTGAGGAAAGACTCCTGTTGAGAATGCCAAATTAATGATATGCGTTAGGGGGCTAACTATTTTATTTTTATATCGTTTAAGAAAAGATGAAGATATATTATCCCGTCCAACAGAGCAATCATTTTTTAAGTTAAGTATGGTAGCTTCAATTTCGGCCTCATCCGTCGGAAGAAGAACAAACGAATGAATTGGGTAGTCATTAGCAGAAGGTATGTTAGTATCAAATGTAGGTTGCGGAAACTTTTCAGCCAAATTTTTACCCGCATTAGCAAAGAAAGTATTTATGAGATTGACAGATTGGGAAGGGTCAGTTAAAGAAATAAGATCCGTGGCACTACTATGGGATTTGTTGGGGTATGAAATGGATTTTATAGCATCCCATAGCTTTTTGTTATTTGAACCAGCTTTTTTAATTTCATTTGACTCATATCGTCTTTTAACTTTTTTTAAGAGGGCGTTGCAGAAATTCCTATATCTTTTGTAAGTTGTTTTGAGGGACTCACTATCGGGATTATTTTTGCATTTAAGGTGTAGCTTATCTCTATTGATCATGCATTTGAGAAGGCCAGGTGTAACCCAAGGTTTTTTAATTGTTTTGCGTCTCGATAGGGTAATTATTTTCGTGCTTTTTTCAATAGCTTGTGCAAGAGAATTGGTGAGAAAATCTGCTGCAGGATTAACATCAGACATTGAGAAAATATGATTAAAGTTTATGCTGTCAACAGCCAAGTCCAGAGCGTCATAATCGATGCGCTTAATGATTTTAGGGTTATGATAACTGTTAACATGACGCTCTAATGACAAAATTACAGTATCGTAGTCAGTAATTCAAGTATGTGCTACAAAACACTGTGCAGGTAATTTAGTCTTGAGAAAACCATGATCCAGACAAGTTTTCGAGTGAGTGGGAATATGATGAGCTGAGAGTAGGCCATGCGAGGCTAACAAGTTTAGGTACCCATGGGCACGTTGGTCTGAAGTGCTTACAGTGATGTCAATATTGATGTCACCGACGAGAACTATATTTTTATAAGAGAATATATTGCATAAAAAATTATCGAGACTGTCCATAAATTTGGTGACATGACGTTCACTAGGCGAACGATATATTGCAGCAACTACGATTTCGTTGTTAAATTTTAGACTTAGGCAATTTGCATTAATAATTACAGGTTCTTCAACAATTGGTGTTAGGCCCTCCTTAACAAATACCACTACTCCTTCGTTTTGTGTTAAGTTATTTGAAGTCGAGTAGCAAGTGTAACCATCAATCTTTGGGATGCCTCGCGAGTTTAGTAGCCAGCATTCAGTAAGGACAATAAGGTCTCAATCAATATTTGATCTAGAAAGAAGGGTGTTAAAGCTAGACATGTTACAATTTATGCTTCTAATATTTTGGGTAATAATTATTAATTAAAATTCATTAATCATAAAAATTATCTATATTCTGGTAGCAGCCATTCCTCGCTGCTTACGCCAGCCATTTCCTGTCTTCCCTACTATACAAATGTACAAGTGCTAAATCTTACTATTGCGACAGGAGTGACGGTTTATAGGGTTCCGTACATTAAAAGGAAAAAAAGGAATTCTTATACGATCACTTTGTTGTCTGTCTGTCTGTCAACTGCCCTTTTTCTCAGGCACGCGGAAGATATAAAGTTAAAATTATTATCAAATACTAAAGTCCCAAGTCAACGCAAAAATACGACCGAAATACCGCCATTTTTGTTGCATATTTTTGCATTCACAAATAATAAATCAAAACCTATGGGGTACTTCTTGTTGTCCTAGAATCATGAAGTTTGACACAAAGCAAGGTCTTACACCACAAATATAGGCAAAATCCAAAAACTGATAATGAAGGCATATACATGTGAGACATCTCATGATAGAAGAACTATCTACATATAATAAATTTGTACAGAACCCTCAGTGCGCGAGCCAGACTAGCACTTAGTCGGTTTTTTATATTAAAGAAAAAACTTAAAGATTATAAGAGTTCCTATGGTAATGATCCTGAACCCACCTCTTCCAATTTCTGTTCATACAGTGGTTCATTAGTGACAGCAGTGGGCTCCACAAATCTTTGTATAAACTTGATGAACTTTTCGCGACACTCGGCAATCGCCACATCTGTACCCCAAACCACTAACTGCGGCTCAGATGATGGAATATCAGAAGAATTCTCTTCAATCTAAAATATAAAAAAAAGGTTTTTGCAACAAATTACTCTATGAAAAAATCCAACACTGCAATAATTTGAAAGTATACTTTATAAGCTGCGATTAGAGTAGCTGACAAAGTTGACAAGGACATCAGCTTTTAAAGAAACAAATTACGATTTTTAGTATATACCAAAAAGACCATAATGAGCAAAAAAAATATTTAAAAATTTACGAAAAAAAAAACTTTGTTTCGTTTTCATATCAAACAAAATCAAACAATATTTATCCAAATAGGTTTCTAAGAACACTTTCGGATCGTCAATACAATGAAAACAATGTTAATTTCAGCCATACAGTACTTTGATAATTAGCTAAAGAGTATAAAATATGTACCGAAACATTTATTGGGTAATAAAGATAAGTTAGTAAGCTACTAAAAACAAAGTCAAACATGTCAATTATTATTTTTTGTTTTTATGTAGCATAGGGGGCGCACCATGTGAAGCATCCAATATCGTCAATTGTGTAAAGTAATTCAGATATTTAAGAGTATTCCGATAATTAAAAGTAATAATGGCATTTGCGCCATGCTTATTTATAATGAAACTAGGCGAGACCAGTAATTTTTTGTTCTTAGGATCCTAGTATTTATGCATCAACTAGTGTAGCATAAATAAACAGACAAAAATTATAACATCCAAAAAAAATTGCAATTAGGTCCAGTGGTTTCGGACATTGGCTTCCACATATAAACATATTTACAAAATTTGCTCTCTCTTTCTCTTTATAATGTTAGTATGGATATCTTACATGAACAGACTGTAAGACATAGATCTTTTACAGGTTGAACATAGTCGAGGTATAATGGTAATTGTAGTATTTATCTGAACTAACAAAGATGTTACTTACGCGTCTGGTAGGTGTTGGTGCCGGAACACTTGGGCCTATGTGGTGTCCTCTAAGATCAGCTCTTTGGCGTGCTGGTGTCATGGCTCCACGCATCATTGATCGTGGAGTGCTTAGTGAACTAGGTGTCCCATAATTCAAAGGGGAGCTCATGTCAATATCTGTACCTGAAAATATAGAATTAATTAGATGCATTTTTGTTTCTTTTTTTGGATTTTTTAAATGAGGTAAAAAAAGGAAGAACCAAGAAGCAAAGGCAAGCTTGGGTAAACTTAGTTATAAATATGATTATTAATTATTAACTACAGACAGGCCAATGAACAAAATTAACCTCTGAAATGACCCACCGTGAATTACGTGTAGCAGGCTGCTAGTATATTAGAAAATAACTCTCAGTGCTAGTGAGGAATTATGACTAATTATCTTTGTACGGCTTTCTTATAGTTGATAGATCATTAATAACAAATAGCTTAGTGCCTTACAAATAGTGTGGTACCAGAAGTCAGTACAATTTTTTGATTCACCAATAATTATTGAAGCAATATCGGTAATTTATATGTACGTCATTTGTGTAATTCCTTTTCTATACTTATATAGATACATTACCCATTAACGCCGTACATATTTATAGTACAGGATCTAATATCGGGGAACCCAACTCTTATTTCTGGATAATATAGGGGATGATGGTTTATAACATAAAATTTAATGATCTACAAAGTACTTTACATATAGATAACATTTTTTAGCATGCCATACATTTTTTATAGAACACATAGATATCTGGGGGAAAGAGTGACTTTCCGGTGACTTTTATTTGTATCGTATTAACATAGGTTGTTATACTTTAGAAAATCATTAATAAAAGGTAACTGCCGTTCACTTCTAATATTTAATAAATATAAAAATAGTATTTTGTTCAGTTGTGTAAAAAATACAATATTTTTATTTGAACAGTTTTCTATTTTTAAACTGAATTTATCTCAAACTCTGTAATTTGGTGGGTTTTGATGCTTGCATTGTGATTCACCATTATTTAAGACAAATATTAACCATAATTTTTGGACAGCGTATTTTATCATTATTGTATGTGTTAAATAATATTTTCAATAATATACTGTACATTTTGCATTGATCTGTACTAAAATATGTATAGTGTTAATACTGTAAATGTAATAATACTGTAACTGTGTTAATGTAATAATACTGTATAAGTATAGAAAAGGAATTACTCAAATGCCAATCAGTAATAAATTACCTATATTGCTTCTATAATTATCAGAAAATAAAAATTTGTACTGACTTCTAGTATCACTACTTTTGTATGTCTCTAGGTTTTTCGCCATTTGCGTTTATGATTGACCAACTACAAAAAAGAAAATAATTAGTCATAATTCCACACTATACATGTAGTTATATATACTATACATATATATGTAGTTTTAATGTGTATAAGGATTTTAAGAGTGATTTCAGCAAATGTTTTTTTTATTATGATATCTTTCAATATTCATAAAACAAAATATACAGCAGAAGTTTTAATATGTCCATTTTGTCACATTAATTCTTTTATTTGGTCCCTATGAAAAACAGGAATTATGTACCAAATTGTTCAGATAATATAAGATTGTTTGTACCTACCAATTGGGCTAGATAGTAATCCCCGGGCCGGTGATGTGGTGGGGATTTGACCACTAGGTGTGCGAGGACTCCTGCGAGGTGTGCCAGGTGTTCTAGGAGTTCCATCTGAAACATAAATTGCTAATAAGTTTGATTTCTATAGTTTTCATTTTATGTTTATGATTACTATTAATGGTTTTGTATATATCAATACTATTTGGTTACCTTTTAATTAAATCATAATATAATGATATGGACTATTTTATTTATATATTTACACAATATATTTATTCTGTTTATAGCTGTGTTAGAATCTGATAATTGAAGCTGTATGAAGCATTATTAAAATACCTACCTCCTGGCATGGGTTTTTGGTGGCAATATTTCGTAGCAAAACAATTACGTTCCCAAGTACTTAAATGGAACACCATAGGTATGACAATCTCTGAATTCCATCTGGGTTTAAGGGGATGGTTCTTGATTGAATAAAATTATTTTGCACAAAAATGACAGGTTCCAGACAAGTAGAATAATACCAACTTATGGCCCAAGTCATTCATACTCTTCTGTATCTAGATATATTACAGACTTTGGGATTATAAACCAGTATGGTCATTAACATAGAATTTAAATATGGATTTTTTTTTTACTTCTCTGCACTACACCATGTCATTTAGGCTTAAAAATGATTTTAATAGGTGAATAAGCATCCCCTTATACCCACCAAATCAAATGCAGAAATTAGCAGCAAAAAATATTTTTTTTGTATGTATTTTTCAAGATTTATTTTTTATTTTGTTTGGTATGTATGAAACACACCCCTCTGAGGGCTGCCCTCTTACTGCTTGGGGAAAAATATACCAGAACCTTACACTAGTAACTATTTCAGGGCTATGTTCAGTTTCAACACCGAGTGATCACCCGACAATAAACTTGCCGTACAATAACTTGAAGTGATTAACACAGCAAACGCACCATATCGTTCAATAAGCTGGTAATTATAGTCAGTAGATTGCACTAATCACACAGTGAAATGGGAGGGTGAAAGTCGCTCTTTGACAGCTAACGAGAATTATTTTTTAGATTCAATATTACTGAAGCGATTATAGGTGATAAAGAGTACTTTTTGCTGACTGACAAATGAGGATGGATGATAAGAGAAGACAATAAGACAATATGTGATAAATAGAATCATTTTATCACCTCAATTTACATTGACTGTTTTGCAACCTAGCAGTAATTTTCAAACCTCTGCTGTTGTCAATAGTATTTCAGTTTCAAAACCGTTTTATAAGACCGGGGACCTCCGGGCGAAGGACAAACGGCGATAATGACACCCAAAGTGGACGTAGCCCAGTAGACTTTTTTAATTTTGAATATATTTTATTTCAAAATCTCTTCTTTTCCGCCGACTTTTTATTTTATTTGTGTATAAGGTAGCACATCGATTATGATTTTTATATCCCAAAATGACTTAGTGCAAGTAAACATTTACCTTAAATATTCCTGTTATTTTAACAGAAGGACTATTCCTTCCAAGTCTAAATAGAATGTGAATACTGAGTAAGGAGTAAAAAACTAACCTACAAATTAAATATAATAAAAGATCCTTTCTAGCAAAAATAAAATATCCCAACCCTAGTATTAGATTCATAAAACTGTTACATTTACTAGGAGTGCCTGTGGATCGTTGAGGTGTTTCCGGAACAACTAATTGTTGTGATCTCGTCACTCTTGATGGAGTAGTAGCTTCAGATGAAGCACGCGATGAAGGACGTTTTGATGGAGTCGACATTTTTATCTACTTAACAAACGCAAAAATTAGGGTAGCTTTATGTATTTTATATTAAAAAACGACATAAAACAATTGAAACTAAACACATCTGTCTAATAATAATTGTAAAATTTGTTTTGGCGCGAAGTGATTCAGTGCTGCCAGCCCTAACCATAGATTTAATATATGAACAGATCATAGTGTAGGTGTGTTCTATTCACTGATATAATGCATTTAATGTCATAATTACAAGGAAATAAATTCTGTATGACCAAGAAGCTTATATATTCTAATCCCAATCTTTGTCCTTCCACTCATCTCTTTTTAAAAACACCTACTCATTCCACAAATCCTTCACTGTACAAGCCATCATATTATGGAATTCTCTACCTTTATAATTAAAAAAGCTCAATCTGTAAATACTTTTAAAAATCATATAAAAACTCATTTACACGATCCCTAACTCTTTGCCTCCACGTGTGTGTTCTAACGCTTGTACAATGGGATGTGTTCTGAGGAATTGTTCGAAATTATTCCCACGGCTACTTTTTACCATCGCACCGCTCGCCATGCGGTTTCAGGGAAACGTCCTCCCGCGAACGCTTGGGTTGTGGAATGAGCTTGCTGCTGCCGAGATTTTTTTCTAAGGACTACAATATGGGAATTTTGTGAAACAAAAATATAATGCATCAATATTAAAACAAGATATGCCCGTTCCATACTGTCACCGTACCGAAACGAGTTCACATCCAAATGAGCTAGAAGGACTAATTACAAACCAGTGACGAGACGGACAAAAATATAACGTAAGCTAAGTTAGAGAGTAATGCATTATAAGGTGGTGACACAAAATTTTGATCACGGGCATATCTGATTGTTTATATTGTTGATCTAATGGTTAAGTTCTACGCTTTTTATTAGAGGTTGAAATTTTTTGTAGACACTTTTAAGCTGCAATTACACATGCGCATCCTTATTGGCTCATCTCGCCACTCGACGAAAATTTCGTATTTGCGTGAGCCGTCGAACTCGTAATATATTTGAGTGTATTTATTTCTACTTCAATAGCAGTAATCAGTATTTAAGTTCGTCTTTACCACACCACCCTGGTGACGAGATTAGTTGCGATGCGAGGCGAGCGACGAGTGTAATGTGTAAATGCACCATTACATGTGAATCCTATTTTAAATTTGATAAAATATACAAGGTAATTTAAAACTTGAACCTGGCAAGGGTAATTGTCTTGTTTATTTGTTTGATTGATCGTTCATTCACCGCTGGGATTTTATTTATTTGCGTGTGGAAACAAGAAAATGCATTGTTTGTAGATAATTATGTAAAACTTTAATAATATTCATTTACTAGATAATAGTGCAATATAATTGCTTTACGCAAAGACTAACGTGGAATTGACAATAGCTGCGTGATTGTTAAATTCTTTGTGGAGTGCATTCTACCTGCATTGTCAGCTAAAATAATTTGTGAAAATATTGGTTTATGTGACTTAACTCTTTCTATTGTAAATTTTTTTCCAAAAAAATCCAGAACTGTTAATTACTTCAACGGCAATTTTGAAGTACACTATATATATTTGGTAAGTACCAATAAAGTAGAAGTTGCCTTTGTTTAAATTTATTTTTTGCTAAATATTTAGGTTTCTGAATACTATACTGAAACTCACAATTATTAACTTAGGAGTAATTGCGAGTGATATATGAGTTGTATTTCTAGCTTAACTGGTATGAAATATATGGATCTCATGCTATTAAGGATCAGTTAATTTAGAGGGCAGGAAAGGCCTAGAATCTAAAAATACTATGTATGGGTTGGGGTGTACAAAGTGCTGAGGAAAAAAAGATTTAGAATATTTTTAAATTCTAAGTCGATTATTATCCCTTGCACTCCATTTAAGTTGCTCTGACCTAAGTATGTATTTGTCCTAAAGTTATGCCACAATTAGATTACTAGGGCATTGGGTTTTGTACCGTGGTGTTAGTGTTTCATCATTAGGCACAGCGCTGTCCTGTACAAAAATTTATTTGCTATTCTGTTGTCTATATTGCTAAATTTGCATGTTAAGGCTAAAATAGATAGGCTACCTAGATCGCTTAAATACGCAGTTTTTATGCAAATTTTGTTGCAAAACTAGCATCTGAATGATTGAAAAAAAAAGAAATGGCTTTAGTTTAGTATTTATCATTTTTATTTAATACAAAAACAATCTGGAAGTGACTATTAGTCCAACACATTTTGTAAATGTATAAAGCATGTATTGCTTTTGCATTTGGTTGTTATAAGAGTTAGTTGAATCATCAATCAATTTGTTGTTACCTTGTAAATTGAGTACAAGTTTAAGCAAAATTTAAAAAATATGAATTTATACATTACATATGGTAAAACTGTTAAATTAAAATTCTTTACAAAAAATGAATACTTTCAAAGTGTCATTAATAGTTTCAAAAAGTTTAAGAATCATACTGATCTATATAACAGTAATAATTTTAAGTTAGTTTACAGTTGTTGATTTCAATCTCTCAAAGGTCTGTACCAACTATGTAACACACTTTCCATCTCTGTAAGCGCCTGTGGTAGAACTATGCTTATGTTGCACACTGAATGATTTGGCTGTCCCTCAAATGGAATGGAATGATAACTATTTTTATTGTAATTTTTTCTTGACTTTAACTTGATTTCACATAGTTTTCAGTAATTTTGTTCCTAGATAGTTGCTGCCTCAGAAACAAACAGGTATCAGCTGTAATCAGCAAAAAAAATCTATATAAACACACTAACCATTGCTCAAAAGTTATGCAAACACTAAATATTCATATATATTTTACATTCTTGCTATACATCTATACACAAATTCCTCTACACCACAATGACAGCCTGTGACTCACTGACGAAACAAATCAGAACGGCACTATGAAACAGGGAATATAAGTACAACGGGAACTTTGATTTCTGGGAATAGCGATTTAGCCATTGTAATTTTTACGATAGTTTAGTATGCTAGGGTTACACATCAACAATATTGATCACTTTTGACAATTTACGTAATTGAAAAACAATAATGGAACATAACACACATAACAACACTCATTACTATATGTATTACCGTTTGCACTTTTCATAATTAAAAATATTTATTAAATCCTTACTGTTACAATTGACACATGCATACACAAACATGTTGGTTACATTTTGTTGTCTTTCGTCGGGTGACTTAACTCCCCTGTCATCACACATGTACATACACACGGTTTGTACATTATTAGCAGCTGGATAAAAAACTTTGTCATTGGCTAAATCTTTGGTTATTTCTTGGCCAAATAAGAATGTGTAGTGTAGGTACTGCTTTTGGCTGGAAAGTGGCCGAAGCCATAGCTTCGGTAATAGGTAATTTACCAGCTATTTTATGTAAATAGTAAGATCATTTTTTAATTATAGATCTAGAAAGAAATTAGAAAGAAAAAGAAATTTTCAGTTGTTTAAAACAGGTTACAAAAAATTTAAATTATTATTATATGTCTGTGAAGTTAGCAGCCCAATTCGCAGCACCCCCAAACTTAGTGTGAGTTCTGGGTCCTTTTACAATAGTTCTAGAGTTCCCGACGGACTGCAATGATAGTTCTACCCTTGGGGGGGCAGAATAAAAAAAAAATGGGGTGCTAACTTCAGGCCGCACCGTCTGCAAAAAATAGTTATGTATTTCTTTTTAGGTCGTCGAACAATAGTGCTATATTTCCTGAAGCATTTCACGAATAGTTCTGCAAAAATTATTTTAATTTTATATTAAAATAACATTTTTAAACATCCCCAATCCACACACGGGCTTATATAACCAGTCTAATTGGTTAAAATCGACATCAATACGAATAGACACTCCTACAGTACAAATGTTGAAAGGTATGTTACGTGAGCGAATAGTTCGAGAAATTAATAATATTATTAAAAATCACCATTTGCCAATTTCAGTTACATAAATTATAGGTATCTAATAATCATAACAAAACGCAAGTTCTGATCAGCACCCCGAGAGTTTTGCATTCCAATGCGATTCTTTACTTCTAAAAAACCAATATATACATATTTGCACAAAAACATTGCACTATTCGCGAAAACTGCTCTGTGATAAGAATTGAAGTATCGCATTAGAGACAGTTTTGACATAGTTTTGATTAGCACCCCAAGAGATTTACATTTTATTATGTACCTTTGACTCAGAAACACAAAGATACAAAAAATATTTGCAAAAACGTTACATTTTTTGCAAAAACTGCATCTAGCTAAATGGGTAGAATTAGCACTTCAGCGGCAATTCTGCCAGGGTTTTAAGTAGCATCCCGATAGTTCTGCATCCCATTGTGATTCTTAGCTTTAGAGAAACCAAAATACCAGGTATATTTACAAAAAAACGTTGCACTATTCGCAAAAATTGCATTTAGTGATAAAAGTGGGAGTATCGCATCTAGAGGCAGTTCTGTCCGAGTTCTAATCAGCACCCCGAGAGTTCTGCACGCGAATAGCACTCGTAAATTGAAAGTGAAACCGGCTTCAAAAAGTTGCACTAAAAGGATAAAAAATAATTACTTATTTTTATAAAATAATTGTGTGTGTGTGTGTGTGTGTGTGTGTGTGTGTGTGTGTGTGTGGGTGTGGGTGTGTGCGTGCCTGCGTGCGTGCGGGCGCGTGTGTGTGTGTGTTCGTGCGTGCGTGCGTGCGTGCGTGTAGTCTGTGTGTGTGTGCGTTTAAGTGACATGCCTATTTTCTATTAATAGGGGCCCCGGGCGATAAAAAAATGAATTTTAAGTTATTTTTGAAATGAAATGGTATAGTTTAGTGACATTTATTAACTCCAAAATAAGCACCAAGGGTCCATATAAAAAATGCTTCCCAAGTTCTTAATTCTAAGTCAGTAATGGGTGGAATGAAAGATTTCAGAATACGTACTACAACTACAACTACTACTACAGTATTAATACGGTACGAAAACATCGGTTACATTTTTGGTTATATATACAATGAGTTGGTATTGGTAATGAGTTTTTTTTCATCGAGTCTGCTGTGTGACGATGATTATTGATACGAATGTGAAGTGGATTGTTCGTTTCCTCTACATGGAATGCAGCGCAATGCCTCCTCCAGGTATATATGTAATAAAATGAAGTCTCTCTGTTGCTCTGCTGTGACTTAAGGCAATAGTGTTCCTGTGGGTAATCTCGAGCAGAATTAAATGAATCTTTCTAATTATCGGTTCTTTCAGCTATCGCTTCGCTTTTATGACTAATGGACGCCCCATTACGACATGAAGGGATAAAAAATTGACAGGCTTATGTTTTTATAAATAGAAGAGGTAGAATTAGGATGAGGATATATTAAACGTGGCATACAGTTGTGGCATTATTATCATTATTTTTAAAAAAAAATGTAATTAAGATTAACCAAAACATCATCGTGTGACGTGTGAGTTAACATGCACGGGTGACTGTCCAATTTAGTCAAAAGAACTAAAATATATTACAGACATACACCAGCAAAAGTAATGTAATCTGCTATAACTATGTATTTTAATTATGGGAATATCAGAAGAATATGAGCGAAATTCAAAACGAAGATCTAATGGACAGTTCGGTTGTGACGTCAGAGTAGACTTGACGCAAGGACACGGGAAAAAGTAAAAAAAATCTTATTATTCACTAAAAAATCATTGATTGAAATTAAAAGTTATGAATTAAATTTTTGTCGTTTGGCACCTAACTAAACCCAACTTCGCGTAACACCTACCAAGTAAGTCCCAGCCTAGCGTACCGTCCACTGCTGCATCCGCTGATGGCCCCGAAAATCAGAGTCCATTCGTAGCAGCTAGCCATCAGCTAGCAGTTCACCGGAGTGGCCTGCCCGGCCTTGACCTATCCAGTTCGTAAACGGAAGACGGCACAGATAAATATGTATATTAGACACCTTCTCTCAACTAGCAAGTGAAAATTTATATTTGGAGACTCAAACCTACAATTTGGCATATATATTTTACCTAATTGTATCTAGTTACATATTTTCTCCGGTGGACTATAGGAACAAAGACCTACTTTAAATTCAGCTGTTTTTTACTTGACACCTCTAAAACCAGCGAAAGATCGTCCGCTGTCTAGAACCCTAAAAACTACATGAATCTGATCATTGCTGCAAAATCTGATAAAAGCACATAAACGGTCAGTGAGACAAATAGAAACATTCGGTCTTACAAAACCTTTTTTTAGCGACATTTGTGTGAAGTCAGTGTGTAAAGTTGAATGAATGGAGTTTGTCGCCATATATTTATAGCAAGAGCTGAAACCTTACCCGGCACGTTGTCGATGCACTCGACGGGCGCTGCGGGCGGGGCGTTGATCCTCGGAGCAGACTACCTACGGGGCATCGATATTTTTAATGTCATTAAAATTCTTGCATGACCATATAGAGTAAATTGATACGCGATCAGATCGATTTTGAACTATTGTTGTACCGCAAGACCTAGGTTAACTGAAAACAAGTAATATAATCGTATTTTATTTAAAAAAAAAACTAGCTATATCCCGCGGTTTCACCCGTGAAATAAAGTGCTGTCTATCCAACGAAACCCAATTGTTACTTAAGGTGTAAATCATGCATTTTGAACATTTGGTCTTTAAATGACAGCGGTTTCCAAGGTTATTGAACATACGTTTTTTACTAGTAAGTATGTTATTTAACCGATTTAACTTATTTAGAATTGAATTTCATTGTAAAAACTGTTGCGATACTTGCTTTTGTCTTGTGCATTAGAATATCGGTTTATTTTTATTTATAAAATGCACTTTGCCTAAAAAAAAGTGTTAATTGACATTGATTTATTATTTTAAAAATTGTTGCAACACTTTTACACATTTTTAAAGCGTAATTCTTGCACTCGGTTGTTATATTAGTCAGGAAAAGTATTTCTTTTTCTTGAATATCTTGTTTTGCGCACGCGCGGGGTCATATGTACCCTAGTGTTTTTGTTTTGACCGATAATTTTTCAAGTTGAATTTCTTTGAACTGAACCGCTTAGCTTAGCTTCATTGAATTATAAATTAAACTACGTGTTATGTAGTTCACCGGCACTATCGCTTTCGTTATAGAGAATACAATTCGCAGCGTCTCGCAACGCGCTTCAGACAAACGAATATACTATACAATACGAATTACCCACTTATTTTTGACACTTTGCCACAAATCAAACACCATGAAATTTGAAGACGTGCTCTAGGATTAAATGTGTCTGCAGTGTGCCAGTTTTTTATTAAATTATAAAGTTGAAAAGCTATGCAGGATTCTAGTTTTTTTATACAAATAATCTCGAATAAGATTAAAAGTTAATAAAAATCATTTTTTTTGGATTTTGGCAAACCACAGAAATAGATATTCGGCTTGAGATCATGCCTCCAAATTTCACAGTATTTGATCACTAAATGTCCAAGATAAGTAGGAAATTAGTTTGTATGAAACACGCTGCGAGGCGCCGCGAAGGCGCGAGGCGTATCCTCTTTTGTGTGGGATATTCATGACTCCACGCGGGCGTTTGTATTGGCATGGAAATTTGTCATCAGGCGATGATATGTCCAAACTGTCACTAAACCCTAGAGTACTAATCATTTCTTTGGAGGCCGCCCTCATAGTTTTTTCGTTATAATTTTGAATCGCGTGAGTGTTCCGACTTGCGCGCTCCCCTTAATCCAGGGCCTCCTGCGACGCGTTGGATAGCGGTTTGCGTGTCTTGCGGACTTTTGTCTTTGGCGAGATACAAAGTGATGAAGGCGATCCTTAGTATTAAAGGTAATTTTTTTTTTATTGTTAGTAATTATTTAAGTTTTTGACGTGATTGGTGTTAATTGTATTGATAAATAGATATTTCGTTTACAGATGAACTTAGACGATATGGAATGTCATTCGTGGCGAAGAAAGAAAAACTATAAGAGAGGCCATTGAAGATGTTTGGAATACAAAGAATACACAAAATGTGGACGATAATATCACAAAAAAAAAAGAAAAAAGAATCAATGGTAACTCCTGCCTACTAAAATACTAGACGCATTAGTGTCTACTACTATGCGAAATGCTAAATACGAAACTAACCATATTGCCTGAAACATCAATTGATCAATTGCTTCCCTTGTGATAAAAAATAACTAAATGCTAAATTTAAAGTTATGTGCCATAAAAATTGCGATGCTGACTACTTGTTTTTTTTTCTAATAATCTCACTCAACAGACTGGTAGAAAATGCTATATAGCATTAAGTCCGCCATTTACACCAATGTGTTCAGAAGTGTAAAAAAATAAAATAGATAAATAAATATTGTACTCTTAGAAAAATGTTAAGTTTTTTAAATTTGTAAGTAGTTTGTAAAATTTTTCATACGCTTATGATATGTACATATACATATAGACTATACATATACATGAATATATGAACGAGAACTTGGGTACCTACTTTAATTTTTATCTAAAATGTTAAGACATCTTTTAGCCGGTATAATTATTAATTATCTAAACGTCTATCAATTTTTTTAGCTGCACAGCAATCATCACCATATGGCCCCTTGGCGGCAAAATGAGTGAAAACGACATTTTTTTTTCATTTCAAAAATCAAACGAACCAAACGATTTGCAGGGGCCAAGGCTTTTGCACGGCTTCATAAAATCTATACTAATATAATAAAGCTAAAGAATTTTTTTGTTTCATCGCGCTAATCTTATAGAGCTAATTTATTATTTTTGCATTTGATAGCCCTGATTCTTGTGTAAGGTACTAGTTAGATTTAAATAATAATAGGCGAGGGCTGAAGAGTTTCTTGCCGTTTCTTCTCTTCAGAACGCCTTTGCTATTTTCCGAAACGGTGGTAAATTTTTAGTCAGATACAAATTTAGTTTTAAGAGCGGTTGCCCAAGCCGAGGTTCGTGTCCAGGACACCCTTGCGCAAACCGCCCCAACTTTTCGGTGGAGAGTGCAAGCAGCACCGCAGCAAAAGTCCGCGTGTAGTTGTAAAGGCCATCTGCGGCCAACAACAGTAGACAGTAGTTAGAAAAAAAAAAAATTGTGTATAGGCTATATAACTTAGCGCTATAGCCCTTAGGAGTGGAATATATAAATATAGTAAAGTTGATTAAATGTAAATCCACTGATACTTTGGCCCAAAAAGTTTGGTGATTTCGGTACACTGGCCTCTGACAAAAGTCAATGGTATCCTACCTGATACACGTGATGCTGATGACTGACATACAGGTGGTCATGGTGAAACTATAGAGTTTTGTCTAGGAAAGGAAACTTAGAGCGAAGCACGTAGAAGACGTTATTTTTACAGAAATAGTATGTTATTATGGCGGATTTCCTAACAAGTAAAAAAAAAACTAAAGGTAAAAATGTAAGAGACCCCCCCTCCAAGATATATGTTTTTGCTGTTTTTTAGGGTTCGGTACCCAAGGGGTAAAAATCAGCCTAGTGTGAGTTGGACTCACGCACGAAGGGTTCCGTACCATTATCTATAAAAACGGTAAAAAATTACGTAATGTTGTCTGGGAGCCCCCCTTAAATATTTGTTTTATTTTAATTTAGTTATTTATTTTTAATGTGACTATATATCTAAATATTCTGTGAATAGTTTAAGCGTCTACTTGTTCCCATTATCAATATCGAGCAAAAAAATCACATTTGTTGTATGGGAGCCTGTCCGTCTGTCACCAGGCTTATCTCATAAACCGTATTAGTTAGACAGTTGAAATTTTCACGGATGTATTTCTGCTGTCGCTATAACAAGGAATACTAAAAAAAGAATAAAACAAATATTTAAGGGGGCTCCAATACAACAAATGTGATTTTTTTTTGCCGTTTTTATAGATAATGGTACGGAACACTTCGCGCGCGA
The DNA here is from genome assembly GCA_946406115.1 of Apoda limacodes. Lineage (NCBI taxonomy): Eukaryota > Metazoa > Arthropoda > Insecta > Lepidoptera > Limacodidae > Apoda > Apoda limacodes. Next base: position 19,601,801 of record OX291541.1, on the reverse strand, counting down.
GTTCGACTGGCACTTGGCCGGTTTTTTTTCTATCGTAAAAACTTTAAATACTTATAAGCTTCGGCTTAAACTCAGCTTTTTCTGAAACTTAAAGCGATTTTAGTTGTAGAGTAATAAAACCCGGGTAATTGTCAAGTGCGGAAATTCCAGAAATACAAAACTAAATATGAAAAACGGCTATTTTTTAACTTTCAAACAATTTATTAAAAGGTCAATAAATGCTGGCCTTGGGACCCAAGATCAAGAAAAATATCCTTCGAAATTTAAAGATAAAGGTACGAACCGGTACTAATATTTTTAAACAATGCAGGTGCAGTAAACCATTTTTAAGCCTCGAACTGTGTAGGTATTTGGTGCCCCTTTCTTTGAAGGGCTTTATGTAATGGAAGGCGCGGATACATTGTCAATACCAGACCTGCGCAAAACCTTTTGTTTTCTTATCCGGGGTGCACAAAAACGGGGCTCCGTACCCGGGTGCACTGCACAAAAGCAACTACCTGCTCCGATAATGTTACAAGTTTCAATAGTTAGTATTTTACTACGAAAAATAGTAACACTGCCTAGACTTTTTGCAAGACCATATCGTTCGGCTGATTGAGTTATTTCAACGTTTTATTTGTTTTTTTTTTTAGTTTTTTTTTTTTCTAATACTATGCTTTTTGGAATCTTATAACACATCATGATAATCGTTAAACATTCTTCTGCTTCAGTGTTTCGATGAATGAAATTAGGTAAGTAATTCGGAGGAAATCGTGTGTGTACAGATAGAAACACAACACAGACCAATGCGACGAGGGACTTATAATATTTTTATTTACGTACAGTATAGTGATTTAGTATTTATTTCAAACATGATTATTTTGCAAACGCGATTTCGTAATTCCTTTGTTTGCATTATTTTGCTGAAACCTTTTTCCATAAGATTACGAAACAGCTGTCACAAATATGCCGAGTATCTGTGTCACAACTTCTTGTTTTGAATTTTGTGACAGTGTCGTTTTGTTTTGTGTTTATCTTTTTGTAGAAATACAGGACAGTACAGGGAAAGACTAGTTTCATGGGCATGGTCAGCTTGAGAACTCTGAGTGCTTTGTCAGTCGAGTGGCCACTAGATCGACATCTTACGCTTGATCGCATTAGGCCAGTGTGGTGGCTTATGGCCTAAGTCTCCTTCTTTAAGGAAAGGCCTATGCCCCTGCAGTGGTGCGTACAAGTACTTACCTGTATTCGCAAATATACATATTTTTACCGTGGTGTATTTTTAGATATTCATCCGTACCCAAAGGGTCCCAAAAGAGCCCTATTCCTGCCTACGCGGTTTGTCTCTCCGACCTTTAGAGGGCTCTATTTTTTTTTAGAAGCTTTTAACTTTTTTTAGCTTTCAAGTAAAATAAATCCTGAAATTTTAAGAGAATATCTGCTATTAAGTCGGAGTTCCTAACAAATAATAAAAACAAACAAAAAGAAAAAAAAATCCCCACATTTGCTTATAAAGCAGCTTTGCCGTTTACAGCTTATAAATAGCGTCCATTACGCAAGTGACTTACTCTACTATTTTTTTTTTATTTTTAGCATTATGCCTATATAAATATATCTGCTCAATATACACTCTGCTGAATGATGTCCTCGCCATTTGCTGGAGCTGCAACCCACAAACTTGCCTTAAATAAGCCTCCTAGCTCACTTATATCATACATTTACGCAAATGTAAAACATGGGTTTGTTGTTTTTGCTCAGTCCTTAAGAGGAAATATCACAACTAAACGAATGCATAAATAAGGTATTTGAAAAAAATTTGCTGTCGCTCTAGGACCCGGTACAAGATACGGATGTGCGATACGACAACTGCGCCTCGGGCTGTTTTACTTTGTCGTAATCATAAAATCGGGGTATCGTATTCCCCATTTTCCTCTTCGAATTCTCAGCCTAATTTTATAAAAATTAAAGGTAATGAATTATTTCATGTCTGTATATACTGATATTACGTATATTTCATATTTGTATAGCACACGTCTAAAGATGTCATATAAAAGTAGCATTTTTTGGACTTTTGCAGGGCTCCAGTTTTTCAATAGAATGGAATATCAAAAAAGGCAAAAAATACAGACATAGTGATTGTGTATAGATATCATATATAAGAAAATAAATACCCTAATGCCAAAATCCAGTGAGGAAACAGGGGAATACGTTTGTATGGGGAAAAACAGCAAAATAATTCCTCTTAAAATGGTAATACATACAGGCTTCAACCTTAAATAATTACAGTAAAACTCTATATTAAAACAAAACATTTATAAGAACTAGCCCGGTTTTTTTATGTAAATACTCGTGCAATTTCAAGATTCGATGATTATTAAATAAATGTCGACGTATCTCTATATATATGTTTTCACGTTTTACTCGATTAATTGTGTAAAATATGAAATCTGCTAAAGATAGTCCTTTTTTCTGTTCCTTACCAATAATGTAAAAAACCGGCCAAGAACATGTCATGCCCATTTTGTAAGGGATTCCGTAGCTATTCATTTGCAATATAATCTTGTTTGTTGACAAATATCTCTGAATAAGTTTTTATAATCTCTAAATATGTACAATGTCTGTGACATTGGAAGGTGACTTTTATAAACCTCTAACAGATTTGTTATGAAAACTGAGATTTTTTTTTAAAGGGTAGCTCCATACATTGAACTGAGGGATATATTTTTTTTCTTGGCACTCATGTGGTGGGTTATTAGGCAGATCTTCAAAAATGCAAGAGATACCTAAATATGTTTCCTCCTAAATTTATTTTGCGAGGTATTGGCATAAAGATTTATTGGCTTCATTAGTTAAGAAAAATGTATGTGTCATTCCCCTCCCCTTTTAATTTCAAAATTAGAATAATTATTATTAAACTTAATATTATAACTTAATTATTAAATGTTAATTAATATTATACTTAATTAACATTTACAATAACACGTGAGGCAATCATAAATACATCTACATATTTTTAATTTCGTATGAAAACGGTTAAAACCTTACGAAAATAGGACTTAAAGTTTTACGTTACGTGATGCATTTACATACAAACTGACAAAAACGTTTATACTAGTCTAGGCCATAGCAAAATAAACACTGACAAAGTGGGTCCGATATGTTATAAGATTTTATCACATGGAGTTATCGTACTTTTAAAACTTTTACTACAAAGAAATAGTAACTAAATTCAAAGATTGGTTCAGATCACATTTACCTTAAAGTGTTTAATTTAAATGTGATTCGGCCTTTCGGCATTAGGCGTCTAAATATCCTCTCGTTAGTAATTTTCACCACACCACCCTTAAAACACAATGTTACTATGAAATTCATTATACCTATGGCAAAAGGGATAAATAAAGTATGTTTTGTATTGGTGATATTTTTTTCTTTACGTCGTTTAATATGTGTTTTTGTAGACGCTTTTAAATAACTTAATAAAATTTAATCAATTTTTAATTAGTGTTTTAAGAAATCAAGTAAACTGTTATTCACATTTTAAACATAACAACATCAACCAGTTATTCTGCATTAAAAATTATATAGTTATGCATAAAAACCAGCATAAGAAATATTACAAGAAACCTTTCTATTCTGATGCAAGTATTCATAATAATAAAATACCTAATGTATTTATTATGTTCATCTATAATCTTTATTTCTACATAAGTATAGTGAAAGTGAAATTCAGTGAAACCTCTTTCTCCGCCCACATAATAAATAACAGAATTATTGATTGCTGTATTGCACTAAAGAAAGACTTTGTAGCGCCCTTCGTTAGATATAGGGCTGCTACAAGGAAGGGAAAGCATCGATTTCTTCAACACCCTCGAAGAGAGCTCGCGGTAGCGGGGGCGCGCTAAGATGGCGGCCCTGGGGTCTCGGTCGAAGCCCGACCTGCCTCACCAGCGCGCTCGCCTTCCAAGGTCATGGCTCGACGCTCGCATGTTATGCCTCCATACTACGCCTTCCCGAAATATACATTCTAGTGGAAATTATAGCACCGTCTCTTTCCTGTAAGTTTTGTAGGATTTTGCCTCTCTCTTGCACATCCATCCGGGATTTGTGGAATTGCTTGATACTCAATAGCGATTGTAACGATTAGGGTTGGCAAAACTTGTACGTTGTATATTTTTGTTTTTTGTTAGTATTTTAATTATATCGGTTGTGTTTGCATTAATATTTATTATAAGTATAATGAAATTTCATAAGTATGTATTATGTTATATTTTAATATATAACAGAGGCTTATAAAATAATTATTTTTGAAAATAGTATTTTTCTAAACATGGGTCCTTCCTTTTCCTTGTTCATTGTAAAAGTTTTAAACTAGTATGTTCACAATCTCGTTCAGAGTCTATATTTCATTAGATGTGTAATTATATACTCCCATAGGAATCAAATAAAAAAAAATGTAAAGTACGTCCGCTACAGGCACTACTTTATCTCCATGTTTTTTTTCGTTTATGCAAACGAAATAGTAGAATAGAAGTAAAAAAAAATACACTAACGGGTTATATTAATATAATTTTTATTTTATAATTTTGTTATTTTAATTACTATAACTAAGTTAAGGTGATAAGGAAAAAAGCTAAAATTGTAGAGCTTAGAGAATGTTTTATGTTCTAGTTCTGTCAATATCATAAGTAAAATACAAGTTCGTGCTTTAAAATACTTTTTTAAATTAGTTTTCAAGAAATGCCATAAAATTATAAGCGGTATAAGAATCTAATACTATCAAATCATTTCCAAAATTAAAAAATAGCTTTAGTATAATATTATTTAAGATTTAAACTATACATTTAAAACGTTTACCTTTTTAAATCTTTGAAAATATCGAATTGGACCTTTGACAATTAAATTAAATTTATCTTGAAAATCTGAGCGGACTGGAACATTTTCTGTGTGTATGTATGTATGTATGTATGTATGTATGTTTATCGTTACGTCGCAATTCCACAAAGGGGGGTAACCATAGGCTGGACACACACCCACAACAATTTGGGGGACAGCCCTTTTTCACCTTACCTTACTTTAGTCCTGCGCAACATTTGGTGAGCCCATCACCGCCATACAGCTTTTTATACAGATTCATTAATGTTGTATTGCACTAGGGTAAGTCCTGAAGGCCTTTGTTTCGGGAAATCGGGGTCTTTAGGCTTTCGTAGCCAAATTGGAACCCCGACGTTTTGTCAGGTCCATGCGACAGTCTCTTCGTGTGTCACATCCTTATAGGCAAATATTCTAGTGGAAGTTACAAGCTATTTAAAAATATTATGTAACGGAAAATACGAACTTTTTTAAGATTTTCTATAAATATTCTGTTTTTTATAGTAACCTTATAAAGCTAGAAGTAAATAAGGCATAACTTGGTATTTAAAAGGGAATCAGGAATTTGACTCTTAAAATATCCTGAAAAACAACAATAATGTATAAATATTGTTAAATAGATGTTTAAATTTCTTTGCTATATAATTTATTTAAATTATTAAAGATAAACCAAGATGTTTATTTTTAATAATAAAATCAGCCGTCATCGCCAACCCTAATCATAGCGAACCTTTATCTAAATTACGGAAATTTTTGGAATGCGACTCTTTCTATCTTTCTTACCCCTAAAGTAGCATTAGATCTGCCGTCTCTTTCTGGAATCATCGGGTAATGGCAACAGGGGTGGTGGTAGGGACCGTACAAAAGATTTTGGGATACATTTTTTGCAAACTGCCTGCACCATATGGATAGATCACAGTGACTGAAGAGCAGGCCAAGAGAGAAGGCCAACAAAAAAATACAAGTGCCAAACAGTTACAGAATGAATTCCTAGTTAGGAATGTTTAGGAGTGAACGTCAGTGAAATGTTAAGGTTAAAGAAAATTATGCAATTTATTTAATAGTTTAATATTATTTTGTTTATCTTTTTTCAATAGTGACCAGTAAAATTAAGTGTTCAGTTTTCTTCATGTTTAAATGTAAGTAAGATATTTTTATGGGGGTGCAAGGTATTAAGGTCAAGCCGACGTAATTTTTTTTATAACTATTGCGTTACACCTAATATCTTTAATAAATTTGTAAACATCTCGAGTTTAGAAAGTGTTATTTTACATATATCGTAGTCGCAAAAAGGATATTCCACCATATACCTATATTGTAGTGCAAGTTAAGTGTTTAATTAGCAGAGTATTTATCGAATATTAATTGTATGAATTTAACTAAATGTCTTAATCTTTAATAATAACATCAATGACGCATTTTGAGTATTAAGATGCGTATGGTTTTTGAACATTCTTCAGTGTTACGCAGTTTGTATTGGCAGTATCCGAATCGAGTTCACCTTAAAAATCAAAAGTAAACATTGCTTAAATTATATTCGAAGAAAAAAAAAATGTGTATATGTAGATACCAATGCGTGAAAGATAAATTATACTTTTTATTTATGTTCTAGCGGTCCCGGCGAACGTTGTTCCGCTGCCGTCCCTCTGTTACCCAGGGAACGTTGGTTTTTACCTAAAATGCCCGAGTCCGGCTCTCACTTAACAGATCGAGATAAAAACTATCCTATCTTTTAAGTTTGATCAAAATCGGTTCAGTAGTTAAGGAGTTCATCGCAGGCAAACGACGTGGCACGTAATTTTTATATATAAAGATAATTTGTAGTATGCGATATCTGTTTTGGCCATTGTTTTGACTTATTTGTCAATCGTGTGTTAAAGTTATGAAATGTTGTAAAATATTTGTTATGCAATTAACAGACTACATTATTAGTAATTTATCAATTGATTACTCATTACCATTAGATTTATCACCCATTTGTACTGTGTTTTAAAAATGCTGCATTTTTACTTTGGTCAGGCATGGTTTATATTTTGTTTAAATGTATCACGGGGGTTTTAATCGATTTCCAAAAGTGAAGGAAGATTGATAATTCGATTGTTTTTCTTTGGTGTTTCTTCCTCGTTGTTATTGAACCAATTTAGATGATACTTCTGTTATATGGAAGAGTTAACCTCTAGGAATGTCCCATTAATTTACTACATAGACTAAAATACCAACCTACTTATGGAAGTATGCATTATACACACAGTAATTTAAACATATTAATAAGTAACTTTTGCTCATGGTTCCACCCGCCCTGAAATCGGTTATCGGTGGAGGATTTCAACAAAAACTCCTCAATTATAACAACGACTCACACTTGACGTTTTCAAGTAGCCTATGTCCATACCCGGGACTTAAACTATCTCCATGTCAAATTTCATCCTAATCGTTACAGCAGTTTAAGCCGCGATAGGCGCGACGTAGCGCGATGGGTCCGCCAAAAGTCGTATGTGTCCACTATCCAAATATATGACTTTTATTTTGCACCGCGATTATAAAAAAAAGTTTAGGGCACCACCCAAACAAAAATATTCAATATCGTTTCGTCGTTTTTAGGCGTCGCGTCGTCAGTCATTTAAAATTAAAATCAAAATTTGTAATATTACAACAAATTATTATAAATATGGAAATAGCTTCTGATACAATTATGAATAGTAAAAAAATAGTGATCCTCCAAAAAACCGGCCAAGTACCGTTTACGCAATTTACGAACAAAAACAAAAAGTGTGCCGCAAAGCGGTCACCCATCAAAGTACTGACCAAGCCCGACGTTGCTTAACTTTGAATATCGTTTCCAACAAACAAAAGTGTTACTCTTTCTCGTAATAATAGGCTAGATGGCGCTGTAACGGTAATTTAAGATGGAAGAATACTCGGGTCCGTCTCACACTTAGCCGGTTTTTATTATTTGCTGTTATACTTTAAAACGCACACACTATGATTGAAGCTTGTTAATGTGTTCCTTTTTTCACGATAAATTTTGGGTTAAAAAGTTGCCACGTTTGATACTTTTCACTCTTTTGACAACGCCAGTTTTGCCATCGATATCTGTCGTTCGAGTAGCTATGAAATGTTAAGATTTTTTTTTATGGCAAACCGAACGATTGAGGTACACACACTGCGATAATAACACACACTACCATAAACAATGAATATGTAATACAGGTAATATGTAGGTATAGTATAAATTGGGACCTCGAATATTTTAACTGTTCCTTACCAGTATATCTACACTTGTATAATGTATGTACGCAAAAATTGGCATTTATTTGCTCAAAATAGGGACCTACACAGTCTTAATACAAGGAATAAGGAAATATTGGCAGTTTCAAAATGTCTTCAGAAGGCATAGCTCATTTGCAATACAATTGAAAATTGAACACCCAAAATGTATGCCTTGTTCGGATGTATGGAACGTTCGGATTTTAGTATAATATATATATAAAGACAAAGGATAAAACAAAGATTTTTGTAATTGAAATTATGTAAGTACCCACATTCGCATATGCAATCGGTAATTTCAAGTATTCAGACAACTCAAGCATGTATGTAGAATAAAATCCTTGTATTTGGTTTCTCAAAAACTTAGCATATAGAATGTGGTGACCTCTTACCATCAAATCAAGTGGACCGACAGCCTGATTGCCACCTTATTGGTATTTTAAAAAAATCGTTTTCGCCGCCATTCTCATTTTGTAGTTGCGTGTCATGTTTTCGTCAGTTAATAGTATCATCATCATAAATTTTTTTGAACATTCCCCAGAACCCTATCCAATTTTTGACACTGCCATCAATTTTTCTTAGTTCCAGCTTCGGAAGGCGTAAACTTTTCATAATGATCTTGGAGCTGTGTACTGACAAATTGTCGAATTCTGATTCTGGTGATGTCTACATCAATGTTTGTTGATTTTTCTCAAAGTTCACATTCATTTTATCCGCTCTAGGCGATAAGTTTCGGCGGCATTGCGGTCTGTTTCAATGTCCTCAACGCTTGCATCTGGATCCAGCCCCTGCTTCTTTACTGCTTAATATCGTCGATATTAAAAAGTTTTTAGGCTTTTTCGGATATGTGCTCATATATTTGCGACACGGATATTAAAATCATCTTTTTCACTTTTAAATATGTCTTCGAAACCAGTTTGGTTTTAGTAAGAAGACTTCGTGTAACTGACCTTTCGTTCTTTATTTTTTTCCATTGCGGTCGCCACAATTTTTGAGTTCGGGTTGCAGGTTTTTCAAAATAGATTAAATAAAACGCCAGTGCGACAATTCTGAATTCTAAATTCCTATATTTCGTTAAAAAGACATTTTTTTATTTTTCGTTCAAATTTTCACCATATTTGACACTGGCTTACAGATAGAAAAAAAGTTAGGTTTCAAAACTTACAAACGGTTGGTAAACTATAGAGGTGCATTTGCTCACAACTTGTTTTTTTAAAAATATTTTTTATTTTTAGTTGACTTTTACCAAAAGTTTATCACATTAGTTCGACCACCAAAACTGTTTCTAACCTATGCCAAGTTATAACTCTTTAAAATAGGTATGGCGGCCCTCTTGTTTACCACCATTTCGTTTTTTTACCACCGCTAGAATTTGCCCAGGGTATAGGTTGATATTAGTTAAGACACAACCCCGCTAATTCTTATTGTTGACCCGGGCAGTAGCACACCATCTCGTCGAAGGGTTGAAAGCGGACGTCAGTTTATTCGTATTCTTCTCATTAAACCCTTAACTTTGATACCCATATTAGAGATGTGTTAAAAAATAACCAGTACGCCATATTAGATTAAGAGTTATTTTTCATATTCTTCTTAACAAACGCTTTCATTTGAAACCCACATACATATTCACCGATACGCGCGTTACCTTAACACTCACCTGACAACTAACAGATTGGCCACGACGTGATTCACATTTTGAGTGGGTGTGCGAATGAGCATAGGCAAACTGAACGGTGTTACGTATTTTATTTTTCCATTTTTTAGAGAACCGGGGGAACCGAGCATCACTACAATCGGAACCGGTTCCATCTAATGTACTCGGTTCTAGAGTATACTTCGGTAATTTAGGAACCGGGTCTCCCAGGGTGCATGCCCTAGTTCGGATTAGCTTAGGTACGGATTATCGAAGCCATGTATATACTTTTACAAAAAAATCCAGAACATGTTAAAGATAGTATAATGAAAAAAAGGTATCACAAAGTTGATGAATACCTATATTAATAATAAAAATTAGAACTGAATTAATTGGTGGCGGCATTTTTAACATTTAGAAAAATTAAAACATTGTATTTATGATATTACCTAGTGTGAGACTATATTGGATAAATTTTAATATAAAGTTGAAAAAATATAAAAGATTAACTACTGAGTTGCTTGCCGGTTCTTCTCAGTAGTAAAATCATTCCGAACCAGTGGTAAAGTTTATAAAATTAATTATTTAACTTTCGATTCAAGTGTTGTTTGTTGCGGTTGCTTACGGTCCGCCTGATGGTAAGCGGTTACCGGAGTCTATGGACGCATGCAACACCAGAGGAATCACTCGCGCGCTGCCGAAACTTCAAAAATCCAATAACTTCTTTTTGAAGGGAGCTCATTACACAACCCAAGCGTTCGCGGGCGGAAGTTTCCCTGAAACCGCAAGTACACGACCATTTTGGTTCTAAAATGTGAGAATAAATTATCTGCCGATGGCAAGCCGTGCGATGGTAGAAAGTAGCCGTGGGCATCATTTTAAACAATTTTTCACAACACATCCCATTGTACAAGCGGTATAACACACAGTTTTTCTTCTTTACAGAACTAATGCCGTGAGTTGAAGTCAACATGACGTCGTTCGCCAATTTGACGCAGTCGCTGGCGTCAAGCCTGCCTTCGACGTCAACGCCAGCGACCAGCGCTGCCTCCAACCACGGCTCCACAGATCAAGAAGACCCTCTCGCCATGACGCATATCATCTGCAATCTCCTAGAGAACATGAATAAACCCTCCAGCCTTCAGTCAGCCACTTCCACCTCAGCCTCGTCAACCATCCCTTACGACATCTGGGCTTTGCCCTCCTGCAGCTCGGGCTCTATTGGGCCCATCAGTCGTGAGTACAATACCTCTTCTAATAATAACAATAACCAGCAGCAGTTTAAAGAAGATAATTCGAGTGGCTCGCCCGGAACGTCCTCTTCGGTGTCTATTACTTGCTTCAGATGCGAAGAACGCACGCCGACGACGCGCTGTCTAGAATGTAATGATCTCTTTTGCCACGAATGCTGCCATAGCGTCACTTCAGATTGCCAGCTCAGAGATCACACCTTGCTTCCCATACATCAAATATCACCTATTGGCGTTAGACCTAATAGCGTCACGCATGAAAAAGATGTAATGTATTGTGAGCTCCATGGCGATCCTGTCAGATTTTATTGTGAAGCATGTATTATTTTTATTTGCCAAGAATGCACCCTGTGGGTTCATAAGGATCACTGTTACACGCCGATTAAAGGAGCCCTTGACATGTGTCGTGTAGGTGTTGTCAGAGCAATTGAAGACACGAAAACAGGTACTAAAGCGATCAAAACAGCTATTGATCGAGCTGTGGCTATGTCAAAGGCTTATGAGAAAGAAAGTGCTGAAGCAAACATGAAAATAAGAAAGGCTATGCGATGCTACGCACAGGCTATTGAAGACAGAGAGAAATATCTTCTAGATAAAGTAGAAAAAATGCGCCAAGCTAAATTAAATGATCTCACTGATCATATGAATACATTGCGCGGAATACTGGCTGGATTGGCGCATACTAATGAGACTTTGGTGCGAAGTATGGCATCTGAAGGAATTGAATTATTCATGGCTAAAGAGAAAGGACGAGCTCAAGTTGACTATTTTTCGTGTATGTTTAAAAACATGTACGTAACGGAAGAAAGAATTATGTTCATACCACCAAATTATGATTTGGTTGATCAGCTAAAGAGACAGTGTGATGTGCAGTCAGCACCGGCAAGTTCAATGCACGCCCTGAGTTCAGTTCCAACACTTCAGTCACGCCAATCTCTGTTGCAGTCCTTACAATCAGTTCAGTCTTTCTCCCCTTTGTCGTATAACATGTCGGCTAGCACTAGCCTCAGATCTTTACCTGATTATACTGCTAGCCATACAAGATCAACAAATTATTACGATCACAGCATCTCATCTAGCTTGGCAATGGAATCGAATCTACCACGTGGGATGGGCCAGGCTATACCAGGTTACTGGATGTCGGTTTCGGTAAGACCAACCAGGAGCCCAGTACCTGGAGTTCCAATGTTTTCTTTCGGTAGAGAGGGACAAGAGGAAGGACAAGTATCGAGGCCCTGGGGCTTATGCGTTGACAGAGAAGGAAATATAATTGTCGCTGACAGACGAAATAATCGCATACAAATATTCAGTAACCGAGGAGAATTTAAAACTATGTTTGGTTCCAAGGGGACAGGGTCCGGCGAATTCGATCTTCCAGCTGGAATAACTACTGATACATATGGTCGCATCATTGTAATCGATAAAGATAACCACAGAGTTCAAATATTTACATCATCTGGCAATTTCATTCTTAAATTCGGATCATTTGGTAAGGAATGTGGTCAGTTTCAGTATCCATGGGATGTAGCTGTAAACTCCCTTGGCAACATCGTTGTGACCGACACACGCAATCATCGCATTCAACTATTCACCAGTGACGGAACATACATCACCAAGTTTGTATTTGAAGGAGCAAACCCAGCCAAGATGCTAAAAGGACCAACGACCCCAAGAGGAGTTTGCTTTACTACTACCGGCAATATCATAGTTTCTGATTTCGAGAACCATCGTTTGCTTATGGTCGACCCCACTTTATCAAAGGTTTTGCATTGCGTGGGTCGTGAAGGCTCTGGAATTGGCGAATTGAATCGTCCATCTGGCATTGTGACAGATGACGACGGCCGTATTATAGTTGCCGACTCCAAGAATCACCGTGTTTTAGTGTTCACATCAGAATTACGTATACTTTGGGCCGTTGACTTGAAAAGTCCTGGTCTAGACGACAAAGACCGGCCAAGTGACGTAGCGCTCACACCAGAAGGGTACCTTGTGGTACTTTTTGAAACTCTTCCTGACACTGCTCGCGATATTACTTCGCATGGCAAGCAATATATTAAAGTTTATTAGCTCTTTCGTTAAGGCATAAGGTAAGGACCTAAGGTCCGTTTTATTTTTTTTATTTTTTTATGGTTTAAGTTGTGATTTCTTTAATAATGTGCCAATTTTATTACATTAAATCGGAAAAAAACCGATTCGAGCAAAGCTTGTACGCAGTTAGTATTTGCACACAACTGCATGTTGTGTGTAAATAAATTTAATTTCATAATTTAAATTTCGTTACCATATTTGATTTTGGTTTCCATGTTAGACTAGTCTTTAAGAGCCAAAAGCCTTTTTATATTACAAAAACATTTGAAAACGCTGTAATGTCTGTCGACATGTGTCGGTAGTTGGCAAAGTACACCAAATCCATAGTCCGAACATTGCTCATAGGTAATGTATATTTTAACTCACCAATTTATGTTATACGTATAAAAACAATATGTAAATCGTTTGTTTTTTAAAGATCACAACGTGATGTAAAAAAACTGTTTATGAGCGAGTCAGTTTACGATTGATAACTTCGAAAGTATTTTTCCAAAATATTAAGTACTTTTTGTTATTTTTTAATTGGTTAATGGAGATGTTGATTATGAATTTGTGCTTCGTGGTATCGGTTTAAGATTATGTATAAATTTTTATTTTGAAGAGTTAATAGATTAGGTTTAAATTTTTTTCCTAAATGCCTTGGTGTGACCCCTTTTTGCTCAACTAAAGTTTTCGATTTAGTGCAACGAGCGAGCGGTATAACGGGGTAAAGAAATCAATGCAATAAAACTTTGAGACTGACTTTAGAAGACTGTCTTAAAGATGATTCTGACGGTGACAGACGTCTCGCAAAGGCGAGAACCTATTGTTTATTACCAAAATTTAGTTATGTATTGTTTTACGATTTGGCAAATAGGCTAATTATTATATTGAACCGAAGATTTTAATTCGTTTTGTTTGAATACGCAAGAAGTGATATTTTTATTTTGTGACCATAACGAAGTATTGTTTTTATACTTAGAAGTTTATTCATAAAAAATATTTTGACAGTCTCTTGGCTTGATTGATATTTTTCAATCAAAACAATGTCGTAATTGATAATCGTTAAATTTTAAGGGTTGTACTGAAATGTTTGATCTTAAGTGAAATGCATATACATTTCTTACCGTGGCGTAGGCTTGTATTTTGAAATAGCTAATTAATAGATTTTTTTTATATAAATATTGATAAATGAACTTATTAAATTATCGCGTGTTTTTCATACTTACAATCAAAATTATTGTATTAGTTTAAATATTTTAGCGAAATTCTTTTCTGATAAAATTTATTGCATAATCTATTTTCAAATCTAGAGATATATATATGTCTACTATATTATATACTAATAACGCAATGTGTTCAAACAATATGTGTTCACTAAAAATAATAATTTAAATATAAGTTGCATGCCTGAAATGAGACAAATTTAGATTTAACTATTCGAACAGACTGCCCGTCACACGTAGTTAATTATAAATTCTTAGATTATAGTATTTATGGGCATTCTTGCTTAGACTAAAGAGAGCAGCATAAAGCCCCATATTCATTAGGCAACAATTTTATGGGCAATAGCGCGACGTACCACAATAATGCTCATCATGTAACATGCACAGAGAACTTAAGACTAAATAAATATCGCGCATGTTGAGCAACAGTTGCGTCTTAATTGTTGCTTAGTTAATACATAGCTTAATACTAATGAAGGTAGTATAAAATTTATGTCACTAAACACGAATAGCACTGTAGCTTTACGTCATTATTTTTACAACGGACGGACAAAAACATTTATATATATATTGAAACTGTATGTGAAAATCTTAATGAGATCTTTTTTATGACTTGAATTAACAAACTGTAGAAGGAAAGTCAATTTTTGAAGTACATCTTAGCAAGTGCATGCTTGTGTGTAGGGCGCAAAATTAAAACTATGTTTAAAGTTGAATCAAATAATAATACATCGATACATTTAAATTAAAACTTAAATAGGTTTAGTAAAATGTATTTCACCAATTTTACTTAGGATAAGGGTATCTATAAGTATTTTTTATTTACTGTCTTTAGACTCTTTACTTAACCACGTGACGCTTCAAACAAAAATTTTCTTAAATTGGCAAAATCAAAATCTTAGTTGTAATGTAATGAACTGATTTTTAAAGTAAGATATAGACTGTAAAAAAGAGTCTGAAATTATATGTAAGGAATTGCATAAGAAAAGAAAATTATTGTTTGGAGTAACTCTACTGCTAGGAGATAGGTAGATAATGATCTTAGAATTTTTATTATAATGTACACACACACACACACACACACACACACACACACACACACACACACACACACACACACACACCCACACCCACACACACACACACACACACACACACACACACACACACACACACACACACACACACACACACACACATATATATATATATATTATCAATAATATTTATTCTACGTTCCAAAACCAAATATGATTTAACTTGAGGAAGAGGAAAAATGGTCCTAAGCCGATACTGAATGCTATGTGGAAGTTAAAAAGTTGTTTTGGGACACCTACCTTTACTAGGAGAACTTAAAATTCTTTACATTGCACCGTTTCTTTTAGTTCTGTCAGCGTAAATATTAAACGTTCAATTTGACGGTTCCAAAATCTTCGAAAAGTAAACTTAATCGGTAAAAGTAACTTTGTCTTTAGTTGACAGAGAGAAAATAATATTTTAAACATAGCCTTATACGCAATTGAAACAATAAAAACTGATTGAGCCTAACAAAGGCGAATTCGATTTTTTTTGTTGAAATTTGCAATTTTTGTCTTAAGCGGGAATAGCAGCTAAACGACGATATATAAAAAATTTTGCGTACAGTGCTTCGCATGTTTTCGACAATAGTCTGAAGGAAATGTTTTATTTTGCATATCAGTGATAAAGAGTTAACAATTTTCGTTCAGTGCCATTATAAAAGTATTACGTTATTTTTAAAATAATGTGTAGCATGAAATGCATATTTAATTACTGCAAAAAAAATCTTAAATCAATTAAACAGTAATTTAATTTTGTTGTTTAAAAATGACAACGAATCTCTTAATAATAATGCTGAATGTTTTTAAGATTCAAATGAACGGATTTGCAAAGCAACTCCTGCAGTCAATGTAGTGTTTTTAAAAGTGGCTACTTAAGTACATTTTACTATTAAATCATTGATTTTATAGTTATTAAAGCCACATACTCGTATAATAGAACTATATGAACAAACAAACATACGTAATAGTAAAATTATTAATCTTTTTGAACTGCCCATTTCGTGAAGTAACATAACTATAGCGCGGACGCTAAGCAGGAAGAATTTTGTTGAATGACCGGTCACTATTTGTCTTTGTTGCAAGCGCATAATTATTTGCAGTTGCGGTCCTCTATGACAGCGGTTATCGCATCTTTGCGAGTGCGACGGCAAATAATTATGCGCGTGCAACAGAGACAAATACTGACCGATCATTGAACGAAATTCTCCTTGCATAGCGTCCGTGCTATACCTGTAGTTATATCATCGCCTCGGCCTATTCATGTCCATTTCTGTACGTAGGGTTTCCCCAGTAATGTACGGCCCTGTTCCTTTTATATTTAGTGGCTTTAGGTTGCCGTGACCATCATCGTGTCGATCCATCTTATAACGGGCCATACTATTCTATGAAATAGTCACTTCGAAATATTCTTCCATGCAGATCACCTTATAAATTGTCTATCGCGTAACATGGTTATGTCAATCGATTACCTAGTTACTTAATTAAAAAAATGGTTCCGAGTTTTTACCATGACATTGTCGCCACATTATAAAGAAGTGCTTTAACACTGCACGTACTAAAGCTTGTAAGGACAAAACTAAAACACCCACTATTGTCAACACAAGCTATTTGGCTCAAGATGCTTATAAAATAAAACCAAATAAATCAACGACAAGTATTTCTCTAGAACCTATTGTATTTTTAAATACACATTTCAGAAATGAAGAATATAACACACTGTAGTAAACATAATCTTAATGCGTTCTAAGAATGCTACGTAACATAGCATAATGGAAGCAATCACATGCAGTAGTTTACACCACGTATTGTCTCAATTTATAACTTAGAAAGTTTAGTCTTACATGATATATATGCGTGTTTATGGAGCTATTTAAGTTGCTTTGTGTGCTATTGATTATTTTAGTATAAACGTAAATATTAAATATTGTTAATTTTACCACTTCGTCAGACAGAAGTGTATCAGAGAGTGAGGACTCGAAGTCGAGATGCCATTTTAGAAACTTGGCTAAAAGCTGCTGAAGTATTTACTTAATTTTATGTCTAAACACATTTGATTTGCTTTTAGTTTTTGTTTTTATATATTTTGAATATTATTTTCTTAGACTTTGTGGTGATGTCGGTTAGCTTTACAGTACAGTAGGTTAGCATTTTCATATGTTCTAAATTGGGGTTCTATGGAGTGGCTTAAATGACCTCTTTTTAAAAGGCATACGTTAAGATGTGTGCAATATTTTATATATCAATTGAATTATTTTCAAAACTTTCAATTCCGTAGTTCAGGCGTCGTTGTCGTTGGCTATTACTCGCACGACCATGGTATGCGACCGTCGTACTGCGCGCACAGCGATCAAACATAATGATATCTACTGGATGTCGTAAAAAAAAATATGTAGCTTTTGTCTTGTGCAATACGTTACTAAGTGATTTTCATTTATTGTATTAAATGCTAAATAAAAATCTGGTATTGACTATTGTTTCAACAGTCGTGCTAATTTTCAAAGTGTGTATTGCATTCGGTTATTATTAAGCCAGTTAAGTTATTAGAATTTGTTGTTACTAGATAACAAGTTTTAGCAAAAAAGTCAAGAAATGTGGAACAAAAAATAAAAAGTTTCAAGGCCCTCAGTATGGTATTAATTATGCAATTTGTATATAACAAATATATTGTAGTACATTAACATGCAATCGTCTGGTCTATATCGCCCTTTTAAGAGACGTTTCAAGAGTGTTAACCGCAACGCAATAAATTCGTGCGACTGCTTTTGTATTAGTAAACATATTTTTTTATCGCGCGAGCAGATTAGTCTATCTTTACATATAAAATGCTTTGTTCTGAATGACTGACTGACGAATCAACGCACAGCCTAAACTGCTGATCGCAGACAGCTGAAACTGGGAGGGTGGGTTTTTTGAATGACGTAGGCATCCGATAAGAAAGGATTTTCCGAAAGGGTCAGGTGCTAGTCGGACTCGCGCAATAAGGGTAAACCGATTGTAATGAAGTTTTGGTAAGTTTTTATGCACACGCCGGGGAAGGTTTCCGAACTTGTACAACCCTTTCACAATAGGTTGTTGCGAGCAGTAGTTTTAAAAAAAGAAACAACGTTCGCCGCGTCCGCTATTCGCACGATAAAATCGTATCGCATCATCGCGCGAGCAATGTTCAATTAGGACGACGCCTTACACTTTTAGTTCGCAACTTCGATACCTGATTTGATATCATTACAAGGTCTGATAGAATTTATTGTGAGAAAGTAATGGGTACCTATTTTGTGAGACTTGCTAGTTGCTAGCAGTAAAATGTGGTTATGTGATAATTACAATAAAATTGAGAACTTAATGATTAAAATAAACGAAACGTAACAAATATAAATTTTGTACGAGTTTTTGATGTTCTAAACATTCAGTGGCCGCATATTAATACTAAATTAGAAACGAATCAATAGTGTCCTTTAACGTTTAATAAGTGTATAAGTACCTAAGACGCAACTCGAAAACTGCATAATAATATAATACAATTATGAGATTTTAGTAAAATTGTATTAGCCATTTTCGTGCTATTTTTGTATGTTATGTAGGCGCTTGTGACGTGTTAGTGTTAGTAATTATGTGATTTCATTTATCTCCTCTTTGCGTATAGAAATTGGTCTTGAACGGTCACCTTGATGTATTTTTATTCCAACAATAATATGTATTTCGATCGCGAAGTGGAAATTAATGAAATATACTATATAATATTTTAGTAGTATTTTTGTACACGATCCTCCGAGGATCTGAAATTAAAAGGCTAACGACAGGCCGCACGCGTCAGGTTTTTGCCTGACTTTAGCTTTGATTACAGATCATGAAGCTCTAACTTCAGGTTAGCCCTTCAAGTCGTTAAATCATTTGGTTTAGAGATGGTTACGACATGCATTGCTACTTTACACCGCTAGAATAAATATAATTGTTAAAAAGGCTAGGTAAAAGTCGATGAACATGACGTTGACTGAAATTCTCTCGAAACCAGATCGTTTTATGGACTTAAATATCAACCTAAAATGAGCCGTATTAAACTATGTGCAGGGATAATCTGACCAGTTATATTAGTGGCGTTTTCTTGACCGACATAATGAACATAATGCGGTAATCCAACCAAAGAGAATGAATCAAGATTTGTACTATGTTGTACAGAATTTATGTCTTATTAACTTGGCAGGATTATGACATTAAACGCATTGAAGCAATCAACAAAACGCACCTATTGTAAGAGTACTCTGTAGGAAAACTTGACATGTGCGACCAGCTTTAACTTTAGTTGCTTGGAGGGCTATAGTTGTGTTCAAAGTTATGATAACCGTATCTACCTCACTTGGAATGCATCAAAAAGACTGATTGGAGTTAATGGACGGTGGTCTGATCACCTCTTAGAAGTCTGTTGTCTCATAGAAACTTAACACTTTTAATTATTTTGTAATTTCTGCAGATCTTTCAATTTTGGTTTAAATCTTTTAAGTATTATAAATGTTTCTGCGACTTTCGGACAACAGTCTTTTCTTTTTCTTTTTATATATCGTTTGTTACATTTCTGTAATATTGTTGAAAGAAGACTGAAATTTTATAATAATGTTCCTATATTTTAATTTAGATAATTTACTACCTACCATAATTTCATTTACATTATTGCCCTTTCGGTGTATGTAAATTACTTTGACTCTTATCTAATTGTGTATGACGCTATATATGTCATGATCTTTTTGAAATTTTTAATGGAATTTTGTATGAAAATTTAATAAAGTGATTGATAGAACTTGGTGTTTCTATGTAATTCCCATCATGAACTAAAACATTATTAGTTACGCTTTTTTATGTACCATTTTACAAATATGTATGTTTATTAATTGAAATATGATTGATTGTGATTATTACCGAAGTACTGGTTTACAATCTCTGTCTATATATATATATGTCTATATTCAGGGTCAGCTCAGACCGTCGCGTCTTGTTCTGAGCTGACCCTGAATATAGACATTTTTGAGATAGCAACACATTATGGACCTTGTTTACTTGACAAAAAGATACGCATTCCAAAGTCGCGCGACTTCTTGGTGTTCTGCGACACGTAACCTCCCACTTATGTGCTCTCGCTATGATTTGTATCTTTTTGTCTATATAGTATATAGGTCTGAGCTGACCCTTACGTGCAATGTTAAAGAAATCATTATCTTTTGCATCTAGCTAATACCGGTCACACTTAGGTCGTTGGTTCATCGAGCTGAATACGCTTTGCTTTCCTTCCACTCTAGATCTGCTCTACCGGCTGTCTGATTTTTGATAGACGTGGCCCGTTCAATGAAAGCTTGCTGATTCAAGTATCTATCTATATCTACAAAATTACTCACAGACTTCCGCCTGGGCACAAACTTTTTTGTGTCTTCACGATGAGTGTCAATGTTTTAAAAACCTATGTCTGTTTTTCACAGTATGCTGTTTATAAGAAACGAGCAATTCAACGTGGGTGAAACCACTGGATACACCTAGTATTGTATTATAAGTCCACAAGTATACTAAAGACTTATTTCTAATTCCATATATTTTGAACGTATTTAGTGCAACAAACTTTTCTGATCCGGTGGTAAAAAATCAAAACTACAGTCGCCATATTGAAATGGTGTGAACTTACAACGATACTAGCGACTAAACACCCAAGGTCAGAAAAGTTTATTGTACAATTTCCGCCACCTTTAATTACTTCGCAAATAAAAAGAAATCAAAAATGACAGTCAACGGACAATCAGACAGATGAAACTGATTGACTCCGAATAAACTGTTTGTTATTTATTTCGTCACAAGTATTTTAGTTCCAACAGTATTTTTGTAACCGTGTTTAACAATGGGACAACATGTGACCACCGTATGCTCTGGGCTGGGAAGGTTCTTCGAGTACCCTGTGAA
This sequence comes from Apoda limacodes, assembly GCA_946406115.1. Classification (NCBI taxonomy): domain Eukaryota; kingdom Metazoa; phylum Arthropoda; class Insecta; order Lepidoptera; family Limacodidae; genus Apoda; species Apoda limacodes. The sequence continues at coordinate 19,580,497 of OX291541.1, read as the reverse complement.
AAGAAAACCCATCTGCTTCTACAGACAAGAGGATTTCACAGCAACTGGTAAACTGGCCTTATAAATCACAGTAGGAATCAGGTAGTCGAGTCAGCCTAACTTTACTTTAAACATGCAATTTATAGATTTCAAGTTTTTTTCACTAAGGTGGCAAACATGCTTACTATCAGTCTGATGGTAAGCGGTCACCGTAGCCCATGGACGCTTGCAACACCAGGGGTATTACTCGTGCGTTTCCGACTCTTCAGAAATCTAATAACATCTTTCTTGAAGAACCCCATCTACTACAAGTTCTTTGAGACTACAGGTCCTTTGAGAAAACTTTGACAGCAGTTCATTTTAATAGGTGTTATTATGTATTTTATTAATGTTTAATCCTAAATGAATACCTACATATATAAATAAGCACTGCGCAGGTATCTGCTACGTATCTAAAACTCAACAACCTTTCTTCTCCGTTGATCATTGGATCAAATGTTTCATTTTCAATATTATTATGACGGTTTTTTTAGAACATTTGGCATAACTTATCTTAAGGTCTCGTATGACTTAGGCGAACCTCAGAAAAGGGCGGAGGACACGCAGAGGGTGCCTATGTCGGATTATGACAAGTTGGTAGACTTGTTCTACAAGAGGCTGGCTGAGCAGCGACAATACAATCAGGTACCAATGAGTTTATTCTTCAAGCATGTTGGATTAGCCAGGTTATAAACGCCATAGAATTCACTGCATTGGTGCAAATAAACTGTAGGAAGGTACCTACACACCTTTTAGCCACCCGTATGCGTAATAACGCACGGTGTCCAATCGTATAAGATTCCATGTTTAATTTACGGATGGGTAGGCACTTGCGAATTGTGCAAACCTAACTGATGGTTTTTGCCGTTGAAATGGCTGCCACACTTTTAGTAAAATAAGGCTTTGGAAATGTGAGACTGAAGTTACCTACATAGTCATCATGGCGAACTCTGAAAACTAGTCCTTAACCTACCATAAAGTTCCTGGCCCATACCATAACCATAAAGTCAAAAGACTAGAAGTAGCGGTCACTAGCCGCCAAAAATAAGGAACTCTTTCCATTCGTTTGTATGTCTCCGCCTATTGTGTCGTAAATGTTAATTTTTTAATAGACTTCCAAACCCATCCATTCGAGCCCATGAGCGCTTGAGTAGAACATACGAGCAACGGACACCCAGAGACATTTTTAGTTTAGGTCGAGTTTTTAGGTAATATCATAGCATATGGAATAATACTTTATCTAACGGCAACACCTAAGTAAGAACCAATTTCTATCAAAATCTCAACAAATTTAAACAGGTAACGTTAGTATTTTTGCTCCTCTTTCATAGCAATATAAAGAACTACAAAGGATAATAGGTAGGTATCTACTTGTCCTATATACTTTTAAATTATATACCTAACCCTTATATAACTATTTTCATCCATCATTGTAATAGTTTCATAATTAAATATACTGTTACCAATTTTGTTGGGTTTGTGCTTAGAAAATGAAAGATCAAGATCGTCGATGGAGCGTGCAGAAGGTGATCCAGCGGTTCCCAGGATGGAACGAGGTCACCATCGCCAACCTGCACAGTCTCTTCCTTCTCTTTGATAATCAGACCAACGGGATGCTCGGATTCGATGATTTGTAAGTTAGTTTTTAACAAAATAATAATAATTTTCTCTTGTTAATATTACAATGTGGATTCAATAGTTTTTAACAGCCTATTTTAAACTTCATATTTTGGGGATGGGGATAAAGATATTTATTTTTCGTATACGCAATAATTATCTTTTTACGGAACCCTAAATTAATGCGTGTATGCACTTGGCCGGTTTATTTTTTCCCCATTTTGAGAAGTGTCCTTGGCATTGGTCACCCTCTTAACTTTAATAATTACAGCAGCGCAGTTTTAGAGAGTCTGGGTGACGAGAGCTCGATGGAGCTCCGCAAGGAGAAATTCACCGCCGCGGATACGGACAACGATGGATGGATTACTTATGATGAATTCCTTTCGGTAATGTTTTGTTTATCGTTTATAGCCCTTGCTTCTGGAGATCAACTTTATCGTCAGTATAGGATTCGAGCCTTTGAGGGTCCCTGCTGTCTATAGTGTGGTTTAGTTGATCTATAGGGAATTAACGCATACGTCCGTAGGTATGTCATAGTCTTATAATTCAGCCATCGTTCCATCGATTCTGACAAAATTTACAGGCCTTTAAATACAATTTTGTAAATATCAAAGATCCTTCTCCTGCTGTACAGGGTATTTTCCCGTACCGTAATCCCATTAAATACTTTTAACGATCTTTAGACATCCTAAGATTTCGCGTTTATAACAGAATTCTAAACTTTTTAAAATCCGACCGAAAGTTCCCGAGCTTTAAACTGACAGGCTTTATATATTAGTTAAGAGTACCTGTGGACCGAGCTTTGCTCGTTTTTTTTACAACGCCATCTATTGTGAAGTAGCTTTAGTGTTGCTTAACATCGCTATCTAATGTCAAGTAGCTTTAATGTTGCTGTGTCGGTAAAAATAATAGTATTACTACTCGCCAATAGATTACAGTAAGAGTAAAATTTTTAGTTTATCATTGCCTTCAAACACAGCAAAACCGACGTTTTCTAAAAATAAATCCTAGCTAGATCGATTTATCGCCCCTAAAACCCCCTGCATTCTAAATTTTATGAAGATCGTTGGAGCCGTTTCCGAGATTAAGATTATATATCTATATATATATACACATATATATAAGAGTTGCTCGTTTAAAGGTATTAGACAGATTTAGAAGTATAACTGTAGCATTGGCTTTTTGTAATAAGTTTGGTTTTTTTACATTTTTTAACTATTTTACAGCTTGTGTACAACTTCAACAGTCAAGACGACGGTGAATTGACAGGTTTAGCTTTGCTTTGCAACGAAGTCGCCGAAAATATACAATTTGTCAGCAATTTAACTGTAGGGGAACAATTAGAATATGGACTGTTTTAAACAATAAACAGAATAAAAATGCTTAAATTTTTTATTTTATGTCAAAGGATTTGTGTCATAGAGCTTAGGAGGCTTGAAAATCGTGAAAGGTAGGTAGGCAGGTATCTATAGGCACAAAGATCCCGAGACTTTTGAAAATAGATAGGTAGAACAGAATTGGAATTTATAACTAGCGAGATATTGTAACATATATAGGGTTAATAAAACTCTAGGGGATACGCTTAACTCTTTATTATACGTAAGTACATTTATGGCAAAAAAGCTTAAAACAATCATACCAATCAATAAATTATTAAAAACCCACAAAGTAGATATTTAATTAGTTTATTCATAATTGCTATACTTGCATATTTTATGTAGGATGGGGTATTTAGACCGGTAACCCTTTGTATCAGCCGTTATATAGAGAATAACTAATATTATAAAGGCGAAATTTGTTTTTGTTTGAGTGTGTATGTTTGTAACTTCTTCACGCTCAAACGGCTGGACCAATTTTAATGGAAATTGGTTTGGAGGTAGCCGACACCCTAGATTAACACAGGCTTCATTCTATCCCGAAAAAAATCAAAAGTACCCGCGGGAGTAACTATAAAAATTTCACGAACGAACCATAGCTGTAGCAAGGAAGAGTATCTACTATAGATTGGTGTTATATGACACCCCCTCCCCCCAATAATTCACTGTGTTACTGTGATAGGTTCTAGGACTCTCCCCTATTCATTTCATGAAATTGGCGCGCCGGAAACCATCTCATGATTATTTACCAACATACTAAAAAAAAGGCTAGATCTAAAGTTTGTTCTGCATTCAACATGCATAACAACATAACATTGTTCTTGGCTAATCGGAGCTTGAACGAGAGCTACAAAGCACCGACTAAAGCCGACTCACCAGCATAAAGGGCTGCCTCAATGCCACTAAGGCTCTTACTGTTCGAACCACGGATCTTAGAGTTTCAAGGAGATCTGATCTTGGTCCTATACCGTGCATGCGTATGCTCGTGTTCGTTGATTGGTTTTCAATTTAATCTGAAACCAAGATTGGCTAATTGGCATACATTTCTGAGTAGGTACCTATACTTGGGTGAAGAAAAGGGTGGAAAATTATAATTATAATAAATAATCAATATAGATATGAACTATATTTTAAACATATATGTGGTTCAGTGTACCTGCGCAAACCTTGAAACCTCAAGAACCGTGATTCTAACTAAAGTATTTGCCCCAAAGTTTAATATCTAGGTGGTTCGTCGTCGGAGAGTGAATCTGCGTCACAAAGTTCAGTAAGTCTAGGGTCGCAGGCGAGGCAACGCGCCCCTGCCTCGCGCCAGCACTCCGCGCAGTATACAAAGGGGCACTTGGGACTTTCGCACCGCTGCCATGACTCGCAGCGACAGCCACCTGCCACAGTGTTTTGTTTAAATAAATAATTATGAAAAACATTTGCATATCTTCAGACTGAGTGTTTTTTATGTATAAGTATGTAGGTATTTATATATCGATATCAGTTGTCCAGTACCCATAGTACAAGCCTTAAGCCTTGCTAGTTTGGGACTAGATGGCGCTGTGTGAAATGCCTAGATATAGTTATTTAGGCCATCCCTGCGGTCCGCTAGCAGTGCCATTATATATTTTTTCTAACTCTAGACAGCGTACTTTAAAAATATGATTACCCAAAAACTAATCATTTCCTGTTTATGCTATTGCTGTGCCATGCTATTTATGCTATAAGTTAGAGATTTTTAATGTTTCTAGAATGAATATGCAAGCTGTAGATAGCATATTTGCTAAAAGTGACTAACTTTTAGCATGTATGCTTTCTACAACTCTAAGATATATTATAGAAACAATGCAGAACGTACTTAAAATATCTTATAACTAGTTTAATATTTTGTTAAATAACATTTTTGTAATGTAGTTAATAAAAAATAACAGATGGTGGCGCTAGTGGACAGCAGGGATGGCCTCTTTTCTATTAAAATTGTATTTCACGAAAACTTGTTTCAAACAATGAAATATGTTTATTTAAGGGTCAGCAACCAGCGAATGATACCCCCGGTGTTGCAAGCGTCCATAGGCTACGGTATCCGCTTAACATCAGGCGGACCGTAAGCTTGTTTGCCACCTTAGTGATATAAAAAACATCAAGTGCTCTCTCTATTTTGAGTCCTTGTATCGGCAGGAAAGGAGTTACAAGAAATGTATATACGTATTACGTATAAATCACTGAAAATGCTTACTTATATACGTTTTACGTATGAAACGGAATAGATTTAACGTCAATATCAATAAATCAAATTTTTTTTCAAAAGAATGCAAGGATTGCAGTTCATTATGGTATTAGAAAAGAATATTGTGTAAAAATGTATACACGTGAATAAAAACCAGCAAAGCAATCGCCCCAATATTTTTTGGCACAAGTCTGTCTCTCTCACAGGAGGTCAAATACCTGGGGGTAATCCTAGAAAGCAAGCTGAACTGGGCCAACCACTTAAGGAACAGACTAACCAAGGCTAGCATAACCTTCGCGCAGTGCAAAAGGCTGGTGGGCAAGAACTGGGGCCTAAACCCCAAGACGACACAATGGCTATACACAGCAGTAATCAGATCGGGTATCACCTACGGAGCCATGGTCTGGTGGCCAAGGACAACGCTAAAAACCGAGCAACTCAACCGACAACGCTTCCAAAGATTGGCGTGTGTGGAAGTTACTGGATGTATGAGAACAACCCCCACTGCAGCCTTAGAAATTCTATTATGGCTTCCACCGCTCCACCTACATATTCAACAGGAGGCGGCGATGGCGGCCCTGAGACTAAGGCAGGCAGGACTATGGAGAGGTAACACAGGAACTAAGTACACCAGCATCCTAGACAAGGAAAAAGCTGCATTCCCTCTTTTGCACGCTCCATGCGACAGGATACCGAGAAGGTTTGTTTTTAACAAATACTACACTATCGAGCTACATAAAATCATCAGGACCATCCCGGACTCAATAAGGTACAAGTATACACCGATGGTTCAAAAACAAGGAAGGGTACGGGAGCCGGTGCGTACTCTGCCGACCTAAACTTGCACGCATCCACAGCTCTGGGTAAATTTAACACGATATTCCAAGCGGAATGTGTAGGTATAATCAAACAATGCAAAGAACATGGCGAGCAAGAAGATCACGCACTTTGAAATCAGAATTCTCTCGAACAGCGTTGCTGTCCTGAGAGCTCTCGATGGTAACACAATCAACTCAGGGCTACTATTTGACCAAGCTCTACAGGTAATATCACTTAGTAATAGCGTGACGGTGGGTTCGATAAAGGGCCACAGTGGATCATTAGGCAACGATGCGGCTGATGATCTAGCCAAAATCGGCTCAAGCTTGACTCCGATAGGGCCGGAGCAAATAATACCCATACCGTTCAACCAGCTGCGGCCTTTCCTTAGACAGCACACACACCAACAACATCAATCAGAATGGGTGGGTGGTACAGGTTGCCGACAGGCCAAGGACTCAACACCCAATCTGAACCCCAGACTAACTAAGACCCTGCTCCGGATGAACAGGGATAACCTAAGACTGGTAATAGGGATCTTAACTGGTCACTGCTCACTTAACCGACATCTATTTCTTTTAGGTGCCACCGACAGCCCCCTCTGCAGGGCATGCACGGCGGCCGAAGAAACGCCATCCCATGTTATGCTTCATTGTGTTGGGGTGAAAGAAAACAGCGCAAAACACCTGGGTACCCCAGGGACGCTCCAGGAGGCCTGCAGCAATGTGGGTCACTTGTCGGGATTCTGGAAGGAACTGGTTAGGCTGCAATAGTCGGCCATCTGCTAAGCACAAAGCCACCATCTACGTTTGGCAAGTGCGGAAATTAGCCCGCCACAAGAGGAAGAAGAAGATGTATACACGTAGGACTTTTACGAAACTGGTTGTGAACTCCAGAGACTAAATTTAAGAGTGACATAAAAAGAAGAGTAAATAGGGACGAATTGAGTATTTGACAGAAAGGATGGGAATAGTAAAGAGTACTAATACTAAACCGTCGAACGTGTATGAATATATTGATGCTAGTACATGAAGGCAGAGAGAGAAGAGAGAAAGTATGCCAGGAATTGTAGTGTAAGTGAAAGTCTTTGGTATCCGTGTATCCCTAATGTTTTATATTGTTTTATGATCAAAATTACGGATTCCCTTAGGAATTTGTCTTTAGGGTTCTGTGTGTGCAACGTGACTTCTCTTTAAAATACTTTATTCAACAGAAATTGTAATCTTTTACTAACGGGTAGAGCTACTAGGCTCCGTTTCTCCACATATGAGGCACCTCATTTTAGCGGCCGGGCAGACTTTAAGCCACCCCAGCAATGTGGGGAACTTCATCCGGAGACTCAACAGGCTTTCTCCAGAGAGGTAGTGGGCACGAACGGCTTGGACCGCCTTCTTTTGCAGGGTTTTGTTCATCTTCATTCGCTTTTTGAGGATATCGTTGTAGAGGTGAAGGATTCGTTGCTTCTCGCGGCGAGCATAGAAATAGCTGCATATTAACCTGTAGGGCCAAAGGTACACACGTTTATTTATTTTTACTGTTCCCTTGAGCCATACATAAATACCGAACTGATGAATCTACCACAGATCGGAAGACGCAGCGTGGGATGGCCTCCTATCAGGTGGACAGACGACCTGGTAAGAGGCACAAGAAGCCAATAGGCGCGGGTTCAGGACCCGTTAGTTATCCCTGTACAGATTTTAAAATAAATGCACAGAATACAAAAGAAAAAAATGAGACTGTTGATAAATACAACATTGTCAGTAATAACTCCAACCAGTAAGAAAACTACTTGCCGAACGAAGAAGCTGCCTTCAAAAAGAAGGCACTTACATACTGACACACACGGATAAATTTCAACCCATAGAGCTGACTCATTTTAACAAGCAGAGTTGCAGCCTGAAAATAGTCAAAACGACTAGATACTCATTGCCCACAGTTGTACCTCAGTATTCACCCAGAAATTGGAAATTGAATTTTTGTTTTCTACCACTAAGTTGACAAACAAACTTACGGTCCGCCTGGTGGTAAGCGGTCACCGTAGCCTATGGACGCTTGCAACACCAGGGGTATCACTCGCGCCTTGCCGTCCTTTCAAAAATCCCGTATTCCTGTATAGTCATTAGAGAAAACCTAGGCACGAAACTCATTCCGCAACCCAAGCGTTCGCGGGAGGAAGTTTCTCTGAAACCGCACTGTACGCGACCATTTCGGTTATAGAGTGTGAGAATGAATTCCCTGCTGATGGCGGGCGGTGCGATGGTAGATAGCCGTGGGCATCATTTCGAACAATTCTTCAGAACACATCTCATTGTACAAGTGGTGGAACACACACAGGGAGGCTAAGTCTCTCCTCAAGATGCCCAGAAAGAAACAGCGTAGGAGACAGCACAAAACCTTGCGGGACACCAGCATTAATGTTCATGCTATCAGAGCAACTACCGTCAACTACGGCTTGTATGCGTCTGCCGGACAAAAAGCTAACCACCAATTTGCACAAACCCCTCGGGCACTCCGTAAGATGGCAACTTCGATAAAAAACCCCGGTGCCAGACCCGATCAAACGCCTTCGCTATGACCAGGCTACATACCAATGCCTTCTGCTCTAGAATAATAAACAAATAAATAAACAAGTTAAACTGAAAGTTTCATGGGTTGTATTATCCCACTGCAGGAACCAGGTCTCCTGTTGTAGTAAGGGGTTGTCTTAACTGTTGGCACATTATTTATTATGTCTAAACTTAAAGTCAAGAGAACCTTCTTAGACGAACTGTATATCCGTTAAAGTATAAAAGCAGCAGTATCCAGAAATATCCGCCGTAGATCTTGAGATAGAAGACAGGCGAGATGAGGTGAGGTCGTGGAAGACAGGGCTTGTTGGTGACGCGGCGCTGAGCGTGGCTGCGACTGTTGAAGCTGTCTAACACCTTTCGTACCAGGTTAGCTGCCATACCTGTACCTTCTACCTGCAAGTGTTTTTAACAGACTTCCAAAATGGAGAAGGTTTTTAATTCGTCGAAATCTTCCCCGATTATTCGAAGACACCATTATCAATTCGGTAAATTATTTTTTGTTTGAAAGGGTATATTTCCCAGGTGATCCAATGGTCATCAGGTTAGGATATAATGATGAGATCTTGGAGAGTTCAAAGAAAATCTACTATTTTTTATAGGCACACTCGAAGCGATTTAGGAATTTTTTAGTGTTAGAGAAAATAAGCCAATAGGTCACCTAAAAGTAAAAAACCGGCCAAGTGCGAGTCTGGCTCGCGCACCGAGGGTTCCGTACAAACTTATTATAAGTAGAAAGTTCTACCATCATGAGATCAAGTCTCCTAGGTCAACGGGGAGTAACCCATAGGTTATGCTTTATTTGTGTCATAATATGCGATAAAAATGACCGTATTTTTTTCACATTGACTTAAAGGTTGATTTTTTTACAACATTAAGTGCCCGTCGACTTTACTATCTGATATTTAGTTCAACTTGATACCTCCACGCGTTCTTAAGTAAAAGGTTCTTGACAGACAAACTTTTTTTTAAATGTGTTATAACTACGAATTAACGAAATTTGGATCTGCTTCGTGTCTAATTTCATGATTCTAGGACAACGGGAAGTACCCTATAGGTTGTGAGTACTACATTGAATTAACAAATGTTGCCAAATGAATAGCCGGCTTAAATTGTAAAGTTGTCTCGATGGTGGTTGTACATAATTTATTATATTAATATTTGTTCCTCTCGGTTTCTTAGAGTTGTGAAATGTTCCTGAAATTGAATCCGGCAGGCGTGTCCTCCCCCAATTTAATTTCAGGATATATAGATAGCCAATTTTAAACAAGATCAGTTTAAGGGATTTTAATTCTATTGATATAAATTTTTGACGAGGTCTTTTAAAATTAATCGTCTGTCGTAGATCTACAGCTTGTTTCGTTCTTACCTCAATATCCAAATCATGCGTCCAGTTGCGAGCGTAGTCGAGGTCGGCATGCAGCCGGACCACGTCCAGCGCTTCGTAAAAGAGCCGGTCGAGCATCACAAAGGTGGTGGCTGTCACCACCTCTAGGAGCACCTTCAGCACCTGCGTCACCAGCTTGTGGTGCTCGCCATACAGACTAGTTGAGTGCACATCCATGTATTTACTCCTCTCCATCTAAAAGAGTTTTTAAAAAATCGGCCAAGTGCGAGTCGGATTCGCGCACGAAGGATTCCATACCATTATCTATAAAAACGGCAAAAAAATCACGTTTTTTGTATGGGAGCCCCCCTTAAATATTTGTTTTATTTATAGAATGTTAATATTTTATTTTTCTATAATTATTCATCGTTCATTTACTTATATTTAATACCTGTTTTACAGATGTACCTACTTCATATAAGTATCTTTTAATGGATTTTTTACATAAATTTCACTTTTCCAAGTACATTTTATAACTTGATCGACTATTACTCGTTAGCCTGTAAAGTGTACTTACCCGTGTTAGTTTTCCTTTAAAATACATTATATGCACTACCACCGTATTTTTTTTTTACATTTCCAAATACTATACTTTTGCTGGTAGAGGGGGGGGGGGGGGGGAGGACACTTGACCCTAACAAAAATTAGTACTTTAAAGCTTAATGTTTCGCAAACGGAGCCCTAAATCAAAAAATGACCCTAAAAAAGGCCAAGTGCGAGTCGCACTCCCGCAGTAAGGGTTCCGTACTGTTACTGCGATATGTGTTATGATTGTTACATAATGTTACGTATGTAATATAACACTAATTCTTAGGTGAGTACCTAACAAGAACAAGATGCACAACACGTAGGTAATCTGCAAAACTCAACAAAGACAGAAGTTTCTAACATACCTTGGTCGTTTAAAAAGATACAAAAGGCGTACGGTACTGACAGGGAGAGGTTGGACCAAGTTTTTTTTACTTATTAACCTACCTTTTTTAAGGGCAACAGCGTATATTTATTATCGATTTTTCGTCTCCGGTCAATTCTCCTGAAATAGTCGGTAATGTATACGTTATCGTATTCAACGCTGGTGAGGTACAGTTCATGGTAGCTCTGTGCCGCGACCCATAGCCTCAGGAACAGAAGCGCCAAGCAAATTTTCAGTACGTCATTTGCTGCTTGCATTATAATGTTCTTCTCTTCAAACGCGCGAATCACTCGATCTCCAGTCCCTTTTGCGTCCTATATTAGTTTTTTTAGATAAGTGCGAACATAATATTGTGCTTAATTTAAACGTCTGTTCTTTTTGGGGCTTATTTTCCAATTTTGTTTATAATCTTGCCTTGCCGTATCAAAAAGTGTATTTTACGAGGCTAGACTACCTAAAGTTTTTTTTGGGCAAGGATTGCTCAGAAGATTTGACTATACTGATGTATAATAAACTATTAATGTAGCTTTACTACTCATGCACGCTTAAAATTTCATATCGAGTCGTTCTTGATTTTACTCAAGTCTACTGACAAGTAGTACTGCCTCTTAATAAAATAGTATTAGAGGAATATAGAACGTAGGTACAAAATCCTTTGCCATTACTTGCCTGTATGCCATATAGTTCTCGGTCTTTTGTCTGTTCGTACTGCAATTTGACGTCATCAAAATTTCTGTTAAATAACTGGTCTATCTTCTTCAAATAGAAGTAACCTTTTCCCAAACCCGGATCTATCTGTATTAATATAATAAACACGTAACTATCGTAATAAGAATAAGAAAGAATAGAGCATTGTGGACTTTACTCGAAATAGGTAGGGAGGTATTACCTTTACTGACTTTGGTCATGGTTGATGAAAAGTAAAATATATTACTTGGTATTTTAATTTCGGGCTACGTATTTTAAATCCCTAACTGCGCTCAATATACCACTTTCAGAATCATGCGCGCTGTTCTAAATTCAAAAAGCTCCTTTGTCGTAAAAATATTATTTTGCTCCCTTGTGATCTACTATTTCTGTTGCTAAGATGTCTATTTTGCGAGTTTTAGCTTCCAAAGTTAAATTTTGTGACTTAGAAATCTGCAATAATAGAACATAACCTACCAAATTTGCTTCGCGAAAATTTTGAAATAGGTAAAAATAAATTTTTCTTCTATGGGTTCTAAAACCTATACCTATTCTCCTATAGAAGGATTGAAGATATCTACATACTTAAACCATTTTTCTCGTACAGTATAACCGAAATAGTACATAGGTAGACCTTAACCTGTCTAGCACTGTCGCAAACAGCAGGCCCTCCTACCAGTTGCATGATGTTGCACACGAAGCTGACCTGCATGGGCCAACACAGGACCGGTGCGGCAGGCCAGGGAATAGCGTAGTAGCAGTCATTGTACGAGGACCTAAACTGTTCGGCGCAGTTGATGACACTCCGCGACAGCTCGTATTCACACCGATACTGCATTTTCTTAAGGTACATTTTCTGATATATGTCTATTTCTTTGTCTTCAGGTTTAGGTCTGTTCATAAATGAAGGGATTCAGTTAATGAATGAATAATTAATAATTTTTATTTGCATGAATAAGGTAACCTACAACAATGTTTTTAATCTATTTATTATTAGGGGTAAGATATAGGCTAGGTTTTTGTGCAAATTTTGTGGCAAAACTATAGCATCTAAACTATCGTAAAAATATATGTTATAGAAATTGGTTTTGTGAAGTGCATCACCTTTTTGAGTGATTTTTATTTATTATACTTATTTAATTGTAAAAAAAATATCTGAAAGTGACTGTTGATCCAACTTTTGTAAAAAATTTAGATAGTGTATTGCATTTGCCTAAAATAAAAATCGGTAAAAGTTAAAATTCGTTAAATTAGAATAATTTATATAGTGCATTGATTATAAGTAACAGCAAAAAATATGAACGGTAAAATCATTAAAATGAAAATATTCAAGACGACGTTAAGTTATACTTGAAAACTATAATACGAATACTTCTTATAGCAATGTACCCTTACAGTATTGTTTAATGATTCTTACATGAACATCGTTAGTATTGCAGAAATTAGCTTTCTGGCCTATATCGTTCTCTTCATATCAAATTAAATCAAATAATATTTATTCAAATAGGTTTCTAAGAACACTTTTGAATCGTCAATACAATGTAAACAATGTTAATTCCTGGCAAAAAGAGCTGGCAAGAAGTTTTTTTCAAGTAATAATACAATACTTTTATGATTAGCTAAAGAGTACACAATATGTGCCGAAACATTTATTAGGTAATAAAAATAAGTAAGTAAGCTACTAAAAAAAAATTTTTTTTTAACTACTTCTACCCTACTTGTCTAATATCTTTTTAATCAAAATATTTAATCTATTATAGATTACATACAAGAATTTTTTATCGATCTCGAGTGTGCGGTGTGTATCTCCGAAGTGATCATCGACAGCGTCAATATCTTCACGACTAAGCAGTACTTCGTTGGTTCCCTCAATCTCGATCTCTAGCGGTGCTGCAACTCTGTGAATAGAGCTAAGAACAAGAAAGAGAAAGACAGACTTATAAATAAAATGCTTTTAGCTTTGCTTTGTCACAAAAAATATTTATAGTTATATTAGAGGTTTTAAATCATTAAGGTAATTTAAACTACTAATTTATCTAAGGGTAAGTAAAATCAATACAAAACATATCTTCTAAAGATTTTGGATAAATATATAAAAATATGTAAATACAGTTTAGTTAGAGAAGCCGGTACAAAGTTTTCATTTCGAAATTCAACATTACCAACATTTATTTTAAGAAGGGCGTAAGTTATATAAAAAAAAATCCAAGCCTGCCAAGGTTGAAGCCAAAAAATTACTTTAAGGGGTTGTAGGAGTTTAGATTATGGATAAATATTTTTTTCACCCACTTTAAATACATACAAAAAAAATGGTTGCTTTATTCAGGATTTCGAAGGGGCTGGTTAAACCCTATTACACTGCCTATACGAGTGTTCAAGACATGTAGTGCTTTTACCTTACCTATACTGTGACTTCACGTTATTTTTATTTACCGTAATCTACAGTCCACTGCCAAGAAGTGTTGTTACCCATAATGTACCACTGTGTAAAGGTAAAAAAAAATGATTGATACTTTACCTAAGTGCATCCTTTACATCTCCGACCTCCCGCTTTAACCCAAGCAGATACTCCCTGAACGGCTGCGCCAGTAGAGTGTATTTAATCTTGGATAGGTTGTAAGACAGCTGCGTGCTGCACGCAAACACTCGCACCACCTCCTTTGCGTTTAGGCCCATGTTTGTGATAGGCCCTTAAGCCAGCACGTTTAAGACCAAAAAATTTAAAAAAATCTTTTTAAAGAGGCCAAGTTTTAAGTAATGCATGTTATTCGGACGAGTATTTTTTATTTATCAATAAAGAAAATAGGTTTTGATATTATTATGATGATTCGTAAAATTAAAATATAAATGTTGTGGTTTTATTTCTAATTTCGGAGGACGACAGTTGACTAATCCGAAGAACAAACCTTGAAAAAACATTCCGTTTAAACTAGATAAAGTTAACAAGATAGTCTTGAGTACCTATAAATTTTTATTAATATAAAGTAGCTCAGTGGATAGTGACCTGCCAGCTGCACTGGAGGCGTGGGTTCGATTCCCGCACAGGACAAACATTTATATTAGTTTTTGTCTAAAGTCTAGGTGTTTTCTATGTATTCGCATCCGTTGTCATTCATAGTACAAGCTTTTTTAGTTTATGTGATTTGTCAAAATTTGCATTACGTTTTTGTTTAGGTTTAGGTATCTACTCATTAACAGTTTTTCTACTCTATAAAATAGACACTTTCAATTCTGTTAATTCTCGACTTACATAATATTTAAAACATATATGAGTCACCACATAAATACCTAAATACTTATATACTTTAATTATAAGTAGTGCAATTGCGGTAAGTGGGTACAGAGAGACACAGGCTAAATTTACCATTGGGATTTTGGATCGTTTGAAGTTGTATTATTTCCTCGATATCCACTATTAAACTTTCATTGGTTAAACAACACTGTCTTGACTAGTATATTATGAGTATCCTATTAATATTATAAATGTGAAAGTTTGTATGTCTGGATGGATGTTTGTTACTCAATCACGCTTCAACCACTGAACGGATCGGGGTAAAACTTGGCATACATATAGGTTAGGTTCTGGAATAGCATATAGGCTACTTTTTATCCCTAAAAATTTAAAAGTTCCTGCGGGAATAACTATAACAGAGTTAAACGAACTGTTGCTGCATCTATAGCATGCTATAGCAATTCATTGATATAAATAATTAATTAATTAATTGGAGTTAATTAAGGAAATCCACGCCGATGACCAAATTTAGGGCGGGCGGAGTCGCTGGCACAGTCTAGTAGTATTCAAATTCAATTCAATTACATTTATTCAATTTAGGCATTGAGCACTTATGAATGTCACTACGTCATCGATTCGTAAGTCTATAGGACGGGAGTACGGTACTGAGAAGAACCGGCAAGAAACTTTCTTTTCTCTCTTTCTCTTACAGCGTCCACTTAAAATGTTAAAAAATACCCTCCCTATCATAGAAGGACACATTCCATTACAAACATAAAAAAAACATGAAATGCACAAGCACAATATAAAAGTATCTAACTATAAAATATAAAAAAAATACAGTTTTTGTATTCATCACTAATAATCAATGTCTTACAGTTTTGATAAACAAAACAAAAAGTAAGACTAAATACAAGGATACAAAGAAGTTTGCAAGAGCAGACCAGCCTCCACAGGCGGCTCCCGTTCACGAGTACGACACATGATTCAGCCATCGCTTCGTTCAACCATGTTTTAGGGAACGTAACGACCCGACGCACATGCCACCAACGCAGACACTTTGAGAGAGCATGACACACTCAAGCAACTCCAATAAAACTTCGATTGTACTAGTTACAATGTGTGTAGTAAAGGAACAAAATATAAGAGGAGTAGAATGGAAGGTTCGCAATGCTTTACTGCCGAGAATCACCGGCAATAAACTCAGCAGTTAATCTTTAATACATCATATAAAAATACAATATAGCCTTACACTAGGTAGTAACATAATATACAATGATTTAATTTAAAAAATATTTCAAATGCCCCAATACAAATACAAATCAATTAAATTCTAATTTTTCCAAGCATATTTATCATTTATGTATTCATCAATTTTTTAATAGCTTTTTTTCATTAAACTATCTTTGACATATATTTTAAATTTATTTGAGGGTAAATTAACCACATGTTCTGGAATTTTATTGTAGAAAAATATACTTTGTGTTGCGAAAGAGCTATGTACCTTCTGAAGACGACATTTTGGAACTACCAATTTATCCTTATTCCTTGTATTAACACTGTGTATAGGTCACTATTTTTAGCAAATATGTGACATTTTTTTTTATATATATAGTAGTAATGTATAGTAGTTATTATATAGTCTGTATAACACTGTTTTAGTTATTTTATTGGCTTAATATTAAATAAATCAGCCAATGGAAATGTAGTTGCTAATTTAATTATAAATGTTTGGCGTCGTCCGCGCAGATACAGTTACGGACAATAGTACTAACGAAACGAAAATGTGTTACTGCGTATGATTCAACTAACGTGCCGCGATTTATAACATAATTAAAACTGAGTGAATTGATTTTAGTTACCTGCGACTACGTATGTGAGAACGACAGCTTTTAGGACACCTCGGCCGGGTTTGCCGCAGTACATTGGTAACAGCAGAAAGGATATGCACCGTATCTGGACAGATATCGCAATCCCGATGCCTACAATATACATATAACGTAATCGTGAAATCATAGCTGGGCTATTGTACAAATACAAATTATCATGTATATGTGCGTACTACTGCTCCCCAACTACTAGGGCAATCATTACATAGTGCGAGGGCGATTTGGGCTGTATCCATAGTCCATCACGCGGGCCCAGTGTGTTTCTTAACTTTACTAAGTATTTTTGACAATGGTATGGCAGTCTGTTTTTGACGAAGGTGTGTAAAAATTACAATATCCTCTTTTTTTCACCACAATTTTTTTAATTTTAGAAAAAGACGCATTGTTACACGACGGATAAGAACTCGAGTCCCTTTGAGCGCAAGGCAGATACCGAGATCACTAGGCTGCCACTGACTAGTAGTAGTTTAAATAAAAAATACATATAACAAATATATGACACAAACCCCACAGTAAGCTGATGAGCCATGCCGATATCATTCCGGAATGATATGGAAATGGTATCTTTTTCAGCAAACAATTATAGTACAGCTGTCCCAGAGCAATTCCTCCAATAAAACCAAGAAACGTCTTCAAACACCTTCTCTCGTGGTATTCAGAGAACATTGCTGCATGTATGGGAGGACATATAACTTGGACGATTCTCCGACTAAAATAACCTAGACGTTCAAATACACTCCTCTTCATGCTTATCGTAGTAATTTAATAAACTAGTTACAGCAAACCAAAATATTTTTTGGTTCTATAGATTTATCTTTCCCTAAATTCTACTGATCACACAAAAGATTGCGATACACTAACTTGGTTATAGTATATTTTTGTAACATGGTAATTTACAATCTGTAGAAACGTAGTTCTGTAGTTCCAACCCACAAGAAGATGTCAGATTCATGACTTGAAAATATACAATATTTTATTATCTGTGGACAGATCTCAAATGTTTTTGTTTTAAAACCAGTAGACTATTTCTACTTCTATTCAAGGCTGAGACAATATTTTGGTATTTTTTTTTTATATCACTAAGGTGGCAAACAAGCTGCCAGTCCGCCTAATGTTTAATAAACTGTCACCGCATTCTATTGAAATTTACAACGCCAGACATTACTCGCGCGTTGCCGACCCTTTGCTAAACACTTCATTCTTGAAAACCTCATGCTGTATTCCTTAGGGAAAACCTTGGCAGGGATTTACTCCACGAACTAAAAGTTCGCGGAAGGACACTTTTTCCACATAGTTCTGTCATGAGTCTATTTCCCTTTGGTCTAAAGGACACACGCCTACTGCGCGGCGTCACTGAGCCTTTGTGACAAAGCCTTTATTGATGTAGGTCGAGAGGTAACATTTCTGTATGTCGTACTATTTTATTTTGTGTTTTATACAAACAACAATGGATATTAACACATTTATCGCTACGATCGATCATATAAAAATATCGATTCCTATCAGAAACTAAACATAAACTTTTGTATAGGAAACTGAGCCTTGAGCCCGCTTTTATAAAAAACATTCTGCAGTTAAATTACCTATTCGAAATATTAAAACTTATTATTAATAACATTAGTAAATGATTATAAGTTACTAATGATTCCGAAAGTTGGAATAGCTCTTATTGTGTTTTCTTTATGTTTTGAGATCTGGGGAATTATTTGCGACCGTTTTCGGAGTAATATCGATATATATCGATAATATCTCAATCGACTCCTCTAAACCTGCAATTAAACTGATTAGTTTTCAGAAATATTGAACCAGCGGGTAATTTTTTTCATTAAAAAACAAGTTTCCAATTAACTCTTCGATGGCGTGCATTTTTTCAAATATTTTTGATTTAGATGAAACGAGGGATGTTAGTTGGAGTTGTGTATATTTAAGTGTGATAAATTCAAAATGTTAATAGGGTTTCAAAATTTAAAATGGTGGATTTAATATGGCGCGCATGGCTTTGCCTTTTTCGATAACGAAATAAGAGAAATTGCTGCCGGACCAATTTTTTATAGACGTTCCTGGCCGACTACAGAGAACGTTCTGACAGAACATAGGTTATATGACATTGCACTTAAGAGAATACGATTCGGAACGTCTCTCACCGTGCTTCATATAAACGAATTTCTTACTTATTTTTGGCAGTTGCTGATGAAACACCACCAATAAATATCCAGGTCTGCAGTGTGCCAGTTTTCAATTAAATTTTATAGTTCAAAAGTTATACAGAATTCTAGATTTTCATACAAATGATTTTTAAAAAGATTTCTCGTTAATAAAAACATTTTACAAGATTTTGGAAAACCACAGACATAGGCTTCGGATTATGACCAAGAAATTTCACAGTGATTGATCAGTAAATGTCAAAAACAAATGAGAAATTCGTTTGTATGAAGCCCGCTGCGAGGCGTCGCGAAGTGTATCCTCTTAAGATAGGTTTAACCTCGGTCTTTTGCACCCACTGCGTAAATAGATTTTAAACGCTTCTATAGACCCCACTATAATTTTATTGACCAAGGATTTTTTTTACTAAGAGTAAGCTTGAGATTAAAAAAACAACATTCATAAAATTGTAGCGCAATTTATATTTCGATTCATGTTTAGTACATTAGTTTGTATAAAATTAAACAGATATATGTTGTGGAGTTACAGGACTCTATGAAAAATGTTAAAGGTAAAAACTGTATTTCCCTGCTTTAGCGAACAACAATAGCTATTTTAAATTAATATACTTACTTCAATCACATGCCTTGTTAACATTTCAGCCAGCATTGAAAATATTTATATCGTACCTACCTACTTACAGCCAATATAACAAATTGTATTAAATAAAAAACCAGATTCAGAAAGAATCTTTAGAAAAAACAATATTTGTAATTTTTTGTAATTTTATTTCCTATGTATCAAAAAGTAATAACATTTTTCTTAATAGAAACATCTCACTTGCCAACAATCTATACCTTTTTTACTTGTCTTATCATGTAAACAAACTACGTCTTAATTTAAAAATAATAAAACTGGATTAAACGCGTCGTTATTTGGCAAAATACCTTTTTTCCGACGTTTCGGCTGGGTTACACCAGCCTTGGTCCCGGGTAGTCTACTACCCGTACTCGGACTGAAGTACGAGGTACGGAGATACTATCAGCCCCATACAATATTGTCCGAGATCTTGACAAAGGGCAAGGTATGATAATTCATGGCTGGAAAAAAATTCTAGCATACATTGTAACTATCGAAGTAATTAAAAAAACAGTCTAGTAAGATAACCTACTGGGAATAGCCCTATTAATAATAGATTCGCGTTCGATGCGATGGTAAACGGTTACCGTAGCCTATGGACGCTTGCAACACCATCGTGTTCCTGTTATTATATGTGGAGATATAAACAGAGTAGAAGTTAAGATAAAGTTTCGTAGGTAAGTAGGTATTAATCAAAACAAGTTTTATTGATATTTTACGCGACTAACAATAAAGATTATTTTTAATTCAAAGTGATGTTTTATTTATTAAACATGCAACAATTGATTATATAATGTAAAATATATTACAATCTAGCGGAATCTAGCGCTTTTTATAAACTGATCTAGCGCCTAACAGTGAAACAGACTTGGCAAACCTGATCGTCACTGCTTATTTACCATCTCACCGCTCGCCATTGGCAAGGAATTAATCTCAGAGATTAAATTTATGTATTCATTCAAAGATATTCACTAATACGACAAAATATTCGTTTAATAGCTCAAAAAGCCGATTTTCCAACACTAAAATTGTTTCTGGTTTCCAATACGCCATATTCGTTTACATGATAAGACAAGTAAGAAAAAATAAAGTTTATAAGGGATTGTTTTCGAGAACTTTACCCTCTTTTGCTTCCGAACCGTTGATACCAGAGGGCTCCAATAGCAAAAGTATTTTTACTAATATCTACTATTTCATTTGATCGATTTTCCGTTGCCAGTATGTTAATACAGAAAAATATCCTAAATTATCTGGATGAAGATGAAAATGAAATTTTTCAGAAAATCGCAATTGCATGATCTTCATTAGTTCAAACCCTAAATTGTTTGCATTTAACTATTCTCCCGGAATAGAACTCTGCTCAAAATATATTCGTAAAGTACGTTTGCCATCTCAAAATGTTTAATTACAATTTGTGCTATTTTTCTGTAAAAATACAAAACATAAAATAATATTATAAAATATTAACTTAAACAAACCCAAACAACAGAAAACCCTTGAAATATTAAGAAAATAACCAGAAATACTTTCAACGAGGTCAACCATGCTACTTTTTTCTAAAAAAAACTAGCTTCAAGGCATTTACAAATTCACTTCCAATGCTAATTAAATATACATTTAAATCTCTAATACATAACAGCAAAAGTAAATTACAACTTTTGTCGCACCAACAATATAATAATAATTAACCTACTATTGTATTATTTTTTCTTAGCAAGGGAAATACAAATATATAAATAGAAGCATGACAAATCAGCCTTACTTGAGGAGGGGGAGGGGGATTTGAAAAGATAGGCCTACGCAAGTGCCGTAGGGGGGTCACCTGCCGTATCCTCAGACACTTGAGATGCCATCGGCTCGTCTTCGTCTTCAGGAATCTCCAGAACTTTCGGTCCGTACAAAAGTAAGTATGCGCAATGCCAGTCGCCTGTAAATAAATAAACACTATCGTTATGAACTAATTAAAAAAAGAAAAACACACAGTAGTTTTCGTTTTTTACAGTTTTTGATTTATATATACACACTCAAGTCTAACACACACATACACACACACACACACTCACCCTCACACACACATTTTAAACGACCACTAAGTGGTAGATATATGATATTCTTTCTATTTTAAGCTTTCGAGTAATGAGTGTTGAAATAAAAGAGAAGATCCAAAATAATATGTCCCCTATACATTTTTAAATTAAACAGAAAGTAATATCTGCATGTTAAGAAACAGTACTACTTACGTGACAGAAAACTTGAGTAAAAAATAAGGATGAAGCTTTATGTAACTGAGCGTGCGTGAGTAGTGCAGCTACATCCCAACTTACTCAGAATTTCATTGAAATATATTATATAGTTTATTACATAATAATACATAAAAATCGTTAATTTAACTAAATTAAAGATTATTTTGTGGTTTCGATAAAAATTTGCTATGCGAATATTTGGATTTTACATTTTGGACTATTCTGAGTACATTTTGACTAGATAAATTTTACCTAACCTTACCGTTTTTAAGATAAATACTATAATAAAATTATTATCACTGCGTTATTATAAAAATAATTAGTAAAAATAATCTTTTAAAAAATGTTGATATATCAGCATTTAATTAATTAACTCCAATGCCAAGAATGGCAATCAATACATGGCAACGTACTCACACTATTAAACATTAACACATTAACAGATCACGACTCTTTCTAGAATCGCAAATGGGTTTCAACTACAAGTCCACGCATACTTATGGAGTCACAATACACAACTACTTTTATAGCAAATATTTTGTTTTGACTTGTGATTAGGGTTTTAATTTTGTTTTAGACTTGTCATTTAAATCGTCTTTTATAGGATGTTAAATGTTTATAGTAAAAGATATTTAATATAATGCACTTTATATGTAAAAACTTATGTCGGATTCGCCTTAAAGTGAAAATTAATTTAAAATTTTACTATTCATTTAGACCGCACAAAGTGCGTAGGTAGCTTTTTTATATCTCTGTCAGCTGATTTTTTCTATCTCTGTCAGTAACGCTAGCAGAGTAAGATTACCTCCGCCACTCAGCTTGAGCACCTCTTCCTCGGTGACCGGCGTGACGGTGTCGTCGTCACAACGCAGCCAGGAGTCACGTCGCGCGACCCAAGCCACGTAGTGCCCTGACGAAGACGAGCGCCCGCGGTGGGTCAGAACCGCCTGCAGACGGTAGTAGCCGCTGTTGTTGCTACCTATATCTAACATACAAATACAACTGTTCAACTATATCTAACACACAAATACAACTGTTCAACTATATCTAACACACAAATACACCTGGTTAACTATATCTAACACACAAATACAACTGTTCAATTATATCTAACACACAAATACAACTCTTCAATTATATCTAACACACAAATACAACTGTTTAACTATATCAAACACACAAATGCAGCTGTTTAACTACATCTAACACACAAATACAACTGTTCAACTACATGTAACACACAAATACAACTATTCAACTATATGTAACACACAATTACAACTATTTAACTATATCTAACACACAAATACAACTGTTCAACTATATCTAACACACAAATACAACTGTTCAACTATCATGTATAATAAAAAAAATCTATTAAATATTCCCCACGGCTACTTTTTAGCATAGCGCAGCTCGGTATTAGCCAGAGTTCATCCTCATACCTTAGAAACTAAATGTTCATGCTCTATGTGGTATCAGAGATGAATCGTCATTCACCAACACTCATATTCAACGGTTCAAGTATATGAATGAATGAATGAGTACACTTTATTGCACACAGTTTTAAATATACAAATATAATAGAAAGAACAATTTTGTGGTTGTACCGATTGCGCCCTTTTGCTTAAGCGATCTCTAACAGACAACCTTTAGGTTGAGGAAACCAGATAGGAGTATGTCGGCGGTGCATATTAGGAATTTGTTGAATTTTCGCTTAATAAATATAATGCGCTCATGAAAACTGTTCATACAGTTCACTTGGGTGTAATACGCACGTTTTTAGTAAAATTTTCTGGAAAGCTGGAACAGACCATAGAACGTTGCTGTTCATTGTAAAAAATTGTTACGTGTATTTCGGAGTTTAGAACTTAGTGCAAATGTTTTAAATAGTGTTTTGAGATACACTGACAAATATTATTAGTGTCCTCGTACGCAAAGTAAATGATAAAATTTGTTTTCTGTATTGACTTGTTTTTGTTAGTGCTAAATTTAAAACAATGCAGAATTTACTATCTATATGTGAATTTCAGCCTTTATGAAGAAATGACCTTGAAACCTGTCTAGCTGTCGGCAATTGTATTTTTTCCTTTATTCACATATAGATATATTCTTTCAAATATTTAACTTTCAATCTTTATACTATGACATAAGTTCACATAAAATTTTAACACCTTTTACACCTGTGTGACTGTATAAGAACCCACGTTCGGACTAAAGAATTCCCGTTTAGTGTTTAAATTAAGAAAATATAGGGTCTCTAACTGTATATTATTAGATCAATACGTTATCCCACCCCCTGATATTTTAACATTTTATATAAAGTAACAGAGACACAACTATAGGACGAACAGTATAAAAAACATAACATACACTAGGAGACATAAAAAAAAACAATATTTTGTAAATACCATTATCAAACCAGTAAGGCAAAGTAGTCTTCCTCCGAGAATCTTTTGCAATATCTCCATGGTTTTTCGTACTCAAAGACTGCTCTGTTTTGGCATCTTCTATCTCCTGCAAAAAATAAAACTCAAATAAAAAAATAAGTATAAAATTTCTTGATACCAAAATGCTCTAATTTTAAATATTTTTTTCCATTGAGAGAACAATAAAATCAGTTTATTAAGATTCATTTCAGTATATAATTGGAACAAAACCTTTTTTTTTAAAAAAAAAGATCCAGCTGGTGTACTATCACAAAAAGTAATTTGACACACTTCTTAGGAAGGACTGACACAGTCTATGCACATAACCATGCTATATAAGTTGTAAAAAAAAGGTAGATATATGAAATTGAAAAAGTGGTTATGGTTGGCCATACACACGATTAAATTTTATAACTGTTGGTGAAATATAAATTATCAAAATAATTGTACGAAAATCATAACCCAACAGAGAGTAAAAGTGATTTGGAACGCACCCTTTCAAGTAAATAAAAAAGGGGTTTCGTACCTTAAACTTTGTCCTCATAGGCGTGAGCCGCTCTTGCAGCTCCGGCGAGCACAGCTCATAAACATCGAGCTCTAAGGGAAACTTCACGTCTTTCAATATCTTAGCATTAATAGATTCTTTCTCCTTAAAATAGAATCGAACAAACTGCACCGTTAAGTATGCTGGCAGGCGACTGATCTTACTCTGAAATTACCAAAAAGATAGTAATAACTTTTATACTTTTTTTATATACCGTTAAAATTGATAGATGAAAACTTACGGTTTTAGTGTATGTTGCATCTCTACCCAATGTTTGCGACATTTTCGTGATTTGCTCTGACATTTTCTGTAAGGAATTAATAAATAGCATATTATAATTCTTAAATAAAATCAATATAAGTCAGCGAGCTATTTAGACAACTGTGTTAGGTATTTCTTTGCGTTTTATGTCCAGAAGAAATCTAGCAATAAATTTTAAATATTTAGCAAAACGAAGTGTAAATCGGCAAATCTTACCACTCGTCGAATAGATAATAATCAATAGAAAAGGACGACCTGTTTAAAGTTGCAGAAAGTAACTGGGTAGAGGTGACTCAAGACTGTATGACAAACATGAAGACATAACGGGAGGTCAACATTTGACAATGAATGTCTTGTGTCTGAGCCGATAATGGATCTTTGATAAACTCGCCCTTTTTTGAGTTAGCTGAAAGAGATCTCATACTGAAATAAGCTTGCCCTTTGTACATTAAAATCGTTGTATAGTCTATAGTCGTAAGGTCTGTCCTGTCTGTGTACATAAAATAAATAAAAATGTACTAGCTGACCGGGCAGACATTGTCCTGCAGGATACCTACTGCAGCGCCATCTGTCGGGATTTGTGAATCTAAACTATCCAGGGCGCTAAAAATTCATTCAAATCGGTCCAGCCGTTTAGGAGGAGTACAGTGACATACACACGTACAGTAGAATTATATATATAAAGATATAGAAACTCAGGTAAAAAATCAGGAAGGTTTTTTTAACAATTTGATTGTTTTTTGAAGCGTTACGTGAATACTACCTTACTGATTTTGAAGCAGTCATTACTGCTAGAAAGTTTTAAAAATGTAATACTTTACAGTTAAAACATCTATGGTTAAATATAACGTGGACAAAATCCGCAGACAAAGCCGTTTTCGTCTTAAATCTTGTGTGTCTATTGTGTATATTGTAGCAAATTTCTGAATTTCTAAGTGATTGAAGTGACTATTACAGACCGTCTTTACAATAGACAGGGCCGCTACACGCCGAGTTAATAATTAGTTTTAAAACTATCGTTTGAACAATCCGATCACCGTATCCGTATTGCCAACTATCAGGACCACATATGTGGACGGGCCATTATGATACGATACGTGATACGGCCCGTTCCATCTCTAGTCGGTTTTTGTCTGATCATCGGAGCAAATAAGGATACAATAGATCAAGAGTCATCATTTGACTTCTTGACTCATTTTATCAAGAATGATACGGATAAAACTGCGGCGTCCACAAATACGATACGAGACAATGATGATATGGCGATATGGATACGATGATTAGATCGGGCAACTGATACATATCTGGGCAAGGTCATAATTGTTAGTTTTGTAGCTACGAATAAGGCTATATGCTAACCGATCGAAGCCCTGACTGTAGGTACTTGACATCTTGTGAGATGAAACAGGAGAGTTGCAGGAAGGGCTCGGTGCTTCGACTGGGCGGTTCGTCAGCCTCTGAACAAACCAGTTCTACATCGAGGGTGCCTCCAAAATACTGCTCCACTATTGATGATCTAAAAACATTTTTTTTCATTATTTGGTTTAATAATAGTTTCATTATACACAAAGTGTGTTATTAAACCTTATTTATATACATATATCTGGCATATATATATACACAATAGTATCTGGAAGACAAAGGTTTTCCCATTATTTCAATTTTGGAAAAAAACTATTCATTATTTACTTGATATTCATATCAAAATATTGCAGTTCTTGGTAAAATTGAGTCACAAAAATGTCAAACGTTCTGCCACTTCTCGAAACAAAATGTGAAATTATTGATAAACTGTTCAGCAGTGGGTCCGTTTCGATTAAATTTGTTCTCTTGAGACGCGATAAAACAATCATATCTATCTAGTTTAACTCCACAAAATTCAATAAAAGAAATATAATACCTATCACTAGAAGCCACGGCTGGTGCAGCGGGCAGTCTCTGTTGCAAAGCTCGCACTATTTCAGTCCAGCACTCAGACGCGTCTTGCTGAGCCAGTCCGCCCCCTGCCGCACGCTCCGCGAACCGCGGCGCAGTGGCGTGCAGAGCGCGGAGCAACTTCGCAGCGGCCCCGGCACGAACGCCCGCTCCTCCGCCGTCTAAAGCCGACATCGTCTCGCTGAGAGCCGATGTCAGCTCACCTGATGTACCACCGCTTGATGCTGTACATAAAAAAAATCTAAAATTATAAACTGACTGGGGGAAACTGATTGCAAGCTAAGTAAGGCTTATACTAGGGGTAACACCAACCCAGATTTAAAACAAATGCAAATGTTACATGTTTGCTTTGTGTAGGGATCAAACCCGCAGCCTCGGTTCAACACGGTCACTCCTAAGTGATCCACCATGCAGTCAAGCAATCCCGGAACTTACTGATTTCAAGGCGGTAAAGTTTTAAGAAACGGTACCCTGACTTCAAATTACAGTATTCTCCGCCCACAGCATGTGACAGTTCTAAATACAGCCATTTGTTAGCATGTGCAAGTGAGCAAGATAAGGCAGCAGAGCGCTTTTTAAAATACATAATTTAAAATAAAGCAACAAAACGTTTTAAGGTATTCACTTTGATTCACTCAAAAAATAACTTATTTTTTTAGAATTTAGTAGTAGAATCTGTGGACCATTTAGTTATCTTGGCATTACATAAATTTTAATGTTATACGTTAACGGATGGAAGTTATATCAACGAAAATCAGAATTATATCTATGATTAAATATTCAACCTAAAATACTGACTGCAAGTATTGATAAAACGTTTTGGATTTTTCTTCACCATCAAACGCGATTATTAACTAAACTGAGAGTATTAATGAACTGCCTTGAAATGACTGAAAAAAATACAAAAGATTAACTGCAGAGTTTCATGCCGGTTCTTCTCCGTAGTAAATCATACCAAACCGGTGGTAATTTTTTAAATTAATAACTAAACTGACGATTGAAAAGTGCTGTTTAAAAGTCTATTTGAATAAAATGGTTTGAGTTGAAGTTTGACTTTGAGTTTAAATAGAATGTTTGTTTCAGCTGTGATTACCTATTTAGTAATCTGATGACCAAAATGAGTGTAAGCATGTTTAGTAGTAACTTACTTTTGTCATAGCTTAGAAGAGCATTCTTTAACTCTGGTACAGTTTTGAGACATTGAACAGTGGCATTCATGTAGCAGGTGTTGCCCAAGTTGATTAGACCTTCAGGAAGATCCAACTGTAAATCAAAATGTAAGTTATTTTCACAATATTTACTACACTGGCTCAGTGTGCATTGGTAGATGTTGTCAACCTAGTGGCTACTCAAAAGAGTTTTCAGGCTGCCCATAAGGCCTCTGACTTGGCTTAACAACCGCTTTTATAATGGGACAATGCATTGAGGAGCTCAGAAAAATGTGCCACTAGACGACATCTTAAGATAAGCTGCTTGCTTACCTTTGCTTTGCTTATCGTTTTCGATATATTAATGCAACTTGGTTCGTACATCCACACTTTAATAAAATCTACAATTTTTGCTTTGTGTTATCTACGACACCCATTAAATTATTGGAAAGCTGCCTCAAAATGAATCAAGCTAGGAATAGCAAGTCACAAAAAAAACTCAAAAAACACGCTTGCATTATGGCGCTTGAAAACTGTTGCGCAAAAAAGCAAAAAAAAGTGGGATTACTGCAAATTCTTGGGAAGTTGAATTGAATCATGGCTTGTGGTTACTTTCCATATATTCGATATAAACAGAAGAGTGTTTAATTTGAGTGAAGCACACATCTCAAACTCGAACTACGAAAAAATCGGCCAAGTGCTAGCCGGACTCGCGCACGAAGGGTTTCGTACCATCATCTATTAAAACGGAAGAAAAAATTACGTTTGCTGTATAGGAACCCCCCTTAAATAGTTGTTTTATTTAATTTAATTATTTCCTTTTAAAGTGAATATATAACTAAGTACTCTGTGAATATTTCAAGCGTCGCCGTTATCGATATGGAGCAAAAACTAGCAAAAAGCCCCCTTAAATATTTATTTTATTCTGTTTTTAGTATTTGTTGTTATAGAGGCAACAGAAATATATCCTATGTGAAAATTTCAACTGTCTAACTATCACGGTTCATGAGATACAGCCTGGTGATAGACGGACGGACGGACAGCGGAGTCTTAGTAATAGGGTCCCGTTTTTTACCCTTTGGATACGGAACCGTAAAAATGGGTGTCTTTCATCCCTTACGTAACAATGAACTTTATTACATATATGCTCGAGCGTGACTGTGAGGGGCCATGAATTACGCTGTTTTTGTATTAAGTTGCCAGGGCGAGGTGGGCCTATTCATAGATTATACTTTCCTGATTGCTATAAGCTAATATTTTTGACTTACTGCAGAGGCCAGCTCAGATTCATTCATGTCTTCAACAAATCGTGTCTGCTCGACAGGGGCTGCCGGCACATCTTCCTCTTTGCTACCCATCACTAACACCAAGGCATTCTGAAAGACAGTTCATTATATTCAGCAAAGTATAAATAACAACTCCATTCCACACTTGTAGCCAATTAGTAGTCAGGTTCATGAAACGATTTCATTTTTAAGATTTCATAAGTCAATTAGATAACTCTATCCCTACAAAGTTTCCCTTCAGACCTTCCTTTACTAGACTCTACCTTTATAACTAAAATAAAGTACAGCTTAATAAGAAAGGTAACAGTAAGCTCATTCTAGAAATTTAGATGTTAGTATTGATTGAAAGCATTTGAAGCTTTGGGACCAATTTGGGAAAA
The DNA here is from genome assembly GCA_946406115.1 of Apoda limacodes. Lineage (NCBI taxonomy): Eukaryota > Metazoa > Arthropoda > Insecta > Lepidoptera > Limacodidae > Apoda > Apoda limacodes. The sequence goes on along the minus strand of OX291541.1, from coordinate 19,550,770 downwards.
TTTTTTTGAATGAAAATTGTATCCAAATTTTTAAAACATTTATACAAAATATTTAGTTATCTAAACCAACACATTGTTGGCATTTATTTTTGTTTAATAAACTTGTGGGTCCTCCTGGGGAACACCTCTATCTATATTAATTTTATCTCCTTCTCTATCCAATTTTACTGTAGCAGTGCTGCCAGTATAGCCGTTTTTTATTTTGACAACATAAACGTGGTCCACTACCGAGTATTTGCTTCTGAATCCTGCTTCTTCTCGGGGTTGGTTTTCATCCAGTACCTTCGTGATGCGATTTAGTGGTATTTTAGCAAAAAAATTATAAATGTTTGACATTGAACTTATAGGTCTGTAGTTGCCTATGTCATATCTGTCCCCTTTTTTGTAAATTAGAACTATAGTGGTTGTTTTCCATTGAGTAGGTATGGTCTCAGTTTTCAGCACATTGTTAAAGATACTAGAAAGGGCTGGTATTGTTGCTTGCATTCCTTGCAGTAATTCGTTTGTTATATTGTCAGGACCTGGGGCTTTGTCTCTTTTTAGCGATCTTATGGCTTTTTCGATTTCCGCTGTCCTGTCGGACCCACTGTCACCAAAACTTTTTACTGCAGTGTTAGAAGAAGTTTTTAGACAAATCGATTGGGGGCACTGTGGTCTAAAAATAAATGAAGATTATTTAACAAACTTAAGATTTTCGGACCACATCATCCTGTTTGCAAAGTCTCCCCAAGATCTAGAAGAAATGATTATGGTCCTCGACACACAGAGTAGACAATTAGGTCTAACTATGAACACATTAAAACAAAGTAATGACAGTAAAAATAGTACTAAACAACAATATAATAGAATATGTAGAAGACTTTACATATCTCGGTCAAGTGATCACAACCAACAATATCTCAAGTATAGAAATAGAAACTAGAATAAGTAACGCCTGGAAACAATACTGGTCAGCCAAAGAGATAATGAAGGACACCAAAATAAACATTTCAGTAAAAGGTAAACTATTTAATACCTGCATTCTCCCCATACTGCATGGGCAGATCCAGCGGGGGGCGATCGGGCCCCCCTCAGGAAGGCCGAAGAAGAAATTAATTGTAACATTTTTTTAAATATATAACTTTTATTAAATATAAATTACATATAAAAAATATTTGGGGTTACTCGTCGATTGGGTAACTTACGTTTGCAGATTCAAAGTTCAAAAAACACCTTCAGATCTTATGATTGCCCCCCCTAAATTTTTGTTCAGGATCCGCCCTTGCCATACTGACACATGGATGCCAAACATGGGCGCTCACAAAAACTCAACTATCTAAGTTGCAAACTTGTCAAAGAAGTATGGAGAGAAGTATGACGGGCAAACGTAAAACAGATAAAATACAACACTATATTATTAGGAGAGCAACCAAAACACATGATGTGGTACTAAAAATTAAACTTTTAAAATGGAGATGGGCTGGCCACACAATCTGAGGCCCTGAGAAATGGAGCAAAACCATAAGCTCATGGTACCCTATAGTAGAAAAAAGAAGGAGGGGACGACAGCTAAAACGGTGGGCTGACGAGATTGCTGCAGTAGCAGGAAAAACCTGGACTAGACTGGCTAAAGACAGAGAACAATGGAAAAGGTTGGCCTCCGCCTTTGCTACCAGGCACACAGACTTAAATACACAAAATAATAGTAACAAAAAATAATATTAAATTTACTGTAAAATCTGAAATATGGCTATAAATAAATAAATAAATAAAATAAACTTGTGGGTACTTGCTCACACTGGAGCATACTGTGATATATTGCAGTGTTTGGAATTGCATGCTGCAATTAATGTGGTGAACTGTTGTGCATATTGTGAAGCAAATTTGAGCATGCTGTATGCAACAACTTTAGCATTTTTAACTACATACACTAAGATTACAATAATACCAGAGAACTGGTATTGAACCAAGATTACAGTTATACCAGGAAATTGGTGATGCACCAAGATAACTAGAATACCAAAAAACTAGTGATGCACAAGAATTAGAATAATATCAAAAAACTGGAGATTGAACAAGATTACAATAACAGAAAATCGGTCAAGTGCAGGCAACATCATAAGTATCCATGTAAAGATGGCAGAATTATGTGCCTATGTCAGGCTGATCAAAGAAAAACAAAATGTTACTTTTAGCTCTTGTAGAAGACACTGATCTGTGGACAAATCAATACAAATATGTAGCAGTTTGCCATCCGGCCCACATACACCCTCTTATTGTAACCTATTTAACACTGCCCCCAGTCCGTTCATAATTCTGGTGTCGTATACAAGAGTTTCATTTTTGTCTTCAAAAAACTGAACCCTAAAACAGAAATAATGTTCGAAATTTGCATCTTTAAAGGAAATTAAAGAAACCATATGAAAAAGATAAGACAAAGAAATCGAAAGATCAATCACCATCATATAGAAAAGGTATTTCGATAAAAATTCAACCACATGGTGTAAAACATGGATGATGACAAAAAAGTAACCAATAGAGTTTTACAGAGTGAAAGCCAGAAATGGGAAATAGTAAAAGCAATGAAAACTTGGATTATATGGGTAGATGACATAAATTTATGCAACAGGAAAGAAATGGATGGGTATATGAAAAGTGGAAGAAAAAGTAAGATGAATAAATATATATTGAGATTGGAAGAGAACTAAGGTCAACAGTACTTCCACTCTACATGGGATTACCTTTTATAAATCAGTGACAAATATTAATAAGGGGGGTTAATAAATTACGTTATGCAGCCGTATGTTGAACATACTGTTTAGTAAAACTTTACTTACAACTTTCATACTCACATTAGACAATTTAAAATTTCCCCACATGTCATCCCTCAAAGTAACTCCTTTGCATACTACTTTTTGTCGTTCTGGCTGCACTCCAGTGAGTGCAAATATTTGTGCCTTGAATACCACAGGGTCATCTTCCGTATTTACTTCAACACCAGAGAATGTCTCTTTGCCCCATTTAACTTTAACTAAAAAGAAGAAAGTTTTTATATTATGTAAATAAACAATAATTTTACAAATTTAAAGTCACTAATCAACTAAGCAATTACTAACTACTAAGTAGCACAATAAAATTGTTAGTGGTTCATGTTTCATTAGCTTTTGGTAGTAAAGTTATAACAAATTCAAAAGTTTCTAAAGATTTCATAGTAAATAATAAAAAAAAAAATAGAGATCTGCACCAGAATATTTTTTTTTTGTTGTTTTTGCTCTATCATAAAAATGGTAACACATATCTACAAGTTTTCAACTTAAGACTATTGTCCATCCATAAGATCCTAATGGTCGGTGCAAAGTGTGATCAACTGATCAAGAACAAAAGAAAGATATCCACAAGCTGAGGCAACTTTGAGAACGGCAACAATGGAAGTACTTATTGACTAGCAACATAGAGAGCACATTTTTTCGGTAGAAGCTAAGCACCTGCGAAACGAGCACAACCGTGGTGCGGCCGTGGGTTGGAACTTCAACCAGTAGAGCCAAGCAGAAACATCTCAACTAACCAATAAGTAGTTTGAGGCATTCATGTGTGAGTCAAGATAGTAAGATAATTGTGATGGTTAGGTTTATATATGCCACAGTCACGGGGCTGTAATAATCGAGTTGCGACAGTGGCCTATAAGATTTTAGCCCCAATTGCAAGACCATGATCACGGGAAGTATGTGATTTTAGTTCTAATTGTGGTCTGGGCCACAATCTAGGGTTAGGGAGCTTCAGGAAACTGGCTTCAGTCATGGTCCAGAGGCAGCTAGAAGGGGTCTCCAAGAGTATGCACGTCACGTTTATATCTTGGGTGTAGGTGCTCATCAGTGATATATACATAACCATATTATGTACATGAAAGAACTTAATTACTGGGCTAGAACTTAATGATCCCAATTACACTTCATTCACAACTCAACCCAGGCCCTCTTGTTAAGCAGTGAGTTACAGATGTATTGTATATATGATGAAAATGATTGGATTGGTTACTTAATAAGGCTATTACCATTTGATGTAGGTATGTTTACAAAATCACCTACATCTGTGCCAATGGGCAGGCCATTGGTGCCTGCTGTATTATATTTAAAGATGGGAGTGCGACCAGGGATGGGAATTGCTGCAGCTGCATCAAGGGAGCAACAAATAGAGTAAAGTAAGCCACAAACCAGATGAAATAAGGTGAGCATGCTCTGCATATCATTCATCCGGTGACACGTGGTATACCCTGGGCACCGCTCAGAAAACAACTATTATAGTATAAACTCTCTAAATAATAAAAACTGGTTAATTACAGATTTGGCTTGTATACACAAATACAACAAACAAGTAACTTAATCTGGTGAAATGGAACCAGTTGTGCATCTTAGCCGATTTTTTTTTAACATAAATTTTATTGTGGCATCAAATTCCTAAATCTCCAAAGTGAAATGGCCATGGCACTAACACATCACACCCTTTTTTTGTATCTGTATGTCAGCTGTTAATGTCAAGTTTTGTCTACTAGCATTTGATTAAATATGGTAAAAATCAGAAAAGTGCAGGTTTCGCTTTAGAGCCACAAAAATTCACACTATAATCACTGCTAGTTTGAAGCTTATGTGTATTTTACAATAGAGCAAAAACACTGAAAATGTGTTTCCTGTATGGGGACCTCCCTCAATTTTTACTTTGCATTATTTTTTAAATTAATATGCCTTTATAGCACATATTTTACGCTTTTACCTACTTCACTCTAAAAGATAGAGCCCTTAATGGTTAGACAAACTGACTGACGGTTTAGGCTTAGTAATAGGGCTATGTTTGCACTCTTTGAGTATGAAACCCTACAAAACCATCTTGCACCAACTTAATCGGTGGTTTCTTGTGGTCATCCATACGGACTTCTGCCTATAGCACCACAGCTGTGCTTAAATGGAACAGGTAAATGGTGCTAAAAGGAGATTTTTCTATTATATAGCAACACCGCTCTAAAAGGAACGTGCCTATGATTGCTTTTAGTAACGTGTAATTAAAGTACCTACTCATTACCTACTAATGGGTAATCAAGTAATACTATCAATTTCAAATGACTAAGCGAAATGCCGCCGGTACACTTTTACTGCTAAATTACTTATCGAATGTATAAATATTAGAATTAATAACTTAAAAAAGACGAATTTTTGAAATTTGTTAAATAAAATAAGATCAAATGCTAATTTTAAAGAAATTATTTATATTTCCACTACCTAACCTAATTTAAATGAAATGGCAATTTTAAGAAACTCACCTGAAAACTTAGGCATGATGCTTGGCTGCTGTAACTTTATTTATATATGAAGTTTATTAAATCTGAAGCTTAAAAATCATTGATTTAAATACGAAAACAATAGGTATTTTTAAAACACCGACAGCCCATTGACCACAGACTGATTCTGCTTATTTATTCTGCTTATTTTTAGTGATTGAAAAAACCGGTGTAAGAATCCTTTTTAACCGGTTTATAAAAAATTAAAAAGACCTATAGTCTATGACATATATGACTATAATGTTGTTAAAATATTAATGCAGTACCTTACATAGTATGAATTGATAGAACAAACGGTTTTTGAAAGACTGTTTCTAAACTGATGAGCAAAAATTTATTGTAGAAATAGCTGTTTAGAAACCGGTTTTTTATCGGTTTAATTCTTATGACACCGGATTTGGACCGGTAGGAAAATATACTGATTTTTTTGTTGTCACTAACATATGATGTTTGATTTATCCTTGCGGAAAGGCTAAGCCATACAGCTACATCTTGAATATCTTATGTTTGGTGGTGAATATGAGTCGAGTTCTTGTAAAATTTAAGTGGATTTAAACAGATTAACAGATAATTGTTAGGTTAGGGATGATGAAACGATTCTTCCATTTTTCTGAAGCAGCGGCTGCGTAAATTCACCTTCGGTGTAGAATTTTGTGTTCTCTTTTTGTACGGTAGAAAATTGTATTTGCTATCCTGTTGTCAGTACTACCCGAGATTTCTCTAGTTGAGTTTAGGAATACGGTCATCACGATGGTACTTCCTCACGTACCTAATGTTCCTATTTGTAAAACAAAGCCAAAGGAATTGGATTTAAAAATAGTATTCCACTAAACGATTTATTAAATAAACAGTGGACCTTTTACCAGGGTTAATTCCGGATTATAAAGACACCGGAGCATCGCTAGTGTTGATGTATTTATATCGTGTAATTATTATTTAATATGTTATTGCTTGTTTTGGTCACACACTTACTTACATAAATTTGCAGGGAAGTAGTGTGACATTCATCACGCAATTTGATTGGTATTTGATACAATGTGAGCATAAACTATTTTTGTTTTTAATGTAATTTTATTGAAATCCATCATATTAATCTAGAAAAAAACTTGCAAGATATAAGATTTTTAGGGTTCAATACACAAAGGATGCCGACATGACCCTATGACCTACTAAGAATATGATTTTTTAGCTTTTGCAATTACATTTCTTATTTGCTATCCTGCTGTCAGTTTCAAACGATTGCCAAATGTGCTAAATTTGCGAGACATTGCAGACTAAAAAAGCAGGCATTGAGACAACACTGTCTTTAGTGTCTGTCTGCCCGACCTTTAGAGAGTTCTGTATTTTAAGCCGTAATAGTTATAATACTGAAATTTCTAAATAATATGAGTTAATAACTCGGATTTCTCAACCAATAAAAAAAAAACTAAAAGGGATTTAGGACCAAAACCATAGAGGATAATTTCTTTTCATCACCAAGCTTCAAACTAACAGTAATTTTAGTCTTTTCTGACGTGTTCAAAAATCAAAACTGTAGTCGCCATTTGAAATATATGAACTTATAAGGACACTGGCGACCAAACATTCAAGGTCAAAATGTCAGAAAAGTTTGTTAAACGTGAACTTTTTTATGAGACGTTTACATGTAGTAGAATATTTCAAAGAACCGGCCAAGTACGAATCGGATTTGAGCACCAAAGGTTCCGTTCCTGCCACCATTTACATAATTTACAAACACAAACAAAAAGTGTGCCGCTAAGTAGTCACCCATCCAATTTCTGACCAAGCCCAACGTAGCTTAATTTTGAATATCGCTTGCAACACATGTGTTACTGTTTCGCTTAATAATAGATGGCGCTGTAACGGTGACTTAAGATGATAATGGAAAACGGCTCGGGCCAGGCTCACACATGGCCGGTTTTTATTATTTGTTGTTACTTTAGAGCTCACACACACTATGATCATTCCACGTACAATTTTTACGAAAGAGCAACTAGATTATTAGGTTCCGAACTGAACGAAGTTTTAAATTTGAACGTAAATGAAACCTAGCTAGATCGATTTCTCGCCCCCGAAACCCGCTGCATACTAAATATCATGAAAATCGTTGGAGCCGTTTCCGAGATTCAGATTATATATTTGTATATACAACATGTAAGGGAAATGGTGTATACAGCCGATAGTGGTAGATCTGCGGCCCAACTCTTTGAAAGTGCTGCAACTCCCACTCACACATACACTCAACATACTCACACACAAGTTAAATTAAAATAAATAGCAAGGTTTTATTTATCTCTTTCTTAAATTATGAAGGGTTATCGATAATTAAAATATTTTTTTATCTATTTTTGTGTACTCAAGTAATGTTTGTAATTTGGTGATAATATCAAATAGTGTTAACACCGCACGCTACATCATGTTATCACCGCTACAAGAATGTAACACAAATTGCATCTATAAATGCATTTCAATAATTTATAATGTTTCGCAATATAACACGTTAATATTTACATAATAAAAACTATTTTTCTTATAGGGACTAGTTTAGATTTAAGAAAATGTTATAACAATAAGTGTAAAATTGTATTAAGTTAGGTAAAAGTAGAGTAGGTTTATTTCATTTCCCCTCTTTTCTATTTGTTGATATCAAAAATGATATTGTGTGAGTACCGACATGTTGTCGGCTTTGTACGCACGACTATCCCCAAAAAAGCGGGAAATTTAGTTTAATATACGTATGTAAAACATATGCCATTTGTTGTGCAAAAATGTACAGAACTACTATGTAAAGTTCTATATAGACCGTATGTACGGTTATTAAGTTACAGGTGAAAATAGTTAGCGTGTTGAGTATTGAACATTCTTTCTCCCTCACTCCTATGATAATAGACCGCAATAGAGATACAAAAGGGATGGGTCTATGGGTAAAAGAGAGAAAGACTGTCTGAAACCTTACCTGGCTAGGGTCATTAAGTCCTATGCTATGCCTAAAATAAGTATCACAGGTTGAATGCACACCTTTGCCCCTATACGTAGGTATCTACACCGTTACGGTAAGTAGTATGGTTAGGGCGCAAATTACATGTAAACTTATGAAATACATCAGCTTATAACTCAGCAACCGGGTTATATAGGATAAAGGTAAATGTATCATTAGATACCTCTCGTAGGTATCTACCAAGATAAATAGGTTTCATACAGGTAACTTTAAGCCCTGAAGTACAGGAGCACAAGTAAAATCCTGAAAACTTGTATCACACATTTTTTCATGATTAAACATACTGACAGACACCAAAAATACTGAAAGGCACGTCCGAAATTTAGGTCTATTTTTTGACATATAGTACAAAGTCTGTAGTCATCTAGTATAGGCAGAAAGCACTAAGAGCTAGAATTCCAGCTCTTCTCTCACTACGGCCTATCCGTAGACGATGGAACATACCACTATATGTCGTTGAAACCGCCTCCGAAAGCTCTATCTTAGGACACCCTAATCGTCATTATAGCTCCCACCGTTTGGCTATAAAACCTAAAAAATTTTTTTTTTTTTTTCTGAACTGACTATGCCGTTGGCTGTTGCAGCCATTACTGCTTCACCGGCCTTTTTGGGCGAGACTCTGAAGAAGCCTCAGCCCATATAGCGCCCAACGCTCAAGGGCTCCCCGCGGGGGAAGCCTCGGCTTGGGTTGTCGCTCTCGGGGGCGTCCCTTCGACCGGCGTGAGTCTCGAACCCGAAGGTGAGTCACCGCCAGGAGGGGAGTTCCCCGTTACGCGGGTACGGTTGCGATTGAGTGGGGGCGAGAAGCGCCCCGGCGCTCTTTGATACCTCGTGTATCCTTGTGGGCGCCGACGAACCCGGGGACGTCGGCGTCGTGTTTGGAGGGAGGCCCTATTCGGGGAGGTCGTAGAGACTAATCTCGCTATCCGGACAGCGAGATCGTCATCTGGTGCCGTTAGTACGTGCCGAGGCCGCCTAACTATAGTTTTACGACCGTGCCCGGGTCGATCGGGGGAATGATACGTTGTAGATTGCACAATTAATCGATTCGGGTGATTTTGCGTACGCTCGAAAAAGCGGACTGCCAAGTCTTTGAAATATTGGGGAATCGTGGGGAGTTCGAAGTCTCTGTGTAGGTCCGCTTCGTACCAAGAGGCCCCAGAGGCCGCTCTGAGAAAGCGGTTTTGGAGGGTCTAAAGTTTGTGGAGATTGCGCTTGGATAACGCAAAGACTACGCTAGCATAAGCTAGTATGGGGCGGATGCAAGTTGTGTAAAGATTTAGCTTATTTCTAAGCGACATCTTACTGTACTTGCCTATCATGGGATAAAGGTGACCGAGGACAAAAGCGGCTCGGTCTCTGACTATTTTGGTGTGAGCGTGGAAGTTCAAACGACTAGCTAAGGTCACACCGAGATATTTGGTCTTATTTTGCCAGGGAATGGCACGACCGAAGAGAGAGAGGTAAGGTGGCCGCGGAGGGCAGCCTACGGTAAAGAGGACGGCAGAGCTTTTGTCGGGATTCACCTCGATTCTTCATTTCCGAAACCATTCGCCTAGGGCGGTGATAGCGAGTTGGAGTCTCTTAGTGATTCGACTCACTTGCCTATGTAAAACAACGTTATTTTATAGTCAAGCCGCAAATCGTGTGACTGTGATGGCAATAGCCGATAGAGACCATAACTGTCAGTAGCGATTTATAGCTAGGTAGATATACCTACACTTTCGATATATGTCTATATCGACTACTATATGTTGTCTTTCACTAATTTTTTGTGTGTAAAGTAACGAAAAGTAGTATTAACGTACTAAGACTGCATAAATAAGAACTAGTATTTTAGAATAAGGTCAAATACGACAACGGTACCCTAATTTTTGGGAAAATTACCCCGAGCACCTGCGATAGCAAGATTTTTCTCTTTCATAAATCATGAAGGGTTCTCGAAAATTAATTTACGTATTTTCGTGTACTACCAGAGTACTAGTACTACTCATGTAATGTATCTGATTTGGCATCAGTTCTTTGCTCACGGAATCTTTGGCTTTAGTCCACCATGCAGACTAAGTGCCGGCGGACGTAGATACTATCAAATACATGTTATTAAACATTTGCAAAAATATAATTTTGATACCTACTTGCTATTTGCAATTTTTCCTCCTAGATAGAGATTCAATTAAAATCGAAAACTAGTTTTTATGTCCGACATGACTATGAAATCAAACATTTCATTACAAGTAAAAAAAATTAATTAACAACATCCGTTTTGTAGTTATACCATCAAAAGACGCAGAAATTGCTGCAAAGTGACTGTGAACCTCGAATGCAGTTCGGTAGCCGTATTTGTAGTCTTTGTGTAGTGTTGTGTTTAGTGGATTTGCGCTTTTTGTTATCGTCGCTATTATTATGTGAGGGGTGTGAGATGCGTTTACATAGTTTACAATTTCCACCTTCTGACATCGGCATAGTATTCATATGATACATGGTGCACACGTACGTAACGGGAGTATACACCATTTACCAAACACCTTGTAAGTATATATACATATATACAAGAATTGCTTGTTTAAAGGTATTAGATATTTCGTAAACACATAGCTGAATCGAAAAATGATTTTTGCACACCCTCAATATTTTTAAACAAGCTATCCAACGACAATATCTCATACTATGGGGTAGACGACAAACAAAATATTCATCCCCACTTTACTCTAATTTATTTATTTTTTACCACGTTGTCGGCCTAACTAATATGTATATCCATGCCAAATTACAGCTTTCTAGTAATATCTTTTTTACCAGCTTTCTAGGTCTCTGAGCAACAGTGGACAGACGGACAGACAAGGCGAAACTATAAGGGTTCTTTGTTGATAACGGAACCCTTAAAACACTTCTGGGGTAGGGAACAGCGAGTACTCGCTCGAATAAGCCGCCCGAATAATTAAAGCGGGGCATAGCGAGTACTCGCTCGAATGAGCAGCCTGAAATGGGGAAGTACCTCGACTTTACAGAAAACCGCGGCCACAATAACGCTAACATTGAATAGTGTTGTGTTTTGGCGGTAAGTAAGGTTGCCAGAGGATTCACTGCGCTGACAGCGGCGCGGCAGTACTCGTTGCAGTCATTGTTCGGCATAACCGTATTATCCGTCCGAGCTTCGGCAGTCTTAGAACCGCACCTTTTGTCCTCTAAGCTGTCTGTGCAGTGAATCTTCATCTTTAGTGTAAGTAACCTTTTTGAAAAATGGAAAGAATGAAAAGAAAAAGAGTTTTTTCAGTGGCCACTCCATCCACATTCAATGTAGATTTTTGCAACATTAGGGGTACTCACGACAATCTTAACTGACTTGAAACTGCGTAGCCGACCATTCTTTTTCTAACGGAGACGCAAATATCCTGCCCGGCCGATACATCATACTTACATTATCCCGGCTACAAACTCGAGCACTATTTTATTACTGGTACCGGTGTATGTATGTTTGTCCGGGAGGATATCTGCTGTAGCCGCCTTCACAGCCTTGAAGACAAGGACCTCTCGTATTATAAATGCGCGTAGATCACGGCGGCCACACTCGTATCTATGCGTGCCTTTACAGGTCCCATAGCGGTGACACGGACGTAGTTCGACTCTTTACGCACCTGAGTTTTACGACTCACAAAGTTCTAGAGCAATACTAGTTATTTTACCACAGCAGAAAATTCGTTATTTTGGGTGACTTCAACGCCCACCATCGTGTGACTCAGTTCTCGAACCGATAACTGCGCAGGGATATCTGTTTATGAATTTGCTCTGACCTATGGATTCTCTCAGCTGGTACTTTCTCCAGCGAGAATACAAAATATAGAGGACCATACAAGGTCCTCACTGGACCTTATGCTTACTACACGTCCGGGTGGATATTCCGTCTCAGTTTAAGAGGCGCTCTTGGCTCTTCGGACCACTGTCTCGTTCGGACTTACGTAACGTGTCATGCACAAAACCCGATTTATAAGTCGGTAGACAAGGTTGGATTGCGTGAATGTTATGCATCGTACTCGTGGAGGCAGCTCTGCTTCAGCTCAGAAGATCCCGACGTCTTGTGCAGCCACAGTCACTTAGACAATCCTCGCTGGTATAGGATGTTTTATTCCTTACACGCGAGTAGCTGCCGGTGCCGCGAGAAGCCAAAATTCTTAAGCAAACTGCGTATGAGCCTGTGTATGAAATCATTTTTAGTAAAATATTGTAGTTTTATGAAAAGTTATAAAACCCGTAGGATAAAAACCCGCCCAATTACATAGTTTCTTTTTATTTTTAATATGCACAACGCCCAGTCCAATGTTTTTATTTAGCTCTAGCTGTTTATATAATACAGCTTCGAGTTCTGTAATATGTCCTATGGACTGCGCAATAGCCTCACAACATTGACCACACTTAAGAGAAAGGCAAAGCGAACCTGCGGTCTCTTTTCTCTTTCCATCATCGTCCATCATTTTGTTTGTTCATGTTTAGCATAACAAGTTAGAAAGAGAAAAAAACCTTTGCTTCGTCTCTGTCACACTTCTGTGACCATTTTTTATACAGCTGGCTAGAAAATGCGTTGCCTAGTGTCCTTCTATGGCAATGGCTTATACACACACAAGTATGACAAGGCCGCAACAAAACAGTGTTTTTTACTCGTAGCTTGAATTTGACATATCGCTGTATAGGTTTTAAAAATGCAAATACAATTTACAAAATTTTTATAACTATATAACTAATATATATATAATTACTGTAAGTATATTGTATATACTTTTTATTTCTTCTTAGTTCTTAATGTTTTTGCATTCCGGTTTTTTATTTACAACTTTTTAGTTTTGTTTTTTTTTACAGTTTAAGAGTCACGCTTGACTATTTTATGAACCCTATAACACTCGGGAGATGGATACCTTTCATTTGAGACCTCATTCAATAAAAGTCAAGCCGTTTAGTAGGTCATAATGGTACGGACATACCCATATACATACACTAGCTTCTGCCAGCGGCTTCACCCGCCCTAAATTTGGTTATAGTGTAGGATTCTTATTGCAACTCCTCAATAATAGAAAAAAAATAAACAATCAAATCTTTCTTCTTTATCATATTAGTATAGATAGATTAGGTAGGCATAATACATTCGTGTCTGTAAAACCATGAAAATACACATACAAAATTTCAACCCAATCGGTCAAGCCGTTTAGTAGTTGACATTCCGACAACACCTCCACCTACCGGGTCCAATTGTATATTTGAATCATCCAGGAAACCATCGAAACACCCATATAAAATTTCAACCCAATCGGTTCAGCCGTTTAGAAGTTATACGGAAGGATAATTCTTACTAATCCGTTGTCCTATTACCCGGTTTCCCGTAGGAATGAAGAATTTTCCCGCGGTAAAAAAGTAGTCTATGTTCATCGGGGATGATGTCGGCTTCTAATGGTAAAAGAAATTTTCAAATCGGTCCAGAATGACGTAAGTAAATCCCGTTATTGAACCCTAAAAATCAACATCTATAGAAAGAAACCCATACATTAGACATAATGTTTGTCAGCATTGTAGATACGAATAGATTGTAAAGTCAATCATTTTTAGGGTTCCGTACCCAAAGGGTAATTAGTCGACTCCTATTACTCAGACTCCGCTCCGTCTGTCCGTCGTGATAGTTAGACAGTTGAAATTTTCATAGAAGATGTATTTCTGTTGCCGCTTTATTAACAAATACTAAAAAACAGAAAAAAATAAATATTTGAGGGGGCTCCCATACAACAAACGTGATTTTTTTGCTCGATACTGATAACGGCAACAGGTAGACGCTACAAATATTCACAGAATATTTAGTTATACAGTCACTATAAATTATTAAATTAAAATAAAACAAATATTTACCTTGCAAATCTGCTAAAAATAATTCAGTATCATTTGGTGAAGGTATAGCGCACGAACAACTTGCGTCTACTGAAGATGCCTCGTGTTGAGCCAAAACACGTGTCGAGTTTTGCTAGCAATTTAGTGGTGTAATGTTATAGTTTTGGTAAAGGTATAGCGCACGAACAACTTGCGTGATCTGAAGATGCATCGTGTTGAAGCGAAACACGTGTCGATTTTTGTTAGCAATTTAGTGGTGTAATGTTATATATATGTATAGTTACAGGTATGGTTTTTTTTCCATACAACAAACGTGTTTTTTTTCCGTTTTTATAGATAATGCGGAACCCTTCATGCGCGAGTCCGACTCGCACTTGTCCGATTTTTAAAGATTCAAAAGTGTTTTTAGAAACCTACTTTAAACAAATTTTCTGAAATGAAATTCGAATTAAGTAGCAGTATCGTTTTTAAAATGGCAAGTGCTACTTAGCTGTGGTATTAGGTATCATGACTATTTTAATGCACTTAACAGTGTGTCAGTTTATTGTTAGTGGACGTTGATTTGACATTTTAGTGATATAATTATATCACTTGCATCTTGTCATCTGAAGTTTCTACTTGACACAGTGTAAATTAACCTTGTAGCAGAAAACAGTTCAAAGTGACCTTGCAACCATTAATAAATAAAAGTAGGAAATTTCTTCGCGTCTGCCTTGCCTCCTTTCGTGCGATGAACTTTCCATAGAGACCATTTGCGCCCGCGCATCATAGAACCTCGTCGTCAGTTACTCTAACAACCTTCACGCCGACGACCGTGTGTTCCGTGCTTAAAGACCATATTCACACCACGAAAACAGTGTTGAAAGTGATTTGAAGTGTTGAAGGTGAAAATCAAATTGTGAACACGCTTTTTTTTGTGTTTTGGAAACCACTTTGGCGGAATGATAACAAATGTGCGGAAAACTTCCACAATCGAAGCTTACTGTAAGTGCAGCTTTTGCGGTTAAAACACTATATAAATTACATTGTATTCGAAGGATTGGAAAGTTGTGTTATCCATGCAAAAGTTTCTAACTTAAAGCGGGTGTTCTTTAATTTACATACGGTTTACCGTTTGTGTATAAATCAATTCGTTGAGTCGGAGCGTGTTTGTTTACTTTCTTATTAGAGTTAACGGTTTTTTTGTTTGTTCTATTCCTTGTACTTATGAATAATTGTACCATCGTTTGTTGTCTCAGTTTTACCCATGGTTTACTGGCAGTTCCCAATGGCAATAATTCCATAATTTATGCAAGTGTGCAATAAAATCCATAATATTATAAATGCAAAAGGAACTTAGTAACCTCCTAACGCTTAAACTGCTGTACCGATTAAGATGAAATTTGGCATGGAGATAGTTTGTGTCCGGGGGAAGGACATAGCTAAGTCTAGGCTACTTGAAAACGTCAAGTATACGTCGGTTTTTTTTCTATAATTGAGGAGTTGTCGTTAAAATCCTACACCGATAACCGAATTTAGGGAGGGTGAAATCGCGGGAAAAAGCTAGTGTTAATAAAAAAAGTCAAAATCACGTTTAACCTGCACAGTTAGTAATACTTAGAAAATTATATATGATTGTGTTTAGACTGATAATTTAACTAATTGTGCCCGCGGCTCCGTCCGCGCTGTAGTTGTTTCTGGGGAAAATTTTATGAGAAATCCTTAAGCAATCTTCATTTTAAATTTCATTCAAATCTTTTCAGCTGGTGCAGGCGAAGGAGTAACAAACACAAAAACTTTCGCATTAAAAATATTAATGTGATATACATTTTTCATTACACTTACTCGTTAACAGTGTCATTACGTGCAAAAGCAAGTGCTTAGTTTACACCCACGGGTTTTTTTGTAAGTTTTGCGAGTTGACGACGCCCTTATTCTATCAAAAATGTATAAAAGGTTCTGTTCAAAATATAAACTACGCGCACACTACAAGTAAATAATAACAAGTTTTAACTTGAGCCAAGACTTTTCTAGCGGTGGCGTTATTCTACTTGTATTCCCACCATTTCAATTGTGTTTTCGTAAGTTTTTTATTTACTGACAAATGTGATGAAAACCATTGTGTGTAACACGGGCGGTAAGAAGATTACAAACTAGAATCATTTAAGCCTTCGGCCTTGCCTTAGGCTATATATATATATAGCCTCTCGTTAGTAATGTTTCCCATAATTTAAAATGTAGTATTATTACTACATAGAACACGACTGACGTAAAAAAGTAAATCGTAATGCATTATCAACATTTTTTAATTAAACTTAAATAAAAAAAAATTTTTGGAGTTTACTCCTTAAGAATCGATTTGCATATATAAGGAGCCCGGTATGAGAAAAATGTGAGGAGTAAAATCTATCGATGAATGACCTCGTTACGTTTTTGGTGTAACTCGGTACTTTCTAATTTGGTTGTGAGTGTAGGGTATAGGGACATGTGCATAGGGTATACTGCAAAGCGACTATACCTATATGTTATTGGGTTTGTTTATTTCTATCAGTGTCGACATCTTTATATTGCTGTTTTTATTATAAATATCAATAATTAATATTGTTATTGTGAAGTTTTAATCGTTATCATTGTGTTCCGCTAAAGTGAACTGAAGGTATTTTCAAATAACTATGGCAGAAAGAGGTGTAGATGATATTGCCGGAACATCTAAAAAACCCGTGGCTGCAAGGTACGTTGCAATTCATGTATTATATGTATGAGCATGTGCAATTTGTATTTATTAAATATTTTAATAATTATCGAGCGCATCCACATAAAATAGAAAATTTCTAACCTAACCAAAAAATATTTTTTTGTCGATGTCTATAAATTCTTCCACGTTATTATGATTTATTTTATAAATAATTTTTAAATATTAACAATTGTAGTCAATAATTCGATAATATTATCAGAAAAATCGACAATATTTTTTCATTATAATAATGTTTTTATAAAATTTTCTTTTGAAAGGTTATTTTTTAGCTTATTTAAATAATTTTCATGTACTATTTATTATTGTACGTAAAAGATTTAGTGACATAATTATCTTTTTATAACCATTTTTGCTAATTATTGAGATAATATTATATTTTAAATAAAAAATTAATTATAATAATTTAAAAAAAAATGTTTATGAAAACCTTTTTTTATCAATTTTCTTTTTAAAGTTAATTAAAATTTTTATAATTATGCATTTATAAATTTTCTAATTTTTTTTTATATTTTTTTACTAGGAAAAAATCTAAACCTCCAAAAACTCCAGCCGAGAGACAGCGAGCTTACCGATTAAAAAAAAAATTAATGAAGGAAGCCCAAAATATTCTGGCAATCAACCAACCCTCAGGGTCCGTTGCACCCGTGCACATCTGAAATTGACTATTGTAAAAAGTTTAATGTAAAATATTTCGTCGATTAGTTATAATAAATGTATATGAAATGAATAAATATATATTTATATATGTATAGTAAACTCCAGTCGTGCGTCGGAGCTGACACACACAATTTTTTTTTTGATTAAGTATATATATTAAAAACCGGCTAAGTATTCAGTATGCATTCAGTACGGGTTTCGTGAAATGAGAATTATTACAAACTAGCTGACCCGGCGAACGTTGTTTCTTTTTTTAAAACAACTGCCGTAGGTACCAACCTATTCTGAAAGGGTTGTACTAATTTAGAAACTTTCCATAGCATGTGCATAACAACTTACCAAGCTTCTTTTAAGCTCTATCCAACGGTTTAATGTATAACGGAGAGCTACCCTAAAAATATTCTTTTAACATTTTTTATAACAAAACAAATTATATTTAATTTAATAATTTTTGACTACCGTCTACTGTTGTTGACCGCCGATGGTCTTAACAACTACACGCGGACTAACTTTTGCTGTGGTGCTGCTTGTACTCTTCTTCGGAAAATGGGGATTTAAAAAGAATATCCCATATAGGTTTTTTTTTTAATACCACTAAGACGGCAAACAAGCTTACAGTACTAAGCTGATGGTGAGCGGTCACCGTAGCCTATGGACGCTTGTAACACCAGGGGTAGCACTCGCGCGTTGCCGACCCTTCAAAAATCCAATAATTTCTTTTTTGAAGAACCCCATACCTTAAAGAAAACCTTGGAAGGGAGCTCATTCCACTACCCCAGCGTTCGCGAGAGGAAGTTTCTCTAAAACCGCACTGTACGCGACCATTTCGATTCTAAACTGTGAGAATGAATTCCCTGCCTGTAGGTATGTAGGTAACTAGTGTAAAACAACAAATCAGTAATGAAAAACGGAACCGTGCTCGATGCGTGAGTCCGACTCTTCTGAGTGCAGTTTTTTGCTCGTTTTTAGGGTTTGTTAAGAAACAGGACCCTATTACTAAGACCGCGATAGAATTTTCACAGAATATGTATTATGTTGCCGCTATACCAACAAATACATAAAAACAGAATGTAGTAAGGGGTAATAATATAAGGGGTAATAATCTCCCGTACAGCAAATGTGATTGTTTGCTCTTTTTTGCTCGATATTGATAGCGGCAACAGGTAGACGCTTGAAATATTCACAGAATATTTTATTATATATTTACTTTAAAAGTAAATAATTAAATTATAATAAAACAAATATTCAAGGTGGGCTCCGATACAAAAAACTTTTTTGTCGTTTTTATACATAATGGTAACGGAACCCTTCGTGCGCGAGTCCTACTCGCACTTAGCCGATTTTTATTAATATAGAAGATGTAATATAATTGTAATTTATTTTTTCCACTTTTTGCGCGAAGCTGTACGCCTTTGATTATGACAGGTTAATAATTAAAGATGTACGCCTATCTATAATATATTTTTGCCGCGAAAAAATGAGCTCTATTTGAGATTAACATTGTCGATTTTAGCTTCACGCTCATAAACCCATAAACGTATACGCGCGTCTTAAAAGGTCCAAACAAATTCTGAAGCCGCAAGGAAATAACTTTCGAACATACCTTATCTAACATACCTATTTTATCTAAGAACAAGTTCTAGGTACTCAAACTTCAAACACTGTATCACTCACAGTCTAGACATTCACGTATTATAATACGTAAATATATGTTGAATAATGACGTATGTAACCTTTCTATGCTTTCTTCTTAAAAACCATAATAGATTAAATAATTATAGTACAGAAACATTCAATAGAGAAATGAAAACTTTCACTTTTGGTACCGACGCGACGATCAAACGATGGTCATCTCGAATTATTCGCCGGCGCGCGGCAAAAACGCTAATAACTCCAACAATGCGTGTTGATGATAATAATTTCATATTCTCTCGCGTCCGTTACCCAAGGATAGTAGACAAGATTAGTTTATCTTCTATTTATCAATTAATTCCAATCCTGACTGACTTTTAAATTCGTCAAGGGACTAAATTATTCTGTCTCTGAAGCTGATGAAGACATTTTTCCAGACTTCCAGATATACTTAATCAAAAGCAGTGTTGCGGTGTTTGGTGAAAAGTAGCTGACCCCAACACATTATCATGTAGGTCAGTATCCAGTCACAAGTTACCCTCTTTCAGGGATTAAAGCCGTGATGATATCTACACAAGGTGCTGTTCTGCGATTAAATTTTGTTGTCCCATAAATGGTCCCATATAAACTTTTACAGACACTTTTACCCTTGGGAGTTGAATTTTGAAAAATTCCTTGTTATATTCTACCGAGGTTTAAATTGCTAGAATTATCAAAATAGGTACAATTAATTTACTGTGTCATTATCTTTATACATTTATCCACACTCTCTTAAACAGTCATAAGACAGCAGGGCTTAATAACTCTGACAGTCGAGTGCCCACTAACTTGACAACGTCTGCCAATTCGCCCAGGGATAGCGTGGTGGACTATGGCTTTACCCACCTTTCTATAAGTGAACTACTTCCCAGTATTAAGGCAACATCATCCACAAAACACAATGGTGATAAACCGTACAAATCGTCAGCCAGTATGTAGTGTGTTATATATATTAACACTGTAAATGTATATTGTAATGGTACGTCGTTTGCCCTGTGAGCGAATATGTTTTGAATGTAAAAAGCTGCATTATCTTAGCGCTTTGACTCGAAGGCCGTGTCCAATGTTTTTGCCCTACCTACTGTGAGGTGAGGAATTCAAAATGGACGAGCCAGCTACCTGCTCCACTAATGACATGTCTGTATTCAATTTGCGCTATATCACTATATAAGGATAGTTAAATTATGTTACGATACAGTTAATAAATTAAGTTAAGTGCTTGAAAAACATTTTATATTTTACCAGTAAATTACGTTACAGATATAAATGACGCAGTTATGCTCAAACATACATAAAAAAAAATACAAACATCCAAATTAAGATCCTCCTCCCTTTTTTGAAGTCAAATAAATTATAGTTAAAAATATAGGATGAGTTCTGCGACAGCTGTTATTGGAATCACGTCTATCAAGTTTCTTATTTTCAGACGGTTAATTGAATGCGATACAATGCTATACTTTATTGTTGCGTGCACAATAAGGGAGTTTTTCTCAACCATAAAGTATTTGTTATCGATTTTACAATTGAAATAAATGGACGCTTTATCTAAAGGTATATAAACATGCATGTTGCCGTGTTTATTTGTATTCAACCCATTGCATTGAAGTTTTGGTGAGTTTTTGTGTCAACCGCCACCGGGAAGAATTCTGAAAAAGTTAATTGAGAGCAAAAGGGAGAAACAGGAAAAAAAAGATAGCAGAAGAAGAGATTATTTTATTATTCTAATAAAAATATATTCAAACATATATAATAATAACAACAATAAATCGGTATTAATGATATATTATTAACATCGTCCCCGCACTATGCCTGTTACTTTGACAGCTGTCGCGGAACTCAAGCTATATTTTATAAGGTATAGTAACTTATAAAGTTCTAGTCAAGAAGCTTATATATGTAGACATCCATATATGTAGAAGCTTCTTTGTCATTGTACATACATCAATCTTACATCTTCATAGAAATTAGAAATACATTATAGATATCCATACCTTTAGTATTATATAATCTGTGTACATAGAAATAATCTTTTGTCGTTTGTTTGAAGGAAGTCTTATTAGTACCTAGTTGGAATTTTTATTGGCCAGATATGTACCCCGATAGCTCAAGTAGAGCAATGACACGGACTGTATGAATTGTTACAGGTTCAAGTCCTTGCTCAAGGTTAATCGTTTGAGTGTGTCTTTGCTATGTAAATTTTATTTACTTTAATGATGTAGCCATAGATATTGCATTTATGAAATGATTTCTTCGAAGACTCTAACCTTCAAACAAACGACAAAAGATTATTTCTATGTATGTGGGTGTCGTTGTAATGTTTCCTTTTTTCTTATTAATTCTATAAAGATTTGGGTATTTGTGTATAGAGATGCAAGTTTATAAACACTTTAACAAAATTGTAGATGTCTCGAAATATTTTTCTAGTAGTTTTATGTTAGTTCTAAACCGGTGCTTAGTGTTTATTATAAATTTCGCCACCCTCCTAAGTTCACTGCGTTACCAGTTCCTATGACCACTCAAAAATAATGTCCGCTGCGTTACCAAACAATAGTTTTTTTTTTTATTTTGAGCTCAAATATTTCGATAAGTCTTTATTCGAGTATGCATATGTCATTATGAATTAGAAAATAATATGTTTTTTAAAGATTGTCCAAATAAGTAAAAAAATATGCTTTAAAATGTACAAGCGACGTTTTTATTTTATTATTAATAAGATTGATATATTAGAATTTTTTGATCCGCTGCCCAATCCTGACTTATTGCTTATAAAGTTAATCAGGAACTGGTAATGAGGTATTTTATTCTGTCTCAAGTCTTATTTTACCACTTATTTATTACTTTAAAGCAATGATATGTATATGTCGCAGCCATCTGGTTAACTCAGCCAGTTAAAATATACAGACAATATTTGTACTGAGAAAAGGTCTATTCGAGCAATATACAATTTATCTAACAGACACTCTTTAAGGGATAAATTTAAAGAGATCAATATACTAACTTTACCTGGTCAATATATATTTGATAATTTAATGTATGTATAAGAATATTAATCTTTTTTAAAAAAATAGTGATGTTCATAATCTAAGTACAAGAAATAGACACAAACTGGCTCTGATGAGAAAATTGATAAATCATTTAAAGGACAATGTGTCCGTTTTTACAACAAAATCCCCGCAGAAGTATGTAAACTGAATTTAAAAAAGTTTAAAAATTTTGTTAAGCAGAAACTTGTCAAAAAAGCCTTATATTCAATTAAAGACTATCTTATAGATAAAAACGCATGGGAATAACTAAAATGTTGCTATCATAGTATTATATTTGGAAATGTACAAATCGTTATAATTAAAATTGAAAAGAGCGACAGCTGGAGAGTTTCTTTCGCCGTTTCTTCTCCCCAGAACGCCATCTTGCTTCCGAAACGGTAGTAGTTTATGAAATCCTTGCATATTATACTGACGTCAAAAAAGTGATATTGTATCCTATTTTTGAGAAATAAACTATTTGAATTTAAAAAGGGCACCTAGGCAGATCGTAAAGTATATGGAAATGAAATTATCATATAACTGAACAGATTATTAAAGTGAAACTTGAATGGAACTCTCGTTTACAAAAGAGAAACTGAATCTAACCCAACATACATGACTTATACAGTGTGAATTTTTTTTTTTTTCTTTTCCATACTTGACGATCGGCCTAAGCGTCTAATTAACTGACTAATTTAACCATATGACTGCGACATAGAAGCCACCATAGTCCAGATATACTGAATCAGAGGCAGTGTTGCGTCGAGAGGCTCACCCCCTGTCACGCAGGACTAAAGTGAAATGAGGCTGTCACCTACATAGGGTTTGGATTGTGTGTCCAGTCACTGGTTGACCCCTTTTCGCCTTTTCGGGTAGACTGTTAAGATATACGTGGTACTAATAAATAAACTATGTATCGGTTTTAAGGAACTCGAGGCCCAGATACATTTGTTTATTTAATTGGAAACGACGTGCTAAGTTAAGTAACATCGGCTGCGGTCAGTCATTGGATGGCCATCATCCCATCTAATGATCTAGTGGCACATTTTTTTTTGTACTTAATGTTCGTAAATTTAATGTTGATAGGGAACTCACTGGTTGGTAGTGGCATAAGGGTTCCGATTTAACCCGCGTCCTGTGCTTAAATACCAATAAGTCTTTTTGATAATTTCTCAAGCATATTGTTATTCGCAACACTGAGTTTTCGGTGCAGGAAAAACATCGTGAGGAAACCTGCATACGTCGAAAAAAAAACATATGTGAAGTCCAGAATGCGCCCGCGTGAATGACAATAGCCTAAATCGTCCTAGCCTAGGGAAGTAAGGTTAGGCCGTTGCCCCAAAATTGGGGACGGATGAGGCTGGGAAGGTACGGAACTCATGGTGCGCGAGTCTAACTCGCACTTGACAGTTTTTTTTATTTCTTAAAGTCGCAACGGAGATTCAATTCACCTTATTTTTGTCAGTAATAGCTTGAGGGGCCACAGCGCTATTATTGGCTATTTAACGTATTAGAAGCAGCGGGTCACACCTAGTTTATCTATTAAATATGAGCTAACGAATAAGACAAATTGTTTATCGTTAGATATTATAAAAAATTTCTCATTAATCTTGGACAGTTATTGCGCCTTTTACACTTCACATCTCTTCTGCAAAGCAAACAGCTTTCGAGTGAAACGGTTGTTTTTATATATTAACTAGGTAACTGTTTATTCCAAAATTTACATATTCTCTTTTAGTAGTAAGCCAAATGTGCTCCGTACCCTTGCTTAAGCCATTATACGCCTGATTGCAAAGGCAGAACATACGTTCTAAATATGTGAAAAATTGCAATAAGTAATAGAACTTTATAGACACTTCCGAACTTCTAATCTATATCTATACTTCTATACTATAATATTATAAAGAGGAAAGGTTTGTATGTAAGTATGTTTGTATTGAATAGGCTCCGAAACTACTGGACCGATTTGAAAAATTATTTTACCATTAGAAGCCGACATTATCCCTG
The DNA here is from genome assembly GCA_946406115.1 of Apoda limacodes. Classification (NCBI taxonomy): domain Eukaryota; kingdom Metazoa; phylum Arthropoda; class Insecta; order Lepidoptera; family Limacodidae; genus Apoda; species Apoda limacodes. The sequence continues at coordinate 19,526,507 of OX291541.1, read as the reverse complement.
ATAAACATTTGGCAGTAGCCTAAAAAAGTATTTTACCGCGGGAAAATGCTTCATTCTTACGGGAAAACGGGTAATAGGACAATGGGTAGTAAGAATTGTCCTTATGTACTTATCTTTTTCACACAACTTCTATTGGGTTGGGTATTTCGATGGTTTCACAGACACGAATGTATAATGCCATTAAGGAGGAAATGTTGATAGTTTTTTTTTTCTATGATTGAGGAGCTGCCGTAAGAACCTACGCTGATAACAAAATTTAGCGCGGGCGAAGCCGCTGGCAGAAGCTAGTCATAAATATTTTAAACAAAATCAGTTGGTAAGCTTTTTAGATATCTGAAATAATTCTAATAATTCTAATAAACCTACCTAAGACACGCTATTTATCCTTTCTTCATATATTTTGTTGTTTTATTATGTTTCTGTTGAGTTCTGTTATAAATAATCGGTTCGAAAGTAGGTACCTAACTGTTGCCAAAAAAAATTACATTTCTTATTAAATTAATAAAAATAAAATAGTTTCCAAGATATAGATAGACGATCAAGATAATTAAGCTTATTGTCTAACTTAAACAATGTATGAACAGCTATAGAACCCTAAACTAAGCATGGTCTGTCATACTCTTGACCGGTTTTTTAGTTTATCTCAAATAATTAATTTATAGTAATAGCGCATGACTTGCACAATGCAAAATGGTCCACGTGACCACTCTAAATGTTATAAAATGTTGTTATCACATTGAGAAGAATCCAATTTATTATCGAATAAGTTTATATATTTTAATTGAATACAAACCCAGACATAACTAATTTACCTACTTCTAAAAACATATTTAAAACCGAACTTTCTTATTAGTCTTATACGTAGGTACAGTCAGTCCATAAAAATGTTGAGCTCTTTTAGAACCTTGTAATTTTGCTATAGCGAGACGGCGACATGGGTGAGATTCCGTTAGACTATCGTAATTCTATTAGCTTCGTTCTAGTTAATGTTGTTAAATTTTTTTCACGTAGTGCGTATAAAACAGTGATTAAAATTCGTCACGTGACATAACAGATTAATACAGGTACAAAAATAACAGGTAAAGAATATACTCCATAAACATGTCGATTGTCGACGGCATATGTCACATTTTAAAAAGTTTTCCTTTGACAACGAATCAATGACGTTTTACGTGAAATAACTCGCATGCGCAGTATGCATAAGATCAACATTTTCATGTGCTGACTGTACGTTCATCGACGACTTAGGTAAATGCAAAAATTCAGAAAATCTATGCATTTTTATTTACAGTTACGTATTAATGCAGTTAAAGTGAAATCGTTTTCAGTCGTCTAGCCGGATGAAACGCATATATAATACGTATTAACAACTAATTAGCATTTTAATTAATTAATAACATTAAGTCTTAACTTACTATTAGTATTTAAACTGTTATTGACTCCATAATTATTACAATTTCAAATTATATAAAACTTTATATGTACCTAGTTAATAAAGTAATTTTTTTTTTTCCCTGTGGCAACCCATGAAGTAACAGCTGACCAAAAGTTGTCGTAATTTTATTTAATTGTTTTTCAGTAAATTGTACCTTTTTAATATAAATTCACGCAAAACATTACAAATAACTAGTTATATATTTAGAATAATGGTTTAAATGTACATAAATAAGTGCGAGATAACATTTTTTTTTCAAGTGTTACTGCGATCCATCCGTTATAAAGTTCAAATTTTTCAATTATATTTTGTATATTATTTAGTTGTGATTGTGAGTTTTACTATTATTTATCAGTATTGTATTCATAAAAGATCACAGTTATTAGGCAAAGAAACCAATTAAGAAGCAAATTGTCAACAAACCATCTCTTTCGTTACGCTGTCAAGCTATTCCTTGGTAAGTTTTAACCTCTCTCTTTTGTATTTATTACGCTCAAACAGCCTTAAAATGATGACTCGCAAGGCATCTGCTCGCCAGGAAGAGTCCAAACTTCAACTGGCTTTGCAGGAACTTAAGATTTCCAAGGAAAAGTGTGATCAGCTATACAGTGAAAGGGATGATAACGAAAGAGAACTCTTAGAAATATTAAACAAAAATAGTAGCCTCCGCAATGAGTTGTCAGTGTTGCACACTCAATATGGTACTGTCCTAGAAGAGCGGGACCAATTTCAGAAAATTGTAGAAACGTTTGACAGCTGTAGTGAGGAGTATGTGGTGGCCCTTAATAAGATCTCATATCTTGAAGAGGAACTACGCGAGGCCCATCAACAGATCTCACAACTTGAAGAGGCCACCCATTCTTACACACAGCATCAAACTCAAAATCTTTTTGACGAATTATGTAGTAAGGCCCCTAATCTTGTTTCTGCTGCAACTAGCAATACCACCACTATAGATCTTACAGGTGATGACACCATTAATTCTTCTAAACCAGTGAGGCTTGCTAAGTGCAGTAGAAAACAGATAAAAAAATACATCAAAATCAACAGATTTATAAAAAAAAATGAAAAAATGATCAAAAAGCAAAAAATATTTAGTAGAAATGTAAATTACTGCAAAGAAAAATTACAGTTAGTGGAACATCTGGAAGTATGTAAGTTGCAATTAGAAAACAGTAGGCTACAACATAAAACTGATACACATTTACTCGACTTGCAAATAAAAGATTTACATACATCCTTGCAGATGATGACCTGCAAGTATGAAGAGTCTCTGAGAGAGATGGAGGAGCACACACTGGCTATGAATGAGCTAATTGAATTGAGTAATTATAATGCAGAGCGTTTTGAATCATTACAACTCAATCACAGTATGTGTGATTGTAAACGCCTCAGCGATTCACAGCCGGATTGTGCAGCCTCGTTACTACTTTTACCAACACCCCAGTCATCAATGTGTGTCAGTTTGGAATCCGAGCAACAATCATATGCTCACAACAGTTCTCACTCAACTAGTGTTTCACAAAAATGTAATGTTGATGACAATATAGTAATGTTTTGCGATGAAATGGGAAAAGGTTTTGGACACTTTCTCAGCTCAAGTGTAGGACAACCGGTTTTAAATAATTGTATGCCAAATGCCAATTATGTTAATATAAAGAGAAGTTTAATTAAGTCTGACAAAATCACTCCATCCTCTACATTAGTAATATTTATCGGTAACAGGGGTAATGTAAATAAAAGTGAATTAAGACAATATTATAATAGTATAAGCGCACTTAAAGTAAAAAAAATTGTAATGTTTACATTTCCCTATTGTAAGGGTTTGCCACAGGAGGAAAACAACCTTAGATGTGAGTTAAATTTAGCTTTGCATACTATGTCTAGCAATAACAATAACTTTCATGTGATAGATACTAACAGTATTTTTAGACATAATTATATAAGGACAAGACATAAATATTATCTCACACACCATTGTACCAGAGTGTTAGCCTTGTCGCTATCATTTTATATTAATACCACAGCCAATAATTTGGCTAAACAATCTGCTTTTATTGAGCAGTGTAATTATAGTAGTGTAATTGACATTTCAGCCAAGTATTTGGCTAAACAACCTGCTTCCATTGAGCAGTGCAATTATAATAGTGTAATTGACATTTCAGCTAGTCATTTAGCTAAACAACCTGCTTCTATTGAGCAGTATAATAATTTGACATGTAATAATTTAAATTAAATTTTCAGACAACAAAGGACCACTTTGGCATATTATATAATTCCAACATTAATAATGATTATATTAAACAATCTATGTCTACTCAAGTTTTATGCAAACAGAAACAAAACAATAAACTTTGTCATACTAAAAATAATATTCCATTGAACCTGGTGCATCAGAATATACAAGGAATGTCTCAGAAAGAACTAGAAATTGAATTGTTCATAAACTGCCAAAAGATTGACATTTTATGTATCACTGAACACTGGCTACGCAGCCATCAGTTGATGTTCAATTTCACTAATCACCAGGTGGGAAGTTTGTTCAGCCGAGTAAATGCTATCCATGGTGGCTCTTTAATTTTAGTTAATAAACAGCTAAAGTTTAAGGAACGTAAAGACATTGTGAGCCTCTCAGTTGAGCGAACTGCCGAGCTGTCCTGTATAGAAGTTGAGCATCTCATTGTTGTGAGTGTATACAAGCCGCCTTGTGCAATTTATGATAATTTTGAATTAGTTATGGAAGAAGTGCTGAATAAAATCAGCAATTCTAATAAACAAATCATTGTTTGTGGAGACTTCAATATAAACATTTTGGAAAATACCTCATTAAGCACCAGATTCCTTGCCTTATTTCAGTCTTTTAATTTAAATAATTTGTTTTGTGAACCAACTAGAATTGCTGTATCCAGTGCCACTTGCATCGACAATATATTTACTGACATAAAACCAATTCAAAAATCAATTATAAGCAATCTAGAGTCAGATCATTGTGGACAGTTAGTGGTTTTAGAAAGAAAGAATAGTATTAGTAAAAAGGAAATTAAATTTATACCAATAACAACTAAACGGGTTGAATCATTTAAATCTAACTTAATGCATAAACTTCCAGATTTGCTTTATAATGGCAACCCAAATGATATGTACAATACTGTTCTTGACACTATTACTACAGAGTATAATAAAATATTTACTGCAAAAAAGAAACTTATTTCCAGTCGCTTTAGTTTTAGTGAATGGGCTACCCCAGGTATTCATAAAAGTAGGCGTAAACTGTATGAATTATATAAAGAAAAAACATATAATAATAGCCAAATATTTAGGGAATATTTAAAAAAATACTCAAAAACCTTTAAAAAGGTCTGTCTTGTTGCAAAAGCAATTCACCTCAGACATAAAGTAAAAAATTCAACAAATAAAATAAAAACTACATGGAACATAATAAATAATGAAACTGGTAAAGCTAGGAATTCTTGTCAGGACTTTGAGTTGATTGTAGATGATGCTAGTTTTAAAACAAATTCTGAGGTAGCAGTTGCCTTTGAACAGTTTTTTAGGAATATCCCATTCAAAACAACTGAACATCTAAACTCAAGTCCAATCTTAGCAGAAAAATTATTAAAAGCTAGTGTTCCTGAATGTAACGTTCCCTTTGTATTTAAAAACATTAGTCCTACAGATATCATTAATACATTTAAAACATTAGAAATTAAAAACACCACAGACCTTTGGGGACTTTCTGTAAAAACTATAAATTCAATTATTCATGTTATAGCACAACCCTTAGCCATTATATTTAATAGTTGTGTTGATAGTGGTGTGTTTCCTGATGAGATGAAACTTAGCAAAGTTATACCTCTTTTTAAATCAGGTAGTTCAACAGATCCTAATAATTTTCGGCCTATTTCAATACTACCTATACTCAGTAAAGTTTTTGAAAAAATCATACTTTGTCAAATGTTAAGCCATTTCTGTATTAATGAGCTACTTAGTAGTAAACAGTTTGGCTTTATGAAAGGCCGTTCCACAACCGATGCAGGAGTGGCACTATTAAAAAATATATATAACGCCTGGGAGGATTCGCATGACGCCCTTGGAGTGTTTTGTGATTTATCTAAGGCATTTGACTGTGTTCAACATGAAAATCTCATCAGGAAGCTACATCACTATGGTATTAGAGGCAAAGCTCTCGACCTTTTGACATCCTATATGAGTAGGAGAGTACAGAAAATAGATGTCAACGGTGAAAGATCTCCGGGATCAGCAGTCACTATAGGAGTCCCTCAGGGCTCAATTTTAGGTCCTTTTCTATTTCTTATTTACATTAACGATCTCCCATATAATGTAAAAAACCATGACATTGTCTTATTTGCTGATGACACCTCTTTGCTTTTTAAAGTTAAGAGACGACAGACATGTTATAATGAATTAAATGATGCCCTTTCTAAAATTGTAAATTGGTTTAACGCTAATAATTTGTTACTTAATGAAAAAAAAACCAAATGTGTTAAATTTACATTACCAAATGTTAGTCAGAGACAGACATGTATTAATATTAATGGCGAGCAATTAGAACTTGTTTATTCAACAGTCTTTCTTGGCATAACGCTGGACTCCAAACTTCAATGGGGTCCTCATATTCATAACCTAGCCAAAAAACTTAGCTCTGCTGTGTATGCGATCAAGAAAATAAGACAATTGACCGATGTCGACACTGCAAAAATAGTATATTTTAGCTATTTCCATAGTTTAATGACATATGGTATCCTATTGTGGGGTAGCGCTGCTGATGTAAATACAATATTTTTGTTACAAAAAAGGGCAATTCGTGCTATTTATAAATTAGGATCTAGGATATCTCTGAGGGATAGGTTTAGGGAAGTAAAAATTTTAACTTTAGTGTCGCAGTACATATATGAAAATCTTTTATATGTACATAAAAATATCAATAGTTTCAGCAAGAAAAGTGACGTTCACAAAGTAAATACTAGAAGTAAAAATAAGCTGTTGGTGCATGATACACGTCTACACAAAATAAGTAACTCTTTTATGGGGCAATGTATACACTTTTACAACAAAGTTCCCAATAAAATTCAAAATCTATCAATAAGTAAATTTAAATCTTTTATCAAGCAGGTACTTTGTAAAAAGGCATATTACAATATTTCAGACTATGTTAATGATAAAAATCCTTGGGACTGATGATGCTCAATTACAGGATGCATAGGTATCATAAAATTGTACGACTAAAAATCTTTTATTTAAAACATTAATTGTATTTTAGTTTATTTAAGTGTTTTTAAAAGAGTAACTATCGAGTTTCTTGCCGGATTCTTCTCGGTAGAAATCAACAACATTGTGAACCGGCGGGAAGGTGGGAGGGTTCAAAAAATAATATTTTATAACTTTGACGATTCAAAAGTGATTGTAAAATCCTTATTTGAATAAACCATTTTGACTTTGACTTTGGAAATAAAAAATCGGGCCGCTGCGAGTGTGACTCGCGTACCGAGGGTTCCGTAGAAAGTTGTATGTAAATATGTAGTTCTTCCATCGTGATAATCAGGTCATGAAGACTTTTGGCCGCTTTCTTTAAGTAGGAAACACTTAACTTTGTAGATAAAAAAAATGTTCTCCCATACATCGATACACGTCACGGTCAACTTTCAAAATGTAAGTTTGTAATTGATAAATATATATTTTATGTCATATAACTAAAAATTAACGATTTTTCCCTAACTTGTGCTGTGAGACCTTACTTGTTACCAAATTAAATGATTCCAAGCAAATACCTAAGTAGGTTTTACTTTATTTGCGAATGTCAAATAATGTAAATGGCTGATTTTTTATTGCGTTGACATGTGACCAGCGGCTCGATTCCGGAAAAAGATTGCTTACAATTCTCGATAGAAATAAGATATACATTGCAGTTTCGCGACAATCGATGAATTTCATACGTAATTTCCAATGCGCATTGTATATCTTATTTCTATGGATATCAAACGAGAATTGTTGGCAATCTTTTGTCTTTTTTACAGCTCTAAGGGCCCGTAGATCTAAGTATAAGAAGTTAAATTCTACTGAATACCTTTACGCGTTCCTGAGAAAAAGGGTTTTAAGAGAAGTTTTTTTTTTGTATTTGTATTTGAAAGATTTATTTATTTATTTAAACTTACTGCCCAAACTATAGTGTACAATGGCAGACATGCCACACGGCATTCTCTACAAAGATATATTTCTATTCTCTATAAAGATATATTTTTTGTATGATTTAACTACAAATTACTTATCAATTTGACGATTTTTTCTTTACTTTGTGCTGTGAAACTTTGCTTCTTGCCTAATTTCATAATTCTAGGTCAACGGAAACTATCCTATAGGTTTTGGTTTATTTACAAATGTAAAATATGCGGGATAAATTCCTGTATTTTTTATTGCGTTTATTTAAAAGTTTGATTTTTATACAGCTTCAAGGTATCGTAGACCTTTGTATCTGATATTAATTTCAACATATTAATTTCAACTCGTTAACTCCACGCGTCCGTGTCCAAAAATGGTCCTGACAGACTGACAGACAGACCGACAGACAGACAGAAAGACGGATAACAAAGTAATCCTATAAGGGTAATATTTATTTTGAGTTACGGAACCGTAAAAACAAACAAAAATTTAGGAACATTTAAGTAAGTAGTTACTTACTTTCTCTATATGATACCTATAATATTTGTAAATGGTTCCGTCCGCGATTTTACTCATAATTTTGTACTACTTTTCGGTCAGACGTTTGAGTTTAGAATTTTTAACCGACTTCAAAAAAGGAGGAGAATCTATGTTCGACGGGTATATTTTTTTTATGTATGTCCACCAATTTCTCCGTCAAGACTCTAAAAGTAGGGTTGCCATGATAAATGGGGTGTTGAATAAACGGTTGTTTGCACAATCTAAATATATATTCTTTATAATTTTACATAATACAGTTTTTTACTCGTTGCTAAGAATATTTCAAAAATTGTCTCCGAAGATTGAGCCAAGAATCTAAAAAAAAAAAAACTGGCGACTCTGGTGGGTATTTATTATCACGATTATATTAATAATAAATATTTTAGGACATTATACACAGCGTCACCTAGGCCCAAAGTAAGCAAAGCTTGTGTTATGGATACCAAGCAACGGATACAAAATAATATATTACTTTTTTGATTGTAAATACATACATATCATACATAAATACACTCAGACTCAAGACAAACACAAATGTTTATCACATAAATGTTTGTCCTTTGCGGGAACCGAACGCATACCATCTGCACAGCAGCCGGCCAAAGTACCAACTAGGCTGCGAGGCAGTGAATGAACCCTATCTTGTCTGAAAATTTCTTTCTTCAAGATGTTGTCAGCTTTTTGCAGCCCGCTTGGCCTATTAAGTAGTCGCCTCTAAGAAGAAATTTATTTGGGAAGTTGAAAGGTTGTGCCATTCTACCATATGCCTCCACTACACAAGTAACCTTAGCTTATCTATGTCTATATCAACGAAGAGCCGACACAATTCAAGTCAAAGACTTGGAATTTGCACAATAGGAGTAAGTAGTCTGTACAGTGTACGGACTAAGAAAGGATTTCGAGAAATTTATTCCCAAACGGGGTATAATAAGAGTTGCAAGTTATAATAAAAATCCGTTAAAATTTGTATTTATATGCCTATTGCCTATTGCCTGCTTAGGTAATAATCTTTCTCGTCAATGAATGGGCTATGTTACGCAAAACCATTTTTTTCAAATCGAACATATTAATCCTTGCAAATTCTATTACGCGTACTCACAAAGTTTTTCAAAAAGATAATATAGATTTTTTATACACCCAGGTGGCAAAAAAATAAGTCATTGGCGCCAGTCGTTAAGCCAAGTCACTCGAGTGGCTACTCGTTCGACAACGTCTGCCGATTCTCACTTTTCTCACTAGGCCATCGCAATGGACCATGGTATAAACCTCCTTTCTCTAAGGAGAGGCCTCAGAGTTGCAATATGAAGGTTTAAATGTAAAAGAGTATATCTAGGTGTACGGTGTACCTAATATAAATAAAGTTCGACAGAGGGTCATCGTCCCCGTTAAAGATTCACGCCACAGAGTAAATTGATTCACGCTCTAAGGGGCACACCACACACCTTCCTACATAAGTATGAATTGACCTTCTTACTACGTAGGTATATAGCTATAAAATGTTCGAAGGTAAGATATAACTATTGTTTAACGACGACTACAAATAAAAACGATGTCTGTTGTTCAAACAAAATCGCTAAATTAATTTAGTCGTAATTTTGTATGTTGATTGTACTCTATTTAATATAATAATAATAATAACTAAATTACACATGAGAATAAAGATTAAACCAAAGTACTTAGACCGTCCGGCCCCATATGGAGTACTGCTGCCATCTCTGGGCGGGTGCACCCGGATACCAGCTTGGCCCTTTTTGACTCGGTTCAACGACGGGCTGTAAGAATTGTCGACGATCCCAAACTCACTTGCGGTATCGAGCCCTTAAGTCTGAGGAGCAAGCGTCCATAGGCTACGGTGACCGCTTACCATCAGGCGGACCGTAGGCTTGTTTGCCACCTTAGTGGCATAAAAAAAAAAAAAAAAACGTGACCCGCAGTACTTGGATTAACTTTATATATAGTGTACGGTACATAAGAAAGGTAATGTATGACTAGGTCATACTCCTTACCTAATACTCTATATTTTGCTGTGTCATTTTTAATACTTTAAATTATATTACAATCATTAAAGCAAAACCAGCTTAAAAGTTATACTTATATCTACCATTTCGTTTCTTAATCCAAATCCAAAATCCTCACGTATGATTAACTACTTTTCTAAAAAATAAAAGGAAAACAATTCGACATTTATATTTTTTTTTGCAACCACCTTTACGATCTGCACAAGTGCACATGCGCTTTTTAAAATATTTCATACCGAATGCTGGCTGACGTAAAATTTTAAGTGCCTTGTTGGTTGTGCCAGGTTGATAAATGTTAAAATCTGTATTTCGAACGTATAAATCTATACATTGGTAAGTATCCGGCTCAGAGACCTGTATATAGAAAATGGACAGATATTTACTTTATTGCACACCAAATATGAAATATAAATAAATTAAAATCTATGCTAAGGACACCCTGTATATAATTAACCTGTAAAAATAAATTTAATAATTGCAACTACAAATTAAGTTAACTAAACTACGAAATATCTTACTAAAACAATTCATATGGTATGTATAATGAAATCTTAATCATTAGCAAGCTAAAATTCTACGGAGTTAGGAAAAAAGCGACCGATCTCATACAGTCTAATTTACTGAACAGAGTGCAAAAGGTGGACATTGCTGGTGTAGTATCTGAAGGATCAGTAATAAAAATGGGTGTTCCACAAGGATCCATACTGGGACCGCTTCTGTTCCTTATCTACATCAACCTTCCTTATTCAGTCGAACACACATCGAATATTATATTGTTCACCGATGATACATCGTTAATATTTAAAATAAAGAGACAACAATCTGTTTTCGATGTAGTAAATAATACCCTTATGCAACTTTTAAACTGGTTTTCGCCTAACAATTTACTGCCTAACACAAATAAAACAAAATGTATTAAATTCACTTTACCGAATGTAAAGTTGATAAATAGCAACGTTGTTCTAGGAAACAATCCCTTAGAGTTTGTGAGTGATATTAAATTACTCGGTTTGGTTATTAACTATAGGCTGCAATGGGGCGAACATATAAACTTGCTATTCAAGAAGCTAAGCTCGGCTTGCTACGCAATAACACAAATCAGAAAAATAACAAATGCAGAAACTGCTAGAATTGTCTACTTTAGTTATTTCCATAGCTTAATGTCGTACGGTATCCTACTTTGGGGCCGAGCGGCCGATATCAACACGATATTTCTACTGCAAAAGCGTGCAGTTCGAGCTATATATAGTCTTAACTCACGAGAGTCATTGAGAGAGGTATTTAGAAATTTTTAAATGTTATGACATTGACAGGACAATACATATACGAAAACATAATGTTCTTTCGTAAAAATTTAGACAGTTTCAAGAAAAAGTCTGACCGTAAAAAAAAAGGATACTATCAAATTAATGAGTATCTACAAGATACGAATTTGTGGTCGGCTTATCCTGAAAAGTCTGTGATTTAATTTATACATACATTTAAGGCTAACTTTTTGACTGCATCTTTGCTATGAAAATATTTGTTTCTACGACTTATACTATTGTATTTTATTTTGAGCTCGAAGTTTATATTACTGTTACATTTAAATTATTTTGTTTTTATATGTGTGTTTGTTTATTTTGTATATACGCAAAGTTTACATTTATTATTTAAATATTGTATGACTTTCAAAGAGTGTACTGTTTGTACTTATTTTGAATTAAAATTATGAATTGAATTGAATTGAATCATACTCTATATATATATAATTCTACTGTATGTATGTATGTCACTGTACTCCTCCTAAACGGCTGGACCGATTTGAATGGTTTTTTTTGTATGCTTTTGGGTGGCGCCCTGGATGGTTTAGATTCACAAATCAACCCGGCAGATGGCGCTGCAGTCGGTATCATGCAGGACAACGTCTGCCCGGTCAGCTAGTATTTTATGTATATTAACAAAACCCAAAGCGTGAACCTTCAGCAAAAGCGAACCTTACATAGAACTCGTCAATCTAAATTGTTCCGAGGTTCTGAAACTCAGTCTTACTCTATGTGAACCTTTACTTTTCTCTTGGCCTTGCTTAATGCTAAGTCGTTTGTATGATGGGCAGGTATAAAAAAACAACTTTATAACACACAAAATATAAATTTTTGAAAAATTTCAATGCATTTTAGAAGCCCTTTCCAACAATACCCCACACACTAAGAAACACAATAGTACATTGTGTATTAAGGGCGGTAAGGAGAAAAGCTTTTGAGTTTGTAATTTCTGTACCCCCCCTTGTTACACACAATGTTTTTATCACATTTGCGTGAGTAAATAAAAATATAAAGCCAAAAAACTTACATACCTACTTAAATATTTACTTTACAATTTTTAAAAATACAATAAAGGTTTTTCAAGTTATACCTGCCAGTGTAAATATTAATCGTCAGGACGTTCATTAATACATTTTTTACATTTTCTCTTGTAAGTTACTTCGATTTTTTACTCACATACCCATTTGACTTCCTTTTCAAAAATGCTGTTAATTTTATATTTCTATACTGTTTAATATTGATTGATTTTTTTTAGACTTGAGGGTGCTCTTCAACTTAGAGTGAACTGCCCTGAAGACGGTTTGCATTTTTTGGCAATATCCCTAAAGTAAGCTTAACGAACCCGTTTTCTTCTTGTTAAAAAACTAGCGTATGCGGTGAAGTATCTACTTGTCTGTAGAATTTGGTGGTAACAGGTTCAATTTTTTTATTCTTTTTGTCAGTTGTTGTAATATAACCTTAATAGGAATGGTTGGAACAAAAGTGTAGCCATCTAGCGGTATCTAGAGAATTTATAAATCAAAAGTTTTGCCTCAAGTTATAACTTATTGTTCGCTACCCAACAAACAATTTAGCGTTGATTACAGGTAATTTTGAAGCTTAGAGTAATACTATCGATTTATAATGAATTCGGTTGTCACTAAAAGTGATACAGTTCACTTATGAAATAAGTTTAGCTCTATAGGTTGTATTAGAACTGTAAAAACGAAGTTAAATTTTCTTTCCAGTTAGTGTAGTAGCAGCGGTTAAAGCTTGTTTCGTCCTGCAGCGTCAAAACCTGTTTGAAGATCTTCATTAACTCCTTATAATTCTTATTGCTATAATTCTGATATATCAGAGTTGCTTATATATCATAAGGCTGTTGTTCAACTTCATTAACGTCAATGGTTTTGCAACGGAGTTAATTAAGAGTGTAGTAACACCAAACACTACATGCGTTGTATAACTCTTACATACAGCTTACACCTGTAATACGAAAGACAATTTAAAGAATTTAACAAGGTTAAATAGTTATAGTAGTTTTGTACGATCCTGATATAAGGGTTATGGTGTAAGTAAAACAAATGGTAATTCTTTAATGCCACCATTTAATGTTTCTAACACTTAAAGTTTTTGTCTATAATCTAACCTTATATTATGAAAACATTTATCGAACTGAGCTAAAATTAAGGTATATAGGTAACGCTTAAGCCGGTATTTTACTCTCCGCTGCAGGTAGATGATTTTGCTAAGTGCGTAGTTCCTCTCTTATGTCAACCAAAGATCGCATAATACTCTTGACTACCGGCGTTGTAGTTATTCGAGTGTCGTAATAGATTTAAGAAAAGTCTTAAATCTCATCTCATCTTTAAGATAAATATCGCTGTCAAAAAAAAGTAAATATTTATTTATACAAAATCACTTTTAAATAACGTGGTACCTAAATTTTCCGAATTATTTTACATAGTTTATGTAAACAATCACTAAAAATGACCAACATTTGATATTGAATATCTAAAAACTATTTTAGGTACTTTTAGTTTTACTTTTTACTTTACTTTTTTTTCCTTAAAATCATATTTTTTCTAAGGTGCGTCAAAATTGAGACGATAAACATGATACACAATCACATTAAACTTGCAAGCGCACTAATAATTAATATTACACTTCAAGAACACTGTAAATCAACAATACTTACATTTCGTGATGAAAATTTTGCAATGTCCGTAGATAAACAGTAGCACTTATTTAATATTTATAAATTAATGTAATTTTATGACTTTAGAAGTTTTAACTATCTACTTTTGACCCCGAAAACGCTACAAATGAGTAATAAGATATCAAAATACGGATCTAAGTTCTATTTGACACCGTTATAGATATAACTAATATAACTCAAAGTTTCAATAAAGTTTCAGTAAAGGTGCAATAAAGATTCGAGCGAAAAACTGACGATCTTATAACACCTGTTATACACTTCTACTATAGGTTATATAGAACCACTATAAAGGGTCTATACAGGCTTAACGATAATTACATAACGATATAAAGGTGTTATTACACTCTATAACTCTCTTATAAATAATACGCTAACTCTTTAATATTTAAGCAGAACCGAAAAAAGGGTCCACTACAGCTTTTCTTAACGCTGAAATGTTACTTGGGTAGAGTCGTTGTCGCTTGGGTTGTGCAATGAGCTCCCTACCAAGGTTTTCTCTAAGGACTTCAGTATGGGGTTCTTCAAGAAAGAAGTTATTGGATATCGCGCGAGTAATACCCCTGGTGTTGCAAGCGTCCATAGAGCTCAGTGACTGCTTACCATCAGGCGGACCGTGTGCTTGTTTGCCGCCTTACTGGTTTAAAATTTAGGTTTTAGCAGGTAAATAGTGTCATTACGTGCAGACAAAGTATTGTCTGTTTACGAGTAAGTGTGATGAAACAAAAAATTTCATCCCTCGGTCTAATGTATGTAGATGTACCCCATAGACCTCTAATTCTGTAATCTGTCTAAGTCACTTTTTCGAAAGAGACAATGCGATTCATCACCAAGTACTTGCATACCGTCAAGGCGCTTTGTCTCTCTCACTCACATCAGCCATAATTATTTTACAGCTGGCTAGAAAATGCGCTGTCCAGTTCTCTATGTCTATGATGTACCCCTAAGAATTTTTTAATCTCGATTCCTATAACATATTTTTACGGCGGTTAAGAAAAGACACGTCTCTGTAAAATGTCATTAGGTATATCTACCCAAAGGTAGCGGAAATGTAAGGCGGATACATGTGGACGGACGGATATGACGAATTTGTAAGGATTCCATTATTTGCTAAAAAAAAAAACATATCATCTGTTTTAGTTATTGCTGCTGTTCGACTATATATTATTTGTTGCTGGTTTAAATAATATGTATGTTATGATGATAAGGAAGAGTATTGGCTCTTTACAAAAATAAAACAATCGTTATTCAAAGAGGAAATGCATTCATCATTATTGCCACCTTAACGGAAAGAAACAATACCTGAAGGCTTGCCTTAGTTTAGAATTAATTTTAGAACAGTTTCTGCATATCTATCTATATCCTCTTAATAAATGTCGTCATATTTACATTAAGTCTCACCATTACAATTAAATTGCTTAGAGGTACTTATGGTCTCACATCGAACGGATGCGACTAGAATATTAAAATATGATGTCTCATCATGCCATGTCTGATGGCACTCGAGCTTGTTTATCCTACTGTAAACCTTTTTTACAATACTACAAAAACATAAACAGCTTTTACCTCTAAACTACTCTACTCGCGAACAGTAAGTGATAAGACCTTAATTACTCCCAAGGGCTTTTTATTGTAAATTTTATTTTTCCAAGCAAAACGCTGGTTCATAGAACCCAGGGGCGGTAATGATGCACCGTACGTACTGTCTATTCTAATAAGTACGCATAAAAGCTGTTTAAGAACTACAAGCGAGCAATTACAAGTTTTAACTTCAGCCAAAACTTTTTCATTCATAATGAATTATTCGGCGTTTAGGCTTCTAAGTAGCCTCTCGTTAGTATTTTCTCCCTACTACCCTTAATACACAATGCACTATTTCAAAACATTTTGACTTTAATGAAGCAGCCTTTACTGCACCGTTTTCAGCATCTTAATAGCGTCCATTACGCACTTGTGCAGTAATGACAATTACTGCAGAAGTGCATTTTACTTTACAGATTACGTATTAATTTTTTGGCACACTTGCTTAAAAAATTATAGTGCGGTTTTGGAGAAACTTTGCTCCCTGCCGAGGTTTTCTCTGAGGACACTACAGTATGGGTCTCTTCGAGAAAGAAGTTATTAGATTTTTGAAGGGTCGGCAACGGTCGGTCGGTAGAGGTGGAAGAGTACCTATTGCAAAAAGTAACGAGCCAGTAGCTCTTACCTTTCGAGATCACCAAAAGTACTTGCATACATTTAATTTCAGAATTCACAAGTCTGGCGTATCTACTGGAGGCGTTTTGCAATAAACTCCCTGTGGTTATAATTTTAACTTTGACAAGACAATTTTGACAACATAAAGAAATCGTTTTGTAACTTATGATTTTTTGTACATGATAGACTCGCTCATCTTCAACAGAATTTGGTATAATCTTATTTTCTAATTAATACACTTCCCCACACTTTTCTAGAATTTCATTGCGTGTCACACATTTTTAAATATTAAATTAGATAGTAAGCTAATCTTTTTTAAACATTACCATCAAACTCATATTTATTACAGAGAGTAAAGTTACAGTAAATAATATACCTGTTTGTTTGTTCGTTATTCTGAGACCTGTAGGTATATACCAAAAATACATACATACACTCGTATTATGCCTAAAACGCCTTTATGTCTCAAATATTTTTTGTAACGGAGACAGACTACTTACTAACGTTAAAAGTCAAACATAGATGGTAATTATAAACCTATTTACAGCTAATAAAAACCGGACAAGTGCGTGTCGGGCCACGCGCAATATAGGGTTGCGTAGTAGCCTCATAAACCAACATATTAGAGGTTGTTTAAATATTGCCAAATACTTACAACGGTTTTGCTGAGAGGGGACACTTGCCTTACAAAAATAAGCACTTTAAAGCTAAATATTTCGAAAACGGATCCCTGAAAGAAACAAAAGCCAAGTTAACAATATACAAAAAAACAGTGGCACTCCGGAAGTACCGACAGAAGTGAAAACTAAAATTTTTTTTACTATTTTTCTTCAAACAGAAGAAGACTAGAATTCTTATTCATCTTTTACAGTAGAGTAGAGAAAAGAGACAGCTGACGTGTACATTAACCCTTCTACAACCTATTACTTTGAAGAACCTACTTGTAGTAAGCGAATCTGTAGGGAGTTGAGTTAGGTACCCATGTACCATTATTAAATAAATTCGACTTTAAAATTTGCAAAATAAAAGTTCAACCTTTCAAAGAATAATTAACTGAAATTTATTAATAAGGGCCAAGTTGTAGTAGTAGTATTGAATTTAAAGTTTTTTAAGTGATGATCAAATCAAATCATTCAAAACTGAACTTTCAAAGCGAAAATTGCAAACTTATCTAGGCGTTCTTCGAGACATCCAAACAACATGCGCGCTTATGACCGCAGCTGCCTGTCACACGCTCAATTCGATTCGATTCGATGTTGCGCCAAGCGCGCCGTTTAGTCTAATGCGTCATTTGAACGTAACTATTGTTATCAATTTAAGAAAAATAGTTTTTAGAATGTTTTTATTTTATTTTTCTATAATTATACATCGTTCATTTACTTATATTTTATACCTGTTTTACAGATGTACCTACTTCATATAAGTAACTTTTAATGGAATTTGTACGAAAATTTCACTTTTCCAAGTACATTTTATAACTTGGTCGAATACTATAGTTTCGCTGGTAGAGTGGGGGATACTTGACTAACAAAAATGAGTACTTTAAAGCTAAATGTTTCGGAAACTGAGCCCTAAATCAAAAAATGATCTTTGCATACCGCAAATGTTCTTGGAATTCCTATCCAACGATACCCCACACTATGTAGGGTACCCCCCCTAAAAAAATTTTTTTGCAAAGATTTTATTCTACTACTTTGTCCGCTTGCAATGTGTATATCCCTGCCAATTTGCAGCTTTCTCGTATTGGTATAGTTATTGAACTAAGCCGCGGACAGACAGACGGACGGACGGGCGGACATAGCGAAACTATGTTGTTGACTACGGAACCCTAAGAAGGAAGCCTTAAAACCAACGTTTACCGGAGCAGAGCCGAGTCGAGTCGAATCGAATCGAATTAAAGGGCTCGACGCGGGGCCATGTTAAATATTTCTAGAAATAGTTTTATTAATTTAGTAGTTATGTATTAATGCGTCAAAAGCAAAGTAAAATGACGAGTGTCAAGTGTGCAATAGTAACAGTTGGGTAACTTAAATCTGTGTGTGGAAATAAATAGTCAAGAGTTGGTAATTTCAAAATTAAGAGTAAAATCATTCATTGAAAACCATTTCATTAATGAACTAGCACAGCATTCACATCTGCGTACGCGCACAAAAAAACGATCTAGACATAAAGGTAAATTGGGGCAGCTGTCCGTGTGCACCTGTTGTTTCCTGCAAGGAACAACCGAGCGCGGTGATCCTGACCAATCAGGTTCTATTTTTTTCTGTATGTCTGTATTTAGGTTTATTGAACGCACATACTAGTTTACTATATTTTACATATGTATGCAGTAACTCCGTATATCTCAAGTGAAAAATACCTAAAAGTGGGTACTGTGTGTAATTATATAACCTACCTAGTAATTATATGTTTCTCGAAAGAGAAATAAGACATTTAGCATACCTAACTAAGATATTATTAAAATATTCTCTGATGATGCAATTGTAAGTAATTTGAATTATTGTGACATAAATATTTAATAATTCATTTGAAAAATACATAATCTTATTTTATGTAATACTACTTACATCATATGCTGTGATATTTGGTTGACTTTTGTCCATGCTTAACTTAACGTTCGGCTTGCAAAGCAATTAATGTGTTCGTTTTAGAATAAAAAGTTTCCTCGTTTTGAAACTAATCACGCTTTTGATAACGCCAGTTTTGCCACCCACACCTATTGTTCGTGTAGCTTTGAAAACTTTACTTATTAAATATTGATAGTATTAATTAGTGAAATATTGGTAGTAGTTCACGTACACACATGACGATAATAACACACACAACCCACCATAAACAGTGATTATGTATAGGCAGTTAGACAAAATTAAATCAAAACCCCACCCTTTAGACATGGGTCTAGAGTTTTATATTTCGTTGGCATAAGTGTTAAAAATAACAAAAAAAAACGAAAACGATCGATTGAAAGATCGTTACAGATATTAATAAAATTTTGATATTTTTGACACGAATGCTAAAGCATTCAAGCGTAAACGAACGGATAACAAGTGACAATATAAACGAATATAATGATTCTTCATCCTAAAACGAACAGACCCAATGGATAGTACTTATAGCGCGCGTCACACCTCTAGATACTTTGCTCAATGTAACCCGGGGCCTATTTCACAAATCCTACTTTTTAATCTTTTAAAAGAGAAGATTCAAATAATAAGAGATCTTTTCTACTCTTCATTTTGCACTTTGGGTATTATGAAGGGTGCATTTGTAGAGTTGCATCGTGGAAAAGACCCCTGTTCTCAATTCATATACTTATATAAAATTATAAATCCCAACCTATGATGTATAAAAAAGTAGGGTTACTGCGATAAGCCCTATATAAACGGGCTTTGTTTGTATCAACTTGCATTTTATATCTATTTTTTAAATTAAGGTTTTTGATGATAGATATAGATTTTGACAAGGGGCTACAAATGTAGATCTAAACCTACAAAAATAACAGTCCGCCAGATGCGAAGCGGTCATTTCAGATTCCATAATCATGCTTGCAATACCGGAAGCAATACTCACGAGTTACCGACCCTTTGAAAATCTAATCACTTATTTCTTGAAGAGCTCTATACTGTAGAGAAAACCTTGGCAGGTAGCTCATTCTACAACCCAAGCTTCCGCAGGAAGAAGTTTCTCTGAAACCGCACAGTACGTGACCATCTAGGTTTCAAGGAGTAAGGATGAATACCCTGCTGATAGCGAGAAGTGCGATGTGGGAAAGTAGCATAAGTATATCAATTCAAACAATACCTTAGAACACAGCCCATTATACAAGCTGTAGAACACACACAGGGAGACAAACTCTATCCTCAGATTTTAGGGTTCTATACTTCTTACATTTGAGACCTCATTTAAGTTTTAGCCGTTAGGCCTCTAGGAGGGAGCAAAGAAAACTATATAGGTTCATAAATGACCACTCACATACATATACATACACACAAAAAAGAGTTCGCTTTCGTAGTCGGGTAATAGAATACGGTTATTTATTTATTTACAATCCGCCTCGACTTCGTATTTTATGGACCCTTATTTTTTTTTAAATAAAAAAATGACTGCATAATATACCTTACTACTATGCTATACAAACAGTCACAGTTTGAATCGTCCATCCTAGAAACAACCACTTATATAAATAGCCAAGTACTGCCGTCACAAGAGCAGCAAATAGAGGAGTCATTTAACCCGTATGTTGGACTGGATTGTTTGGGTGGCAGATACTGTTAGTCCGAAATGAAATAAAGGTACCGTTGTTGACTCGTCTCACCGTAGAATTAATACGTCTCGTCTCACATTACAAGTAAGAAAGACATTCACCTGCAATCCGCAAGGACGCATGCCATTCAATTAATGGTTGTTCCATTTCAAAGTAATTCCCAATGTGTTATGTGAATATAGTCACAGTATATATAGGTAATACACTACACAGGTAGTACACTATATGCTAAAGTAGCGTTTCGTTTAACCGTATAATGTATGTAATGTTAATATTCCGATTATATAAAGATTTGTATGGCCGTGTACCTACCTATTATTTTTTTATACAAACAATTAGTAATTTTTTTAAAATCGTTTAGTTAGACACGACGACAAATTTTGGGTCTATTTTTAAAATGTTCGGCTGCGAAGTAATCATTTGCCATAAGCTTTGTGTTGGTCTTTGGTGTAGAAATCATCCAACACGCTTAATGTGCAGTCGGAAAAATCTTAACAAATCTAGGAATCATAGACTAAAATTACTTTGAAAAAGAACGACTTACTAAAGCGAAATTTTTCGAAGTTTTTAGGGTTCCGTACCCAAAGGTTAAAAAAACGGGACCCTATTACCACAGATTATATAATACTATACTAGCTATTACTAAGAATCCGCTGTCAGTCCGTCCGTCTGTCACCAGGCTGTATCTCACGAACCGTGATAGTTAGACTGTTGAAATTTTCACGGAATGAGTATATCTGTTGCCTAAAACAATAAGAACAAATACTAAAAAACAGAATAAAATAAATATTTAAGGGGGCTCCCATACAACAAACGTGATTTTTTTGCTTGTTTTTGCTCGATATTGATAGCGGCAACAGGTGAATGCTTGAAATTTTTACAGAATGTTTAAGTTATATATTCAGTTTAAAAATAAATAATTAAATTAAAATAAAGCAAATATTTAAGGGGGATTCCCATACAACAAACGGGATTTTCTTGCCGTTTTTTTAGATAATGGTACGTAACCTTTCGTGCGTGAGTCCAACACGCACTTTGCCGATTTTAAGCTTTGCTGCGAAATTATACGACAATCATCCTACAACTACACAACATGACCCTCGATCACCTTCTAAGTAGAAAGGTCATTGATGGCCGGCCCTATACGGATAACCGATATTTAGGACGGGTGAAACCGTGGGCAAAAGCTAGTGATGTTATAAATGGCACATTTTCACTGCAAATGAAATCAAGTATCGAGAATCCAGCTGATATTCAATACATTACAGTGTTAATCAATGCACTCGCAGCAAAAATCAATTGATTTGATTGATATCAATGAAGTCTATTACAAAACTAAGATCACACAAAGCATTGGAATCGATCTCTCGCATTGCATCGCAGTCGTCATCGAGTTCACATTCCGTAACCGTAACCGAGGTGAATGACCAACACCCATGGTAATGAAATGACATTACTATTTTCAGTTGTCATATGCGCAAAATTTGAGGAACTATAAGTGTTAAACTATGTTATGGCTTTAAAAGCCGCACCTACAGCAGCTACGCCTACGTCTAACGATAAACATATTCTGCCTTTCAAAACGAAAAATATCACTAAATAGGAAATTAAATACTTAATTTATGCCTGTTAAACAGATAGTGCGCTTGGCACAAAAGTACGTACGTGGACCATAATAAAGCTAAGTGTTTCCTTTAGGTACCCACCTTTAATTCGGTTATCGGTGTGTGATTTCAATGGCAGCTCCTCAATTATAGAAAAAAAAACGACTCACAATTGACGTTTTCTAGTATCCTTTGTCATTCCCCGGAACTTAAAGTACTCCATGCCAAATTACAGACACGACAGACAGACAAACAAGTTACTTTCACATTTATAATATTAGTATGAATTTATAAAAAACCTGACCAAAAAACACCATATCGATTGTACGACTGAAGGTGGCTCAG
The DNA here is from genome assembly GCA_946406115.1 of Apoda limacodes. Lineage (NCBI taxonomy): Eukaryota > Metazoa > Arthropoda > Insecta > Lepidoptera > Limacodidae > Apoda > Apoda limacodes. Next base: position 19,503,929 of record OX291541.1, on the reverse strand, counting down.
AATCCATCACCAATTTATCTTCATTTGTCTTTCCTACTCCGTCATCAGGCTGAAGAACGTCTAGCTATAACCTTTTCATTAAAACCATCTCCCATTATCCTAAACATGATATCTCTGCTGTATGTTGGTTAGGAGTTGCTAATCCTGAAGATTCAACTCAACCTGCAGCGTCAGGTCAAGGTTCATGCAATAAGTATCATTAAAGTAACAGGATACTAATTTTAGAATCCATTAGTGGGGTAACTTTTGATGGTCAATTTCAATTTCACTAGGGCTTCGGCATCAAAAACACCACTTAAGTATATAATTTTTTATGCCATCAAATAAAATTATATTATTAAGATCATACACCACTAAATGTAACTGCAATGAAGTATTTAAAATGAATGGCTTTTATAAGAGATAGATTGCCGTACGATTGAAATTGGGGCTATCGTCAGGATCAGAAATCGATCTTTCGATCTGTAAAAGTTACCTACCTACTCATCGAATAGAAAAGATCTGATCATCTTTAAACGGCTAAACATATTTTCTTGTATCATAACTTAGAACACAATCGAGTTGCCTTTCAAACAAACAGAAATTAATTAAAAATCGGTTAATCCGTTTTAGCACTACGATGCCACAGACAGATGCGAGCTAGTCTGTTTTTGTCGGTAGTTTAAAAAACACAGGAAGGTCTTCGATTCTGGATGACTAATAAATAAAATAAAAAAATTTGGACAGAAAAGGCTTCAGTAAATTTTCTTTTTACCATTGCCACTCGAAAAAGGACATTTTATTCATCGATAACAGTGAATAAAACTCAATTTAATCAACTGAGTGAATAAAAACATTTTGTATTAGAAACAATTGTTAAATTGTTTTAATTGTTATTTTAGTTGTTTATGTAATATTTCTGTTATCACCTGGTAATAATTACCGAATATATACCAAAATGTGATAATAGTACTAATTTCTCACAGTCAATGGTAAAAATTTGAGTATACAACACGTAAAAAAATATACATCTCGGTCCCTTGTGACCCTCGCTCCGCTCAGGATTTTACTCTAGAATCCTTCGCTGCTATCGGGATTCAACTTAGTCCCTCTAATTAAATTTCCTTTTTTTTTCACTTGTTGTATAATCTACTATTACGTGGCCTAATTTTCTTTTTTAAAAATCTGGATAGATTTTTAATTGTAATAAACAAAGGGCGCTATCCTCATTCGTCCAATTACAGAACAAAAAGAAGCACAGAATAATTCTTTAGTTTTTCAAATAAGTATACGCAACCAAACACAGATAAATGGACAGCGAATTTCCTAGCCCGATAAGAAAAAAAAGGTTGCAAAGATGTGACAGGAAAACAGAAACTGTCTCTTGTCTCTTTCTAACTTTTTTTAATAAACATCATCAAACAAAATGGTGGACGTTGATAGAAAAAGAGAAGTGACCACAATTTCACTTTGTCTCTTTTCAAAGTTGCCAATTTTGTAGGACTGACGCAGAACTAGAAGTCTATGTATAGAACTGACCAGTAACCAAGTTAGTTTTATTACTATTACAAACTTGTACATTTAGTAACTTCATTTTTATAAAACAAGTTTACTATTACAATTCTGTCTTTTCCCTGCGTATTTCAGTAGTTTCAAAGCCGAATCAAAGGTGAGTCTGTCAATAATACGAATTCAGCAATGGCCTCACGGCCAAGATTACAGTCTCTACTGCTTCTAGCAAAGGCCTTTCATGACCACGGCTAATGTACTATTACTGAATTAAATAACCCCCAACCAAAGTATGTATATCTTCACACCCAGCCTCGGTGGAATGATTCGATAACATAAGCTGCAGTACTCGTATAACCTATATACTACACTTATACGTAGCTACAGTCTTAAGACTAGGTGATATTGATATCTCCAATGTATTAAACACCATTGTTCGCTCTTGCACCATAGTATAGGTGTTTACAGTAGATCAATTTATGTCTCATACGATTCTTTACTCTGGTATGCATATATTAGCTATGCCCTTCTTTCGTGTTGTTAGTTTTCGGTTGGATTCTAGCATACAATGATTATAAAAACCTTGAAGGGTAATAAGTATAAACGCACAGACAAAACAATTCTTACATTGTTCGAAGAAAATATGTTTTTATAAGTATACATTTTTTTTATTTTATAGAAAGCT